>JBBMOL010000087.1:0-2400000 GCA_037954665.1 Laguncularia racemosa
GAATCGGGTCGGGTCGGTGCGCGGGTCGAATCGGATCGGTCACGGCGGCGGGGTTGGCTCGTTCACGGCGTTCCGGCGGTCGTTTGCAGCGGGTGAAGTGTCGAATCCTAGCTTCTTGAGGGTGCTGAATCCGATGGTGGTGGCGGCTTACTCCCAGAACGTCTCCTTGCGGCGGCTCAACTCCGATCGATGGTCGCGGCTCCAAGCTTCTTCGGCGTACTCCGATTTGCTCCTTTCTCTCTCTTTCTCTCACTTTTTCTTCGTGTTTCTTCGTCCTCTGGCTTCCTCCTGTTCTCCTCTATTTATAGGCACCTCGAACTCCTCTTGGATAAGCTCGAATCGGCCGATTTAGATAAACCCATATTTTTCCGTTTCTTAGATTCGATTTTATCCCGGCGATTTGATGTTAATCTCTTGTGCTCCTTTGGTTTATCTGATGGATTTGGCCTTATCTCGACTTTAATCTAGAAGATTAAAAAGAAAACGGCCGATTTCGCCTTCGTCGGACTTCTGTCGGATTTTTTCCTCCGGCTGGGCTCGCGAAGAAGACGATCACGCGCGACGCGCGTGACTTCCCTCGGCCAATCACATGCTGCCACGTGGCAGCTCCAGGGAAAAAAACGAAAAATTTTTGCCGAGCACCTGTGGGGGGATTCGAACTCGCGACCTTCAGCCTTCACACGGTTCCCATGCGCACACACGAGCCAGCTGAGCTGGCCCAATTTCCCGATTTTATTTACATCGCAAATTGTACATATGCGATGCAATTTTTTTATTTTTTTGTATTTTTTGAAATTTCAAAAATTTGTAAAAATTATTTATTATTCATTATTGCTATTTCTAAAATCATTTTTCAAAATTGAAGTGTTTTCCTATTTATTTTCATTTTTTTGAATATTTTTATTATTTATGCTAAATTAAGGAAAAATTGGGAAAAATTAGGAAAAATTAAAAATTGATTATTATTGAAAATTATTGATTCCTAGGGCAAAAATGGGGTGTTTACAAAGGCCAAATCCATCAGATAAACCAAAGGAACACAAGAGATTAACATCAAATCGCCGGGAGAAAATCGAATCTAAGAAACGGAAAAATATGGGTTTATCTAAATCGGCCGATTCGAGCTTATCCAAGAGGAGTTCGAGGTGCCTATAAATAGAGGAGAACAGGAGGAAGCCAGAGCACGAAAAAACACGAAGAAAAAGTGAGAGAAAGGAGTGAATCGGAGTACGCCGGAGGAACTTGAAGCCGAGACCATCGATCGGAGTTGGAGCAACCGCTAGGAGGCGATCTGGGAGTAAACCGCCACCACCATCGGATTCAGCACCCTCAAGAAGCTAGGATTCGACACTTCACCCGCCGCAAACGACCGCCGGAACGTCGTGAACGAGCCAACCCCGCCGCCGTCTCCGACATATCCGACCCGATCCGATCCGACCCGACAGATTCGACCCGCGCACCGACCCGGATCCAGGTAAATCGGATTTTTTGGATTTTTTTATTTAATTAATTTATTTGGTTTATTTATTTATTCCGAATTTATTTATTTATTATTATTATTTTGTTAGCCATTTATTTATTTATTTGTTTATATTTTCAATAAATAGGAAAAATGTAGAAATTAGATTTTTCTAGAATTAAGTAAAAAAAATAATAAAAAAATAAAATGTAAAAAAATAATAATAAAAGAATAAAAAAATAAAAAAATAGAATAAAATAATAAAAAGATTAGGAAAAATAATAATAAAACTTTAGATTTCAAAATAGGATAGATAATAACTTAGGATAAAATGTTCTAGCATAAAAATTACAAAAATTTATAAAAATCACAAAACTTATAAAAAATCACAAAAATCATAAAAATCATGAAAATTCATAAAAATTTAAAAATTATGAAAATAGAAGAAAAATTAAGTTTTAACACTTAGAAAAATCCTTTTCTTCAAATAAACTCAAAATTGATGTTTTCCTTCAAAATCATTTTCAAAAAAAAAAAATCAAAGTTTAGGCTCAGAAGTTTTAGAAAAATCCCAAAAATGTTAAGAACATAAATCAAAAGAGTTTGCAAAATTAAAATTCACCAACAAATCTAAATTTTTCAGAAAAGCGAACTACGGCTTGTTTGATCCTGAGTAGCAGGTACGTAGGCACCCATTCGGGTCAACCCCTAAAATAAAGAAAAATCATTTTCTCAAAATAATTCTCAAACATAATAAAAAGTAACAGAAACACAAATGAAACACATTTCTAAAGATAAACAATTTTGGGAGATTAGGTGGTAACCGTAAAGGTTTTAATAGGTTAGCCCCCGAACTTAGAAACTCTGGTTTTCCCTTTTTCTCTTCTCACAAAAACGAGAAGAGAAAATAACGACGACTAGTAGTCCAAATTAAGACTAATCTGCTCCTTTAGTCTTAAGTCAATTTTCCCAACAAACAGTTGGGTGGCGACTCCAAAAATTAAACGAAATTCCTAACTCAAGTCGAGGATCTAGATTAGATGAGCATAGGGTCTAGTTTAGATCGGATTAGGAATGGGAATTCAAAAATTAGACTCGACAAGGGTTATTGCCATATCAGAAGTTAGGATGATCCCTCCATCCATGATTGTAAGTATTCGGGTAAGGGTCATACTTCCTTTGTGGTTGTCCTGGGAATCCTCCTACAGCATTGGCGTGTTCATGATTGTCATCTTGTAATGTGGGGCACATGTCGGTAGGATGATTAGGAGCAGCACAAATTCTGCAAGCCTTCACCTGCTGTGTTTTTCCAAGGGCTATCTGTTGCACAAGGGAGGTTAGGTTAGAAATTTGATGTTCAAGGTTAGACACACTTACCTCATTTACCTTCCTTAAAGATGTATCAGGCCTATACCCAAATTGTTGCGAATTGGCAGCCATAATGGAGATCAATTCCCTAGCTTGACCAGGGGTTTTGTTTACTATGGCGCCTCCACTTGCAGCATCCATCATCTTCCTCTCCATCGGAAGTAGGCCTTCATAGAAGTATTGGATGAGAAGTTGTTCAGATATCCCATGTTGTAGGCAGCTTGCACACAGTTGCTTGAACCTCTCCCAATACTCATGAAGCGTCTCGATGTCCCTCTGTTTGATACCACAAATTTCTCTTCTTATACCAGCGGCTCTGGATGCGGGGAAGAATTTATCCAAGAAGAGTCTCACCATATCAGTCTAAGTGGTTATAGAACTTGGAGGTAAATAAAACAACCAATCTTTAGCTTTAGTACTTAAAGAAAACGGAAAAGCACGTAACTTGATTTGATTGTCAGTTATTCCTTGCGGCCTCATACTAGAACACACTATATGAAACTCTTTCAAATGCTTGTGAGGATCTTCATTCTCAAGACCATGAAAGGTGGGTAGCAGATGTATCAACCCAGATTTCAACTCGAATTCAACAGCTAGTTCGGGATAGTGAATACAAAGTGGTTGTTGATTCACATCCGATGCAGCCAATTCCCTTAATGTTCTCTCGGGATTTGCCATATTGTCTTCTTTTTCAGAATCAAGGGATGAATCGGACAAATCCGATGCTAAGTTCATTCTAGGGGATGATCTAGCTTCTTGTTGCAGCCTCTTTAGAGTCTTCTCAATCTCTGGATTATAAGTTAGTTCACCTGTCTGAGAAGAACGAGTCATACAAGAATAGAAATAAATTTGACACCAATCCCCGGCAACGGCGCCAAAATTTGATGGGTGTCGAATCCAACAAAAATAAAACCTACTCCTAGACAATTATATGATTTGCATATAGTGGTGAGTAGGGTCGAATCCACAAGGATTGGTTAAAGATATTTCTATTCAAAGGGCATAAAGAGGAAAAGAAAACGAGGGGGGGTTTTATTTGTGAATCAAAATAAAGTCGAAACAAGATAATAGAATCGTATATTGATAAAAGCCTAGCTAAAGGAATCAAGATAGTTTAATTCTAGGAATTGATCATCGATGCAAATGTTTTCTATTCTTATTTCTAGATAAACTGGTTATGGTTATTAACAAGCTCTAACAACCTATCTCTCCGTACTTCCTCGATAATCAAGAGAAGCTCTTTGATTATTTCTCTTATCGATTAGACAACCCTAGACAAGCGCTTAGGATTTAATCTACCAATAGCATTAAAAACTAGAGAGACCATCAATTCATGCCAGTAGATTATAAGATAACCTATTTAAACATGATCATACACCTCCATAACATGAATTCGATCATCTATTTTATAACCAAACATGTTATTGTGTCACTGAGACTAGAACAATCAAACAATTACGGATTTGACGTGCTAGTTGACAATATATTAACTTGCTAATTGAGTAGAAGAGCTCTAATTCATACCAATCAACAAAGATAATAATGACAAAACGTTCAGAAGATATATGAATATCCAAAACAAAGAATAAAATAAAGACAATCAATTAGATCTCACAATTCGTGGAGAATTAAACATCTATGACCCTTTTGCTAGAAAAATAGCTTAGCTACTCATGTTCATCAACAAAACGAAAATAAAAAGTAGAAACATGATGAACCCGGTTGCCTGCTCTGCCTCCAAGATGATCCAAGGTTCTTCAAGATCCAAAGATTCCAGATTGCCCCTAACCCTCTAGGGTTAGTTCTATTTATATTGTTAAAGGAATGGCAGGTGATCTTTTGCTAGCAAGATACGAAAATATCTTTCCTTTTTCAAGTAGATTTCGAGAAGTGAATCTTCGTCTGCCTGGCACACCCTACCACACGGCCGTGGGTCAAGCCGTGCCTTCCTCTGTGCATAATTCATGTATCATCTTCCGTGTCCAGTGTGTACCACGGCTCCACCCACGGCTAGATTTCCAACCGTGCCTTCCTCTGTGCATAATCTATAAGTCTTCATCCGTGTCCAGTGTGTACCATGGCTCCACCCACGGCTAGATTTCCAACCGTGTCTTCCTCTGTCAATGTTCCACAATTTCTTCTCCTTGGCACATCTAGCTTTCACCACGGTTTCCACCACGGCTTCCACCACGGCCGTGTCCTAAGTCGTGTCTCTCTTTCTCTTGCAGTGTGTAGCACGGTTTACAACATGGCCAGATCTCAAACCGTGCCTACTTCTAGACAGATACATGCCCATGTGCTTTCCTCTGGTGGTGTAATTCCTTATCTTGATCCAAGTTGTAGATGACTTCTCTAATTTATTGAATTAGCATCCTTGACTCCATTTAACCTGATTTATCACCATAATAGAATTAAGTACCATTTCCTTATGAATTCTATAAAATCAATAGTAAATTAACACCATTTATGCTATAAAGATTGAGTATAAAATAGCTCTATCAGTACTTGAAATCATCGAATCAATGGACAAGCAAAAATTATAATTTTATTAGATTAATGGCTTAAAGATTCAAATAATTGGAGATCTAGAACACCTAAGATCATAAATCAAATTGATTTGTCAAAGATGCTATGAAAATATTAAAAGGAGGCTAGTTTTGGACCTAGTGGTCAACCTCTAAAGAGGTGCAATCGACACCATGGGAACTTAAAGCCAACTAGCTCTTAAGAAGAGAGACAAGCTAACGACCTTATGTAGGGAAATCAGTTGCCTCTACCATGATTGACCAACCACTACCCATATTGATTACTCAACCCATGATTCCTCCTAATTGACCATCCTACCAAGTGATTGTTAAAGACCCTTTTAGGAAGCCTAATAGGCTTTTAATAATGTGTATCAAAGGAAAATTAAGTATTAGTGTTAGGATTTCTAATCCTTAAGTAAATATAGGTATTGATTTATGTTATATGTTAAATTTTTGGCGTTGAATATATTCTTTAGTACTATCCAAATTGTAAGTAGAATCTAAGTATATAGTTGCTATTGTGTGATGTAGATGCATGTAAGGTAGTTGTAATTTGACTAATAATATTTGTGATGTTTGTACATGGCCATTGGCACTTAAGTGTAGCTAACAATGGTAAGTAGACAATGGTCTCAGACCCCTCAAATAATGTGGTTAGATTAGGCACTAAGGTCATTATAGCAACTTAATTGACCATCAATATGAGGGAGTTATGTTTGGTACTGGTCAATTGGGTAGGGATGAAGTTGCAATGGAGCAATTGGTGGAATGGGACATTGATATGATTATTGTAGATGGACTATGCTCCTAAAGGCATGATAACAAGTGATAAACTCAATATAAGAGCTTATAATATTAAAAACAAAAAACAGAGCCGTTCAATGCAAACATGTAACATAAATGATGGGCTTTGGCTTAATCTTATAATATATCGCAAACGATAGACTTTGACTAAGTCGTATAAAGTAACATTGATGCGTACTATAGGCTTAGTCCTATTAGTTGTTGTAAGTGGTCGTTTCAATCTTATCAAGTTTGAAAAGTGGAAATATAGTTATTCCAAATCTTACAGTTAAGGTTGTATTGTTGTAAAATGCATTACTATATTAATGAATTTGTTTTTTGTATTTAGTAATTTATAGGCCTATGTGCAATGTATCATATGCTTGTGTGTATGTAGTAGTTATATATTAGGTTTCATGACTAAGCTTTTTGAGATTTTAATGTTTCAAGTGAGATGATTTCTATGCTTTTTATGTGGAGATGGGTTATAGTTTACATGAAGGGAGCTGGATTGACAATTGCTATTATTACGACTTTGATGATTGGAGGATAAATTTGACATGAGCATTTAAGTTTCCATTTTACTTATTTTGATCTAGTGTTAATGGAGGATTAAATACTTTATGTTTCATATGGATATTGCTATTGGTGACAACTTATGGGAGAATTTGGAGACTACAAACAATTTTGGATTTTTAGTAGGTATTTAATCCTTTGCATATTTCTATAAATGATAGAAATATATAGTGGAGTAATTAAATCCAATTCTTAGGGCATTAACAATAATACTTTATTCCTAGTTTTTTTTTTTTTTTCAAAGTGAAATATCTTATTCTAAGTATGGTGTTTTAATGATTTTGTTCTTTTGGATAATTTTGTACTATGCCAAGTTGATGAATGATAAGCCTAAAGTAGGGATTGATGGCTGGGTTAAGTGGCCTAATTATCATGTCTTGAACAATATAGTTGAATCCAAAGATTATATTGTGGCTCAATTCACTTTAAGAACAAGTTGCAAACCAAAGGTATCCTCTATGTTGTTGGTTTAAATTAATGGTTACAGCTTATGTAAGTTTTGTGATGTGGATCAAATGTAAGCAATTGAAATGAGAAGCTCTTATTTAGCATTGCCTTTGTTAATATGCCCTTCTTGTGGTAGTCAATCAAGAAACTTGGTCTTTGGCAAAAGAGGGAAAAAAAAAGAGAAACTTAGTTATTAATGATTTTCCAATGTACATAATACATAAACATTTTATGTCGAGTACATATCAACTTTAAAAAAAAAATTAAATGAATTTTTTTCTTTTAAACTCAATTTATTAAAAATAGCTTCAAAATAACCTAGTGATTGTAAATAAAATTTCAAGATCCTAATTAAGTGAATAAAATAATTAAGGAATTATTTGGAGTCAATTAGAAAACAAAAATTGGAGGATGGGGATTAGTTTTGCAAAATGAACATTTTACCCCTAGACCTAATTTAAAATCATTGAAGTTAGCCGAAATCACTAAACAAATTTATTAAAGTCATTTCGAGTCATGTTAAGTCATTAAGAGTGATCTCTTGAAGTTTGGAGACAATGTAAAAAAATAACCTTTTTGCCTTTAGTTTTGTTTTTATTGAATTTGATCCTAAATTAGCTTTGAAACCTTGAATATAGCTCAAGGATCTTAATTAGGTAAATAAAATTATTTCCAAGTTATTTAGAGATAATTGAAAAAGAAATTTTTTAATTTGATAATCAATTGGATAAAATGACAACAATGACTCTAGGCTCAATTTTACTAAAAGTTGACTAAAATTTGAAACTATTAGGTTAAATTGGAGACTAGAATGAAATATTTTTCAGCCAACAAAAAGGCAAAAGTAAAAGAAAAAAGATGCTTTACATGTCACAAAAAGGAGGATACTTAGAATCCCTTAAACCTTAGGATGTTTACATCCCCTCCCCCCGCCCCCCACACACCGAGGCTCCCTACCCCCTCCCCCGTGCGTATGCAATACACACACACAAAACTTAATGAGAAAAATAGTAGCCCCATTCCTCTTCTTTCTCATTTTTAAAAGGTAAAACTCTTAACCAAAACCCTAAACCCTAGCTTAAGCAATAATTACCCATTAATCTAGTACTAATTTAGTGTTTATTATTTACTTGTCTTAGGTACCAATCAAGTAGATGAACAATAAAAAGAGCGGCTCTCAAGCTTGACATGAAGTTCCTTGAGGTAAGTAGATGATTTTCAAGATTAATCAAAGATTAAGTATCTTAATCCTAGGTTTAGACACTAATCGATGGTCTCGATCATAGTTGAAAAGATGGTCATTTTATATTGCTATAAGGGGTGGCATATACTTGAAGAAGAGTGAAGCTTGTAATACTCCAAAGAAAGGACATAACCACAACTCGATTTGATGTATAATGGTGATTTAGAATGTTAAAACATGTCTAAATGGTTGTTAAGTGAAAAACTTAATGAGTTAGACAAGACTCATTTGTGGTGGCCACTTTGGAAGGTTGATATAATGAAATTTTTTTTAATTAATAGATTATGATGATGGTAGATGTGTTAGATTGCTGATTAATTGAAGTTTGAAAAGTTAGATTTGAGATTCTAATAAGAAATTCGCATGATAATTGGAAACATTTTGTTGCCGCCACTTATGGGTAAAAATTGGAGATGTTTTCTTGACTTTAAATCTAAACATGATGCTAAATGAATTTATTTGATTATTAGAGTATTGATTTAAGGACTTGCAAGTAGTTTAGATGGAGATTGCTAAGTATATGGTGATTATATGCTTGGAATGAGTAGAATCAATGTATTAAACTATGAAATGGGTAGATTAAATTTAGTTCTTAAAATGTCTAACATATTTCAAGAGTAATTGGAGTGAGAAATGTGGTTGACAATGATGATGTATGAAGAATATTATGCTTAGCAAGATTATAGGATGGTTAGAAGTGTTTAGACATGGTGGATTGATGATTTCTTAAGTCTTGGTAAAGTTTTACAAGTAAACCCATGTGACTGCCACTATCTATGAGGCTACATGACGTTTTGGAGTGCCATTTGATGATTTTGGATGTAAATCTATGATATTGTATGCTAAAAGTATTGTTGGATATTGAATTTGATAATAGAAATCAAGTTTGATGCATGATGAATGCTATATGTGTATAGGTATATGTTGTTGCCACATTAGAGGATAAATTGGGACTCTCATTTGAAATCCGATTTAAACAGTGAATGATGGTAATTTTGTGATTAAAGTATGAGTATGTGGATTTAGAGTAGTGTAGGCGATGAATTTAATGTATATGGTATGTTAGAAGTTTAAATTGATGATATGAATGAGTTAATGGATAAACAAGTTAATTTGGTTGTTAATTTATGATTTTTCAATATGTTAACATGTTCTTGGAGTGATAAATTTTATTAAAATTGAAGTTATATAATAAATATTAAGTTTGGCAAAGTTTAGAAGTGATTTATGATAAATTGGTAGATTAATTGATCTTGAAATTATAATTTTCTTGCTTGATTAGATGATGTGTTCAATTCTAAAAATTTTATGAAATATTATGTTTAATTTGAGTTAATTTGGTGGAAATATGTTTAATTTATGAAAATGAGTTGATCTGAATGTAAAATGATGCTTAAAAGTAAAATTATGTTGAAATTGGGTTAATAAAAATTAATTTGGATGTTTGGGCATGTTCTAGAATAATTAGACCATTTTGAAAATGTTTTGGTCTTGAAACTAAAAAATAAATAATGTTTAGACTCTAAAAAGGAATATAAACAAGTAAGCTTTGGTTTAAAGTGAATTAGACCCAAAACTGGATGAGTTATGAGCTTTTAAAGTTGACAATTTGTAATTTTGTGTAATATGAAAATTTAAGGGCCCTAAATGAATAAAATAAGTTTTTTTTATTGGTAAAATGAATAATGGAGGTAATAAGGGTTCAAATGAATTTTATTTCATGTAATTTAGGCTTAAGAGTAATAAGTTATAACTTTTTAAAATTAAAATCTTT
Source organism: Laguncularia racemosa (assembly GCA_037954665.1). Lineage (NCBI taxonomy): Eukaryota > Viridiplantae > Streptophyta > Magnoliopsida > Myrtales > Combretaceae > Laguncularia > Laguncularia racemosa. The sequence continues at coordinate 10,179 of JBBMOL010000087.1, forward strand.
TAAAATAACGAATTAAAATTAGATAATTGTTGGCTTAATTAAGTTGGGTCAAGGCGGGTCCAATCTTAAATCAACCCATCTATATAGGCCTAAGGACTATCCTTTCACCCTCCCAACGGATGGCTTATATGATTAAACATAATTGGATTAATTGAGCTTATTTAACTTAACTATCATAAATGAATCAAAATAGGAATTGACTTACTAAAATATACTTAAATGACCAATAAACCTAAAACCCAAAATCTATTTGGACTCATTCTCTTTATCAGACTTATATCCTAAATAGGCTTTATCATGATAAATAACTTAAATTGAGTCTTAAACCATATTAAGGCTTAAATCAAATTAGATATCTAAAATGAACTGGATTTAGACCTAGTGGAATAAAATGGGCTTACATAGTTATAATGGAACCTAAATAGGCCTAAGACCCAAAACTTACTTGGACCCATTAATCTTTAGAGCACATACCCTAGATGAGCCCTAATGAATCAATTAAACCTAAATGAGCCTTAAGCTCATTAAAGATGTAAATCAATTAAAGACTTAAATTGAAATTAAAATTAGACTTAATAATCAATTAAGGCTAAGATATAACGAATAGGACTAATTGGACAAAATGGGTTTAGATTAATTAAAATAGATTGAAATAATTTAATTGGACTTAAAATAAACTCAATATTAATAATTAGACCTAAAAAATTTAATTAAGGATAGTGGGTCTAACTCTAAACGTAATTGGGCCTACTACCTTTTAATAGCCTAAATACCTGAATTATACATTAGAAATATCTAGACTTAAATTTAATTGACATAATAGGCCTAGATGAATAAACCTTAAATAGTTTGAGCAAAAATGAACTAAAAGCTAATTGAGCTTGTGCAATCTTTAATGGGTCCATAATTAGTATGAGTCTTAAGTAGTCTAAATCTACCATAGAGTAGAATTTAATTGCTTAGAATAATCAACTGACTTAAGTTTTTTCTTTTAATGCATACTATTCAAATGGAATTCAGACTACAATTTAGGAATCTTCAACCATTCTAGATAGGTAGTAAGATGTGTGTTGCTTAGTAGGTTAGAAAAATTAACTAGACTAGTAATTAACTTGACTAAGTATCTGCTTGTTAGTTATACTTAGTTACTTGAGTCAACAAGTGACAAATCTTAAATCATGATTAAGGTTATGGCTGTATACCTCAAAATGATACGATAGTTAGGCATTTAGACCATAGGGTGATTGTTCGGCGAGTAGTTGATAAATGAAATTACGTTTGATGATGGAAATTATAAACAGAGATAATGTGTATCAGGATTTATTTGGGGATTATGGGTTTCAATAGGCGATATGATATAACTGGATTGTGATTAGTGAAGCTAGATAGCTGTGAGGTCACTCAAATAAGATTACTTAGATATTAGCTTTTGGTGACATGGAGTCTAACTACTCCTATCAACCCCCAATGTTCATTGAAGTGGAATTGGACCTTAAGTCCTTGTCGTGATTTTAGTGTCATGAGTGCTCATATACTGAATGTTTGCTTAAATAAGATAATTTAATGAATTGATTGATTGTCTACTGTATCAGTGTATAAGTTTGCTTGACATCTGTATATGTGTTTGCATTACTGTATACTAAGCTCTTATTGTTTGGTCCTTTTTTTTCTTTGGTGAGGACTGTTTTTATCCTTTGTATGATTTAATGGTTTCTAACTTCGAGAACATATATGAAGACTTAGATCTCAAGAACTGTTACTATTTTTTATTCCTATTTTTAATTTAGACATGATATTATGTTATGGGTACTATATTAGACTTACAATAGGAGATGTTTATGACTTCATAGCCTATTTATTTATGTTTGTAATCTATGAGCTCCTTAGGCTTTAAGACTTAGTTATCTATCTTATAATATCTACAGCATTTTTCAAATTCGATGAATCTTCAAAATATTTTTTAAAATTAATGAAATATCAAATATTTTTAAATTTTAATCAATAATTTCAAGGCCTTAAAACTGATTTAAAAACTTATTTAATAATTATAATCTTAAATCTTTTATTTAAATGAGGTAAACAACAAACTATAGTGAACTAGTAGCATAACATTTTTGAATCTTCCATTCCATAAGTTATTAGAGAATCCGATAGCTATGCCTGAGTGATGAGTCTTCTTAATGAATTTATTTTACAATGAATTTTGTAAATATGTGTAATAAAATTTTTCCTTATTGCAACATATGCAGAATTAGTGGAATTCAACAGCGCCTTTGTCGGAAATGGAGCTGAACATATTAATCAGATGTTTTGTGGTCCTCCAGCTTCCCTACTCCATGGCAGTATAAGGTTTTCTATCGTCGTCCTCTTGTATCCCAAGTCAAAGGATAATTTTACTATTGACAAGATTTTTCTATCATAGTCCTCCTGCATTCCTAGTCAAGGTTCTCTGTAGTGTTCCCATTGGAGATGCAGGTGAACTTCATGTTCCCATCGTTGCTCCTTTTTTTTCTCTGGAAAGGAGATTGTACCTGGCAATACGTTCTTGCTAAACTTCACATCGTCCGCTAGTTCTCTGCCATTTCTACCTCGTAAATTGGCTCATTCAATTCCTTTTTCAATAATTATTTACTTTTTTATGTGAATTTTTAATTTTTTTATTTGAATCTCAATATTTTCAAATTATTACAAAGTACGACTTCCATAAAATATATTAAAAATTTTATCAACCATAAGACGTATAAACTTTAAATTGGTTCAACAATAATTGATTTAGTATAAAATGGTGATATCATTACATAATAAAAAAATAATATTACAGAAATATCATTATATAATATATAAAAGTAATGAAAAATAAGAAAAGTCAAATGCATAAAATAAGAGCTAAAAATTTTTGTGCAAACCTAAGGCTAACCACCCAAGTTAATTAAAAACTAAAACATGCTCAAAATTGACAAATAATTCAATAAATTTGGTGGAAGTTTTTTTTTTATTCATTTATAAGTATTTAAAAATATTGATGATTCAAATAGAATGAAAAAAAAATTATAGACCAATAAAAATATTGAAAAAGGTCAAAAACTAAAATTGTTTATTATTATTATTTTGAATCGTGACCGTAAATTGTGGGTCAGGAATAAGGACTAGTGGTAGTGGTCGGGGTAGGTGGCTTGGTTATCATATCTTGGACATAATAGCCAAAGTGAACGTGTACATAGTAGCTCAATTCATTTTAGGAAATTCATGGTTGCTAGCCACAAGTGTTCCCTATGTTGCTCGCTTTAATTTGTGGTCATAGATTATTTAAGCTTTTTTTTTTATGGGGGTTAACTGTAATTAATTGAAATGAGAGCTTTTTTTTTTTTTTAATGTTTCTTTTGTTAGATTGTTCATTTTATATTTAATCAACAAAAATAGTCATTAATGATTTTCTAGTATACATAATACGTGCACATGGCTTCCCTATGTTGGTCTACTGTTTTTTTCATAATGTGTTTAATTTATCTTTATTAGCATGTTTAGATACTTTATTAGGATGGAAGAAAATAGCTATTTATCCTTTAAAGACCTCTTCTTAATGGCTATTCATAGAATTTCTGTTGTTGCAAAATAAGAAATTTCAATTCCTCTATCAGATTAAATGAATAGTTATTCCTTAGTCTTTTTTAATATATTTTCACATCAACTCATTAGACTCTATCACAACAATGAAACTATAGAATAAAGTAAGAGTATGTTAGTATTTTCAATATATTTTTTAATTTAGTATAAATATTATTTTAAATACAACCAAACAAAATTATAACTAAACTTTTATATTCTATTTCTTATTAAATACAATTATATTCCTACCTTATTTTATTCCATAAATAAAACGCGCCTTATAAGTTTTACCCTCCCGGAGTTAGGAGGATGTTCTTTATTTTCTTAGAGAGCTTTACTCTTGGAATCGATGCAAACAAGAGCTTTATCTCTTGGAATTGATTCAAGCATGTGATTTTATTTCCCTAAGATCATATTTAAGATATTCCAAATAAAATAATTTTATAGAGCACGTTTCAATTATTTTTATTGAAAGCATTTAATTGATTAAATTTAATCTATTTCCTTTCTTCCACATAACCTCCCAACTAACTCAATTATGGGCTCTCTCCTCCCCCACCCCACAAATCCCTCTTTCTCTCTCTCACTCATACAAACATGAAACCCCTTAACAAAGTCAACTGTTTACCTTTCTTTTTAAATTTCTTCTATTCTTTTACAATCATAAATTTACAAATCCATCACTATTGATCTCAATATTTTAGATTTAATATTTCTAATATCAAATTTGGGTTTTTTTTCCTACCATTCTCACAACCACTAATCAATCAAAATCAGATTTACGCTGTCACGATTCACAAGTATAAATTACTAATCATGCTAATTGATCCAAAAAAAAAAAAAATCTTTACCTTAACAGGTTGATAGATTGATATATTTAATTATAAAAAGAAAAATTTAAATCAGTCATCTTAATAAGTTCACCCATTTAAATCATTGGCACAACTCTATTACATTGCTAATAAGAAGATTTGCTTCACCATGGTGCTTTTCTCACCCTAACCAGTACGATTAGCATCTATATCTTGATAAGCTATAATGACTGACAGTTAAGTTTTAAAAGAAGGGAAAAAGAAAACAAGAACCAGAATTATTTTGTTCTATATAAGTTGGTAGTTAGGAGAATGTTGAATTAAATGGTGGAATATGGGGAAAAGGTTGAGGGGTTGGGGGAGTACTTAATTGGGCTTGACATTAAAGGCAAGTGCACTTGGGCCCATAATAGATCACAATACTAGGCCATCCAATGGCCCTCTTAATTGCTTGCAACTCGATGTACTGTATGCACAATTTGATACATGGCATTTGGGGTTTCATCATTTCTTACTTATCATGAAGTAACCACGACCTTAATACCCATAAAAGTATAGATTATATATATTCATATTATTTTTTATTTTAGTGTGATGGTGAGAGCAATGTGACAAATCTTTAGAACACTTAACCATCCAAAACTTAAATTATTTTTCCCAAAACCAAAAGTTTAATAGAATCATGAGGAAACAATGTCAACCATGTCTTTGCTTCCTTAAACAAGTTAACTGGATATATGTTCAGTTGTTTATGTTGAGATTAAATCATTATTGGGTACAAACCGAATAAATCCATGGAATAGATGTGCAAAGGTAAAAGTCTGTTACGATTCAAGTTGAAGAGAAAATTTCATCTCAAAAGACTAATTTGATAAATAAAAAATCCTTTAAATATTATATTAATTCTAAAATATCTATTTTAAATAGATGTCACTCTATTTATCAGTAGCTTTTTTTTAAGTCACTCATTCTATAGAATTAGTTCTCCACCAAAACACTAAATATTACAACTTCAGCTCAAAAAAGAGTCTATTTCAAATAATTAATCTAATAAAAAAAATTTATATTTAAATACTACACTTAATCTATACTATTATCCATATAAAATTATCACAGAATTTATTTAAACAACTGAAGTAAATGTCCATTTAAGAAAAATTCGACAGGTTCCATGAAAAAACAGTATGCTCGATTTGGGGTGAAGTAATTTAAATATATAATAAGTTCACTTGTTTCAAGAAACTGGTGGCCCGAGATTCTCAAAGATTTCCCGAAGGTTGTGAATAATCATAAAAAACCGCCTTTCGAGAGACTAGAGAGAAAGCAATAGTTGCGTTAAATGCCCGACCGGGATTCAAGGTTTTATACAAACGATAAAGGATCGTTTTCAGCACAAAGGACAGACATAGCACATCAAACAAGCCCACACATTATATTTAACATTTGTTTTTTCGAAGTTTTCCTTTACAATATCCTTCCAACAATATGATCCATCAAGATTTACTTAAGTTTTAGTTTTGTGTCGGGCCTTTTTTTTCAGCATTTTTATTTAATTTTATTTTCTTATTTATATGTACTAATATTTAAAAATAGCAATAACGCCCCCCTCAAAATAATTCACACACTCAAAACCATCTCTTTTACTAAGTCTTTAAGATTTGAAGCTATAAAATTGAACCCTATACACAACCTTCAACCCTCATGCCGATTCAAATTCTAACTAGACTTTATATCTAGCTTCGTTGTTAATCAAATTAAGCGCAATAACTTCTATACCCTATTTGATACTATTATCAGGCTATTCATTATGGAAATCATTGTTCAATTATGAGAGCAATTAGAAGTAATATTATAGTGTAATAATATCATGGGAAAAAAAATTTGGAATAAGTATAATTATATCAATATCAATATAAGCTTCCCTTAGTTTCTATCCATTTCAATAATTTTAAACTAAGCCAGATGGCCCTGGGTCCCCATTTGTATTCTAGAACCTATGTATAATACTTTGATAGCATTCTTGTATGCATGCCATCCGTTAATGAGCATACGTGGTACATGTTATGGATACTGAAATGACACCAAGAAAATGACGGGAACATAGGACGACATTAAACAGCTGTTTCCATTTAAATCGATGTACATGATCTTGAAAGGCTCCAAAGCAAGAGGAGAAATTCGATAGAAAAAGAACAAGCAACCATTGCTATCTACATTCTCTTCCACAGTTTTAATATGATGGATGGAGCATTAGCTTGTATGGATTAGAATAATATGATAAGTGATGAACTCGACATTTTACGAATTTGATTTGAAATATAATTTTTCAGATTATTAATTCTTCTTACTAATATTAGACAATTCACAGATCAAGGAAGTGAAAGGGAGGGTATATCAAATTTGACATACATTAGGTAAATGGAAAGTACCAGCAGCATTAGTCGGTGCATTTGCTTATCTCATTTTAGGTAGTATAGGAGAAGGAATCACATACTTGCTTAATCACTGCTTTACCAACAAAAAAGTTCATTTATGTTAGGGGGCTTAGGGCCTTTAATGCCACATGGTAGATGATTAAAGCAGACGTGTGTGGACCGGACCGTCTCTTAAGTTTTGACAAACTTGAAAATGATAAAAGAAACAACTCTAGACTACGAGGCCCGCTTACCCCTTAGGCTTAGACAATGATGACACACGGATAAAAATAATATATATATATTATCCGAACGCCCCGTATTTTTAATTTTACATATAAAATTTAATAAACGTAATACTTATCAAATTTACAACTTTATCTTTCAATACATATATAACATTATTATCACTATTTTTTTTAAGATGTCGAAATTAATAAATTTGACTAGTAAAAGTTTGAATGAATATAATATTTAATAACTTTAAATAAAATTAAAAATTAATCAAAATTTAAGTGGTGATTAAAATAAATTGGAAAAAAGGTGGGATAAATAACTTAATATGCCCTTTTCAAGCTCTTAATTTATACAATTTTAGAATCACATATAGAAAATGTTACTAGAGCTCTCGGAGCATTTTTTAATATGTCAAATAAAACAAAAATTTCAAAATTTCTTCTATATATTATTTCTTCCTGATGTCTAGCATTGCATGGATATTAAATTCATAATTAATGAGGGGCAAAATTGTCCTGTCGTAATTTTTTTATGCTTACAAAGCCATTTTGACCATGTAACTAGCCCCACCATAATAGAAATTCCCATGATTTAAAATAGCAATTGGTAAATTAGGTGATACCAATAGCCCAAAACGTCTGCTTAGTAATTGTAGGTGTGTGGGTTCGACCACGATGTGATCACACATGTGCTACGTGATTCTTGAGTTACACATGGACCTAGAGGAATAATTTGTGATGGCATATAGGAAAATGATCAAGGATGAGTAGGATAAGAAGAAGGAGTAGGCAATCCCGATAGATACGAACATGCAAGTGATAGTTTTTTTTTAATAATTTAAGGTTTGATATCTTTCAAAAGGATAATCCAGCAGAGTAACAATGTTTTTTCAAATTATCTCCCTTTTTCCAAATAAGAAAAGCTTGTGAGTATTTATAGTGATTTGGTTGTTGATGTCATCCATCAAATCACGTTGGCCATCAATAGTCCAAATGAGTCCTCTTTTAATAAGAAAAATTATATATGAGTCATTCATGTGATTAGGCTTAATAAAAGACCTTCTTTAGGTGTGTGAACCTAATGGAAAAGGTTGGTAATTGATAGTCCATTCCAATAAGTCATACTCCAAACTTACCATGCCAAATCTCCCATAATCATCCCAAGGTCATGGACTTCGCTCTCTAAGGCCTTGTTACTTTAATTTAAAGTGTCAAATCCAATTAATCAATAGACATAAGGCTCTAGATTGCATTTAACCTTTTACAATAATAAAAATAAGAAATTGGCATCTGATAAAGGGAAAATGACAATAATTTTGAAGTAGTAAGTTGAGCACTAGGGCAAAAAGTTCATTGGTATCCTTGGCAAAACTATTCATTTTATAAGAATGAAATAAAAAAGGAGGAATCAATTATGTTTCATCCACAGGAGAATGTAACATAAAGGCCTTAACAATTAGCAATGATATTTGATTTATAATTGACCACATTTAAGTGAAAACTATTATAATAGAAACGTGGAAACATTACGGTACAACGAAATCAATTAAGGTGATTGATTTACATTTGGACTTGAATTGATCTTTTAAAAATAACTAAAAGACTTAGAAATAGATTTCTCCATCAAGTACCACAAAGTGTTTGAAAATGTCATTCTTTCCTTCGTAAACATGGAGCATAATCCTTCTATAGAGAGCTAAAAATGAATTACGCATTTTAAGCTCAATAATGACTTGAAAATGGCTCTTTGGATTAACTAATAGAGTTCAGGGAATTAAGTTTATATAATTTGAAAAGGCTTATAGAATTTGATACGGTGGATTTAAAGTGAAAATCACTGGATCGGCCACCTATTCTCAACATTTCTTGGGAAAGTTCATGCACATAGAAATACTCTCCATAAGCATGGATTCAAGAGAAACTCATGAAAAGATTCATTAAAAAAAGAACTCATTTCAATTGCCAATTCAATTCCATGGATGTTATTTATAACCAAACCAATAAATACTCAAAAGTTCCTCCTCATTTAACATATTTATAAGTTGAGAGAAACGTCATTAGGTTATTTTAAAATAGCACTTTCAACCCTCAAAAAATGTTTGCTTCAATTTTTTTTTCTCCAATATGAATCCAAGTCAGTGCTTGTATTAGTATACAATTATACTTATTTTAAGTCGAGAATTCTAAAATTAGTAATGAGTTGATAAAATAGAAAAAAAAAATTATATTCATAAAAAGATAGATTTCATATTGTATTGAACTAAAAAATTTGTAAGTGTTAATATTAAGGGCTATAGATGAGATATTTTAAAACTTTCAGGTTTTTTTTTTTTTTTAATTTGGTAATTTTAAAAAATGTGTTGCTGTAATATATTTGACTGATGTCGGTGTATTTGCTACTTGTGACATGTTGTCATTGTCCTTCCTTGCTGCCCATAAAATTTATCAGGAAATACAGTACAATGATTAATCCAATCAAAAGCCTATTTATGTATCAACAATCACCTAAATAGACCCAGCAAACGCGTCCATTAAATTTTTTTTTTTTTCGAAAGAAAACGATGGGATGTATTAGACATTAGCTGTACTAACGCGTTTTCAGTAAAAGCCATCTCTTTAGCCTTTATTGCTTTTGAAAAGAAACCTTAGACAACTCCTCTATTTATGTTATATTTTCCAAAATTAATCAAACTATATGTCCCAGACAACGATGGGATCTGGCAAATCTAACACAGTGGCCAATCAAATACCCTTTCAACCTGCTAGCCCTTTGCCTGTTTCTGACCTAAATAAATGCCGTAGTGCTTACGAACCTTTCGTTTCTAATCGGGTATTTAGACAAGGATATATAAGTACAAGAGGATAAATTAATATACATAAGAGATATATATATATAAAAGAAAACACACACAGATAAAATATAAATAATAAATATATGAGATAATAAAATCCGATAAATTATATATATTCTTGTTACTTTGTTGGTTTAACTTTTGTTTTAGTTGGACTTAAGCTGCTTTAAAGAGTCGGTGTTTTGTCAAGATCCTAAAAGTTTAGATGTGTAATTGCTGAATTTCTAGTAGGATATCTATATTCGATTCTTTTATTTATTTTTAGTTGTAATAGTAGAGTTGATAAAAAAAATGAAAGAAAAAGTCAATACTTCAAATTTGATAGTGAAAGATATATAATTTTTAAGGATAATATTAAAATAATTACACTTTATACGACTTATGTTGGATCAAGGAAAGTTTATAAATGTAATGCTATTGTATAAAATCAAGTCATCAATAATGATTAAAACCTATGTCAAATCTAATCAAGTTGTATTTGACATAACATTTTTAAAAGAAAAGCTTTTTTTTTTTTCAAGACAAAGAAGTAATCAATTTGATAAATTCCAACCCCCATTTATTTTCATGAGATCAATCAACCTATAAGATCATTGATGTTTTGTCAACTTCTTCTAAGGCACATCTTGATATTGTATTGTTATTTCCCCATTACAATAATGAACTATTGCAAAAATAAGGTCTATTAAGGGCAATTTTTCTTAAAATACCCATTAGTATCTACTATATATTTTTATATTAGATCTTTTTACAGTAATTTAAAAAAAAATATGTAATTAGAAAGTAATGATACCGTATCATGGTGGTACCATAGACTACCCTTTCTTCTCAATAATAAAAGGTTAAATCTTGAGACTTGTTTCTCTTTAATATAACATGTTTTCTTTTTTAAATTTTTATTATGCTTTGTTTAATAAGTAAATACGTAATTTCGAAAACATTTATTGTACATTTCGCAAGAGATTGGTATATAAAAATATTTTATATTATTTATATCATTTATGATATGTTGACAACGTTTCAAAGCCTCAAAGGTGGTTATTAGTAATTAGACAAATCGTTCTCTTTTGATACTTTCCTAGAAGAGATTTTAATTTTATGGTTCTATCATGTTTTTAAGATGAAAAATTTCCATTTTTCCTACTTTTAAGTCTTTTGAATAGTATTTTGGATTTTCACTGTCTCATTATTGAGTATTCATCAGATGATAATTTAGGATATTTCGTGCCGAAAAATCTAAAGTATTCTTTGTTTTCTATTTTTTTACACAATAAAAGAATTTTCCACATATCTTTTTTGAGCCCACATAATAATGGTTTTTGATTTCATTCGTGCTATTATCAGTTTCCATTTTTTTTTTCCCTCAAGTGATTATAATAAAGAAAAAAAAATCGAATTTGATTTATTTTATTATAATATTAATGTTTATATTATTAAATTATAAAAGTTTTGACAAATTATATAATTTTTTACTTCTAAAAGCTTAAGCTTGGGCATATGACATCTAAACAGAGATGTAAAAGAAAGTGAGCAGATAATCCCTTTACTTAGAGCATAAGCATCATGTTCCTTGCCAAGAACAGCATTTGACAGGACGATGTCTTTAGTATGTCTTTGTTTCGCTTTATCTAATTTTTCTATTTCGTGAAGTCCAACACCATGCCAATGTATAGGTGGAAAGGCAAGATTGTGCTTTATGCAAGAGAAAGACGAAGGTGGAGCCGCAAGAAAATTTATCAACTAAAATTTCCGTGGGACTAATTAAGTTTCTAACCTTATTATTAATTTATATATATATTAAATATCTATTGTTAAATATTTACCATTAATATGTAAATTATATAAAAGATTAAAAGCTGAACAGCTTTCGTAAAAAATATACAAGAAAAAATTCAAAAAAAAAAAAAAGAATCATGAGATACTTGGAGGTCATTGAATTTTAATTTAATAAAAGCCACATAATCAATTCAAACAACTTGATTCGATTTTTACATTGTTTTTTCTTTTTAATTTTGAGGTTATAGGCATCTACCTATCATCTCACAATTTTTTCTAATTTCTTCCTTTTTTTATATATTTTAATTTTTTTCAAAATTTTTATCTTCTCAAAATAAATATATTTAATAAGATTTTTTAATTACATTATTTCTTTTTACATCATTTATTCTTAGATCTTAATCATTTAAATGGCTCGTAAATTTAAATGGACTTTCTAGACATGAATATAAAAAAATCTTATGAAGAAATTCATTTAAACTGTTGGTTACTCATGCGATCTGACAAGCAACATTAACAACTAAACTCTCTAAAGTCCACCCTCTTTATAAACATCAACAAATCAAGAAAAACATCGTCATACTGTCACTTTACTACCGCAAGAAATCAAATGATGTTGAAAACAAAAAAGACAAGACATCTTTTTAAGAATAGTGATATTAAGGTTAATAAGCTCGTTCAAACCATCACAGACGTACATTTAAACTTACTAAAATTATCTACTTCTCCATTCTTCCTTTTTATTATTTTTTATTTTCCCTTAACAATCTGTTTAAGTGCAAATGTAAGTCACTACTTTAAGGTTATTGCCTGCACCTACACGATGTTCCAAGCCCCCATCCAATGACCGTTGACACGACAAACATTAAATAACTTCTCATTTACTCTCATGTCAGCCTCAGCACCGCTCATTAGTTATGAGAGGTTTGACTGCACTCTGTTCCTCCTATGTAAGTATATATGTGTAGGATTCTGATGGCATTTATACATCACACAACTTGATAGAAGAACAGAAAAATTCTCACAAAATTCCATATGAAATTATCAAAATTATCCCTACTATATTATCCTATAGTAACTCACGGTATATTTTATACCACTTTTTGCGCTGTGTATTGCCATTCTATGTATTACGTAAACATAGTATATGTACTAGAGTATGACTAAAATAGTTAGTTATCCTAAAGGACATAAACATTTATACCCACATCAACCTTAAATATTTTATATTCTTGGTTGAATTCAATTTTCTAGTCACTTCAACATTTATATGTATATATTGTAAACCACTAGTAGGAATAATTGCTTCGAGATTTGCCTTGTCCCCATTGGGACAAATATTAAATTATTTTCAAACACATGTTATGGCCTGCTTTTGCTTTGTGGTTGAAAAATTCAACACACGACATCTCATGCATGTTCCTTCGACCTATCCTACCGAGAGAGAGAGAGTGAAGCTAACGAATGAGGTTCTTACAGATGTAGATACATGCAGTGACTGTAGTGGGATGTGGATTCTTCAGTCGACCAGTCAAGGACACATGTTTTGCACCGGCACGGGAATGGGCTTTGGATTGCATGCGTCTGAAGTCTGACCTCTTGATACGGAAAGTATATCTAAAAGTTTAAGTAAATTAGGAAAAAAAAGATACATTGAAACTCGTGTGACCCAATAGCGAAAATATAATAATTTAAAAGTAATTTTAGGATATAATTATTATTAATAGGTTATTTCGATGGTAGATCTAAAGTAAATATAATTTTATATTATTAAGTAAATTTAATAAATATATTTTTTATTTTTTTTATTTTATTATTTAATAAAACTGTATGGATGAATAAAAAGGTAACATGTACCACTATTAATGAAAAAATTAATGGTTTATTAATGGATAACTTTTTTATATGTTTTTACAAGCGATAAAGATTTAAATAAAAAAAAGATTTAAAATTCAAATAAAACAAAATTTTAAATATTAAAAACTAAATATATATTTTTTGTATATAATTTATAGTAATATATCAAATTTAGATAACTTTAACCTGTTCTCAGTAGATACTCCACTCTGATTATTAAAAAGAAAAAAAGAAAAACTCTCAACTTCTAATTTTATCTTTTTTTTTTTTTTTTTTTTATATATGGTCTTCGCTCATTCTCTGCTCTGCCACAATTCCTCACTCTTTGGTGTGCTATTGATCACCGACACATCTTATAATAGTGATGTTGATGACCATGTGAGGAGTAGGCCAATGATTCTGATTCATTTTTCTTTACCAACCTGATTTACTCGATTATAATAAAAAAGATAATAAATACTAATAACTATATTTATACTTTTCTAATATAAATAAATGTACAAAATAGTATAAGATACATGAATATATAATTCTTTTGTACTCATGTTGTGTCCTTTTATTATTAGTTTTTTTTTATAAATATTGTCTTGTCACATGTCCATATCACTGTGTCTACGTGGGACATAAGTTAACACCCTCATTCCTATCTAGACTGAGGTTTCAATCGAATCCTATTAGGGGACCATTTCATTAAATAAGAATGAGTATGAAATAAAAGTATAGAGGTTTGAGACTTTTTATTTTGATATCATGATGAATTTAGTTTTATAGCTATCTAAAAGTCTAACCTCGTGGATATACATGAACTTTTAGATTTGTAAGTTAACATCCCATCACTATGAGTCAAGATTTTGATTGAAGTCCAGCAAGTAAATGACTTATTTTGATATAAATAAAATAATTATGTAAGGATTTGAACTCTGGATCTTAATATCTAAAATATTTTAGCATAGTTATTTAATCTTAAAGTCAACTTTTAGATTTATTACAATCGCTTATGGATTAAGGTTTCAATTGAAGCCTATTACATAGAACAAAATTAAGGGTATATTACAAATAAGTCCACTAAACTATTGGTATAAACTTTTAAAGTATGAATTGACTATCATGTAACTTTTAAAGATACACATATATATCTTACATCATTATTGAAACTTTAAAATTATATTGTTGCTATTTGTGACTACTTTAGGAATGGGTTTAGGATTTTAATAATAATAATTTAAGGATTATTTTCATCTTTTAAAATTTATAAAATGGTGAATAAATTACGTTTTAAAAGTTTTGATGCAGACATCATGGAAAACACAAAAACTTACACGGCCTAAGGGCACGGCCGTGTATAATCTTACACGGGCTGTGTATAATCTTACAGGGGACGGCCATGAACTACATGGGTATAGATACGTCCAGCTTACACAACCAAAGCCGTCGTGTTCCAGTAGAATCGTCACAGCCACAACTAATACACGGTCGTGATGGCCATACTGTACTGCGTCTACATGCCTAGAAACATACACGGCTAGAGGCACGACCGTGTATGCGACCGTGTACTACACTCGCCATATGCCTAGAAACATACATGGCCTAAAGGCACGGCCGTGTATGCGATAGGTTATAGACGTGTATATTATTATTTATTTCCACGTGTACGCTTAGATTTTTCCCTTTTAGATATTTTACGGGGAAGTATATATACTCTTTTCTCAGACATGTTAGGATTGCGTTTTAATCATATTTTGAATACATTCGAGAGAGAATTATCTCCTTTATCGATTGTGCACAACCAGAGTTTGCATCTAAGAATCCTTCTTTGTTGTTGTGAAACCAATCTATATTCGGATTCGTTTCGTTACGCTTTCCTCACTGTATCAGTTGGTATCAGAGCAAGGCAATTTCTTGCGGAGATGTCGGCTAACGGTGGTGTTGATGGCGGTCGCGTTCTCGACCTTGATCGAGAGGCGGAAGTCCAAGTAGTCAATCAATGGGCTCCAAGGGCAGTGGTTGAAACCATGGAGTAGAGGCTTGGGCGTGTAGAACAACACCTGGAGGATCTGGTGGCGCGGTTCGACGCCATGTGATGGACCACAACGGTCATTGGGGTGTTGTTGGGAATCGACCGGGGGTAGCAGTTGCTCGCAGCGGCCTTATCAATGACTTTGTTGTTGGAAACCAATGGAACCGGAGAATTGACGGAAGCTCTTCTGAGGAAGATGACGGAATTTTGCAGAGGAGGGAACAACCACCGAGAAAGGGTGGTGTGTTGGCAGTGGAAGATTTCGTGGAATGGATTACCAGAATGAACCAGCATATGGTGGTGGATATCGACACAATCACCAAGGGTTCGACCATGCTGAAGGCGGAGACTTCCGTCTTAAGGTAGACATCCCTTCTTTTAATGGCAATTTGAATATAGAAGAGTTTTTAGATTGGTTGGCAGAGGTCGATAGGTTCTTTGACTATATGGAATTTCATGAAGATAGAAAGGTGAGAATGGTTACTTGTAGATTGAAAGGTGGGGTGTCTGCATGGTGGGATCGATTGCAGCACCGTAGGCAAAGGGAAGGGCGGCAACCTATTAGGTCATGGTACCGCATGAGGAATCTGCTCAGCGGGATTTCTTGCCACCCGATTACGAGCAAATTCTCTTCCAACAGTATCAGCGGTGCCGACAAGGGCAGAGGATGGTGCATGAATACATCGCGGAGTTCATGAGGCTAGTGGAGAGAAATGATTTAAGGGAGACTGAGGGTCAACAGGTGGCACGGTTTGTAGAGGGTTGAAACCTTAGATAAGAGATAAGATAGGGGTGACGGTGTCCCGAACCGTGAATGAAGCCAAGAACTTGGCTCTCCGGGCGGAAATGATGATACAAGAATAGAGCGTAAGGTTTGGAGGAAGTAAAAGGACTTACACTTACGAAAGTCCTGGTAATAGTAGTAGGACGACTGGTGAGAGACCTAGAGGAGTGGTTGAGAAACCAATGGGGAGTATGGACAGGAAAGAAG
Organism: Laguncularia racemosa; assembly: GCA_037954665.1. NCBI lineage: Eukaryota > Viridiplantae > Streptophyta > Magnoliopsida > Myrtales > Combretaceae > Laguncularia > Laguncularia racemosa. Next base: position 26,740 of record JBBMOL010000087.1, read on the forward strand.
ACAAGGTAGAAGGGAAGAGACCGGTGGAGAATAGAGACACCCCAAAGCAAAACAATCCATATGCCAAGCGATATTGGGAAAATGTTATAGATGTAATCAGCCGGGACATCGATCAAATGAGTGCCCAAATCGACGTACTATAAACATTGTCGAGAGGGAAGAGGAGGAAGAAGTGTGTTGTGAACCAGACGGTGATGAAGAGTACTATGAGGAGGTTGACGAAGTGGTGGAGCCTAATTACGTAATTAGGAGGATGATGCTAGCACCGAAGCAAGAGGATAGTTTACAATGACACCAATTGTTTCGCACTAGGTGCACGATTGGTGGGAGAGTGTTTGACTTGATTATCGACAGTGGGAGCTGTGAGAACATCATTGGGAAGGAGGCCATGAAGAAGCTCCAATTACCTACAGAGAAACATCCGAGTCCGTACACCATCGGATGGATCAAAGCGGCGGAGCGAATAGAGGTGAAAGAGAGGTGTAGAGTTCCTTTCTCGATTGGCAAATATTGAGATGAAGTGTACTACGACATCGTCGATATGGACGCTTGTCACTTATTGTTCAGGCGGCCTTGGCAATTTGATGTAGATGCCCAACATGCCGGGAAGGAGAACAAGTATAGGTTGGAGAAGGAGGGGGTGAAGTATACACTATTGCCACTATCGGATAAACGACCAAAAATCCAGAAGGTGGAAGGGAAATCTTTTCTTACGATCACCCAATCGGAAAGACAGATGACTAAAGACATCAAGGAGTCCCGCTTGATGCATGCCTTAGTAGTGAAGAATGCGGGAGAGGACATGATTAACGCAGAGATTCGGAAGAAGTGAAGAAATTACTAGAGGAATTTAGATAAGTAGTTCCTGAAGACTTATCGGAGGGGTTACCTCTATTGCGAGACATCCAGCATCACATTGACTTGGTGCCTTGAGCTAGTCTTCCTAACTTCCCTCACTACCGGATGAGTCCCAAGGAAACAGAGATCTTACAGGAGAAGGTCCAGGACTTACTCGACAAAGGATTCATTCGAGATAGCTTGAGTCCCTGTGCCTTACCAGCACTACTAACGCCTAAGAAGGATGAGAGTTGGAGGATGTGCGTGGATAGCCGAGCGATCTACAAAATCACAATTGGGTATAAATTCCCAATACCTTGCATTGAGGACATGTTGGATCAGCTGAGTGGAGTAGTGGTATTTTCCAAGATAGACCTTCGAAGCGGGTACCATCAAATTTGGGTTAGGCTTGGGGATGAGTGGAATACTGCCTTCAAGACGAAAGAGGGGTTGTAACGAATGGATGGTCATGCCATTCGGACTAAGCAACGCACCGAGTACCTTCATGCGTGTGATGAATCAGGTACTTAAACCCTTCATAGGTCGATTTGTTGTTGTATATTTTGATGACATCTTAGTATATAGAAAGACTCGGGAGGAACATTTAGTGCATTTGAAGGATGTCTTGATGGTATTGAAAGGGAACAAACTTTATGCTAATCTCAAGAAGTGTGTGTTCCTGTCACCGAGGCTATTGTTCTTAGGATTCATAGTGAATGGGGAAGGGATCACAGTAGATGAGGATAAGATACGGGCTATTAGGGATTGGCCTACACCCAAGACCATCACCGAGCTGGGGAGTTTCCTAGGGTTAGTGGGATTCTACAGGCATTTTATACGACACTTTAGCACGGTGGCGGCTCCCTTAACCGAATGCTTAAAGAAAGGGCAGTTTCACTGGGACGAGGAAGCTGAGTCGGGATTAACAGTGCTCAAAGAGCGACTATGTAGCGCATCAGTGCTGGCCTTACTGGACTTCGGCAAATTATTCGAAGTTGACTGTGATGCCAGTGGTGTGGGTATTGGTGCGGTACTCTCTCAGGAGAAGAGGCCTATCGCGTTCTATAGTGAGAAACTTTGCGAGGCTAGGAGGAAGTAGTCCACATACGATAAGGAGTTTTACTCGGTGGTTAGAGCCTTGAGAATGTGGGAGCATTATTTGGTGGGCAGGGAATTTGTACTATATTCTGATTGTGTTGCCTTGAAACACCTAAGCAATTAGACCCGCATATGCAAAGACATGCACGCTAGATGGATACAATTCTTGCAGAAGTTTCCGTTTTGTTTGATGCATAAATCTGGGGTTCAGAACAAGGTGGCCAACGCACTAAACCGAAGGGCGGATCTACTAGTGACTTTGAGAGCTGAGGTAGTGGGGTTTGAACAGTTGAAGGAGCTGTATGAAACGGATGAAGATTTCAGAGCTACTTGGAGAAAGTGCACTAATAAGGAACCCAATGACAGTTATTATATCTTGGAGGGTTATTTGATGAGGGAAAACCAACTATGTATCCCTGCATCCTCCTTGAGAGAGAAGGTGATCCGAGATCTCCATGGAGGGGGATTAGCCAGCCATTTGGGGCGGGACAAAACACTAGCAGCAGTGGCTGCAAGATACTATTGGCCTCAGTTGCGCAGGGGTGTCAGTTGGATAGTGCAACACTGCTATATCTATCAAACATCAAAGGGCCACTCTCAGAATACGGGACTATACACTCCCTTACCCGTACCTGAGAATATTTGGCAAGACCTATCCATGGACTTCGTATTAGGTTTGCCTCGTACCCAACGAGGTGCTGACACTGCTTTTGTAGTTGTGGACAGGTTTTCCAAGATGGCTCACTTCATCCCATGTAAGAAGACGACGGATGCTCAGAACGTGGCCAGATTATTCTTTAAGGAGGTGGTTCGATTACATGGGGTTCCCAAGTCCATCACTTCTGATAGGGACACCCGATTCCTTAGCCACTTCTTGAGGACACTTTGGTACATGTTCAACTCGTCCCTCAACTTTAGCAGCACAGCCCACCCACAAACCGATGGGCAAACCGAAGTGACGAACAGGACCCTTGACAATCTGATAAGAAGTATTTGTGGAGAGAAGCCAAAGCAATGGGACCTGGCATTGTCTCAAGTAGAGTTCGCCTACAACAACTCGATCTACAGAACTACCGGTAAATCACCTTTCTTAGTAGTTTATACCAATGCACCTTCTCACGCTCTGGACCTAGTTTCCCTACCCAAAGGTCTGGAGACCAACATAGCAGCAAAGCACCTAGCGTCGGAGATCAAAGAACAAATTGAGAAAGTGAATGAGCTCTATAAGAAAGTAGCTGATAGGCATAAGAAGAAGAAGTTGTTCGAGGTGGGAGACCCCGTAATGGTGTTCTTAAGGAAAGAACGCTTCCCGGTGGGCACATATAGCAAGTGGCAACCAAAGAAGTATGGGCCCTACAAAATAGTGGCCAAGATCAATGACAACGCTTATGTGGTTGGCCTCCCGGAAAGCATGAGAATCTCCAAGACCTTCAACGTGGCGAATTTATCTCCATTTTATGAGGATGACGAACCCCTTTATCCAGAAGCGAACTCGGGGTCGAGTTCTCCCTTGGTGGGAGAGAATGATACGGACATCGTAGAGAACACAGAAGCTTACACGGCCTAAGGGCACGGTCGTGTATAATCTTATACGGGCTGTGTATAATCTTACACGGGTACAGGCACGGCCAACGACACGACCGTGTGTTCCAATAGAATTCTCACAGAATCTTACACGGCCTAAAGGCACGGCCATGTATGCGATCGTGTACTGTGTTCGTCATATGCCCAGAAATATACACGGCCTAGAGACACGACCGTGTATGCGACCGTGTACTGCGTTCGCCATATGCCTAGAAACATATACGGCCTAGAGGCACGGTCATGTATGCGACCGTGTTCTGCGCTCGCCACATGCCCAAAAACATACACGGCCGTGTATGCGATAGGTTATAGACGTGTATATTATTATTTATTTTCACGTGTACGCTTAGATTTTTTCCTTTTAAATATTTTACGGGAAAGTATATATACTCTTTTGTCAGACATGTTAGAGTTACGTTTTAATCATATTTTGAATACACTCGAGAGAGAATTATCTCCTTTATCGGTTGTGCGCAATCAGAGTTTACATCAAAGAATTCTTCTTTGTTGTTGTGAAACCAATCCATATTCGGATTCGTTTCGTTACACTTTTCTCGCTGCGTCAAGTTTAATGGATCATCGTCATGCTCGATCAATAATTTAGCAATTGTATTTGCATGGGTTAGGCTGTGCCGTGGACATTGGTTTGTTGATAGACAAGTCGTCTTGGGTTTAGGCTTGAAAACAATTTGTACACAAAGCATGCTACCGTTTAGGGACTTGGTCAACTCATAGCTAGATTTTCCAGCCCTAAATTCCCGAAACTATCATGCATGCGAAGAGAAAGAAAAAAGAAAAAGCATTTTCTCTAGTATAATTAATTTTCCCCTAGTTTATTATTATATATATATATATATATAGATAACGCGGAAGCTTGACTTGCCTACGTGCAGAAAAAGAAGAATCGGAACCTTCTTGACCGCCGACAATAGGTTAAATGGTCCCACATCCTACAGCTGTGCTGTACATCCTTATTCACTTGACCCCATTGACCCGCCCCAAGCAAAACCAATCACTCTCACCCCCGATTTCACCACCTTCTCCGCTATATAATTCTCTCACTTCCCATCTGATCAACTTAAACCACCATCATCCCTTTGCCTTTATTACAACTCTCTCTCTCTCCTCTTCTCTTCTCACTCACATCGCACACCTCCTTAATCTCTCCTCCTCTCTTTATTATATGTTCTAAAGGGTAGTCCTAGCTAATAATCTTTTCATATTATGGATAATAATCATCCATTTCCTCCTAGGTTTATGTTTTTCCTCATGCTTATGTTACTTTGTTTCAGTAAGAATGTTGTATGTACGAATAATAATAATAATAATAGTGTGGAGGGTTACTTGGAATCTGAGTGCTTAAGGGTACCATCTTCTCAGTTCTTGAATTCTCTCGAATCCACCATTGAAATCATTCAGAAAGTTACTTCCATTGTTTCTCAGTTTAGCAAAGCGTTTGGAGATTTTAGGCTCTCCAATGCCATAAACGATTGTCTAGACTTGCTAGATTTTTCGGTTGATGAATTGAGTTGGAGCATCTCCGCCACCCAAAATCCGAGGAGTAATTCTCCCTCCTATTTACTCTTTACTTTATTTAGTTATTTATTTTTAATTTTGACTGGTTACGGATATGAAAACTCCACGCTATTAGAAATTTTAAAATTTTCTTAAAAAAATTATCTAACATTTATAATTTTTACCTTTACCTAAAAATTTAATTTTGCATTGCACTTCCAAAGTAAAATCCTAGATGCGCTGCTCTAGTTGCTTTATGTATCCATTTTTAGAGGCTGGATAACCATATTTTAATTATTGAAAATGCATGTCTAAGAATAATTTTTGGATTTTAGAAAAAAATTTAATGCTGTAGAAAGTGTGTATTAAATAAAATATTTGTTCTGTACTTTAGATTTTTGTTTGGTGCCATTAGGATTTGTACTTCACAGATGGATTACTTGATTCTTATTCACTTTAATCATAGGGCACCTATATTATTCTATATTCTAAGACTGTTAGCCTATCTTTTACACCGGACCATTTTCTTTTTTCTTTTTCTTTTTTTTTGGCCAGAGCATGTCAACCTTTTATTTCTTTGTTTTTCCCCACAACCACATGCATGCATGTAGCTTTAGCATATATTCTTTAAAATAAAGCCCCCTTTTTTTTTTTGAAGAATTATGAAGAATTTACAAAATAAAAAAGAGTGCAGTAGTTGAAATTTTAATACACCAGGAGCAGAGCATTTAAGTTTGCAGTTTCGAAAATGATTTGACATGTCACAGCGTCCAATCAACGAAGACTTTTACAGTTCCGTCTAAACTGTTTAGTCTATCATCAATTATTAAGCTGGTTAGAAAATTTAATAAAGATTTTAGTTGTGAGATGATAATGGACACCATAAAATAATCCGTATATTTAGTGTAAAAAAGAAAATAGCGACACAATATTAATTAAAATTGTTCTTCCTTTATGACACTTTTCTTTTTCCCCATTTCCGATAGATATATATTGTGATTTTTTAATAATTTTTTTGTTATATTTACAGGTAAACATAATAGCACTGGAAATGTTGGCTCAGATCTAAAATCATGGTTGAGTGGTACCCTAATTAACCAAGATACATGCCTTGAAGGCTTTGAAGGCACTAATGGTGTGGTTAAAGGAGTTGTGGGGGGTAGTCTCAGCCAAATCTCATCATTGGTCCATGAACTACTAACCATGGTCAAACCCACACGGAATTCCAAATTCAATGGTGGATCTGGCCTTGGCGGCACGGTCAATGGCGGTGGAGGTGGGGGTAAGCCCGGGAGGAAACTCATAAACACTAATTCTAACCAGTTTCCTAGTTGGGTCAAGCATGAGGATAGAAAGCTCCTACAAGAACCAAATAGGGTGGTGGCGGATGTAATTGTGGCTCAAGATGGGAGTGGAAATTTCACCAAAATTATGGATGCAATAAACGTTGCTCCAGACGAGAGCTTACACCGCTTTGTGATTTACATCAAGAAGGGTGTGTATAAAGAGTATGTGGAGGTGAAGAAGAAGAAATGGAACATTATGATGATTGGTGATGGTATGAATGCTACTGTGATTTCGGGTGATAGGAACAATGTCGATGGTTGGACTACATATGCATCAGCTACGTTTGGTAAGAACACTGTTTTCTTTTTCTTTTTCTCTTTTGTTTTTGTATGTTTGCATAGGAGATTTTTTTTTTTTTCCCTTATGAAACGACTCTATTCGTAAGAGATATTTTAAAAGCATTTCTGTTGTTAAAGATATTGGGTCATATTCATTGTTTTGATTTGTTTTAGTAAAATGTCGAGATCATGTATGGCCTACTTATTTTAGATTTTTATAATAGTTTGAAGTTATTTATATATTTTTAAAAATTATAAAAAAATAAAAAGATATTTTTTAAGAATTTAGTAAATGTAAATCTATTTTTACTTAGATTATTAGTTAAAAGTATCTATGTTAAGACATATATATGCTGGAGAATTTTGAACACATTCAGGACATTATAAGATTTCAAAAATTTGGGAGTTACCATATCATTTGTTGTGTTTGCCCCACATATGTTGGCACGTCTGATATAATTGATAATCCTCTGGTCCATTCATGGATGGGGCAAGGAGGGGCCACAACCTCCTGTAGTTCTGTGCGGACTTTTATTATTTTGTATCCCGAGAAATTTATTGAGTTTACTTATTAGAAAAATGAATTTTTAAAACACTAATTATAAAATGTTTCATAAATATATACAGTCGTTCCTTCAAGCATCTTGTGAAAAAATTCTCTTTCATATTTATAAGCTACTCAATGATATTTCTAAACTTTATAAGTCACTTAAGATATTGTTTCTTTTTAATTTTGAATAAATAAGATATCTCGTAAAATAATAATTATAAATTTTTTAAAAAATATAATAAGTAGTTTCTTATAGCATTCTTTAAAATAGTTATATATATATATATATATATTTGTGTGTTGTGGTTGTTTTAATGAGTGTCTAGACATTTATTGATAAAATTTCCCCTTTGTGTCAAGACGGAGCAATATTTGTTTTTTTTTGCAATACGACATGTCTTTATTATAGTTCTAATAAATGAAATGTCTTGTAACAAATACTCTATGCAAAATGAAATCTTGTTGTGCATCTAGTTTCAATATGGACTTAATACAGGAAAAACCTACCCCATGAAATGATACCCTATCCGTCCCTGCTTTGGTGCCATATTTGGTCAAGGGTGGCCATCACTTGGACAAACAAAGCAACTTCATTTTAAAATCTTAGAAAAAGTTACAACTTCAAACCGTGGGCCCGGTTCTTCATACGTTCAATTATGGTAGACAAGAAAATGCTTCAAGGGTTGCATATTCATCACGTATAGTTTCACATGGATCATGTCCATTTCTGTATTGATTGCTTGCCTTTGATACCTGTAAGTATTTATCATCGTGAGCGATGCATAAATGCATGTTGCACTTTTTGGGGTTTCCTCACATGCCATTTTCGTATTAATTTTGCTTTCTAACATACACTTATTTCAACCCACGATTATGCAGTCCTTGTCCCATAATTGCTGCCGACAATTTTGACATAGATTCTTCAAATTCAATGAATTGCCGCATATAATGGAAAGGTTCAATTTTTACAACTTCTCGAGATGTAAAAGCGATAAAACTATGCGCATATGAAGCAAACATCATGGTAAATTATATGAATGCATGTTGAATGATATTAATGTTTTCCACGTGTTATGCAGCTGTTAAAGGACGTGGGTTCATCGCTAGGGACATGACATTTGAGAACACTGCAGGACCGGAGAAGCACCAAGCCGTGGCTTATCGGTCCGATTCGGACTTATCGGTTGTATACAGATGCTCCTTCCAGGGTTACCAGGACACCCTCTACGCCCATTCCAATCGCCAGTTCTTCCGCGAATGCGAAATCCACGGAACGGTGGATTTCATATTCGGGGATGGAACCGTGGTGTTCCAGAACTGCCGGATTCTTCCCAAAAGAGGCCTTCCTCAGCAGAAAAACACCATAACCGCGCAAGGCCGGAAGCTACCCGAGGAACCAACCGGGTTCTCGTTCCAATTCTGCAATGTTACCGCGGATTCGGATTTATTGCCCTACGTGAGCTCAACTCTCACCTACCTTGGAAGGCCATGGAAACCTTACTCTAGGACCGTATTCATGCAATCTTACTTCAGCAACACCATCAGGCCGGAAGGATGGCTTGAGTGGAATGGTAACGTTAGTCTGGATACATTGTACTATGGTGAATATTTGAATTATGGGCCTGGGGCAGGCCTTGCCGGCCGCATCAAGTGGCCCGGTTATCACGTGTTGAATGACTCGGCCCAAGCCAACAATTACACCGTGGCCCAATTCATACTAGGGAATTCTTGGTTGCCTTCCACAGGTGTGATTTATGTGGCGGGTTTATCGGTATAGGTTTAAGGTTTAAGGTTGTACATGCAAATGACATGTAATTGAAACTAAAATGATGGAGAATATTTTTTTTTACTTTCTTTTTTCTCCCGAGGATTAAATATTGTACTTGATTGAATTTACAAAGAAGTTCTTTCTTTTTTTCATACGGTTCATTTTGAAATTCTCCTTCTATCTCTATCATCATCACGTGTTGCGATACAGTATTTAGATCCATCCTCACCTCCACGAGCTTCTGCAACAAAATAACGATTAAGTAATAAGAAATTCAATTTGCATTGACAGAAAAATTTGAAATAAAAAAAAAGGGTCTCAAGTGGATTGTAAGTGAGCTAAACTACTAGTGAGATATTTAGCTTTAATTCAATATTTATTTAAGTTTAATTAAATAATAATCAAATTAAACTTGAGCTACTTAAGACAACTTTGAACCTTATAATATTTAGTTTAACTAGTTTGCGAACCTGATCAAGTTCAAAGTGAGCTTAAATATTAGTTTAATTTAAATCGAATTTGATTATAAAAAAAAAAATATTTTGACAAATCGAATATAAACAAACGTACTTAAGTTGAACTAAAACTCTTAAAATCAAAATCGAACTCTAAATTCCAAACTCAATCTACCTCAAAGTTTTAAAATTTCAAACTAAAATGGAACTTAAATTTAGCACTCTAATCTTATCGATTCTATTGATTCACAGCTACTTAACCTTCAAACACTACTAAGCTCTACTTGTCCATATCATTCATATTTTAATACACAAAAAATTTAACTCACATACAAATTCTTTTTCGCAACATACAACACCAAGATCATATATGTATTTAAAGATCAATAAAAGAGCATTTATACGGAGACTATCTACCTTTGGCTTACTAACTAGATAATTTGACTCTCGTCAATGCATGCTAAAGAATTACAATAGAAGAGCATGCTAATATGGCTTTGTAAACGGTGGCAAGAGCATTTACTTACACACTAGATAACATGAAAAAGATTACACTTTCCTATGTATTGATATTCTTGAGTACAAAGTGTGCTTAAGACTTTTATAGTTTACTAATATGAATGTTAATCTCTTAATAGATTATTAAATTTGAATATCTTTTTTTTTTTTTATGCTCATCAAAAAAAGAAAAAAAAAAGTATTAATATGGTTTTGTAAATGGTATCAAGAGCATTAACTCAAAGATTAAAGATTTCTGAGTTAATAGTAAAAGCAATAGCTAATTCAATGTACATTAATAAGAAGAAGAATGTTATAGGACTATAATAGAACCAAGCAAACTAAATTAAGAGGAAAAAGGCAATATGTTTATCTTTTAGTTTGGAAATGATTTAAATGGTTCACACTTTTGAGTGAAGGGTTGAACTAAACTAACACTTTAACCTAAACCCAATCACTTATTACCTAAAAATTAAGAAAAAAAAAATGTAAAACAAGAAGAAGTGGCATATTTTAATTTTTCAATGCCAACAAATGGGGCATAACCTAATAACCTTTATGGTGATAAAAGATAAAAGAAACCTAACTCTAACCCCTAAAACATTGACTCTCAATTTTATAATCCACAATGCTTATATGCCTTTGTTTTACTGCATATAACAACCTTTATGTTAGATTAGATTATCACTCTTAGTTCATTCATTCGCTAAGTTCATTTTCATCTCTTATTATAGTCACAATTCCTCACTCTCATAGTCTCATTGTCAATTTCTTAGTCTCTCCCCAATTTCTAGACCAATAAAATCGATCATATGTGAATATATAGTACTTTTCTCCTTTCAAATTACCATTATATAATATGATGATCTAGTAGGAAATTTATAGGATAATTTTGAATAGCAAGTTGAGCTTGTTTAAGCTGAATTTTTGTTCATAATTCTTTCATTTGTGTATGCACTCATAGTACACTTGTTGAAATTCTTTTGACTTGAAATCCTGCATCAAATTATACAAGAAATAATTATGATAATTGACGTGTATTGTGAGCGGTGAAATATAATCAAAATAACTATGTGATTTTTGAAATAATTCGAATTGAATTAAATCAAAATTGTATTTGAACCAATTTAGTTCATTTGCTTGAATTGTTAAAAGCATCTTAATTCAATGGAGGTCTAAACCAAGATATTTGAAAATGGTTTGATCAATGTAATTCAACCCCTAAATTGAGCCAAGTCAAAACACTTCTAGAATGAGATATGGTCATACATATAAAGACACTTTTTAAAGTTTAATGCCTGTTTACTTGGAGGTAATAGAATAGTCATTTCCATTTTATTGGGATTAGATATTATTTAATAAAAGATGGGATTTTTTATTTGCTCAGTAAAGAAAACAAAAAGTTAAAATATTATAATCACTATGCCCTCATTAATAGCGCAATTAAGGACCAAGTAGAGGTAAACTAATAATTTCATTCATATTACCACCTTAATACTATAATTAATAATGTAATGTAAACAATAAAATAAGTATTTTATATAATAAAAAATTACATGAAGTAAACATTAGCATAAAAATTCTTAGCCTATTTCTAATAATAATTATTATCAAGATATAATTATTCTATTCCTTATTTATTCAATTCCAAAAAGTAAACGGACGGTAAGGGTTTTAAACCATCAATTTCAAAATAGGAAAGTTAAACGCTTAAGAAGCAAATTATATTTATAGTTTGTCTCAAAATTTAGATGGGATGAAGGAAAGAAAAAAAAAAGGAGTAATGGTTATCTTTTAGCTAAAGAATCAATGTCCTTATTTAACTTCCATTTTAAGTTTAACCATTATCAATTTATGGTCCCTTATATAGAGTTTGAGACATAAATTCAGAAAGAACAATGGAAAAAAGATTACTACAATTATAAGCCAAATGATGTCGTATGGTGTGACAATTATCGAATGAGACTATGGTTACTAATGTTTTGAGAAATTTAACCCTTCATTATGCAATAAGTGACTTATATATGTACATCGTAGTATTTATCCTACGTAAAGTTAACCTTAACATAGATCACAATCATTCATATAGTAAAATAAAGTAACTATATTCGCTTAGAAATAAATATTCCATTTCCTTCCTTATTTCCTACAAAGTTGCTGTTATGATATTTAATTAAATTTTAAATATCAAATAGTTATTCTCAATGAATTGTAGTTACTTAAAATATTAAATAATAACTCTTATCGTTAACTCATGAATTATTATTAAATAACTCATTCATTATCTTTACCATAAAACGTCATGATCTCACAAGTTGTATTGAGTTTATATTGACTATAAAAAATAAAGAAAATTAAGGATTTAAAATATAATGGATAAATTTTTTCTTATTCATTAATAATTTTTGTGTCAATTAAATTAAGTAACAAACATATAATAATATTATATATATATATTTAATTATTACCGAATTGCAATTCAATTCATCTCTTATTCTATTTAATGAAGTAAATTAACTATAAGAGTTTGAGGGATATTTGAATTTAAAAATATCTATAACAGGTTATTCACATCTTTAAAGATTCAAAGTTCATGCAAATAAATCCATGTTTTCCTTCATCAAATTTGTGATGAGATGCTTCTATATATTATCTAAATATATCTAACTCTTGCAGCTAGGTTTTGAATCATAAATGTCGAATTAATGTTGAAAGTTAGAAGAGCATAAACATAACCTGCAAATTGATGTAAGAAATGTTGAATCCCTGAAGAAGATGCACAGATTAAGTATCGTATGCTCTTTTTGTTTGGAGAATCTGTAGGATCTCTAGATCAAGTATCTTGTAAATATACTTGGAAAAATTATTTTTGTGTTGTTGAGCTTGTACACCGACACTCATTTATTGCCAGTTTGTTGTTTGTCGTTATCAATGAATATCGTAGGCCTCGATGTATACGTCCTCTTCTTCTTCTTCTTCGGCAAAAGATATTCCATTAAATCAAAATATCAAAGTTACAGATCCGGAGGTCTTGGACCAGCATCAAAAGACAAAAGAAAAGACGAAGGGGATGGGCACTTTGGTACGGGGATATTATGGTGTTTAAGATGGGTTGAAGCCTGTTAACTAATAGGTCCAAAATTAGAGACACTTTCAGGAGATCTGGATTTTGGAATAAGCACCAAGTTAGTACTATTAGAGTGTGGGGGCAACATACCTGAATCGAAGTACTTTTTGATTGCCGCTGTCACATATGCTCCTAAAATAGTCCAATTCGATTGGTAAAATAATCCATTGAAGCCATCTGGACCAGGAGCTTTAAGTGAACGAAGATTAAATACTTCTGCTTTCACTTCATCATCTTCAACAGTCTCGTGAACCGTTCATTCTGCTCGTCATTCACAATCTTATCCATATATCCAAGGACTTCTTTTTTATTATGACATTCTTCTGTAGTGTACAATTTTCGAACAAGCTGAGGAATTTTACAAAAATGTTTTCCTCTTTTTCTATCCAGTTTCCTTCCCTATCTTTTATTCTCAACATCTTATTCTTCGCCCTTCTTGCCATGGTTGTTTGATGGAAAAATATTGTATTCTTATCTCCATAGGATATCCAGTTTTGTCTACTTCTTTGGTGCCAATAAAGCTCTTCCCTATGTAAGGCTTTTATTCAATTCTTCTCTGATGCTTTTCTCTTCTGACATGTCAGAAAAGTTAACACGCTTCACATGCTCTTCTGCTAAACATTTCTCCTAGTCTGAGATTACTAGCAGATTGTTCGCCACATCTGCTTTTTACCATTTAATCAAAGCTAAACGACGGTCATGCAATTTTCTGACTAAACTAGGAAGAGTTGCTGTTATTTGTTGATGTGACCATGCATCTTCAATTACTTTCCTATAGCCATCAAATTGTATCATGCCACCAAAGACTTGTTCTTAAGAGTGAACTGGTTATCAAAGCATCATGCTACATAGACTATTATAGTATAGTGGTATATTTTAGTATTTTAAATAAAGATCCTTTTTATTTTAAATTGAATACTTAAAAACCAATAGAATTGTCCACTTTTGAATTATAAGGCAAAAATATGCTAACAATAATAATAGTAGAGTTAAGTGAGATAGTAAGGTTAGAACAAATACCCATAGTAAAGGAGTTCTCGGATGTCTTTTCAGCTGAACTACCTAGATTACCCCAACTCGAGAAATGGAGTTTAGCATTGATATGTTATTAGGTACAACACCAATTTCCAAAACACTATATAGAATGGCACCTACAAAACTAGTAGAGTTGAAGATATAACTGCATGAGTTGTACGACAAAGGATTCATTAGGCCTAGTATGTCTCCATGGGGTGCATTGGTTTTATTTATTAAGAAGAAAGATGATAGTATATGATTTTGTATAGACTATAAGGAGTTGAATAGGGTCACTATTAAAAACAAGTATTCCCTCCCTAGAATTGGTAACCTCTTTGATCAATTACAAGAAGTTTAGATATTATCAAAAGTTGATGTGAGATTGGGATATCACCAACTGAGGATTAAGGAAGAGAATTTCCAAAAAACAACCTTTAAGACCTAATATAGGCATTTTAGGTTTTTGGTGATGGCTTTTGGGTTAACTATTGCACTCGCAAGTTTTATGGATTTGATAAACAGGGTTTTTAGGGATTTCTTGGATAAGTTTGTGGTCATTTTCATTGATGACATCTTAATATAATCCATGAGTGAGGAGGATTATGAAGAACACTTGAAGCTAGTGTTGAGCATATTACAAGTTGAGAAGCTTTTTGTCAAGTTTAAAAAGTGCGAGTTTTAGCTTGTACAAGTAACTTTCTTGGGTTATGTAGTAAATAAGGATGGGATCTCTATGGACTCAAAAAAAGTAAGAACAATATTAGACTTGTCCAAACCAAAGATAGTAATAGAAGTTAGAAGCTTCTTAGGTTTAGCTAGTTATTATAGAAGATTTTTTAAAGGATTTTCTAGAATAGTAGCTCCTTTAACTCGATTGACACAAAAGCCATAAAGTTTGTCTTGGATGACAAATGTGAAGATAGTTTCTAGAAATTAAAGCAAAAGTTAGTGTTGGCTCCAGTATTGGTGTTACCTAAAAGTGGGGAAGAGTTTACCATCTTTAGTGATGCATTAGTTCAAGGTCTGGGATGTGTGTTAATGTAGGATGGTAGGGTAATAGCTTACACATCATGATAGCTCAAGTCATATAAAAGGAATTACCTAACTTATGACTTAGAGCTAGTAGCAATGGTGTTAGCACTCAATTTGTGGAGACATTATCTATATGGAGAAAAAATACATTTTTACGTAGAAAGAGTTGAATTTGTGCTAAACGAGGTGGTTGGATTTAATTAAAGATTATGATATAGAAATCTAATGCCATCCAAGAAAAGCAAATGTAGTAGCAAATACTTTTAGTGGAAAGAAACAAGGAAATATTGTTACCCTAATTATATCTTAACAAAACCTATTGGAGGACATGTGTAGGTTAGATTTGGAGATAATAACATAGGATTTGGGAATAAGATTAGCAAGTTTGTGCATTTAACCTACCTTAGTAGAGAAAATTAAAGTTGTCCAAGCTAATGATACTGATATATAGGACACCAAGGTTACAGTGGAACAAAGTAAGGTGATAGAATTTAGTGTCTATGCAGAAGGTGTTTTGAGATATGGAATATGATCGTGCGTGCCAGGAAATGTAGAGTTGAAGGAACGAATCATAAATTGTGGATTTATAATTCATCTTGAGAGCACTAAGATATACAAAGACTTAAAAAGTTACTACTAATGAAGAACATGAAATCAGAGATAGTTGAATATGTAGCAAAGTACCTAACTTGTCAATAGATCTAAATTGAACATCAGATGCCAATTGGAGAATTGCAATCTCTCCTAGTAATTGAGTGGAAATGGGAACATGTGGCAATAGAATTTTTATGGCCCTCATAAGAACTAAAGAGAAATAAAACATAGTATAGGTGATAGTAGATCGGTTAACCAGGTCTGCCTACTTTTTGCTTGTCATTGTGGGATACAAACTGGAGAGATTAACTAGAATTTAAATAGAGGAGATAGTAAGGTTACATGGAATACTAGCAACCATAACTTCTAATAAAGATACACAATTTGTAAGTAGATTTTGAAATATCCTACATAAAGCTTTAAGTATAAAAGTGCAATTCAATACTGCTTTCCACCCTTAGATAAATGGACAATTTGAGAGGACCATCCAGATCCTAATTTGTCTTCTATAGAATACCAAAGAACAAGTATTGAGGAGATGAGTGTAAGGCAATTAGGGAAATGGAAGATGGGATGTAAAGGAAATATCCAAAATTCTTCCTAAATTCAAGTAATTTTCGAGGACGAAAGTTTTTGTAACGGTAGAAGATGTAAAAAACCAAAAAAAAAAAAAACAAGAAAATAAATAAATTTTATATCATGGGGAATTTTGTAATTTTATGGTTATGAAGCCCTTACAAAACCTTATTCTTCTCTTTTCTAAAATTCGCTTCTCTTTACTAACAATACTCAAACAAGTGATTGGAAAGTCTCTATCAATTAACTTAAAATGCAAAATCCATGAGGTAAGTGTTAACCTGATTTAGATTGCGGTATGCCCTCATGTGTCAATCTATGTTTGACTTAATGATGGATTTACATTACAATTTGGGCATAATTAGGGTAAGTAGATTTAGGAGTGTGGGTGATTGGAGTAACTTTGAATTGATTGAGCAATTCAACCAAGTAAGTTGATCTTTTTATACTAAATTTTATGAATCCAATAACTTTTTGTATTGGATTAGAAGTATAGAAGAGATTGGTGAGGATTAGCTTGGAAAAGAGGACGAATTGTGTAAAAAATGAGTCTTTAATGAGATTCTGAGGGGTACATAGCTAAGGTACACAACCGTGTACTTTCTCGTGGTGAAAATATGGGTAAATTATGAAAAACATGTACATGGCAAGACTTGCTTATGTTGAAGTACACGGCTAAGTACACAATTGCATACCGGGGTGTGTCAAAAGGCCTTAACACAAAGAAAGGTATACAACCAAGCACATGACTGTGTTCCTAACTGTACACTTATACACTACTACATACATGATCATCTATATCCTCAAGATATTACCTTATCTGTGCCTTTAGTGTAACTTTGTTTGTTTGTTTGTTTGTTTTTTTTTACACTTCAACAGATGAAAATATAGTAATTTAACCCTTATAAAAATAGCAAATGGAAATACTATTCAATGTTAGTTATTAGAGCTGGCAATTGCAGGGCGGGTTCGCGAGTTGACTTGCCTCGCCCGCAAAACATTGCAGGGCGGGGCGGGCAAGTTCCCACGGGCGTGGGTTGGCCTGTTGACCCAAAAAAAAAATTGCTATGCTGACGTACTATGTTGTGTGGTTGCTATGCTGGTAGCTGTATCTAGTGGACTATGATGACGACTAACGACTGACGACGTGATGATTGATCGGACAACGCCGATGCTGACGCCGATTGAAGTGACAAGACAGGGATAGCACCGCAACAGCTGAAGACTTTAGACTTCGGCGAGGAGTGAGGACAACTAGAACGACACTTGACAACACCGTCTGTAGCAGGTGGCACGCATGCAGTACGACAGCAGCCCACACCACACGTTCCACACCTACCCACATTATCACACTCAGTCACTCATACCGTCACACGAGACACTCAGTCATAGACCATAGTCACATGCTCATATAGTCACACCTCACACTCCCTCGGCCATCATCTGTTGTCCTTGACTCTTTGTCCGATTATCCCTCCACACTCATAGTTACCTCACAGACTAGAGACGACAGCACAGTCTTCGTCCTCTTCCACTTCCATAGGCTACAGTAGACATGAATACAAGATACTTACTGGCTCTAGCTCACAGTCACAGTGATAGTCGTCGTCTTCTTCTACTCCACTGACTGTCGGCCGCCTGTTCCATTTCCTTCATGCCACTATCCTCGTTAGACATTAATTAAGGTAAAGCAATAGTCTATTGTCCTTTAACTTATTAGAGAGTAGGGTGTCGTGTGGTGTGGTCGTGTGGGGTGACGCCGGTGGCTTGGAGAGTGTGGTGTGGTGCAGTGCGGTGCGGTGTGGTGTGTGTGGCAATGTAGGGTGGGGATGACGCCGGTAGCGGTGGCTTGGAGAATGGAGAGTGTGGTGTGGTGTGGTGTGGCTGTGGCTGTGTGGGGTGACGACGGTCCAATGGAGAGTGTGGTGTGGTACAGTGCGGTGTGGTCATGTGGGGTGGGGGTGACACCGGTGGCGATGGCTTGGAGAATGGAGAGTGTGGTGTGGTGTGGCCATGTGGGGTGACGGCGGTCCAATGGAGAGTGTGGTGTGGTGCAGTGGGGTGTGGCCATGTGGGGTAGGGGTGACGCTAGTGGCGGTAGCTTGGAGAATGGAGAGTATGGTGTGGTGTGGTCGTATGGGGTGACGACGGTCTAATGGAGAGTGTGGTGTGGTTGTGGTGCAGTACGGTGTGGCCGTGTGGGGTGGGGGTGACACTGATGGCTTGGAGCATGTAGTGTAGCCGCTGGCCATGGCTTGGAGTGTGGCCGTTTGACCACTGACCGTAGCTTAGATGGTGTGGGGTGTAGTGTGGCCGTGTGGCCATCAGTCGTAGCTTGGATGACGCCGATGTGGTGGCTAGTGGAGATGTGGAGTGACTATATTTATATTTTATAAATAAGTGTACTGCTAATGATAACATTTTCTATATTTACAAAATGGATCCTCCAAGTAATGAGACTACAATAGAACCTATTAATGTGGATGATGTGTCTGAAGTCGGTGGGCATAACGATAATCTACAATCAGGATCTTCTCAATCTGAAGAACATGCAGGTAAGAAGGCTCGAGTAAGTAGCTCTTCTTCTCAGATTTGGGAAATATTTACAAAAATTGGTATTGGGAAGGATGGTAAAAATAGGGCTAAGTGTAAAGCATGTGGGAAGGAATATGTTATTGGAACACATTCATATGGAACTTCATCTTTACGTCGACATAGAGATAAGTGTCGTTTGAGTCAAATTCCTAGATATAATGATGTTGGTGATATGATAATTGATCATGCTGGCAAGTTAAGATCAAGAAAACCAGTACCTAAATTTGCTCGTGAGGCAATAGCTATGGCTATTATTAAACATAATCTGCCATTTTCATTTGTTGAGTATAGGAGGATTACACAGTTCATAAGGCTATATAATCCTGATTATAAGCCAATTAGTAGAAAAACTGCTACATCAGATGTTTGGAATTTATATTTAACTCAAAAGAAGAATTTGAAACAAATTTTGCAAAAAATTCCAGGGAAAGTATGTTTAACTTCTGATGTATAGACTGCTTCCACTAGTGAGGGATATATTTGTTTGACTGGACATTATGTAAATGAAAATTGGAAATTGAATAATAAAATTCTTGCTTTTTGTAAAATGCCCCCTCCTCACTCAGGGTTTGAGTTGTTGAAAAAAGTATTTGAATTTTTAAAAGATTAGGGCATAGATAAGAAGATATTCTCCCTTACATTGGATAATGCATTTGCAAATGATTGTATGCAAGATTTTCTAAAAGAGCAATTGAACTTACATCATAGTTTGCTATGTGGTGGTGAGTTTTTTCATATTAGATTTTGTGCTCATATTCTTCATTTGATCGTTAAAGAAAGATTGATTGTAAGTAGTAAAGCATTGCATAAAGTAAGGGAAAGTGTGAAGTATGTGAAGGGTTCCGAAAATAGAATGAAACACTTTTTGGAGTGTGTTAAACAGGTTGGCAACATTAATACGAATCTTGGTTTGCACTTGGATGTAACTACTAGATGGAATTCCACTTATCTTATGCTTGATAGCGCACTCAAGTATCGACGTGCTTTTTCTTGCTTTCAATTGAATGATCGTTATTATAAATATTATCCAACCATTGATGAGTGGGAAAGAGTAAAAAAAATACGCAAGTTTCTGAACCCGTTTCATAGTATCACAAATTTGATGTCAGGGTCATCATATCCAACATCAAACCACTATTTTTTGCAAGTATGGAGGATTGAATGTTTGCTGAATGAAAATTTACGTAGTGAAGATCATGTCATAAGGGAGATGTCTATTAGAATGAAACAGAAGTTCGATAAGTATTGGAGTGATTATAGTGTTATCCTTGCACTTGGAGCAATCTTTGATCTTCGAATGAAGTTTGATTTTTTGAACTTCTGTTTTAATAAACTTGATCCCCTCACTTGTGAAGAGAAGTTAGCTCATATAAAGAGCAAGTTATATAAACTCTATGGAGAATATGAGAAGAGCAAAATAGATCATATATCTAGAACTAGAAACCATCAGGTTGAATCATCTTCTCAGGCACAATACACATCTGGAGGTAGCAGCAACACATAGAGCTGGGAAGGGCTTAGAGATTGATTTTTCTACATTGGTGGTAAGTTTAATAATTTTTTTATTTTCTCGATTATATTTTTTTCGTAATATATATTAGTATTTAATTATTATTTTTCTTAATAATGTAAGAGTTCTGATACCGTCAAGTGGAAGTACAAAGTTGTGGTAAATCTTCTTTGGATATTTATCTAGATGAGCTAGTAATGGATATGGACTTCTACTCAGAATTGGATGTGTTACAACAATGGAAGAGTCCAAGCCAGAGATATCCTGATTTATCTATCATAGCCTCCAATGTGCTTAGCATTCCAGTTACTACTGTAGCGTTAGAGTCAGCTTTTAATATTAGCGCTTGTGTACTTAATAAGTATCGCAGTTCTATGCTTTCAGCCAATGTAGAAGCTTTAATTTGTACACGAAATTGGTTACAAGGATTTGCATGTGAAGGTAAATTTTTTTTTGTTATGTTGGTAATTTTTTCTTTTAACGTATTGTTTCAAGCATTTATCATCTAATTTAATTATATGTGTAATATCATAAATTGTAGATCAAGAAGAAGACAATGAAAGTGTGGGTGGGAGTGCAACTACTTCATCAAAGGGAGACTCCAATTTGGTTATTGATGATGATGATAGTGATAACTGATGTGATGATTGATTTATATATATAATTTTATTTGCTTCATTATTGTATTTGTTTTTCTATATAATCAGTGAAAACTGAAAAGTACTTTATGATAATTGCTATAATTGCTTGATTATCGTTTTAGATTGTTTTCTTTTCTATCGTATGAGAATGAGATTTAAGAGTAAGTATGTATAAATTGAAGTTGTATAAGGAAAGTGAATGGAAAAATTGAGCGATTGCAAATTGCAAATTTGCAATGTACCTAATTTATTTAGATGTGGGAATCGGGAAATACTAATTTAAACAATTTTCAATAGTTTTTTTTCTAACATATGTAATATAAATTATATTTGCACAGAAAAAAAAGGTTTATCTAAAAAAAAAAAAAATTCACCTAGCATGTCCTATTCTTACATAATACACTTTAAAATCTAAATCTTAAAAAAAAAAAAAAATTGCAGGTCATTGCGAGCTAGCTCGCATTGACTCGTGGGGTGGGGCGAGCTGATTTTGCTAACCCACCAGACTTGCGGGCCAGCCTGTGACAACCTGTGGGCTAGTGCGGGTCGGGGCGGGCCGGCCCATTTGGCCCGCATTACCGGCTCTATTAGTTATAGTTCACTCAAATCAGTTTTTTTTTAATATATTATAAGTTTTAAAACTCTAAATGAGTAAAAAGTTATGACATTTCAAAGTTGAAAAAAAAAAAACTAAAACTATGTGATTTTCTTTTCTAACTTTAAAAAGTCATATTTTTTTTATTCGTTTAAAATTATAGAGTTTATAATATATAAAAAAGACTATTTGAGTATATTATAACTAGAACTAAACCGTGTTACTATTTAGTATTTTTATAAGGGTAAAATTGTTATATTTTTATCTGCCAAAATGTAAAAAAAATAAAAAAAAATTACATTAAAGGTGTAGACGTCGTTCACACCTTCAGGAAAATTATTTGAAGCCGTAAAAGACGTTCACGTCTTTAATTTTGTCAATTTTGTAAAAAGGAAAGTCCTAAATTAGGTTTGTGATTTCGAAACTTATTTTGAAAATAATTTTGATGGATAGAATATGTACTATGTTCATTTTAAAAGTGTAATATTTTAGAGTATTGCCTTACATGTCTTCCCCAATCAAACGAATAACAGGTGATGGTCTCGATGAGTCAAGATCCAGTATTTCAATGTCACCTTCTCCATCACTTTGAGCCATTTTAGAAGCCATGACAGCGTACAAGGGAAAGAAAAGACATCACTAGGATGTAATCGGCCACAAGAGGTGTGATTTAGCCCATGACATGGGAGAGAATCTCTCCCTAATGATTAGAGAGATTTTCTCGATATAATTCTTCTTAATTTCTTATTTACCAAGCACATCAAGATCCTCTTTAAGTAAAGTTCCACAAACTGGCAACGGTCGGTCACTTAAGCACTATGAAAATCCTGTTATCTTCATAAACTTTCTTAATACTAGACTTTTTTAATTATTACTTTTTGTAAACATGCTTATGTAATTTAAACAAGTATATATTTAATGCATATTTGAAGTATAAGTTTAACCATGATTTATTTATCCTCCTTTAGCTATTACTATAATTTTATTTCTCATTATATCATCATTTTCATCCAGTTTATTTTTAAAAATTTATTTTGTGCCAACAAATGATTTATAATTAGATCTTTATTTCTTGAATTTTTCATACAAATTATACGTGTATTTTAACTTGCTTCGGACGGACGTTTTTGTAAGGTTACTCGATGACGTTATTTCTGAGTAGGCTCAAAATTATTCATAAAACATGTACGTGTACTTGATTTTTTTATTTTATTATTATTTTGTGTCGTTGAGCTATATTTTTGTACGCTGGTATTCATTTATTGCCAGTCTATTGTTTGTCGGTTATCAATAATATCATGTGCCTCAATGTAAGTCTTCTTTTTCATTTACCGTGCTCATCAAGATCCTTATTTAAATTTTTGCATTCTTCTAATTTTAGCAAGAAATGGCCAACAAGAAGATGACGCCAAGCAACCCTTCTCTGGAGGAAGCCATAGCTCCCCTACTGGAGAAACAACACCATCATGAAGAACAGAGGCTCATAAGAAGGGTGATGTTTGAATCCAAGAAGTTGTGGCATATAGTAGGACCCTCCACCTTTAGCCGTCTTGCCTCCTATTCTATGGTGGTCATTACTCAAGCCTATGCAGGACATCTCGGGGACCTCGAACTTGCTGCTATATCCATTGTCGTTAATGTCATCGTAGGTTTCGACTTGGGCCTCCTGGTACATATATATCTTTGTTAATTCACATTGTATATGGTATCTTACTCCTAATGATTATTTTTTTCCAGTAGGCAGTCGTGTGCTAACTAAGTGCAACTTGTATATTCCATTTTTTTTTTTCCCAGCTAGGAATGGCAAGTGCTTTAGAAACGTTATGTGGGCAGGCTTTTGGGGCAAAAAGGTACTACATGCTGGGGGTGTACATGCAGAGATCATGGATGGTTCTCTTCCTGTGTTGTGTTCTTCTACTACCTTTATATACGTTTGCCACACCAATTTTGAAGTTGTTGGGGCAGCCTGATGATGTAGCAGAGCTATCTGGGAAGCTGTCTCTTTGGATGATACCTATTCACTTCAGCTTTGCATTTTCTTTTCCTTTACGAAGGTTCTTGCAAAGTCAGTTAAAGACAGGAGTGATTGCATGGGTGTCTTTGGTAGCTCTTTTGGTACATATTCTTATCAGTTGGTTGCTCGTGTCGAGGCTTCAACTTGGAGTCGTCGCAGCGGCAGCAACTCTCAGCTTTTCAGGGTGGGTGTTGGCGGTTGGTTTTGCTGCTTACATCGTTTGTGGTGGTTGTCCTCTTACATGGACAGGCTTCTCCATTGAAGCATTTTCTGGTCTTTGGGAGTTCGTTAAACTCTCAGCTGCCTCTGGCTTAATGCTTTGGTAATTATTCTCATGCCTGTATGAATGAAATTAAATAATAAATAATTGATGAAGGCGCATGACACAGTTCGATACTTTCAATTTGCTTGGTAATTTAATATCGGAATTTTTATTTAAATTACAGCTAAATTACAGTATTATCAGATCTAGGTTGACTCGTCCTGTTCAACCCAGTTTAACCTCATCTGGTTATAAAACCAATCTAAATTACTCTTTCTACCTTCTTTGACAGCGACCCTTAAAAGACCCATTTCACCCAACCGATTCAACCAAGTTTTTTGAGTTGGAATGTAATTTTTTTTTTTTACTAGAGAATGTACTAATTTATTTTAAAAAATAAATCTAAACCCAACAAAAAAAAAAGAAGCTCTCAATTTTTTAATATCAAGAAGATTTTTAATTTTAAATATAATATAAATTATATTTCAATATTTTTATTAATATCGGTTTAACTTCGATTCAATACTCTTAAACCTTGATCCCTTCTTATTTCCAAGTCAATCTCCAGTCTACGTTTGACAACAATGCCAAATTGAATATGTAGACATTAAACCACAAATGAATATTATTATTAAAAATTGAAAATACCGTGCTTGTTATGTTTTATATCCTAATTTATTTCTATCTTTAAGTTTGATGATATAATTATTATATATATATATATTTAAATAGAGATTAGATTAATCTAATAGCAGGTTCCATTTGAGGTTGACATAACTCTTTCAAATATTTCATATGAAAAATAAATAATAGTACGATACTCTTCTTTTCTTTTTTACAATGTTTTATATAATATATATATACTTGGAGCTTATGATTTTTTTTTTTATTTTTTTTTTCAATCTTTGGTGATCGAATTTGCAGCTTGGAGATTTGGTACTATAGAATATTGATACTGATGACTGGAAATTTGAAGAATGCTGAAATTGCGGTGGATGCTTTGTCCATATGGTCAGCAATTTTCTTTTTGTTTTTCCTACCACATTATTCTGAAACATACAGTAAGAAAAATGGAATATAATCCAATCCGTTGGGAAACGTAGCCAAGTTTTCCTTTCAGTCAATTTTTTTTTTACTTTTAACTTTGTATGGGACATATTATTATATGATTGACAAGGGTAAGATGTTAGGAACCCATCCCTATCAATTTCAAAATCGACTATATGTTATTCTAGTATTTTTCTGTGGTTTGGTGACTATGGTCTAATTATATTTAGCATAGGAAGCATACGATTTTGGTCAACACTTTTGAACTATCATTTATTTACTTTGGTCTTATTTTGGCAGCATGGCCATAAATGCTTGGGAGATGACGATTCCTCTGGCATTCTTTGCTGCTACCGGGTAATTTTTTCTTGGCTGTAATTATTTTTATTATTCCTTTCCTACAATTAAGTTTGTTTCTTTTTTTTGTCGTTAATATGGATAAATAATATTTTCTGTATGCATACATTTTATTAGGTGTAATAAATTTTTATAATTAAATATTAATTTATTATCAAGTATGTGTATATAATTACTTTATTATGTTTAGCGAAAAAGGAAAAAGGAAGAAGGAAAGAGAGAGATATGATGCTTATAAATCATTTTAAATATGGATTAGAATGCTACCATTTAATCACTTAAATATGTGCTAGATATATGCCTCTTATAGCATCTTTAGATTTAAAAAAAGTATCATAAAAAATTCAAAATTTTTACTGTTCGGAATTAAGCAAGATGTGGATATAATGAGAACACTAATTCAAACTTTTAAACCATATGGTACATTTGGTGTGTATGCCTATTTTATTTTATTTTTTTTTTGGGAAGAAAAACAAAAAGTCTTTACAGTAAGCTCTGGACATTGGCCCAATATGGGGACATGAAATATCATAATTATGTCAAAGTAGAGAAGATCATGGTTATCAAGAATTCTTTTGGAAGAATCGAAACGACAAATTTCATAAATTGTCTTGTTCTAGAAAGGTTAATTTTTTATTTTTTATTTCATTATTTATGTGTATGCATATGCGAGGGTTACTAGGGGTTTATATGTGGTGCTTATTTTATTTTATTTTATTTTTGGTTATCGACTTCACGATTTCAGCTGGGGAGTAAGAGGAATCCATGTTGTTCTAATCATGGAAAAAATCGTAATAATATCATGTAGATTAAAAATCGGCCAATTTTAATCTAACTCAATTCACGAAATATTGCCAGAGAATAATAATGATCATTTTTCATGATGCTAGAAGCTATAGCTTCTTCTATTATATACATAAGTGAATATATAAAATATAAAAGTGAAATAGTTTTATATTTTCGCTAATGAATGCTCAAAAGTATTTGTTTAATTTATTCAATATGTATATGATTTTCGATCCATTGATCACACATATCACGAGTAAGACAATTGCATTTGAAAAAAAAAATGTAAAATTAATATCTTTATTATACCATCTCCAGAGTATACTTTGACCTGTTCACAAAATTGTATTAATATTGAAAACTTATATGACCTAGTGGAAATAAGAAACAGTGTACAATTGAATAATGTCAGGGTTAGGGTGGCAAATGAGCTAGGAGCTGGCAATGGAAGAGGAGCTAAGTTTGCGACGGCGGTGGCGGGGGCGACGTCGACTGTGATCGGCCTCTTCTTCTGTTTGCTCATAATGTTCTTCCATAATGAGTTAGCTTGGATGTTTTCTACCAGCGAACCAATCCTTGATGCAGTGAACAAGATGTCACTTCTTCTGGCATTCACCATTTTGCTAAATAGTGCTCAACCAGTTCTATCAGGTATACGCTCGGTTTCCTGCCAAACCTTTCCGGGTACATTAAATATTTAAGAAGATTGGTCATACCTCCTCACATGCACAAGCTTGGCAGTAGATCGACAATTCCATTTTGATGAATATTGAAACAAAAGCGTAAATACCCTTCTTAAACTATTGATTGGATATAGCTAATTTTATTTATTTATTTATTTATTTTTTAATATTTAAGAATACGACTTCATATCTCGTAGTATTTATATATAGTCCGACAATAGTCGCTTAAACCTTAAAATCAATGCAATTTCTAGTAAGTTTTGAAATTTATCAACAATGGAGAAGTCTGTTGCATAATTTCAAAGTCATCAGAATGTAAGTCATAGGATAAGGTTTTTGCTCACGAATGGTCTATTGTTACAAATTTAACACCTGTATTCCATCTTACACCAGGAGTAGCGGTAGGATCAGGATGGCAGTCTTACGTTGCATATATAAATTTAGGTTGCTATTATCTCATAGGACTTCCTCTTGGCTTCCTGATGGGATGGGGCTTCAACCAAGCTGTCATGGTACGTGTATTATAATTCTCATTATATTTAGCTTGAACTGTCTTGCATTGGTAGTCACATTAGATCTTGGATATCTTCTATTCCGGTAGCTTCAATCGTCCAAAGTCATTATTTCGTTTTTCCTTCACATAATGATATGGTTTAAAAATTTAAACTCACTAACTATAATACACTTTATATTTATTATAACATTTTTCTCACTTATAAATTAAGACATCATTGATAAATTTTGGATTTAAATAATTGAATTTATAAGTTTAATCATTTCAATCTAGTTCTTTCTCTCACAGGAGGGTATGAAAGAAGTAGATCTAGTGTCGTTTTGAGCTTTTGATTGCAAAACCCAACAAACATACTATATTAATTAAATAGGTATAAAAATGAATGCTATTTGGGCGAAATCAAAATCTCCCTTTTTTATTCGAAAGATAAATGTTAGATTAAGAATTGTATTATTAAAAATTTAAATTTATTAGATATGGTATGATTTTATTTTTATTAATTTATAACTTTAAATAAAACTAGACACCAACACAGTACGAATCGGTTGCATGAACTGTACCTAAAACTAGCTTGCTAGATCTTGGGCCGATTCTTCAAAATTAGTGACTCATGGGTCAATTTTAGATTTGTGACCTTAATTCCCTTGATTTTTCCCCTCCTTCTTCCCTTCCTTTTGTTTTCTCCCCACGATATTTACTGAATCTTCTAATCTCGGATTTCCACTTTTTCGTTTTTCAAATGATGCATTTTATTTATTCTTTTACATGAGTCTTCAAATTGTTTTTTTGATAAAATTCTTAATCTTAATCCTAAGCTTGACTAATCAATGAAATTGATTATTATACCAAATAAATGTAAAAATGATGAAATTCAAACATACATGTTTTGTATTAATGGTTAGTAAAAGCCCATACACTAGAGAGGGAAGTCATATCGAAATTTTATTAATATTAAATTAAATAAAAAAATATTAGAAGGAAAAATAAAACCTTATCTCTGTTACAAGTGAATCATATTGCTAAATAACTGAAATAAATAAAAGAGTACTGTTTCCTTATAAAAGAATCATATTTTTAAATAACTGAAACAAGAGACTATTACTCGCTTTATGGGTGAATCCTACTTAGGAATGTACTATTTCCTTTACAAATTTTTATTTAGAGCTAATATCATATACAAATTTCGAAATAAAACACTAAGATAAACTTTATGGATACCTTATTCAAAGTGGTCGCAATTGTTCGAGCCATGCTTCCACCAAGCAAGTTGAAACCGCTAAAATAATCATCTAATTCACTAGAAGTGCCACATGGTTATTGTTCCTGAAATTGTGCTCTATGCCAATCGTCCAAATATGCAATTGCTTTGACACTAATGAGCAAAAGATTATGCCACCGGTCTTCCAATTGTAAACCTACTAAGCTAAATGCTTGCTCAATAGTAATCTGAAGCCACCAACACCTGTCGTGCCATATGAGATAGGATTGGATAATTATTCACATGCCTTCTCTACCAATCCAGTATGTCAAACTCCCGAACACCTACATTGCCATCAAACTCAAATATAGTTGTTAGAGAATTGTCAAGTTCCATATAAGACTCGCTCTTTTCATTACTCCTATGTTTTCTACATCTTTTAGTTAGAATAGAGCTTACAAGAAATAAGCTTGTTTGTATACTTCATCCTTCAGAGGGGAGGAGGGACTTACCAAAACTTGACCACCATATATAAGAAAGAAAATAGAAAATAACTCATTCATTACCTTAGTGTTGTCTCTGACAATTTAATGCACACTTACCAAGTATGCTTTTTGAAGGTTGGAAAAATTGTCAATATTATCATAATAAGCATTTAAAATATTAGTTAGGTCCTCAATTTAGCAATGAGGGTTCAGTACAGAACCAACAAGATAAATAGTAGGTATTTCTTTACACAAGTGTATAAAAGCCCGTAGTATCTAGCTCCCTACAATATCACTTTTAAAGTAAAAAGATAAACACTTGAGAAATTTTTTTTGTACTAATATAAAAAACTTTAAGTATGTCTAATAACTTTTGGCAAGTAGCTCGATCAATAGGATATAAAGGAATATTTGATATATGTATCATTGTAAAACTATACAGTGTATCTTTATAAGAAATTGTACTTTGTAAAAGTTGACATATTGAATTTTATCTATGTCATACATCCCATTAATTTGTTTTTGTCTTAGTTGATTGTCTATATAAAATTTTCACCACACTTTATTTATGAAAGGGTTGTCCAATATTAAATCAATAACCATTTTTATAGGAGACAGTTTAAAATCTAAAGTTGTCATACCGTTTTTTAAGCATAAATTAATATGTGACATGTGCATCTAATGTGCAAAAAGGTGCCACTAAGGCATGGCTGGCAAAGATTTTGCAATCATGGAATTAATGATCAAAACTAATAGAAAATATTTTCTTTATCAAATAATACTGATCTAAGATAAGACTAATCGTCCTAAAAATATTTTGAGTGATATGACACTTGTTAAATTTGTAAAGGAATAAAAGTCTTTTATGCAGTATCCATGATTCATTTATTCAATGTGTGGTCATTCTCATGTATCAATTTTGTTGCCACTCATCTATACATATATTAGCACATATGGATACTTGTGTATCTAAGGTGTTAAACTTAACTTTAAGTTCTCGTTTACCAAAATTATATTGTTTAATAGTATCTCTATGCATGATTGACAAAGAAAATGTATATGCACTAGGATTTAGAGTTCCTTGTTAATATCTTATTCATAACAAATTAGCCCTTGCATTGAATGGAAGATGCATACCTGCCATCATCAAGACCGAACCTTATTTTTTTCTTCTCAATACTATATTGAAATAGCAATGTTAGATCTGACATAAAGTGCTTGGTCAAGATTTGTTGCTACGATTTATCTAACCCGTACTTTGTCGAGTGTCTAGACCTCATGTGTTTGGTGAATGTACCATATCCATCTCCTTTTTTTTTTTTTATGTGTAACTTGCATACCAATAGTTGCAAAGCACTTAAATCTTGCCATCTTCACCTATCACTTTACAAAAATGTTTAGTAAAAAATTCAAATTTATAGGGTCTAGGGGGCAAACCTATTTGTTAACTTCCACTACCTTCTTGTTCTTTCATTTCCTCTTCCTGGGGTTGCGTTTCTTCATCCTAAGAATCGTGTAAACCGTATTGTGATTGCAATGGTACTAGATGCTTAAAATCAGGTGGTGGAGTAGGTTGATTTAAATTAAATTGACCAGCTTCATTATTGTTGAAATCGTAACATTCAAACTCATCATTCATTTCGTGAATATATTGTTATGGCTTTTCTATTACTCTTCCCTTGCCTTTATTTTTCTTCTTGTTAAACTTTTTTTTTAGAGTTAGAACTAGTAACACAATGAAAAAAGCTAGCTAGTTTATGTAGAATGAAATAAACTAATAGCATGGATAGTGTTAAAGTAACTAAAGTTGGAAAAATATTTCAACTAAAATGAAAATAATAATTTTTGTGAAAAGTTAGAGTGGAAGAGTAAAACATATATGTAGATATATATATATATATAGCGTGATAGCAATAATGAAAACTTAAGCAAATAGGAAATAATAAATTATGAAATGTGAAGTCAAATATTAAGTATAGAGGGAGAGAGTTTTTTTCTAAGTTTTCTTCTCCTTTGTTGCGTTTTATATTGTGAAATGAGACCGTTATAAAACATTCAACTTTGATATTTCAATTTGGATCTACATGAAACATCTTTTGTTTTCAATTTGAATTTATTGCCTTAATAAAATAATTTTGATTTTTTTGAATGTTTTTGTGTTTTCAAATTTCAATTCTCCTTGTGTTGTACTTCCACGTGAATGTCTTTGTGTTTATCATGTTTTTTTTTGGAGAATGTTGGAGTTGGGAACTCTCCTTAATAATATGATGCCGATCAATGTCTTTTGCCTTGTGAAATATATTCTTTAGACCCTACTCACTGGTCACTACAATGCAAAATAATGTACATGTCCTATCTTCTTTCATGTGAATTTAACTTTTGAGTTTTTTTTTTTTAAAAAAGAAAATTACAATTTGGAGTCGACCATGCAAACCCACATTTTGGTTCGGAACTAGTGGGCCAGTTTCAATCTGGTTCATGATTCCGAACATATGCATAGGTATGTCTAGACAACATTTTGATTTTTTTTTTCTCCTAGAATTTTGATATTTTTATCGTACTATTGAAATTATAGGGACTATGGGGTGGAATGATTTTTGGTGGAACTGCAATCCAAACCTTGATATTGGCAATCATCACCATCCGATGTGACTGGGACAAGGAGGTACATGAAGCTACTGAGTCCATAACGTTATCAACAGTTTAATTGTTTATTTCTACGGTGTATTTGATAAGTGATTTATTGGTAACTTAAAAACGAGTCTATAATTTAAATAAATAATTCATAAATTAATTTTTTATTGAATGATATTTTTCTTTAAATTCTTAAAAAATTCACCATCAAATCTTATCAAATCTTCATAGGGCAACTTATTTTAATAATTGCCTATCTATTAATGCTTTGTTTGGCATTGTTTTTAAAGGGTGAGAAATAAATAGAAATGAATATATATATATATATATATATATATATATAATAATATTCTTTCTATGTTTGGGAATATAGGATGTAAAAGAAAGGTAATGAAGAAAAATATTTCTGTTTGGTTTGTCTTAAGAAAGAAAAAGAAATAAAGGTAAATTGAGTTAGTGTTAGATAAAATCATCTCTATTTTATTTTAATGAAAATTATTATAAGGAATAGTTTTATTATTGTCTTCTCATTCTCATGTATTTCTTTTTTAAATTTGAGAGAAAAGAAATATAGCTCAAAATGAAAATATTTCCATTAATTTCCTTTCATTTTCACCTATTTTTACTTTTTATATAATTTATCAAATACACTATTTTCTTCCATTTTCATTATTTTTTTTCCATTTTTATTCATTTCCACTGACCCAAGCATACTCTAAATGCTGTATTACCAATTTATTTATTTATTTAAAGATACCCCAAAACTTCGGCAGGGAGGTCAAGACTCAAGGCTAGTCTTTTCGAATTTTATCTGTTGAAAATAATATATATCGAGGTCATATTTTATATACAAGGTTGACCAAATTATCTGTCTGTTTCTCTAACATCTTTGTAAATGTAATTTCGTATTTGCAGGCGGAGAAAGCACATAGGCACATCAACAAGTGGGCAGACTTGAAATGACATTCCATCTTAAAATGTTCTACCAAATTGCCTTACCTATATTTGACAGCAGCAATATTTGATCGAATGAACCATTTAATTGGTCTGTTTAGATCCTTTATTTTATATATAGTACCGCAATCTTTATAATATAGTTCTTGTTATTTTATTGTTTTCTTGTTTGACTCTAGTATTTGGAATCTTTATTATATAGTTCATGTTTATTATTGTTTTTTTTTTTATTGCGAGTATTGCCTATTTTTCATGTTTATTCAAGTTAGTTGAATAAAATTACATAAATAATGTATAGTTTTTTTTTATTAATTATAACAAAAGAAAATGATTTAAACCTGATTCATTTTATCAGAGAAATGTTCATACCATTAAATTAAAAGATTTTGGTACATATTATAATTGACTAATTTATTTATACAGCATTCATTATTGGATAATGTCAATACCTAAACATCGCACTGCAACCAATTTTGCAGAAAAACCGAACAAAGTGCAATTTTTCTAAGCTTGAGGTCGATAAAGAGAAAATTCTAAGTGGTCAAAATGATGTCATTTAATGAGTATTAACCTTGTTTAGATTCAATAATGAGAAAAAAGGCTGTTACTTTTAATAAGAAATGTAATTTTAATTTCATTCCAACCTATTGAGATTATTTTTTAAAAGTTAATTTTTGGGTAAAATAATTTGAGAATAAACATTACAACTGTTTTT
The DNA here is from genome assembly GCA_037954665.1 of Laguncularia racemosa. Taxonomy (NCBI): domain Eukaryota; kingdom Viridiplantae; phylum Streptophyta; class Magnoliopsida; order Myrtales; family Combretaceae; genus Laguncularia; species Laguncularia racemosa. The sequence goes on from JBBMOL010000087.1 coordinate 60,006, forward strand.
CAATGATAAATAGAAAAAGACCCTAAACAAACAATCAAAGGTTCAATCCACTCCAACAAAATGAGTACATACTAATTTTAAATGTTAAGAAATACTTGATGTTAGGCCCACGTACTTTTGTTAATATTGAGTTTGTAATTGTCAACAATTACGAAGACACTCTTACGATGTTAATTAAATATTACGAAACATCTTAAAAATTTGTCATTTTTAACAAATTTAACAAAGACACCTTAAGATTTTTCAACATTTCTGCATACTTCGAGAAGTTTAAAAAAGTTTATTACATTTGGGGTAAACATTATAATTCTATTGTATTTATCAATAAATGACTAGGAACTATCTTCTATGGAATATTTTAAAATTGTGCACGATACTTTCGCTTTTCCTTTTTTAATATATGTATTGAACCTTCCTAAAAAAGAGAGAGAGAAAGAAAATTGATGAATATTCAAAAAATAAAAGAAAAACATTGAATCTTCCAAAAATGCAATAAAAATAGAAAATCACTACTGCATTATAGTTTCTTAAAATATCTTGAAAGTTCATGATTTTACTGAAAAGTACGTAAAATACTTTTGAAATTCCTAAATTTGCAAATTTGATAAAATATCTTTTAAGTTCATATTTTTACTTAACAAAACATAAAAAACCTTTAAAACTTGCTGTGGAGAATCTGTAGAATAACCTTCAAGTGGCAACACATAAATTTCTTCATTCATGTGTCCATGAAGGAATGCGTTATTGACCTAAGGTGATGAACATGCCAATTATGCATAGATGCAAGTGTAAAAAGAATGTGTATAGTAATTAATTTTACCATAGAAATAGGAGTGAGCAAATAACTCTATTGTATAAGGTATATCGAGTAAGTTCCAAGTAGATATCAAGAGTCATAAAATATATTATAAGCATAGATTTTTTTGTAATCTATGCTTACAAGTTAAGGTTTGGTTATGAGATTTTTTTACTTTATACTCACCTTATAACCTATATTAGAAGGTATATAAGATATAGGTTATAGAGTACTCTATACCTATATTATAAAAATTATTAAATAATATTAATAAAAAATAATAAATGGCAATATTATATATATATATATATTTGCTAATAAATGTTTTAGTAAAAAGAAAAGAAAAAAAAAAGGAGCTCAAGCTCATGAATTAATAATTCTAAATGACCAATTCTATTGCCACCTCTCTCACTTCACTTTTTCTCTTCCTCCTTATTATTTTCCATTTGTTAAGTAGTACAATCACATAAATTTAAAATAATGACTATAGGAAAAATTACTTTTTAAATCTTACAAATTTTGCTACAAGTTTCATAGGCCTTGCATGTAAAACATTTATAATGTTACATATAAATTATTTTTTTAATATAATATAAAATTGAAATTTATAGAAAAAATAAAACTTTACAAATTTTACAAGTACCTTATACCTTATAGATTTTACAAGGTACAAGTTTTAAAGTGGTTTTAAGATGCTACAAAATAGGCTTTGATTCCAAAATTTATGAATATATACCTTACAAGGTAGGATATAAAAAGAGCCTTATATCCTACCCACCTTGTACTTACTCATCCCTATATAGGAGAAAATATATGTGTAATATATCCCCCTCAATTTGATTGCATCCTTTTGCCATTAATTGTGTCTTGTACCTTTCAACTAATTCATTATATTTATACTTGATCTTATATACCTATTTACGTCTAATGGCCATTTTATTTAGTGGCAATCTAGTCAACTTCCACCTGTGATTTAAGTCTAAAGCAAGCGATTCTTTCTGTTTATCCATAACTTTAACCCACTTAAGATCTTTCTTAGCCTCATGATAATTTCAAGGTTTATGGAATGCATAAACATTAGCCAAGGATACAATGTACTCTTTTAGGTAGTTGGCATAAATGTTTGAATGAAACAAAGGATATAAAGTATTTTTGTTTGTGGAAAGAGAAAAGGAAAATGTTGCATTTCCTAATGAACTATGAATAAATTCTTTTAGCCAAATAGGAGGTTGCCTAGTTCGAGTGGACACACAAGTGAGTTTGCAAGTTTTAAGGTACTGTAGATTGGAATAAATTTGACTTGATATGACATTCCTTTGTTCTAAAATGGAAGTATCAAATACTAGATGATCTATGACAGAATGAGGAACAATCTGATTACCATCTATTGACAACTTTGGTGTGGATGGAAATTAAGGATTGATACTATCAAGCAAGGAAACAATTAGTTGTGATGACTTTAAAGAAAAAATGTCCTCGTAAAATAGGACATCTCGACTAACAAACAATTGATATGAATTAAATTCATACAATTTATATCCTTTTGGTCCACATAGATATTCTAAGAATACATAACGTATATCTCTCAAATCAAATTTATCTCTAGAAGTTCTAATTGTGGTAACATAACATAAGTAATCTATGATTCTAAGGTCATTGTATGAAGGTGGTTTATGAATGAAAGATGATATAGGCTTTTCCAATTCAAGGATTGAATAGGCATGTAGTTTATGAGTGTAGTAGTAGCTAAAAGTCATTATCTGTAAAATCATTTAGGAAGATTTGCTTCAAGTCTTATAGCTCTTGTTGTATTTAAAAGACTTTGATGCTTTCCTTCAACTGTCCCATTCTATTGAGTATAAATAACACTCATTTGATGAACTATACCAAGTTTAGTAAGCAAACTTTGGCGTTCATTTGAAAAAAACTCCCATTATTTGTGTTAATAAGCTTAGGTGTTGAATTGAAATGATTTTTTCATAAAGACAAAGAAATTGGTCAATATGGAAATGGTATGGGACTTGTGTTTCATTAGAAAGGTCTAGGTACACTTAGTCATGTCATCCACTATTGTAAGTAAAAATTTTTCTTCAAAGATAAATGGTATATTATAAGGACCACATAATCCATATGCAACAATTCAAAAGAATATGAAGAATAAGTACTTAAATTAAATGGTCATCTATGAAATTTGGTAACCAAACAAGTGTCACACATGAAATTGGAGTTTTTTAAGTCTTTATAATTTGGCAAATGAAAAGGTTTTGAGAAAGAAGAATGTCCTAGTTTATTATGTAATAGTTCTAAGAACATTTTGTTATTGACAAAAGTAACATGATCATAAATTCTCAAAGAATTTGTTATATCAATTCTAGATTAAACAAACTATTCACTAAAGTGATCAACATTTACACTAGACTTTATTACATATAGTCTAGAAATAACATCAACCTGAGCAACGTTTCTCTTAAAGGTCAAGTCCTAAAAGAAACAAGTTTTGGAATTAAAGATTACAAGTAAATTATATTGAGCAAGCAATCTACTCATGGACAATAGGTTGACATGGAAGCTAAGGACTAAAGAACATTTATAAGTAATGGTCATTAATTGGTATATTTCCAATAGTGTGAACCAATTAAATATGACCATTAGGTAATTTTATTTTAATAAGGTCATTTAGTGTTTGTTTATCATCTAAAATGTGAAGAAAAGCAGTCATATGATCTGATACTTTTGTATCTATAATCTATTCATTTGAATGACTATCAAAATGTTAGGCTAAATTTACTATTACCTGCAAAATTTATGACAACTTGATACTGTAGATTATTTTAGAGTTGTTTCCCTTTTAAGGCTTTAAAAACTTCTTGAAAAATCTTAGACACAAAGGAAAAATCATTTATAGTAATAACAATCCTAGAATGACCATCAAAAGGACTATCCATGGTTCCATTATTTGCTTCACCTTGAGATGTTATACAAATCCCTTTGTTTTCTTTTAGCCTTTATACCAATCAGGAAACTCAAGTAACTTAAAGCATCTATCTACAGAATGTATAAAACCTTACTTTGCTTTTACTTCTAATGCCAGCTTAATTAAACAATTCCAACCAAGAAATTTGATCCATTGAATACCAAATTGTTATCATTACTCCAAAATGACGAGATCCAAAAAGATTAAGTAGATCGTTATAAGCAAGATCGGAAGATAGTGTCGTGATATCATTAATCTCCATAAGCCGACAACAAACAATGCTACTTTGATACCATATAAACAAAGTAAAAATTGTGATCAAATATGATATTGAAAAGTGAATTCACCTATCTATACCACTTCAAGGGAAGCCTAAAAATACCCATGGAATATGTTGGTATGGCACATGCTACAGCATTGATCAACACCTCTCGACAAACCTCATTTAATAGGCCATGTTTCCATCTTTGAATCTTCTTGCATATCTTGTCCTTGACAAACTTTAAGGCATCACACTTTGATCACCCCTAAACCATTGGAAGACTTAAATACTTACACAGATCCAATGAATTAGAAATACTCAAAATCCTTCCTATGTCTTCTCTACACTAAGTTGAAGTGTTACCATTGTAAAAAACTATGGATTTACTAAAATTAATCTCTTGTGCTATTGGTATACATTATTCTAGTAACAAATCCTTAAATTGGTAACATTATAAACCTAAGCTTCAGCGAAAAATAGCAAGTCACTTGCAATTAAACAATGGGTGAGCATAGGACAATGAGTATTAATCTAGATCCCTTTAATGTTTGCTAACATAGCAGACTTAATAATTCCCTTAGATAATACAACCACCAAAAGGAAAAGATATGGTGATAATGGGTCGCCCTACCTAATAACTTGACTCGGCATCACTTTGCTAACCACTTTCCCATTAACAACATCATTAAAGGTTACACTTGATACACATGCCATCACCCACTAAACCCAATTACCAGAAAATCCCATCTTCAACATTAAAACCCTTAGGAAATCTCACTCTACTCTATCATAAGCTTTACTAATATCCAATTTTGATTGCACACAATCTTGTTCATCCTCTCTTCTTGTTCTTTGAAAAATGAAACATTTCATGTGCAATAACAATGTTATCTTGAATCATACATCCTATACAAAGGTGCTTTGATTATTAGAAATGATCTCATTTAAAAGAGGTTTCAGCCTATTAACTAGAACTTTAGACACTATCTTATAAAGGTTATTACAAAGACAAATGTGTTTAAACTTATTGACATCTAAGGGATTATGAACTATAGGAATTATGATTAAATTGGTATGGTTAAATAAGGGAGGAAACATACATATAATGAAGAAGCTTTGAATTGTTGTGATTACAGAAGGCCTAACAGTGTTCCAATAAGCCTAATAGAAAAACTCAAGGAAAGCCATTAAAACCCAATGCTTTAAGAGCCCTCAACTAGAAAACTATTTCCATTACCTCAAAATCTATAATGAGTGCACAAAGAGCCTCATTATTAGTTACTAAGATCACATGATCCACCCATTCTAAACAGTACCCCCTACTATGCCTCCCACTAGCTTTGAGAATGTTCTAAAAATGATTGACAAGCTAAATCTCAGTCATCTCTTTTGACTCGACTAGTTTACTAAAACCATCCTCTATTTGAAAAATCTTGTTTCTCTACCTTCTACCAATAGTAGTGTGGTTTACAAAGGACGTGTTTCTATCTCCATACATCAACCAATTAATCTAGGATCATTGGTGCCAATAAACCTTCTCTCTTCCCCACAATTCGTCAATTTTGGCTTGAATTTCCTCCTCTTCCTCTAACTCTAAACCATTTGATTCTAATTGAATAACAACTAATCTAGCTTTAAGCTTTTCAATCAGCACTCTATTATTGGGAAATTCATCTTTAGTCCATTACACCAAACACTTGCTACATTCATCCAACCCGCATGTCACATCTCTTAAATCTATAACTTGCTTCAAACCATTCTAAACTTCACTCACTATTTCTCCACTTTTTTTTTACCCACTCTATAGATTTTTTAATCTAAATCTTCTCAATCCTTTCCTATTCACAAAATTAGAGTTAACAACAATCGCTACATTGTCTAAAGCTAAAATGGGTTCATGAAAAATGCTAGTCTTAGGATATTAATTCAACCACTCCACTGAACTGAAACACTTATCAATCCTTTCTTTAACATAACCAACATTCTATTTATTTCCAACCCATGTAAATGGTTGGCCAACAAAACCTAAATCCTAAATATTAGCATTTGAAACCAGAGCCTTAAATGCTACCATATGTCTATCATCTCATCGCTTACTACCACACTTTTTCTTTTCACCCAAAATCTCATTAAAGTCCCCTATACAAATCCATTAACTCTTATCCATTATAGAGATATCTACTAAATCATTCCATAATTTCTTCTTTCTTTTAAAATCACATGTTGCATGACACTATGTACATTCACCAACTAAAGTATCATCATCATAAACAACTTTTGAATGAATGAACCATTTACAGCTTTCTAAAATTATGATTCTCACATTAGTACTCCACCACACTACCACATTGCAAAACCGTGACTCAAACTTTCAATAAGCACATAGAAACTTCTTGCATACTACAATCTATTCGCCGTACACTTTAGTTTATTATTGTTATTTTTTGTTTCCATTAAAAAGATGATACTAGGATTGTTCTTTTTTACCAAGTCATTTAAACTTCAAATTGTCAAGGGTGACCCAAACCCTTGACAATTCTAAGCTAAGTAGATCATGATTCCCATATGGCTATTATAGGCCAGCCACCACTACCACTTAGAGAAGATAATTCCATAAACACATCATAGAATTCTAAGGTCTTTTCAAAAGTAAGACTTTTCTTCCCCCTCCACACTCTACATTTCTTAACTCTTCTAATGACATTCCCCTTCTTATCTACCTTCCTTCCCCTATAAATTTTCTCTCCCATTTTGACTTTACACTCCTCACTTTCGACCTTAGCTTTCTTTATTGTAGGTTCATAATCCAACACTAACGGTCTCTTCAAGTTAAGTTTACTAAAAGCTACTATTGAATCCATTGACTTAGCCCCCCTAGAATCCAACCCCTCAAAACTCGATGTTACTGCCACCAATTGCATACTTACCCCTCCTTTTGAGTGCATCTTATCCTCCCCTTCATCTGATGGTAGTGTAACAAGGTAAAGATACTCACAAATCTATTCTTCTTTTCTAACGTGTTCACAATCAAAACCCTGGGTAGATATGTTGACTTAAGATCTATCTTGAATTCTCATCTCCTCCATTGTTTGTGGTTCATGAATAGGAGGCTCATCTGATGGGAATCTACCCTACGGTCCTAGCAGTCGGGGAACTTGATTTGGATATATGATCTAAATTGTCCACATGTGTTCATTTCCTTATCTAATAACATTTGATTTACACTATAGTAGGTACAGTGGTCAGTCTTTATGGGATGCCAAATAATCTACACTATTGATCAAATTGGGAACATCATCGGACTCACATCCAACGGTCCACAATGCACTTAATTGACTTGAATTAGCTCTTTGAAGACTATCTTTTGTACTTGTATTTTTATTATTGAACTGGTAACTTTTTATTTATTTTTGGTACTTTTTGATTTACTTGTAATGTATATTTAGAACCGGCCACCTAAGTGGCTTAGTTGTAATTTTCATGTGATTTTACCCTAATAGGAGCAAGTATAAATACTTGCTAACTAAGGTTTCTTGGGGGACTTTTGAACATTATAATTTCGGCTACCTTTTCACGTGAGAGAGTGTCCATCTTTTTCACAAAATACTCTTATCAATTCTTTCATAGGATTGTGGCAAGTGGACTTGGATTTCTTGTGAATAGTATCAACAAATTACAAGTTGATCCCAATTCTAACTAGTGTGTCATATCTGGTAAGGAATTAGTTATTTTATGTTGTTCTTGATTCATGCCATTTAGGGTTCATTTTACAAGCTTGTATTTACACCATTTTAGTGGTAATTAAATGTGTTGTTCATTTGTGTAATTCGGAATTTATTAGTGATTGTCGTTGAAAATTGTGTGGTGGTCACTTGAATTTTAGGGTCTTGTTGTTGATTGGAGTCACTCATCTTGTGGCTTGATGATTGATTCTTCAATTGTCTTTGTATAATTGCAATCCATCAATTGAAGCATATCATCATCAATAGACTCAAAATATTTTGAACTATGTACTAATTCATCAGTTAATGACCCCAACATCTGATTAGAGTAAGAATTGTGGCTAAGTAAAAAGTTTTGTAAATTAGGAGTTAAAACATGAGAGAAAGGACAATCTATGTCTAGGCTCTTATGAGAAATGTCAACATGCTTTCTAGCAACATGATGACTAAGGTTTGAATGCTTGATTGTGTTTGTAGGACACAAACTTAGACCGAAGAGAGGCTATCAACTGTTAAAGGTTTCAAAGAGATGGTTGAAATTAGATTGATAACTACTAAGTTTGAGACAATTTATATAACTATAACAAGCTGAGTAAGATCTAGAAGTGTTTAAGAGTTCAAAGGATTAACCATGTTTATATCTCTTATGCTAATGGTTGGAACTAATTCAATGTTAGAACAAGATTGATTGTGTATAACCAGGGTTTCACAATGAAGTGATGGTGAAGAATTGGACGTATGTAACGCAGCTACATTTTGTGGGAGAGATGAATGCACAGATTGCAAAATAATGTTGGGGTTTGTATTCTCCTTCTCTCCTTTGTTTCCTTTCTTATCACTATCATTTTTACCAATATTAACACCAAAATCCTTAACTAAAAATGCTCTTAAACTTTGTCCAAAGCTTTCATATTCGTTTTTCGAAAAAGAATATTGTTTAGTAACATGACCCAATCTATTACACCCTAAACAAAACTCCAACAACCTCTCATACTTAAAATAAACCTAATATCTACCCCCACCCTTATGATTCAACCAAGTGCTTAATCTTAGAGGTTTAGTATAGTCAACCTTCACCCTTACCCTTAAAAAACTTTGCCAAGCTCCACTATTTGATCTCAAAGAATCAACTTCCAATACCATACTTGCTATTGTACCCAATTTACTAGCATTACCTAGAGACAGATGATTAAGCAAAAGACTATGGATCTATATCTAAAACACAACACCATCCAATATAATGTCCTCTCTTCTACAACCCAATTTCCATTCCTCCAAAGTTAAATAGTGACCTATAACTGTCCATGGTCCTTTGTGTAAAATTTCCTTTGTTGTTTCATAGGAATCAAAGGCAAACAAGAACAAATTAGATCCTAAAACTAAAATTTTCACCAATCCAAACTCCTTTCATGCCCTTTATAACACATTCAACACACTAAATGTATTTAGGGACTCATCAGCAATTAATTTTCCAACCATCATATATTCTTTTTCACTAATCAATTCAACATTTTCCTCCAAATGCAAACCTTCCACAACTCCATCAAGCTAAATGGAACACAATTAAGTTGTACTAAAGCTACCCACAACAGTTATTGCCCTACACAAATATAATGAACATGAGACACTTTAGAATGTGGATTAAAGATATAAACTAAAAAAAAGATGTACACAACAAACAAGATAAGACAATACTGAGAGACATCAACTGACAAATAAAAAATGAAAACTCAAAAATGGTTGGAAGACTCAACAATTGGGTTAAAAGAACAAAACACTAAAGGAAGAGATTATGGAAAGCAATGCAGCGCAATCCATACGATAACAACAAAATTAGACATTGAAAATTAATAAGAGATCATACCCAGATTCCTTTGCCATATCAGTAATATGATGCAAAAACAAAGTAATGCACATAAATTATGTAAAAAAGTGATTGAATGATGTAAACAATGAATGAAGGAAAGGTATAGAAAGAAAGTGTGTAGAATGCAGATACGAAAAGAATACAAATTTGTAACAACCACAACAGATGTGGGACCACTCTTAAAAAGAGAGGAATCTCTCTCTTTAAAAATAAGAGAGAGAGACTTGCGAATGTTGCTCCTAATTAGGTATATTATTAATTCATGTGAATAGAAATTTACATAGAAAAAAAGTACTTTCAATGGCATGCCCTATGGCTGACTAACTGTGTGGGTTCATTTCAAGGTAGTAGAGCACAATGTATATCCATAATGCCTTAGTATCGGCACTACTACTAAAATCTTTTAGCCCTTTTAATGATGAAATATATAAGGTTGGTAATCTAACTTGATAGGCCACCTAAAAACACTCATCTAATCCATAAAAAAACTTCAATATTACTAACACACCACATAAAGTAATTAGTTTGCATACAAATTCTAATAATGTTTTGACATGTGATAGTTTTTGTAAATGTTTACTAGTTTATAGTACATGGATTGATTAGTGGCAATTAGTGATTAAAACTTTTTTGTTCAAACATGCTTAATTTCAAATTTATATATTTTTAATAAACCTCTACTTGATTATTTAATAAGTCCATCTATAAGTACAATTATTGAGAAAAAAAGACACAATCTCAGAACAAGATATAGGTATAAGAAATAATTCAGAGAGAATAGAGACATGATCCTTCATAATGTTCTCAATATCTAATCCCTAATACTGAATCTATTAATCCAAAAAAATAAAAACTAACAAATTGGCATAATTAGGATTTGAATAAAAGTAAATGCAATGAAAATTAAAGAAAGAGGAATAAAGACTAAAGGAAAAGAAAGAGAAGAGAAAATGTATGGATTCAAGATCGAAATAGAACAATTGTGCCAATCTCCATAAATTCCTCCCATGAAATTTTGTAAACCTATTGTACCAATGCACATGCCAAATGACAATTACTACTATTCACTTTGCTAAATCAAATAAGATAGTAATGTAATGACTAATAGTTAAAATGAACTAAAACTATAATAAGATTATTATTTTTCGATTTTAACTTTAATAAGGATATTTTAGATTAAAAAAAAAAACAACTCTAGCATTGCACTATTATTCATATGCTTGATTAATCAATAACTATTCAATATTTTTTATAATAAGATTTTCTTATAAAATTGTTATTAGGAATCTAAAATGTAACTAATGGTTGTAAGTAATAGTTATTTCATAAAGAATAGGGCTATAAAAAATTATTATTACTGTTATGAAATCATTAAATGACATAATTTAAAATACTCTAGTCGAAGAAAACTAAACTATACATAGATATTTCAATCAAACATCATATCTTGGTTGCAATGTCCTCCATCCCTTACAAGCTTGCATCTCAGTGGTGAAACATACAAGCAACTAAAAGAAGTTACGTGGATCACGAGAATTGAACTTAAGATGTTATTTTGCACAAAACATTGAAAAGGGAGAGAGACAAGAAGAAATTACATACTCTGAATTAGTGGTTTGTGTTGACTGTCAAGAACAAGGTGTTTGTCTTCTCCTCGAGATATGGTTATTGTTTTGAAATTGAGGGATTATAGAGAGGGGAACTGATAAAAGGTTTTGTGAAATGCCAAAATGTGTGAAATTTAGGAAAAGCGGACTAGATAAAGGTACGAGAAGTGCATATATTTTTTTTATTTGAGCAGTTTAATACCTAAATTTTTATTATGTTATAATTTAATATCTATATGATTTAATATTTTTATTAAACACTAAATTATAAAATAATGAAACTTTAGATATTAAATTATCTATCTAAAAGTATAAGCATTTTTTATGCCTTTTTCTCAAAATGGATCAATATATTCACTATTTCTAAGAATGGATTGCATATGTAGCGATTTAATTCTCGTAAATACAAAATGTCATTATCTAAATGGTTATAGATATTTGTTAATTTGAATTCAACTTTAAAATAAAAATTACATTTTATTCTATTAAACGTTACCAGTGGACTCGAAACTTTTAGTAATTATTAAGAAATGTTTTGTACTTGTATCAAATGCTACGAACTTGCGAAATACTTCGTATTGGCGCCGCTTATGTTTCTTTGTCCACGTTCTTTTAAAGCTTTGATAATTGTCAGCATCATGAAGACACTTTCATGAACATGTTAAAATGTTAGAAAATATCTTAAAAAATTGTAACGCTTCAGAAACGTTATCAGCACCGTTAACAATGAGCACGGTCTTAGATTTAACCGCCGCCGGAGTGATTAACAATGGAAGGAGACTCGAGGTTGCAGTGCACTGCGTATGCCTCCAGGACTGCATGGAAGAAGCATCCGATCAGCCACCTTAAATTGAGGGTTTATATTATACCGGCTTTATCTTGTCTCCTGTATATGAATCAAGAACTCACTTTGAGTCTTAATGGAGCATTAAGTGTTCCTTCTCGATCTCGTGTACATAACAATCAATTACGATGGGGGTAAACAGTAAACTCATTATTGGTCTTCGCGGGTTATCCCGAGGCCTTCAATACCATGTAGCTATTTTAGCGACTTCAAGTAACATCAATTATCGATGTAATCATAAATCCAGCTAGTATTTGATATTAGATAGTTAAGTCTAGTGTATTTACGTTCATATTTCTTTATTTCTTGCATTTAAGAAAGAACCAAAAATGCTTATTTTCCGGTTCTTGCTCAATTCGTTGCATGCGTCAACTTGTGATCGATTCGATTCTCCAGGTTGCACATCATGTATGAATGATCATGTAATAAACATTATAAAAGGATATTTCTTATTTATATCATTTAGTTTGTAAGGTAAAGCAAGACATATAAAATTAAGCATGGAAAAAAGAGCATAGGAATAATAAACAAATTTGCATAAAGGAACAAAAACCTTGTTTTCACAGAGGGAAAAAAAATGCTTATGCATTCATGAAACCATTATTAAAACAGATGGTGAGGTTGTATAATCACAATTGATCGTGACTTCTAATAAGGTGAAGTCGGCCAATGCCATATTGAATGCAATGTTTAAATGATTTATAATAGAGAAATAGAGTGAACCAACTCACTTGATTTTCAATGTTTGGCTAATCATATATAATCTATGAGTTTAAACAAATAACTTGGTTTCCTATTTTCAAATGGACTGAGAATGGAATCACTAAGAATGCGGACAAACCTTCCGGCTTTTTCAAAATTTCTTATGGAAAATTTTCTTAGTTGATATATAGGGAATTTTATTACATTTATTTATTTAAAATATCTTATTTTCAGTACATTAATCATGAAATATCTATTAAATTTAAAAGAATAGTTTCCTAGTGCACCCTATTAAAAAATCCTTTATTACATGTGTAAATCATTTGATGATTTTTTTTTTTCACTTTTACAAGGAATTTTATAATATTGATGCCTCACATTTTGCATTTGCGACAAACAAAATATCTTGCAATGTAAATAATAATAAAGAAAATGTCTCATAAATATGACAAATGACTTCTTATAGTAGTACCCTTTTAAGGTTGCTAATCATTCTAATAAGTGTTAAAGAAGAAACATTTCATATTAGGAGGAACTCGATTGTTATTTAATAATATGTGTGTTACTTTGATACAATTATAATAAATAAATCTCATAATATGTATAATAATTGCAAGTAAAAGTGCATTTATTTTATGGATAATTTTAATATGAACTTAATAAAGGGAAAGCTCGGTCCCTTTTGTCGTAAGCGGCCTCTTAATTAAGAACAAAGCTGCTAAAACAGGATGTGTTATTGTGAGGGGGATATCACCAAACTTGGCCCAAAACGTGCTTTTTTTTTTTTTTGGGTAGTCCCTTTTTCCATCACATTTTAATCCATTTCACGAATTTGACTATTTCACAATTCCACAAGCACTGGTACCCATAAAATTGAAGTAAAGTTAGTTAAAATTATAATATGGTATAAATGGAATAATGATCAGAATACAGTAAAAGCAATGAACCCTTGATTTAAGCAATAAAATGATAGAACAAACATGTGTCATTGTTGCAAAATTAGTTTCCAACGATTGTTTCGCTTTGATGTTTACAAAGGTACATTAATAAGGGAAAGAAACATGCCTGGACGGCCATGGACTTCCGTTGTATCATCTTTTGCATTGTTCGTAACTGCCATTTCGCATTGTACAAATTCAGTCATTGTTAGAATCTTCAAGCCTGCAATATGATCCTGCATGGTATTAGACAGACCTAAAGAAATAAAACTAACTCGAGATTCAAGGAAAATTTGGAAGGATAACTGAAAATTATGGATTCGAGCAAGTCATTCAACACCTATAGCAAGGCTCGTGAGCTGGAAGAGGAAAGAAATTATCAAAGAGCAACAAGGAAGCGTTTGATCATCATCATAGTCTCTGCCATCGTACTAGTTGCACTAATCATCGCATTAGTGCTCAGAAATGGTGGCAAATCTGATGCGATTCCAGCAACATCCTGGGCCTTTTCAATCAGCACTATATGCAATGTGACAAGGTATCCGGATCCTTGCATCTCAAGCATTGAATCTCGCAGGAGATCCTCTAACGTAACAGGTGAACCGACTCCGCTAGATGTATTTAGATTATCTCTACAAGTTGCACTTGATGAATTAGGGAAATTGTCTTCCTTGCCTAGAGGAATCATGAGGGCAAATGAAAATGATCGTTCTGATGATGACAACAATCGACTTCAAGTAGCTCTGCAGGATTGTGATTTCTTTGTTAAGGATGCAATTGGTCATGTTGAGGAGTGTATGGCATTAACACAAGGAAACCAGGATGTTGAATTCTTGGCCAACGTTAGCGACATGAGGACATGGCTTAGTGCGGCGATCACAGATCAAAATTCATGTTTGAATGGAATTGAGGAGGCTGGAAACCAATCTGTCCTTGGAGCCATGAGAAAAGCTATGCAGAATTCGATGGAATACACAAGTAACAGCTTGGCAATCCTGTCAAATTTATTGACTGTTCTTGGCAATCTCAGGATCCCCACACGCAGGGAGCTACTGGGGTTGAACCATGGCTATGTAAATGAGAATGAGTTTTCAAATTGGAAGCCCAATTGGGAGAGAAAACTAGCTGAAGAGCTGAATAGAAAGCCGACTTTCGTAGTTGCCAAAGATGGTAGTGGTGATTTCAGGACTATAAATGAGGCACTGAATTCAATTCCAAGGAGAAGCCAGGAAAGAACTGTCATCTATGTCAAAGAAGGTGTCTGTGTAGAGAACGTGATATTGAGTAGTGATTGTTGGAATGTGATGATGTGTGGTGATGGAATGTTTAAGACCATTGTCTCAGGAAGTAAGAACCATGTTGGTGGGTCATCTACATTCTCAAGTGCAACTTTTAGTAAGTTCTCTAATCTATCCTTACTTTCTTCGGCATTAAGGAGCCTAAAAATTAGATTTAGGGCTATAATTATATGTAAGCTTTTATAGAAGTGGATCATCTCCATATTCACACCTTTAGGTTATATTAATTTATAAATCAATGATTAAAATTATTTTTATTTTTCTTAATTACCTTACCACATCATCATAACATTATTTTTTTCTTATTATTTCAACTATTAATTACATATAATAGCATCTAAAAAGGATAAATCAATAAAAATTGAAAGAATATAAATAGAGAGAATCCAAATCCATCTTCCACCTTTACAAGTTTCTACAACTTTGGTGTATAATATTTATACATGTACAAGATAGAATCTCAATTTTGTAAATGGTTTGCATCAAATATCAAGAAATGTCATGAGGTGAGACTCTTATATTTGACACTTGACATTCCATGTAAATAGGTGTAGTTGGGAGGGGATTCATAGCTAAAGACATTGGCTTCAAGAACACAGCCGGACATAAAAAATTCCAAGCAGTAGCTTTATGCAATGCAGCAGACCGATCTATCTTTCATCGGTGCTACTTCGATGGGTACCAAGATACACTATTGACACATTCTGGCCGCCAATTGTACCGCGACTGCCTTATCACCGATACAATTGACTTCATATTTGGAAACGCTGCAGCGGTTTTCCAAAATTGCACCATCAAACCAAGGCAACCACTGCCCAATCGGTTCAATGTCATCACAGCCTAAGGTAAGACCAATCTAAACCAGAACACTGGGATTGTGATCCAGTATTGCCGAATTATCCCATCCATAGATTTGATATCCCAAACCTACCTTGGCAGGTCTTGGGAAGCTTACTCTACTACTGTGTATATGCATTCTATTATTATTGATGGTATAAATCCAATGGGTTGGGCTCCGTGGGTTCCTAATGTGGACCCACCCAACACTATATTCTATGTAGAGTATGAAAATACTGGGCCTGGGGCTGTGTTAAGTGGGAGAGTAAAATGGGCCGGTTTTAAGCCCAATATAACAGCGGAACAAGCAAAACAATTTACTGTTGATTCTTTCATACAAGGCAATGTATGGTTGCCAAAGACCAATGCATTTTATCAAGGTACTTTGTGAAAATGTTCCAAACATTGATATTTTGATTTATGTCTAGGTTTTCTTTTTTTTTTTAACTTTGAGATTGCATTGTCATTGAAAACATATAGCTTGCTAAGAAAAGGGTTATCATTCATTCTCTATTTATTCTTCTTTAGAAATTAATTTTTTGAAAACGATCAGATCAAATGATATGTAGTCACATTTTATCAAACTAACATGATTTAATCAATGTAATGTAACTTTTTTCTAGAATTAATAAGCTTAATCAAGTTTAGTTAAGCTAGCCTTGAGCATGTTAGGTGAAACCTTATCTAAGCTGGAGCTTAAAAATTGAAGTTTTACTAAGCTTGTTCTTAGGAATATTCAACTTAGTTTTTTGCCCATTTGGAAACCTGGTTTGCAATATTTAGGTTGTAAACCCTCAAACATTGTTGAATGTTATGGCTATTTGAAAAGGTAAAAATGTACCTCCTCTAAGTTTGAACCCGTGCAAAAAGGCATCAACTTCATCATTCCCTATGCTTCTAAGACTAGGAAACAATTCTAGATCAACCTTAGTTTCACTTAATGGCCTATTCTCAACAAACCAATCATTCAAGGACAAAGATCCAAGAAATGCAATAACAACTTTAATGACTTTTTCTCTATAACAAAAGGCTTTCAACTCCTGTGAACTTTAATTGCAAGATGCCGAGATCTTTCAATAACATCCTTCTTTATGCCCTCTAAGTTATTTGCCATGAATATATGTGTCTTTGTGCTTAAAAGTTATTTGCAATTAAAGACTAGGTTCAGCATATGTAAGCGGGTTTAATAATAAAATTTAACTCAATATTAATTATTATTGCATATTCTTGTGCCTATCAAGTTTGTGTAAATCTTGTGCAAAGTTTGTAATAGGCTTGTGCATACTTTGTTTCAAAAATATATACTCAAATTGCATTGCATGTTATAACATTTTGACAAAGTTGTTAGGTACCTTCTACTAATTATTAGTATAGCGACCAATGGTTTTTAGTTTTTAACGAATTATCAAATTGAGCATATAAGGACAATTATGAGACATTGTAAAAATGTTACAAGTAGTCAAACAATTCAAATTAATTTCACATACCATAAATTTAAAATAAATACGACAAAGTCCTATTGCACTTCAAATATATTAGGTGATATAACTCAAACATAATATTTTTCTTGATGAAAGCACAAGACAAAATAGTGTATTTCACCAAAAGCAATGGAAGCATGGATAGACCAACCCATGTCATTGCGTTGCAGTTATGGTGTACATTCCTTCACCTATCATTAATTTGTTCCATTTTTTGCTCCTTAGCTAATCTTTACACACACCTGTTTTTATAAATATAACAAAGACCTTGAAACTCTTGTTTGGAGCCAATTCTAGAACAACCCCAATTCTACTAAAATTACCACTCCCATGAGTGAATGACAGTAACATTAATTTTTAGAGATAGAATGAGGAAGAAAAGGTTTAGCTTCCACCAAGCTTGTGCAAATTCCATCTCGAGATTACATATACTCATGTAATATTGTATGTGGTGGCTATTTGAAAAGGTAAATATGTACCTTCTACTAAATATTGATATAGCAACTAGTGCCAACCAAGGGTTAACGATCTTCGATGGTGGATGGTGTTTATAGACTCCTCTAGGTGTAAATATTACTCATATGGATTTGAACCTACACAAAAAGGCATTGTTTACCAAAAGAACTTCATCATTTCTTATGTTTCCATGACTAGGATATAGCTTTAAATCAACCTTAGTTTCAAAAAATTATTTGCTCTTGACATACCAATCACTCAAAGACCAAGATCCAAGAAATAGGTTTCCACTCTTATGAGCTTTAATTGTAAGATGATATGCTCTTTCCATTACATCCCTCTTTACGCCCTCAAAGTTATTTGCCATGAGTATGTCTGTCATTGTACAATCGAAGATTTTTGCTTTTTTCATTATAGGTTCAACTAAGAAGGATATGTAAGGGGGATGAATGATAAAATTTAACTCTTATGAGCTTTAATTGTAAGATGGCATGCTCTTTCCATAACATCCCTCTTTATGCCCTCAAAGTTATTTGCCATGAGTATATCTATCTTTGTACAATCGAAGATTTTTGCTTTTTTCATTATAGGTTCAACTAAGAAGGATATGTAAGGGGCATGAATGATGAAATTTAACTCAATATTAATAATTATAACATATATGTGCTTGTTAAGTTTGTACAAATCTTGTGTAGAGTTTGTGTTAAGCTCGTGCAAATTTTTGTTTCGAAACTATATATACTTAAATAGCATTAAATGTTATAGCTTGTCGAGTCTAATTTTTGAATTCCCATTCCAAATCCGATATAAACTAGACCCTATGCTCATCTAATCTAGATCCTCGACTTGATTTAGGAATTTTGTTTAATTTTTGGAGTCACCACCCAACTGTTGTTGGGAAATTTGAATTAAGACTAAAGGAGCGGATTAGTCTTAATTTGGACCACTAGTCGTCGTTATTTCCTCTTCTCGTTTTTGTGACAAGAGGAAAAAGGAAAACCAGAGATTCTAAATCCGGAGGCTAACCTATTAAAACCTTTACGGTTACCACATAATCTCTCAAAATTGTTCATCTCTAGAAATGTGTTTCATTGTGTTTTTGTTACTTTTTATTGTGTTTTTGAATTTATTTCAAGAAAAAGGATTTTTCATTCATTTTAGGGGGTTGACCCGAATGGGTGCCTACGTACCTGCTACTCAGGATCAAACAAGCCGTAGTTCGCCTTTTTTGAAAACTTTTAGATTTGTTGGTGAATTTTAATTTTGAAAACTCTTTTGATTTATGTTCTTAAAATTTTTGGGATTTTTCTAAAAATTTCTAAGCCTAAACTTTGAATTTGATTTTTGAAAATGATTTTGAGGGAAAACATCAATTTTGAGTTTATTTGAAGAAAAGGATTTTTCTAAGTGTTAAAACTTATTTTTTTTTGTAATTCTTGGAATTTTTTTAAATTTTGTGATCTTTATGATTTTTATGCTTTTCATGATTTTTGTGATTTTTATAAGTTTTGTAAGTTTTTCATGATTTTTGTTATTTTTATATTTTTTGTAAGTTTTTCATGATTTTTGTAATTTTTATATTTTTTTTTTGAAAATTTTATCGTAAGTTTATTTTCTATCCTATTTTGAAATTTAAAATTTTATTATTATTATTTTTCTAATATTTCTATTATTTTTCTTCATTTTTATTATTTTTATTTTATTTTTTTCTTATTTCCTATTTTCTATTTTCTATTTTCTACATTATTAAATCCTAGAAAAATACAATTCCTACATTTTCCTATTTATCGACAATATAAATAAATAAATGGCTAAAAATATAATAAATAATAATAAATAAATTCAACATAAACAAATAAACAAAATAAATAATAATAAAAAAATCTGGAAAATCCGACTTACCTGGATTCGGATCGGTGCGCGGGTCGGATCGGATCGGGTCGGGTCGAATCGGTCGGACACGGCGGCGGTATTGGCTCGTTCAGGGCGTTCCGGCGGTCGTTTGCGGCGGGTGAAGTGTCGAATCTTAGCTTCTTGGGGGTGCTGAATCCGATGGTGGTGGTGGTTTACTCCCAGAACGTCTCCTTGCGGTGGTTTGAACTCCGGTCGGCGGTCACGGCTTCAAGTTCCTCCGATTTGCACTCTTTTCTCTCTCTCTCGCAATTTTGATATGTGATTTGGCTTCTTCACCTCCTCCTCTATTTATAGGCGTTTGAAATCGAGCTGGATAAGCTCGGATTTCCTCCGATTGAAGCTGATCGGATTTTCGGTTGAAAAACCAACTCCGATCCGCGCCTATCCAACGATTTGTTGCGATTTGATTCCAATTAGATAGTGTTTATCTTATTTCTGTTGAAGATCTGTTGGATTCGTGCAAAAAATCGGATCAAAACGGCCGAAATACGAATTTTTTCTTCTCGCCGGCGATCTCGGGCTCGAGGTAGGGGATGATCACGCGCCTGGCGTGTGCGTTTCTTCCAGCCAATTAAAGCCTGCCACATGTCCTGGATAAGTCGAAAAATTACAAAACGCGGATTCGAACCCGCGTCCCCCGCGATTCGAACCCGCGACCTCGACCCCCTGCGCGCGCGCCTAGCCACGGTCCGGACCAGCCGAGCTAGCCCACTTTCCTGATTTTGTTATTTTCGCAAATTGCATATATGCAATGCGATTTTTCCATTTTTTGTATTTTTTGAAAATTCCAAAAATTTGTAAAAATTGTTTATTATTTATTATTGCCATTTCTGAAATCATTTTTCAAAATTGAAGTGTTTTCCTATTTATTTTTATTTTTTGAACATTTTTATTATCTTATGCTAAATTAGGAAAAATTGGGAAAAATTAGGAAAAATTGAAAATTGATTATTATTGAGAATTGTTGATTCCGAGGGCAAAAATGGTGTGTTTACATAGCTATTTGAAAAAGTTACTATCTACCTTCTACTAATCATTTGTATCATGACCAATAGCATCCATTTTTATGAATTATCAAATCAAAAGTACAAGTGGAGTTGTGAGATAGAGAGTTTTTATAATTTTTGAATAGTGGAGATATTCCACAAAAAGGTAATCTTTTTTTTCTTTTTTAAGAAAGCAAGAAATTGCAAGTAAGAAGAGTAAGCAGTGCACATACCAAAATAGCAAAGGCATATATTAGCACCACTTTATAACATTGCCTCGATAGCCCATAACTATTATGGTGTCCACACCTTTACCTACCATTAAGATGTTTCATTTTTACTCCTCAACTAGCATGTACTTTTTGTACATACCCATTTTTATGCATATAACATGGACCTTGAGACTCTTATTTGGAGCCACTTCTAAACATTTTCAGTTCTACTAAAATTACCACTCCCATCATGAGTGACAATAGCATCAACCCTCAATATGCTAAGAGAACAAAGGAAGAAGGAATGAGAAGAGATGAAAAGAGGAGGAAAAGGTTTAGTTTCCTCATTTTGTTGTATAGAAGGCGAATGAATATGAAGATGACAACATAATTGAAAACTAAGTATAAGCTGAATAAATTAAGTAACGATAGCAACAAAATCACCATCCCTGGAGAAGAAAAGGATCTCAAAGAAGGAGGGGAAAACCTATTGAAATAAATAAAATAATTCAATCATATTTGCTCATCTTAGTAAGCATGTTACTGGAAAACAAACAATTCAAATTAATTTTGCAAATGATAAATTTGAAGTATTATGATAAAATGACATGGTTGAATTCTCTCAATAATTTTCACATAGTTGAATTGAACAACATTGTTGTTCCTAGTTAACAATCAAAAGGAGGTGAATTGATTGCTTAATTTTTTTTTCTTTTTCAAAATTAATCCCCTTTTATGACTAAATTTTTATGATGTTAATCGATAAAATAAACAACAAATATAAATTACGGAATTTAAAAGAGAAGGCTCAAGAAGAACGAATGAATCAATTTATAGTGGTTATGTCTTGTACATCAATCCACTCTTTTAGCTCTACCTACTAGAGACCCAATCATCTTCATCAATATCATTCCACTATATTCAGAAACCAAACATATACTTGCTCACTATTTTACCTATCTAGCTTCCTCTTAAGCTAATTATAGATCCATAGTAAAAATATGTAACCTCGCAAAACAAACACTTTCTCACAAGTACAACAAACAACAAGGCAATTAAAATAATAATCCTTAAAATGTTTATCACAACAATATGATAAAATGAACACTTAGTAGTTATTTTTCTTCCTTATCTTTTCTTTTCTTTTCTTTTCTTTTGTATCTATTTGGAGTTTTATGTAGCTCTCTTTATATGGTTATCCCCTGACACATCAATATAGAAAAAGCAATTGCAAACAATATTGTATATTCATATTGGTTTTTTTCCTTTTTCTTTATAACTTCATGTCTTAAATTCATAAATCTCATCCTCAAATAAATTTGAATATATAAATTAAGAATTTAAAATATCTCCTTGTAAATATCTCTCCTTATGAGCTTGAAATATGTTGCACCCAACTCATTGCTATAAATATGTAATTAAAGCTTCCAAAACAAATCTATTTAAGATTCATGCTTCTTATGTCACTTTCCAATTTTATCTTATTGCTTCTGACTGCTGGTTTCATTGTTAATTGCATGTTTCAACTCAACTTCTGGAACCGACTTGATTCGGATTGTAAGTTCCACAAATAACATTTAATCCTCAAAAATATTATCCAACTTTAGTAGAACAAAATCAAATGTGTTACCCAAAGATGTTCTACCAGTGGAGCTTAGCCTTCAGCTAATCAAATGAACTAACTTAATTTTTCATATATTGAATTCGTAAATTACTTTATAGCTTATACACTTAATAAACTCATAAGTAAACACTTAACACATATTTTACCACCATCAAAATCAAACTTAGGAGACTTAACGAATCCCTAGGAACTCGTTATATCTCACAATGTGTCTCCTACAAGTTTGACGATAGCTACATTACACTACACGATTACAACAATTATCCATTTCATGCAAGATATGGCAGTTCCACGTTAGCTTTCATACAATAATAAGACATCGGTTTTAATGAAAACTCAGCGTTCGTATGGATGTCGTGGATGGAAGAATATGAAATCCTAAAGAACAAAAACAGTGTACATATGTGGGACAAAAGATTACTATGCAAACAAAATCGGAATGATTAATGAAAATCAACCTAAGCAAACGCCCATCCTGTTCCGATTTGATTGCAACTAACTTCCGGATTTCGGAGTTATTCAAGCTTTCTTCCATGGTTAATTTCTTTTTCATATCAGTTACGGGTACATATTCCGAAGAACGAGAGCCGTTCGACTTATCCTCTGGTTTTTTTGGGAGGTAAACATAATCATCTGGAACGATAACACTAACAACTTGTGGAATCTGGGGGGAGGGGGACATTACTGACATAGATAAGTAAGGTGAAAGAAATGGATATTGAGAGATGACGGATGTGGTTTCACTTGGCTAAGCAATGCACCATTTATAACCGAAGCATTCACTACAGTTTATCTGCACCAGGTTTAATGTGTTTTATAATTGTTGGATAATGGAGATATCCATGAACTCCTTCGGTTTGAGTCAAGGGATTTTGAGTATCGGACAATAGTGATTGAGACCTTAAAAGGAAGGTATTACTTCCACCATTATCTTCATAAATTCACTGTCATATGCCATCAGCAAGTGGCTTTGACACCCACTTCCCACCCCATGTGCTAACTTTGAAGTTCGGTGGATGAACCTTTTACTACTTTCCATTTCCTCTGGGAAAAACGTACAGCTGAAGAAAAGGCTCTTTACTTAAAGGAGACATAAATCAAGTACAAGATTTACATAAACAAATCAAATCGAACCAAACGAAAACTACGAAGTACCAATGCACCAAGAAGGAAAAATCAGAATATAAATCATAGATTAAGAAGCATGAAAATACTCGCTATTTATCTGTAAAAGAACCCATTTATTTATACACTACCTACTGTATGTAAACATTTTACAATCACAGCCTATCAATCACAATGAAAAATATTTGCTGGGGAAGAAGACTATACTACAGGAAAAAGAAAAAAATGATCTGTAACTAAAATCTTGACATTCAACAAAAGAATTGCGGTTACTGGTCGTCTTCACACAAGTCTGCTTGCGAATGGCTAGGAATAATCGTCGGTGGTGACCATTCCGGCACCATAACAAAATATGTACTCATAGCTTTCCTAAACCGTCTCTTGTACATTTGAGGGGAGATCACTGTCGGAGTGGTGTTCCTTGACCCACCCAGTATTCCTGCAGTTTTCACCCATGTTTCAAGATGCTTGTCCCATGTATACTGCCTCATAAAATCAATGATCCCCAGAACAAGCTCGTGCTTTTCCTCATCCACTCCAACAAGTAAAGAGTAGTCCATGACAGCGATGGACTGCAACATAGTATGCAGAGTATTTGTCAATTTCAGTGTACCATGACCAATACAAGTGCAGACAAGGAGCTTTCACAGCAAGTCATAAAGCAGCATGGTTTACAAGTTTCTAGGGACCCTTGACCATTTCAAACAAAAACAGTGATTACCCTACTGAACCAGGTCCCAGATTAATAGTAATGATATGTAAAGTTAATCATGAGCTTAAGAGTTTCCCACTATCCCCTAAATTCCAACTTTGCATCAAGTTGTCACGAATATCACAATTCTCTCAATTCTACCTGCAAATTCTTCCTTTATCAACATTACCAATGAGTCAGGATTAATGTTGGAAAATTCCGAGACGTGTTGGACAGACTTAAAGTATACACATTTTCACTTTTTGGTAAAGTAGACATTCTTATTTCACACATCAAAGAAATTTCCTAAATTGCATTGCTATGCCAGATGATAATATTGATCACGGTATTGGAAAAGGGAAACCAATGCTTAAAAAAAAACCCTGGAGAGAATCCAATGCAATCAAGGCTATTTGAGTACAGAAATAGCCTATTTAGAGTCTAATGACATGAACCGTAAGGCATAAAAACAATACACTAACACATTATGGATAATAATTAAAACTTATGTGCATGAGTAGCTAGAAAAACTTAATAGACACTAGTTCCCAACTTACCCTCAAAGCATACAAGTAATAGTAAATGAGTACAGAAATAGCCTATTTAAAGTCTAATGACATGAACCGTAAGGCATAAAAACAATACACTAACACATTATGGATAATAAGTAAAACTTATGTGCATGAGCAGCTAGAAAAACTTAATAGACACTAGTTCCCAACTTACCCTCAAAGCATAAAAGTAATAGTAAATAGGGTTGTGAACAAATGGAGCCAAAGGCTCAAGCTCAGCTTGTTTAAAAAATTATCGAGTTTGACCTAAGTTGAACTTTTACCGAACCTAAAAATTACTATCTCGAGCTATGGCTTGTTTAGGAATTTAAAGCTCAAGCCTGGCTCATTTAGATAAACAAGGGTGATCTAGTTTACATAAACAAGCCCAAACTTGATTCTTTAATTCATTGAGATCATCAAAATGCTTTGACTTTGATTCTTTAGAGGAACATTGTTTTTATTGAAGAGTGTTGATTTTTTTACTTTTATAATGAAAGAATAAATTGGGTTAAAAGATTTTTTCAGTTATATTAACTTTTCTTTCTAGATTTATTTTGTTTTGTTTTTAGATTTATTTGTACAAAAGGTTACTAGCTAATATTATAAATTTAAATGGATAATTTAAGTTAAATTGTGTTCAATGAATAATTCAAATTGATGACTATACATATAATTACTTTTAAATGACATCACCCTAAAAGCCTTCTTTTTGTATTATATTTTTTTTATAGAACATGATTTGCTATATGATATATTAGCTTATAAGCCTACTCCTAAGCATATTTGTAAACCGTAACAATACAAACGGGCCTACTTTCAAGCTTATTTGCGAGACAGCTTATTAACAATATAAATGAGCTTGCTCAAAAGCCTAACCAAGCGTTTGAACTCGACTCACTTAAATAAATGAGCTTTATTTTGAATTTAAGCTTCACTCGACTCGAGCTAAGCTGAGTCAAACTCAAGTAGCTCATGAACAGTTTGCCTCATTTATAGCCTTAATAGTAAAGCACAAAATCAATTACAATTCAAGTAAATCTAAATGCAAAAGTAGCCAGAAAAATGTAATAGACACCAATTCCCCGCTTACCGCAAGAAATGAAGTGTCATTCCAGACAGCTCTCTCTAGCAATCGTTTTGCCTTGTTTCCAACAAATATTGGAGAAGTCGGCATTGCTTCAATCAAATTTTGATCCAGCAGTACTTTATTATTTCCACTGGTATCTGCATTATATCTTGACCGAGAAGAACCTTTAAGGTCATAAAGCCGTGTAATGTTACGCCTGAACAGAAGATTTTCGATCACCAGAACATCCATTTTTGATTCCTTCCCTCCTCCTTTCAGGTGCTTAGATGACACCTTTCAACACAAATAAGCAAATAAAGCAACATATTATCATTTGTCTGAAACTTTCCAGACAGGAATGCATAGTACAAGTATGAATATGCATAAAATTCTATCAAAATGTGCAAGAGAACTGGAAGATACATAAAAAGGTCCTTATAGGTGTAAATCTTTCCAGATCATTGTCATTGTTATTGTTCTCAATGTGTTTGAATCATTATTTCACTACTTTTTTGTGAGAGAACATAATCTAAAACTAATTGTATCAAGGAAACAAATAAAGAAAAGGCATTGATAAAAGGCTACTTAGTGGACAAGATAAGTGGGAAATGGTATTTAAGCTTTGTAGCTTAGACCTCAAAGGTTGCCAAGCAATTATTATTGAACTAAAATAAAATATTTTTATCTTCTCAAATTAAGAAAATCATACCTGATAAATGCCCAGAATCTTTGCCAGGCAAGTTGGACTTCCTGAACCAATAGACTCAGACAAATACTTAAAATAAGCTGGTGCAAACTTGAGGAAAGATTCCAGCTCTGTCTTTGTAACTTGTTTGATAATAAATCGCTCATCTAATGTTTTTGCAAAGAAAACATTGCTCTTGCCACCCTGGGCACCCCATTTCTTGCAACGACTTAGCGACCGTACAAAATCCAACTCAGATGGGTAGCACATCCTCCTCAAAGCCTCAAATTGCTTGGCATAATAACAAGTCACAACATACTTTGCTTTTCCCAGAAAGCAATCATCAGTAAAAGTTACTCTGGCATGAAAGTCCCCCATTGCCAAGAGAGGGTCCACTTGCTGGATTCGGGATCCAGAGCTAGAAGAAATACTCTCTTCGCTTGATCCATTACTTTTCTGGGGATCCCAAGCATTTTCACTGAATGAATTAAATGAAAGTAGACTCAATGAATCAAAAAGTGGCAATGAATTTGAAGAACCCAATGTGTCTTTTGGTCGGTCTGTATTGAATATTTGAGCATGATAATCCGACGATACAAGTGCATATGATATGATGCTAGTGGGTTCATCATCATAAATAGGAACAATGGTATCATTGCAACCAACAGGCAGAAGCAGTCGGGCACCACTTAGCCGTTCTGACTCCCAAAATGACCGGACATACACTGGGTTGTATTCACCAATACCAAGCTTCTGAGGATTCAGTGAAAAAGTACTGAAGGAGCTGTAGAAATTTGGAAAAGCCAGATTCACATCATTTGGGCGATTTGCACTCAGATGCCCCTTAGGAGGTAATGCAGTATCAGGGATTACTGCACCTCTTCCATTTTGTAAAGCATTCAGTGCTTCCATATCTGTTTTGCCTTCAATTGAATCTGTCACAGTTGAAGAATTGGTAGGAGCCAAAGCAGCCTTCTCTCCTGATACAAGTATTGGTGGATGACCTTCACCAGTCCACACTGCATCAAGAGTATCAGATAAATCCTTCATTACCAGAAACTCCCCATCTGAGAAGGCTCTTCTTACAATTTTTCCAGATGATTGAGGCTCAGTTTTATAATTGCTTTCACTGGTGGAAAGAAAAACCTCAGCAGCTGCCTTCCCAGAATTCAGATCCTGCTCTATATCTCCCATGGTCCCAATAGTGTGAATTGGGTTTATATTGGATTTATTTTCCTGCAGGGAGGCATCACCACTGATAAACATTTTAGTAGGATCAGAGGCTGCTTTCATCTCCACCAGTATTTCTACTGAATTGATAGTTTTATCCTTTGACTTGACTGCAGAATTGTTCAGTGTTTCCTGTCTATTGTTGCAAGCAGAATTAAATGCACGAATAAGACGCTGGTCGCAAACATAGGAATGGATCAGTAACAGCCTCCGCAATGAATTTATCTCAAGAATATCAATTGCAGGTCGCCCAACTTTAACCTCCCTGGATACAGCTTTTTGATACAACTCCTGGAAAATAAGATTGTTAATTGGACACTGGGAGAAATTAAACCCAGAAACCCAAAGTCAGAAAGGAAATAAGATTGCTGGAGAAGAAATTAAGTGTATCTAGGGATGCTATACCATTTTTCATGTATCTACTTGAGAAATATTAGTCCAGTTATAGATCTTAAAGATAAATTGCCCCAAAACCTGAAGCTTCCATACAATGTGAAAGTTTTGAGAATCCTGCATGATGGAGGAAAAAAGGCAAAGTGCAACATGACTAATGTTTAACAAGATACCTCAAATTCTTCTCTCTCCTTGAATAGCATCTTCTCCATCTCTTCTATATAAAACTTCATATTGGCTGCTTTTACACCACCATCCTGGGATCCTGCGATTGGTAATTGCTGTATCATGGAATTAACAACATTGTGCACTTCAGAAAACAGGAGCTCTGCTTGCTCATGCACCTATAAAACAAGATTGATAGCATCAGAAGCATAAAAACATTCAAGTGATCAACTGCGTAAGAGATCCAACACATACTTCCTCGAAAAATGGACCTCACCTCATTGGCTTCTTTTTGTATCCATCCCTGATTATCATAGTTGAACTCAAGTTTTGGTGGTGGAAGGTAGATAGAATTAAGATCAATTGAAGCATAGCTGAAGCAAGCAACCATGTTTCCAAAGCTGCAATGGGCAGGAGGAAGAAAATATAAAACCAACTGAGGAGGCAGATTATTCACTGAAAAGCCACCTCAGAGATTACGCTTCTACCACATGCAGATCCAAGATATACTGGGAGCACAATTTCAACTCATGCCAGAGCAATGAAGTCAATCAATAATTCCGATTCAAACAATAGGAAATGAAATAAGTTAACTGGAATATGAATGCATTGTACAAGGAAGGAGTGACAAATACAAAAGGTATAGTTAAATCTTTGCAAAGCAGAACAGGAAAATTCATTCAATATAATCACTCTCACCTTAGAGGATTATCATAACACACTCTTCACAAAGAGAAGAAAAAACAAAGAGTAAAGTGCACCAAAAAAGACTAGACAATAATAGAAAGTATTGCTAAAATTTTTAGCAGTAGCTTCTATGACTCAAGCTTGCAAACAAATTAAAAAATGAAAATTGTATAATTAAAATATGAAAGCTGGTTGCTTGCATAATGCTAATCTTGAAAAAGAAAGCATACCCATAGAACCGGAGACAATCTCTATGAAGTGAATGACCACAGCTAGCAACCCTGCTTGCAGCTGCATGATTGGAAAAGCTCAGCTCCAAAAACTTCCCAAAAGATAATCCCCATGCAGCATCAGACATCACCACTCTCCTAGTGGCTTGAGGAATTCCACTTTTTCGAGGACAGCGGAGGCACCTATGCCACATCCAGATTTTTCCTTCCCGTTGTCCTGGCAAGACAATCTCGGGAAGTTTCTTGACAGATATTGTCAGGCTGCCTTGGCGATGAGTGTAACAACGAACATGTGCCTCTGACGGCATGTCACAGGAATGACAATGATAGTTCTGCCAAAAAAGCAGGTTAGCTGTATCTCATACTGCAGAGGCCTGTGTGGTTTCACTAGTTGGAAAATGCTGCATGTTTTAATTGATAAGGAAGAAGATAAAGTACCTGGTCAAATAACTCATCACGCAAAAAACGGCCCAAAGGTTTGTCAAAGCTTCCATAATATTTTATGCGAAGAAGATGAGCACGCTCACAAACAGCTCCCTTCCAAACACAGCGTGTAGATGAAGAAACTAAGATGCTCCGGTGATCATTAGATGAGGGAGGAAACTCTTCCTTCAAAGAACCTACTTCTCCATTAAGGTTATTTCCATCTTCTTTTACTGTTGCAAGCTCTGAATTACCAATACTGGCCAAAGCAATGCCATCACCAAGACTATTGCCAACACCAGGTGACCCTGAGTTACCAAAAGCCTTCATGATTGCATTATCATTATTCCAATCTTCCACTTTGTTGGCCAATTTTGCTGAATTGGATTCTCCTGCACCGACTCCATCAGTCTCATCAAAGGCATTATTTGACAAAAGTGCATTATCATTAAGATAAAATTGACCCTGCCATGATTCAGAAGAGGACTGGAAAGAGATCATCGAGTTCATATAACCTAAAGCAAACTCTTCGTATGCATTCTCTGGCCTGTGACTCTCAGGAAAAGATCTTAACTTTGTCTCCTCCAATGTACCAGATGGAGGAGCTTTGGCAGATGCAGATCTCTCTGATTGTAGGTCTTTAGACCGTGAATCACCAAATGCTTGTGAATCCGTAGATTGTACTTGGGAATTAACATGGAAACCAGGTATCATTGATATTGATCGCTCAATACTTGATGGTTTATCAGGTAGAGCAACAGTAATGGGAGATTTCAAAGGAAGCTCTGGCAATGAAGCGCCTTCATCAGCAAGAAAGGAAGTCTCCAATGCCAAGTGATAAGCTGCAAACACACCATACTGAACCACATGTTTGACTTTCTTCAGTTCATCTCCATTAGCACCTTTTAACAAAATCTAGAGAAAATTCAAGACAGATTTAACATTAGGAGAAAGTAGCTTATCCATCAAATCATTTAAAAGAAAACCTAATTTAATGAAATCTTCATTGGCATAAATGCAGATATGTGAACTTAATGCATGAAATTTATCCTCACTTTTGCTAACACAGGGATTGCCGGTAAAAGTTCAATTTCTCTAGGGTTGGGGCTCACAAACAGATGTAGTCAAATAAATTTCAGCGTTCAATCATAGTAACAAGGCACCAGGTATCAAAGAAATGAGATAAATATGCATCATATAGAGAGCCATGCAGCCTAGCTTGTCTAGGGGCCCACACATACTACAACAGAGCAATAAGCCTAAAGTGTCAATACATCACACAGTTTGTCAAACTATCAGAGCTATTACAAGTAATTTACCCTGAGTAGCACCAAAAAAAAAATAAAATGAAAAAAAAATTCAGAATTATGAAATACTTACAGTATATGCCAAAGGCTTTGGACAACCCTCAAAAAACATCAAAGTCTTTGTCAATTTTTTTCCACCTTGCCCAGCACTGCCATGGTCTTCAAGGAACCTATCCACGTGGAATGTTTCACAATATCCTAACTTAGGAGAATTGAGGTGATCAATGGAAGAGACTATCTGTGCACCAGTGCAGCGAGCAATGCGCTCCAAGAGTGGCCTCTTTATATTCAAGACAAGTGATATATCTTTTGCCAATAAATACTCTTGTGCATGCCGAGAGACTGATTTCTCTACCAATAGAACATTAGGGTGATGGGCATCAATCTTTGCAACTGCCATCTTCAAGTGGTCTTTTTCCTGATATAAGGACAATATTCAAAAATAGAAGCTATAGCAGCCTCCATAAACAACAATAACTTTTAAAGACAATTTATTTTAAAAAAACTGTAGCAAAGCCTACAACCTTCTAATGGAAAAAGATACAGTTAGAAAAACTATTACCTGCTGCAACAACGTATGAAAACTAGATAAGTGGTTGGCAACTCTCTGATATTCCAATGCTCCACCAAGAATTAAGAGACGAGGTTTTTCTATTTTAGTTGTCATCCGCCGATGTGCCACATTTTTCTTGCAAACCACTCCTTTCACCACCTTACTACAAAATGAAACTAAAATTATATGCCAACAATAGTATCCAATTATACAAAAATATGCTCCACAGGACCATCTAAACCAAGCTATCCATGTGTCAAAGACTATGAAAGGTTAACATTCAGTGACCTCATTCTACACTTTCCTATCCATTTCAGAGTACATATCCAAATGAAACAGTCACCACCCAAAGATATAATGTACATAACATGCAAATGAACCCGCAATTGGAGAAAGTGATCTTTTGTAAATATTTCTCACATGGATAACAATTAAATTTTTTCAGTGAAATCAATAAAAATTATTTACTTACCCAAAAAATATAAACATATGAAAAAACAGTCTCAAAACAAAAGGATTAAATGAGAAAAAAGCAGCCTTGAGGAATTATTCATAGAAACCACTCAGATAAAGTTGTTACTGCTGCTTGCATCTTGCCAGAGATGTGATGCAATACACTGAAAGCTCAACTACATCCTAGAATGTGGGCATAAATGCTAGATGCACAATGACCATATCTATCTAGTCTATCAGCCTACAAAGGAAAATTGAGCAATGCTGAGAGAAAGTGAACTGTTGATAAAGTTAGAAACAAAGCTAAAATCAGCATCAGATGGTTAGTTTGGTTGTTTTAGTATCCACAGACAGCACAGTAAAGTCGAATATCAAAACCCTTCAGCATATTACAAGACTAATATAGCAAGCAGCAGAACTAAATTGCAGAAGGCACGATTACATTGAAACAAGTGCAGAACAAACTGCCATGCAAATAGTCATGTGCCAGATAAACATATGAATCTCAACAATGGGTGATACCTCTCATCTCGAAACCCAGAAGCTATGCATTTGACCTTTACATATCCACCAGGATCCATTCCGCCACCCTTACTTGTATCAGGCTTGAGAAGTGTTGCAGCTTCCCACGACAGTGAAGAAATTATATCCAACCAACTTTGTTTCCCAGCTTCGCCACTCACAGGTAGGTTTCCAGCCTGCAAAAGCTGGGCTATTAAAGCCCTAAAATGCCCTTCAACCACATTTTTCATGGCCTTTTTATGTTCCTCATTTGATTTATCTTTATTGCGTGACTCCTCACGGTTGAAGCTATCTGAAGGTGGTAGGTATCCCCACTCCCCCACACTACACTCCCCATCATCATCATCAAACATAGCAGCTTCTCTTTCATCCTCTTCATCCTCTGGCTCAGGAGGCAGCCAAAGCAGCCCAGTGTTCTCAAAGTCTACTGGTTCAGTATCTGCTTCCTCCTGATTGTGTTTAAGAGTTCCATCATGGAGGCTATGTGTAGGTTCGCCTACTTCTCCTTGAGGTTCTTTGGTACCATCAACCCCTTGAGTAACAGAACTATCAACTGATGGAGAATGACTTGCATCTTTTCCATCAGTTCTATCTTCATTAGGATGACAATCATATGGCTCATAGGTGTGATCTATAACATCTAAACCTAAAATGCCATATTGCCTAGAATCTGAATCTGAAGGGAAAATGGCATAATCATCATCTTCATCATCACTCCTGGTGACAAAGGAGAAAAGAGGTTACAAATATAATTTAAATAGTCAAGAAAATGTCTTTTCATCTGACAAATGTGACTTAATGTAGACATGAGAGGTAGTACAAGTTGAAAGCAACTATTAGAAGTCCCTCAGTGGCTATGGGATCAATGATTCTATGAAAGCAATGTTCTAGGAGAAAGCGTCTCAAGGTGGAGTAACTGTCCAAGGACGCTTGAGCCAAGCAATGAACTTATCCTTAGACTTTTAATCCAACACTAGGATACTTTTTCTCAAATCCTTAGACTCTAAACTTATCCTAATCCAAAACTTACCATATGTCATACATGATTTAATCTCATGAAAATACAGGATCAAATCATTAACATAACTTACTATATTTTGGAATTTGTGTGTGTGTGTGTATATATATCTTTCCTACCACAAATTTTAGGATGGTAGCTAGAATCTTGAAAATCACAACTACTGCAAATTGCAAAAGGTGTAAATGATTTCTTCTTTTCTGGGTGGTGTATGTGGTGTGTTTGTCCGTTTTCTCACAATTAGTTCATAAACTTATAACCAAAACCTAAGATTAAATAAAAATTAATAAAAATACAACTTAACATCAATGGTCATGAAGTTATATAGATTTTGAGGTAAAAGAACACATACCAAAAACATCAGAAAGCAGAGAAAGGAAACAAAACAGGTGGTTTGAGACTCTTGTTCCAGTCAAAGTTTAGATAAATTTCTTTTGGAAAAGTTAAATAAATAATTGAAAAAAGCACCACATAGAGGTAAAAAATAGGAAAAGAATATACCTAGTGATGCAAAAATTGTATGGATCAGAAGATGGATCCACAAAATCAGCGTAGCGTTGCATGCTCCTTTGCAATGTTACATCATCTTGCTCAAGTGCATTTAAATCCATTTGCTTAGCATGAACGGGGCTATGAACAGAAGTATGTGATATACGTTGATAAGGCCCAGTTGAATAAGGAGTTGATCCAATTGTACTAGTGCCACTATTACCAGTGCTGGATTGGGTGCTAGCCAAACTTGTGGTGGAAGGTGATGGGCTGAGAATGGGAGTGTGTATTTTTGCCCCATTATCAACAGTTTCTACACCCCGCTCCCATTGCTTAAAGCAATAAGCACAAACCTTGATCCTATCCAAATCTTCACAGCTAGTCTGTACCTTATCAGATGGGGCAGGAATTGAATTCGATGTACATCTGGCACAAAAAACACGTCCACAAATTCGACAATGATGCCTGCGGTTAAAAATTGTGAACTGGGAGTCGCATTCATAACATACCCTACAGCTCTGATCGGGCATCCAAAAGTCCCTTGATACTGTTAATGCCTCGGACCTCCGAGGGATCCACGATTTTACAAAGTCAACTAGCTCTGAGAGTTTGTTGTCGGGGGTGCCCATCGACAATCTCCCAACCAAGCCCCCTCATTATGATATTCTCATTTGCCCAGTCAAGTAACTCCACTCAAACTGAAGTACTAGAAGTACCTGCTAAAATTACCAAAAAAAAAACAACTTTGTGACAAAAAATGTAAAGCCAACACCCCTGATAAAACGATAGATATTAATTTTTTTTTTTAAAAAAAAAAGTAGCAATGATTTTAAACTTATCAGGCTTCCCTGGTTAGGAACATATTTTGTAGGTTACAGAGCAAAGACCAGTACGAATATAGACTCTTTTTGGACAGAGGGATCAAAAGGACAACCATAATTTCAGCATTTCGAACTCCCCTGTTTAAGTTGAGTAAGAAAATAAAATATAATTTTTTTTCAAATGTAGCCACTTCCAACAAATACATTCAAGCCTGATTCCTAACATGTGGGATTGGTTACATGGATGCTGAATCGCCCTTACATTCTATCATGAACCAAATTTGTATTAAGACCTAAAATTTTCATATCATTTTTCATTACTTCCCTGCATGTCATTCTGGTCACCCTGCCCTCATTTTATCTTAGCCATATCCGAAGCATCACACAAGGAAATAAAAATTATCCACCTCTCTCAACTTTCATGTATCCCTAGTGCTCAATGTGCTGATTTCAATTAGTCTTTTCCTGCCTAAGCAATCCTACATAACAAGTTCAATGATAGCCACTAGCCTTGTGTCTAATGTTGGAGATTCCATTCATTGACGTCACAGCTTACCTAACCATCCAAAAGAGAATGATTCCATATGACATTACTTACACAAGATTCTTGTAATATTATATCACTCAACTATTATCTCCCGATCAAACCAAAAGCTATGTAATGGTTAAGCCCCAGAAATTTCTAGGGCGGTTCATGCACCCAAGGCATACAGTCCAATTACGGCAGAGTCCCTCCATTAAAGAAAAATTAATTTAAAGCCATATAAACACCAAACTCCACATAACCCACAACAACCCGGCTAAAAATCGACCCGATTAGTGCAATTACATTCCACACTCCAGAGCAGCAACCAACACTACAACCAGGTTCCAATACTCAATTCACCAATTCAAACCAACATTCAATCAATAGTATTACCCCAAGAAAAGAAATTCCACTCATGAACATAAAACACAAGAGGAAAATTACTTGAAAACCCTAACCAGTAATAATAAATACAAACCATTTACCTTTAACAAGATTATCCAAGATTCAATCCAACGAAACTTGAAAACCAAACGGGGTCCGAAATTTCAAACACAAAGCACACTAAAGATTCGATCTTTACATCGTCAAACATGCAAAGTTTAGTACTTGTAGTAAATACGGAAAAGGATAGGCATGCATTTGCGGTGAAAGAGATGATAGCACGTACATGTGCATATGCACGTGAGTGTATGTATGTATGTATGTATGTATGTTCATGTGTGTTGTGTCTGGCAATGAATGGTATAGAAGTAGAAGTAATACAAGTCCCTGTACCTGAAGAGAGAAGATATTGTGGGTGAAGAAAGAGATTCACAGGATTCATGTGATCCGGAAAATTCTAACACCTCCTCCTCGGCTTTCTCTCCTCTTTCTTTGGGTCGGCTGTTTTGCTTGTCATTTCATTTTTATAGATTTTCTTTTTTGTGGCACAGAAAATGAGGGGGAAAAAAAAAACTCTCATTTAAATAAACTTGGAAAATTGGGAACACATTTTTTTTTAATTTTTTTTCTTTCATGTAAATCAATTAGCATATTTTGAGAAAATTTCTGGGAAAACAACTTAAGTCGGTTGAACCTTTTTACTTTCCCGGTAAACAGGTCTGTTAAACCTTTCGAATGTTTCTTGTCCAGGAACAGTGAAACCTGTGTGCAATTCATTTCACCAATCACCCACCGTTTTGTAGCAGCATCCTCGATTCTGCGACATATAAAAAAAGGGATTTATACAGATGTCTTAATTTTTCTTTTATATATTTTTCATTGGTGTTGCCGAAGATTGATGAATCGGTCATGTGATAACCCTTTATCTCATCTGTTCTGAGGATATGTTTGGGCAGACAATATCTTGATATCTATTGTTACGGCACTCGAATTTTTGTCTTTTTGGTGATTGGTTCCTTTAGCACCCTGCAAAGAGTTATCTATCCCTCTCTCTCTCTCTCTCTTGTTATAATTAACGTTAACTATCCAAGAATTAATAAGGAAAACACTAATGAGCTTTTCAGCTTAGAATACTTATTATGAGACAAAATGAAACATTTTTTTTGAATTTTTA
Source organism: Laguncularia racemosa (assembly GCA_037954665.1). Taxonomy (NCBI): domain Eukaryota; kingdom Viridiplantae; phylum Streptophyta; class Magnoliopsida; order Myrtales; family Combretaceae; genus Laguncularia; species Laguncularia racemosa. The sequence continues at coordinate 97,022 of JBBMOL010000087.1, forward strand.
CATAATTAGTTTATAATATAATAAATAATAAGTATGAAAAATTAAACAAAGAAAAAAATGTTATTTTTTGTATATTGTTTACAAGTACTTGTTGATAGGAAAAAGAAAAAAAAAAAGAAAAATCTCCAACAACCGTTATGATAACTCCAAATGATTGGACATTTGCAAACAATAATCATCATGGCCTTCCAATATTACATGCTATTATATAATATTGCATTTAGTTTATTGAAATAAGATAAAGATAAAAAAATAATAATAATTTCATCTATCTTATTTTATTTTATAACTATAAATATTTTTAAAATAAAAGTTATATTATATAGAGAATAATGATTTGAAGGATGAAAGAAAGGTTTGAAAATTCCTTCTTCATCCCATATCACATGGAGCAAACATTTCTTATGTAGTAGAATACTGCAATTTGAATAAGGGAATGGTTATAATTTCATTTCATCCTACCAAATGCAATACTAGTATTTATAATTTATTGTAAAGATTTTAAATTACTATAATAATAATTTAAAAAAAAAAACTGCAAAGTTTTGAAAAGTTTATAGGAAAAATGTTTTGCCAGAAAAATCAACACGCTTACATGTTTTATTTATTTTACAATAACAGTTTTTGACATTTTCCACTAAGTCAATTAAAAAGGTTTCTTGATCCAAGAAACAATTCCCCTAATACAATAGTAAAGTGTACACACATAATAAAAATACAAAGATGCATTTAAAATAAAATTAAAAATCACCATATGATTCATTGGTATATCTTTTTATATTATATGATATAAAATAACAATAAAGTATATAAAATTACAAAAAGATATAATATAAATTCCATACATGAAAATGGATAAAAGCTACATTAAAACACCCTCTTATACATATAAATAATTTAAATACTTACGCATTTCTATGAATATAAAGCAAAAGGGAGTTAGAATAGAATATTGTAAGTGATAAAATGGATTCATATCCCAATGCATCAAAAAATGTTTGACAAATCCTGAAGAAACATAAGATAATCATGTTTGGCTGTCAAAGTCCGCAATCTTCGTTGCTTCTATGTTGACTTCACTCTACGTATGCACGTATGTTGCTTGCCATCAAATAGCAGTAAAAAATAAAATATATATAATGGAGATTCTAGTTACTAAGATAAGATGTAAAAGAAAGAAAAAATTATTATTATTATTATTATTATTATACACTTAATATTTCAAAGGTATACAAATGATGTTAGAGAGTAAAACTTTTCATTTTACTCATGAATTTAACGGATATGATTAGGAACTAGCAACGCCATACAAACATTGTGTTTAAAAAAAAACTACAAATAAATAAATAAATCACTTATATGATTGTTTGAAAAATTACTGTTTTTCTCATTGTGCTAGTTATGATATATTGAAAAAAAAGTAAACTCATGTTTCCATAAAATGACCTCGAATAACTTCTTTTTTTTTTAAATAATATAGATAGTTATAGTATTTTTATATGTGTAAAACTCTGGGTAAATTAATATACTAAATTAGTATTTCATAATTGTAAGAAAGTCAAAAGCAATGGACGGAAGCTTGACTGTGCCGGCATAGATGCAGTGGGTGTCTGGGCCATACGTCCATGGGCTGGGCCAACATACTTTTGTAGTATGCCCCATTCGTGCTAAGATAACCCAGTTCATAGAGCAGTGAGTCTAGGGCAAGCTCTTAAGTTTTTAGGCCAATAAGCAGATGTTCATTTGGGTTTAGTCTAAGCTTTGCTTTTGAATTTTGATGGAGTAGTTTCCGTAATTAAATTTTGCTTAATTATGTTTTCTTTGATTAAACCTCGAAATAAATTTAATATACATTTTGGGAATTAAGTCCAATTGCTTTACAAGCCAAACTTTCACTTTTCTAGGGCTATTAGAAACCTTTTAGTATGGCCTTGACCTCCTTGGTCATATGCTTCATGAAAAGACACCTAGTCCTTCTGAGTTGGTTGCAATTGCCCCCTTTCAACTTCAAGATATAAAAATTCCAACAAATCAGGATATAAAAATTAAAAAAGTATTTAAATCTTATGATAGTTTATATTTTTAACATAAATTGTATTATTATCTCCTTTGTTTTAAATTATATAGATTGCTGTTGAGTAGCCTCATCATAAAATCCTCCACTGCTACAGTGACAGAGGGAAATATATAAATAAAGCCGCCCTCGCCCTAGCCCGTTTTGCGATGAGCATAACGATAAGTCATGCCAATCATTCTTAAACCTGCTCCACCCACGCCTGTGCCTCGCCTGTCTCTGCCAGTCGTGTAATCATCATGCTGTCAAGGTCCCACACGTAGCGGTCGATGCCACGATAAGGGGACTGGGTCACCATCTTTCTTCGTTTTTCTATGGAAAGTGACGAATAATTACAATGAAAAAGTCAAGCTATAATGATATAAGATGCTAATGGATGACTTCCAAGTCACTTGTCTGGGAAATGTACGTAAATGCTAATGGCATATACAGCCTGATGAAAAATATATAAAATTATTAGTGTTAATATAGCGTGAATAATAGGTAAATATTAATAATATTTAAATAAATAATAATAATAATAATAATTATTTTTATATATCATAGTTTTATTAATACATATATACTATTAATTTATTCATATAATATATTAGTCCACCTTATGTGGAAGAATTATTAATGTGTGCTTTTGTTGGCAGGATAAGCATGCAGTTCATCTATCAAAATATACCTAATTTGGTTAACGTGCTCATGTCAGGAATGCATATACATTTGTTCATAGTGGAGATGTACTACGATTTGGCAAGTGACTTGATAATTTATTTATTTATCTTGCAGGAATTGCCATTTTTATTAAGTCCCGATAAGAGATGGAATCTCTTAGTTCTCATTACTCTTATACAGAGGGCAAGAACTTAGAATCGTAAAATCAAAGCATCGAACTTAGCTTATTAAAGTTAATATTAGAATTATATTTATATAAAAAAAATAGTTTTTATTATTATAATTATAATATATTTTATAGATATAAAAAGATTCTATTAATAAGTATATTTATAATATTGTCTAATATTTATCGGTAAGAGAACTTTAAAAGTTTTCTATGAAATGATTGGAAGGTTCTATGCTTTTTTTTAAAAGGTTAAAAGAAACTTTTACTTACTCGTTAGGCAAATATATTAAAATTTAACTATCAATTTATATAATAAGATTGGCATTAACAGATAATGTAAGTTTTGTTTTTTGTAAAATTATATCACAAAAAAATATTTGAATGAAAAATTATAAATATATTAAAAAGAATAACATAATATAAATATAAGTATTTTATAATTATTTATGACAACCTTATATAATTATCTCATTAGCAATGTTATAAAGATATTATTTTCAATATAAATAATTAGACAATCTGTCTTTCAAAATCCTAATTTATTTTTGTAATATTAATTATGAAAAATTGTTAATATAACTGTTATTATTTACTAATAATTCATATAATAAAATGAAATATTTATAGCATTGATGATATAATTATCATCATTGATATAAATACTAATAAATAAATAACATCTCTGAAAAACTTATTTAGCATCTCAATTTTTTATAAAGCATATTTTATGTTCAACGAGGTATGAACAAGAGAAGCAAACAAGGAGATTCCAATACAATCAAATTAGAAGATTCAATATACACTAATCAAGTATATTTGAATAATATACTTTCATAATATAGCTAAATTAATTTTTTTTTTCTCGTATTCAATTAGTTATGAATAATTTTTCATATACCCAAGTACGGGATTCAATTTAGATACTCTCTTCTAATTTAATTAGTTATGAATAAAGTTTCCATTTTAATAAAGTAATCAAGTCAATTTCATCTAAAAAATGTATGGCAATGCTTAGGGCATGTAGAGCATGGCGCGGCAGAATTATTAATGTGTCCTTTTGTTGGCATTAAATGCTTATGTCAGGAAGCATGTACATACAGTTGTTTCCACAGTGGATATGCACTATGATTTGGGAAGTGACCTGATAATTAATTTATTTATTTAGCTTGCATAAATTGCCTATTTTTTTAAATGTTGCCATTACCCGTATGCAGCGGCATGAAACTGACGGTAAAATCAATATTATTAAAATTATTTATAAAAAAAAATTGTTAGTCATTATAATTATAATATATCTTATATATATAAAAGAATTTTATTAATATATATATATTATATATATATTCACGGCACTTTCTAATATTTTTATCTTAAAAAAATAATCTTTTATGAAATAATTACAAGTATTTAGTGTAGTTTTTTAAAGGTTAAAAGAATAAACCTTTTAACTATTCATTCAAAAAATATATATTAATTGTATAATAAAATTCACATTAGCACATAAAGTTATGTAAGTTCTTTTATAAAATAAAGAAGATAATAAAAAATATTTGAATGGAAAATTATTTATAGGATGAAAAGAGCAATAATATGTAAGTACAAGTATTCAAAAAAAATTATGATGGTTGTAAACACCTCATTTTTTATCCTAATAATTAATTTTTATTTTTTTTTCTTTTTTATAATTTTTCTTTTAATTTAGCAAAAATAGAAAAAATATTCAAAAAATAAAATAAATAGGAAAAATATATCAAAATTGGAAAATAATGGTAGGAATAATAAGAAAAGGGGTTAAATAATTTTTACAAATTTTTGGAATTTCAAAATAATACAAAAATAATAAAAATTGCATTGCATATAAGTAAATTGTGAAAAAAAAAAAAACTGAGAAGTGAGATAGCCCAACTGGTCCAGACCATGGCCTCATCGCGAGGGGAAGGGGGCTCATCACAGGTTCGAAATGCGGGGGAAGTAGATTCCGTGTTTTGCAAAAAAATTTTGCCTAGGACACGTGTCAGCTCGTGATTGGATGGTGAGATCGCACATGCCGAGTACACAGTCGTCTTCAACCTCCGTCCAAGATCGTCGTCAACGAGAAAAAATTCAAATTTCGACCGTTTTGATGCGATTTTTACACAAAATCCACCAAATCTTTAACTGAAATAAGATAAACATCATCCCATTGGAATCAAATCGCAACAAATCGAAGGATTTACACTAATCGGAGATGGGTTTCAACAAAAAAATCTGATTTATGCCGATCGGAGGAAATTCGAGCTTATCTCGCTTGGTTTTCGACTCTTATAAATAGAGATCGAGGGTAGGAAGCTAAAACACGAATCGAAAGAGAGAAAATAGAGGAAATTAGAGAGTTAGGAAGCTTCGCCGGAGCCCTTGAGCCGCGACCGTCAATTAAGCTCAAAACCACCACCAAGAGGCGATCTTGAAGAAAACCACCACCACGGTTAGGATTCCTATCTCTTAAAAGCTCGGAAGCCGCCTTCAAACGCCATCAAAAGTCGCTGAAACACCACCGACGAGGAAGCTCTAGCCGCCGTGCTCGATCCGACCTACCCGCACACCGTATCTGGACTCAAGTAAGTCAGATTTTTTTATTATTTATTGTATTTTATTTATTATTTATTTATTTATTTATTCATTTGTTATTTATAATTAAAAATAATAATATTAGGAAAAAGTTAGAATTTAGATTAATGTTTTTTTTTTTTTTAGGTTTAGTTTAGGATTGAATAAACAATAAAAGAATTATAAAAATCATAAAAAAATGTTGGAAAATAATAAATATAATAATAAATAAAAATATATCTTAGGGAAAATGATAGAATTTATATTTTTTATGTTTAGTTTAGGGTAGATAAAATAATAAAAATAAAAAATTAATTAATTAAAAAATAAAAAGAATAAAAATAAAAATAAAAAAATAATAAGAATATTGGAGGTAGGTTAATAATAGGGAAATAAAAATTAATTTTTGTCACTTAGAAAAATAATTTCATTAAATAAATCCAAAATTGGTTTTTCCTTAAATTAATCAAGTTTAGGCTTAGATTTTTTCCAAAAAATATTAAAAGGATAAAACGTAAATCGATGGTAATTTCATAATTAAAATTAACAAACCCACTAAAGTTTTTCATGAAAAGCGAACTATGGCTTGTTTGATCCTGAATAACAGGTATGTAGGCACCCATTTGGAGTAACTCTAAAAAGAATAAAAAATTATTTTTTTCATATTAGAATAAGTTATTTGAAAATAACAAAAATAAAAACAAAAAAATAAATAATAATAAAAGACATTAGGATAGGGTTTAGATTTCAAAAGAATAAGGTGGTAAATTTAAGGTTTTAATAGGTTAGCCTCCGAATCTAACAACTCTGGTTTTCCCTTTTCTCTTTCGCAAAAATGAAAAGAGGAAATCCCGTTGACTAGTTGTCCAAATTAGGATTAATCTACTCAATTAGTCCTAATTCAATAATCTTTCCCAACTTCAGTTGGGTGGCGACTCCAAAATAAAATAAAATTCCTAGTTCAAGTCGAGGATCTATATTAAATGAGTATAGAGTCTAGTATAAATCGGATTAGGAATAAAAGCGAAAAATAAAAAAATTAGACTCGACAATGGCTTTATAAAATTATTTTATTAGTATTATTACAAAGAAATATCCTTTTCACCATAAGTGTTTAGACAATAATTCGTTTAAAAAATCTCATTTGTTTTTATAATATTAACAATAAAAAAGATTTTAGTACATAAAGTAATATATATTATCATTATTATTTACTAATACCTTATATGATAAGATGAAATATTTGTAATATTATCAATAATATAATTATCATTTATGGTATAAGTACTAATAAAAAAATAGCTTCTTGAGAAAAATTATTTAGTTACTTGCAATATTTTAATAAGTAAAGTTTAATTTTGTTAGTTATTATGAAAACAAGAGAAGAGAGAGAGAGAGAAAGAGAATAAAAAGAAATTACTTGGAAAAAAAAAAACCTAGATGAGAAACTTCATTATTTAAGTAATATTAAAATAAATATAGTTTTAAAAGGTAAAATAATTTTAATGGAAATTGTATCTATAAGCTCATGTTTGTAAAAGCATGTACCTTACCGCTAAATTGCGTTTAACACCATCATAGGCATTCGCTTTGAAAATGTAAATATACTTACTGCATATTTTTTTATTCTTTTAATGGATTCTAGTAAGTGACCTTTTTCTGGAACTTGGGGGCTTAGACTCGTCCCCGTGTCTAATAGCAACTAAATAGCTACCTCGAGGCAAGAAAACAAGCTACCATCTTGGCCTTAACTGTTCTAAAACATGTTCTTGCATACATGTCTTATAACATTTATAGGGTTTGATAGGGTATGATAAACATCTTGAGTAGAAATGCTTATTTCAGTTGTTAGTGGTATAGATGTATAAATGATTTTTAAAAATTAACGCACATGTTTAGTAAATTAAACTATCTACTGCCACACAAAAGTAGCTGAACTTGTCTAAAATATTATAACATCATATTCAAGTAAATATCGGATTAAGTTGAAGTGATATGATAACTTCCACTTTGACTTGTTTAAATGCATTTAAGGATTTAAAGTTTCCATTTTAAGTTATAACCATAAATTTGATATTACAATTTTAAACCCATCAAAAAAAGATTTGTTTCATTTTTATTCTCTTAATTTTCGTCAAATTTTAAATTAATAGTTGAGAGTACCTAAATTTTAAAATTACCTTCTTCTTTTTTATACATTTTAATAACTATCTTCATTTTTTTTTAAATCACAAATAATTACATTAAAAAAATGCATAACAATATAATGCTAATGGATATTCATATTACCATTTGTTTGTGGAAGTCTCTTATATACAAGGGATTCTCACCTCCTTCATAAGTGTTAAAGTTCGTGAGAATTCATTGCAAATTCTATAGAGCTTCTCTCTTTTTAAATTCTCTCCCTGGCTAGTGTAAGTTTGAGTACTTTGAAGGAAATATTAACATAGTTGCTGAACGGTGATCAAGAGAGTAAGTGTTGCATATGGTAGTGCTTAAAGCATTCTATGTATGACAACTTGTATCAAAGAGAGCTTTTGATTTAAAATAGACAGAAAGCATGTTTTTTATGTTGCTACTGAGTATGCTAGGTCACCCATGACTCCTTTCATAGCTAATAAGTTAGTTGTTCAAGAGAAGACACAAGCAAACAAGGTGTTATAAATGAGAGGTTTTATCCTCCTAAAGATCTCGTGCGATGTTCAATCATCATTTAATTCATTTCTAGATGGCAAGTCAGTCTTCCTTTTCTATTTTCTCAGGATTTGTTCCAAGCCCATCCATTATCAAGAGAGCTTTCATCCAATTTTATTACAATCTCTCTTATGATTGTGGAGACTAACCTTCTTAATTGATTTTAGCTTACCGTAGCCATCATCAGGAGAGCAACATCAGCTCCCAACCAGTTTGTTCATGAGAGGCCAAACTCGTTTTTAGAAAACCCAACTCCTTATAACAAACTACCCTACCAATACCACTCACTACACTCTATGCTCAAGTTGATCTCTCCATACTTGTTCTAAACTCTCAAACCATGACACTCTCTCCCACCCAAATTTGTGATGCCCTTGTCATGAGGCTAATGTCTTGCCACTATTCACTGCTTAAGATTGTTAACCTTTTGTCGAGTCTAATTTTTGAATTCTCATTCCTAATCCGATCTAAACTAGACCCTATGCTCATCTAATCTAGATCCTCAACTTGAGTTAGGAATTTCGTTTAATTTTTGGAGTCGCCACCCAACTGTTTGTTGGGAAAATTGAATTAAGACTAAAGGAGCGGATTAGTCTTAATTTGGACTACTAGTCGTCGTTATTTTCTCTTCTCGTTTTTGTGAGAAGAGAAAAAGGGAAAACCAGAGTTTCTAAGTTCGGGGGCTAACCTATTAAAACCTTTACGGTTACCACCTAATCTCCCAAAATTGTTTATCTTTAGAAATGTGTTTCATTTGTGTTTCTGTTACTTTTTATTATGTTTGAGAATTATTTTGAGAAAATGATTTTTCTTTATTTTAGGGGTTGACCCGAATGGGTGCCTACGTACCTGCTATTCAGGATCAAACAAGCCGTAGTTCGCTTTTCTGAAAAATTTAGATTTGTTGGTGAATTTTAATTTTGCAAATTCTTTTGATTTATGTTCTTAACATTTTTGGGATTTTTCTAAAACTTCTGAGCCTAAACTTTGAATTTGATTTTTTTGAAAATGATTTTTTTTTGGGAAAACATCAATTTTGGATTTATTTGAAGAAAAAGATTTTTCTAGGTGCTAAAACTTAATTTTTCTTCTATTTTCATAATTTTTAAATTTTTATTAATTTTTATGATTTTTGTGATTTTTTATAAGTTTTTGTGATTTTTGTAATTTTTATGCTAGAACATTTTATCCTAAGTTATTATCTATCCTATTTTGAAATATAAAGTTTTATTATTATTTTTCCTAATCTTTTTATTATTTTATTCTATTTTTTTTATTTTTTTATTCTTTTATATTTTTTTACATTTTATTTATTTTATTTTTTTTTACATTTTTCTTAATTCTAGAAAAATCTAATTTCTAAATTTTTCCTATTTATTGAAAATATAAACAAATAAATAAATAAATGGCTAACAAAATAATAATAATAAATAAATTCGGAATAAATAAATAAACCAAATAAATTAATTAAATAAAAAAAATCCGAAAAAATCCGATTTACCTGGATCCGGGTCGGTGCGCGGGTCGAATCTGTCGGGTCAAATCGGGTCGGATATGTCGGAGACGGCGGCGGGATTGGCTCGTTCACGACGTTCCGGCGGTCGTTTGCGGCGGGTGAAGTGTCGAATCCTAGCTTCTTGAGGGTGCTGAATCCGATGGTGGTGGCGGCTTACTCCCAGATCGCCTCCTAGCGGTTGCTCCAACTCCGATCGATGGTCTCGGCTTCAAGTTCCTCCGGCGTACTCCGATTCACTCCTTTCTCTCTCTTTCTCTCACTTTTTCTTCGTGTTTTTTCGTGCTCTGGCTTCCTCCTGTTCTCCTCTATTTATAGGCACCTCGAACTCCTCTTGGATAAGCTCGAATCGGCCGATTTAGATAAACCCATATTTTTCCGTTTCTTAGATTCGATTTTATCGCGGCGATTTGATGTTAATCTCTTGTGTTCCTTTGGTTTATCTGATGGATTCGGCCTTACCTCGACTTTAATCTAGAAGATTAAAAAGAAAACGGCCGATTTCGCCTTCGTCGGACTTCTGTCGGATTTTTTTTCTCTGGCTGGGCTCGCGAAGAAGATGATCACGCGCGACACGCGTGACTTCCCTCGGCCAATCACATGCTGCCACGTGGCAGCTCCAGGGAAAAGAACGAAAAATTTTTGCCGAGCGCCTGCGGGGGGATTCGAACTCGCGACCTTCAGCCTTCACACGGTTCCCATGCGCACACACGAGCCAGCTGAGCTGGCCCAATTTCCCGATTTTATTTACATCGCAAATTGTACATATGCGATGCAATTTTTTTATTTTTTTGTATTTTTTGAAATTTCAAAAATTTGTAAAAATTATTTATTATTCATTATTGCTATTTCTAAAATCATTTTTCAAAATTGAAGTGTTTTCCTATTTATTTTCATTTTTTGAATATTTTTATTATTTATGCTAAATTAAGGAAAAATTGGGAAAAATTAGGAAAAATTGAAAAATGATTATTATTGAAAATTATTGATTCCTAGGGCAAAAATGGGGTGTTTACAGCTGCCCCTCTTTGTAGTAAAGTTTGAAAAACTTAACTACAAAGACAAACAAAAGACGCCATTTTTGGCCTCCTAAATTAGGTTTTGGTAGGAAAATGCCCCAAGAGTTGATAATCCTACGATTTGAAGATGTTCCAAATGATTCAAGGTAATGTTCCTTCTCCAAAAAGTGCTTTATGAGCTAACTAATTGGCGACAGGACATATCTCAAGCTTTGAGTAGAAATGTATGAGAAATGATGATAGGAAGCGTCTTATCAGACTTGCAACCTTGGAAAGAAATATGACCGAAAAGTGCCCCGAGAGCTGACTAATCGGGAGGGTTTAGGAAAGTGCCCCTCATGGGCTGACTAACCTTTGATAAAATGCCTCGAAAAGTGCCCCCTATGGGCTAACCTTGAGGTAGAAAGTTTTAGGAAAGGGCCCCCTATGGGCTGCCTAACCTAGAATGGAAATTTGCCTCAAAAAGTGCCCCCTATGGGCTGACCATGAGGACAAAGTTTTTAGGAAAGGGCCCCCTATGGGCTGCCTAACCTTGAATTAGACTTGTCTCAAAAAGTGCCCCCTATGGGCTGACCATGAGAACAAGGTTTTTAGGAAAGGGCCTCCTATGGGCTGCCTAACCTAGAATTGAAATTTGCCTCAAAAAGTGCCCCTTATGGGCTGACCATGAGGACAAGGTTTTTAGGAAAGGGCCCCCTATGGGCTGCCTAACCTAGGATTGAGAATTTGCCTCAGAAAGTGCCCCCTATGGGCTGACCATGAGGACAAGGTTTTTAGGAAAGGGCCCCCTATGGGCTGCCTAACCTGGATTGAAGAATTTGCCTCAGAAAGTGCCCCTTATGAGCTGACCATGAGGACAAGGTTTTTAGGAAAGGGCCCCCTATGGGCTGCCTAACCTTGAATTAGACTTGTCTCAAAAAGTGCCCCCTATGGGCTGACCCTGAGAACAAGGTTTTTAGGAAAGGGCCCCCTATGGGCTGCCTAACCTGGAATGGAAAGTTTTAGGAAAGGGCCCCCTATGGGCTGCCTAACCTAGAATGGAAAGTTTTAGGAAAGGGCCCCCTATGGGCTGCCTAACCTTGAATTAGACTTGTCTCAAAAAGTGCCCCCTATGGGCTGACCCTGAGAACAAGGTTTTTAGGAAATGGCCCCCTATGGGCTGCTTAACCTGGAATGGAAAGTTTTAGGAAAGGCCCCCCTATGGGCTGCCTAACCTAGAATGGAAAGTTTTTAGGAAAGGGCCCCCTATGGGCTGCCTAACCTAGAATGGAACTTTGCCTCAAAAAGTGCCCCCTATGGGCTGACCCTGAGGACAAGGTTTTTTTTTTTTTTTTTTTTTTTTTCGGGAAAGTGCCCATATTGGGCTGACTAACCCTTAGATTGATTTTTAGGAAAGTGCTCCAAGAGCTGACTGACCTAAATGAAAATGATGGCTAAAAAGGTGCCCCATGTGGGCTAACTTCGAGAGATCTAGGGGAGTGCCCCTCTTTGGGCTGACTACCCCATTAAAGGAAGAATATCCTAAGTGAGAATCTTATTCATTTTTTTTTCAATAACAATCAAATGCAAGATGACTTAAGACTTCTGAACAAGTGATAACTAAAATTTTTCTGCAAATTTTCAAAAAATGGTCTTTTGAAACCTAAGGATAATGTGGAAAAATATTAAAGTGTTCCTTTTTTTAGTGAGCATTTCTAACAAGTAAAGAATCTGACAAGGCTCCTAAAAATACAAATAAAGGGTAAGCATTCCCTACTGCTCAATAATCACTTACTCTTTTGCCTCATTTTTCTTAGAGGTTTTGGTTTAATCCTAGAAACAAAGTGTTGTCTTAGCTCAATCACTCATCTCTTGAGGGGTTTCTTGTAATTAAGGCTCAGATCTTCTTGTTGAGGAACATCAGTACTTAAGGTTAAACAATGCCAATGAGTAAATTCCCTCATTCCATTTATAACTGGATATCTTGTTTTTAATTGGTTTAATCTAAGAGGACTTCCTTACAATCTCTCGGCTTAGATGTCACTCTTGACTTCTACTCCAAAAATTATGGTCTTTCTTGTAAGTAATACGCTTTACTCCGTTAGGACTTTTTGATACTTTGTAATGCAATTTAGGCTCTTTTGGTTATTGGTTTCAGAAAAGTATGTTAATGGTTTTTTTTTTTGAAAGAATCGTCATTTCAACTTGGGTTTGTAAGTCAAGAAACTTTGAGAAAAAGAACTGGAATAGTACTTGCCCTAGCAATTTTTGCTTAAGATAAGTTATTTTCAATGATTTGGAGAAGTCTTCGAAAAGGGTAGTATATCTTTGAACTACTCTCGTATTTGGCCCTGGTATTTTTCAAGTGTTGTTGGGCTTTTTATAGGTTTAGCTACATTCTTGGCTTTTCTCATTTCTCTTCTTTTCTTTTCTTTTCCTTCTTTTTCTTTCATTTTCATTCGTCATTTTCATTTTTTTTTTTTTCATTCATTCTCTTTTTTCCATTTTCTTTTCTTTTCTTTTAGGCCCAATGGTGATCATTTCATGTGGTTCATGTGTATTTTCTAAGAATGTGGACTTCTCTTCATCTCAAATAAATTATCTACGGCTAAAATTTTGAATTGTTGCAACTAGGGCAAGCACTATTGATGTCTCTATCTTCCCAAGTATTCCATCGTGGGGTGGTTGATGGTGAGGTTCAATTTTGAAACTCTTGTTTATCAAAGGATGATTGTGTTTAGGGTAGCAAAGATGAATGCCTAACATTATCTTGATTTAACGTATCAAATTCAAGATAGACCTCCTTTAAGGAATGAGTCCAAAACCTCACATTAATAACACTCAACTCTCAAGTGTTTAAGGGTTAGTGTTTGGGACATGGTTTGCCTCTTGTCATCTTAAACCTTTTAAACCAAGATACCCTTCCTATGTTCTCCACTTCTCATGGTGTCCAAGCGATTTGGTCTTAAGACTCAAGGATTTGGAGTAGTCTTCTTTATACCCTCATTGATAATTGACCATAGCTACTTTGAAAGTGTACTAAAAAAAAATCTGTGTCTGGTTTAGATGACTTTTGATGGAAAGGAAACTTCAAGTGCAGCTTTTAGGATTGGAGTGTGTCGGGACGTTTTACATTTTGAGGCTAAATCAAGATATGAGGAGACCTTTTGAAGTGAATGGGGTCTTTTAAGTTGGTTATAGAGGTCCTTGGTTTTATGTTTAGAGCAAGTGACTATGAGCTTTAGGTTAAGCTGACCATTTATAAGCAACTTTTAGGACCTTGAAAAGATCTCTTATTGTTAGTAACTCTTCAATTTTCTTTCTTTCTTTATTTTTATTGGTTGTTCTTATTTTTTAGTAAATATGTAAACAAGATGCTCATACGGATATAAATATGTAAACAAGATGCTCACACAAGATGCTTACACGGATGCTAAAAGTAGAAGGGCTGACAACTGATTGACAATGTACTATTGAAACTTCACTTTTATTAATATTGAAAATTTGGAGTTCGATAAAGATTACAAATAATGATCTATTTCCTAGCTCTTTTAGTCTTCTGTTGTGGAGGCTTAGTCTCCCCATTGATGACGGCTTCTAGTTCTTGGACTTTGGCTTGGCACTTCTCCAATTGTGCTTCTAAGGCTTTGTTTCTTTGGTCGGATTCCTTGAAGCGTCCCTTCCAGATGTCTTTCTTATAATCTGCAGCTTCGAAGTATACTTCCATCCGGGCCTTGACCTGCTCCAGGTAGATTTCTGTTTCTGGATTGATCTAATCTGGTCTTGGCTGGGTGACGTCTGGAACCCGATATGCTCTTTCCCCTGTCTGGTATAGCTGGCGGATTACAAACTCTCTGGTGGCTCGGTGTTTTCCCACTTCGCCATCTAGCTCTCCTAGGTCCACATTCGGGCTTTCGATTCTGGCTCCCCAGAGCGCTTTGACCTCTGCCAGCTTAGCAAATTTCTCGGCTACAGACAGGTTCGGATCCTGATACTCAAAGGTGACTGCTTCGAGTGAAGGCCGGTAAACTATGTCTTGAACGGTACCGAATTGGCGGACTACAGAGTTGGGGTGATATCCGATGCATCCGTTGATCCCAATTAATGGCACTGCTTGGAAATTACTGCAGGTTAAGATGATTTTATTGCAGCAACTCCACCTGGCTGTCCACAGAATATCTTCGGCGCTAAGGCTTCTAAGCAGATCTACCCAACTGTAGCTGGTAATGTCGTCGGGTAGCTTCACCTTTTCTATACAGGAATCCACCAGATCCACCTGTTGGGCCAGGGTTTTCCTGACCATGTTCAGCCCGAAGCACTTGAGGTGGCTTACGAACCATATCAGCAGAAGGTTGATGCTGGAGCGGAGGATCCCATGACCCTTCTTCTTGAGGAAATTCAGATTTCGGATCTGTTCAGCCAGTAGAGCCGGGATGTAAGATTTTCCGTCCAGGAATTGGGTTACCAGCTCTGCAACCCGGTAGTGAATATAGAAAGTTCCGGTGGGGAACAGTATGGTGGCGAAGGCTGTCAAGATGAAAGCCTTCACCCTTCTTTGTCTGTAAGTCTGAGGGTCCCCACACAGGATGTCCTTTCTATCCCCATTGTCTTCTCGGGCAATAAACCAGGCTTCTAGATCATCCATGCGTATGCAATACCCGTTACAGTCTGCCAAGGCTTTGTTGACTGCTATTTTGCGGATGCCCAGTAGTCTGCTGAACGTACCAGCTGGCCCGGCCTCAAGGTCTGGCGCGTAAATATGATCAGTCAGTGCTGGAGCCTGTAGCAACTGGGTATACTCCTCCAGGGTAGGGGTGTTCTCATGCGGTCCGATGAAGAAAGCTGCGGGCTCGATCTCCCACAACTGGAGCATGGCGCAGACCATAGGCAAATTCGCCTCTGTCTTAGTCAGTGAGAGGACGGGGCCGATCTTTTGTTGGATAAAGGCTTGCTCCTCTGGGTTATACAAGGTAAACCAGTGGTCCAGTACCAATTTTGGGTCCAAAGGTTTGTACACCCGAATTTCTTTGCGGAGGAGGCGGTTGACTGCACTGCTAGCCATCTATTACAATAGGAAGCAGCCTAGTTACAATGAAAACGTTACAGGGAAATAGTCCTGAACTCCAAGGACAAAATAACAAACCATTACATTGTCATCCAATTGTCAACCCTTCTTACGATGTCATGTATGCAAGTAGGTGGGTTCTAACTGGTTCCCGAGCGCTATGGCCTCCCGCATTTTCGAAGAAATGGATCTCAGGCCATATCGAAGCATAGGGTGGGGTAGCCTAATCGGTCCCGAACGGTGAATCAACTCACTTCGCCCGAAACCTACACAATGGCTCCCCGACTTAGGTTGCTAGGACGGTCCGGGTTCGACCGCATCTACTCACACAAGCATATGTATGTATGCAAGAAACCCCCACAATAAAGAAAATACAAAATCTAACCAAACCCTGAAAAGTTAGCAACAGAATAATAATTAAAAAACACATTTCTTTAAGATAAAGATTTGAAGAGATTCAGGTGGCTAGCCTGCTGGTATGGAGTCCCCAGCGGAGTCGCCATCCTGTCGAGTCTAATTTTTGAATTCCCATTCCTAATCCGATCTAAACTAGACCCTATGCTCATCTAATCTAGATCCTCAACTTGAGTTAGGAATTTCGTTTAATTTTTGGAGTCGCCACCCAACTGTTTGTTGGGAAAATTGAATTAAGACTAAAGGAGCGGATTAGTCTTAATTTGGACTACTAGTCGTCGTTATTTTCTCTTCTTATTTTTGTGAGAAGAGAAAAAGGGAAAACCAGAGTTTCTAAGTTCGGGGGCAAACCTATTAAAACCTTTACGGTTACCACCTAATCTCCCAAAATTGTTTATCTTTAGAAATGTGTTTCATTTGTGTTTCTGTTACTTTTTTTTGTTTGAGAATTATTTTGAGAAAATGATTTTTCTTTATTTTAGGGGTTGACCCGAATGGGTGCCTACGTACCTGCTATTCAGGATCAAACAAGCCGTAGTTCGCTTTTCTGAAAAATTTAGATTTGTTGGTGAATTTTAATTTTGCAAACTCTTTTGATTTATGTTCTTAACATTTTTGGGATTTTTCTAAAACTTCTAAGCCTAAACTTTGAATTTGATTTTTTTTAAAATGATTTTTTTTTTGGGAAAACATCAATTTTGGATTTATTTGAAGAAAACGATTTTTCTAGGTGCTAAAACTTAATTTTTCTTCTATTTTCATAATTTTTAAATTTTTATTAATTTTTATGATTTTTATGATTTTTGTGATTTTTTATAAGTTTTTGTGATTTTTGTAATTTTTATGCTAGAACATTTTATCCTAAGTTATTATCTATCCTATTTTGAAATATAAAGTTTTATTATTATTTTTCCTAATCTTTTTATTATTTTATTCTATTTTTTTATTTTTTATTCTTTTATATTTTTTTACATTTTATTTATTTTATTATTTTTTTTTTACATTTTTCTTAATTCTAGAAAAATCTAATTTCTACATTTTTCCTATTTATTGAAAATATAAACAAATAAATAAATAAATGGCTAACAAAATAATAATAATAAATAAATTCGGAATAAATAAATAAACCAAATAAATTAATTAAATAAAAAAAATCCGATTTACCTGGATCCGGGTCGGTGCGCGGGTCGAATCTGTCGGGTCAAATCGGGTCGGATATGTCGGAGACGGCGGCGGGATTGGCTCGTTCACGACGTTCCGGCGGTCGTTTGCGGCGGGTGAAGTGTCGAATCCTAGCTTCTTGAGGGTGCTGAATCCGATGGTGGTGGCGGCTTACTCCCAGATCGCCTCCTAGCGGTTGCTCCAACTCCGATCGATGGTCTCGGCTTCAAGTTCCTCCGGCGTACTCCGATTCACTCCTTTCTCTCTCTTTCTCTCACTTTTTCTTCGTGTTTTTTCGTGCTCTGGCTTCCTCCTGTTCTCCTCTATTTATAGGCACCTCGAACTCCTCTTGGATAAGCTCGAATCGGCCGATTTAGATAAACCCATATTTTTCCGTTTCTTAGATTCGATTTTATCCCGGCGATTTGATGTTAATCTCTTGTGTTCCTTTGGTTCATCTGATGGATTCGGCCTTATCTCGACTTTAATCTAGAAGATTAAAAAGAAAACGGCCGATTTCGCCTTCGTCGGACTTCTGTCGGATTTTTTTTCTCCGGCTGGGCTCGCGAAGAAGATGATCACACGCGACGCGCGTGACTTCCCTCAGCCAATCACATGCTGCCACGTGGCAGCTCCAGGGAAAAGAACGAAAAATTTTTGCCGAGCGCCTGCGGGGGGATTCGAACTCGCGACCTTCAACCTTCACACGGTTCCCATGCGCACACACGAGCCAGCTGAGCTGGCCCAATTTCCCGATTTTATTTACATCGCAAATTGTACATATGCGATGCAATTTTTTTATTTTTTTTGTATTTTTTGAAATTTCAAAAATTTTTAAAATTATTTATTATTCATTATTGCTATTTCTAAAATCATTTTTCAAAATTGAAGTGTTTTCCTATTTATTTTCATTTTTTGAATATTTTTATTATGCTAAATTAAGGAAAAATTGGGAAAAATTAGGAAAAATTGAAAATTGATTATTATTAAAAATTATTGATTCCTAGGGCAAAAATGGGGTGTTTACACCTTTCTCAACCCATTTTCAGACTCCATCCAAAGTAATTTGAGCTAGGACTTTGGGCTTCCATAGGTTTCCTCTCGCCCTCACCCTTCTCTTTATCCTCTCAAGTCTTCTCTCGTTGAGTCATCCAATGGTAAGGAAGCTTACACTCACTCTTTATAAAGACTTTAGACAAATCTTGTTACAAGTGACTCTCGACACAACTATCCTCTAGTAATAGTGTCCTCCATCTAGTGGCTACTCCTCTTCTTGAGCTTTTCCCACATGAGTCCTCTAACTCACGACATAGTTGTCCTTTGGCAACAATATCCTACCTCCAATAGCTACTCTGAGCTTAACCTACACGAGCCCTTCTATCTACAAGAACTACCTGCTTAAATGATACTTTGAGAAATATTTTGGTGACTTTATGTGGTTGAAACGTTAGCCCTGATACCACTTGTCATAAGACAAGAGGTTATCCCCTCCTAAAGATTTCATGTGGCACTCAATTATCATTTATTTCATAGATTTGCCTCATTTTCAGATGGCAAGCTAACTTTCTTTTCCTATTTTCCTAGGACTTGTTCCGAACCATCCATTATTAGGAAATCTTTCATTTGGCTTTGCCATAATCCTTCTTATGATTGTGGGAACCAACCTTCTCAATTGGTTTCAACCTATTATGACCATCATCGAGAGAGTGTTATAAGCTTTTGATCAGTTTATCAATAGGAGGCTAAACCCGCCTTTAAAGAACCCAACTACTTAGAACGAACTATCCTACCAATGCCACTCACTACACTCTATGCCCAAGTTGATCCTTTTATGCCCACTCTAAACTCCTAGATTATGACACTAATAGCTGGGGGATAGAAGATGATATCACACCAATATAAGAAAGAACATCAACAACACCAACTAGAAGAGCTCCATTAATGGGTTGAAGCTTTAGCACACATTAATGAAGATGTTAATAGATTTAAGTAGGGTAGGGTGTTAAGATCACATCCATTGTAAAACTATATATATACTGTACAGTAAGGGTTGAATTTAGTTGTATATTTCTTAAAATAACAATTTCTAATTTTGAACATGTTACCATTTCAATAGTTTTAATGTCTTCTCCTATAAGAACTAAAAATGCCCATAAAGCTCTTTATAAAGGTATGAGTACTCTTGTTAATACAAGTTTTTACTCATCACTTAATTGCTTATGACTAAGGAAACTACTTACATACTATCCACCCATGCACATATTGTAATCCCTTCTACATTGTGATGTTGATAAAAGTGTATTGTTATTCAATTACAATTGTTGCCCATGTTCCTTTACTTATTATTGCCTTCTTATTGTTCTTGTGTGTTTCTTACAAATATACGGATTAATCTAAACTAACCGAGTAACAAATAAGCTTGCTTACTACTATAGAGGTAAAATAATAAGCACCACACTGGCTTACTATGCTAACAAGAGCTTAAGACCGTAACGCAAGGCATTCACAGAAGCAAGGGTAGGCTAGCCATAACCAAGATGAAGATTACGTTCAAGCTATTGAGGATGGCTTAGATAACTAAGAAAGAGTTCCCAAAGGAGATGCCAATAACTTTAAACCAAACTACAAGTGACCTATAGATGTGGGAAGTTACCATGGAAGTAATGGTTGTTTCCTTGAAAAAGGAGTTGGAGGATTCAAGTGCATAGGTCTAATAGCGTCTTCAAGTCGAATTTGAGCCTGCTTATGTGGAGGCAATAGCAAGAGTGGATGTGCTAAGGCCCAAGAACTTCTATAGGTCCAAAAACACTAGAGAATTAGATAACTTCCTTTGAGGTGTAGAGCAACACTTTGATGCAATCAACGTACTAATCAATACATCCAAACAGAGGCCAACTCCCATATTCCTCAATGATGTAGTCATATTATAGTAGTGAGGACATTTTATAGATATTGAATTTTTGCCATTTAGATTTTATCTTAGGATTCAAGAATTAAATAAATGAAGAATAATAGAAGATGAAAAATTGCAAATTGAAAAGTATATAAAGAAGAAAAAAAAAAAAGCAAAACTAGACAAAATTAAAAAGAAAGAAATTTTTGAAAATGAAAAAAAAAGTTATAAAATATTAAAAATAATAAGTAAGAAAGATGTCTTTTGGTGTAAGAAAATATTTTTATGGATCACATGACGTAAGCTACTTTGATGGATTTAAAATTTTCTTATTTAAGTGGCTTAGTTTAGTTTCTATTTAGCTCGACTATTTTCTAGCTTACTTGCATTATTAGAGTAATAATAAATTATTTAGTGAAGTTAACCTTCTATAACCATTTATAAAAGCTCCACCTATCTATTTTAGAAGAGAAATTTCTAGCATTGAATTGTCCGGTCACAATTAGGGGGGCAAAATTCATCACAAAGGATTCATAATTTATATTTGTTGATACATGAGCTTAATTAAGTTAAGCCACTAGCCAAGTGGTAAGATTATGCATGTAAAGGGTTAAGGTTGTGTGTTTGCACCTATAATGCTTTAGGCCAAAAGTAGCCAATTATGCATGTAAAAGGTTGATGTTGCAGGTTTGCATTTGCAAACTCTAGGTCAAAAGTAGCCAATAATCAAGTTAATAAATACTTAAGAGCCTTTTTTCAATCATTTAGTCTAAAAGTCTTTAGCTAGTGTTAACATGTTGTTCACTACCTTACCTTATATGTATCATCACTTAACATTTCCCATAATTTATATAAGACTTATATTCACATAAGGTATCATAATCTCTTCTCTTAAACATATGGGGTATCATAATCTTCTCTCCTTAAATATACAATGTCTTTATTGTAGGACCTTATTGCGATTGGGCCTAAATCTTTTCCCTTTTTTTGTTGCCCTGAAATTGAACATCTATTGGTAGGAAGTTAGCTCTAATACCATCTATGACATCTTAAACAAAAAATAGTCAATAACCAAGCCAACAAACAATAACGAGCCTTTTTTCAACCACTTAGCCTAAAAGTTTCTCATTGGCATTGATATAGTATTCACTATTTGGCTTTATATACTACTACTCAACAATTTCTACAATCCATGTGGAACTTTCTTTCATATGTGGTATCATAATCTTTCCCTTAAATACATAAGGTATCATAGCACCCCTTGGGATCCCTACAACTACCTTGTTTATTTGTTTCTTTAAGACTCACTGTCGAGTCTAATTTTTGAATTCCCATTCCTAATCCGATCTAAACTAAACCCTATGCTCATCTAATCTAGATCCTCGACTTGAGTTAGGAATTTCGTTTAATTTTTGGAGTCGCCACCCAACTGTTTGTTGGGAAAATTGAATTAAGACTAAAGGAGCGGATTAGTCTTAATTCGGACTACTAGTCGTCGTTATTTCCTCTTCTCGTTTTTTGTGACAAGAGGAAAAGGGAAAACCAGAGTTTCTAAGTCCGGAGGCTAACCTATTAAAACCTTTTACGGTTACCACCTAATCTCTCAAAGTTGTTCATCTTTAGAAATGTGTTTCATTATGTTTTGGAATTTTTTCAAAAAAAGGATTTTTCATTTATTTTAGGGGTTGACCCGAATGGGTGCCTACGTACCTGCTACTCAGGATCAAACAAGCCGTAGTTCGCTTTTCTGAAAAATTTTAGATTTGTTGGTGAATTTTAATTTTGAAATTTCTTATGATTTATGTCTTTAACATTTTTTTGAATTTTTCTAAAAATTTCTAAGCCTAAGCTTTGATTTTATTTTGAAAATGATTTTTTTTTTTTGGGAAAACATCAATTTTGGATTTATTTGAAGAAAAAGATTTTTCTAGGTGCTAAAACTTAATTTTTCTTCTATTTTCATAATTTTTAAATTTTTATTAATTTTTATGATTTTTATGATTTTTGTGATTTTTTATAAGTTTTTGTGATTTTTATAAATTTTTGTAATTTTTATGCTAGAACATTTTATCCTAAGTTATTATCTATCCTATTTTGAAATCTAAAGTTTTATTATTATTTTTCCTAATCTTTTTATTATTTTATTCTATTTTTTTATTTTTTTATTCTTTTATTATTTTTTTTATATTTTATTATTTTTTTTACATTTTTCTTAATTCTAGAAAAATCTAATTTCTACATTTTTCCTATTTATTGAAAATAAAACAAAAACAAATAAATAAATGACTAAACAAATAATAAATAATAAATAACAAATTCGGAATAAATAAATAAACCAAATAAATTAATTAAATAAAATAAAAAAAATCAGAAAAGATCCGACTTACCTGGATCCGGGTCGGTGCGCGGGTCGAATCGGGTCGGGTCGGTGCGCGGGTCGAATCGGATTGGTCACGGCGGCGGGGTTGGCTCGTTCACGGCGTTCCGACGGTCGTTTGCGGCGGGTGAAGTGTCGAATCCTAGCTTCTTGAGGGTGCTGAATCCGATGGTGGTGGCGGCTTACTCCCAGAACGTCTCCTTGCGGCGGCTCAACTCCAATCGATGGTCGCGGCTCCAAGCTTCTTCGGCGTACTCCGATTTGCTCCTTTCTCTCACTTTTTCTTCGTGTTTCTTCGTGCTTTGGCTTCCTCCTGCTCTTCTCTATTTATAGGCGTCCGGAAAACCTCTTGGATAAGCTCAAATCGGCCGATTTGGATAAATCCGAATTTTTTTTCGTTTTTAGATTTGATTTTATCCCGGCGATTTGATGTTAATCTCTTGTGCTCCTTTGGTTTATCTGATGGATTTGGCCTTATCTCGACTTTAATCTAGAAGATTAAAAAGAAAACGGCCGATTTCGCCTTCGTCGGACTTCTGTCGGATTTTTTCCTCCGGCTGGGCTCGCGAAGAAGACGATCACGCGCGACGCGCGTGACTTCCCTCAGCCAATCACATGCTGCCACGTGGCAGCTCCAGGGAAAAGAACGAAAAATTTTTGCCGAGCGCCTGCGGGGGGATTCGAACTCGCGACCTTCAGCCTTCACACGGTTCCCATGCGCACACACGAGCCAGCTGAGCTGGCCCAATTTCCCGATTTTATTTACATCGCAAATTGTACATATGCGATGCAATTTTTTTATTTTTTTGTATTTTTTTGAAATTTCAAAAATTTGTAAAAATTATTTACTATTCATTATTGCTATTTCTAAAATCATTTTTCAAAATTGAAGTGTTTTCCTATTTATTTTCATTTTTTTGAATATTTTTATTATTTATGCTAAATTAAGGAAAAATTGGGAAAAATTAGGAAAAATTGAAAATTGATTATTATTGAAAATTATTGATTCCTAGGGCAAAAATGGGGTGTTTACACTCACGTCTTCAAATATAATTTAAAGCAAAAAATAAACTAAAAAATGGGCTTAATTAGGTCAATGTTAAGGCATACATGTGCAATAGATGAAGACTAGTGTTCAAATCTTGTTCTTCACATTTCATTTTCCTTGTCTTAACCTACCTTTATGTCAAATGATAAAAAGAGCATTATAAGCCTAATAAGAATGTTAACCCAGTTAGCGAAGGCACAAACAACCATCACAACTTCGTTCAATTGCCACTTTTTTGTCTACCTAGTAGGCTTTTCATAGTTCACGCCCCTAGGTTGTGAAAGATAGGCAATCAAATCCAGTCTTCTCAATGCAAAATGAGGATTAAGCTTTGATTCAAGTACATTAAAGAGAGAGAGAGAAGGGAAGAGTTTGACTCATGTTCCCCCTAAACCCATTTTCATCCTTTAAACACTTACGAGGAAATTCGATTTCTTATTTTATTTTGATTTATTTTCTTTTTTCTTATTCTAATAATTAGAGAGTTATTACATACTTCAAATAACAATTACAATCATTCTATTTTGTTCAAAAATCAATAAAAAGGAGATAGAATATTTCAAAGAGAGGGTGAGAGGTAAGATTTGATTTTTTTTTCCCTTTGCCAAATTACAATCTTATAGCTTCCAAATTGGTTCTATGGCATTAGATTATAAACAAGAGCTTATTCTTGCTTCAAAAGAATGGAGAATTCATTAAGAAATACTCAAAATTAGAAGAAATCCAACCTCTCTCTCTCTCTCTAAGAAGTTGCTAGTGAGACTTTGTCTCTCTATAACTCTACCACTTTTTAGTGGAGTTTGAGCATCTTTTGATCCCCCAAAAGCTTCCTTACCACAAAATCATCACCAATCACCCATTGTAAGACCAAAAAAATACCTAAATTTCCCTTATTTTAAATTGAGTATGGGTAGTTAACAAAGCTTGGTTGCACCACCTCCACACACTACCACAATAACCAAACCAATAACACTATTAGCTCCACCAACATAATGGATAAACCCCATGCACCACCACACACCATGCAAACATTAAGAATGAATCTATCAACTGTTGTTCTTGAGTCTACTTCTTCTTCTTCTTCACTCCCATTTTTATTTTATTTTATTTATAATTAATAATTTTGGAAAAAATAGTTTAGGGAAATGCATACTTTAAGTTTTCTTTTTCTTTTTAATATAAATAAATATTTCTTGCATTAATTTTTAGGGTAATAGTTAAATTTTTAATAAAAAAGATTTTTATAAAAATTCAATTTTAGTTTCATCAGAATTTCAATTTTAACCACAAAAAGAGAGAGAGAGAGAGAGAGATTATTTAAGAACTTATAATAGTTTCCTTGTTAAAAATAATAAATAGGTATCGTGCCTTAAAATAATGGGTTTTCATAATAAAAACCATTTTTCATTAAAAAGAAGGGGTAAAATGAAACAAAAAATAAAATATAGTAAAAATAACAAAAAAATTTGAAAAAATTAAAACAATATTTTAAAAAAAAACTAAGAAAGTGTTAAAAACAAAAAAAAAAACAAAAAACTACAATTGGCTTGATCCTTATGTTAGGAACATAAGCCATCAAACACATAACAACCTTAACAATTTTTTTTTCTTTTTCAATTGCAAACAACTAAAATTTAGATTATAAGCAATTTATTAGAAAAATAAACCCCACTTAAGAAAATTCTATTTAGTAGTTAGTTGAGTTTTAAATATTAACATCCTTGAATCTAAAATTTTTCTAGTTTATCTTAAACCAGTGACTCTTTATTAAAATTAAACCTCTTAGTTGATTTAACATTTTTGTTTCCCAGGCCTTGGTTAATGGTGACTCTAATTTTAGAAAAATAGTTTTAACATAGAAAGAGGGAGAGAATGTTTTCTTAATTTTTGTCAAGTGATTCATATTAGGTAGAAAATTAAGTAATATGAATGAAAATTAAGAAACTATGTTTTGGAAAATTTCAAGCTCAACACATTAAAATGGACTCAAGCAGGAAATTGAGGCGGTTAGAACAAAGGTAGAGATCAAAGCTAAAATATAGGCTTACTTCTAGTAAAGCAATGTTGAGGGAGTCTTCTACTAAAGTAGTTAAGACATAGGGCATCCATAACGGACTATGTGTAGGGTTCTCTGATTTGCTATTAGAGATTCATGACATGAGTGATAAAATGTCACTTTTGCAATTTTATGATGGGTTATAATGTTGGCCTAAGTAGAGTTAGAGTGGTGTGAAGTCCAAACTTTGGCTCAAACCATGACTATGACAAAAAGCGCTATAGAGTTCAAGTCAATTGAACACATGATAAGGAAGTAAAGGGGGGAAGCTATGGAGAAGTTAGGGAAGCTCAAGAAGAGGTCGATCCAAGCCAAGGAACAAATAAGAGGAGTTATACTTAAAAGGGTAAGGTTCCCATAAGTAAGAGGAAGTAACCCAAGAAGAAACTATCATGCTTCCGATGTGTTGGGGCCATAAAGCAAGATATTGCTTAATGCTTGGTAGGATGGTGATCATGGCATGAAGGGAAGGCGAAGAGGCCTAACTTAGAGTCTTAAAGCTGTTGGATTCTAAGCATAACAAGCTTACTAAGGGTTATAGATCCCCCAATGTATGTTAAGATGGTTGTAGTAAGTCAAAGCGTGAAGTTCTTAGTATATGCCGAAGCTTCAATTTATAAGATGCTCTTAGAAAAAATTTACTTTCCTATGTAGGTTGAGGGCAAGAGCTTTGGGCTATAGCTATTAACATGACAAGCTGATTGATAAATTTATCTCTACTTAATCATTTGATTGTCACACTTCTAAAGAGATATGGTAGGTAAACCTTTTGAGCATTGATATTTGCATGTGTTTGGTAGTCCTACACCTTGTTATGATGGAAAATGGGTCCATAAGGCTAGGTAAGTACATCACCTGAACTAGTGGATAGAAAAAGTTGTGCCAACTAGGTTACATGTATGTAGGAACAATGGACCTATGTCATGCCTCTCAGTTCTACCTCATTTTACCACCTAATTATATCAATATAGGTCAAAACCTATTAAGGGCCTTAAAATTGCCACATAATCTTTTTGAGGAAGTGTAGCTCTATGTTGTGGAAGAAGACCAAAGGCACTCATATGTCTTACCTAACATAACAATATAGGAGAAGATTGACCATAATTTCCTAAGTATACAGGAGTCAAACAACTTGCATTTGCATAAGTTAGCATGATCAACATTTGAAATAAAATAAATAAAAAAGAATTCAAAACAAAATACTTGCTTTGGGATCTAGTGGTCAAAAGCATCAATATATTATGATATAACACATGAAGAGATAGCTATCACATAAATATTGGCTCTCTATCGACATAAAAGTGAACTCCCTTTGCCCATGTGCCAACTTATCACTACAACAAGGCAATAACGAAAGCGATCCCATACCATACCAACAAAATGATAAGTAGACATTAATCTCACTATTATCAATAAGGATGGTAAGGCACAACTAGTGATATAACTTAGCAGGTTGTGCCCCTTAACTATACTGTTTTAAAATCCTCTAGTATTGCTTGAAGCAAGAGATATACTGGGCTTTATGATTTAAACACACATATAAATCATATTGTGGGGATGTCAAATGTAGCACATCTTTACAACTTGTATTAGGCAACCCGTCTTTTTTTAATATCATGCCCACCATAAAATTCATTTCCTTTGTAAAAAAGCTAGTCCTCCTTAACCCACAGATATCCATACCTAGAACCAATCTTCATTTTCATCATTATCATTTACATCACTCTCCCTCATCGAAATATTTAGAAGGCTCCTATAAGGTTAATTTCACCCGCACTCCTTATTTCAATCGAATTTAATTGAGTCATTCAAATTTATTCCCTGCATGTTTGACTACTTCTTGCTTCTTAAGCAATAGACATCATTTGCAATTCATAGACTCATATTACGTCCAAATCACCAAACTTAGGTTTAGGTTTAATGTTGATTCAAGTGGAGGCAAGTTGATTTCATAAATCTAAACAAAAATCTCTTTTGTGGCAACCATACCATCGTGATGTGTAGATAATAACAATTACTCAACATCATCATTGTCATTAATAGGTACATTTAGGTAGTAAGACCAACTAACTTCCTCAACTATGCACCTATAGACTAACCAACTTAGTGGAATTATATTAATCTAAGAGTCCCTATGAATCCTACTCAATAACTACTTGTAATTTACATTAGCCAAACTGAAATTACGTTAACTAGTTTCTTGTTATATCCCTTCCCATTATCTCCATCTATGAAATTTCCATATGCAAAACAAAAAATTATGACTTTATCAAGTATTGCCAACTCACCAAAGCCAATTTGACATTAACTAAGCGATTAGTCTATTGGAAGAATGTAACATTGCAAACTTAATATACTAGCCAAATTAAGTTACTAAGACATGGATCTAATTGTAATCACATCCAAAACAACCTACTAGTAGCTATCATAAAAATCAACTAAAAAACATGAAAAACTACAAACAAATGATAAGAAAAACATGTAAAAATCATCCAAAAAAAGGCTTAAAAATTCAAAAAAAAAGAAAATACTTTAAAATCATAATGTAGTTTTATCAATGTGCATAATTAGTGTACCAATAGCATCAAAGTGAAAAAAAGAAAAAAAAAATAGTCTACACTATTTTACAATATATATATATATAAGAGAGAGAGAGAGAGAGAGAGAGAAGTCTAGATGAAAGTGGAAGTGGGATTGAGAGTAAAATTAAAAATAAGATCAAGTCGTAAAGAGAGAGTTTTAGTCTATTTTTGTGGAGAGAGAATTTTGTAGAATGGAAAGGAAGAAAGAGACTGTCTACCCTTCATAGAATTGTGTTTTCCAACATGATTTTAATGTTTTTTCATGTTTAGGACTTCAACTCACAAATTTATTGCAATTTCTAATTGTGAAATGAAATCATGATTTTAGATAATACATTGTTTAGAGATTAGTTTTTTTTTTTTTTCCAAAAGGATTTAGGAATAATTTTGATAGGGCCACATCCATGGAAAATTTTTAGAAAAGGGGGTATTTCAGTCCTTTTCCCAATTGTAAAAGGTATAGGTTAGCTAAAACGAAATATCAGAAAAATAAAGAAAATTATAAATTTATGGAAAATTATAGTGAACTATTTTAACTAAGGAAAATTATTAGTTTTAAAAATAGTACAGTAATAAGGAAAATTACAAAACATAGAGGACACTACAAACTTTATGGAAAGTTATGAAATATAAATGAAAGTTATAGAAGATAGGAGGAGAATTACATAAACAATTGACTATTACCAGAAAAGTAAAGAATATAAGGTAAATAATGGAATTTGCAACATTAGTCCAATACATAGGCATGTGAGGTTAACTCAGAATAGTGGTTTTTTTTTTTTTTCGAAAACAAAGTATTTATTAAATTATATGGACAACTATAAATTATAAACCGACATGAACAACCTTAGAAGATAAATAGTAAAATGTTGTGAAAAGTCACAACTATTTAAAAAGATTCGCAGAAAAAAAAAAAACTTGAAAATTTGTAATTCTGTCTTTCTATATAGATAACATATACATATATATGCCGGTTTGCATCCTATGTGGATTTTTTTTTTTAACCAACTATCATATATTATAAATATGGAAAGAGAACCAAACATGATCCATCCTAATATTGTCAAATTTGGACCATAGGTTAACGTAGAAATAAGGAAGGATTAAGGGGGTTAAAGGTTGAAAGGGTTTATTGGTCTGATAAAAATATTAAAATTAATTTATATTTTATTTATAAATAATAAAATAAATTATTTTTTAAATTTTTAAATTTTATTTTTTATTGTCCTTTAATCTAGGTTTATTTTTAAATTTTTATTTTCCTTTAATTTAGGTTTATTTTTTAAGTAAATCAGTGTGTTCTCCAAAAATAAAAAATAAAAATAAACCAAAAAAAAATGAAAAGAAAAGAAAAAGATGCATTCCGGCTTAAAAAAGGGTGACTGCATCTTATAAAAACCAAGTTGGATGGGCTGGATGAGGTGACGGGACCGGGACTATATATGGATGCTTTTATTGCGGCATAATTAGAGTCGGAGAGACCAAAGCAGCAGCAACAACGCATTGAAAGAGGACAGGAGAGGGCTCCCCACGCCCTTGTTTTGTTTCCTCTTCCCATCTGTTGTTCCCAATCTTTTCGTTATCTTGTTACCACCAACCAACCAAAAAAAAAAAAAAAAAACTAGAAAAGAGTTCTTTTTCTATATTTTCTCTTTTTTTTTATCAGCCTCACTGTTTATTACCATATTAATAATTCAGTTCTATATTAAAGTTTCCATCGTTAGTTTTTTATTGGGTCAACCATTGTTGTCGGCTTAGAAATCTTCAAAGACATGGCAAATTGGAAGATATATTACCACTAATACAAGCTTTTTATTGTATTTTTTTTTCTTCATATGCCTAATAGAATTCATCCAAAAGGGAGTTCGTCCCCTACAAGTGCTTGTGATGATGAGCCTTCCATTTCTCTCCAAACAACACCGAGCTGCAACGGCAAACAATTTTTCACAGTATGGATGAAATCCTTGATCATGAACAGCAAAGGTTGCACCGTGTTCGATTCGGGTGGTCGAATCGTCTATCGGGTGGATAACTATCATGGAAAATTTAATAAGGAAGTTCTTTTGATGGATTACGATGGAGAAGTTCTGATTACCATTCTCAGGAAGGTGAGAATTCATCGATGTTTATTTCAATAATAAAGAATCTTATAGTTTATGAATATTTTTAATTTCTAGTGCCATATGTTTTCTTATATATATTGTGATTTGATCTATATCAAACGACCATCACTTTGTCCAATCTATTTAAGATGTCAATAGATTAATCCCAGGCATGCATACTTTTCAGTTTTTTTTTTTTTTCTTCCAGAATTTCAATAACATTAGATGTTTTTGCTACCTCAACCAAAATTCATTCCATTTAATTAAGTTCCATCACAACAATATAGATAGCATATAGATTACAAACCAACCAAAGAAGATGGGTTTAGAAACCCGATCCAAATTGGATATATTTCTTTTACAACTAAGAATTGAAACATCCCTTTTTGATAAAAATTTAGCATGTAATATAACTAGAAGTAATGATTATTATATCATTTGGATGACATCGCAGGGGTAATATTTGTGTGTATCATGTTGATCTTCACGCAGAAATATGGATTACTGAGGAGATGGGAAGGCCATAGATCTTCTTCCAGCATTGAATTCGACAAGGAAAAGCCATTTTTTGTTGTGAGAAAGCCATTAATGGGATTCACAAGAAGCATTTCTCACACAGTTGCCGTCTCTGTCGATGAAGACAACTCGGATCAGTACATCATACAAAGTCAAAGCACCAGCAAATCGGTATGCAAAATAATAAAGAGGCCTGGTGATCATGTTATGGCAGAGGTAGGACACGTTTTATCTCCTTATTTTATTATTATTATTATTAAGATTTAATAGGTTGATTCCACTTTGAAGAAAGCACAATATAATTTCTACGTATTTTTTATTAATTTTTTTTATAAAAATTAGAATTCAAATTTGATCTATTTTATTAAAATACTAATATCGATATTAATAAATCATAAAGATCTTGACTACTTAGGGCTCAATACCTGGGTTCTTGATAATTTGAATTGTCAGATAAATGAATTTCTTTAATATGTAAGTCAACTTTATCTAGATGCCAGCTTAGAATAACCATTAACCAGATGGTCTTTATTAGTTTAATGCCGTCTGAAAGTTTCTGTCAACTTACATAATGCATGTGTTGAAATCGTTTTACAAACTTTTTCCAATGTTGGTTCTAATTAGATTTCTAAAATTGTTAAATGTTACATTTGTAACATCCTAAAATTTGAAACGAATATAATCAGCCACATGTCATTATCGAATGATGATACGTAAAAGCTCAAAAATTAACTAAAATTCCATAACTTATAAAATCTCCACATATATTAATGAATGACTCTCTAAAGTCTCATTCGGTATTTATAAACACATAAGATTATAATGATAAAACTGAAGTCTATCCCCTACAAATACTTAGAACAAAAACATACTATAACATAGATATATCTAGAGTCTTATCTCCAACACAACTAAGCACATTAACATAGGAAATGTTCTTTTCCAAGCTCTCTGGTAAACTGTCACATATTCCACATCCTTCTCCATATCCCAGTTTGCATCAATATAGGTCTCTTTATACACTATTATCTCACCAAATGAACCTGCAGTTGAAAAATAGTCCCACGAGAAATAAGCTAAAGGCTATAGTGTATACCAACAAACACACATGCATGTCATGCAAAAACATACTCACAAGCAAAATGCAATAGGATCATCAATACATCAATTTATCACCTTCCATTTAAGTGAATCAAATAGCATAGTTTTGCAATAGCACAAGACCCCGTTCACACACAGATATAATATATGAGTCCAAGAGTCCTAAAGCTACCTAAATCATTTTGATGCACAATTCCACTAGGGATAATGTTACGCATCGATCATCGGGATACCATTCGAAATCACTAGTGCTCCTAGTACCTCGAGCCTCGCCAAGCACAAGCATCACATATTCATATTCCAAGTTTAATTTTAAGTTCATTTGTGATTCTTGCCTAATACACACAATCAACAAATATAGTATGTACATACTTGACATAACAATCTCTTCACAATTCTCCAATCTCTTAAACTCCAAACCTGTCCAAAATCATAAACACGTATGCTTAAGAATTCTATATTAGCTAAACTAATCATTTTTAAGCATTTAGATGAATTAGAAAATATTAGGGATCAAAATTTGGAGAGAAACTCAATTTTAGAAAGACATAGGTTCAACATAGGTAAGTATATAGGTGTGTTCATGCCCATGTACTAGGCGTACAAAGCGTGTTGAGGAACACATGCAAGAGCACGACCATGTTTCTTGCCTATGTACCTTTCTATACACTTTTTCAACTTTTAAAATTTATAAACATAGGCGTGTACTACCCCCACTTGGCTGTAAACAAGGAGAACATAGGCACAACACAATCATGTTGGACCTATGTACTTCTAGAATCCTATCACACTCACAAAAACAACAAGTTTCTTCAAAAATTCTAATTCAATGATCATCTCTACCATCAAATATACATCCACACTTCGCAATTCATAATCATATTCCTAATTCACTATGACGATACTTCAATTCCATCAAAACCACACTAATTTGGGATACTTACGCATAATTATTGTTCCTTGAAAGATCTCATAAAGTTTCTACATAAATCGCCAAACCCCACACAATTGTATTAACAGCGTTTTGAAGATGCATAAAGTAATTGTAGCACTCAACAATGCCATTGAACCACTTAACTCTTTTTCTTAACCATTGAATTGCTCTTATCCAATCTCCCCTCTAAAGTCCAGTAAGAATTCCATCTCTAAACAATTTTCTCCACTTTTATTCTAAGTCAAATGTTGAGAATGAAAGAAAAGATAAGAAAAAGAGTGTTTACTTACCTTCGCTTAGTAGATCCACATTTTGATTAGAATACCAGTATGCTAAGGGCACAAGAGATTTGAGAGAGAAAGAAAAAGGAAAAAAGAATGCAAGAGGGAAACATACTCCTTTTTAGAACATAGGTGTTTAAATTTCTTGGTTAGATAATAAAACCCTTACTTAACTCTTAAAATCCCAATAATGCCCTCAGGTTTAAAACTATTAATTAAATTATTTTGTTTTATTTATTCTGGCTATTACAATATTCTTGAAATATTAAGAGATTGTGGTTATAAGTGTTTTTTAGTAATAAGTGATTACGAGAAGAGAAAAATACAAAAACATCATATGTATTCTAATGCTTTTGCAATTAATTGATTTTTTTTAACGATTCATGATCTGTGTTATCCTCCAGTATGCAATTGTCAAGTGTTCTGTTGAATTCCTATGTGATATATGTAATTGTCAATTGTCAAGTGTTCTAATGCTTTTGCAATCAATTGATTTTTTTTTTTTTAACAATTCATGATTTGTGTTATCCTCTAGTAAGCAATTGTCAAGTGTTCTATTGAATTCCTATGTGATATGTGCATGATCTGTGTTATCCTCCAACTTCTTTTGGGATCATGTGCATATCATATGGGATTTTGATTGACCATTTGACAATAAAGGGAATGGCATGGAATAACCACTGAATAATTAATTTTAAAAGTGTCAAAATACAGGTCATATTTTTATAATTTCTCTTTATGGAAAAAAAATATCAATAAAAAATGGGGGAAAAGGATCTCTATTATATTATTAGCATTTTTCTTTGTTACTAACAGTTGCCACTAGTAGTTAGCCACCATTCGCCTTTTACCATTACTTAGTCTAAATCCACTAGCATCAACAATCTCTTGAAATTATTACAATGATATTTGACAGCTGCAATCTTAAATTATAAATGTTAAAACAAATCTTGAAGACATTTTCTTTTAATAAGCACATACTAAGCTATTTGAATAGCCTAAGTACATCAAGATTAAGTTAATAGTGCGTATTATGAAAATTAGGAAGGAAATTTTCTATTTCTCATTTTAATCGAGGATAAAATGTGGATACAGCCACATTTGTTTTCTCTTATGTACATTTAGTCCCTTATACCTTAAATCTTTTTTTAAAAAAAAAAAACAATGCTTTTCAGTTTCCTATATAACAATTTTATCCTTTAAAAAAATAAATATGCTTTTATTGTTTACAATTTACCCTTTAGTCTAAATGTGAAGCTTTTGTTGGTATATAAATTGACTTTATTATATGGAAACTGGCCAGGTTAAAAGGAAGCAATCGAGTTCGGGTGTATTGTTAGGGGAGGATGTTTTGGCATTAGTAGTTGAGCCAGATGTTGATAACTTGCTTGTTGTGGGACTTGTAGTTGTTTATGGATTGTTCAAAGATTGGCTATAAAGTAATATTTTGGAGTGGTGAAGATCATTCTTATTCCTCAAGAAGATGTGAATGGCAACATGGTCCCTTCTATGACATACATCTATTGATGAAGAAGAAGAAGAGGAAGAAGAAGAAGAAGAAAGAAGGAGGATTGTGGATAATCAGACATCATTACTATGAAATGATTAATGGATAGTGAATGTCTTTTTGTTTAGTCGAGGAATTTTGAAAACATTGTGAGTGTGTAATATCTAAGGACAGAAAGACGATAAATATAAACGTGATTTTATTTGCATGTGCCTTTAAAATTTTAAGTGAAAAATATAAAGAAATCCATAATTAATAGATTGTATTTGATTGTTAATCTAAGCTTCATCATGGTATGACAACAGGAGGTCATCCATCTAATTTTTCCATGCACTCGTTTATCCTTATATAATTAAGGAGGAAAATGTAGTAAAAGAGCTTAGATTTCTATCACTACAACAGAAATAACCAAAAGCGAGAAAATAAAATGCAAGAAAAAAGATTCTTGTATTTTGAAAAGTATTTGCGAGGATAAAAAATTGTTACTTATTATAAATTGTGAAAATTTAATTGCCACATAAATATTATATGATAATTTTCTTTTTGCAATTACTATTTACTGAAAAATAATTGCCACATGAATGCTTATATGGCATTTCAATTCTCACAAATACTAAACAAGTATGCGATAACTCACTTCTCGCAAATACTAGTGGCAACTCCACTTCTCACAAATACTAAATGTGGCATTCCAATTTTCGCAACAACAAAAAACAGCTGGTATTTAATTTTTTTTCCCAATTTTTGACACTTCCTATGTACCAACACTTTCTTCCCCAAAGTCATTTTGCAGAGAAAACTTGTTATTGTTGTCATTGATGAGGATCGCAAAGCATGTAAGTTCTTCATCTTTTTTTTCTCTCTCATTTTGTCTTTGTGTATTGTGTTGGCATTTAACAAGGTGAAAACAGTGACCATCAATCTTAGGTTTGTTCTTGTGTTATAGGATTAAGAAACCGTGAAAGTTGGGACATATAGTGCATGCAGTTGTTTTGTTGCAATACAAAGTCCATTCATTTTCGTTG
The DNA here is from genome assembly GCA_037954665.1 of Laguncularia racemosa. Taxonomy (NCBI): domain Eukaryota; kingdom Viridiplantae; phylum Streptophyta; class Magnoliopsida; order Myrtales; family Combretaceae; genus Laguncularia; species Laguncularia racemosa. The sequence continues at coordinate 132,781 of JBBMOL010000087.1, forward strand.
GCAAGTACATTTGCACTTAGACATTTAGGGTTCTTGTGCTTGGTAATGATTTCTTAAAGAAAGAGGTGAAATTAGTGATATCAATAGGAGACTTTATGTTAATTTTTTGATATTTATTTCTTATTCTATGTCGAAGGTAGTATGCAAAACCTTAATTTTACAATTATTTACGAAAAACATATATATTAGTTCCTTTTAGTTTGTGTTATCAATTGTCCCCAATGGTTTGAGGGAATCCCATTTCTTGACTAGCTGAAAATTAATAGTAAACAAAGAGTAACGTTGCTGTTAAATAATAATTTGCTTACAAGTACACTCTTTGCCTTTGCTCTTTAGTCAATATGGCTATTTAAGAGTAATATTTTGTTCAAGAAACCACCGTAATAGACAAACCTTCTAGAGCTAATTTGAATAGGAGCTAAAGAATTCTGGTCACAACATCAGGGAAGAGAATAATCGTGAAAGGTCTAGAATGAGGGGAAGAGAATAATTATGGATACGTCTAGAATGTCAAGTGAAGAATTAGAATTTGCACCTTGCACCAATGAACAAGTTTGGAATGACTACATTTATCTGCTGAAGATTATATGTCAAAATAAAAATTTGGAATGGTTACAGGTTTTTCGGCTGATCTTTTAAGCATATAAACTCCAGCAGAAGCTATTGCGAAGTTAAAGGGTGGAAAATACCATGATATTTGTTCATGTTGTATACGTCGGAGTGTAAAACCTGCTGAAACTTACTTTCCTATTTCGCATTGCAGCTGAAGGAATATGTTGATGATATTAAAGTAAAACCTGCCAAAACTTACTGCCTTGTTTCGCATTGCAGCTGAAGGAATATGTTGATGATACTGAAGTAAAACCTGCTGAAATAGAATTCAAGTAAAACCTGTTGAAATAGAATTCATACTTTCTTATTTCGCATTGTAGTTGAAGGAATATGTTGATGATAGTGAAGATCTTATCAACATAAAATTGGTTTGCTCCTGTTTTGCATTCAACTGGATGTAGTGGTTTCCATTTTTTCGGCCAAGAACTGAATCTCACGGTTTTTTAAACAGCAATTTTTTATATAGTTGGAATTGCTCTTAACAGCAACAATAGTCATCACAATAGTATTTGCCATAGTTAGAGGTACATCCAAAATGAACTTTGAAACAGCATTTGTTGACTATTTGTCATCCCCTTTTTTTTTTCCTCGTCTTGCAATTGCATCCTGTTGAAACTTACTATCCTGTTTCACATTGCAGCTGAAGAGATATGTTGATGATATTGAAGTAAAACCTGTCGAAATATAATTTAAGCAAAACCTGTTGAAATAGAATTCATACTTTCCTGTTTCGCATTATAGTTGACGGAATATGTTGATGATAGTGAAGATCTTATCAACATAAAATTAGTATGCTCTTGTTTCACATTCAATTTGATGTAGTGGTTTTGTGTTTTTTCGGCCAAGAACTGAATCTCACAGTTTTTGAAACAACAATTTTTTATACGGTTGGAATTGCTCTTAACAGCAGCAACAGTCATCACAACAGTATTTGTCGTAGTCAGAGGTACATCCAAAATGAATTTTGAAATAGCATTTGTTGACTATTCGTTGTCCTTTTTTTTTTTTTTTTCCCGTCTTGTTATTACATCCTATTTCTGAAATAAAGCAGTATTTTCTTGTGCATTTTGTGCTTTCTTTTTTTTTTCTTATTTTTGCTCTTGTTTAGGCATAAAAAAAAATTTCCTCTATAAATCCTTTACTTTAATAGTGGAAAAATATATTTTTTATTCTTTTCAGCTTAAGCTTTTGATACATTTGACTGTTTCTTGCCTTAGTTTATGCCCTTCCGCAGATATATATGGTCGCAAGCTAGGTAATGTAAATCAAGTGTTACTTAGAATTTTAGTCAAGTGTAAATCAATTGTTGACTCAAGTGGGCTAAACAGTAGTTCAACTAGCAAACGTTAGTATTACAAAGAATTTGAGATATCAACCGATGTGTAATACAACATTTGTAAATCATAATGTACAAACCTTTTATATCTTTTGGATTTTGTTATTTAGGTCTTTCTATTGTGTACTTTTTTAGCGCCAAGTGTTTGAAAAAAATTGTCAAGTGAGTACAACAGTTAATTTTTTTCCCATCGAAAGAGCTGATGGGGTAAATTTTTATTAATTCTTTTTGCACATAAGCAAGGTAGGTAATGTATGCACATCCTCCCCTTCTTTGTAGCATTTTTTATATTTAGGATTTTATTAATATTATTATTCTCTCAAGTCAAACCAAATTGTCAAATACAATTAGGTATCTTTATACTATTGCATATGATAATGGCGATTACATGTTTAGGATAAGTGGAAGGAGATAGCACATGACACATGATCATACTTCTTCAAAATATATCCAAGGGGTACGAAGTTTCATTAAAGTAGCCATATAACATTGTCGGGATTCAGATGGATTTATCCATTGTCCATGTTGAGATTGTCTTAATCATGAATGGTTACCAATAGAGGCCATTGAGGTTCATCTAATCCATCGAGGAATGGCATGGTCATACACTACTTAGATATTTTATGGGGAGACATCACATATTGATAAGTTGGATCATATATACTCAGGTTTAAATGGCTCTAAGATTATTAACGATCAAACTAGTGTGTGAGACCCGCTAACAATGGAAGAAGTGGTATGTAATAATGGCCATACATTTGAGGATGATGCCAATCATCAGATATTAGATGATTTAGCATGTAGCGGTAGTGACTCTTAAGATGATATGTTAGAGGATAACAGAGGAGATGAAATTGACATGGATAAGTGGAGTGGCTTATTGGAAGAAGCAAAACGTAAGGTCTATCTAGGGTGTAAGAAATTTTCCTTGCTATCTGCTATAATATAGATGATGCATTTTAAGGTTGATGGTCGACAATCTGTGCAAAGTTTCAACAATTGGCTTAGTTTTGTAAAGAGTATATTACCAAAGGGGGAAATACTCCTAAGTTCCTATTATGAGTGTCGAAAAATGTTATGCCGATTAGGAATGGATGCTCATCTTATTCATGCATGTAAAAATGACTGTGTCTTACTTAGGAAAGCATTTAAGGACTTTGATTATTGTCCACAATGTAACTATTCAAGGTAGGCAACGAAGACTAAAGAGAAGAAGAAGAAAACTCCCATGAAGGTTTTACAGTATTTTCCACTAATTCTACGTCTTCAACAATTGTTTATGTGTAGAAAAAAAACACCTCTAATGAGATGGCATAAGGAAGAGCGTGTTACTGAGGAAGATGGGACTTAACGTAAGGAAGGGAGTGCTATTGAGGATAATGTTCAAAGGCACCCTTCGGACTTAGAAGCATGGAAGGATTTAGACCAAAAGTTTCCTGATTTTAGTTTTGAACCAATGAATGTACAGTTGGGACTTGCAATAGATGGATTCAATCCATTCAGTAATTTGAGTACCGCATATAGTTCATGACCAGTTATCTTATTTTCCTATAATGTGCCACCATGAGCTTCTATGAAAGAGCCATATGTTTTTATATCTTTGCTAATATCGAGTCCTAGATCACCAAGCAAAGACATTGATTTTTTTTACAACCGTTGATCGATGAGTTAAAGGAGTTGTGGGTAGAAGGGGTTAAAACCTTTGATGTTGTGTTCGGTCAATCATTTCTCATGCATGCAACACTATTATGGACAATCCATGATTTCCCTGCATATGGTGATTGTCGAGTCTAATTTTTTTTTTCCATTCCTAATTCGATCTATAATAGACCCTATGCTCATCTAATGTAGACCCTCAACTTGAGTTAGGAATTTCGTTTTATTTTGGAGTCGCCACCCAACTGTGGTTGGGAAAGATTGAATTAGGACTAATTGAGCAGATTAATCCTAATTTGGACCACTAGTCAGCAAGATTCCCTCTTTTCGTTTTTTGTGAAAAAAAGAAAGGGAAAACTAGAGTTTCTAGATTCAGAAGCTAACCTATTAAAACCTTAAAGTTATCATCCTATTCTCCTAAAATCTAAACCTTATCCAAATGTCTTTTATTTTATTTTTGTTGTCTTTTTATTTGGTTTTTGAGTAAGTTATTCTAAAAAAATGATTTTTCACTTTTTTTAGAGTTTCCCTAAATGGGTGCCTACATACCTGCTATTCAGGATTAAACAAGTCGTAGCTCGCTTTTCTTGAAAAACTTTAATGTGTTTGTGATTGTTCATTATGAAATTACTTTTAGTTTAAGTTTTTATCATTTTAGTATTTTTTTTTTCTGGAAAAATCCAAGCCTAAGCTTGATCATTTGATTTTCTAAATAATTTTAAGGAAAAAAAAAAACCAATTTTGGATTTATTTAAAAAAAAAAAAGATTTTTCTAAGTGATAAAAATTTTATTTCCCTATTTTTCAACTCACCTCTATAAATTTTTATTAATTTTTACAATTTTTATTGCAAAAATTTTCTCCTATATTATTTATCTACCCTAAACTAAAATCTAAATTTTATCATTTTTTTTCTAATATATATTTTTATCATTTTTTTATATTTTTATAATTTATAATTTATAATTATTATTATCATTATTATTTTCTATTATCCGCCCTAAATTAAATCCTAAAAAACTAATCTAAATTTTAATATTATTTTTTTTCTATTTTTGAATTATAAATAACAAATAGATAAATAAATAAATTCAAAAAAATAAATAAAATAACTAAATAAATAAATTGAAAAATCCGACTTACCTAGATTCGGGTCGGTGCGCGGGTCGGGTCAGATCGGGTCGAAGCAGGTCGGGTTGGGTCGATCGGTCACGGCGGCTGGGAGTGCTCGTTGACGGCATTCTGGCGACCCTTTTGTCGAATGAGGGGTCTTTCTAAAGCTTTCGAGGATGAGGAACCTAAAACCAGTGGTGATCGTGGTCGAAAACCTCCCCAAGCGGCGTTTCAAGGTGGTGCTGATCGGCGGTCGTGCTCAAAAACTCCGACGAAGCTCCAATCTCACTTATTTTCTCTCTTTTCTCACTTTTGATCCGTGATTCTGCTTCCTCCTTTCCTCCTCTGTTTATAGGCACAAGAATTCGAGCTAGATAAGCTTAGATTTTCTCTGATTGAAGCAAATCGGATTTCGATTGAAAAACCCATCTCCGATTTGTGTAAATCCTTTGATTTGTTGCAATTTGATTCCAATTGAATGATGCTTATCCTATTTATGTTGAAGATTTGTTGGATTTGTGCAAAAAATCGAATCAAAAAGGCCGAAATTCGATTTTTCCCCATTGGCGACAATCTCAGACGAAGGTTGAAGACGATCACTCGCCCGGCGCGTGCGCCCATTCCAGCCAATCAGCTGCTGACACGTGTCCCAGGCGAAAAAAATTGCAAAACGCGGAATCTGCCTCCCCCACATTTTGAACCCATGACCTGACCCCTTCCCACGCGCACAGGGTCGTAGTTCGGACCAACTGGGCTAGCCCACTTACTCGGTTTTTTTTTTTTTTTTTTTCGCAATTTGCATATATGCAATGCGATTTTTTATTATTTTTGTATTTTTTGAAACTTCAAAATTTTGTAAAAATTATTTATTCTCTTTTATTACTATTTCTGTAATTATTTTCCAAAATTGATGTATTTTTCCTATTTATTTTATTTTTTGAATATTTTTCCTATTTTTGCTAAATTAGAAAAAAATAAAAAAAAAATTGATTATTGATTATTAGGACAAAAATAGGGTGTTTACAGTGATGTATCAGGTTGGATCACAAAAGGTTATAAGGTTTGCCCTATTTATAATGTGGATGTCACTAGTGGGCATACACAAAGAAAATTTCATTGCATAGGGCATTGGCAGTTTTTATCAATGAACCACAAGTGGCGTAATTGAAAGATGAAGTTCAATGGCACTATGTAGAAATGTATGGCTCCTAGGCAATTTAGCATGAAGATATTTTGATGCAATTGAGTTGGTATGAGCATGTCATCTTGGGAAAGACAACTGGTCGTGGGAAGAGAAAGAGGTGAGATGATGAGCTTAATTAGTGTAAAAAAATTATTATTTTTTAATTGCCTTATTGGGATAAACTAATTATTAGACACAACTTAGATGTCATGTACATTGAGAAAAACATCTATGACAGTTTAGTTGGTACCATTATAAACTTTAAGGGCAAATTGAAATATACTGATAAAGCAAGATTGACTTTACAAGATATGGGAATTCAACTTGAATTGCATCTTCAATGAGGAACAGGTTGGACAATGAAACCTCCAGCACAATTTACATTAACTCCTAACCATGTGAGAGAAGCGTGTAGCTTAATAAAAGACGTAAAACTTCCTAATGAATATGCCTCCAACATTTCTACATGCTTAAGGGTGTCTGAAGCAACATTAAAGGGGTTAAAGAGCCACGATTACCATGTATTGCTTGAAAGGATTCTTCCCATTGTACTACATGGATATCTTAAAGATGACACATATGAAACAATAAGAGACATGTCAAGATTCTTTAAAGAGCTCTGTGCTAAAGAGTAGAGAGTAGAGGTGCCACAATCTTTGGAGAGGAGCATTACTTTGACACTATGTAAATTGGAAATGATTTTTCCACCTGCCTTTTTTGATGTCATTATTCATCTAGCAGTACATCTACTAAAAGAAGCACTTATTTGTGGTTCACTACAATATAGATGGATGTATTCGGTTAAGCGATACTTGGGGGGTTTGAAAGGGTATGTTAGAAATAAAGCTCAACCTGAGGGTTCCATAGCTGAGGCTTATGTTGTGTGCAAAAGTTTAAGTTTTGCTCTATGTATTTTGAAAACATAGATTCAAGGTTCAATAGGCCTCATAGGCAATGGGATGATGTTGAACTCCCAAAAGCAAGTTTTTGTGTTTTCTCACAGGTGATGCGCCCGATGGGCAATTGTATATATGCTAAAGTGAATGAGGAGATAAATAAGACGCATTGGCATATATTGAATAATTGCAAGGAGATTCATCCATACATTCGGTAAGCATTTCTTTATTGTTTAAATCTTTTTTATGAAAGAAATGAAAATCTTTCATACAATTTTTAAATAATTAGGGAATTTGAGCAAGAGTTACAAGAACGTTATGAACTAACCAATGTACAAGAAATTGTTATGAAGCAATTTCCAGCATGGTTTAAAAATAAGGTAAGTGCATCTAATAAAGCAATTAACTTATGATTCCACGCTTGTGGATTTTAAAATCCAAGTTAACTTTGTTTATTTCTACACAAATTGTATTTGCTAAAACTATAGGTATATTTCAAAAATCTGATGACTTAGATGCCCTTTCATGGGGCCCACAGAAGCATGTCCAGGTTTATCAAGGATGTGTAGTAAATAGAGTTAGGTTTATTACAGAAGATCAAGAGGCATGTCTTCAATCAGAAAACAGTGGTGTTGTTGTCTTGGGTAGGCATGATGGAAAAACCATTACATTCTATTATACAATAACCAGCATCATACAATTGAACTACACTCATGGTAAGTGTGTGTTCCTCTTTAAGAGCAAATGTTATGATACATATCAAGATAAACCTAAGTTAATTGATAGTGATATGGTTACAATTAATGCCAGTCAAACATGGTATAAAAACGATCCTTACATTCTTGTTGATCAAGTTCAACATGTCTTATATTTAAAAGATCTGAAGAAGTCTACTAATGATTGGAAGGTGGTGTAGAAGGTTCATTATCACTATTTATTCCATCGAGAACTATTTCAGCCATATGATAGTGTTGATCATGATATTACTGACCAACCGCAATTAGAAGAGCTACTACAACAACAAAGAAGTGGTAAAATGATCCCAATAAATCAAATTTTTATTCATCTTGGGGAATTAGCTCGTGCTCCTATACTAGAAGAAAGTCTACCTTTAGTTAATACGAATAGTAATGATGGTTATTCCACTAGTAGTAGTGATGAATGAGAGTAGATATTGTAAGGTTACGTTATTAAATCGTTATGTAATATTCATTTTTTTTATCTTGTCAATTCCTTTTTCATTAGATTTGTATACACAAAAAAAATCCTTTTACGTAGTTTATCTTTTACTAATTCTATTAATGTTGTTTGTGTAGTATGGATATTCCAGGGCCTAGTCGTGCGAGAGATGATCTTGTCAATTGGTTTGGGGTTAACAATATTCAAAAGCACCTCAATTATCACGAGCCTCTAGAATCATCGGATACATTAGAGGACGAAACAAGTGATGATTTATCTGATGAGCAGCATGAAGAACCTTCTAATGAGAATACGCAAGAGGATAATACATTAGAGCATGACACAGAGCCTAGGCATAGGGGTGTTTATAAAGGAACCCATTGCAAGCTAATTAAGCAGAGCAAGGGTCGTAATCTTATTTTAGAATTGCATGACATTTACAATGCGCCACAAGGAGACAATGCACAAATGTTATCTAAAGAGCTCACTTCAGCACATCATCATTCTTCTCAGTTGTGCTATCTCAAAGCTGGAGGTAAAGCTTGTTCAAAAGTGCCATTAGGGATATGACAAAAGGTGACTAGTGTGATTGTGGTGAGTTGTTTCCTTCTTACTCTTGATATTATTTTACATTATGATGCAAAACAAAGATCCATCTATTCCCATCAAATTTTTGACATTTGTAGGAAAAGTTTAATCTTAGCCTGGAAAAGATCAATAATGGCCATTGATATTTCACAGGATCGTTGGTAAAATACACAATAAGTTGCAATATCGACTAAAACGAAAGTATAAGAAGTATGGTGGGAGTGAGAGAGCACATCAAAAAGTACCAAAGGGTTTCACCAACCAATTGATTGGGTTGCTTTATGTGACTTTTTTGAAAATGACCCCCATCATTAGGTAATTTGCCTATTTAATACTTATTGTATGTGTTTACATGTAATACTGTAGTTATTTTCCTTTTCATTCAAAAGAGTTCTTTAGTCAACAAAATCAATCGAGAAAAGCTGCAATATAACCACACTGCCGACACAAAATCATTCATGAATATTCAGCTTAGTAAGGTATGGAAAAAAGATCCTTAATTGCTTGTTATTATTTAGGATGATATGATCATTTGTTTAAAAGATTATTGTTTATGTTGACAATTGATACATCTTATGTCTTGATATGAACTTGTTTTACTACAATATATTAGGGATTATCAGAGATGGAGGCATTTGAACACATCCATAAGAAAAGAAAAGGTAAATCAACTGAATAAGTAAATTATATTGCGCAAGATAAACATGTAAGTTATATATCAATAATTACTTCTAGTTTTTTTTTCTACCCATTGTAACTTACTAATGATTCTTTCTTTTTCTTTTCTTTTTTCCCATTATTTGTCTTGTAACTATATTTTAGATGATCTAGAGAGCTATGGTGAAATCATATAAGCAAATTTTGCAACAATCTCAATCATCCTGTCAAATGCCAAAGACACAAGTTGAGATCATGAGAGAGGTCCTTAGTTATAGGTTGGATATGGCCATGGTTTGGGCTTTGGTGGCCCTAAACCACCTTCATCCCATCTCAAGATCCCTTTTCTTTGCCATTCTACACCTACGGCATCTAACAAACAAGTGACAAGGTTGGAGAACAAAATATCTACATTGGAAGATACTGTTGCTCAACAAAAACAATTACTTGATCATTTTATGGCACAATAATAGCAGTTTTTTGCTTTGCAATAGTGATGGTTTTCACATCTATTGAGCACCTCACCATAAGTACAACCAATTCAATCATCATCGCAATCATCACCCCTTTTTGGTGGGTCTGGCACTAAGAATATTCCATTAACTTCATTTATTACATCATTAGGTGGATCCTCATAGCAACCATTACACCCCCAATCCCTAATGCAGCCACAGGCCAGGCATCTACAGTCTTTCTTTCCAGCTTCATTCTATAGTTTCCTCAATGTCCAACAACAACAACCACAGCCTCCAGCAAACAAACATTAGTGATTGATTCAATTATTTATGTAGTACATCATTAGAGTAGACCATATTAGCTACTTTTTGTGTTTATCAAGTGACTTTTTTTTTTTTTTGCTTAACTAGATATCATATCGCTTGTTAGCTAAGTACTACATCACTTTTTTTTTTTTTTGCTGGATCTCATATGATGTGTATATTTTTTTGGAACTTTGATGGATATTTATGGTTGGATGTTTGATTGGTTGTTTTTTGTTTTGGGAATGAATAGTGTGTAGTGTAGAACCATATTTGTGACAAATTGGAGTAGTTTTTTTTTTTTTGTCTAATCTAATTACATTTTGCGAGAATTCATTTCTCATAAACATTGGGTACTACAAGGAATTTTTCCTCATTCCTCGTAAATTCTCTTTCTTTTTAGCTTATGGAGGATCTCAATTTATTGACTTGATGAAAATATTGTATCACAGGGCTAAATAATGTATATTGTGTCATAGGTTTTTTTTCCATAAAAATTGTGCAATGTGGGGGAAAAATCACATTTTGTGACAATTCATTTGTCGTAAACATTGGCTAAAGTGGCAATTTTTTTTTTCCATAATTTATTCTCATAAATATGTATGGCTAAAATATTTTCCTCACAAATTTCCACAATTAAAACATATTGCCACAATTTGATTTCTCATAAATTTCCACAATTAATTTCTCCTAAACATATTGCCACAATTTAATTCCTCGCAAATGCCTAATTGCCACAATTTGATTTCTCATAAATGCCTCATTGCCACAATTTCATTCCTCACAATTGCCTTATTACCACAATTTTATTCCTAACAAATGCCTTATTGGCACAATTTGATTTCTCATAAATGATTCCTCACACAAATGCTTTATTGCAACTATTTCAATCCTTGAAAATGCCTCTTTATTTTTTTGTCGGGCATAAGTCTCTTCTAACTTTTTTTCTCTCAAATGCTATTACGTAGTGGGAATTATGCTTCTCGCAAATACTTTTTTTTCAAGTACGAGAATGTCTTCCTTACAATATCTCAAAGTTGGCGGTCCTATTGCAACAATTTATTTATGGGAATGTAAATTCTTGCAATAGATTTATTGTCACGATTTTTTAAGCTTTTACGTAAAAAAAAATTCCTCACATTTTTTAATAATTGTTGTAAAATGGTAGGATCTATATATTTTCAACGTACATTTATGCTTCTGATACTTTATGAATAAAAATTTTAAGTACTTCCATCATGTCATATCGCCATTATCCCTCACTAACAACGTTAAGAAAATTTATTAACGAATGACCATGTTTGTATATTTTACATCATAGGGTTTATATGTATTAATATGCATGAGAGGATCTGTACTCATAAAAATTGCATATTGAAAGGTCTTTCATATGCTTGTCCTATGCCACTATTTTCTATCGTGATGCCCTAGAATATTAATCAAATTGATATAGATTGCAACAGATTATTATTTGTGACCTAAGTTAGTATTATTGTGAAGTACTTTGCTTCTTAGCTTGTCCAAGCATCAAATTAAGTTCTATTTTATGATATTATTACTGTGCATGTGTATGATAGTATGAGTATGAATAATTTACTCGTATGCCAAAATGGATTGTTAGAGATAAGAAATAATAATAGAATTCTCCTCTAATTAAAGTATATTGCCTGGATTATTTTGTTGTTTATATTACTGAAGGTGGTCTCAGATATGGTTAGGTTAGGCCACATGGGAAGAGGTCAATTAACATGGAGTGGTTAAGATACTGTATATACCTACTCCATTAACGTGGAACGGAGTTGACTTCAAGCCAAATCTATATACTTCAAAACTCTTAACTTGTAGTAGGACACAACACAAGCCAATGAAAAAATTTACTAATTAATTATTAAACTTATGACATCATTGTGATATCATTATTTACTTCATTATAATATTAATGATAAATTATACACTGTAGTATTTTATAGGATTAAATTAAGACAAATTGAAAGAGAGAATCCAAAACAAGATAAATTAGAAATATTGCGAACTACGCCTTATAGTTCATTTATGCCATCTCATTGAAGTTGGTGTTTTCGACGTATTAGGCAAAAAAAAAAAAATCCTCTTACCATTTTACTAACGCAAAAATAAAACAAAAGGACGTAAGATATGTAAATTATATTTAAACATTCATTGATTAAAGGGCAATATTGACTGTCACGAAATTACTATTCGGCTTTATTTATTTATTTATTTTCTTTTAATAGAGATCTTTTATAAAATTATTATTATAAACTTAAAATCTAACTAAACGTCATAGTAATTTTTTTATAAAAAATAAAATTGCTGCTGCAATAAAACGAGCAGTTAAAGTTTGAGTTCTAATTTCCCCATAGGCCCTCAAGCTCAGCGTCTCCTATTATTTCCAGCCCCTGCTTCATTTTGATGAAATATAATTCTGGAATCAGTCGATTCCCTCTAATTTTAATCACAGAACAAAATCATAAGAGAGTGAAAGAGAAGTTAAAAGAGAGAGAACCGGGTTATGGTTAAGGGGCTTTGTGGTAGGTCGAAGAAATCTTTGAGAAAGAGAGAGAAAGAAGTCGAAGAATGGTGTTGTGTAGATAATTAGTATGGACATTTACTTTTGTGCTGTCCATGGACTAAACCAGTCTAGTTTGCCTCTGTGGGACTAAAGAACCAAAAATCATCAATCACGAACTTTATTGTTTTGGTTGAGCAATGTTTTCGCAGCTTCGAAGTGCAGCAAGAAGGAAATGCAGACCATTTTGCCTGTATAGCAACGGTATGTTGGTGGATCTTTTGATCTCCCGGAAAGAATTCAACCCTTCTGCAAATGGACACAACAGCTTCAGGAGTCCCAACACCCGACTGTCCTCTACAAAGACTGGTCCCAGCAGCAATCGGGCGAACCAGAAACCCCCGGCTACTGGTGGTATAAAATTGAATGTTGATGGAGCGTTTCGTGAAGCATACTTGAAAACTCTTATCTTGCAGTGGAAGGACACAGCACAAGCCAATGAAAAAAAAAAAAGAAGAGAGAGAGAGAGCGTGAGCTCGTAAGCTATCGGTTATCTTGTAACCATCAAGTTTTTAAGTTTGCTTTAACATCCATAACAAGTACAACATTTCAAACATTGATGTTAAGGTACTCTTTTGTGTATTTTTATGGCATCAAGTGAATTTATGAAATATAAGGTCGATTTACAACTTTGAAGTGCAATTACAACTTATAAACTTTTAACTAAATTCACATACTTTGAACTTGAGTCTGACTCGTTTAACCTTTATTTATCTAAAAATATTTTTCTCTTTATTAAATTTAATTCAAACTCAATTAATAAAAATAAATGAGTAACTTTGTTACATAAGATACACATCTATACCTTATTTGATCAGATAGGTTCCAATTAGGTACTAAAAGTCACAAGGCAAGTTTCAAATACATATTTTCTAAAACCTTCTCCTAAGTCTTTCTACCCTATACTCACCTTGAAACTTGCACTTTAAAAGATACAGAATATAAGTTTCAAAATACCATATACTTATTTTATAAAATGTTATTAAATAATATAAATAAATAAATAATAAATGATATTATTATAATTTTTAAATAATAAATGCTTTAGTTAAAAAAAATGAGCCTTAGTCCATAAGTTATAACTATAAACGGTTAAACCTCATGTCATCCTTATTTATTTTTCTTATTTTTTCTTATTTTCCTTTTTAACTTTAGGTTTTCTATTCTTTTACCTTATTCTTTTTTATTTACAAAGTAATAAAATCATAGAACTTAAAAATTAAGGTTGAATAATTATTTTTTATTTGACATATTTTATTACAAATTTTATAAATTTTGTATATTAAGAATTTATAATTCACATATAAAGTACTTTCTTTTAAAATCATATAAACTTGAAATTTATAAGAAAAAATATAAAATTTACAAGTTTTATAGAGTATAAAATACATAGTAGTTCTAAGGTATTACGTGGTAGCTTCCAATCTAAAAATTATGAATTTATACCTTACAAAATAAGATATGGATAAAGTCTTAAGTTAAACGTCACATTTTATACCTGAATTTTATTTATTTTTGTAATCAATTACCTAAAGTTTAAAAATATCAATTTACTATCTATAATTTTTTCATAATCATTTATAGTATTTAAATGGAATAGTTAATTGTAAAAATTGACAAAATTTAGGTCATTAATTGAAAAAATAGATAGAATTTAAGTAATTAATTATAAAAATAGGTAAAGTTTAAATAATAAATTAATTTTTTGAAATTTCAAGTAGTTAATTACAAAAGAAAAAATTTTAGGCATCAAATGTGACATTAACCTAAAGCCTTATACCCTACTCACCTATAATCACTCACCCTTGTCAACTAACATTTAAATTTAAATTTAATTCAAACTCGATGAGGCTTGAGATTAATCAAATTAAATATTATAAATTTAAATTTAATTTCATAAAATACATGGGTAGTATAAGCTCAAACTCATTTCAAGCTCAATTCAATCAAATTTAAGTAAATATTGAAATAAACTAAAATAACTTATGAATAGATTTGACTCATTTATATATTTATATGTTTGTTGCTAATCCTATTTCAGGTCAAAAAGTGTTGAATCCTAACATTTGAGAGCGAGCCACTGGATGTATGTATAAAGAAGACAAAAAGGATATAAAAAAATTGTATTTGCAAAACAAGATAAAATAGAAATATTGCGCACTACACTTATAGCTCATATATGCTATCTCATTGAAGTTGGTGTTTTCAGCATATTAGAAAAAAAAAATATCCTCTTACCATTTTAATAACGCAAAAATAAAATAGGACGTAAGATAGGTAAATTATATTTAAACAGTCAATGATTAAAAAGATAAAAAATAAATAAACATCTATGAGTATGTAAAGATCAAGTTTAAATGCATGAATGCAAGGAATTTTTATAATTTGATCGATAAAACCGTTTAATCCATAGTGTCATTCCACGAGACAACTAGGTACATGCTTGGAGAGGGAGACAATATTGAACGATAGGTACATGCATGGAAAGTACAGCTAGACATAATAATATGCAATCTTAAAAAGAAAGAAGTTGTAATTTATCGATGTGTGCAACATTGACTGTCACGAAATTGACATGGTTGAGACACAAAAAGCAAGAAATTGTGGTCTCGAGATGGCTGATGGATGACAAAGTGAGAGGAATATGCTGTAGTCCATCCTAAGGAAGTATAAAAAAAAAAAGTAAGATTATGGTTAAGGTTTTGTGATAGGTCGAAGAAACTTCTGAGACAGAGAGAGAGAGTCGAGTCAAAGAATAGTGTTGATAGCATGGACATTTACTTTTGTGCTATCCATGGACTAAACCACTCTAGTTTGCCTCTGTGGGACTAAAATTACATGAATCATCAATCTCGAACTTTATTGCTTTGGTTGAACAATGTTTTGCAGCTTTGAAGTGCAGCAGCAAGGAGATGAAGACTCTATTTGCTCGTATAGCAATGGTATTGTTGGTGGATCTTTGATCTCCCCGAAGCTTCAATGAAGAATTCAACCCTTTTGCAATGGGACACAACAGCTTCAGCAGTCCCAACAACCGACCAACCTCGACAACAACTGGTCCCAGCAGCAATTGGGCAAAGCGGAAACCTCCAGCTGTTGATTGAACAAAATTTAATGTTGATGGAGCTTTTCATGAAGCACCAACAACAATAGTGAGCTTTACTGCCAGGTCTTCGTGCACACAGTGTGGTTGGAGGTTCTAACCACTGTCTGGCCCGTAAGCAGCAGAGGCAGTAGCTGTGTTAGAAGGCATTAAACGAGCAGCTGCTAAAGGTTGGAAAATTATGGTCACTGAGCTGGATAATTCTACCATTCAAGATGCTATCACTTTAAAATAGGAGTGCCTTTCCACAGTTTGTGTGTTCATTGTCAAGCAAAGAAAGCTGCGGACTAAATCACCATTTGCATCAGAAAGAATATGTGCCCCTCAGATTGCATTTTCTACCACCCATCTTCCCTAGTTTCAATGTTTTTGTCTAGATCCAACGGTTTACATAATGCTCACTGTAGTTCAACTTGTGATGCATATTGCGTAAATTCACACACGCTCTCATTTTATAAATGAAAGTCATTTTCATCCAAAAAATTAAAAAAGGCACGAAACATTTGTACTATAATGAGTAAATTTCGTGGATTGTCCAATGACTCAGCCAATCGCAGGAAAACTGAAATTTTCCATCCCTTAATTTATTACGAAACGAAGAGATATCCTAAATAAGTCACTTGTGAATCTATTTCTAATGAAACTTCATAGGAGTTTCTCATTCACCTCGTGTGACTCGAAATTTAAAGCCAACCTTCTACAACTATTTCCCAATCCAGATTTCTAAACAGAAGTCCCCCATCAAACCTAGGGCTTTAGTACAATCTTGGCAACCTTCTACAACTATTTCTCAATCCAGATTTTCTAAACATAAGTCCCCCATCAAACCTAGGGCTTTAGTACAATCGTTGGCTCAATTTATCTCTGGGCTCAGCAAGGGTCAATCCCAACTCCCCAGGGCTCTACTCTCCCCATAGAGCATTTCATCTTCAACGTCTGCAGTTTGCACAATAGTGATCCTTCATTGGCGCTTTTCCACAAAAATAGCAGAACGTTGTTCCACACCTGTCATAAGTTCAAATGTAGAGATGGTAACAATTGTGCTCTTCCAAGATATACTGAAAGTCCCTTAAATTTCTATGGTGGTTGCAACCACTCCCTAGAATTTTCGATTTCAGCAATTAAAACCTAAGACATACTACAAACAAGCGATCACATCCTTTCATGCCAAATCACACTAATAACAAATAAGACTCTTTAACATTTTCCATATCACATCAGCAAAATTTAAAAAAAAAAAAAAACAGAGAAAATTGAGTATATACAATAATCTAACATAAAATAAATTAGCCAGAAGTCGGAATACACTCAAATCAAAAGGAAAAACCCTTACAAAGGCAACTACACAGCCAGCCACCCTAGAGGCAGTGCAACACCAGCATTAGCTCAAATACCATGGTAGGATTCAACCAGGCAATTTGAAAAATTTTAGGTTTTGATACAACTCAGTGGTAAAGATCCTTAAGTTTTTAGTGTTTTTTCCCCCCTTCAATAAATAATTGAAAGGGTATATTAATATGTAGTGCAAAGACACGTTCTACTCATGTAGTCATGAATATTGATTATGCTCAGGAAACGCAAAGATGAAAACAGAGACGACAAAAAATAAACTCCTAATCAATGGTTAAAACACTACCGCAATTTGGGAAGCTTTGGAAGATATACATATTTCTACATCCTACCTATTTTTTCATTTTTCCCCCTGAGAATTGAATATCAAATCAACCAAACAATCCCCACAAACATACTTGGCTACCCTTGTAGAGGAAAAGAGTAGATAGGATGAGTTATATGCAAAAATAGGTCAATCTTCCACTGATTTGAACCTTTTTTTTTTTTTTACAAGTAGAAAATCGCAACCTCTATGTGCAGGCCCCAAAGTTCTATATGTTAATAAATTAATGGGAATGTACCTGAATAGATGCAACCAATTGCACCTACGTTCTTCTCCAATTCCCATTACTTAACCTAGGGATTGATGGGCTGGTGAAGATTAAAGAGAGTGGAATCCAAAGGCTCTATTGCAAAGGGTGGAATCTACTCCCCCTGAGGCTCTTGTAAAGAGGAATGAATTCCCCAGATGAAAAAAAAAAAAGAGTAGGTTCAGCTTTTGAAGATTCAAACATCCTCTCCTATCTCTTCTGGATGTTCATAGGAAAGACACTAACTAAACCAACAAAAGGCATAAAGGGAAAGGAGGCATAAAAGACCAAAGTTGCACCTAGTTAGTTGATGATAAAACAATTAACCATATACTTTTCAGATAATTAACACAAGTAACCAGATATTGGCAGTGTATTAATCATTTTCTTAATATGGACCAAAATTTGAGAAACTCAAATTAGAAAATAAACTAAAATGTCAAGGGAACCCGGATATACCCTGTATATCTGGTATTAAGACAGAATACGAGAGAACAAGGATGCACTGAGGTTCATGCCCAGCATTTTTTAAAGAACTCTGTTGGAACTTAACACTATACACAAAAACGGAGAAAATTCACTAACCATTGTAACTTTTATTGAAATGTGAATCACGCTTAGGAGTCGAGTTAACAAGACAATCTACCTTGTGGTCAAGAAAAGATAGAACAGAATATGAAGTTAAACATGGAACAAAGAGACCTAAGCCCTAGGAACTGAAACAGAGACCATGTTCAGCTGTAAGAAAAGGTAGGCATCAGGGCAAACCAATGCTTTGTCATAAGTCACGACAAAATGAATGTACTTTTTTTGGATATGTAAATATTTCATTAAAGAAGAAAGAATATACAATTGTTAAATGACAGGAATGTTTACACAGCGACTATTATATAAGGGTATACAATAGTAAACTCAACAAGAATTTTGATTAAGCCTAGAGTAAGCTAAAATATTCAATATACTTTCTTTAGTCAGAAATGACCTGTTTGTAACTGTTTCCTGTAATGAAAAGGGATCATAAACTTAAGACGCTGACAAGTATGTTAATCAGAACAGCAACTCAAGCATCTAGTAACTGCATCTCTGGAAGTTCTCACTTTCTTTTCCGAAATAAAGTTAAGAGTACACATGCACAACTTCATTAGTTGGGGTTCAGGTGCAGTTAACCCAAAGTTACAGTAAATCATTAACTCAGCTGGGGACAGGGTCATGAATCACGGTTTAAGACAAAATAAGAATACACGATTAGCATATAGAACAAATACAAACAAGAAAATTTGGGAACCTATGTAAAGTTGAATTGAAAACCAAATTCAATTCAATTAACAGGAAACATATACCTGCATCTTATGAAATTGCAGCCAGTAATTTTCTGGACATAGAAACTACAGCTTGGACATCTTGGCCATTTCTCCCTTTCTGCCAATGCCTTCATCTTCTTATCATTCTGCTCTTCCTTGTTCAACCTCAGGAATTCTTCACACTTCTTCTCTGCATGCCAAGGAACTTTGCACTGAGCACAAAACAATCTTCTGCAATTAGGACATTCTGATTCCATCACAACTGCTCCTCCATCGTTGACCAACAGCGCCGAACAATCCTTATTGATAAAACCAGTAAATAACGAATGAAGTTGAGCTTTGTTGTTTAACCCTCCAATTTATTAAGCAATAGAAAATGCACCTATCTTGGAAAGATGGCAAAAATTGCATATGAACTGTTAGTTTCTGTATTTCCCAGGGACCAACTAAGTAAACTGAAGTTAAGAACTGCAACTTTATTCCATTAGCAGGGATCAATCACTTGAATATCCAACCTCTTGTATAGGAAGAATTAATATAGCCTTGTATCACCCATAGATAAAGGATGCATCGTTTGAATATATCAGTAGTAAAATTTAGAAAAGTATTGCTGCTTATAGTAATATTTTAATGCACTAAGAAGTTTCTCCACACTTACACTATATTCCACAGAAAATCACATCAGAGGAGCCAGTTTTTGCCAACTTTTCATTTTAGCAGCATCCAACATAGATTACTGATTACTGTCAAGGTGAAGAGGAATCAAATATGGAAAAAAAGAATATTAGGGGAAAGAATTCTGAAAGTATTTAATTCCTTTCTAAGTGTTTGGAAAATGCAGAAAAAGAAAATGAAAGAAGTGTTAATCATTGTAAATGACAAAATAAGATATAGCATGAATTCACCAACATACCCCTTGAAAGGAAGAATATACAAGTACATGAAGTGTAAATTAGGAAATTCAATTGCCCTTTTCTTTTTCCCCCTCTCCCGTTTGGAGGGAAAAAAATAGGTTGGACCCATGAAAAACTTTTTAAACATATTCCTTGCCTCCTTATTTTCCATTTTTAGCCAACAATAGATTTATAACTTTTCTCCCTCATTTCCTTTCTTTCCCGTATTTTGCTTCCTCTCTCCCTCATCCCAAATATAGTGTTAGTCGTTGGGCCTGTGGATCTATGAAACCTACCATTTTTCCATGTGGATTTTCTAGGTGGATTTTAAGGACAAAAACCAGCAAAAACTTTGACTAAGGAAAAGGCAAGACAAGTTTCAACATTCTCACAGAAATACGCTAATAATTCCAGAAGAAACGGGGTAGCAGAACAACTTAATTGGTGACTAGACGCAATATAGTGACCCTCATAATCAATTAGACTTAACATAGTATTTTTCGCATGTTCTTTTCTTTTGCAGATCACATGACATATTTCTAATTCACACACTCAAAATCGAAACACGCATTCATCAACCACGCCATAATTTAATCTTTTCTTACCAAATTCGTATAATGCAAGTTATATTAACGAGAAAATGAAAAAGAAAAAAGGAATTCTTTCACAGTGAGATCCTTTCAGAACAGCAGAGCCATAAATTTTAGTCCAAAAGCATGATCAATGTACCTTAAAAGGACAATAAAACTTCTGCGAAACTTCAATCAACGACTCACAAAGTGCGTCCCCCCACCGATCAAACACTTCCCGCGACAGTACCTTCCGACAAAGCTCCAGCTCCAACTTATTACCACAACCCAATGCAGGACAACCAATTACAGCCACATTATTCTCCAACTTACTACTTACATACTTCTCTATACAATCCGTACAATAAAAATGATCGCAACCCTTAACATTAAACCTATCTTCATCGTTCTTGGACCAAAAACACAATAGACAAGTAAAAGATGGTTTCTTTTGCTTCTTTTTGTTCGTGGGTGAGGCCATTTTATCTGTTATAATTCTTATTACTTCATCGTTAGGTTTTGGGTTAGGGTTAGTTTCAATGATGGGTGTGAAAGATGATGGAGGTACTGACCGTTTTGGGGCTATATTAAGCCTAGTGTTTGGAGAAGTAGTGCAAGTGTTCTTTTCGAGAGTGGAATATGATGGCCGATTTAGTGCCGTTTGAGTCTTAGGGCTAGGGTTAGTTTCAATGATGGGTGGGAATGATAATGAAGGTGCCGATCGTTTTGGGGCTATATCAGGCCTAGTGTTTGAAGAAGTAGTGCAAGTTTTGTCTTCGAGGATGGATGATGATGGCCGATTTATTGCCGTTTGAGTCTTAGGGCTAGAATTAGTTTCGCTGAACGGTGGGAATGATAATGGAGGTGCTGATCGTTTTGGGGCTATATCAGGCCTAGAGTTTGGAGAGGAAGTAATGCAAGTGTTCTCTTTGAGAATGGAACATGATGGCCGATTTGGTGCCATTCGAGTCTTGGGGTTACGGTTAGGAGCAGAAATAGGAGGAGACTTAATAGTAGAAGTTGACGCAAGTTCTCGTTTATGTTTTCGTGTTATCATAGGAGTTGAGGATGATGGAGGTTTCATAGTAGAAGTTGAAGATGATGACTGATCAAGTGTCGTTTGAGTCTCAGGTTTCATAGTAGAAGTAGAAGATGATGACTGATCAAGTGTCGTTTGAGTCTCAGGTTTCATAGTAGAAGTAGAAGATGATGACTGATCAAGTATCGTTTCGAGTCTCAGGGTCCATAGTAGAAGTTGAAGATAACGGAACTTCTCGTTCACGTTGTTGTGTTACTGTAACAACCCGAATAGTTGAAACAACTTTTGACGGGTTACGGTTAGGACGTGGAGGGTTAACACAAGCGTAGAACAAGGAAATTCTCAATTACCCTATAACCATATCCATGGTAGCATTTTAGATAATATAAAAAAAAATTAAATAGACATGTTTAATATATAAGATATTAAATAAGAATTTTTTGTAATATTTATTATTTAAATATATAAAATAGTATACTAAATATAACATATAAAATAATAAATAAGAACTATAATGTTTTTATCTAGTAAATTTGATTTTTGTATTATATTTTAGATAATACTAAATATAAGTATTTTGCCCAGTACTCTAAAAATTTTTTCTATTTAATAATCAAGAAAATATATAAACCAAATGAAAAATGAAATGTTTTATTTAATCCACTACTATAAATTCTTTTATAATCAAACAATACCATTGTTTTCCAATTGAAATAATGTGAGACACTAAGCCTAAGGCTAGATTTAGGGTTAAGGTTTTTGGGTAGTCTTCCTCTAACTACACATGTTGTCTTCTTCTTCTTCATAGTTGGTGATAGGGATGCCATTGGATCAAATTTGGGACAAGTTTTATAAACCCAAAGTCGACCCACTATCTTATAAGGGTATCCATGATTTGCCCCAAAACCCTATAAGGTTTTTATATCAAACTCATCACCCGTCCCATCAAGGGTACTATAAAACCGCAACCTAATCGGCCGACTAGCTATTACAATTTTTTGCAAAACACTTTCATGTAAAATTAAACATGACAACCCATAAATGCAATTCTCATAATCTCATATGGATAATGCTAAATCGTACTAGAAAAATTGAAGTTCAACAAAATGAAGATGAACTTCATTGAATCACACTTGATAGTTGTTGGAAATTGCAATATGGAGTCCAATATATTACAAACATTCATTTAAACTATAAATTAAATAAAGTCTAACTCTTTAATAACATATTTATAAGGTCTAAGTCATCAATCACGTAGTCACTCAATTTTAAGCATCAACTAAAGTTCTCTCCATTCTCGTGTTGAACATTCATCAAAACTAACTAAGATCAACTCTTCCTCTTCCTCAATTATCTTCATTCCTACAAAGAGAAAAAAAAATTCCATAAATAGATTAGCAAGTAGAAGTTAAAGACTTTTTTCATCAATAAACTCAATACTATATAATCAAAACTCTGACCTCTTTTTTCATATGATAGCCAACTTTGAGTACACATCAATGCCTCCACTGTATCTAAATTGAGACGGCTTTTGTGCAAGCTAGTTACTTGTCCAACTATACTAAATGTAGATTCATAAGCAATTGTGGACACAAGAACAACCAACATATCCTTAGCTATTTCTTGCAATATAGGATACTTGATGCCATTTAACTTCCACTAACCAAGAATATCAAAATTCTCAATCCAAGGCAACATAAGCTCCTCTAAGTAATGATTCAACTTTGATTTTACTTAGCCATCAAAACTAATGGTGCTTAAATATTATACCAATCATGACTTCCTCATAGAATCAATAGGAGTACCATCACCATCCACTAAAGGAACTAAAGAAGAACTACTGCCCATACTCTTGCTATAATGAGATTTAGCTCTAAATTGATACTCTTGAACCAAATCATAACAAGTGCTCCTAACATTTTGTATCTCAACATAAGCATATGCTCCATAAATATTATGATACACAAAGTCTACAACCTTTATCTTAAAACGGAGATCCAAAACTATACAAATAGTCATAACATTATGCACATCACCTTAGTATTTTTGAAAATTTTCAAACATTTTATTAGCTGTTGCAACATTTCCACTCAATCAATGCTTCATTGATTTCAATACTTTCTCAAAATAATAATTGGCAGTTGAATATTAAATACTAGAAAAAAGATTAGTTATCTCATAAAAAATGGCTAACTTCTAGCAAATTTCTCCCGCCCACTCCCAATCTTCATCAATTGGAAGACATTTTTAATTTCTATCCATATGCTAAACTCTATATAAAAAAAAATCTTTATATCCAATGACTATGACAAGCATATCATATGTGTAATTCCATTAAGTCTTGCAATCTAAAGAAAATTTTCTATTGTACAAAACATCTAATTGCCTACATGTCTTGCCAAATTTCTCAACTAGTAATGGTGTCGCTGACCAAAATGCAATACTTGCATGGATCCTTTCTATTGAGTTTTCTATTACAACTGCACCCCCTTTTATAATTAAATTCAAAAAGTGTGCACCACAACGCATATGTAATACCTTTCAACAAAGAATTAAGTCATCCCTTCATAACTTGAGCATCAAAGTTATGATAATGGCATCATTTGTTAAACAATTATCTACAATGATTATAGATAATTTCCTATCTAGACTTCATGCCATCAATAAATTAAATAAGCAATCAACAAGAACCCCATTTGTATGCGAAGTCGAAACATACAAAAAGTTGTATAAAAATGTAAATATAGTTAGAAAAATTATAATTCTTCAATATATAAAATTAGAAAATACACTAATAAAGAAGCTTATTTCAAAAATTGACTTTGGAACCTCCAATTGCTATTAATAAAGTGGGTTGTGATAGTCATATATCCTTTTTCTTTTTATTTGATGTCCACATATATATTGTTACTGCAACTTGGAAATTAAGCCCTCTCAACAACACTCTCAATTTTTCCTTCCCTTTATCATAGATGCTCATAATCTCTTTCTTCATAGTGGTGCAACCCACATGATTAATAAGGGGTTGGATGCTATTAATGTACTCTCTAAAATATTCATGTTCAACTATTGATATTAGATACCTATGAACAATAATTGCCCTTACAAGTTTTTGTCTTGAAATTTCTTGATTAAAGGACCAATTTCCTATTGTTAAACCATCTTGACCCTCATCTTGTTTTTTCTCAACTAATAAAAGATATTGTCTTATGTCTCTTTGACTTTTGCTCTTCAAGCACCATGCTAAATGGTTATGTAAGTGATGCATCCCATTTTTACTAGTCGCCTTTAGTCTTTTATTACAATGATTGCAAATGGCAAATTCCTCCTATTTAATTGTTTTTCTCATCATATCATTTCACATAGAAGAAGTCAAGTTACGTTTATTAGGATGGCTACTTTAGTCAACACTACTTCTTACCTAAGAACCTAATGTAGTTGCTCTTTTTGTTGATGGTACTTTCTTTTCAGATCCAGATATTGGAATTCGATTTTTCCCATCATTATTGGCATGAAAATCCACATTCATCTTGATCTCATCCATATCCATGTTCCCTACATTGGATAAGGAGAGTGTCAATTACATATTCAAACCACCTAATTAACCAAAATAAATAAGTTTATCTATAAACCAATCCTACTTTTATCACCAATACTTTAGATAATGATTATATCCATCATAATGTAAAGTTAGTCGAAGATAATTAAGAAAAAGATTTCTTACTTATATGATTATATGAAAAGTAGTAATCTTGATGTACTCGTGATTCAAATGATATTCAACCGAGTACCTGTGATTCAAATGATACTCAACCAAGAGTATCATCCATTGAAAAAAACTCTGTTATGAAAGAATGAAGACTTATATCTCATCATATCTGTTTTGTACATCAGATAAGTATGTATACATAAGGTAACAAACTATATAACCAATGGTCTGTTAACAAATGGTCTAATGAACTACTGTCACATGTGAAATAAATAATATTTACATAATATTCACGGTTTATAACATGGTATAGAAGAACATCGTATTAAGATGAGAATCGTACAGAACACTATTTTAGAAGAAATCCTTGGCATGCCCTTAAAAAAAATAAAATAAAATCCTTGAACATCCATTGAAAAGATGACTTGTGAGAAGGCTGAAGAGGAAGACGAGAGAAATACTAGACTTGTGAGAAGAGTTGACCAAGAGAGAGGAGTTAAGAGCCAGCCATACCAGACTAGAGAAGATTGAAGAGGAAGATTGGAGATAAAGATGAGACAAAGATACTGATTGACCTAGCCGAGAAGAGGAGTTGAGTTGAGAGCTAGCCAGAGTTCTAAACTTGTAAGAACTGAGAAGAGGTCGTCCGATGTGCAACGTCTAAGCCAAGAGGAAGAAGAGGTCACGATATGAGAGCCACAAACAAAACACGAACGGAGTCCACAGACCGAGATGAGACAGAGACAGCAACTGACCTGACCAAGAAGCTCAAGAAGACTAAAGAGGAAGAGGAGCTGAGTTGAGAGCTAGCCAGAGTCGAGGTCATCTAACATGCAACAACAAAAGTCTAGAGGAGCTAAGATGAGACAAAACACCACACCAATAGAGTCAAGACAACAGTCCATGAGAGAAAAGGAGTTGAGATGAGACAAAACACAAACTGAGTCCAATCGTCTAGAGACCGAGAAGTTAAGAACGAGAGACCAAAGAGATGAGCTAAGAGCCAGTGAGATAGAAAGAGGAGAGAGTATGGAGAATGAGAGAGATGAGCTGAGAGCTAGTGAGATGAGAGAAAGGAGAGAGTATAGAGACCGATAGAGACTAGAGTTTAGAGAGGAGAATAAGATAAAATAGATTAGGGTTTGTAAGTTTAAAAAAATCTAAATAAAAATAAATTAATGTGTTAGATTTTTTAAATTTAACATTTTAGCTAAAAATATTATTTAATATTTTAATTTTTATCGAGTAATAGATCTTTTAATGAATTATATATAAAACTTATAACTCAACTTAAAAACTATAGGATTTTAATCATGCCAAGTATGTGGAGTATCTTATAATAACCCATCCGACAACATCCTAGCTGATGACACAAAAAGAAACCGTGGTTGTTAACTGCAAGAGAATGGAGAAACGTGTGAGTTTGTCCCACATGACTCGTACTAAATGAGTGTGAAGAGACTTTGACTTTTGACTCTTGGATTTTGAGTTTTATAAGGTTTCGAACATTATTTTCCTTTCTTCTCTTCTTATTTTCCATTTTGGTCCATTTATTAAAATAAGGTAATTAAAATTCGATTTTTCTTTTCTTTTTCTAATATTTCTAAATTCTACATTTTCTCCAATTGCCCTCATAAGAAGAATTATATGCAAAATAGGTAATTGTAATACGCCCATGCCATCTATTAATATTGATTTAATCTATATTTTTATTTGAGTTTTAATATTTTATTTTTCTATTTAAATTTTTAATATTTTCAAACTTTTATAGAAATGGGATTTTTATCTAGCTCCATTAAATTTTTTATTCATGCTTGACATATGTGGTTATTGGGATGGTTGGTAAAGGTGATTAAAGTTTGCACAATTTTGTGTTGTCATTTTTTTTTTATTTTTGTATTTTCTTATTGTTTTTATAATATGAAGTAAATAAGTGTACTTAATATTTTTAATTATGTTACTTAATTAAATATATTTAATGTTATTAAGTTATCAAATTAATTATTGTAGATCAATCGTGTGATATCTTAAGCTACTAGATTTAAGGTTTGAGAAAAATGTTTCCCATTTTAGCTCAAATTTTGCAATAAGAGGCAACATAACTTAGAATAAGTGTTTTATAAGGTTTATTTTCTAAAATAAAGGCCATAGCAATTTTATTTTAGTTAAGATATAAATTTATTAATATAGCTTGTTATCTATCTAAAACTTGGAACTCAATATTTGAAATGTAATGGAACTTTAGACATAGACAGTTTGATATGGATGTTATGTTCTCTCTAAAATATTTTAATGATAACAAAATAATTATATTTACAACTAAGAGTCAGAAGATCAAAGAATAAATGAAGAAAAGCTAAATTATTTTTAATTACTCTAAAAATAAGTTAGAAGGTATTGTTGTTACAAGTTCAAATGAGCAAAACATCTTTATATATAAATTTAAGTTGGATAACTATCAAAATTTCGAAGACTCGGCTTTACTTATTGAATATATTTGAGTAATATGATTAATTCGTTTTACTAAAGTGGAACAAATATCAATGGGAATCTAAGTGATTAACTTTTGAATTAAAAGATTTAGTTAAGTCGTGATAAATTCATGATTTATTCCACATTTTTTGTTCTACTACAAGAAGATCAGTATTAAAAAAATTATATTAGATATTTTAGAGATTACATATTTTCATAATTCAAATTTGAATTAAAGGATAAGAGAAATAGTTATTGGATGCTCCACAAAATGAGCAAGTGATTGATTTCATCAACAGATTTTGTGCAAATAATATATATCATGATGTAAGAATGTATCTAAACTATTTTCAACAACAAATTCAATAGAATTTCCATATCATATTCTAAAGATATTATATTTAAATTTAAAATTTAGTTGATAACTTCAAATTTTTTGGGATATTTCTCAAACGTTCAAAGTAAGATCACAATAATAAACTTTCAAGTTAAAAACAAATCAACGAAGTAGCCATTACTCTTCAGTGAATAAATAGAGCCAAAGTTCAAAGATTTGAGAGACATAATATACAATACAGAACAATACATCATTCTTTTATAGAAAAAAAAGCGTTATTAAAACTTAGAGATTAACTCAAAAGCCACTCTGTCTTTTACATATTTTCATATAATACTCAAATTAATTTTTGGAGGATACAAATTCTTATTTCCTCATTTGCTTTTGATAATTCTTCAAAGCTTGATGCGTGTATTAGTGAGAAGTTAGTTATAATTCTGTAGATCTGTAGATAACCTTGGACATAGGCTAGATAGGTAGAGTAAGGTATTTTAAAGCCAAGGTGTTGGCAAACCGATTGTAATATCTCAAATTTGTTTTGAATTAGTGGAACAATACCAATGTGGAAGATCGGATCCCCGATAATAAAGCTGGAAGAGAGGATTGACGTTAAGGCAGAATCTTTATAAATAACTTGCTCGATTCTCTTCTCTCTTGCTCAATTACAAGCTATTATTCCATAATAGCTTGTAATTATTTATAAATACTTGTTTTCACACTATAATTATGTTAAGTAGTTAAAGGGGTTGTTTTTAACTAGCAATTTAAAAAAAAAAACTTTAACAAGTAATCAATTCAATCCTCATCTCTTGATTACTTAATTCAAGACCAACAATAGATATTCAATAGCTTTAATTTAATTACCCTGACATTAAGTGTTTTACCAATATATATATATATATATATGTGTGTGTGTGTGTGTGTCTATGTCTGTGTGTGTAGAGATATACATTGAATTAGTACTAGTAAGCGAGACACTTGCAATGTGTATAGAAATGAAAAATATATGTATATATTACATATAAAGCTAACTCAACTCATATGTTACATAGAAGATGTTTGAAAAAAATCTTCATTTAACTTTTATAATTATCCATAGAAGAAGTTTTATAATTACCCTCATAATTCATCCGCACTTTAAATATTAAGAGAGAAAATTAAATATATTGAATCAAAATATAATATGTGTAATTTTCTTAACTTATTAAAATTCATAAATTATATGAAAAGATGTTTAAATCCATTTCTTATTGTGACATATTTTGCTGAGAGAGAGGGGGAAGAGAGACAAGGGTTGAAAGAGAGAGATTTAAATTGCTTTCATAAATTTGGATTAGTTTAGAAATCTATAAAATTATTTATATATCCTAAAAGCTCACGCAATGGTGGAACAAGAAAAAAAAAGACTATAATGAAACAAAAATTACTATAAAAAGATCAAAATTACAAAATACGTGTTTATAGTTACACCAAAAACAATAGAAATACACAAATTTTACTTTTAATATACTTTCCAATAAATAAATTGATGGGGTAGATAATAGAGGCAAATACACCAATATTTTATCAACAATAAATCAAACCGAAAATGAAAAAAAAAATTTATACCCATGATCAATTATAAAGAACCAATAATTATAACTTTTGAAGCAATATATAATAAACAATAACATGATACGAGCAAAACTAATAAAAAATAATTAAAATTCTTGATGTATTGGTATTGATTAACAAACATCAAGTATATCTATAAAGTACGTGTCAAATCAACAAAACAATATAGTGAAAAAAAATTCAATTATTAGCTTACTTTTTACCCATGTTGCTCTTTTTCTCTCTGTTACTTTTTGCTAATTGTTCATACCTTTTTTTTTTTTTTTTTTTGCGATCCGCAACAAATATTATGCAAAACGTAAATAAATTGTAAGGAAAAGAAAATAAAATTAGTTAACTCACTTTTTACAAAAAGAAAGCCGTTATGAATAACTTATTATGTTAAATCATTAATACTATACGTATTACAAATGAAATTTGTAAATATATTTACCACAACCTTGAAAACGTAGATTCTATGTGTAGCAAAAGCTTACCATTAGGTATCGATACAAATGGAGACTCATGAATTCTTTTTACTACATTGTGCTAAAATATTAAAAAAAAAGGAAAAAAAAAACTCATTTTGTGTTGAAATATAGAAGAAAGCTCATTTTATAGAGAGAAAGAAAACATGCATCCTGATTTTTGTAGTAAATGGTAAAATTAATTAAATAGGAATTGAATGCATTATTAATGGCGATTGTGAAATTAATGACAAATGAAACGTTAAATTGATGGGAAGAATCGCATTTATAATAATAATAATTATTATTATCAATGTTATTATTACATTTAATTTTAAAATGCATTGATAATAGGACACACAATAATACCACCTACCCCACAACCTTTTCCACTAACTAATGGTTTCCTCAATTAATATTCCATTTTATCTTATAATATATATTAGAATGAAGTTTATGAAATCAGCAATGTGAGATTGTGGGCATGCAACTTTTCCCTTCCCTTTCTCTATAATTAATAAATGCAAAACCATATTTTCATCTCTTTGTTTCTCCTCAATGGCATACACAAATCTAAAGCTAAGATTATAAATAGAAACTTCTTCACATCTTTGGTCACCTCACAACCACCATAAATCAGCAAGTATCACCATCTCAGTGAAAAAGGCCCTTGTCAAGTGGACCCTTTGAATCGTCTAACAACTTAATCATGCCACTAACCCACCACCATGTGATTTTCTGACCACTTCAATTTCAACTACCACCACCACTCCACTATAGAAATAGGAGTATCAAAACCAACTTGAACATACCACTTAAGCTGCCACCATTTGATTCTTTGGTCACTTCAGCTTTGATTACTACCACCACTTCATTATAGATGCAGGAATCTATCTAATAGAAATGGTGGTCGAAGCTAAAGCAACCAAAGAATCAATTGGTGATAGCTTAAAGCGATATGATCTGGTTGTTTTTGATAATGTATTACAAAGAGCCCAATCGTACAATTTTGAGCGGCCAACATTGATTTTCTAACCACTTAAGGTTTAGTCACTACCACCACTTCACCATAAAACATGGAACTCCTTGATACGGTGGTGGTGGTTGAAGCTAAAATGGCTAGATGATCAAAAAGTAATGGCTTAAAGTAGTATGATTGGATTATTTATGATACTTTGAATATTTTTCAAGTATCAGGGACAATTCATGGGGGTCCTCTTTGCATCGGTATTTGGCAATATGATAGTACTGGGTGGTTTTGGGTGGTTATGGGGTGACAAAGGGTGTGACAAACATTTTATTTATGTTCTTAGTTTTGAATTTTCATAAGTGTGGAGAAACAAAGAGATGAAAATATGGTTGCATTTGTCATGCAAATCCACATTGTCCTACAGTGCTTGTTTCATAAACTTTATCACAATATATATTATGAGATAGAATAAGATATTAATTATGGAAGTTATTGGTTGGTCAATGGAAAGGATTGTGGGATGAGTGGACTTGATGTGTATACAATGGGCTAATGTATTTTAAAATTAAATATTAAAATAATAATAATAAATAAGATTATAAGGTATTTTGAAATTAAAAACATGTACTAGGACCTTAGTTTTATGAATCATATATGTTATAGAATTTATGAAATCTCGTCCTTTGAGGTCAAGAATAAAGATTTGATTTTGGTTACTTGTAGAAGCAAAATATATTATAACAACACAAAATCTTGAAGCTAAAAAGCTCTAATCACAACCTAAAGTCATAAAACTATATAAAAAAATTTCAAATCTCAAAAGTTCACAAAAACAAATAATTCTATAATGGAAATCGAGAATTTGAAAAAAAAAAAATTGGGTACGTGTAATTAGTGTTTGCAATATTGAATAAGCGAGAAAAAAAATAAAAAATGTAAGAAGAGAGGAGAAAGGTTTACATTAGAGAGATATAGAGGATAGGTATAGAAATTGAAAAGTAAAACATGTCTATTTTAACTTTCTAGAAAATGGTAGTTATAATTATGGGTTACACTCTTAAATATGATGCTTTTTTATTAAATATTGCACAAATATTATATCCAAAAAAATTATTTAAAAAATAGGTTGTTAAGACGCATACGACATCTGCGCCTTTAGTTCCAAAAAAAAAAATTTACACTGAAGACTCGGACGCCATCTGTAATTGTTTTTTTGTATTGAAGGTATGTGTTTGCATCTTCAATGCAAAAAGTTTTTTTTTTTTTGAAGGCATGAATGCCAACTATACCTTTAGTAAAAAATAAAATACACATCGAAGGTGTGGGTGCCAAATTTGCTTAAGGCACAAATGAAGTATGCGCCTTTAATACAAATTCATGAAAATATAGACCACATCCATGTCTTCAAAATCTATTTTTGGAATAATTATTTCGTGTACAATATTTATAGAATATTTATAAAAAATTATAATATTTAAGAGTGTTACCCTTATAATTATTTCCTTAAAATAAGAATATTATTTTTATTACAAGAGTAGTATTGTAAAATTATAAATAACAAAACTATTAAAAATACTAAAACAGCAGCCCATCTCCTCTCTCCTCTCTCCCTCTTCTTCCTCCTTAAAGAAGTAAACCGCATCCACGAAATGGTGGCGGTGGTGGCAAGCCATAGTATTCATTTTCGAGAAAAAGGTAAATGTAAGTACTTATATTACAACTTTTAAAAATGTTTCAAAACTTAAGAAGATAATCAAAAGTTTTAATGTAAAATTACGACATCAATATTTTCAAAACCTGGCCAGTTATAATAATTGGAAGGGAAAAGTGAAAAGTAAATAAATAATTGCGGCCTTATCCACAGTAAGTTTAATAACAATATCAGGTTTCGGATCGTGGGCCGAATTGCAATTACTTGCTGCCCGGTTTTCCTTGTCTCTTGATTATGGAAATAAGTCGGTAATTGCCTACTTGTTCAGATTTTCATTCGTATTAATATATCATGTATATTGATAATTATTAAATAATTTATTAATATATTATTTATAGAGATAAGTAGTGAACTGCTGATAAAATTTCATAACATCATGATAAAAGTAAATAGTTTTTAAAAACAACCACTCATATTTCATTGATAACTACGCATGTCAAAACCTTACTAGTATTTATTTACCACCAATCAATCTACCCCACGCTTTACAGGCCAATTCTACATTAGAAAATGATTCTCTGCAAGTGAGGTTCGATCCGAAATTTTCTCACAAATGATTTAGGTGTTTACTATGACTTCCCACATGGATAATAAAAGTGAATATAAGCTTGGCATCATAATCCTTATACTGGTACTTGAGTTAGGATTCAATATACAAGGATGGCTTTTTTTCAGTGTCATGCCCGAACATACATTAATACGGCGAGTCCGATACGAGTGTCATAATTCGTATCGGACACTAAGTGTCCCGTGTACATTTAAATGTTGGACACATCATAGGCCAAAGAGAAAGTGTTTATGAGATGTAGACTATCATGACAAGAACAAAAACATTTGGCTCCACTTCTTCTGATTACTTGAAATGGATAGCTTCCAGTGCAATTTTCATCACCACAATCCACAATCACAACAGCTCTCACGAAAAATAATTCGATCTTGGGGATTGTAAATAATCATCGAATAAATTAAGGAAACAATCAAAACATTCACAGTTGAATTAAATAAATTTTTGTCAATCTACAAGAAGGTACCCACATGCATGTCTAATATGATATACTACTAGCTATTTACAAGTTTGACAGATATGGTGATATATACAAGCACTGGCTGATATAACAGTATTTGAGACAATAACTCGTCACAATCACATATAAATATGATATGGTAAAGGTATGCGACTAGGAGCACAACCTACTGTGGAGAAAAGTTCTTGAAGGGCTGAGTACAAAGGCTCAGCAGCCTTTGGCTGCTCGACGGTCCCGAGTAGAATATCAGATGTGGTTCGATATGGGTCCCCGTAAAAGTGCAGGTTAGTATCCATCCGTGTTGCAACAATGTTCCCCTCCAGAGACACTCCCACAAATGCACCTGGAGCAATTGCCGCACAGATTAAGAGCTACACCACTATTACGGACTTCTTTTTCTTGGGTCAATTATTACTGACTTAAATAGTTGTAGAAAGTTTAAACCACAGATAAAGCGCATGTCATCCCGTAGCATACCTTTGCTGCAACTGTAAGTATAGCACATGCCAGAACCTCTATCGCCAGCACGAAGATCAGCTTCCAACACTCTCCCTACTGGCCCTGCAGCAGCACTGCAACCAGCACCAAGAGAAAAATGCATACGACTGCAAAACGTCCTCACGGCTTTATAATCATGAAGCACAATGATGAAATCCATAAGCTCACCGCCAATCTAGCACGTCATAAAAAAAAATGCCCCAATAAAATGAGATTTAGTCAGTACATTTGTTATTCTTCAAGTTCTTGGATAATAAATAAACATAAACTTCAAAATCACATATTTAATCAAGATAAAATGTTACCGGACAAAGAAACAAAAAAAAATCAAGATAAAATGATAATATCTTCAACATCCATCACTTAACCAGGAATTAGCAAATCATACTCATGACATTAATTAAACAAAATACACATCCAAAAGGCAAGTAGAATGTTGACACAATTAGAAAGGCCACCTGAGCACCCCATCCTAACCCAATGGAGGAAATAGCTGATGGTGCAGACCATGATCCATCTGACCTTCGGGCAATGACCAATCCAGTGCCGACTTTATAAGAAAGCAACACACCAGCTTTAGCCACTGTTAGTATTGCCAAACCTTTTGCTCCTTTCAGTATTGCCAAAGGTATGGACCTCTCAGGGTTTGACCTAGCAACCTATCCATAAAGACATTTGCTGTCAATTATTAACTGATTTTCAAAAATCTACTAGTTGAAAATTCATAAATAGGGTTATATAACAGGGCGAGTTAGCTGACAACTACTATCTTTATCCTCCATGCAAAGAAGCAAACTACATAAACACGTACATTTCTATCAGCAACAAATTACTAAACCAATAATAATTTGCTAATGAGATTAAATCCATGTAATCATTTACCTGACAATAACTTCTCAAAGTGTTTGATGCTTTATATATCTCATCCTCCATGGTCAAACCAACTGGAAGATTCAGCCATCCCCTAGTACATGTCCAATCCATGACATCATGCTTAGCTACTTGCACTGCATTACTAATAGAACTAATGAGAATTGCCTGCAAAGGATCGAGCCTATCATAGCAAGCATCACATACTCTCTGCGGATTCCTTTCCCTGAACTTAACAGGTAACAAGCATCTGCCCTTAGAGCATGCTCTGCAGAAAACCCCACCGCAGAACCGGCAATGATGCCTCCCTCGTGTAAGTGCTGTGAAGGGCAAATTACATTGCATACAAGTGGATGTGGAACTATCGGGAAGCCACTCAGGTGGCTCTGCTTCCAAGATGTCTTTATAGGAACTGTAGTTCTTCCCATCAGGTTCTAGAAGAGGCGGCGCACTTGGTATATAAACTGATGGGTGCAAATAGGTATCTCCATTTTTCCCTGACCCAAGAAAAGAAACATTTGAACTGGGAAGCTGTTGTCCTGCAGCAGTAGGACTACCTGGACCCTTGTTCCGTCCTGTCAAAATAGCAAAAAGACCAGCCATAACATTTTTCAGGTTCACCTCTGGTGGACCTTTAGCTTTCATCATATCCATATTCCAAGGTTCATCACCAGAATCATATCCCTCTTCCTCATCTTGAGATGCAGGGGGAAAGTGGTAAAGATGGTCCTGTGTGGGATTTGTTGGAACTATTGGACCCACATTCCTGGACTCTGGAGCAACCCATCCAGAATCAACATAACCATCATCAAGAGAGAACCTATTGTTCTCTTTCTTATTGTTATTTACAGTTGCTATTGAAGAATATGAAACTCTTCCATCCAAATTCGCCATGTGCAATGCTACATGCAACTATAAAATGCAGCAGCTGAATAACAAACAAAATATCACCACTAATTTAGCAGGACCGTCTCAAAATTGACCTGCAAAAGGACAATACAACTTAATGCAAGTTCATCTGAACTCTTACGAAATCAAGCCTTAGAGCTACTGAATGTCAGGCTTGCGTTACCGTTATTTCATTTCATCAAGGAATCAGGCTAGCCAAACACGGACAGAATTCACATAATCTGATTCAGAACTACAAGGGTTCCTATTTTCCGACCTATAAGCTACTCGTTTTCCTTTCTTTCTACTTTTCTAGAGAACAATGATTCTCAAACTAAACTCTTGAGTCAATCATCCAATTGTAGAAACGATAATAACTCAATCCCAATTTTAACAATAAAATCCTTGAGCTTAACATTCAAACTGTACGCAATTGAACATTTAAAAAAAAGAAACCAAATACTGCCAACATGATAAACTGAAAAAAGAAGAAGTCATTCTTGATTCACATATAAGATAAAACCACAAGCTAAGACCAAATAAGCATAGAGTTAAAACCTCTACACTAAAATGAAAGAATAAATCACAAAAACCCTAACTCAAAGATCATTTAACAATCTTTCGCAATCAATTGCAAAAAGCTATTTACCCCAAAAAAATTGCAAAAAGCTCAAACCTTTCTTAGTTAAACCTATACAAAGCTAAAAACCCATCATTTTTTTTTTTTCCAATTGATAATAACCAGATCCAAAAACCTATATTAGTCGAATTACGATACAATTCCAAAATTAGGGTTTCTGGGATGAAATTACAAGTTGAAGCATATAATAATAGGACAAAGTTAATTCAACACGTTAAGGGTAGGAGAGAGAGAAAGAGAGGGAGGGAGAAAACGTACACGTAATATGGTGGCATGTATATGTGTATGCGTATATACAGGTGGTGGAAGCTTGAAGCTTGAAGCTTGGAATCAATGGGAGAAGATGGACAAAACAAGGGAATGGGTATGGAATAGATTGCTTGTTTCTCCTTCGTTGCTGCCTTGGGACTTCGGAGCATATGATAATGGAAAAGGATAATTGCATACAACACCCTATATTTTATAGATTTTTTAATATGACCCCCAAAACATAAAGTCCATTTGAAAAACAATCGAGGAACATCTAACGACAGTGAAATAATCACATTAGAATCCTTTTCCGCTATAATAATAACTAAAAAAAAAACTTGTTAGGCATAATACAAGATCAATCTAATGATTTTTGCACAAACTAATTTGGCTATGCTTTCAGTTAAAACTAATTAAACTAATCGTATAAGATTTTAAATTTAATATTTAGAATGCTCGTATTAAAAAAAATTAAAATAAGAACAAATAAAAGTGGAATGCATTTAGGAGGGTTAAAAGATTATCATGAAATTATCTCAAATACTTAAAACTATTTCCTATTGATTTTAGCATTTGCATTTTAGATAGTTTGTTTATGATCTTTAATTCCTCTAAATTTCAAGGTTAATAGATTATCATAAAAACATCTCAAATGCTTAAAACTATTTTCTCTTGACTTTGAGATTAACATTAGCGTTTTAGACAATTTGCTCACAATATCTAATCCCTCCAAATGTATTGGCAATTCTACGTCATGCTATCTTCATAGTATTCCTTTCTTTACATTTGCATTAGCAACTAAACATTATCTACATGTTTGATGTACTATATAGAGAAGAATAAAGTAACAAACCCTCTTTATAAAGCTATTATGGTATTTGGTTCATAAGATAGTAATTCTTTTAAATTTCCACTCCTATCTAGTAAGAAATAGCAACTCTTTCTTAGAGCCTAAGCAATAGTTATCCTGTGATCCATTTTCACCCTCTATCCGTGCAACCTTAATCTTGACTTAGCCACTTGGTGAAATCACCTTAATCCTTGAGACCATTGAATCACTTTGACCTTTCAAATCATTTTGATACATGTGACTACCAAACCTCTTTTACCATCAAATTGCCTTAATCATTGACATACCTAATGGATCCACTTGACCTACTGTTCCACAAGACCATCTAATTGCCTTAATACATGCAATGACATCCATTAACCACTTAATCTTGTTGAATTTGTTTGACTAACAGGAGAACACCCATGCAAGCAATTAGCCACTTGATTATTGCCTAATAATGAAAATACTTGACTCATAATAGTTGAACTTGAGTTGTGACCCAATGCATGATTAAACCTATGTGCTTATGTTGCACAAGCTCGCTTTAAAATGAAAATACTTGACCTATAACAACCAAACCCAAGCCATGGCTTAATACATGAATTAACCTAGATTGTGCTTGGGTTGTGTATGCCAGGATAGTGCTTGGGGTCGATGATTTAACCAAAACTTAGGTCTAGTTATGAGTGGATTTAATAATTTTTAGTTGAGAGTGAACTAGGTTTATTCTAATGGTCAAGTGGTTACATTTGATTAAGTGGGTTGAATTGTGGGTAATTAGGTTTGACTTGGTTTATAAATTTTGGTGACTAGGATTAGATTTGGAGCTGGGGTTTTCAAGTGTCTTTAAGAAAATTTGAATCTATTATGGATCTATTTCTAATATTATTTTTTAGTTCATCCAAACAAACTAATAAGCATTACTTACTTATTCTATTCCATAATAATAAAATTTCTCTTTTATTCCAATTCATAAATCATAAAAGACAAAAAGTAATACATATCTAGTCATTAGATGAATACAATAAAGATGAAAAAGCGATACAATGAGGAATGGTCAATGCATATATTGCATTGTAATGTTTCTTAGCATTAAAATGTCATACATGTCATTATGGACCTTCAAATTCATGACTTTTGATGAGCTTATATACTCATTTAGTTTATTTGCAAAATTAAAAATAAATAAATTACTCATTACGATTTGATACGTAGGCCTTCTTCGTAATCTTGCCAATGAAATAGGTTTGATATTTTCAGATGAATAGACATTTGAATATTTTCAATATATAGAATTTTAGTACTATCCAATATGTTATTATTCTTGTTGATGGGGAGTGTAAGTATGAAGATACCAAAAGGAAGCCCCAAACCTGTACTTTCTGTACTATTAAATTTCATACTCTTATTGGTCATTGAAATACTGAGTAATATGGAGATTCAATATCTTTCTTGCGTACCCCTATCTTTGCATTGAATCTTCGCGGGGTTTTATTAAAAGCAATAAGAAAATGGACTCTACAAAAACCCTGTTTCTTGATAATAACCAAAAGAGGCCATAACATATTGTGCAATCTTAAATGACATATTTTTCATTATGATCCATAAATATCAACTTTGAGCATGAAATAGAATTGATGAGGTAAATGATAGATATTATTGAAGAATTTATCATGTAGTTTATTATGTATATGTATAACTTTTTGAGAAAAGTATAAACTCAATTTTCAATATTTGCTACATTTTCTAGTTAGGTCTTAAATGTTTATTTTTTTTTGTATTTAGGTTTTCAACGTTTGCAAAAGTTTACAAATGAGTTTTTTTGTTAGTTTGCCATTAGTTTTTTTTGTTAGTCGTAACACGTAGTGCTATCTAATTAGTCCATGTACTTTTATTAAATAAATAATATGAGAGGAATATTTAAAAAATAAATAATAATAATAATAATAATAATAATAGAAAAAATGATAAAAAAATGCAACATTAAATAAACCCAATAATGTGTGTGTGTAATTTAATAAAATAAAAAAACTAGAGAAAACAAAAAAAAATCTAAAAGTGAAAAAAAAAAACAATAAAAAGGTTCCAACTGCCCTAAAGTTGAAGATTGACTGATAGCCACTGTAATATAATGGGTCACAATCCACTTCAAGAAAGTGGATCGTGCAACTCATTGGCTATCGTAAATGGTTACCGACCACTAGGTGGGTAGTCACCTATGATCGCCTAAAGAAAAAAAAAAAAAGCAATCAAACTTGATTAGGTCATGTAACTAAACTTTAACCTTGATTGGGTTTAATTACCTTTTCTTTTTCTTTTTCTTCTTTTTTTTTTTTATGACCCCCACCCTAGGTGGTGGGTAGCTATCCATGGTTGCTAGTAGATCGTGATCAACTATCTTATAGTGGTCGTTGTAACCACTCTAACACTAGAGGGTGGTTGGAACTTTTTTTTTTTCAATATTTTTTCATTTTTTTATCTTTTAAAATTTTTCTTTTTTATTTTATTTTACTAAATTATATGTATTTTTCACTGAAAAATGAATTATATAACATACACAAATATATACATATATTATTATGTTTATTTAATATTGCATTTTTTCTATTTTTTATTATTTTTCTTTTTTTTTAATTATTACTTTACTTATTTTTAATATTTTATTATATTATTTATTTAACAAAAGTACATTGACCAATCAAACGGAGTCACACGTCATTATTAATGGAAATACTAACAACAAACTAACAAAGAATTTATTTGTAAATTTTTATAAATATTAAGAACTCAAATGTAAAAAATTAAATATTTAAAATTTAATTAAAAAATATAGTAAATGTTGAGAATTGAATTTATAATATATATATAAGTTTTTAAGATTTTGCAATGAAGCTCATCTGCCACCCTTTAGAACCACCCTAGTTTTGTAGGACCACCCAATTTCGCAAAATGATTTTTTTTTCTTTTTTTTTTAATCCACGTAATGAAGTTTCAGTTTTAAATGTTAAATGTAGCACAACAATGCAGGCCTAATATTGCTACCCACACTATTTGACCACTTTAGAGGCCTGAGGTAAAGTTTATACCACAAAGTCGACGTGGGAGTCCATGCAATGCAAACGGATTATTATGTTTCCCTAAAACATGCATGGAACTCCTCGAATGAAAACAATAATAGAATTTTGGATCCCATCCTAAGTTTAGTCTAATTGGATTTAATATTGTTAACTACTACTCCATTACAACATATTTTAGTGTATTTGGATTTTATTCAATCATTATATTTAACATGTAAATGATAATTTAATAAATTTATTAGTTCTAGTTTAAGCGGGAATACCCTTCCATCCCTGATCCCTTACTTTGCCTAGGCTAAAGCCCTCTCCGACTCCAAATACCTTGGTTTGATATTGCCTAAAAATAAGTAAAATGTAATTTGTAAATACATCCTTTCGTATTTTATCTATGTGTCTATATCCCGAATCTTATAAAGAATATGTATTTTGCTCATGGATGATTAATTATCCTTGATTTTATATCTTTTTTTTTTAATTATTTCATCAAAAAGATACTGTAAAAATATTTAAGATCACGTTTTACAAAAATTTAAGTCTAAACACCCAACTTCAAAATAAAGAGTTTAACTACATAAAGCAAATATAAAAGTGTATATATGCAATTTACCAAAGAACAAATTTGAATATTACATAATCAGTCGATACGACACATGCCTAAACCAAGACCATCAACCCGTTAGACAAGCACATGCGAGACTATATGGCATCACAATCGCTTCTCTTATTCTTACTTTATTCCAAATAATTAGCTGAAATGGTTTAAACTTAGTCCCGCATTTTATGGGTTATGTTACCCAATAAATACAGCCTCTAGCTGCAGTCTACAAGCACATAAATGCATATAACACTCATGACTTAATTCAGCTAATGCAATAACAAAAACAAGTAGTAAGTTTCAAATTACCAACCCACACATGGTCTTGATAAACCAGTCCGTGATTCGTGCATTCTATATCAAACTAATGCGGGTGGCAAGTACAACGTGGCATCACAAGCAATCATTTTTCAATAGTAAGTTTAAAGTTAATTACTATTTTAAACTAAATTACAGCATTAAGAAAAAGCATCGAGATAAAGCACTTAATTGATGGTCCTTAGTATTCTTACATACTCTTTGATAATTGATGCGTTTAAAATAACATTGATGCAATATTTTGGTATGGATGAAACTCATCATAATTTGATTCATAAGGGCTTTAGTCGGCTAACATAGGGCTTTGATTAACTAAATTAAGAACTTGTTTGGATTATTTTTTTTTCTATATTTTATGTATTTGATTTGTATCTAATATATATATGATCTGTATATATTTGAAAATTAGCGTTTGGATGAACTGTTAAATTTTTATCTGATAACTTATATTTTAAGATAGAGCTTAGAGATTTAGTTTTTCTAATAAGGGTATATGTGTAATTGTATTTTTTTTTCATTTGAATTCTATCTTATTTTAACTAAATGCTCATATTTAAATAGACATGAAACGAACATCAAATGGACAAAAATAAGATAAACTAAATAAGCTCTAAATTCAATTAACCAAAATTTCCTAAAATTCGACTAATAGTGATCAACTGTATTTGATTGACTTAGGCTTTAGCCTAAAACAAGCTTATTCTTAGTATTCCATCCATTACAATTTCTAGTTTAGTATTTGTTGATGGGAGAAATTCATATAGCGTCTAGCACAACTAAGCCCATAAGACCTACACAAGAAGCTTGACGTTAAAGCTAGAACCTAGCCTAAGGTATCATTAGCCTAAAGGGCGACAGTACAAGAATAACT
Source organism: Laguncularia racemosa (assembly GCA_037954665.1). NCBI lineage: Eukaryota > Viridiplantae > Streptophyta > Magnoliopsida > Myrtales > Combretaceae > Laguncularia > Laguncularia racemosa. The sequence continues at coordinate 175,294 of JBBMOL010000087.1, forward strand.
GGTTAATGATGCTCAGACATGCCAAGGTGTCATATTAATCCCATACCCTAAAAAGTGACAAGCAACACCTTAGACTTGAGGCTACCAACCAACTTATACTTCAACTTATACTTGGAGAGTTCCTCCATAAAAGCTCAGGTTCTAATTTTTAAGGGGGCATCAAAATTGGTACACATCTCTAAATCCCCAATTTTGAACTCTTACACACATATATTCATTATTATCTCCCATGACTTGCAAATAGAGTTGTGCAACTAGAATAGGTCGTGTGGTCATCTCATTTAACGTGTAAAAAAATTAGGGGTTTAGCTGAAAATTTTGGTTCGCATATAAAATGAGCTTAAGTAGTTTGTAGGTTAGGGCGAATTGGTTCGTTTAGCTTTAGAATGTTCAAAAAAATGTGGGTTAACTTGTTTAGCTTGGGGGTTATGCGACTCACCTGCTTAACCTACTAAAAAATGTGAGTTAGGTTGAAAATTTCAACTCGCTTATTAAGCAAGTTGGCTCGCATTAACTCGTAGATCAATATGGGTTAGTGTGGATTAGTTCATTAAGTTCACTTACATAGCTCTACTTACAAACTAAGTTAAGTAGCAAAGTGATTACGTCAAAAAAAAAACTTCAATGCCAATTTTAGTCATGTTCTATTTTGTAGGTCACCTAAGCCCATTATTCAATTAGAAGAAAATATGTTAGTAATAGTATTACAAAGTTTGACCTTTACTCCTAATTTTCCCTACTCAATTTAATTACTTAGGTGCCTTCTAGAATCTTTGAAATATTTATTATTTCTTTTACCCTTATTTTGCATTAGACTTAATAGGTTAACTATCTTGATCTAGATTTACATATGACAAGTTAAATTGCTCACTCAATCTAATTTGTTGATTTTAATCTACTTACCTAGTTAGTTTTCTCGACTTGAACATTCTCCTAGGAATTCACAACAAGTACTAGCAATGGAGTGATCCAAATAGCTTTAGCATTACATTTGAGTGTTCCTAGGCTAGGATTGGTTTGAAATATGATATCTAAATAACTACTATTGTTTTTTTACACAACACATCTAACAATGAAGAGAGATAAATAATGAGGTCCCACTCATCCCGCAAATAACTATTTAGGATGAGGAATCAAACCTAATCATCCTATTGGAATATAAATGTTTATATTAATATATTATAATGATTTTAATAATTTGCTCTCTATTTTTCTTGTAGAAGTCCTCTTAAATATCATGTGTCTCTCATTTCTCTTTGATCATCTATGAAGTTTTTTTTTTTTTCCCCTTTCTCACCCTTAAATTGCCCGTACCACCACCCGAACAAACTTCCCAATAATAAAATGGATTAGTAATTTATACAAGATATTTTATTTGAATATAGGCACTTGTATATTTATATGATATATTGCACATTAATTAGTTGCAATGACAAGCTTTCTGTTCCACGGGCCTATACTAATTAAAATTAGACACATCATAAGAATAAAGATGTTCAACAGAAATGGTGAGCACCTATGTCCCTATCTATACCTAGCTGAAATAAAGTAAAGTGATGATATCTAATTTCAGTTATCACAACGAAAGTTGTTATCTTTACTTTGGTACTTGTCCATCAATGGTGAGTCCAAAGCCTAACTTTATAAGCTACAGCGGCCCAATACCCAATCAACAATCGGTCAATCATTTATTTACTATAGGTAGGTAGGTATATCCGAAAGCCCAATGAACATATATTCTAGGAAAAAGACTCATAGGATTGGGACCTCGAAAATATAGACATTCCAGTTTCGTCTGTGCTCAAGTTTGATTGATTAGGTCTTCCACCTAGTTACGTGTTGATTTTCTTAAGAATAAAATAAGCATGATTAACTTTTTTTCATGAGTTAGCGTGAACTCTGTTTATTCATAGGATTAATACAAATTCAAACATTACTGTACCCGGTTACTATTGTTGAAAAATCGAATCACTTTTTTACCCGTCAATGGGAATAAAAGTAATGTTTACTGGAAAAATGAAAAACATATATCCAATAGTTACATCTTGAAATATGTATATTGATTTATGTCAAAATTCATTTAAATTCCATATATTTTAGGTAAATCATTTGAACCATTTATATTTATATTAAAATTCAGTTTATATTTATATTTTTCACATTAATTAAGTTGCTTTTCTAGTATTTTTCACCATGACAAAAATAACTTGTTAGGTGCGGCCATATAAATATAGAGAGCTTATGATATATAAGATTCGATGGAATTTTGAAGTAAAATGGGGAGACTCATCATGTGCGAGATTGCCATCAATCTAGATAGTCTGAATCAAAACGAGTTGGTCAAGAGGTATAAATTCAATGTATTGTGAAAAATGGTCCAAGATTACAGTTGGCAATTGTCGGATACTAATCCCACAAGACAAGGTGGACAAAAGATCATGCATAATATAAACACGTGTCGTCAAAGGTATACATGATCATATTGATGCTACTACATGCTTGCTTATTGGACGGCATAAAATGAGGAATACATGGATGGGTAGGGATTAGATTAGTTTTTTTTTTTTTTTTTGAGTTAAATCAAACTATAAAAATGTAATTTGGTTTTTTATCGGTTTAAATCGGTTCGATTTTATTTTATTTTTTAAATTATAAAATTTTGATTTGGTTTAATTTAGTTTACAAATTAAACCATATTTTGTTTTTTAAGAAAAAATATTTGATTTCATATGAGTGGTATTAAATTTATTTAATAATATGTATTGATATCATGTAAAAAAAAATAAAAAAGTCAATATTTAAGCAATTAAAAAAATTTAAATGTTTAATATAATTAATTTATTTTTTAGGCTAGCATATAAGATAAAATTTAAGTTAACCTATATACATATTTATTAAATTATAGTTATAAAATTTAAATAAATATATTTTTAATAAAAGTAAACCAAAAATTCTTTTAAATATTATATTATAATAATTTTTTAATTATAAATAAATTATCATTATATATTTTTTAAAAATGATTTGGTTTAGATTAGAAAAATTTTAAACTAAATTACAAATATATATATATATTATATGATTCGATTCGATTTGGTTTAGTTTTTTATCCATCCTTATCCTTATGTATATTCCTATGAGTTTTATACACCTATATTTTATTTTGTTTTTAGTCCTATTGAAACCTATACTTTGACAATTACATGGATCTTTATCCGGATGAGTACTAGATTGAAACAATCGAGTCTGAATCGATTTTTTTTTTTTTTTTTTTTGTGGGACTGAATGCTAGCCCAGTTTATGAACAAACTTGGAGTGGGTATGAGCCCCACCAGACCAAGGATTTTATACTCGATTTACATATTGCATTAACTTATGGCTTCTTAAAATTTCCTAATTATGTTTTTTATATCTACCTTTGTCTTTGTGTATTCTCGCTTTAAGTTTAATATTTATCTTATCATTTTATACTTTCTATATTTTGTCATGTATCGACATTTCGCATAAGCGAAATAAATGCAAAATCACCTGTGAAGTTACCAATTTCAATTTCTATATTCTTTTAATTTCTTTCCATCTGTTGGCATTAAATAATAAATAAAGCTCAGTTAATATCTTTCCATCAATACTGACTTTACGCATAAACATTATTATTATTATTATTATTATAGGGGTTCTTTTATTTTCTAGTCATCCTATTTATTATTTTTGGTTATACATAGCGTGCTTAATGTATTTTGAAGTGGAGTCACTGCACAGGCGCATTATTTTTTTAAAACAGAATAGATAAATAAATAAAGAAACTATTGAGTGTTGAGTTGTATTCTTAGGATAGTTAGTAACGTGTATAAATTTCCTTTCATTTCAATTTTTAAAAGCAATATTATACGGCAAAGGACGTATTAAAATTTTTATTATACAAACTCATGAGAGATAAATTACCTATAAAAAAAGAAAGTATTACAACTGGCAATAGATAAAATAAAATCTCAAAGGGGGTGACTTTGTCTTTTTCATAAGGAATATATATATAGGACAAGAAAGCTTGGAGTAGGACATACATAAGAAATATTCGGAAGAAAATGCAAATAAGCATCAAATTTTGATTTTAATATAAATACATTCCCGAATTTATAAATTGTATTTTAATATGCTATAAACTCTTAAAAATTGGTGAATAGCTCCACAAGATTGTAAATAATCTCCTAAATGTAGACTTTGATACAAATATATCTTCAAACTTGTTAAAATACACTTTAACAATATTTTACGTTTAATTTCAATATTTTATTTTTAATGGATGGAAAAAGTAAATGACCTTTAACATTGCAAATTTATAAGAGTTTAGAAATATTAAAATATATTTTATAAGTTCATGAATATATTCATCTATAAATAAAAAATTAGAGGATTATTTATAATTTCCTTAATATTTATTACTTAATCGACACAGTCATAGGACCTACATTTCTCAAAATATATAATGCACTTTCTGACTTTCCTTTCTGTTGTAGATATTTCTTTATTTGATTGGGCAGATTCTATTATATCCTTGTCTTGATATTTTCTCCTTTTGGTTGTCTTCTACATATTTTTAAAGTTAAAGTTAGGTATAAAAAATAATCTGAAATGTCTCCGGAGAGAGAGTACAGAGTTCTATTTTTGGTCGCTGACATTTCCTTAATAAGATGGTTTGCATCATTGGGTAATGTAAACAATTATGAACATAAAATGATTATTTTATTTTATTTTATTTTCCCAGGATTCGATTGGATCACAGTTATTAGAAAAGTCATCGTCATGCATGATGTTTTAGACAAACACAAGTCCCATATTGGGAATAAACTCCTTCTTTCCACAAAACCACATGCATCAGTTTCATTCAAAGAAACATGCCAAAATAATACATATAGCATTGATTAAACCAATTAAAGGAGGAGGAGGAGGAGGAGTTAGAGATCCAAATGTCCATTTTGAGAATATCTCTTATATAAAGATGAATAACATTAACCTGTAAAAAGGTTCTTGCACAATTAGTGAATAAAACCAATTGCTTTAATAGGAAAAATCTCTTATGAGGATAGAAGGTAAAAATAAATAAATAATAAAGAAGAAGAAAACTACTGAAAAACCTAAATCTTTAACAGGACGTTGACACAACTTTTATTTATAAAATAAAGACCAGTTGTACTTCGTCAAATATAAATCAAGACGATGCCTTAATATAGCAGCGGCATATTAGTATCATCGTTTCCGTGACTTGATTTAGAAACGTGAGGCCAAACCACGACGACTGCCACTCCATGTTGTTTTCAGAGAAATCCGGACAATGGGGTAGAGTAAACCCTCAGTTGATTCGGGTTCTTCTTCTTCTTCTTCACTTCATACCCTACATGACAACGGGACCATCATTAATTACGCAATTAAACTTGTAGTGTTCAAAATGACATTTTCAGCCGCCGTATGGCTAACGGATGTCGTGTTAGAATTAAAGATGGACCAGGTTCGATATTGATAATATAAAACAGTAGCCATTTTTTTACGTCAAAATTGTTGACTTTCCTCTTTCTTAATACACGTTTTTTTCACCTGGCAAAAGAAAAATATACGAATAATAAAACACGTTTTCACCCTTATCATTCCAGCAACGCGTTCATATAAGAATTGTATAATTAACCACAGTAAAACTATAGAAAATGCATTACAATTTGAATTATTATATGTATAGATTAGCTAAATTGTATTATCATATTACGATTGAATCATTGATTACATGTACGACGTGGGAGACTGTGCCGACATTATAAAGACAAGCCAAAGTTCTGCTACCTAATGTACACTTCCAATCATATATACACCGCCACATGTATTCATAAAAAATATAAAAAGTAGGTATTGAATATTTGTCATGAATGGGAATGAGTTGAATTGAATTGGGACGATAAGATGTTAATTTTATATTTGAATTAAATGTTAAATATTAAATTTAGAATTTTAAGCTCAAACTTGGTTTGATGAAGCTTGTTTTAAGTATTCAAACTTGATTCAAACTTAAGTAATATTGAAACTTAATTTAAGTTTTATTAGGCTCGCGAATTATTTAAGTTAAAAATTGTGAAATTTGAAGCTAGAGCTAAACAAGCACTCAAATAGTGAAATTACTTAGATTAGATAGGAATGAGATGCACATCTATCGTAAAACTCTTATATCACATGTATTCGATAGCTTTTAGTTGTCCCCATTATTAAGAATGAGATAAGAACATTATATTATGGTTAGGTTAGCAATTATGAAAATTTTATTATGTACTCATTTAAATTTTCTTTACTTAAAATTTTCTACAAGAATTCTTAAGAATGTATACAAAAAAATTAAGACATGATGTCTCTAAAATGTAGGAAAGATGAAGTACTTTATTGTAAATATCAAGGATAGAGATTTGTAATGATGTTCTAATAGAATTCATAAAGTAAGTTAATACTTTTTATTCTTTTTCAAGTAAATAAGATTTTCTTTGATATAAAAAATTACACATTTCAAACCAATCAATACAAGATGAATGACAAGAGAAAAATTGGAGGTACAAAAACTTAACTAGTTAATCTATTACAGCTTTTCTAGCGTCAACATGTCCTACATAAGGGATATCATTTTTTTAAAAAAAAGAAAAGAAAAAAACTCACACAATTGGTGAGTGAAATAAATCCCACAAAGGAGAAAACATAATTCCACATAAGGGATGAAAACAAAAGGAAAAAGAAATAACAAATACGTAAAAACTTGGTTATTTTAAAAACTACCGATAGATTGATATCAATCTAATCGCTACAATCTTCAAACTAATTTGATTTATAGAAGTGGATTTGTAATAGTGGAAACAAAATTCATAAGGAGTTAATCTTTATGAAGTGGCCGTTGTGATGATTATTCGTATATACTTCCATGAATAATTTGTTAAGACTTTCATTTTTCTTCATGAGTTTCATTAGGTAACCTTCATAAATTCGTAAAGCTTATTCTCAAAAGAACACTTGAATATTTGAATTTAGAATTCAAAATATTTTCTTATAAATATCCCTCCATATAATCTCGAAATATATTGCACCCAACTCAATTTTTTGAATTTGTAATAAAAGCTTTCCAAAACAAACCTCTTTAATATTTTGTTGCTTTGAACCGCTTCCAACCAATTTTAACTATTCTGACTTAGTTCCAATACTAATTTCATGTTCTATTTAGCTTGCTCAACTAGTTCCAACTTCAAGCTTGTTTTTGGTTTGCTTTAATAAAATAGACCATGAATCAAACTTTATATTTATCCCATTGATGAATTAATCCATATTAATCCTTCATTCTACACATAATATTTAATCCAAAAAAAAATTATCCAACCTTAGTGAAAGGAAATCAAAGAGATTACATAAATATATTCGACTAGTGGAGTTGTGCCTTCAATTGATCATTAAACCAACTTAATTCATCAATGATATTAATTATGTAAAATCAAATATATAACTGAAAATTTCATTTTTGTTGCACACTCAATAAACTTGTTAGTATGTACTTAATACATGTTTTGTTATCAATAAAACTATACTAGAAGATTTAATAGAAATGTAATACCAATAGATTGTTAATGATCAAGAAGATAGTAAAAACTCAAATTTGAGATTAGTAGTAGTAGATTTGTTGATATTAACATTAATAGTAGTGAATTTGCGGATTTAGGATAGTAAAGAAAGAGAGAGGTTTAAAAAAATGGGCTAGGAGGGGTGGCAGTTGTGGTGTGGTGGTTTTGTTGGTTGATGAGGAGGAAAATATTAAATTAAATAAAAAAAGTTAATACTAATTGACTCATTCATTGTTGATATAACAAACCAAGAAAGATATCATTCATACAAATACTTTGTGTATTGAATAATAGAAAACAAGTACCTTTAAAGTTTTAATATGTTGTAATATTTGCAAAATATAAATGATACTTTTTTAGAAATTATCACTGCCATATGTTTAAATATTATTAATATTTATCCATCGGTAATATGTACATGTAGCATATTAGGAGGGGGAAATTTAGTTTTCCTTCATCACATTCTTGCTTAGTTTTCATCTACTTCTTCAAAAATCTTAGGAAGCAACAAAAAAGACTACATGTGCTTAGTTTTCATCACATTCCGTGCTTGTTACACATGCTATGTGAATCTCATGCTTCATGTGGTAGGGACAAACTTTTTGTTTCCTGCAATTTATAGTAAAAGGGGTGAAATGGAGAGGGATTGAATATTGAATGTTATAAGTGATACAGAAAAGATTTAATGAAATTTGGGCTCTTGAGTATTTCTCTAAATTGAATGTTGCAATGAGATCTTTTTATAAGATAAATTAATTGGTATTTATGCTAAGGGATGGCCAATAACTATCATTAGATTATTCAAGAGTTTGAATTAATTGAGTTGTGCTCACAACAAATTTAGGCTTTAAACGTAATGTAATGAGCCTAAGAGTTCAAAAGGAATCTAGTGAATACAATTTGGTCCTATAAGTTTACAAGAGATTCCGGGTAACATTACTAGAAAAGGTTAGATCTAATTAGAGCATGCTTAAAGAGCCTTATTTGACTCCTACCAATCTAAAGTTATTTAAAACATCTAAATTTAAACCAATATTTTTGATAAATAATTATTTATTACAGTATAATTATTAAGGTCCCCACTTTTATTTGAAGAAAAGCCTTTTATATTAAAGTGGTCATATTCCTTGTGAGACATGAGGTGTTTGATTCACAACAAAACAAGCTAAAGGAGACTATTCAACAAGAAATGGGGTCATGTGATAATAACCCAAGTGGAAAGTAGTTATATGTAGTTTTTCTTTTTTTATAATTTTTAACTGAACTAGATGATTAAGTGTAACTATTCCCATTTTCCCTATGGAGTTAGTTTGATGAATATAGTATATTATAATATGTTAGTGTTGATCTCTTTGTTGAGTTTACAAAGCAATTCATAATATTACTAAATTACTATATTTTTGTAATATAGTTGTTTAATTTACCAAATTGGTACTATATGTACTATAGTAGGTTAATATATTAGTGGTGTTCAGTTTGTTGAGTTTATAAATAGTATATTGTTGTATAGCAATAGTTTAATTTACAATACAATAATTACTAAATTAGTTGCCTGTTGATTTGTACTATATTACGATGCTTTATTACTAAATTAGCATTAATAGTTCCATTCTTAATACATAGTGCTAATGGTTATCCTTGTTATGAGTCAGAAAATTGCATGTTTAATCTATCATTGGGTACTAAAGTAGTACTACATGTAATGTAGGTTAAGCAAATTCTCCTTTCTAATGTAAGGTCAACTTGGTAATAAATGTTAGTGGTAGGTTCGAAGGAGTAAGGGATGGGAGGGAATATGTTGGTGGTGAGTAGATCAGCTAGACAATTGATATCAACACAATTAGTGAAGCTACCTTGCTATCCTTGTAAATTTTGGGTTTATTGACATTGAAAAGATATATATATTTTTTATTTTTGGGAAATTGTAGCTAATGGTGGGAGAATGAGCCATTTGGTGCTATAGTAGCTATTGTGAGGGTTCATGATAATGGTCGAATATATGTTAAGTATGTTGAGGGTAAATAACTTGAGAAGGGGTAGAGGTTAACGTTGGTAGTGAGTGTAGTTTTGTGCCAGAGGAGGAAGAGGTAATGGTGGAAGTTGATTATTTATCTGATGATGACGGAGATGAGGTCTTAACGACATAAACGAAGAAAGAAACCTTTGTAATTGGTAGAAGTTCTTATAGGATTAGGGGTTTTTAAATAGACATAGATACTGTATTTGATGATTATACAAAAGAAGTTCATAGGGAAAAGAAGTGGAGTTATAGGCAAAGTGTGGCTAAGGAAAATGCGAATGATGCAGAGGATTTATTCTCAGAGGATGAGGATAGCTTTTATATAGATGCAAGGGAGGAAGGAAGAGGTTAAACCTAAAAAGAAGATGTGAATAAAGGATCATTATGATTTAAGTGCACAAACTCCCTATATATGCATGTGGATCGTCTTCTTTAGTAGAGAACAATTTAAGGAGGCAATGAACAATTACTTAATCCATGATGGGCTTGAACTGAAGTTAACATCGAATTACAAGAGACAAGTTCAATATAAGTGCAAAAACAAAGGCAAACCGTTTGCAATATTTGCATCACATGAGTCAAGAACTAATGAATTTGTGGTGAAAACCTTTACAGACCAGCATAGTGAGTTTTGTAAGCCTTCCTTGAGAAACACTCATGTTATGTACAAGGTACTTACAAGAAATTTTTTTTCAAAGCTAAGAATCATTATGAAAATGGCGACCATATACATGAAAAAACTTTCAAAGGAAGAGTTAAAGGTGGATGTAGCGTACAATTAATATAAGTGTGTGAGAGAGTATGCCTTTAGGCAGATAAATAGTAGGTTTAAGATGGAAATTAATCGTTTATGGGACTATGTTAATGTACTCAAGCAATGTTTGAAGGGCCTCCCAAAAGCTGTAGAGATTATGGTTGAGACGCCTAATCTAGCCCATCCCTTTTACTTTTAGAGACTTTTCATTTGTTTAATGCTTGTAGATTGGGCTTCGTTGAAAGATGTTGACCTATTTTGGGCACAAATGGATGTTTTCTCAAGTGTAAGCTAAGGGGAAGTTATTGAGTGTAGTAGCATGTGATGCGAATGATCAGATGTACCTTGTAGCATGAGCTTACACGAAGGGAGAGAACATAGACAATTAAGCATGTTTCTTATGAGAGTTTGATCTATTAATAGGATTAAGAATTGGATTGGGCTTCTCTATTATTAGAATGTTATATCTCTTATTTGAAACATGTTTATATCATTTTCTCAAGTTATGTTTAATGTGTCTTGTTGATAATATGTAACCATAACTTCCATCTTTGTTTGATGATGTTTAATGTAGGGCTTGGAACAAGCCAAAAGTGACAGTTACCCTATGGTGGAGCATAGATTCTATGCTTAAAACTTCTTTGTGAACTAGAGGAAGAAGCATAAGGGAAGTGAATTGCAATGTCTATTTTGGTCGGCGTGCAAGTTGATGACAATCAATGAATTTAAGGAATGTGTTTGTTGGATAAGGGAGTTGAAACCTATAATTGTTGATGATCTTCTGTGGAAAGATCTAAAACATTGGTGAAAAGCATTTTGTAGGTAGGAGATGAAGTGCGATGTCATGGATAACATCATGTTGGAGTGTTTCAATGCTATTGTGGTTGAAGCAAGACACATGTCAATTATCTCAACAATGGAGTGCATCCAGTAAAAAAAAAATCATGAGGAGAGTAGTTGATAAATATCGAAGACTAGAAAGTAGACATAGTGTTTTACCTCATGCATTCCTAATAATTTGTCGGAAGACCAAAGATGAAGAGGAATAGAGAGGAAGTGGAAGGTAGTGGGAAATTTAGGAGGTCATCTCAAGTTATGGCATGCAAATTATATAGCAGAAGAAACCACAATGCAAGGGGATGTCCACACAAAAAATTCAAACAAGTATGATCACACTAAGCATTACTATGTTATTTGTTGTTCGCTTCTTTACAATGCATTACTTGTTTAATTTGTGCTTTGGTGCATTGCAAAGTGGAAGCAACATCATAGGAAGTGGCATTATGTGGAAAGATCTATTAATGAAGGTAATGCACCAAGCAATTAGGTGTCATTTGTTTTTTCAAACTTTTAATACGAGCTTTGTTAATCAAAATTGATTTTTTTTTAAGCTTTTAACTTAACTTTTTTAGGATTTACAATAGTGAAAATATAAATTTTCTAACACAATTTTGTAAATATTTTCATAAATATTATGAGCTAGCTTTCTATACATGAATGATTTACAATCGTATATGTTGTATTGCTAAAAACATGATATTTCAGGCAAAATCCCATACTCCAATATTGAAGTGGAGTATTGCACAACCAATTGTAAACTTTCCCTAAGCAGATTGAGGAATACACTTTATATAGATGTTACCTAGATTTTCATGCCTAGTTTACCTACATTTGGTCACACAATTTGGAGACACAATGGAATGTGTGCAATAGCATGATGACAATACAACCCCAATGGGCGTGAAATAGCCCTATGTAAATGCCACAACTCCATCTTTACATGCTACAACATAACCAACTAGGGTGTAGGCGAATCTCTCATATAGATTGCAATCTCTAAGCAAATTCAAATGTATTAAAAATCTAGTGATTATATGTAATTTTATTTGCACAATTAAAGCACTTTGACATACATGCTATGACCCTGAGAATAGGACCTTCAATCTTACAAGTTCAAATGGTGGGTGGTGTGGTTCTGTGTGTTGACTTGAGTAGTGTAGTTGCATGTTGTTTTAGTTAAGGTTGTGTGTTGTGTGCTGACTTGAGTAGTGTGTTTGTATTGTGTTTTATTTGATTTATGTGTGCTTCTCTACACATGTTTGTGTGTGTGGGTAAGGATTTAGTAATAGGGACAGCCGACAACAGATGTCACATAGAGTTTGTAATCTTTCATAAATGATCTTATAATCTTATCTTAGGCCACAACCAACGTGGTGCATATCACCACGGGGGATTAGGATGAAGAAGGCCTACATCATGCATAAACATGGACATTGGATGAATCAGTGGATGGTTGCATGACAAGCACGGTTGTAAGTTGACATAAAGGAGGTGTAAGCTAGAAAGCACACTAAAGTGAATAACTCGACTAAGAAAAAAAAGGAAAAGAGAAGCTAATTCTGAGGTGTAAGAGAGATTGAATAGCCATGGAAAACTTCTACAAGAGGATGTGGATTAGGCCGACAGACATAAATCTTGATAAATAAAGTGATGACAATGAGGAAAAGGAGCTACTACTTAGGAAAGTTGAATGAAGAAGTAGTAAATGTTGATGCTACTCACTCGTACATGAAGACTATTTAATTGTGTAATGTCCTTTATATTATTTTTTACCGTTTTATGCTTCTTAGATAATATTGCACTTTTGAGATACGATGTATAGTTTTTGTTTAATGGCATAATGTACCAACAAGTACCTAAGTAAGGTTGTAAATAATTAAATATTCTATTATTCTTATTAATTGGAAATTTGTAACTCAAATGCAGTGCCATTGTTTTGTTTGCAATTCCCCTATACCATGTATGTATTATGGCACTGGATCTTCTATTGATAACTACTATAATGCCACTAACAAAGAGGAAAAATAGTAGATTTCTAGAAAGAATTAAAGTTTAACAACGCTGATCCTACCCTTGTTTTAAGTCTCATTACTTGCTCTGTGTTTATAGTATTACCTTCCTCTTACCATCCTATACTATAGCGAAATCCCTAACTAGCAAGCCATCTAATGCCTAAGGGCGTCATCAAGTATGTTCTTACTCACTCATTACCAAATGATTTAGGCAACTTAGTTCCTTGTAGAATTCTAGAGGAGCCATATTGAGTAAATAATGTTGTTTAAAGAGATAAAAGGCCACAAGGATGTTGGTGTAGTAAACCTTTTTGTCTCCTCTAAGCTCACTTTGAAAGGAGTGGAAACTATTGGGAGTTCTTTGAAAAATAGCATAGTCATTTCATAGTGTGGTGTATCATGTGGCTCATAAAGGTTGAATTTCCAATAAGAGGCTTAATGATTATCATGAGTCATATATAGATAATACTAACACGTAACCTTGCAGGTCAAGGATATCTTCTATTGCAATGTCATGCCAATCAGTTACATATACTCCACCTAATAATCAACTGCCCAATAAACAGAGTATGTATTTCCATAAAAATAAGAATCTAGACCAACATGTGGTATCTTCAACTTTTCTTCATATTTGCCTTAGTTGAGATAGTATTTTCAGAGAGTAATGCTTAATATGCTTAGCTTATCACCAGAAAAGTCAACACTCAATTTTTAGAGATGTCCCATAAATCACCATTTTTCCTAGGATTTAATTTTGAGTATATTGGAAGTAATTATCTAATATATGTAGGTATAGGCTTGGGGACTAGCTTGTTGGTAAATAAAACTTAGGAAACTCACTCCTTTAGCACTTAATCTTAATACAGTAGACATTGGCTTGCCATTTCTAAATTTTGATGTGTTTAAAGATGGTATTGCGCAATCTTATGTTAATATGGATGATTAGCTAGTTGAGTGCTCTTAACTAGATGGTGCAACACTCTTAGCTAACTATTGAAGCGCTCTTAGTTTACTCAATGAGCATTGATTTGGTCATGTAGAGTGTGCCTACCCCTGTTCTAGTTAAGTTGCAATGGTAAAGCACCTGGGCACTTTAGTTAGGAAGTAGAGTGCCCTTTAGGTGCTCTTAGTTGGATTTAGCAACTTAGGTTGGTTGTATGTTGCTACATTGACTTGATGTTGTTGTGTTACTCTATTCTTTAAAGAATAGAAGACCATGGCGACTCAAGTGCGACTAGCTACTTTTGTTATGAGTGATATGAAACATGATGCAACTACTACTGTTTGACTTTAATTGAATTTAGGCTACCTTTTATTTATGCTTCTCTATCTAGTTCTCTAAAATATCTAGCTGACATGTTGCAATATTTTTCAAAAGTTGTTGATACTTTTTTTTTTTTTAAATTCTACTATTTGGTTTCTATCACTATTACTGTGGTTGTTTTACTGAAAATGGATTACTCTCTCACTATTTGAATTTTGCTAAGATCTTAAGAGAATACATGAGAATGAAAAACATCTTGTTATGATTTTAGAATAGTAAACACTTCCTTTTTAGACAAAATCTTGGTATCTATAAAACACATAAGTTTTGAATTCTAATGAAACTGGTTTTACATATAAGCATTAATCACTTGTGGAAACTAAGAAGGGCCGGTGATTAAGATTAAATTACTTCATTGGATCCTATCTTAATAGGAACAAATTTGTTATCATCAATTTTGATCTTTTCAATAACATGAACAAAATGTAAAAAATGACCCCAAAAAGAGAGAGAAAAGTCAACCCTAATAAATATCAATTTTAACTAGAAGAAAGGTCAATATAACTTTTGCTAAGCTGATTGCTCTTTTACAATTCAAAACTATTCTTTCTTTCACAATACTAACCATACCACTTTCTATTAGGTGCTTAATAAAAATTTCAAAAAAAAGAAAAGAAAAAGCCCTAACACTTCTACATAAGCATCATGTAGACTTAGTTTTACATGGACACAATGCCAATACATGGACCTACTTCCAATAGATTGTCCTCACACTTCTGCATTCATCTACATTACTAGTAATTACATGAGATATACTAAACTAATTACAAACATCCATTCTCAGCTATCAAGAAAAGCTACTCACCTAAATATCTAACACATTGCATGATCCCCTACCATGTCTTTCCTCTTAGTACTATATACGATATGAACTTGATCAATGTCAACATGAACAAAAGCTTATAAACTTTTATCACAATTTTAAGTTTCCTTATTTCTTCTTCAACACTTGTATTGTTTCTTTGTAATGGGGTTCGAACAACCACCATTCCATTTGATTCCACAACATCTCCTACAATGATCTTTCCTAGAAATGTGTTATCTTCCATTAGCCTTAGCCTTTTCTCTACCATCAATGTCAACACTCTTTCCTTCAATCTTAACTCTTTAGTCACGTCTAATGTTTGTGCTTAGTTTTTCTCCTCTGAAGGGACACACCGGAAGAAGTTGCAAGCATAAACTAACATATTTGGCAACTTCTTCATTACTTAACTTATTGACACGTCTAACTTCTTCACCTTCCCTGACTCCAAAATTAAGATTTCTTAACTAATGTGGGTCAAGTCTTTTCTGAATTCAATTAGTCTAACATCTTCTCTCCATTGTTCTCTCTCAATTTTGTTGAATCTTTACAACTTAGGATGGAATTAAGGTTAAGGTTAGGGTTTAGACAATGTAGGGCTTCGTGTGTTTGTTTGATAAGTATGTAGTTACCAAGAAGGTTTTCTTATTTTCAATTAGGTGTAATTGTGTTATGATTTCACCTATATATATTTTTTCTTTATTCCATCCTAACTAACATGCTCTTCTTTTTTACTATCATAATCTACACCATGATCCAATTGGATGCCCACTTGGAATATTTTTATTCCATGTTACTATAATAATACAAGTGTTAGGATGTAGATGGATGAGCAAGCCACGTAAGGTAACAAGCGTTAACAAAGTGAATCTTGGTATCATTAATGTATTAAAAAACTTTTATTAGGTATTAAATTGATCTATTTTATAGTTTAGGTACTAAATTGTAAAAATAGCCAAAGTTTGGGTAATAATAGTAACATTGACCAAAATCCAAAAGTGTTACTTCATCTTGTAAAATTTAAAAAATATGCAAAATAAACTTCAAACTATTATGAAATCCCAAAATTGTTGCTAAAATGACTATAAATATTGATGGTTTTAGGGTTTTAGAATGGTTTGAAACATCTATCAAAATTTTTAAAGTTTTGAGAACTTGAAGTCAAATTTTTATAGTATAAGGATTCCATTTGCATCTAAGTAATGGCTCAACGACTGTATTTGCAATTTGGCTTATTATCATTTTCTTTTCTTTCTTTTTTTAATTTGATATAATGCATTAATATAATAACATAACAAAATATAAAATGGTAAGCTAGTTGTCTTGAACAGCATAATTATTGAGGAAGTGCCTTCTCTAAGCAAGAGTTTAAGGAGCATTTTTCTCTAAACATTTCTTGATCTTTTTGTAACAAATACAAAATATATCTTGGTGGCATAAGGAAAAGACTCTTTGCTTCCTCCTATCTCTACACTCAATTAGTAAAAAGAAAAATTCACCCACCATATTTACTTCTCTCTACACATAAGATAATCTCCACTATTTAACTTGTGGAAGTCTTTTCACACAAGTAGAAACAACATTCATTAATCTGTTTTGCAAACATTTATGAAATTTGACCATGGTGTGATTTCTATTAAAGAATCTAGTTAGAATTTTTTTTGTAAATTTCATTTTTACACATAAACTTAGGTCCTAAAAGGTCCCCATAATTCAAATAGCAAAATATCAATTTTTCTTAGCTTCTTAGTGAATTCTATTATTTGTCTTCCTCTATTACCACTTATCATGTGTCTATAGTAGCTCTTCCTAAATTTATGTGAGCTAAGCCATGGTCATTAACTTATATCATCCTTCCTTAGATGGTTCCCAACTAATTGACTAGCTTTGAATTTCAAAAAGATGTTTTTTCCATTGGCTGTAAGCTTAGAATTCATTAGATTATTTGTGTTTAGGCTTTGGTTGGTTTTTCTAAATAACAAATTATTCTTATCTATTAAAAAAAATCATTTTGAAAAAGAAAACAGAGCTTAAAGGGCAATATTGGTTGAGATAGTTTTGACTTCTTGTTGTAACAATTTGATTTAGTCCATTTAAAAATAGATTGGAAATAATTGGATTGGTATTGCTATCCTACAAATTGAAGTGACCACCATAGCAGTTTAGTTTAGATGGTGTTGATGGCTTATTTCCTCCAATGGGCCTCTATGCCCAAGGCTAACCCATGAAGGCTACTCCCAAATGTAGATGATAGGGACTACAAAATAGGTGACACTCATTCAGAGGTAGTAATGATTCTTATTGCCCTTTTGGTAGGACACACTTCCCACTAGCGTCTATTCCCTAGCCAAATTAGAGAATAGTGGGATAGCGATTGTCGGTCAATCACACTACACCACCTTGACCTATAAATACTCTCAAGCAATGACATGTAAAGGGTATGCACACTAAATCCTATGCCTACTCTTTGATTATTACTACGTTCTCTCTACTAAAAAAAAATCATTGTTTTATGCATTGGAGTGGCCATGTTAGAGTAATCTTTGGCGCCTCCTAACCCATGTTTGCTACTTATGTAGGGTTCTTCCTACTCTCAAAGCACGAAGACAACTTGAGCTTAGTACAAAACCATGTATGATGATTAGGCAACAACAAGTGGGGACACTTTCTTAAAGCATGCAAGGAATTGGCATCTTGGATAACCTAATGGTGTTGAACACTTGTTCTTAAATTTGTAATTGTTAGTAATCCATTTATAAAGGCTCATTAAATGAATATTTTATTTTCAGACTATGTAAGCCACCCAAATCCATTCCTACCTCTTTTTTAAATGTTGAAAAGCTTTATTTAAATATAAACAGATATCCTATATTGAAATGTTTTCTATTGTAGATTCAATGTAGAAAAGAGGAGTACATTCTTCATAGATAATACGAGAAATAAGTTTCCCTCATTTTTATTATTGTTATTACTATTATGATTAATTTTGGATCCAAATTAGAAGATTGTTCCCAATTGAAAAAGTGTGAAAGTAATGTTATCATCTGAAAGCAATGACATTGGACAAAAAATGGGACTAAATCTCTGTGACTTGGGTCTAGTAAGAACTTTTTATTTTTTATTAGACTATCTCAAAGCCTAATTAAGGATCCATTCAGGTTTTCGAGTATTATATCAACATCTTAAGTAATTCTTTTTTATAATAATGTCTTTACTTTATTTTTAAAGTTCTTGAAAAAAGTTTCTTAATAATTATTTTTATTATTTATGAGATTCACATTATAAAAATAATAATAAAAAAAAAAGAAAAACAACTTTTGTGAGGCCAAGCTCCCTCCAAAATGCTAAAAACTCCAAAAGTGGGGTGTGTAGCTTAAGGAGCCGTGCTAAGGTACCCGCTTGGAGATGGATTTAATCCCACCGCCTGTGACCTCGGCCTAGCAATGGTCAATGGCTACCTCCTCGAAATTTGTAGAGATATCCTAAGCTCAGATCTTGTCTTACATAGTATAAAGGTACAATCGAAGTGCAACATTTCAGTTATGTATGTCCAGAGTACGTAACATTGCAATTTAGACCAATTAAAATGTAGGGAATTAATAGTTTTCGAAGCATTTTTAATGTAGTAGAGTTAGTTATTGAATTTATAATGGAAATTAAGCTTACATAACGAATTTTTGGCATAATATTCTTAAATGATTTAAGTCATCCACCATTGGACCACCTTGGAAATGGATAAAACGGTGGACCACTAAGGTTTGTGCAAATATTATTAAATTTCTTAACTTTTAGTTAAAAAATTATAAGAAAATATTATAATATTTTTGGTAAATTATAAATATATTTTTAAACTATTAATCAAGTGTGTATAAACACTCTAAACTTTTAGAGTGTAACTTTACTTTTTAAAAACTTTTAAAAATACATAAATAATTCTTGAACCGTTACTACAACCTCAATTTATATTTTACTTGTCAAGAGGATAAAACCATATTTTAAAAATTTAAGAGATTTACATACATTGAATTAATAATATAGGGTATATTTGCAATTATTCATTATATTTATGGCTTTTGGGGATTGTCTTTTTTTTTTTATTTATATTTGTTTTATGTTTGATTTTGCATCTATTTGAAATTTAACATTTAAAAAATTATTGGAATGCATCTAATTTGTTTCAATTTCAAACTTGATCTCTAATCATTTCTATATTTCATCATATTTATAGGGAAAATAGTAGTCGGCAGAAATGGGTGTTAAGAAGTGAAATTGTGTATTTTCAAAGTAAAACATTTAAAACATGCAGTTTATTTATTTGTAAAAAAAATAATTGTTTGTTTTACTAAATTAATTAATTTTTTTTTTAAAAAGCAAACTCTTCCACTTTTGTGAACATTTCTTAGTTATTTAAGTTTATAGAAAATGCCACATAATTTTATCTTTTTAATATCTTATTTTAATGAAGTTCCGAATAAAAAACAACATGAGAACAGGATTAAAAGATAAAGAAAAGGAGGGAAAATCCCCTGTAATGTATTGCTTTTTTCCATGAAACATGTGCAATGAATGCTTTCAGATTTACTTTCTTATTATGTACATGGGTAACGAAAGCACAAGTACCTATAATGTTTGCATCTTGTTTGAGATGGGGTTGCATTGATTTCATCTCTCAACCGCCCACTCTCTAACTGCCACACAATCTTCCATCTTGGGATTAGAGGCAGCAAGACAAAAGCACACACCACACACAAGTTGCTGCATGGAAAGCCATTCCCAGTCATTAATATATTTAACGTGAAATTTCACATGTAAAGTTCTTCTTTTCCCACAAAAGGTGTCCTTGTGTTTTTGTCTTCGTGAGAACTTAGATTAAAAACAATGTGAAATGGCACGTAGTGTGTGTTCTATGACTCGACGGGTCCCTTTCAAGATCAAACCAAAACTTTGTATGAACGAAGCATAACCACGATCACCTCCATTTTCTCGAAAATGAAGTTCTAATACGTGTACTATATTATTAAGTTTATTACATGTAGGAAGTATGTGAAGTACTGAAGTTGACTTATCAAACTAGCCAATTTGGGTTTTTATATATATATTTACGAAAAAGCAATATGATTTTATTTAGTTCCTTTATATAAGGATGGATAAATTTTAAAATCGAATAGATAGATACATATATCTAATAAATATATTTTTACTTAAGATGTATTATGAAAAAATTAAAGTAATTAAATATTTAATATTCAATAGATAATATATTAATGGTTATAATTTATGTTACATGTGATGACAAACATCAAGTTTATTTTAATTATATCCTATTTTTATATGAGTATGATAAATATCATATCAAAATATAGCGTTTTAGAAAATTTTATAATTATGTCTTTTCTTTTGTATATTGTACGAGTCACGGTCTTATTATATTTCACTTGCATTGAATTTAATTATGTCTTATTTTGGTATAGAAGTTGGTGAACAAGGTGAAAGTAAAGTAGCTTCACATAAGAATAAACTACAACACGGATTTACCATGAGATACTCAAAACCACTACTCCTCAAGCTCAAGTTTACGTTAGAAAATGGTAGGTATAGCATAAACTAGAGACCCGCAAAATAAAAATAAAAAAAACAACTTAGCTTGCATCATGTTCTAGGATCAGTATGCTTACGAGTACACAGTGTGAATAGGGAAGACTTAGAACAAAAAATCTTTAAATCGAGACCCAAACAACTAAATCTAAGAATACAACAGGTAACTACTTCGAACTGATCATGGAACGGACCCTTCACTAATACGTGTGTTGGATCCATTTGGAACCACAACTTTAATCAAAACGTCTATTATTAGGTTGTAAATAAGCTTGCTTCTCAGGCAATTAGAATCCTCCATTCGCTTACAAAGCAAAACTACAATCAACAGTTGAACGAAAGAGGAGAGAATGTATTGGTTGGAGTTGGTGCAAAACGAGACGAGTGAGACAACACAGTGTTGAGCTCGATCTCGATCAATTAAATTTATTTGGATTTGATTTGTAAAAAATATTTTTCTTTTGATTTTTGTAATATTGATATTCAAATTTATCCTAACTAATATATGTGTTTGAGTTGAGCTCAAATAAAGTTCATAAAAAGTTTATTGATTTAAATTTTGTGAAGCTTGACTTGACTAAATGAATGACGAATCAAATTTGATGCGCTAACGAGTAGGCTTTACTCATTATACCCCTATAATTGAAGGTGCTTATAGGTTGTGTAATATAATTCAAATAGCAATAAGACAATGCTAATTTATATAATAAGAGAAAATAATCAATGCTTACATAAGACAAGCTTTGAATATTGTTTACCAAAATAATTAGAAAGAACTGAGTAAAACGAGGCTTGACCAGATAAAAAGAGGATTTATGACTCAGCACATGAAAATCATGCAAATTAAGAACAATTATCTAGAAACAAAGATTATAATTGAATAATCATCATAATAATCGAGAAATGTGGACTATAACTTTTAAACCGATTGTGTATGCTCGGCGCATGTAGATAAAAGCAGACTATATGTTCATTCACTTATACACAAGACTGAGAAATAAATGAAATTATAATGAAAATAGAAAGCATATATGTTTGATTTTATTTCTTGGGAAAATATTATAACTTTTTCATATCAAAATTTCACTTTATATATTTTATATCAGATCACTTCCTTCCCTCGCATTTTTGGATTATAATTAATAAACCCAACTCCTCTAGTTCCAAAATGAGAATTTAGGTATTTTAATTTTCATAAACGTCTTTTTAGATCTCATTCACCATTTTACCTTTAAGAAAACTAGTAGGACTATGGACTATAATGTATGTGCTTGAAAAAAAAAATACGGATACCGTGATAAGAATAATTATGGTATTAGCATATTAGAATAATAGAAGAAAAATAAGGAGAATGAGTTCTCACGTGGTTAGGTATTTTTATTTAAAAAAAATTGTAATAACTACTCATGCCAAATATATATATGTATATATATTTTGCTATTTAGAGCCTATTTAACAAAGTAAAACAAATTTTATAAAAGGTTAAACTTTAAAAGTGGGGCTTCCCACTTTAAGAATATAAATGATAAATAACAAACTGGAAAAAAAAAAACAATTGTAGAAAATTACTCATCTTTCTTTTTTTGATTCTTTTCTTGATTTTTAGACTTTTTACTTAGTTATTATCTTTCTTTTTTCATTATTTCTTTAAGGGTTAAAAGGGAAAAATGAGGGTGCATACCCATATCATTAAAAGTTAAAAGTTTCTATTTTGTAATTAAAGGGGTAAAGATTTGTAAAACAAAGAGTCGATTTATTTCCTTGTAGCTAAACTAATAATATCAAGTGGAAAGCATACATTTAGTCTTCGACCTTTTTCCTTAAAGTAATCAATGATGTTTCTAACTTTTAATAGAAGTAGGCTTTACGATAACTCTATTAAATTTTTCATTCATCCGTCAAATGTGTTAACTTACTATTGGCTATAGGATGGTTAACCAAGGTGTTGGGGTTTGCACAATTTTTTATAACTCTTTTTCTTTTCTTTTTTTTTTAATTATTTTTATTATACCATGTAATTAAATATATTTAATATTATTTTTTATTATATTATGTAATAAAATATATTTAATATTATAATTTTTAAATTAGTAATTATAGATTGATCATAAACTGACATGTGATAAGAATGGAAAAAAAATTGAGCAAAATCGATAGAAATTCTATTTTTATAAAAATTAGAAAACATTAATTGCTAAAGTCTTAAATAAAAGAAAAAAAAATGAAATAAAAAAATAAATAAACATTCAAGATTAATATCGATAATAAATACCAAACTAATGTCACTTGAAATCTCCAATTAATTAAATTATGCACATATATGCTTCCAATCTCACCTACTTAATCTTGTAAGAGAGAGAAGATGTGGGTTGCATATATAGTTATTACCAATTGAATAAAAATAAAGTAATGATTATGAGCAAGCCTACGTCAGCCAGATATTGAAGTTACAGCAAATCTCTGGTTGCAAACATATGTGAACAACATCAAGACCTACTGAGATTTTGAGTTGGTGTTGCACATTGTTGTCAAATAAGTCCATATATTTATTTAATCATTTATGATGAAATACGCATATCTGGTAGATTTCGAAAAGTCAATGCTTTTGGAAAATAGCCTAGAATCCAATGAGCCACCACTCTTTGAGCAAGTTAACATCAATGTAACAGTGGGCATATGGTTCTACATTTGTCAATAAATTGTACCAACTTTTGTGATTGACATATATTTAAAGAAGAATATGGAAACTAGGATTTTGAGTTCGTTTAATTTTATATTTAAAATTTAAAATTGTTAAAATATTATATTCAATCGAATTCTTATTTATCAAATGTTATTATATTAAAATTTTTATTTATTAAATATTATATACAATCTTAAACTTTATCCGTAAAATTTAACATCAAAAAGTGTTAAATAATAATTTTAACATAGTCTTGAATGAAAGAGAACATTCCCCCCATTTCTCACCAAAAGTTTGGTTAAGTGTGGAAAAGTGTGTTCCATGTGGTGATGATTCATGGATGACTAATTGGGTATACTCCCAAAGTCTTAGGCTAGACCTATATTTATATAAAGACAAAGTAATAGTCTAAGCATTACATCTTACAAAATTGTTTCGCATCCTTCATTATTAATGTAGATGTTTAGACAATAATTAATATTAAATGGTATAATCATTCATATTTTGGACAATATTACAAGAATTAACTTCACGTTCTAAGGGTGCTCACTTACCATGTACATTTTTGTGCACTAATTCCATAAAAAATTCATGTATTATTATTGTTATTATTTTTTTTTCACTTTACATATTTACGCTTCCATCTTTTATTTTTCTAACACTAACATTTCCATCTTTTATTTTTCTAACTAACATTTTTGAACTTTTATTTTCTTGCCCCCACATACATTTTTGTGCCAATTTTTAACGTCTAATTAAAGATAGGTGTGTGTATACATACATACATAATATATATATATATATAACTGATCCTGATGTCTTTTCTCAAAAAAATTATGCAAGAAATGCGAAGGAAGCCCAATAGAAGTTGAAAGTATTTCTACGCATTCCACTGTTTGATGGAATTTCACCTTATTAGCTAACAAACATCTATCTATGTTGGACTACTAAAAGCTATTTAAATGATCTATAATTATTAGTTTTTAATTATATACTAACAAATTAAAATAAAAGCTTATAAAAGGAAAAAAAAGCAACTATTTATATACCCAAGGTGAATATTATATTTAGAACAATTTATAGAATAAATTACTATTAGTGATGATGTTGAAAGTTGATCAATAAATAGAGATAAAGTAATATTGAGTCATATTTCTATTGGGTAAAATGCAAACATACAAAAAAAAAATTACCTTTTAAATGTAGATAAGTACTCTAAACTCTGAAAACATACTTTCTTTCTTATACAATTTTTAAAAATATGTATGTAGTACTCATACCGTTATTAAAGTTTCAAAACTGTAGCTATTTATAACTCTTTTAACAAGGGTTTTAACAACAATTTGTGCATACTTTCATAAGTTATGGAAGTTCAATAAATATATTTGCACCTATAACTAATAAGTTTGGGATGTATATTTATGATTACCTTTTTTTTTTTTTCAATTTTTATCAAACTTAGATTAGGATGTTTGATAATAGCATCATCCTTAATGAAGTTTGACCAGACACTAGCCAGATTGCATTAAGGAGGACAATAGTATAATCATCCTTAATGAAGTTAAGCATTATTTGTACTTTCAATTTTTTTTAATCCTTCTAATAAAGAATCCTTAAACATACCGATAACTTAATTTCTTAGGATAAATGCACTATAATGACCTACTCTTATGCTACTTTGAGATGTAGGATCTATTTGTGCTCTTTTTTTTTAATCTAAATTTTAAAGAATTGTGTTTAAAAGGAGGTTGAAAATCTCCTGTGAAAGAACTTTCCAAAGTTGCTAATGAGTTGCTTGAGCACGAACATATTATATACATGGGATGCCAAACTAATTATCTCAGTGATTTTCTTTCCTTTTAAAAAAAAAAATAAATAGAAAAGTGGTACATTATGTATTCTTGGTAAATGATAGTATTTATGCGTCATGTTAATATATCTCTTGCTCTTGCTCTTGTTCTCGTAGCAGAGTTAAAATAATGTTCTTTTTTTAATTCAATTTTTGATACAATATTAAAATGATTACCTTAGCTTTTTTTTTTAAATTTTACACATGGAATTAAAAAAAAAAAGGCACAATATAGAGCTTCAATTGAAAAATTAGTAAAAAGATAAGCCCCTAGTACAATTATCCCTTCATTTCTCTAAGTGATATATTTGATACCAGAGATTTAAAAGTGCATGTAATGTTTAACTTTTAGTTCATGCTTTTTACCTTCCGGAAACTCTATAGAATATGCTACTTACTTAATATCCAATTGCATGCATCTTTTCGAAGTCAAATCAACCCTATTAATTGACATTGAATCTTAAAGATTTTATTAATTAATATACAATAATTAGATGACCATAAATCTGCTTTACCAATGTTAGAGGTGCAATAAAAAATGAAGACCAAACAAAAAATGTAAATAGTAAATTTGGATTCTTCACATCATTATTAGAGTTGCGTTGATATTACTAAGTAATATTTAACTTTTTCTTAAGCACCTTGGATCATCTATTGAAGTTTATAGAAGGCCACTCAATCAAGTGAAAACACTCAATCCCATACGTTTCCTTAAGGCTAACTACCATAATCTCACACTATCAACATCCGAAGTTTATGTATTGAAGAAGATCCAAATAAGAAGTAAATACTAATTTCGAATTTTACATCAATATGTAAGGTATTAGCATTGCCTAAACAACATTTTAATTTATTTTTGCATGGCTTTCTCCATCCATTAAAATTAGATAGAAGCATCCAATTCTACATACCCCCTTCGACTTAGCTAATTGATAATCAATCTCAAAGATCTTGTAAGTTGATGTGTCATACATAGGCAATCATTGTTCTACCTTATAAACATCAAATGTGAATTAATCAATGTAAACAAAATAAAAGGTAAATACCATAGTTGGATTTTTACCGTTATTTATTAAGGTTGCATTGATATTATTAAGTAACTTTCAACTTTTTCTTTTTTGCATTTTCTCCATGTATTGAAGTTCTTAGAAGGCCGATAAACCAAGCTTGGCATCTGATTCCACGTATCTCCTTTGAAGATAAAATGACTTGATTAATTGATAGTCAATCTCTAAGAGTTTATTAGTTGACATGGCATACTATAAATAGTATGTCATAGCCTCAACTTAATAACATTAAGGGTGCACTAATTAATGGAAATCAAAATACAAAGTAAATACCTAGAAAACATCCTCCATCATCATACATTAGAGTAGTGATAAGTAATGATTAACTTTTCATGTATACTTTTCTCCATCCGTTGAGATTTGGAGGAGGCTACTTAACCAAGTGAGAAGCATCTAGATGCATGCATTTGCTTGAAACTAAATTAACTTGACTAATCACAATTGATCTCAAAGATCTTATTAGTTGACATACCATAAATGTACAATTAGAATCCCATCTAAACAACATCAAAGATATGCTAACTAATGAAGACCAAAAAAAGAAAAAAAGAAGAAGTAAATAATAGAGTTGTATTCATCATATGTTAGTATAGTGTTGGCATCAATTAAGTAATGTTTATTTTTTCTTATTTTTTATTTTTTTGTGTGCTTTTTTCCATCTTCTTTGGAAGCTAAATCAACATCACTAATTGATAACCAATCTTAAATATCTTATGAATTGACATAAATTAAATAGATTAACAAAGACTATAATGAGTAAACAATAAATTAAAAAATATCACTATATATAACTATTGATCCAAAATTTCACTGCCATTGAGGGGAAGAAAAAAAACTGAAATAGACAAGAAATCAAAAAAGCATTTCCCTTCACATAATGGAATGTGAGTGTACAATTAGAAACAACAACAACAAGAAGATCACATGAACACATATCTTTCTTGCTTACTTATTTTCTTTTTTCCTTTTTTTTTTTTTTTCTCCGGTACATGTGGATGTAGATATCACCAAGTTGTGGCTTTCCTTTGCTGCGCCTCGCAATATATAGATCCAGCCCCCCTCCCTCCCGCCCTCCCATATAAATATAAGACCAAACTACAACGCCCAAACACCATCATCATCATCATCATCATCATTGTATTATAACTCTCTCTCTCTCTCTCTCTCGAGCACGTTCCTATTTTCTCGAACCTCCTATATCCTCTCTCTCTCTTTCTCTCGACCCTCGATCTACGATTGCTCAAAACCTCCTTAACCACTCCAATCAACACACTTTTAGCTCCCTCTCTGTCTCTCTCTGTGCCTTCTCTCTCTACGATCTCGACGAATTGAGTGAAGATCACTCCAGCTCACGAGCTGGAATAACCGATTCTAAGCTCAAAGATCGAATCTTTGTTTTTTCAATTTCCATTTTGATTTTATCATAACATGTTGTACTTGAAGCAACCGAATTGTGGTTCCTTCTTCTTTATGTTTTATCGGAGAGAAGGTTACAAAAGAGCTACAAGGTGAAAAGGATAGAGGATTTAAACCGAATTAGGTTTTAAATTATTTGATTGTTGCATGCTTTTGTTGTGATTTTCCCGAGCCTCTGGCTCGGGTAATGTAAATAAGAAGAAGTGCTTGAAAGTTAAGTTGGTGAGAGAACGAAGAAGCGATTTTTTCAAGTATGGCTTCGTATGAAGAGAAGGAGAAAATGGAGGATGACACAACTACGACGACGAAAACGACGACTAGTACTACGTCGTTTCATTCTCATCATAGTCAAGAAGTTAGCGAATCGAGAAACGGAAGCCGAACGCAATGTTCTGCGAATGCTTGTATGCAGAAATTCAGGCTCTACGAGACTCGATCGGTGAGATGACTCGCTCTACAATACTAGTCCTTGTGAATCGATCTCGTGTATTTGAGTTTGTGTGATCTTGGTGATTGAAGTCGTGGTTATATATTTCAGGTCGCGTACGATCGGTTTTGGTTGATTTTTATTGTTTTATTGATGTTTTGTAGTGGAAATTTGGTGTTATAGTGGTGTGCTTCTGGTTGCATAAGATCGGCTTTTGGTTGATTTTTTGTTGGATTTGTTTGTTTTGTAGTGGAATTGACGCTATATTGATGTGTTTTAGGTTGTGTAAGATCAGGTTTGGTTGATTTTTATTGGATTTTTGCTGTTTTCTAGTGGAATTGGAGTTGTAGCATTGTGTCCCGGGTTAATATAAAACTGGGTTTTGTTGGATTTTTATTGGATTTTTGCTGTTTTATTGGAATTGAGGTTATTTGTGTTTCTGGTTGTATAAGATTGCACCTTGTTTTTTTGGTCTTGGCTGGCGTGTAAAATTGTGTTTTGGTTGATCTTATTTCAATATATGCTGTTTTATAAAATTGTGTTTGTGGAATTGAAGTTGTGGCAGCGTGGTTTGTTTGCATTAATGGCTTGTTTTGTTGCCATAATGGGTCGATTTTTCTCTGTTGAATTAGAACTACAGATAGTTGCTGTTAAAGATGGCATATTTTTGTGCTTTGCAGTTTGCTAATTGAGGTTAAATTGTGGGTATATACAGTTGTTTTGCTTTATTAATTCAAATCTTGATTGCAGCTTGTGATGGTGTAGGTTGCACTTTTATGCTTGTAGAGGTTTGGTTATGGTTTTATAAAAATTTCAGAGAGTTCTAACACAGGAACTCCTAGGGTTGAATCCCATATATTTACATGCGACTCCTCTGCACACAAGTGAAAGGGTGCTGAATTAACAACTTTAGAAACACGACATATCTCTCTATTAGTTTAAGCTTTGGGATAAATTCGGTTGTGATTTGATTCTATTTTTACAGCACTGATGTAGTTCTTTGTTTGCTAATTGAGATTGGTACTGATGATGCAAGGATAAACTTGGCTTTGTTAAATTGTATTGCTGCTGTTAATATAGTCTAATTGATTTTTTCTCTATGTTGAGTGTTGTTTGCAAGGTTAAATGTTACACTTGATTGGTTTTGCTAGGTGGAATGCTGCTTATGGAGGCATGTTCTTGTGGTGAAATGGCTTTTTATGAGAATGTGATTTTATCGAACTTTTGGAAATGCAATCAATTTCATTCTTTAAATTTTTTTTGACCGAGCAATAGTTGGTAAGCAGCATGTCTATGGGGGAGGAAATGCCATGTGAATGTCAATGAGCTGGTCGAAATGGAGGTGGATCAATTGTCTTAGTTACATTGAAGATGAATTGTCACTGTCTGTGATTTATTTCTTGACTTGATTAATTGATTGCTTGAATTGAACTTGGGCTTGGTAACTAATTGGTAATTAGTTAAAAGGAAAGACCAGCTGGACTTTATATTTGTTTTGATTACATGATTGATATTTCCTAGAATTGCACTCTACACTAGATAGTGGTACTATCATGTGCTTTCTTCTTTTCCTTCTTCTTTTTTTGTTTTTGGTTGGGTGTGCATGTGTGTGTTTGTTGGGATTTGCGGTTGCCTGAGAAGAATAAGATGCTGTCCAACTGCTTAAGAAAATGTAGGTTTCCTTTCGTTTATGATTCTTCATTAGTCTTATCTAGTAGCTGCCATGGTACATGTATACATTACTAAGATGATCTTGTCTGTGAATTCTGACAATGGACAGTCTACTCAGAGAGTATCTTGCAATCTTCCATTTTGCAGAATTTCTACATGATAGGCAGGGACAAGAGTAGAACATATTGGAGAGTGCTAAAGATTGATAGATTGGACCCTTCTGAATTAAATATTCGTGAAGATTCAACAACCTACACAGAAAGTGAATGCTCGGACCTGCTAAGACGGATACATGAGGGTAATATATCTACAGGCGGGCTGAAATTTGTCACTACTTGTTATGGCATTGTTGGTAAGTCAACATTATGTAATGAAGTTGTATTAAATAACTTTTCAGTGTTGTGGTTTACTTAGTCTCTTGTCGTCAACTTCCAGGTTTTATCAAATTTTTGGGCCCTTATTACATGTTGCTTATCACAAAGAGAAGGGAAATTGGCGCTATATGTGGTCATACTGTCTATGCCATTTCTAAAAGTGAGATGATTCCTCTTCCAAATTCTATTGTTCGATCCACCATTCCAAATCAGAGGGATGAGAACAGGTAAATTTTTATCCTGAAGTGAATATGCAACTCATAGTATTTGCCTCCTTTTCCTGTCTTATAATCTACTCGTGAAACTGTTGGCATATTTATTTTATTGTACCTCTTAATGGAAAGGAGTAATTTTGTCCAGATCATCAGCTGTAGGCAGATTTATAATGTGAACCTGGTAACTTCCGTTTCACCTTCCATTTGTAATTTTTTATAGTTCTTTGAGTGGATCTGCTTCTTGCTATAGTTGCAAACTTTAATCGATCTTTGGTCTGTTTCCTTCCAGTAATAAGCTTGTTCCCCAGTTTGATTTATTTATCTGATTTCTTTAATTGCATGGATTAGATACAAGAAGCTTTTATGCACACTGGACCTCACAAAGGACTTCTTTTTTAGCTACTCATATCATGTAATGTGTAGCCTTCAAAAGAACTTGTGCAATAACGAAGCAGGACATGTCCTTTATGACACTATGTTTGTGTGGAATGAGTTCTTAACGAGGGAGATTCGAAATCACCTGCGGAACACCTTGTGGACTGTTGCTTTGGTACATGGCTTCTTCACACAGGTGAGATGTAAATTCTAAAGGAGTACATCTCTTGCCAATGTTTGATCAAACAAACTATCATATGAGGAATCAGTGGGGTCTGATCTGTATGCCCTATTGCAGAAATGCAAGTATTTGTTTGTTTATTAAATTACTATTGAACTGCTGGGTGTGATTAGAAAGAAACATTCTGCTGCATTTTTTATAATGCCCTTTTTTCCATCTTCTTATGCAGTCATCAACGAATTTGCATTGCTTTTTGTCATATAATTCTGATCCTTGTGCTTTCTAATTCTAGGCTACTCTCTCTGTTGCTGGGCGAGACTTCACACTCACTCTCATAGCTAGACGCTCACGGCATTATGCAGGGTTAAGGTAAGACTCTGTTATTTTGATTATCAAGCTCATGCTTTAGTATGGAAAAAGATTTAGGAGTGGCAATGATATCTTTCTTCTACTTGACGAGTGTTCTAATTAATTTTTTTTAATAATAATCTGTTCATCGAGGAATATAACGTTTCTTTTATCTTGAGGAACTCCAAGTCATGCCGGTCCGCTTGAGCTGCTTAGTTTTTCTTCATTAAATGTTGTACCAAAAGGTCCCTTTTTTCCCTTTCCATGCATTTAACTCATTTGGGAAGTTTCTTTTGGCCCATAGCCCACTGTAATTACTTTCTTCATAATTTATTCTGTGATTCATGCATTCTTGTAGCCCATGCCTTTCATATTGGTCTTTGAATAAAAGAGTGGTCCTGTTTGCTTGATGGAGATCATTCATCAGCTTGCTAGTAGTTTCTGGTAGCGCTCAGTTCTATAAGAACATTTCAACTTTCTGAATAAACATTGACAAAAATGCATAGGAAGGTGGAATGTTGTGATAATTTATTATCTGAATTTTACTTACAAAACTTGCTTTTTTTTCTTGTTTTTTAGATATTTGAGACGAGGGGTAAATGAGAAGGGCAGTGTAGCTAATGATGTGGAGACTGAACAGATTGTCTTT
The DNA here is from genome assembly GCA_037954665.1 of Laguncularia racemosa. Classification (NCBI taxonomy): domain Eukaryota; kingdom Viridiplantae; phylum Streptophyta; class Magnoliopsida; order Myrtales; family Combretaceae; genus Laguncularia; species Laguncularia racemosa. The sequence goes on from JBBMOL010000087.1 coordinate 207,527, forward strand.
CAAGATGTACCTGAAGGAGTTCCAATGCAGATAACTTCTGTTGTTCAGAACCGTGGTTCTATCCCTCTTTTCTGGTCACAGGAAACTTCACGCCTGAATCTTAAACCGGATATTATATGTATGCCGTTGAACTTAATTGCTTTACTTGTTATATTGGTCAGGATATATGCTGATACTGTCATTTTACCTTCCAGTGTCAAAAAGGGATCAGAGTTATGAAGCAACAAGATTGCATTTTGAAAATCTTGTCAAGAGATATGAAAATCCAATAATTATCTTGAACCTAATTAAGGTAATTATGTTATCTTGATTGCAATTAGAGGTGCTTTTCTTATATCACTTTTTGTCATCTGTTACCATTCTTCACCATCATTGTATTCTCGTCATATTTTGAAGGGAAAAATTACACACAAAGGGATCAGCTTTTGAGTTCAAATTTAAATAGAGGATCAGACTTATGAATGATTAAAATAGAGAAGCAATGTTATAATAACTGATTTAAATAAAATATTGAACTTTTAAGTGGGTAAAGTAAATGATCAAAGTTCTGATAAATGGTTTTAATAAAGACTTAAAACCTTAGTTTTATTTCATAAATTTCTATTTTTTATCTTCTATGTGAATCATTTACTATAATATTGATAATTTATTTTAATTACTTAAAAGTTTAATCCTCTATTTAAACTATCTAAAATATTGTTAATTTTTTATTGTAAACATTTAAAAGTTTAATTTTTTATTTGAACTTAACTATAAACATTGATCCTCTTATATGTTATTTTCCCTATCTAGAATGTTACATGTAAACTGGGGATGCATTTGGTTAGCATTGCTGATTACGTGGAGTTGCTTTCTCCATTTGTTGATATTATGAATGACCATACTTACTTTTCCTTGCATTAGACTGAAGAGAAAAAGCCACGAGAATCTATTCTTCGTGCTGAGTTTGCTAATGCAATAGATTTCATCAATAAGAGTTTGCCAGAGGAAAATCGTTTGAGATTTCTTCACTGGGATCTTCACAAACATTCTCGAAGGTTTGTATTTGGGTGTAATTATGGAATATTTACTTAGCTGTTCTTTTCATCTTAATCCTCTTTTTCAATCTTTGCTCTTTTCATTCCTGCAGACAAGCTACAAATGCACTTATACTTTTGGGAAAAGTGGCCACATATGCATTGACACTGACGGGTTTTTTTTATTTTCAAGTATCACCAGCATTGGTATCTGATGGTTGTGTACAACAGCCCTCCTTAGAGTAAGTAGCTGCATGATTTAAAGGCCACAGACCTTGACAATCAGTCATGAAGAAAATATTGCTATTCTGCCTTTTTCAGTGTGATCAGGAACATTTCATGCATTTCTCTGGTGCCACTTTGTCTCTGTTTAGTCCAACTACTGTTTAGTGATGTTTATTACTGTGAAAACAAGGATTTGTTTCAATGGAGGGTTATGAGGGTTCGGCAAAGTGCGAAATAAAAGTTGCAGTTATGCATTTTCTCTAACTTCAGTTGTCCTGCCCGATTGTGGTATTATTTATGGACCTAGCAACCTGCCCCTTCTTTTACCTTCATTTGCTTGTGTTCTGTCTACTTCTGCATTCATAGAGCTGAGTATAATACTGAATTACCGTGATCACAAGCATTTGCCTTTAATATCTTCAAAAATTGTCTAGTTCCCTACATGGGTTGCAACAGATGAATGTCCTGGTTACTTTGAGAGAGGAATTCTATAATTAATAACTAGGAAATTGTTGTGAATGTGATCTAGGAATGGGGAGATTGACAATTTATTGTCATTTACTCTTGGAGAGAATGGTGGCAATGTTGGTGATTATTCTGACAGAGAAATTACTGAAGAAAACAATGAAGGTAATGGAGTGCATGTGGTAAAGCCTCCTATGTTCCAGAAAGGGGTGCTTAGGACCAATTGCATTGATTGCTTGGATAGAACAAATGTTGCACAATATGCATATGGATTGGCTGCAATTGCACACCAGCTCCACACTCTTGGAGTTATTGAGTTTCCAAAAATAGACCTCAATTCTCCCTTGGCTGATGATTTAATGGGATTTTATGAAAGAATGGGTGACACTCTTGCACATCAATATGGTGGCTCAGCTGCTCACAATAAGGTAATTTGTTTTACGTTAACGTCTCAAAAGCTCTAATATGGTCCTTTGAGAATTCTGTTGTTTCCTTGTGGTATGTTGGAAATAAATGGTAATGGAATAGTGAATGATGAGTGACAGCAAGATTTCTAGTGGATCCGTTTAAACATAACTCTGAATTGAAGCAGTATCCCCTCAACAGATAAGTTCCTAGAGTCCTCCCTAATGGAGAGACAGTTGGAGAGGTGGCAAAGCCCTTGACATTCCTTTAAAAAACCAATAGATCTGTTCCACAAGAAACCAGTACTTTTGAGGGGCATCCAGGTGCTCGCTCAGCTGTCTCTTTAGCTACCTTTTTCTAAGTGAGCTGTGAATGTGATTTACTGAGTCAGATGGTTCTGTTTGTTGAGTGATCACTGAGGCTTTTTTCTATACTATGGAGTTAAAATTATGCATCTAGGATTTTCAGTGCCAAAACCAGTAGAAGTGTGATGAGCTGATCAACGTGTTTCTATCTACTTGAATAATATGTCTAATCATGGATTGTATTTATCTTAAATTTTCCTCGTTCTCTTATCTGATTGCTACCAATTTTTTTTCGACTCATGGATTTACATGTTAACTTTTTTGGGCATATAAACATTTTGTAGATTTTCTCTGAGAGGCGTGGTCAGTGGAAAGCAGCCACACAGTCCCAAGAGTTCTTCAGGACACTACAGCGTTATTACAACAATGCATACATGGATGCCATGAAACAGGATGCCATTGATGTGTAAGGTTTCTTGTTCATTCTTACTGTTCAAAATTCCATTGAAAGAGGACTAAAGATCTATGTTTTTGCAACCATGCATTCTCTGTTGCTTAAAATTGTGACTGATTATGAAACCCAGAGCCTTTGATGTTTAATCATGGGCCTCTTGGCTTGATTACTTTTACTCTTGCAGAAAAAGTCTGGATGTCTTTACTATACTATATTTTGACCATCCTCTTTTAAGGCTGGTATTGAAGCTCCTAAAATATGTAAGATTGTTTTAACTCAATTTTCCTCTAAAAATTGAGCAGATTTTTGGGCAACTTCCAGCCAGAAGAGGGTAAACCTGCAATCTGGGAACTGGACTCAGAACAAGATTATGGTTCATTAAGAAATGGCAAGAGACATATTGATGAAGATGAAAGGTACAAATCTAAATATACATCCTTAGTGCTTATTGATCGTCACTCCATCTTGGAACAATTTATATTTAGAGAAATTGAATCTTCCCAAAACTTAATGTGTCTCCTCTATGTGGTAGGTTTTTTCATTTTTTTTCCCTTTCTTTTTTCCCTTCCTTTTAGTGCACACGTTTACAAAACTTGTGTTTCTGCACAACGATGGAAGTCTTTTCAGTTTGTCAATATTTCATACAACATAGTTCTCTGCCTTGTCATGGTCAAGGTCAAGATAATATCTCAGGTGAATGTCTTTTGTACTGTTTATCACACTTGGAAGGGGAACAAAGAAGGCAAAATTTGTATTTGTACAACAGATTTTTTAAAATGATTTTCCAATGATAAGTTTACTCCCTTTGAAGACATTAATGCTTCTACACTTGGGAGAAAAAAGGGCACACCTGGTGCGGTTAAACACTTCTCACCCAAGTGGGGGTATAAGTGAGAATGGTCACATACCCATGCAGCCCCTTTTTTTGGGATAAAATGTCAGATTCACATACCCATGCAGCCTTATCCACACAATTCATGAGGATGCTGTTTCAATGCCTCTAACCTGTGACCTTTTGATCATTAAGGATGCAACTTAGCTGGTTGTGCCAAGGCTTGCCTGCTGTCTCCTCTTTTAGAGAAGCCTTATTAAATTCTTTTGGTGTGGGTAATAGTTTTCCATAATAATTCTGCTATTTTATCTCAGTTTTAGCTCCAGAAGCATGCAAAGTGTCAATTGCCCTGCTAAAACATTTGTGCATATTGTTCTTGATATTTATAGTTCTGACGTTGATAACCTTTACCTACTTGTAGGTCCTTCATGAAAAGATGTTTATCGGATGGGAACTTTTTACGAAGAATGGATACAACAATGTCAGACGTAAATATCGGGCAGGAAAAATTTTCTGGCTCACATTTCCCCGATCACCAAGAACGAGATGCTCTCTCAGAGTCGTCTCCAGACATTTCTACCTCAGAGAGTGAAATAACCTACACAAGGTTTGTTTAGTGTGCTGTGACTTTCATTCATTTGATAGCATCTGCCTATTTCAGTTGGACATACTCTCCAAGTAAGTTTTCTGTCTAGTTGTGGAATAATTGGCTTTTATTTTAATTGTGTTTTGGTACTTTAGGTATACCCCATCAATTCCTAGGAGACAGCTGTTTGGAGATGCAACAAGTAATCATATATATTACTCAGAATATGGAGAGCAATCCAACTGCTCTAACTTTGTTGATCTGGACTGGCTATCTTCTTCTGGAAATTCATGTGAAGAAGATCCTTATGAGAGGTAATTTTTTGTTATTATGTTCAAGGTAATGGATTGAGTAATCAACTTGCAGGCCAGTTATTTCTTTCTTATGGGAAAGACGGTTAGTCCAACATTGTGCATGTTGTTTCACTAATTGAATATTGCATTCAACTCATGCAGTATTGATCCCATTATATCACTTGTGTTTGATTTCTACTCAAGCATTTGCAGTCTTGTGTCTTTGTAAAAGTAAAACTTGGTCTCAGTCATTGATTTGCAGAGAGCAAACTGAAGAACACTCCATATACTATTACATTTAAAAGGATTTCAGTCTTCTCCTATATCTTGCCAAATTTATTCTTTTTTTTTATCTTTTCAAGTGCCTGTGGTGACAGAAATTTATTTCTGTTATAATTATATACTTTAAATCTTCTTGCTACTTCTTCCATGGATTATATTGTCCCAATTTACCATCACCATACTCTTACCTCTCACTCATTTAGTTCTTCCTTTTTTATTCAAAGATGAGTAGGTGGCTGATATGGGATTGTTCTTCTCCATTGATGCTCTACGTGATAATAAAATCATGTGCCAAATGTTTCTCCAAAATATGGATTCCCCATGGGTATTCTCAATGTATTTCAGCTTCTTTGGTTGATCTGCCATTCATTCAACAATAGTGATGCTTTTGTGTAAAGGAAAAGCTACAATAAAGTTACTAGAAATATGATAGATGTTTACTCTAGAACTATAATTTCCAATTCTCTTCCGTGGACCCTTATAGTATATCACACCTATCAATATGAAACTTTTAACTGAGGTCCATCTTATGAGATTCCACAACAAGAAAAAGATTGCAAGGGTGTTTCCTTACGTGTCCCTACTACAATGTTTCCTTAGAAAAGGTCGAGGAAATATGTTATTTTCCAGTCATTGATCCAAGAAATTATTTTTCCCCTTAGTGTCATTTTTATTTTTCACGACCCAGTTTTCTCTTGAAATGGACATTATAGAGGAAAGGTTGATTATTGATTTGTATTACAGGTAAAAGGATCCTGTTTTCTAAACAAATCCAATATATGCAGGTCATCAATGCTCACAAATTCCCCAGTTACTGGATTATCATCCGAAAATGTTGTATATGGAATTGGAACAACTCCATCGACCAATGAATATGGATCCAACATGAAGGTCTCTGTCTGAGCTTTGGTTATAATTAGTCAAATTCACTATCGATATGTGCCTTTTCTCTGCTCTTTAATTATATGTGGTTTAGTGTAATTTTTTGGTAAAAAGGGTTATTTTCTGATGAATGAATCTCATTCTTGTTAGCCTATAATGGCAAATGTAGCTCATTTCATAATAGTAAAATGACCAATAGATCAAGCAGTAAGTTATCAACAACATAACTGAAAGATATTATGTAGTAAAGGTATCAGCTGCCTTACAGAAGTTGCATCCTTGTTGAAGCATCAATCAGCTACCTTACAGAAGTTGCATCCTTGTTGAAGCATCAACTTGTTGACATGCCTTTGGACTGGTTGAATCCACATCCAATACAATAGCTGGACTAGTTACTTCATTACTTGCTACAATTTTACCTGCTATAACCGACTGATGTAACATAACAACTCTAATAAGGCCTTAGCACATTTGGAGTGGAGTCTTAACGACAAAAGAGCGTTGTTGAGTTACTTCGATATTTCTTTTGGATATTCACTATTTTATATTATGTAGTCTTCATTGGTTCTGTTAATTTGCTTGAATAGAGATATTCGTGTACTGGTGATTTGGTTCTTGACAATTACTGTTTCATGAAGAAAAAAGTGTGTTTTCTGCAAGATCTTTTCCTGAAATGGAAAAAATATTAGAATAAATTGTTCATATTTATAAGTTTACAATTTACAATTCTGGCACTGTGGAGAAGCTAACCCATTGAGTTCCATCGCCGTGATTGTTTCTGTCAGTGTGGTTCATTTCTCATTGAACTTTTTAAGTGGAGTAAAGCTTTCATTTTCTGGTATTTAACCTGCTGTTTCTTTCATTTTCTTTAGGAAAGGGAGCAATCGGCACCGGAACTATCATCCTACAGAAATGTTCATAATACTAAGGCTGCTGAGGAATTTTCAGATAGTTTTGCTCAGTGGGTTAACTGTGGGGAGGCGCTCTGCCATTGAAGTTCAGGCGTGGGTTTCTTCATACTCATGCCTAATACGTCAGAATGGATGCTGTAGAGAAAGGGCAACGGTAAATAAGCAGAAATAAAAACGGGAAAGAAAACTTGCAGAACGTAAGTATATCTGCAAAGGAGAGCTTGGAGGTAGCCTTCGAAATCATGAACGGCGGCATCAAGTAGATTGAGGAGACCCTGATTCGGTGGGAAATAGAGTAAATATTGACAGCAAAATTCTTTTTGGAGCTCATAATTTACTTCATATCTATTAATTTCCGAATATATATGCTGAACTAGGTCAAACTTGTAAATATATTAACCTGTCGCTCTGTGAGCTCCGTTTCCTGGAGTTCGAGATCATCGATTCTTTATTTCGTTGGTTAGCTTTCAGGAACATTGCTAATACTTTGACTTCGGGCAAGTGAAGGAGCTTATGCTGCCATTGCATTAAGCTATTAGGAGTACTGACCACTGGAAACTTACTACTAGAATACCTTTCTGTCCCTGAAATTACCACTTCGCTAAATACATGCTGATTATTTTATTTTATTTTATTCTTGACCATACAGAAGGGAGAGAGAGTAAATTCAACACAACAATAGTTTAGGGAGCCAAAAACCGAGCAGATCTTTTGTTCTTTTCGGGATTATGCTAGTTATTTATTTAGAATAGTATATTCTTTCGTTTTCAATTTGGAAAAACTCGGACCCAAGGGAAAGGGAAACTCCAAAATCGAATCTGTGCTAATTGGAATCTGGATCATTTTTGGTCTCCCCTGTGATAATCTATTGAGATATATAGCTGCGGTGGCTCTAGACATAGGGCTGGTTCTGAACTGAAATTCCCAGGTCAAGGTTGCGGGGAGGGAGAACTAGAACCGGCCCGGGGTGGAAGGGTTGAGCCGATTCCCTTGATTCGATAGTTTAAGGGTCGGTTTGATCCATGAACCAGTCATTCTAGTTTTTTTTTTTTATATATATTTTTTAATTCTCGTTTTTAATTATATAGTTTTTATATTCTTTGAGATTATTTAATATTTATTCATGTATATATTTTTTAATTGATTTAGTTTTTTTCCTTAAATTTATAAATATTGAAATTTAATTTATAATTTCTTGGGCAATATACAATTTTTTGAAATTAATTAATGGTAATACCTCGTAGTCGTAGGGAGGGGTGTTGGTCCCGAATTTTATTGATTAAATAAAATTATTATAGAAAAAGAGGAGGTCATTTAACTTTACCTCTTGTATATAATAATAATACAATATAAGTAAATAATAGAAATAAATAAGAGAATATTATTCCCCTTATAATAAATGTTTAATTCTAACTTGATATAAAAAATAAATAAGATAGTACTACTATTCTTACAAAATTATTTAACTTATCTAATATAAGGATTTAAACCAATGGAGCTTCCACTCGATGGGATAAAGTCGCTAAAATATTCATTTTCTTCATTGGATGTCCTATATGACTCTTGTGTGTGACTCCTTGCCTTCGATCAATTCTTCACACAAGCTAGCACCTCAACATTGATGGGTGATAGTTGCGATAGTCGTTGGGATAGGATAAGGTCCGCTATGCTAAATGCTTGTTCAATAGCTATCGTTGATGCGGGAGTAGCCAAAACTTGGTAAGCCATGCGAGAGAGCATGTGATACGTCTTCCTATGCTTTCTCCACCAGTCGAGAATGTTGAAATTCGTGATACTGTTGTCATTAAATTCGAAGTATGTATTGAAGTAATCGTCAAGTTTAGTGTACTCGGTTGACCCAGAACGGTGTCGTTTTAACTTTTGAAACATCATTTATTACGCAATGAGACTAGGATCATGGGTGGTATACCATGTGAGCCGATGGACAGTGAGAGAGTTTGAAACACTTGACCACCGAATGTAGTGCAAAAGTAAGAATATAATTCTTTCGCTACCTGCATTACTCGACGTAGTTCTTGCGTGGCAATAACGCCATAAGTGTCTTGTGTGTTAGAGAATGCGTCAACAACGGAATAATACAAATTAAGATATTCTAATAACATGTCTTTTGTACACTATTGATCTAAAATAGAAATAACTAGATAAATTGCTATAATTTGTCTATAATACTGTAACCATTTTACAGTCATATCATTTATAGCCACTTGTAGAAAAGTGTTATATCAGGAATTGAGCAACACCGATGGTATATTCATCGCATTTAAAAGGAAAATATGAACACTAGCCTGATACATTTGCGAAAATGTTATAGTCCAGTCATGAAAAACTTTTAAAACATCCAACATTCTACTGCATACATATCAATCATTGGAGTGTAGTGGAATGTTTAGGACATTCATGGTAGCAAAAGAACATAATGCATTTTTACAAGCAAGTGTACTTTGTAAAATTTGATAAGTAGAATTCCACCTATGCTTAACATTATTTTAAATTTTTTTAAGTTGCATTTCATTTTCAATACAAAATCTCCGCTATACCTTATTTATGGAAGGAGGGTCAATTAAAAAACATACTAGTTGTCTTATTTGGGATATTTTAAAATCTAAACAATCCATACCATCATTAACACAAAGATTTAAAATGTGGTAGGCACATTGAATGTGGAAAAATGTCCCACCTAATGTGGGTTGACATAAAGATTGAAGTTCATTAATGGATGCCATGTTAAACGCCGCGTTATCAAAACCAATTGAGAAAATATTTTTTTTTCAAATCATATTCACCTAAAATAATACTTATAATACAAAAAATATTTTGCGCTGTATGGCGATTGTTGAAAACCTTTAAAGCTATTAGTCTTTTTTGTACCTGCTACGCATTGTCTACCAAGTGGCATGTAACTCTCATGTATAAATCTTCTTACCATGGATCGATCCATATATTTGTGCAAATGGAAACATGTGTGTCAAGAGAATTGAAAATAACAGTTAATTCACACTTACTGTTATGATAAAACTTAATGGTGATTTTTTTATATGGTTTTTGGGTTATAAGTCCGCGAGCTTGGATTCAGCGCTTCTCGCTCGTACTCCAACCGGTGTAGGGAAGTTGCGTGAGTCCATGATAAGTTATACTTTGTTAAGTATTTTGCAAGTAGAACTTGTTGTCTATCAGCAGAATGACGAAATAAACCTCCTCCTTGTGATCTTGTTAATTGGGAATTTGTTGCTGTGATTTATCTATGCTAAACTCTGTAGGGTGTTTCGCTTGCATGTGCCTATTAAGGGTGCTATACTCCTTTCCTTTTTTCCACGCATAACTTGATTGATAATAGTTGCAATAAGCACGGCTACTACCATATTCTCTTGTAATTTTATGAAAATATTTAGTAAAAGTTTTTTATTTAAGTAATGCTGGTGGCTTACTTGTAGAGTCGGATGGGCCACATAAGTGCTATGGAATTTTTTCATCTGATACTTCTTGCACATTGTCTTACCCTTCTCCTTCCACCTCCTCACTGCCATGTCGTGGCAGCGGTTTGCTTTGTCCACCAGAAAGCCTTTCATGAAAGTTTGGGAGTGATATCATCAAGTCATCTAGGCATTCGTTGATAAAGTTGTGGATATTGTAATCATCAACTTCAAAATATTGTTGGGGTGGCTTTTGCATAGATTTTCTCTTATCACCTTTGCTAGAACGATCCCTTTTAAAAGAACCTGAATCACTAAAATGACTTGCCATTTTTTAATATTAGGATAATTATAAAATATTGATATCGACAAATAAAGGGACATAATTTATTTAACAATTGGCAACAAATTCAATAGAAATTATCTAACAATATAGAATATGTGAGCACAACAAATAAAAGAGAAGAGCACATAGAATAGAAGATGAGAGTATAGAATTTTTAAGATGAGAGCAAAAGACAAGAGGGAGTGCAATTTTTGTGCATAGGTAATTTTTCTCTTCTCATTACATTATCAATTTATACAACATCCTTGATCCAACAACATAGTTAATTTTTTCTACTCTATTGCATTGTTCAAATTTGAAAATTTGAACATCTATAGTCCTGCACGTTGTACTTACACCAGTAGCTAAAACGTATTTCTCACTATCTACACCCTCATTCCGCATTTTTTTTCGGTTGTCTTCTCTTTTTCTTTGTTTTTCTTCCCCAATGTTATAAAGTTGCAGCGTTTAAACTCAATATTTTCTTCACTCTGCTCCTGTTTCTTTTAAAAAATCTTTTTCCATTTTTTTTAACGTGCGTCAGAAACTCTGTTTTTCACTCTATCATAGCCTTTAACTTCAAATTTTTTCCTGCTTCCTAACACAAGGTATTGTTTTTCAATGTTTGAATTCATCTCTTGCTCTGTGATTTTGGACTCCAAATTGTCAAACTTTGTCAGGTTTAAGAATTCAATTTTTTTTTTTTTTGGCTTATACAGTGGGTTGACCTGTAGGTTTGGTTAACCGTGAACCGATGGGCCGCTGGCCGGTTTAAGGCCTGTTGGTTCACTGAGTTGCTGAATACAACCCGAGAATTGAACCGCCAGGTTAAATCTTTCAAAGAGCCGGAAAGGAGTGTTTGCATCTCTCTCTCCGGTTAGCTGAAATGGACAGAGTCTAGAAAGGTCTCTCACATTGTCCACTAGATGGCTGGCTTCAATCTTTATTTGTGGGTGATTTATTAATGAAAATTTATGGTCCGCATTATTCCAAGAAATATTTGGTTCCCGGTGCATCATGTAGGGCATTGCATGATTCCCCTATTGTCAAGTGAATAGTCAGAACCCCTGGAATCAACATTTTATATAATAATTGGAAAAATGGAGCCCCAATTTTTTTCTTCTTGACGGAAGTTGTCCAGCCTTTCAGGTGCAAGCTACAGCAACTGAAGGCCTCCATTTTTATTTGTTATCTTGGTTTAAAAACAAAATGATATGCGGCTAATATGTCGTTTCGTTGAAAGGGGGATCATATTACGGATACGAGCTAAACAGTCAAATCAGTGCATCGCATGGGGTGCCTCATACAAGAAAAGAACTGCCATTACGTACGTGTTGGATTCACTGTAGGCGTGTTGGAAACTAACTTCTTTAAACAGCTTCAGCAAATTCCTGTATTCATCAATAATGTTTCTGTAACAAGCAAAAGATGTCATTGAGCTTGGCAGGGGATGAATGATGACCGAAGCATCCAATTCAATGGTATTTTGGTTGCTTTGGTTCTATGGAGTTGGTCCAATCCGAATTGAACACCCGAAAATCCAGCTACAACTACTTTCGTGGAGTAACCATCTACCATTGTGGTCTTTAATGTGTCTAACCAACTCTAGCTTTCTAGGTTTACTTAACACAGACTGGTCTAAGTTAGAGTTTTAGGTACCAATGTGAGGTGGCCACCATGAGAGAGGTGTCTCAATTGATTCCTTGAATTTGTTTTCTTGCTTGCCAGGTTGTGAGCCCGAACTTTGGCACTCGAATTATCATTCTCTTTTATGTGGAAGCAGTTCACCTGCTGACCAATGATTGAAGGGTTATGGTGCTAAATGTCCCAATGGGTGGAGGAGCAATGACGGCCAGCTTGGTTCCTTGCAATATTTTTTGTTTTGTAGATGCTGCATTTTAGTAGAATCATTTAAAGACCAGGTTGTTAAAATTCATATTGGGATTTGAAGTTGCTATGCTTGGGATATAATTAAAAAGCTTGTATTCAACTATACCAAAATCTAGTTGGCATTGGCATGCAGCTTTTATTGGCACACTTCTTTTTCATGAATTTGCAACAACTGGGTACTCTATTTATGCGACATTTCCAAAGGAAGCACTGGACTCTATGATACAGCTGGAGTGTTTGAATGTTTGTGAATATGCGATTAGTGAGTGAGAATGGCTGGACTTAGAGATGCTTGTTTTCTTTTCTTGTGTTGAAGAGACCCTATTCTCTCGTCCTTTGATTAAGGGACTTTGTCTTGCTTTACCCCATGGATCTTTCTGTTATTCTTCGTTAATCCCCACAGGACACTCTTTTCCTTATTAAGGTCAATTTTTTGGTGAATGTTTAAAGGAAGTTGCTTAGTATGCTTAGAGTAGTAAGAACTAGTTCCAAGAATGGATTTTATAGAACTACTTTTCCTACAGTTAATATCATTATTTTCAGCGGAAAGCTTACTCTAAATATTTTCCAACGTAAAGTCAAAGTCGTTCCTAGAATCCTTGTAATGTCGATATTGCTTTTAGTGTCTTCCTCAACGAATCCAAAGAACATTGTTTCCAACTTCACCATATTAGCCTCCTGGTCAGAACTTTGGCAGAATTCTTCAGACTTGGAGCAAGGTTTTGCTGTTCTCTTTGTAAGCTTCTGCTAAGAGGATAAGATCATCAACGGAGAATTGGTGAGATAGCTTAAAGTTGGAGCCTCGAAGTCTAAAGGGAATCCAACATCTCTTACTTACTCCCTTTCCATTTGCTTGCTTAAGATTTTTAAGCAAAGAATGAATAAGCAAAGGGACCGGAGGTCCCCTAGACAAAAATCTCTACTTAGTTGATGCTTGGGGATAAGAGGAGAGGTATTTCATTATCAGCATAATTCACTATTCAAGAAAGTGGAGAAAGGTTAGCAGATTCTCGAAAAAATCCCGAGCCATTTTGTTAAAGGACTTTTCTAATTCTTTCTTCAACTTCCTTCCAATCTCGTTTCCCCTTCCTGCTGCTAAAAGTATGCATTATTTTCTCAGTAATGATTATAATATCATTGGCTTTTCTACGCGAGATGAAACTGGATTGCAAAGGACAAATGAGATTTTCTAAGAGGGGGCCAAATATTTAGACCAGAGTCTAGGTGACCACCTTTCAAGGAGACTTGTAAAGGCTAATTGGCTTTTAGTGATTTAAAATTTTTAGCTTCATTTTTCTTTGATAGAAAGGCGCCAAAAGGAGTGTGGAGGTGCAGAGAAACCACCTAAGGAATGTAGAACACCGTTTATTTCTTTGACTTTCCATTTGCTTAGCAAGTTATTCATGTTATATAGACTACATTGGGTTAAATCATTGTGAACATGGCCTTTTCATCACGCATTAGTAAAGTTCGGTGCTATTGAGCTTCTCTTCCTATTATTTGTACGTTTGAACTCATTGGAATCGCCTACTTCATCCTACCACTTTTTCTCCTAATCACCATTTGTGTACCATACCATATCACATCTCTTTGGTTATGGGTAGTGTGTTTGTACGTAGCATGCATGTGACCTTTATACTTGAATCTCCACACCTACATAGACCAAATAATTTATGGCTTAGAGGATAGTTGAGTTATGCTCCAAAAATTTTAAGAGAATATCAATTAGTATAAACCTTTTTAAAGTGGTTATTAACCATCTAACTAATTTTAGCACCTTCAAAAGCTCAACACCTCTAATGGTTAAAGGCAGCTAAAGCTAGATTTTTTTCCCCTTTTCTTTATCATGGTGTTGAGCTTGAGGTTGATAAGAAATCAATTCAACTAAGTGAAAAATGGGCAATTTGGAGTTTAAGTAGCATAGCTTTGACCTTGTATTTGCCATGAATAGGTCTTGTTCTAAACTTCCAATTTATTGGCAAAATCCGTTAAGTTTATATCCTCATCTATGTTGCACCACTTAAGCAATTCAACCCTTTGGCTACCATGAACACCATCACGAAACCCCAATCACACCACCAAACCATTGCTACCACTTTTAAACTTGATTTGACTAAACCATAGCCACACCTCCAAACTATCTAATCCAATTCAACTAAATCCTAACCACTAACACCAATTTTGACTTGATTTGACCAAAACACATCCACCACACAATAAGTTTAATGCAATTCAGCCAAAGCTCAACCACTATACACCAAGTCCAATACGACTCAACTAGATCATAGCTACCATATAATAAGTTTAACCAAATTTGACAACCACGAGTATCAAAACCCACTTAAACACTGAATTAGACCCTTATCAATCACCATGCACATCCTAATTTTGTGCAACCATCAATCCTCTATCTCTTGGAGTGTTAGATCAAATTCTATTGTAAATTTTCAATACAATGATTTTAGTTAAATAAATGACATGCAAATCCTAATTTTGTGCAACCATCAATCCACTATCTCTTAGAGTGCTAGATTAAATTCTATTGTAAATTTTCAATATAATGATTTTAGCTAAATAAATGACATGTATTAAGAATGATTAGTAGTTGATTTTCCATCATTGAATTTGCATAGTTTGGTTGTTGAATGTTAAGAATAATTTAGTCAAATTGAATGGTAAGAATTATTTTTAATGTGCACGTATTTATGCTTTCTTTCATAATCGAGGGCATCTTAAGATATTGATAGAGTCACCTCTTAGGAAGATCGATAGTAAGTGTGCAAAATGAGATCAAATTGACTAACAATATCTTCATTTGATTTGGAGTTGTGTGGAACCTCAGATATCCAATTTATGCAGCAATTTGGTATTTGTAAATAACTTTTGAATTGTGGAACCTCAAATATCCAATTTATGTAGCAATTTGGTACTTTAAAATAACTTTTGAATTACCTTAAGTTCATTTATGCCTTGAATTTAGGCATGTAAGATGTTTTGGCTAATTTCCTTCAACCACAAGAGGGGATGAGGATTTTTTTGAATATTAATGTGCGGTTATGTCTTGAGGAAATAAATCATGTGATCCCTCTTATTATTGACTTGCAATTGTTAAACTTCTTCATGAGCTTAAATTGAAGCTATAGTCAATGAAATCCCTTCTTATATCATTGGAGCTTTTATCCTTGACTAAAGTTTATTCTAGCACTAGTAAAGCTTCTACATTAGCTACACCATTTATTACTTTCCTTTCCAACCATTAAGCTCTTATAAATTAGATGACAAGGTGGGTGTAAAAAATATTGTAGTATGGGAAGAGGTCATACAAATTATGGAGAGCAAGGCCATAGATCCCGTCTTAATTGTGATCACTATCATAAACCAAGTCATACTTAAGATATTGGGATTTTCATGGAAGTCATCATAGGACTCATGTTATTTAGTCTAATATTTCAACGCCTACTCTTGTTACTTCAAATATAATGCATACCGTGCCTAGTTCAAATTTGAATGGTAAAGAACCCCAAACATCTACTATTACTTTGTTATAGGAAGAATATGCTAGTCTCTTGTAAATTTAGAATGTCTCGCAGCTATTTGCTTCCTTATCTTTAGTTCAATAAGATAATCCTATTACCTACACTACTTTGGCTTCTCCATAGTCTTGGGTTGATTATTATGATGCCATTGATCATGTATTAAATATATTTAATTGAATTTTACATGTTTTTAACTATTTCACATTGTCAAATGTCACTCTTACTAATAGATCTATGTCAATTGTTAGTGGTATTGGCTCTTTGTTTCCCTTGAAATTTTTTCTTATAGCCCATTTACCTTTTAACTTACATTATGTTAGTACACTCACCACTTCTTTTAATTGTTCAATTACATTTTTTTCCCTCTAATTTTATGACCAAGATTTGGAGATAATTGGTAGAGGACATGAGTCTTATGGGCTATACTACATCTATTTAGTATCTATTGCTAATATGTGTTCAGTTGTTTTACCACTAGATCCTATGGAGATGCATTTTTGGTTTAGTCATTTGTTTATTAAGATACTTCATCTTTTGTATCCTTATCTACAATCTTGTCCTAGTCTTGATGCTAGCCATGCCAATTAAGTAAATAGAATTGTTCTTTATGTAATTGAATTATCTATAAATGAGCTATTACTCCCTTTAATTTAGTTCATTTCAATATATAGACCCTACTTATGTCATTTTTCTTTATGGTTTTACATACTTTGTTGTATTTATTAATGTATTCAAGAATGACATAGTTATATTTAATGAAAATTCATTTAAAGGTATTTAATTTATTTTCTATATTTCATTTTGAAAATCAATTTAATACCTCCATTTGTGTTTTTTGCATGGATAATGCTAAATGATACAAGCCCAATTCCTTTCATTCAAATTTACAAAAGCATGGTATTATTCATCAAACTTCATGTGCTTATACTTTACCATAAATTAGAGTTGTTAAAAATAAAAATTGAGATGTTAGTGGAATTGCTAGGGCACAATTGATTTACATGTATGTGCTTAAGCATTTAGGTTGATGTTGTTCTCACAATATATTTTTTTCATAAATAGAATGCCATGTATAGTGAATGACAAGATTCTATTGCACAAACCAATCACTATTTTTTGTTTTTTTTTGGTTGCCTTACCATCTTTGTTTGCTTGTGTTTTGTCAATCAACTATCTTCAATGACTAACAATCTCGATTGTCGTTTGAATCATTGCATTTTTCTTTGCTATTCTTGTACTTAGAAAGGGTATCAATGCTTTTTGTTGTTAGCTAAAATAACTTTATTACGTATTCTAATCTCACTTGTTGCTACTCATTATTGGCTTTTGCATTAGCTAGATATTAAAAATGTCTTCCTCTAAGGTGATCTTGTAAAAGGTCTATATGGAACAATTACTAGGTTTTGTTCTTTAGGGGAGATTGGATTAGTTTGTCACTTAAATAAATCTTTATATGGGTTTGAACAATCTCCATGAAGTTGGTTTGGCAAATTTAGCTTAGTTGTGATGGAGTTTAGTCTTTGTAAGTTTAATTCAAATCATTATGTGTTATATTGACAATATGATGGTAAGAAAACTATATAGGTTGTATATGTGAATGATATTGTCATTTTTGGAGATGACCATAAAGGCATTGAGAAATTGAAGATTTCTTACAATAGGAATTTCAAATTAAGGACATGGGTAGGTCGAAATATTTCCTTGAAATTGAAGCTACTAAATCCAAGCAAAGTATCTCCTAGCAGAACTATGAGCTCAACTTATCATCTAACATTGGTTTAAGTGGAGCAAATTCAATTGATTCTCAAGTGGACCTTAATGTTAAACTCTTGCCTAATGAAGGGAATATTTTAGATGACATGGAAAGATGCAGAATGTTAGTTTGTAAACTTAAATATCTAATGATCACATGCCTTGATATATCATTTGCAATAAGCATAGTGAGTATTTATGGGTTCACCTTGCACTAGTCATTGGAATGCTATGAATGAATATCTAGGTTGGAGTATTTTGTATAAAGATTAGGGGAATATGCATGTTATTAGACATGCAGATGCTCATTAGGTAGGTCACCATTAGATAAGAGATTGTCCACAGGATCTTGTGAGTTTGTTGGTGGTAATCTCATCTATTGGAAGAGTAAGAAGCAATATGTGTTAGCAAGATCAAGTGCAAAACTCAAGTATGGAGCAATGACATCCACAACTTATAAATTGCTTTGATTTAAGTATTTGCTTGAAGAACTTGGTTTTCCATCATTAGAATTGATGTATGATAACCATAATGCTCTACGCATAGCATCAAATACAATGTTTAATGGATATGCAAAGTATATTAAGATCAATTGTTTTTTAGGAAAAACTGTTGAACAAAGAAAATTGATATATCTTATGTGGGATCTAAAAACCAATTTGTTGATTTATTTACTACATCATTTCAAGGGGTTTGACTAAATTATTTTTATAACAAGTTAGAAGCAAATAATATATATGCACCGGATAGAGGGAGAGTGTTAGAATAATTTAGTCATGTGAGTCATTTCCATACTGTCATATTTACAATATTCAGAATTTGTAGTACTTTTCTGACCGAACAACAAGGGTAGAGGTATATCTAGTGGCAGGGATAATTTAAATTAAGGGTAAAGCAATGTTTCAGAGGTAATGAAATTCGACAATGTCCTGCAAACATTAGGGATAATGCAAAAGAGTCCCCTGATTAAGTTTATGATATATTGCATCTTTTGACTTTTTTCTTTTTTTTTATTCTCACCTCTCTCTGTTCTTGCATTCTTAAAATTGTACAAAAATTTATCCATTCTGTTACATATTCTGAAATGACTACTTAGCAAACCAACAACAGACCTCAATCAAAGTGAATTCTTCTATCTGATCTTGGAGAACATCATTTTGTTTAAGGCCTTCAGCAGGCAACAACCGAGGTGATAATAGAGTTGGCAACGTACCCCTTACTACATGCAAGATCCAAAAGTTCAATTTTATGCACATCTGAACCATGAGGAAGTCCAGTGAACCTCTAGATAGTTTGTATGTGTTTTGTATCAACAATGAGTATAACCTAATTTTCAATAAATTCAATCTATATTTAACTAGTATCAAAATGAACAAAAGAAAATACTCTTATGATAAAAGATTCCAACAGAAAAAGGCCTATGGAGGGCAATTTTTTTTCTTTCTTTTGGTTAATTTTTAGTGAGCTAATAAAGAAAATTTTCATGATCTTATTTGTACTTTTAACAAAATCGATCTAACATTCAATCTGCTTTTAATCTCATTATTAATTTGCATATTAAAGATAAAAATTTAATAATCATAAACAATAAAAATTTAATATATGTAACTGAGTAATAAAATCGAATATTGAATTGATTTATTAAAATAACCAAATTAATCACCTTTGAAAACGAACAATTTTGTTATAGTCCCACCAGGTGAACTGCACAGTAGACTGAAGTGGATTCATGATTTTGAGAGCGCAATATAGGAAAGAACTTCCGGAGTACGATCTTCGGTGAGTATATACACAAGGACAATTGGAGATTTACTCAATATGTTAATATCGCTATTAACTTGTCTCCACTGTTTTAAGCAAAAAATTTAAGCCAGGAAGAGGATGCTTTCTCAAAACAAGAATCAGGATACAGAATTACAAAGGTCCCAAAATCCAAAAGGATACTGAATGTATTGAAAGTAACCCTCCTAGACCAAAGCTTTATAGAAATACAAAATTTTCCTGCTTCAGTAAGATAATAAGAGTCAACCAAGGATAGGGAAAATACCGGTAACATGCTTCAAGGGAATGCTCCCATCAGTGTCTTTCTTCATTTCAGGATTATTGAACTCATTCGGAGGTATAACGATGAGTTGGCCCTTGCCACCTTGTCCCTTCTCCACGACCCAACTGCTGTTGGCTGCTTGATGTTCCAGGAACTTGTCAAGAGACAAACCTTCAACATTAATTGCCTACAGCATTATTTTACAAGATATAGATCAGTCACAAAAACACGTTGTGTCTGAACAATCTATCAGAATCAGACTCCAAGAAAATATCTAGAGAAACAAGCAAAGCCAACATGTAGCCAACCATATAAGCTATAAATTTAACTGACACCTCTCTTAAATGGGAGCATTCAAGTCACGAAAAAGTACCTCAGCAAGTACAGCTCTGGGAACCTTTTGGTAGGTTAAAGACAAAACATGGATTACATAAGATTGAATTGCTTGTTCAAAACCTGCATGAAGATAATCTTTTAGCCACTACACCAGGCATGGCACTATCTACAAACACCCAAAAGGAGTAACAATAATAGCATCAGTAGTCCCAAAACTTCATGTTATGAAGCCTGTATCCCCTTCAAGCATGTGTATCAGAGATGCAAGCGCTTAGAGCTGATGTGTCAACTTATGTCTGTGTATGTTATTGTCTGTGTACATTAGTAGGCTTATGTATGTTAGTCATGTTATTTGTTTGTCCAGTCTATCGTGTACAGGTGTAAAGGGGTCATGTGGAGGAGCATAGAGGGTAGGCTGATAAGTGGCAGCCAAGGTATAGTAGGTGGTAATGTGCAGTTCTGCTGTTAGTATGTGGAGTCAGTTTAGGAGTGAAAATAAGACTACAAGAGACTGGACAAAACAACATGACTAACATGCATACGCCTACTAGCATACACAGACATAAGCTGAAATGTTGGCTCTAAACCACACATACTATTCTACTGCTTGTTTCTTCCCTTCTTGCTTCTTTGATACATGTGCTTGAAAGGGATGATGGGCTTCCCAACACTTTCTAATTTATATGCACTAAGCAGTTGCTCTGGTACATGCCATTTCCATGCATTCCTAAGTAAAGACTACTGTTCTCTTCATTTTCCCCTCAATAAATTGTATAGGACTGCACACTGTAAAATTTTGAAGCTCCACAATTATGAGAAGAATCTGATTGCACCAAAATGCTTCACCTGGGACATTTTCAAGCAAATGACGACTCTTTGCTGCCTCTTCCCAGAACTGGCGAAATCTTCCAGTCTATGCAGGATATAAAGTGGAGTCAGTTCAGTTCATGGATATTAATGTAAACTGCCAGTCTATAAAGGGCATACCTCAAGATAATGAGAGAGAACAATCAACGTCTTAAACTCTTCCTCCATTTGCTGATATTCCGAAAACATTAGATAGATTACAAAAGGAACCAACAATAGATAAAAATGGAAAAATAAAAACAGCCAATAAAACTTTCAAGAAAACCAGATTTCAATGACAAGTTTTTAGTCAACAAAGGCAGTATATTTCCACGGAAATAGCAGCTTGAAGCTTTTGAAGATATCAAAATAATTGGAAAAGCTTCAATTAACCAATCACATCAAAGGCGCAACAAACCTTATCTACCATTACGTATTGCTAAATCAAAGAAGAATATTAGAGTGACAGCATAAATTATCCAAAACTTCACCTTAAGATAAGACAATTTACTTCCAGAAAATATTTACTCTGTGAAGAGTGCAATTCAATTGTGTATACTTGGTTAGATGGATATGAATAAGAAATAAAAAGACTATAATTTCCAAGTTGTAGCTCATAAATTGGAACAGACTTCGTAACATGTTTAACATATGGATTAGTTCAAGCAATATTTTTCTCCTGGTAAAAAAGATCTCTTTTTATTGGTATGACTTTACTACTAGTAGTGCAGCACACACATTGTGTGTATATTTCAATAAACTGTAATTGATCAATAGCTGGATATTATCAGTGGCATTTCTCTGACAAAGATTATGTGAAACTTAAGATATGATTAAAACATCCATATGCAGATGCTTTCTTGGATGTTCTCACTGATATTCCCTTTTCTCATAATATCAGGCTGGATAGCATGATAGGGAGTGAATTTGAAGGGGGGAAAAATGCAATGGAAGAGATATGGGGAAAGAGAGAAAGGTCATAGACTGTTAAAATTGGATTTAGGAGCAGTTTCTACAAAATAATTTTTCCCTAATAGCCTAAACTAGATGCCTGTATATGATTAATTTTTTTTTATTTAGCCTATGTCTATTAGAGAAATAAGAAAGAGAATAATTCCATAAAATTAGGAAACTGTATTTTCCTCAATTAATAGTATACAAGGGAGCTCATGAAAATATGCCCAGCATATGCAAAGGGAACAGATAAGATTATCTAGCTAAGCGACTTTTTAACTGAATGAAACTAGCAATTTTTGTAAAGAATCATAGAATATGTTTGAAAATGGAACACCTTTATAAAATTAAAACTAAAGGCATCAATAATAGTTATAATAGGCTGCTTTTGAAGTAGTTGTGGCTATTAAGTAAAACAACTAAAGAGTGCGTCTTTTTCAAGTAATTAAAAAAATTTTACAACCATAATCATCAAAATAATTCATAATAAAAATGATGGGCAAAATGGACTGACCAATATATAGGGCTGAAATTGGAAAAGGAAAGCTGATATTTTCACTAGCATTGTATTAGCTGTGAATATTGAGTGATCAATTAAACATACCATCAACGATACAACTATAAGACAGTAAATTGTGCAAACACCAAACAAAACAGCACACTGAAAATAATATAAATTAAAAGAATAGTACCACTCTTTCTGGAATTAAAAACAAGCAAAGGCTGAAATCTGGAGCTGGCATTGCCATGAGGGCCTGCTCAAAAGAATAAAAAGGGAAAGAAAAAAATTAAGATATGCAAAAACCGCACAATGAACAATATAACCCAGGTGAAATAACAGTTTAACAAACAACTTAAATGCACCTTAATTAAGATGCAGGCCACCATTTGGGTGCTCATCCTTCCTGGTTCAAACTGCAAAAGATATACAGAATGTGTCTCAATGGGGTAAAATAGTTGCGAATTTAAGAAGTAAAGAAGACTCGGATGCAACACAAGTAAAAATTAACTCCTGCCAAAGGTCAAAGAGTTTCAAGTCACATTACCTGATAAAGGCGAAGAAGGCAAAGGTTTGCATCCAGGCTATATGTTTGGGAAGAAACCTGGCAATTTCAACAGACTTTACTTTTATAATAGATAATTGCTCAACTATGAGAGAGATTTTTGCTGAATACAGAAAACGATGCAAGGCCAAATACATAGAGAAGGATTCTAAGTTAAATGATCATGATTGTATTGTTCATCAAAACATACACTGAACACTACTCCCAATTAGCACCTAAATATAATCGTTAACAATACATTTGAAACCAATTACCAAGAAAAAGAGTACACTCCACATTGCTCTTACACCTTCCAATTAGCAAGCAACTTAAATTTCACACTGACAGCTCAACCTCACAATACTAAATACATCCATGTTACACACTTTCTCTTATCAATCAGCATCGACCTACAATACACAACATAATGCTTGGTCATTGGTCCAAAACCTTCCCACGTAGATCTCTACAATTATATATACACTTCCTTCTCCCGATCAGCACCACATTACCATAAATATAAAATGCATCCAACCACCATACAAGCACAAGCACTATTTTTCTTTGATAAATTGCATTAACACCCACTAAACTCCCTGCCGCTTAAGTTTCAAGAACAAAACTTCGAGACATGATTTGAGGGCATAAACAAACTTTTTGAAGAGTTAGCGGTGCTAAGTCCAAGGCAAGTGCACAAATACAGTCAAATTTATCTCCTTTTTCTTTCTCTGCATGCCTATATGTACCAAAAACTAAAATTATGCATTGCAAATCCATCAGTGTTTCAAGAACCCATCTATCATTAACACACACACACACAAAACATAAACTTCGCACAAATTTACACCCCGAGAAAATCCAACTTCACCATAGTCCCATCAACATCAACCACAAAAGAAGTTAAGTTTTCATCTTTATATACACAATACACAACATCAAAAATTCAAAATTACGAATTCGATCAAATAGTAAGAAAGAATACAATACTCAGAGTAAAGCAAAAATCCATTTCTTTTTTCTGGAAATTTAAGCAAAAACCCATTATCAATACCAAATTAATAACAAACCTTCATCAAATCAATCAATGAAGTACCTGCTCATTGACATAGCCCTCAAGATCAGGAAGAATGTCGGGATTGTACGGATTGACGGCGACAAGTTGTTCCACTGCATCTGCAACCTTTTGATTTTGTTGGAGCTGTGGCTTCTTTTGAATTTCTAGCCCCATTTGTTTGTGTGTGGGTAATTAGGGTTCAATTGTTCAAGAAAGGTTAGGACTAGAGAGCTTTGAGTGGATTAGGGTTCGGTCGGAGCAGAAGAACGAAGTTAGGGTTTTGTGGGGCAAAATTCTCCGAGAAAATTACAAGTTTACTTTACTCCCAAAATAACGCCTAAGAATTTTATTATTTATTAATTAATGTTGCTCTGAATTTCTTTTTCTTAATACTTTAGCTTTACTTTAAGAAAAAAAAAAGGTTTTTTCACATCATTTTAATTTTTGCTGATTAATTTATTACTTTTGATATGATTTCTATAGGGAAACTACACAAAAAATTTTGAAATTCCATTCTAAGGATTTGTTTTTATTGAGTTCGTTTCCCAATTTTTTTCTGAAATTATTCAATAAATTTCTTAAACTATAGTTTGACAAGAATTTATTCCAACTATAATAGAATGCAAAAAAGAATTCACTTGAATACCTTACAAAAAGAATCATTTTCCCAATTTATTTGTATAAATTAAATTAAATATTATTAAATTATTTAGATAAGAAATGAATTAATGTTTTATTTTATATTCTAAAAAAAAAACCATAACTCTGTATACTTTATGAAAGAAGTTGATAAGTTATTTCACTAATAAACATGTTTTGTTTATTTATTTCTATAAGCATGGGAAGAATCATTCAAGGGGATTCGGATATCTTTTTATAATATATAATATTGGAAGAAAATATATGACCTTTGATATATTTTATAATAATTGTAACTTTTAAACAAGTTAATATAAAATAATACAATATTTCGTTTATCATGTCTTTTCACTTGAAATGGTATATTAATTTTTTTTCAAAAGTCACCATATTTAACTATTAGTATTTTTTATTATTATTAGTGACTTTTATATATTATAATGCCTCTTAAGTATTACTTTGGTCCCTTTATGTTTAATATTATATATATACTTTGAATTACCTTTCCTCCCCCCCCCCCTCTCTCCATTCTCTTAGGTTTCTTACACATAACCAAATCACTTCCAAGGCCCATTCTATATACCATACCTCCACTCTTCAATTAAAAGGATGTTTAAAAAACCAAAATTGCATAATTAGTTTTATCTAATGCTTTCTTTGATCTCTCAATTTCTAGAAAGTGCATTGACCTTCTTTTGGTTTCGTATTAGTTAAAAGAGGCAAAAGATCAATATAAGTAAAGTTTGATTTCATGATTAAACATGATAAAGTGATATAGATGATCATCGCTCTCATTCTTTTATGAATAAGTATTAAAAACATGCTTTTGAATGTTTTGTTTCTTAAATTTACACGGTAATAGTAGTTGTATGTTACATCGTGATATAGTATCTTAAATTGTAATATAGGAGAAAGGACAAAGTTGCAAATGTGTATGAATATATGATATTTCAAGAAGTGCATTTGAATCCTTTTAATTTCTCCTTTTATCTTTATGGATTGACATTAAACAATTTGCATTCATTGAAGGATTTTCTTTTGGAATACTTTTAAAAAATTAAGTCTATTTTAAATTTAAACCTCTCGTCAATGGATATTTTTGTAAGCATTTTAGTAGTTGCTATTGTTTAATTCCCTAGCTTATTTTATGCATATGTTACATAAAATTCAAGATTTATACCTATGTTAATAATTAATTTATAAAGTTTATTAATAGAATTTGCTTCTTTTTTTTCCTCATGAATTATTTTTAGTCACTAATAAGTAATAATTGTTATGGTAGAGCATGGTTCTAATCAACTATATACTTTTAATGCTCTCATTTATGTTATATTGGATACACACAATATTATACAAAAAAAATTCTCCAATTAATATCATTTCTATTGATTTTGTACATATATGCCAATTTCTTCAAAGAAGCAAATTATCCATGAGTAACATATTGCTAGTTTGTTACAACAAATCAATTGATAATGTATTATTGTGGTTGCACTTTTTTTATTTATGTAATTTTAATACTATTTATTCACAATTTTCTCTCTCTCTCTTTAGTCATTGGTTATGTAATTGATTATGAGAATTTTGATCCGTCGAGGTTTATGATATCTTTCAATGAAAATAACCATCCCTTATAGATCTTCCTAAATCATGTGTTCTTTTATTCTTTTTTTATGTTGCAAATGACCAAAAATTGTTTCCACCTATTTGATAATGAATATAGTAGTTTCTCCTTATATAGATTGCTCTAATGCCTAATGCATTTATACCATTTGCTAGTAGTACATGCATGCGTTGGGAATGAGTTTTCCAAGTTGGAGACATTTGTTCCGATGCACCATCTCATCACAAAATTTAGGTACCGTCTCAAGTGTCAAAATATATTACAAGCTAAAGGTTTAGAATAATGCAACTATTTTATTATACCTTTTTAAAATAGTGGAAATTTATCTTAAAGAAAAATTTCCAATTAAGGGAGATATTTAATGAAAACAGATTTATTTAATGGTGATAACACATAATGAGCTTGATTGATGATGATAATAAAATAAAGGTATTTTTTTGGATTCTTTGCAAGTTAGCTAATGATAAAGTTCTAAAATATGATTTATTTTGGCACATTCCTGAGTTCATTTATTGACTCCCACTAAAAAAGAGTTGTCAAACTAAAGCAACATGTATCCAAATGACATATCAATAACATATTTATTTTCCCTCATCCTATATTAGTTTCTCCCATTACGTATTTTAAGGATTATTTAAAAAAAAATTACTTATCTTTATCCATTTCCATTTTCCTTGATAATATTAAAACATTGTCTCCTCTTTTTCTTTTACCCATTTTTCATATGATTTGTGCATCTTTTTCTTTAAATCATCAATCATTTATATAGTTTAATTGAATAATTATATTATATTATAAATAACATTATATTTAATAGTTATCATTACTCCAATTCACCTCCTAATTTGTTCCATATTACATACTTCCTACCAAATTTGTGAAGGAGAAAGATAATGTTAATTTTCATATAATGAACATAATTAAGATAGTATACAGATTGATCAAAAAGTGGATACCTAAATAAAATTTTTAAAGGAAGAGAGATTTTCATGTCAATGATTTATTAGGAATCTAAATGCTGTACATTTTACAAGGAATTTAGTTTTTTATCCATAAGAAGAAAAGCTAAACACTTTTTATGCTTCCCTTTCATATCATTATTATTCAAATATGCAATTATTTGCAAATCTAGTGTTATTATTTGTCCATAATATCATATGATTTTTTTGGACAAATATAGATGATTAATTAGGCAACTTTTGCTAACTTACTATTTCAATACTTTATGCAATATTATTAACATATTTTGTTTTTAGTTAAGTGTTTGACATAATAGAATACAAATGCACTTTCATTGTATTTTGTTTTTAGTTAAGTGTTTGATATAATAGAATACACATGCACTTTCATTGTATTTGGAATATTTTCATTTGGCATATTTATTAAATTTTTGTGC
Organism: Laguncularia racemosa; assembly: GCA_037954665.1. NCBI lineage: Eukaryota > Viridiplantae > Streptophyta > Magnoliopsida > Myrtales > Combretaceae > Laguncularia > Laguncularia racemosa. Next base: position 235,053 of record JBBMOL010000087.1, read on the forward strand.
TAATGCTTCTATGTTACTTTTTAAACATACACTTATATGTAGGTGTATACATTAAAAAATTATCAAAATTATAATTTTTTAAATTACGTAGAAAAAATTTATTTTATTTTATTTTGTTATTGTACCTCTTCAGTATTATCTTTTTGTGTCTAATGTTTCATAAAAAACCACCATGTTACTAATGTTTTTCATTTCTCATGAGATATATTATTTATATATAGCATTGTATTGCAAACGTTGTGACCTTTATATAACTAGATATAAAATAATGTCACCATCGGTAAAAAATGTTATATTCTAATAACTTAAAATTTACAAATTTTTCTAAATATTATAACATTTCATATAGTCATCAATAGTCACATAAATTAAAATATATAAAATATATTTATATAATTAAATGACTGCTTTCTTGTAATCTATTATGATAATCTTTTACATAAATATATTATTTTTTATTAATATAAATATAAATATATATTCAAGTGAAACCTGCACATTTGTGCAAGCCTTTAACTATTTACTATTATGCACAAAGTATCTAGACCTTAATCAAATCTAGTCATTACATGGCTATGTCATTATGTTGTTTTATTTGTAATTTATAGGAAGTATTTGACCTATTAATCAAATTTGGCTTTCTAAAATATGTGCATATTTTCCCTTTATTTTTTAATAAATAAAATTCATTGCACATTATTGTGCTTTCAAAAAAATACCATTCTAATCACCAAACTTTGATTTCGATCACTGAAAGAACTTAAGTTTTCAAAAAAGTCCAATCATACTGTAATACCGGAAATTTTTATTTTATTTTTATTATATTTATTGTAACAAAAAACTAAGGACAAGGATGGGGATTTTATAAAAATCAAGGGATAATTTGGACATTTCACAAAAAGGAGTATTAACCTCAAATGACCTAACGTCCCTCTCTTTTTCACTCCCTCACAGTAATAACACAAACTCTCTAAAGGGAAAAAGGCAGACTATTGATAAGGGCATATTCTACTCAATTTTTATTATACAAATCATGTTAAATTTTCACCAATATTCTGGAAATTCTAAGGAAATGGTACTTAATTTGATTTAGTGTGCTATTTCAAGTCTATAAAAGCTTAGAGTGCAAATATGAGTAGATCGGCTTTGAAAATTGACTTTCAATAACCAAAATCACTAGCCTTAAGATTGTAAGCCACTAGCCTTAAGAGCCTAAGTTGCTGGTCTAAGCCGTCGACCTTGAACGGAAAAGCTACCAACTTTAGCGCTGACTTTGAGAGGCAACCAAAAGACATTCCTTTAGTTTTTATTAATATGCTGGATGTGAAAGATAGAGGGTTATCTTATCTTTTCTTTTCTTTTTATTACTATTGAACCCTAGAGAGAGGAGAGGGATAATTGGTTGGTGTACTTAAAGTTTTCATCAATTGAATCCATTGGAGTCATTAAGGAAAGACTTCTTCATCAAGGATTTGCAGGATTTTTGTATTGTGATTGATCCTTGCTCTATTGAATTGATGATTTTTGAACTAATACTTTTATATTCAATTCATAGATTGAATTCTTTTTCAATAATGAATTCCATTATAGCAATTTCTTTGATTTATGTTTGTGTTTTCAATTCCATGATGTTCTAAGTTTATTTGTAGGAAATCGATGAAACCCTATAATAATTAAGATGATGATTATAGCTATATTATAAGGTTGTTAGATATATGGAAGATTCATAATGTAAATCCTATACTATAAATTCCGATTTCATGTTTGAATTAAGATTATAGGAATTTTAATAACTCAAAAGGGAAATTAGGGTTAAATAGGCTTTCTTAAGTCAGGTTGAATAAGAACTGTGGAAATAAGATTATTTTAATCTGATTAGAAATTGTTTGAGAGTTTAATGCAATATTCTTGATTACTTTCTCACTAAAGAATCAGGAGAAATTATGATAGAATATTAGTCAACAATATAATTGGGAGATTTGTAGTTGAATATAGAATCCCCTATTAATTTGTTTAGTGGAAGCTAAGAAATTGATTTCTGGGTTTTGAGTTTTAATTATTTGGAAAAGAAATAGAGATTTTCACAATTTCATATGAATATCCACATAATTAAGAATTATTATAATATGATGATAATCTGGTTAGTGAAACTAGGGTGGATTCAGTTTTCCTACTTTCAATTAATATACCTTTATAACAATTTTCTCCCGTTCTTAGTAAAAATCTAGGTGTATTAGATTAATTAGTATTTGATTAGTTAATTATATAAATTTGATTACCTAAATAATAATAGAATTTGATAGCAGTTTAGTACTTATTTAATCCTCATGGAATCAACACTCGGCCCATTATTATATTACTTGATTTGATCCAATGCACTTATTGGTAGAACTTACTTTTAAAAATGTGATATATTTAAAGTGAATCAAGTTTTTGACATCGTTGCCAGGGATTAACTTAATATTAGACCACTTTCAGTTCTGTTGTTAATTTAGGTGTAGTTCATAACATATAATTGTCTTCTATTCTCTTTCAAGTTTTTTTTTTTATGCGCAAGAGTAGAAGTGCAGAACTTCTACCACTAAATCTTGAGATAGAACGCACTTTGTGTCAATTGAGAAGGGAGAATAGAAGAAGAGAAGAAGTCAAACCAGTTGAGATGGCAAACGACAACAATAACAATCTGATTCAGGGTGCTATCAGAGCACTTCAGGACTATACAATACCCACTGTTGCAGGTTCTGCAATTAGGATACCTCCTATTTAGGCCAACAATTTTGAACTAAAATCGATACTTATTTAGATGGTTCAGACAAATTAGTTTAGAGGATATCCAAATGAAAGTCCTGATGAGGATATTGCAACATTTCTCCAATATTGCAACATAGTGAAGATAAATAACGTTTCACCTGATGTCATCAAATTGCAACTTTTTCCTTTTTCACTAAGGGATAAAGCTAGAGCTTAGTTCAATTCACTACCATAAGAGTCAATTACCACCTGGGCTAATCTCTCATCTAAGTTTCTAAAGAGATTCTTACCACCATCTATGACTGCGAAATTAAGGAACGATATCACTAACTTCACTAAGTTTAATGCTGAATCATTATATGAAGCGTGGGAGAGATTCAAGGAGTGCATAAGGAAATATCCACATTATAGATTGCCAAACAATCTCCCGATTGAGATTTTCTATCTCAACTTAGATGAGACATTGAGACCTTTGGTAGATGCTACATCTGGAGGTGCATTAATGGGTGTAAACACCCTATTTTTTGCCCTCATCTAAATTTAAAAAAAAATAATGATGATGATAAAAAATAAATAATTTAATTTAATTAATTAAAAAATAAATGATAATAGTAATAGAAATAACAAAATAAAAATAAAAATAATATTAATAATAAACAATACTAAAATATATGGGCTTGGGAAGTACAAATGGAAATTAATTGTATAATATGTCCGAGAAAAGGGTCAATCCAGCTAGCTTGTCCATGCACCTAAGGGGAAGGGAAAGCTGTAGGAGACGTGGGCTTGAATCATAGAAGGCACTTTGTGCCATTTTTTTTTTTTTTTTGCTTCCAGTTGCCACATGGCAGTGTTTCATTGGCTGGCGAAAATCACTTACTCGGCACATGATCATCTTCTCCAGTGAGGATGGTGACTAAAAAACAAAAGGAGAGAAAATGTTTTAGCCTCTTCTTCCCCTCCCTCATGACTGTCTTTCTTTTTTCCTTCTAGGTTGCTTTAGCAACAGCTTCATTCTCTCTTTTTTTTTTCTTAATTTTATAATGTGTCCCATAAATAATATATATATATAAACCCTAAGGAAGCTTCTTTTAAAAATTTAGGAACCAAGTAGAGAGCTCTCTAAAATCTACTCTTATAAGGTACAGTATAAAAATAATATCTCTACAACTTACAGCTATTTTGAAGCTTATATGCTATGAGATTTCATAGTATATTGTACCTACCATATAAAATTTTTTAATTAATATTATGAAACATAAAAAAAAATATTGTAATGGATAATGTAGATGTTAATTGAAGAAGAATGAATGTATTCAATTTGAAATTGTTTGGAATAAAAACACCACAATGGATTTAGTATTATTATTTATTTAAATATATAGACTAGACCTTATGATAGATTATGATTTTGTAATAACTTTCTATGATAGATCGTTTGATGTTTGCATACATGAAAATTATGTAATTAGAAAAATATTCAATCAAACTGTTGGAGATTATTTAGCTTAAAAAATAATTGAAGATCACCAAATTGAAGAATATACTAGTTACAAATATGTGAAAGGAATGACAGGCCATTAGGCAATATTCTATATTATAAAAATGTAATAAGAAATTTAATAAGTTTCATAAGATAACTCATACCCTATAAGTTCTATAGGATACATCACATCAGGGTGGTCTACGCATATTACGTAGTAAGGTCTAGCTCCAAAATTTGGGAATTAGTACCTATAGGTTAAAGTCTAGGAAGGTTCTCAAAATTACCCATCCAATACTTGTTCACCCATAAAGGCAATATAAAGCTTTCCTAGGGTTTTCTTTCAATCATTTTTATGAATTTTCCTCTTATTTCTTTTTTTGTTATTTTATTATATAAATTAATTAAATAAAGTTAATGATAAGTATATATAAAATTAAACCACTAAGCTAATTAGGTAGTGACATGTATAAGTTGTTAACAAAATATTTAATGGAGTAAATTGAAGGGCTTATTCTTGCATTTCAAAAGTTTGAGACTTAAATTAATAAAAAGCTAAAAAGCTAAAATAGAAGAGTAGCCAAATATTAAGGACTTCCTAAACAATAGGAGTAAGTGGGTATAAGGTAGGTAAAGTATGAAGCTCTTCCCATACCCTACTTGTAAACACCCCATTTTTACCCCTAATGATCAATAATAATCAACAATAAACAATTACCATTTTTTTTTAATTTTTCCATTTTTTTTCTAATTTAGCAAAAATAGGAAAAACATTCAAAAAATAAATTAAATAGGAAAAATACATCAATTTTGGGAAATAATTGCAGAAATGGCAATAAAAGGGACTAAATAATTTTTACAAATTTTTGAAATTTCAAAAAATATAAATATAATAAAAAATCGCATTGCATATATGCAAATTGCGAAAATAAAAAAATCGAGTAAGTGGGCTAGCCCAGCTGGTCCGAACCATGGCCTAAGGCGCGAGGAAAGGGGCTCAATTACGAGTTCGAAATGCAGGGGAGGCAGATTCCGCGTTTTGCAAATTTTTTTTTCGCCTGGGACACGTGTCAATAGCTGATTGGTTGGAGCGGATGCACGCACTGGGTGCGTGATCATCTTTAACCTTCGTTTGAGATCGCCGACGAGGAGGAAAAATTGAATTTCGGCCGTTTTGATTCAATTTTTTGCACAAATCCAACAGATCTTCAATTGAAATAGGATAAACATCATCCAATTGGAGTCAAATCGCAACAAATCAAAGGATTTCCACAAATTAGAGATGGGTTTTTCAACCGAAATCCGATTTGCTTCAATCGGAGGAAATTCGAGCTTATCCAGCTCGATTTATTGCGCCTATAAATAGAGGAGGAAGGGGGAAAGCAGAATCACAGATCAAAAGTGAGGAAAAGAGAGAGAATTGAAGCCTTGCCGGAGTTTCCAAGTCACGACCACCGATCAAGCACTGAGCTACCACCAGGAGGCGTTTTTGGAGAAATCAACTGCCACGGTTGAGTTCTCCACCCTTGAAAACCTAGGAAACAACACCTCAATTGCTTCGAAAGGCCGCTGGAACGCCGTCAATGAGCACTCCTAGCCGCTGTGACCGATCGACCCGATCCGACCCGACCCGCGCATCGACCCAGATCCAGGTAAGTTGGATTTTTTGATTTTTTTATTATTTATTTATTTTTTACTTATTTATTTACTTATTTTATTTATTTATTTATCAAATTTATTTATTTATTTACTTGTTATTTATAATTCAAAAAAAATATAGAAAAATATTAGAATTTAGATTAGTTTTTTTAGGATTTAATTTAGGGAGGATGATAGAAAATAATAATAAAACATAAAATAATAATGATAATAATAATAAATAATAAAAATATATAAAGAAAATGATAAATATATATATATATATATATATTATAGAAAATAGTAAAATTTAGATTTTAGTTTAGGATAGATAAATAATATAGGAGAAAATTTTTCAATAAAAATCAATAAAAATTATAGAAATTAATAAAAATCAATAAAAATTTATAATAGTAGAAATGGGTTGAAAAATAGAAAAATGAAACTTTTATCACTTAGAAAAATCATTTTCTTAAATAAATCCAAAATTGGTTTTTTCCTAAAAATTATTATTTTTCAAAAAAAAAAATCAGATTATCAAGCTTAGGCTTAGATTTTTCCGAAAAATACTAAAATGATAAAAATGTAAATCAAAAGAAATTTCATAATTAAAAATCACCAACACATTAAAGTTTTTTTTGGAAAAGCGAACTACGGGCCGTTTGATCCTGAATAGCAGGTACGTAAGCACCCATTTGGGGCAACCTTAAAAAAAGAATAAAAATCATTTTCTTAGAATAACTTATTCAAAAACACAATAAAAGACAACAAAAATAAATAAATAAAAGACATTTTGGATAAGGTTTAGATTTAGGAGATTAGGGTGGTAACCTTAGGGTTTTAATAGGTTAGCCTCCGAACTCAGAAACTTTAGTTTTCCCTTTCCTCTTTTCACAAAAAACGAAAAGAGGAAATTACGCTGACCAGGGGTACAAATTAGGATTAATCTGCTCAATTAGTCCTAATTCAATCTTTCCCAACCACAATTGGGTGGCGACTCCAAAACAAAACGAAATTCCTAACTTAAGTCGAGGGTTTACATTAGATGAGCATAGGGTCTAGTATAGATCGGATTAGGAATGGGAAATAAAAAATTAGACTCGATAGGATGGCGACTCCACTGGGGACCTCTCTCTAGTAGGCTAGCCACCTGAATCCCCTCAAATGGCTCCTTTCTAAGAAATGTCTTTTGATTGTTATGCTACTGCTAACCTTTCAAGGATTTAGCTAAGGGTCATTATTTACTTTTGCTGTTGAGTCTGCATGCATTAACTGTGTGAATAGATGCGGTCAAACCCGTGCCGTCTTAGGACCCTAAGACGGGGGGCCATTGTGTAAGTTTCGGGCGAAGTGATATGATCACCGTTCGGGACTGATTAGGCTACCCCACCTAATGCTTCGATATGGCATGAGATCCATTTCTCCGAAAATGTGGGAGGCCATAGAGCTTGGGGACCTGTTAGAACCTACCTATTTGCATACACGACGTCATGGGCCGGCAACTGATTGATGATGTAACACTTTTATTCTGTTCATGGAGTTTAGATACATTTCCTTGTAATGCTATCATTGTAACATAGTTCTTGTTGTAATTAGAAATTTCTGTTGTAATAGATGGCTAGTTCCACAATTGATCACCTCCTCCACAAAGAAATCCGAGTATGTAAACCTCTAGACCCAAAATTGGTGTTGGACCACTGGTTTACTCTGTATAACCTGGAAGAACAAAGCCTTGGAAGCTTAGCTGGAAAAGACTCAAGCCAGAGTTAGAGAGTTGAAAGCTGTCATCAACGGAAAACCGGCACCTACGCAGCAGAAGACCAAGAGAACTAGGAAATAGATCCCTATTGTACTTTTTCATTTTTTATAAGTATCGAACTCTAAGTTTCCAGTATTAATAAAAATAAAGTTTTAGTATTATATCATCAATCAATTATTAGCCCCTTTATTTTATCATCCGTGTGACACATGCATCACATTTTCATGCATACATCATACTAAGAAAAAATGCGCACCAGGTATCAAAGATAGCTCCTAAACAACTAAACCCTCCCAGGAGCCCAATCTGCACTCATTTAAGAACCAAAATGACAAACAATAGCGACAACCGCAACAACACAAGTGCTAACGCTACTTCAGACCCTAGGATCGTATCCTTGGAGCAAACGGTCCAGCAGCTAGTTGCACAAGTCCACCTCCTGACTGAAAGCATTGGCCTCCTTCGCACCACCCAGTCGACTCAAAAAGAACACTTAGGGGCCAGAAAAGGGAAAGCAGTGGAGGGTCAGCCTCCAGAGTATGAAGAAATCAATTCCCACCTCAACTCGGCTTTTGAGTATGAACCGAGAGCCAACCAGGGTCTGACCTCTGATGACTTAAAGAAAGAAATGGAGGAGAGACAAAAAGAAATGGAAAAGAGACTCTTTCAACAACTGGCCGATAAAATGAAAACAATAGAGGGGCCTGACGGTTTCAAACAGGCCGGGATTACCAGCTTGCCAGCATATGGGGAATAAGTATACCCTGATAAATTTAAGACCCCGGAATTTGAAAAGTATGACGGCACTGAATGCCCCAAGATGCATACAAGGCTATAGGCTCGAAAGATGAGCAAATATGCTCAATATAACCAACTTATGATCCAGACCTTCCAAGATAGCCTTACAGGTCCTGCTCTAATCTGGTATGCCCACCTGGATTTCAATCAGGTCAATACTTGGGAAAGGCTCGCTTGGGCATTCTATGACCAATATAAGTTCAACATCGAAGTCGCCCCCTCAGTGATTGATCTAGGAAGTCTTCGAAAGAGACATGCTGAGTCTTTCAAGGAGTATGCTCAGCGATGGAGATCTCAAGCTGCCAGGGTAGCAACCCCCAATTCTGAAAAAGAGCTGACATTCATATTCGTCAACACTCTCGATAAAATCTACTTCTTGCATCTGGTAGGCCAAACATCATCCAGTTTTGTAAAGGTAGTGGCAGTAGGGTGCCAGATTGAAAATGCCATCACAACAGGCAGACTCCAAACAATGGATCCTCTCAGGGTCACATCATCACAAAGGCCCTTGGGAGGTAACAAAGCCAAGGAGTCTACCGTCAACACAGTCAACTCCAGCAAAGTAGATAAGGTTGGGACTCGTGTGACATTCCAGACTACGAGTGCCCCAGTCTAGCACTCCCCGGCAAATCACGCCCAGGCCGCCAAAGTCCTAAGATAGTTCACTCCAATCCTAATCTCGCTCAGCTAGGTCTTCACTCGGCTGCGGGCAGATAATTTGATTAGCTTTGAGATCCCGAATGACCAGTACAAGCCCAGGAATTTTGACTCAAGCCTCGAATGTGACTATCATATGGGCCAAGAGGGGCATTCTACAGATAGATGCTAGAGGCTTTGAAACAAAATCTAAGATTTGATTGACGTTGGGATAGTGCAGTTGGACTTTGTTAACACCCCGGCACCTAATGTCAACACTAATCCGCTGCCCAACCATAAGCCCATTGTCAATATGATCACATCTGAAGAGCCGGCTCCTAAAGAATCCTCCAAGCAAAAGGCGACAGACCAGCAGAAAAGTCATCCCCCTCAAACTCCAGAGAAAACCCCCAAATCACATATAAAAAAGAGATGGTTAGCTGGAGATCCAACAGTCGGTACCTTGGGAGAATCATACGGGAGATTCGAGTACCTGGTAAACTATTCTTACACCCCAACTGTGTATAGGCCGCTTAGCGGATGGGGGTCCGAGTTTGAGAAAGAGGACAACCTACCAAAAGAAGGGGAGAAGTATGTGAACATGATCAATTTAAACTAAAAGCCGATGGTCATAAAGTGCTATGAAGGATAGTCGACCGAGATACAAATTCCAAAGAAGAGATATATGTGTTCAATGTCCCAATACCCGCAAAAAGGTATAAGGCCGCACAATTTGACTATCAGACCCTCGAGCAAGAACGACTCCCTATGGTAGGAGGAATCACCCGCTCTGGGAGAGTTTATGACCCGAAATATAAAATCTCAACTAAGGAGCCCAATACGGAGATAAGAAGGGAAGAAGAAGAGGGGCTCGCTGCATTTACAAAAATGGTTAAGACAAGCGAATATAAGATCGTGGAACAACTAAACAAAGTTCCAGTCCAAATATCACTTATGGGCCTCCTTACAACCTTCGAGCCCCACAGGGAAGCACTCTTTAAAGTGCTCAAACAGATCAGGGTACCAGAAGGCATCGCTACAGAAAAATTAAGTCATGTGGCAGATTCTATCTTCACCATGGACCAGATATTTTTCTCTCCCGAAGAGCTAGGAGATGATGGAGACCAACATACAAAACCGCTATTCATAGTGGTGAAATGCAACGACACGATTGTCTCCCGAGTACTCATCGACAACAGGTCATCTCTCAATGTTTGCCCATTGGCTACCCTCGACTTATTGGGGGTCGATCTAAGCAATATTAAACCAAACTCGACGGTGGTCAGGGCTTTCGACGGGTCAAAAAGAGATATAGTAGGGGAAATAAGCTTACCGGTAAAGATTGGCCCGCAAGTGTTCTACATCTCCTTCCAAGTCCTCGACATCCCAAGATCTTTTAATCTACTTTTGGGAAGGCCATGGATACATACCGCTGGAGCAATACCCTCAAGCCTCCATCAGAAGGTCAAATTCGTCGTGAATGGGCAGATCGTCATCGTGCTGGGCGAGCAAGATTATGCCATCTATAAAGAAACCGCCATACTTTACATTGGGGGGGATGGTTCCGAAGACCTTGGTCTCTAGATATTCAACGAGTTGAATGTGGTGACTAGCAAGGAAGGCCATCAGTTCAAGGAGGGACAGCAAGGGACGTTTGGATTAGGGTATGTTCCTACAGCCCAGGAAGAAGCACAAGCCAAAGGTGTCAGGGGCAGGAAGAAAGAGAAGCCAAGCCACACCCAGATACGCATTCCACCCTTCCAACAATCATTCAAACAAGCAACTACCATTCAAGAGCCAAAGATAAGCGAAGATGACATCAGCAATGGGAGCCCAACCTCTCACACGTCCAAACAGCATCCAGCTCTCAATAATTGGTTCTGTTATCCTATTGATAGCGCTAGGTCAGCTCAAGGATATGGAACAATTGTTAAACAATTTTTATTGAGACTTCTTTACATAATTCAATAAATTACAATTTGTCTTGCTTATATATATCTGCTTTCGTTTCACTTCACCCAGATATCCTACCATCGAATGTCAGGGACATTTCGCGTAGGTAAAAAATGAAAACACTGATATCATTTCCAACACTACTGGGTCAGCTGTTAGAGGTGATATCCTTGACCACAAAATAATACAAGAAAATTGGCAAAAACATGAACAAAGCAGAATTTCAATCGACGAGCTGGTGGATACAGTAAACCTAGGAGGCATTGAGAAACCTAAAACCTCAAGATCGGGACCAATTTGAGTGCCGAACAAAAACGTAAGATGACCGAGCTATTGATTGAGTATGCAGATGTGTTCGCCTGGTCATATGGCGACATGCCAGGAATAGACCAATCATTAGTAGTTCACAAGCTTCCCACAAGGGGAGATGTCAAACCTAAAAAACAGAAATTGAGAAGATTTAAGCCTGACATCTTACTAAAGATTAAAAAGGAAGTCAAGAAACTACTAGAAGTAGGGTTCATCGAAGTGTCCGACTACCCAGAATGGGTAGCAAATATAGTTCCCGTTCTAAAAAAGAATGGAAAAGTACGCGTATGCGTAGACTTCCGGGACTTAAACCAAGCTACACCAAAGGATAACTTCCTCCTACCTCACATCGATGTATTGGTAGACAACACTGCAGGAAACCATCTTTTCTCATTTATGGACGATTTCTCAGGATATAATAAGATAAAAATGGCCGAAGAAGATAAAACTAAGACGACTTTCATCATAACATGGGGGACTTTCTGTTATAAAGTCATGCCTTTCGGTTTGAAAAATGCCGGGGCAACATATCAGAGAGCCATGGTCGCGATACTTCATGACATGATGCATCGAGAAGTCAAAGTATACATCGACGACATGATAGCCAAGTCTAAAGAAGAAGAGATCCATACAGATATCCTGAGAAAGTTATTTAAGCGATTGAGAAAATTCCAACTCAAGTTAAACCCGGAGAAGTGCACTTTCGGGGTCACAACGGGCAAGTTGTTAGGGTTTGTCATAAGCTAGGAAGGCATTAAAATCGACCCTGACAAAGTAAAGTCTATACTAGAGCCACCTTCTCCACGTACTGTCAAAGAGGTAAGAGGTTTGCTAGGAAGGTTGAATTACATAGCTTGTTTTATCTCACAATGATAGAGCCATTTTATACTCAATCTTTATAGTATAAATTGTGTTAAATTATTATTGATTTTATAGAAATCATAAGGAAATGGTACTTTAATTCTATCATCGTGATAAATCAGGTTAAATGGAGTCAAGGATGCTAATTCAAGTATTTTAGAGAAGTCATCTACAACTTGGATCAAGACAAGGAATTACACCACCGGAGGAAACACGGTTTGAGGCACGGCCAAGGTTCAAACCGTGTTACACACTGGACAAGAAGGCGAAAATGAGGACTTTCAACAGAGAGAGACACGGCATAGGGCACGGCCGTGGTGGAAGCCGTGGGCGCAACCGTGCTTGGAGCCATGGTGGAAGATAGACGTGCCAAGGAGAAGAAAGTGTGGAACATCAACCAGATGAAGGCACGGCTTTAAATCTAGCCGTGGGTGTAACCGTGGTACACACTGGACACGGATGAAGACTTGAAGATTATGCACAGATGAAGGCACGGTTTTAAATCTGGCCGTGTGTGTAACCGTGGTTCACACTGGGCGCGGTTGAAGACTTGAAGAATATGCACAGAGGATGGCACGGCTTGACCCACGGCCGTGTGGTGGGGCGTACCGGGCAGACGAATCTTCACTTCTCGAAATCTACTTGGAAAATGAAAGATATTTTCGTATCTTGCTAGCAAAAGATCACATGCTATCCATCTAATAATATAAATAGAGCCAACCCTAGAGGGTTAGGACAATTTTTTGAATCTGGAATCACCTTGGAGACAAGAAGGAAACGCGGAGGCAGAGCAGGCAACCGGGTTCATTATGTTTTTATTTTTATTTTTCGTTTTGTTGATGAACATGAGTAGCTAAGCTACTTTTCTAGCCAAAGGGTCATGGATGTTTAATTCTCCACGAATTGTGAGGTCTAATTGACTTGTATTTATTCTATTCTTTGTTTTCGGGTATTCATATATCTTCTGATCGTTTTGTCATTATTATCTTTGTTGATTGGTATGAATAGAGCTCTTCTACTCAATTAGCAAGTTAATATATTGTCAACTAGCACGTCAAATCCGTAATTGTTTGATTGTTCTAGTCTTAGTGACGCAATAACATGTTTGGTTATAAAAGAGATGATCGAATTCATGTTATGGAGGTGTGTGATCATGTTTAAATAGGTTATCTTATAATCTACTGGCATGAATTGGTGGTCTCTCTAGATCTTAATGCTATTGATAGATTAAATCCTAAGCGCTTGTCTAAGGGTTGTTTAATCAATAAGAGAAATAATTCAAAGCGCTTGTCTGAGGTTATCGAGGAAGTAAGGAGAGATAGGTCGTTAGAGCTTGTTAATAACCATAACCAATTTATCTAGGAACAAGAATAGAGAATATTTGCATCGATGATCAATTCCTAGAATTAAACTATCTTGATTCCTTTGGCTAGGCTTTTTATCAATATACAACTTTCTTATCTTGTTTTAACTTTGTTCAATTCACAAACCAAACCCCCCCCCCCCCCCATTTTCCTTTTCCTTTTATTCTCCTTGAATAGAAATAAGTTTAACCAATCTCTGTGGATTCGACCCTACTCACCACTATATGCAAATCATATAATTGTCTAGGAGTAGGTTTTATTTTTGTTGGATTCGACACCCATCACACAACTCACAGATAAATGCCGTCCACTATTCCGTCTGTTAAAAATGAATGCTGCAGTAGAATGGGATGACAAATGTGAAGAAGCATTCAGGACGATCAAAGACTATCTCATAAAGTCTCTAGTCTTGATAGTCCCAAAGCAAGGGAAGCCCTTATTCTTATACCTCACGATACTCCTCGAATCCATGGGATGCGTATTGGGGTAAAAAGATGAAGAGGGAAAAGAGCGTTCCATATATTATTTAAGCAAGAAATTTACAGACAGGGAATAGAGGTATTTAGAAGTAAAGAGGACCTGCTATGCTTTGATTTGGGTCATGCACCTATTGAGGCAATATACCCTTTACTATCACATTGAGTTGCTGACAAGACATGATCCTCTGAAGTACTTAACAGAGAAACCCATTTTGATAGGGAAAATCTCCAAATGGCAAATGCTCTTATTAGAGTTTGATATCACATATATAAATCAAAACACGTTGAAAGGGCAATCTTTAGCCGACCAATTGGCAGAACACCCTGTCGAGGGAAATTCCCAAGAGCCACAAGTTTAATTCCCTGATGAAAATATATTAACAATGGAAGGTACACCAGTAGAAGATTGTGGGATAGACAGGAACCCTAAGTGGAAGATGTTCTTCGACGGAGCTGCCAACGCATTCGGTTGTGGGATCGGGGCATTGTTGATATCCCCAGACGGAACACAATTCCCTTCTGCAACAAAGCTCACATTTCCATATACTAATAATATTGCGGAATATGAGGCATGCATGCTTGGCCTTAAAATAGCTTGCCACATGGAAATCCATGAATTGGAAATGTACGAAGATTCGTCACTCATCATATTACAGATAAGAGGAGAATACAAGACTAAAGACCCCAAACTGGTACCATACCATCAACATTTGACAGGGCTAATGGAAGAATTCGAGGCAATCACTTTCACATATGTCCCAAGAACTCAGAATCAGTTTGTAGATGCACTCGCCACACTAGCATCTACAATTCAGATAACAGGGGGAGTTGAAGTCTAACCGTTGAAAATAGACATTAAACATTGGCCCGCCTACTATTTAGTAATTAAAAAAGCACAAGATGATAAGCCCTGGTATCATGACATCAAAACTTTTCTCAAAGAAAGCAAATACCCCAAAATGGCTAGCAAGAATGACCAAAGAACACTTAGAAGGTTAGCAAGTCATTTCTTATTAAGTGGGTCTGTGCTTTACAAAAGATCGCCTGATACTACCTTGCTAAGATGTGTGGATAAAAATAAGGCATGTGAACTGATGAAAGAAGTACACGAAGGGGTATGTGGACCTCATATGAACGACTACATGTTGGCCCAAAAAATCGTAAGGTTAGGCTACTATTGGCTGACCATGGAATTAGATTGCATAAAATATGTCAAGTACTGTCATTTGTATCAAGTGTACGCAAACCGGATAAATGCTCCACCTAACGAGTTGCACTCATTGTCTGCACTATGGCATTTCTCCATGTGGGGAATCGACATAATCGGCCCAATCACTCCGACAGCATCCAATGGCCATAGGTTCATATTGGTAGCCATTGATTACTTCACCAAGTGGGTAGAAGCTTCATCATATGCTAATGTCACCAAAGGGGTAATAGTCCGTTTCTTGAAGAGGGACATAATAGCTCGATATGGAGTTCCTGAGTTAATCATCACCGACAACGGTACCAATCTTAACAACAAATCGATGACAGGTTTATGTCAACAATTCCACATAAACCATAGAAATTCAACTCCCTACCGATCTCAGATGAACGGGGCAGTAGAAGCAGCCAACAAGAATATCAAAAAGATCATCGAAAAAATGACAACCACTTACAAAGATTGGCATAAGATGTTGCCATTCGCCCCCATGGATTACAGGACCTCAATTAGAACATCTACTAGAGTTACCCCGTATTCTCTGGTATATGGTACTGAGGCAGTGCTACCAGTAGAGGTCGAAATACCATCATTCCGAGTTCTATCAGAAACGCAGTTAAATGAATCAGACTAGGTGAAGAAGAGGCTTGATCAGCTAAATTTGATTGATGAAAAAAGACTTACTACATTATGCCATGGCCAGTGTTACCAACAAAGGATGGCCCGAGCATTTAACAAGAAAACGAGGCCACGCGGCTTCAAAGAAGGGGATTTGGTACTAAAGAAAGTTCTCCCGAATGTTCAAGATTCTAGAGGGAAATTTATCCCAAACTATGAGGGACCATATATGGTGAAGAAGGTATTGTCAGGAGGTGCTCTGATATTAACTCAAATGGATGGTCCAAAATTGAGAGACCCCATTAATGCATATGCTGTTAAGATGTACTATCCTTATGCAAGGGAATTGAAATTTTACCATTGTTTATGAAAGCCAATATTCAATACGAATTCCGTTGAGTCTAGTTTTTATTTTTTACAAGCAAAGTTAATGTCTCTGAATGGTCGATAATTCCAACCAATTCTCATTTCAACAAACATTCCTAAACACATTACCCACCACTTCACTAATGAATGATAAACATTGAAATGATAATGAATCTCAATAAATTTTGTGATATAATTCTACCTACTTTTGAGCATTAAAACCTAGTGCATTAGTAGGGTAATACTACCATCAAAAGAGCCATGCGCACAAGAAAGGAAGCGCATCAAGATATTTAACCCTGTTTTAAAGCAAGAGTAAGCAAAGGAGAAGCAAACCAGCACGAAGGTTCGGTTGTTTGTTTTCTATCCGCGATAAATTGGTGAGCATCTTAAAATAAATAACTATCATCCACATATCATGAAAACATCAAATCATTTAACCCATTTGGTAGAAGTATTTTCAAAAGCATAGGTTAGTCAGCCCACAATAAGGCACTTGCCTAAACATCCCCTCGAAAATGTCAGCCCACATTAGGGCACTTGTCTAAACATTCTCTCTTAGGGTCAGCCCATAAGGGCACTTTTTTTGAGAAGTTTCTCTCCACGCATAGGTTAGTCAGCCCATAATGGGGCACTTCCCTAAATATCTCTTCTCAAGGTCAGCCTGTGTGGATACCTTTCGAGACATGTCTTCCTACTATAGGTCAGTTAGTCCACATTAGGGCACTTGCCTAAACATTCTCTCTTAGGGTCAGCCCATAAGAGCACTTTTTTTAAGAAGTTTCTTTCTACCATAGATTAGTCAACCCACAATGGGGCACTTCCCTAAATATCTCTTCTCAGGGTCAGCCTATAGGGGTACCTTTTGAAACATTTCTTCCCCAGGGTTGCGAGTCTAAGAAGACGCTTCCCACCATAGATTAGTCAACTCACAATGGGGCACCTTCCTAAACATCTCTTCAAAAACGTCAACCCATAAGGGCACCTTTTGAGGCATGTCCTCTCGCTATAGGTTAGTTAGCTCGCAAAGGGGCACTTTCTTGGACACCCTTTCTTGAAGTTAGCTCACAAGAGCTCCTTTTGAAGCTATCGATTAGTTAGCTTATAGGAGCACTTTTCGAATCTGTTAGTTAGCTTATAAGAGCACTTTCAAATCTATCGATTAGTTAGCTCATAAGAGCGCTTTTCGAATCTATCAATTAGTCAACTCATAGAAGCACTTTTTAAATTTGTTGATAACCGATTAGTCAACTCATAAGAGCACTCTTCGACAGTATTTCTCTTCAAACAGTCGCTAGTCTAGCTAGACGCTTCTATTGACAGGTAGCCAGCTCATAAGAGCGCTTCCTAAGACAATCTTCTCTTCAAGGTTGCTAGTCCGATAAGACACTTCCTATCATCAGCTATTCCACTTACAATTCCGCACTCCTAAACAATCCTCAAGATGTTTCCTATCGCCAATTAGTCAGCCCATAGAGCGCTTTTTGGGATGATACATTACTCTAGATTGTTAGGTTGTTTAAGACCATTTCCTAAGCAATACCAACCGTCACAAAATACTCGTGGGGTTATTAGCTCATGGAGCATTTTCCTACTAGAGACCCAATTCCAGATAACCAGCCAAACCAAGGCATTATCCATTCAGTTAAGAGGCAAAAAATGGCGTCTTTCTTGTCTTTGTAGTTAAGTTTTTCAAACTTTACTATAAAGAGGGGCAGCTGTAAACACCAAATTTTTGCCCCTAATGATCAATAATAATCAACAATAAACAATTACTATTTTTTTTCTAATTTAGCAAAAATAGGAAAAACATTCAAAAAATAAAATAAATAGGAAAAATACATCAATTTTGGGAAATAATTGCAGAAATGGCAATAAAAGGGACTAATTAATTTTTACAAATTTTTGAAATTCAAAAAATACAAAAATAATAAAAAATCGCATTGCATATATGCAAATTGCGAAATAAAAAAATCGAGTAAGTAGGCTAGCCCAGCTGGTCCGAACCATGGCCTAAGGCGCGAGGAAAGGGGCTCAGTCACGAGTTCAAAACGCAGGGGAGGCAAATTCCGCGTTTTGAAAATTTTTTCTTCACCTGGGACACATGTCAGCAACTGATTGGTTGGAGCGGACGCACATGCCAGGTACATGATCGTCTTCAACCTTCGTCTGAGATCGCCGGCGAGGAGGAAAAATCGAATTTCTGCCGTTTTGATTTGATTTTTTGCACAAATCCAACAGATCTTCAACTGAAATAGGATAAACATCATCCAATTGGAGTCAAATCGCAACAAATCAAATGATTTACACAAATCGGAGATGAGTTTTTCAACCGAAATCCGATTTGCTTCAATCGGAGGAAATTCGAGCTTATCTAGCTCAATTTCTTGAGCCTATAAATAGAGGAGGAAGGGGGGAAGCAGAATCATGGATCAAAAGTGAGGAAAAGAGAGAGAATTGAAGCCTCGCCGGAGTTTCCAAGCCGCGACCACTGATCAAGCACCGAGCTGCCACCAGGAGGCGTTTTTGAAGAAATCCACCGCCACGGTTGAGTTCCCCACCCCCGAAAACCTAGGAAACGACACCTCAATTGCTTCGAAAGGCTGTTGGAACGCCATCAACGAGCACTCCTAGCCACCGTGACTGATCAACCCGATTCGACCGGCGCATCGACCCGGATCCAGGTAAGTCGGATTTTTCGATTTATTTATTTATTTTTTACTTATTTATTTAGTTATTTTATTTATTTATTTACTTTTTATTTATAATTAAAAAAATATATAGAAAAATATTGGAATTTAGATTAGTTTTTTTTAGGATTTAATTTAAGGAGGATGATAGAAAATAATAATAAAACATAAAATAACAATGATAATAATAATAAATAATAAAAATATATAAAGAAAATGATAAAAATATATATTATAGGATATATAAATAATATAGGAGAAAATTTTTCAATAAAAATTATAAAAATCAATAAAATTATAGAAATTAATAAAAATCAATAAAAATTTATAATAGTAGAAATGGGTTGAGAAATAGAAAAATGAAACTTTTATCACTTAGAAAAATCATTTTCTTAAATAAATCCAAAATTGGTTTTTTCCTAAAAATTATTATTTTAAAAAAATCAAATTATCAAGCTTAGGCTTAGATTTTTCTGAAAAGTACTAAAATGATAAAAACGTAAATCAAAAGAAATTTCATAATTAAAAATACCAACACATTAAAGTTTTTTCTAGAAAAGTGAACTACAACCCGTTTGATCCTGAATAGCAGGTACGTAGGTACCTATTTGGGGCAACCCTAAAAAAAGAATAAAAATCATTTTCTTAGAATAACTTATTCAAAAACACAATAAAAAGACAACAAAAATAAATAAATAAAAGACATTTTGGATAAGGTTTAGATTTTAGGAGATTAGGGTGGTAAACTTAGGGTTTTAATAGGTTAGCCTCCGAACTCAGAAACTTTGGTTTTCCCTTTCCTCTTTTCACAAAAAAAAAACGAAAAGAGGAAATTACGCTGACCAGTGGTCCAAATTAGGATTAATCTGCTCAATTAGTCCCAATTCAATCTTTTCCAACCATAGTTGGGTGGCGACTCCAAAACAAAACGAAATTCCTAACTCAAGTCGAGGGTCTACATTAGCTGAGCATAAGGTCTAGTATAGATCGGATTAGGAATGAGAAATAAAAAATTAGACTCGACACTACCCTATAAGGTTGTGTCTTTAAAATTTGAAACCAAAATCTATCCTATAATACTTTGGAACCTCCCTATACCTTGTTCATGTGGAACTTGTAAATTTTCCTTTTTTTTATTTATAAATTTCAAGTCTATATGATATTAAAAAAGTAATATATATATAATATTATAAGTTCTTCATATGCAAAACCTCTAAAATTAAAATAAATAATTTTTCCTCTATTCATTATTTTAAATTCATGTGATTTTAGTACTTAATAGATAGGAAATAATAAAGAAAAAGAATGGAAAATACAAAATTTGGAATGGAAAACGAAAAGAATAAGAAAAAAAATGGAAAACGTAGAGCGAGAAAAACATCATTAGTTTAGTCATTTAGGTTATTAACTTATGGGTTTAAACTCTTTTATTTTTCTTTTTACTAAAACATTTATTAGCAAAAAAAAATAATGTTATTATTTATTATTTATATATTAATATTATTTTATAATTTGTTTATAAGGTGGATCTAAGGTGGATCCAAGGTCTCTTCAAACTTGTATCTTATATATCTTAACTATAGGTTCTAGAGTAATTATAGGGTAGGAAGACCTTTTATCTATACCCTATCTCATAGAAGTAGGTTTTGGAAAAATTTATATTTGAAACTTACCCTATTACCTTTAATTCTCATTTGGAACCTACCTAATTAAGTAACATACGAATGGGTATCCTATAAAATAGGCTTATTATCATGCCCCAGGAGCTACCCCAGCGTAACAGCCCACCATGTACTATATTGAAGCCTATGATTGGCCGAATTTTAGCACACACAAACTTTAACATGGTACATAAGCATTGTTACTCTAGAAACCACCATAAAGATAACAGTTCTACTAATATTAAAGTTAATGTCTATTAATGTAAAACATAAAGTAATACATATATAATAGATAGAGAAATAAGTTTATATGGTTAACATTACATTCATCCAAAAGTCTACTCAAATTAAAAATATCTATTCTAATTTTCTTCTTCCTCACTCACCCATCTATCTTCATCTTAAAGATTCTCACTGCTATCTAGATTCTACTAGGGTAAAACCAGAATGGTGCCTGCAAAAAAGGTAAACTGTAGAGAGGTAATCTATAAAGCTTAGTGAGATCTCAACTCAAAACCACCTTTCATGCAAAATAAGTAAGTTAACACTTTTAATGCATGAATGCATGAACAATCATATGCCAATCATCACAAGTAGTCAGCGGGAAACTACATGAGGTCTAAGGATATTTCTAACCAATATACCTCTCCTTTAACCTTGGGTTGAGGATCATTTTAAAATTCTATCAAAGGTCAGGCTACCAATTTCGTTACACTTGCATGTATCCTTAGCTACACAAATCAAAGTCATGCTCTATATATCAATAGTTATGCTAGAAGAATAATCTTCTAAGCAAGGACCTGAGACAAACCAAAAGAAAATAACGTTTTCTTTGACCACACACCTCTACATGCATGCGCCCAAAACAGAATAATGAACATGGATTCATACCAATACACAACGATCTTCTAGTCATTTTTATATTGTTAGAATAGGACACTCCCTCAGGACATCCTTTCATTATCTATGTAACTATGATGGAATATATGAAAATATGTAAGAAGATGCTATGCATGATCCATTTCAAAATAAGTATTTCGATATGCTTAACATAAGTTAGGAGGTGACCAAACAATTTGCTGACACTCCATCAATTACAAAAAATTTCCATGAATACAAGCAACTTTACTTTCTTTTCCTTTAGGCCTTATCAATCAAACAATCAACCAAATAAAACACACACATGGGTTCATTAGTATTCAACTTTATGTGCTACTAAAATTACAAGCACAAATCAAATGGCAATCATCGTTGGTACTCACCTTGCCAATCCTTTTTAAGGATCGTAGTAATCTTCAGGTAAAACTTGGCAATCTTTTAAAAAGCCTATGTAAACATGGAGAAATATTTATACATATAAGAAATAACTACCTTTAAAATAAACTAATCTAGTATCCTATTGTTAACCCCATATTTTATTAAAGTCTTTTAATGTTAAGTCTTTCGTTTAGGGAATCGATCCATTATCAAGGTCTACACTTTGGTCCTTGTTCAGGTAAAGTCATGTCCTTGCCATAATAAGGCAAATATGTGTCCAAAGCATATGTCAAGAGTAAGTCCATGAATATAAGTCCATAAAATGTCCAAAATACATCAAGAATATGTCCATGGATGTTCAATAGGTCATAGATGGTCGTAAGTCCTCATGATTTAAAGATAAGGCCTTAATATCTTTTCTTTGTACTTTTATTTCATTAGGAGTTTGAAATATGTCTGATTATTAGAAAAATATTCCAAATGAAAAATAAATAAGATAATCTTACAAAGATGAAGTTTGTTTGATGTGGAAATGTAATTAGAATCTACAACTATTACATATAAGTAATATTAGTGTAAGTATGATGAAAATGCTATGGAAAATGATTTGGGTAAATTGGGATTACTTTACTTTGATGAAAATTCCTAAAGTAAAGTACTTAAAACATTGAAAATAAGTTAGGTTAGTAACTTCCTTAAGGGAGTTTAAAGATAAATCAACCTTCTTGGAAGTTATTTACCTTGGATTTAGAAATTGGTGGTCTAAAACTATGATTGTCTTTAGGGATGCAAGTGGGGTTATTTTTTGGTGAAACTTTCTGATCTTGTTGGAGAATATGAGGTGTGTTTAGTGAAAATTTGGTGGAAATTTTTTAGAGGAAATGGGTAGCAAGTGGTGTGTGAACAGTAGGGTTGCTTGTAGAGGTAAATTTGCTTTTACCTCCCTTTTTATACTAGTTAAGTTTTGTTGTTTTGCAAATTAATTTGAATTCTGATTTGGCACACATAAAGGGACAAGATTAGGCAGGTTTTAGGGTTATAATTGGCCTATGATCTTATTGGATAAGTTAGGGTAGTGATTGCATAAGATAAGATAAGGTTGAGGTAGCAAAATCACATGGAGTTGACATAGTCAATAGGGGATGGCAGATTTTGGTAGCTTCTAGGTAGTTTCTTGGGATATTTATTTATTTATTTTTAGTTACCTCCTTAGCTTTTTCGTGAAAAATTTTGAGCTAATTTTGATTAGGTTATGATTAGGTAAGATGGTCTCAAACATGGGGTGTAACAAGGTTTTTTTTGGGAGATGAGATTTATGTGTAATTTTTCTTTTATCTATAAGACTCTAAAAATAAAAATTTTCTAAGATATCTCTAGGTCCTTTACCCATTTTAATCAAGTTAATTTTTGATATTTTAGATAAAATTAAATTAAGATAGCAAAGGGTGAATTGAATGGTGTCAAACTAGATGGGTTTTCATGGTGATGCTTCACGTAAACATAAGCTCCTAATTTTATTTTATTTTTAGGGCTCATATCCTAGAATTTTGGCCAAGCCCTTTTATTGGGTAATCAAGGTATATCTAAGGTATAATAGTGTAAAATTTAGGTAAGATTTATTAACTATAGGATAAGATAGATTAAGATAAGTAAGCCTTAGCAAAAATGAAAAAAATCATACGTTTAGTGCATTTTATTGGGATCCGATTTTCATATGTCTACTTTTAAATTATTTTATGTCTTTTTCTTATGTTAGACAAGATAAAATTGGGTAGGATTGAGATAAAATCAGGTGTAATAATTTTGATATTGATAAGATAAGACAAGATAAGATAAGAGTTGAATTTTCGAAGCTTGGAAGAGAAGTTTGACTTCTATTGGTGATGTCTTAGAGAAGGGGATGTAGCTGATGGAGTTTTTTCTAGATTTTTTTTTTATATTTTGTGTATTATTGAGTAACTAAAGATATAATATTGAATTAGGAAAATTTTGGTTAAAATAGATTAAGATTTGAGGGTGATTTCAAGCTAAACCGCTTAGAAAGGTTTAAGGAACTTTCGATTTCGATTTGGCTTGCTATTAATTTGTATTTATTTTTGCTAATCTATGTTTTAGGCTATTAATCCTCATGATTAGGATTAGATTAGGATAGATTTGGAAAGGATTATACTCAAGTCAACGCAAGTCTTTTTGAGTTATCTAATTATTTATCGAAAGTTGACTCAAGTCAAATTGGAGTGGACTTTAGTCAACTGAATTTGGGTTTTTAAATCTAATATTGAAGAAATGTTTAGGGCTAAGTACTGGTTCTATAGATGAAATTTAATAAAATTCAAATTTATTTTACTAGGTGAAATATCAAGAATAAGATTGAACTCTCAAATAGGGAGTTTAGTGGAAATTAGCACAGTTGATGGTTTTCAACTGAACTTTTATTGAGTCAATCCATTGGTTATATTAGAAAAAGGGTATCATGTGAATCCTTGGTGTTTTATTTACCAAGTCTTTTTTAAGTCAACTTGGGTCTTAGCTCTAATGCTTTAAGTCTACTCAGATCTTCCCAAGGGTATTGAATGGAAGATTTATGTTAATGAGCTGAATTAAGTTAGTTGACTTTTGTTGACCTTTGCTTTAATTAAGTCGACTTAGGTCAACTTATGATATATTGGGCTATTTCTAATTTCTAGACTAATCTTAAGTTCATTTGGAGTTATAGCTTAAACGTATTTTCTTATCATAACCTATTCAATAAAGTTCCTACTAAATGAAATTTTTGGGGAGTTACACTTATCCACTCATACCTTCCAAATAATATAAGTCTTAAAAAAATAATCATTACATGACTTTAAAGACACACTATGATAATGAAAGCAAAAAACATAAAGAACAAGAATTGTTAAAAAATAGATTATATTACTATGTTTATATCTATTTATGTAGAAAAGAAGCTAATTGCTTATCTAGAATATTAAAGTTAACTTTCTCTCTAAAACTACAATCTCTCAATCTCTTCCTTACATACTTGTTTTGCTAACAACTAGAATCAAAGGAAGGAAAAGGAAAACATAGAAAAGAAACAGAGGAAAGAAAGATTGCATGGAAAAATCAAACTCTTTGTTTTTCCCTTCAATCCTCTTTCAACTAGTTTTTTTCCTTCTTTGTTTCCCTTCCATTCATTCAATTCATGTTGTTACTTTTCATTATTTCTTGTGGAATGACAAACAAGCACCATATCAACATTTCACATGAGTTTAATAAAGAAAAGTGATTGTTGAGTGATTCAAGTAACAATTTATATATGACACATTCTATATATATATACCGTTAATAATGTAGTAGATTTGTTCCTACTTTTAGGGTTACATTTGAGGAGAAGTTATTTTATGAAATTACAAAAATAACCTTCTCATATTTATTCATTTAAATAAATTAATATAAAATTATTAGAATGTAGTATAAAAATATTTTTTTTTAAATTACTCATGACACATCAAAAGAAAAGTTTTACTAAATATTTGCTTTTTATAGTTATAAATCTGATATGATGTTTAGGATTTTATTTTTTTTATTTAACTAGTATTTCATATAGAAATTTATCTTAAACCAAATAAATACTTAATGTACCTTATCATACTGTTACAAATCCAAATAATCCTTTAAAGTTATGTTATATTCTAGGAAATTATCCATTGAAGTCTCATACTAAGTGTAAACACTCCATTTTTGCCCTAAGAATCAATAATAATCAATAATAAGTGATTTTCAAAATTTTCCAATTTTTTCCATTTTTTTCTAATTTGGCAAAAATAGGAAAAATGTTCAAAAAATAAAAATAAATAGGAAAATACATCAATTTGGGAAAATAATTTCAGAAATGGCAATAATAAGGATTAAATAATTTTTACAATTTTTTGAAATTTCAAAAAATACAAAAAAATAAAAAAATCACATTGCATATATGTAATTTGCGAAATAAATAAAATCGCGAAAGTAAGCTAGCTCAGCTGGTCCGAACCAGGGTCAGGCGCGTGCGGACGGGTGCGAGGTCAGGGGTTCGAAATGCGGGGGAAGCAGAATCCGCGTTTTGCGAATTTTTTCTTTACCTGGGACACGTGGCAGCATCTGATTGGCTGGAGCGAACGCACGCGCCGAGCGCGTGATCGTCTTCAACCTCTGTCCGAGATCGTTGGCGAGGAGAAAAATCCAAATTTCGGCCGTTTTGATTAGATTTTTTTCACAAATCCAACAGATCTTCAACGGAAATACGATAAATATTATCCGATTGGAATCAAGTCTCAACAAATCGATGGATTTACACAAATCGGAGTTGGTTTTTTTTAACCGCAAATCCGATTTGCTTCGATCTGTGGAAATCCGAGCTTATCCAACTCGATTTTGAATGCCTATAAATTGAAGATGAAGTGGAGAAGCAGAATGACAGATCAAAAGTGAGAAAAAGGAGAGAATCGAAGCTTCGCTGGAGTTGTTCAAAACCGCGACCATCGATCAAGTGTTGGGCAGCCACCAGGAGGCATTTTTGAAGCAAACAACCGCCACAGTTGGGTTCCTCACCCCCGAGAACCTAGGAATCAATACCTCAACCGCTGCAAAAGGCCGCCAAAACACCATCAACGAGCATCTCCAGCCACTACGTTCGATCGACCCGCTTCGACCTGATCCAACCCGACCCGCGCATCGACCCTGATCCAGGTAAGTCGGATTTTTCGATTTTCATTATTTTATTTTATTTTATTTATTTAGTTATGTTATTTATTTTTTATTTATTTGTTAATTCAATAAATAGAAAAATGTTAGAAATTAGATTTTTTAAAGATTTAATGATAAAAAAAATAAAAATAATAATTATAATAATAAATAATAAAAATGTGAAAATTCATAAAGAAAATAATAAAATATTAGAAAAATAATAATAAAAATTAAGATTTTAAAATAGGATAGATAAAAATCTAGGAGAAAAATTTCAACAAAAATAAAAATTATAAAAAATTATGAAAAATTAATAAAAACTAATAAAAAATTAAGAATTAATAAAAAAATTATAAAAAATCAATAAAAATTTATAATATTAGAAATGGGTCGAAAATAGAAAAATGAAATTTTTATCACTTAGAAAAATCATTTTCTTAAATAAATCCAAAATTGGTTTTTTTTCTTAAAATAATTATTATTTTCAAAAAATCAAATTATCAAGCTTAGGCTTAGATTTTTTTTAGAAAAATCCTAAAATGGTAAAAACATAAATCAAAAGAAATTTCATAATTAAAATTCACAAACACTAAAATTTTTCAGGAAAAGTGAACTACGGCTTGTTTGATCCTGAATAGCAGGTACGTAGGCACCCATTTGGGGCAACCCTAAAAAATGAATAAAAATCATTTTCCTAGCATAATTCACTCAAAAACACAATAAAAGAAAACAAAAATAAAATAAAAGACATTTCGAGATAGAGTAAATTTTAGGAGATTAGGTGGTAACCTTAGGGTTTTAATAGGTTAGCCTCCGAACTTAGAAACTCTGGTTTTCCCTTTTCCTCTTTTCACAAAAACGAGAAGAGGAAACCACGACGACTAGTGGTCCAAATTAGGACTAATTCGCTCCATTAGTCTTAATTCAATCTTTCCCAACAACAGTTGGGTAGCGACTCCAAAATAAAACGAAGTTCCTAACTCAAGTCGATGATCTACATTAGATGAGCATAGGGTCTAGTATAGATCGGATTAGGAATGGGAAATCAAAAATTAGACTCGACACTAAGTATTAATAATATCTCTAAAAATGTTATATGCAATGTCAAAAAACGGCTTTATGGTTATTGTTGCCACCTAAACATCACATAGACATTGTAGCAACCCACTTACTAGGTTTGATTCTTGAACTTATTCCAAAATTCCTGTAACTATCCCTGGTACCTATAGGTGGATTGCTATGCCATCTCTGAATTAGAGATAAGGCAAATTTAGCTAATCTTGAACCTATAACTCCAACCTGTATGTAATTTTATAAACGTCCTGTAAAATGGCTCTAGCAATGCTATCATTTCAAATCCACATCATATCTAAACACATGTACTTAAAATCTCCCATCACATCATACATCATATATATATATATATATACCATCAAGATTTGCATTCCCGGTAAGTAGGCACAATCCATGATTAATCCTGTAGCCTTAAGTGGCTAAAAAAGATTACAAATCTAACCTTATACACACAAATATTTACATTACAATTTGAAGATTAACACTCGTAGATCTTATTTATAAGCACTACAACATCATGTACAGGACATCCTATTACAAATAACAAAGGTTCTAAAATGGAAACTAAGGGTTTGTTTGCCTCTATTGACGCTCTCCAAAAACTCGAGTCTCCAGCTACTTATTCTTCAATATCTATACCTGAGGTTAGCAAAAACACTAACCCCTCAGCTTCTTAAGAAGCAAAGTGAGTACATAATCAAGAAACCCAGCAAAAACAAACAATAAAATCACATAATAGTAATCAACAATGTTATCAAATACCTCGAAAGTGATTACTCAAGCAAGCAAGTTTTCAACTCAAAGCTATATTCGCAAGAAACCCAATTCAATTTCTTACATTTTAACATCACCATGATCTTACTTAATGATGTTTTCCTTATAATTCCGTTTTACCAAACTCATAACCTTTTCATTGGAGACCATTTCAAATCACTCCCGTTTACTTACAGGTCACAAATACCTTTCAATTAACTTAGGCAGAGCCTGTCAACTGGTAGATAAACTATCCTCATGTACTTTTCAAAACTTAATGTTTTCTCAACCAATTAAGACATCCTTACATACTCTTTTTAGTTAGAAATATTCAGTTCGCCTTTCACCTGCCTCGAACAAAAGGGGTGACCAAATCCCCATAGGTCATTGAACCAGGTCGGTTCGTCAACCGTACCTCAAACCTATCCAGGTCGACTCAAGAGTCGTACCACAAACTTACTAGGCAGGGAACGTGACTTTCCTTACATTAAGTGTTTTGGGTTAGTAGGTACTTACAGCCTAAACCCTATTTGATATGTTTGAGTCCTAAAACTCAATTAGGTATACTTTAATGAAATTATACATGTCAACAATCAGTTTTCCATTTTATTATCCATTTAGATATTTCATCATTACCGAGACAACAATAGTATGAACTCAACCAATCATATAAACCCCATCCAATAAGCTAAAAATAACCAAGCATTACATCGCAATCATAAAGCATTCAATAATTTAAGTTCATTACATCACACATAATCAAGAATAGTACAATCAAATCTTATACCCAACTCTCATTCTAGGATTTCTAGAATGTTCCATTTTTCTCATAATCCAACCATATCATGACACACAACTAGCCATCAGCAATCCAATGTAATTCAACAATCATCTTGCATTGATCACAGTAAGTGATTGTATAAGGAAATTTCAGCCAACAACAAGTGGTCATATTATCAACCACTTGTACCCAAGACAGGAGTTAAGGAGGTACTCACCTAAAACAATATATGCCAATCCAAACAGTCGCACTAGCCAAATTCCTTTGTCCTCCTCACTCAACAGAAATACCTGAATCATCAGTATACCAATAAATGTCACTCCATTTACTCTACTGAACCCTAAATTGCTAATTCAGTATTCCAAATCCCTAAATTCCATCCTAACCTCATATAATTCACCACTTTCCTACAATGTCTAATTCATATACATATGGGTATATTACGTTCTATTATATATTAATGTAAGTAAATTCCGATATGATTTTATATTAAATCGTATGGTTCTAAATTATCACAATTTTGCACCGAATGCTCTCGTTTTTGTTTCATAACTAACCTAAGCTTCTTAACATCATATTATACTTCAATGAATTTCAACTAAACATCAAACTCAATTAATCAAATCAAATTCCCTCATTTTTCTAAGGATTTAATTTAACTAGAACAGCGTAATTGGCTTGAAAAAATCACTAAAAATAGAAAACGACTCTAATTTGAACAATTATTGATTTGGTGATCTACTACATCATGTAAGGATCTTATATACTAAACATTACATAAAAAATACACCATTTTCCAATTTAATTTCCGACTAGAAAAGAGCATTTCTTAAGGACCACATATTTTTTTAATGAAAATTATGCTAGAATACCAAAAATCATAATTTTTCATCAACATTTGATATTTTAAACAAAAATAGGAAGTTTTGGGTGTTATTGGGGGCTGCTCCGTTCACCGGTCTCCGGCCACCAACATCGGCCACCACTATGTCAGCTGAAATCCTCCCCCACCCAAAACCTTAACCCTAGCTTTGCCTAGCTGTAGCTTCACCCTAACCCCTTCGACCGAGCATACTAAATCCTCCCCTATTTAATTATGATTTCTCTTCAATTTCTTCAAATTCTTGTTGCATCCTACTTCAATATTGTTCTTCTTCCTCTCCTGATAATTACATTTTAGAAATTTCAATTGCAACTTGCCTAGAAAATTTAAATGAAATGGAGAGAGTTTTGGTTTCTTTTTTATGTAATTTTTGATGATTTTTTTATCTCTACTCTCTCTATTCAAATTTATATATATATATATATATATATAATATTACTTCTTCCATCCTTTCTGTCTCTCCATCTCTCTTGTACATACAAAACAGAACCTATACCAACCTATAATCCTCTGAGCACAAACACACTTACATGTCAAAACCACTACTACTTAAGCTTATATCACCCTTCCACTAATGGATTCTTTCCAAGATCATTACAGATGTTAGAGTTTTCCACAGAAGAATTCATTGTTCAAATCTTAAAATAAAATTCTTTTTCTTAGAATAATACCTTTTAGATTTTTCATTGTTATATTGTTTATTAAATCTTTTAGAAAATTTCTTCTTCTTCTTGGAAGATTTTTTCTTAGATTTTCCTTTACAATCTGTGCATTTTGATTTGTCAAAGACAAAGGATGGATCATACTGTTGACAGAATTCTCCAAGGCTTTGCATTTTCATTTCTTTTTCTTTTCTTAGTTGCTTATGCAACCGAATTGTGTTACACATTTAGGTTCCTATCTTATAGACATATGAAGTTAATTCTCCATAAGACAGGTTGTTGTAAGGAATTTCCCCATTAAATTCCTCACGAATTTTGATTCTAAACTATTCACCTATAAGGTTTGGCAAATCGGCTAGGAATTTCTCTTTCCAGAAGGGTTGATTGCAATCATCTCTTAGCAATACCCTTTGGAGAAATATGTCTTTATATTGGCGGAACTCGCCTAAAGACTTGCATTTCATATTGGATAGAAGATCCATATTCTTATCTCTGATGTGAGATGGATCCCTTATGAAATGTTGATTAATATAAAACATTAATGTATTAACAACATCCTGAATTGGTTCATTTAATTCATTAAGTATTTTAACTCCAAATTCATTTTTCTTAACTGAAGTTAAAATATTCATTCACTGTTCTTCAGTGAGATAATTATCCCACCATCCTTTTAATTGGCCAGTAAAACTAGCAATTAAAAGTACAGCATTTTGGTAATCAAATATGCCCTGAATACTTTTGTTAGTATTCGCGAACATGATCATCTGATTAAGGACATTAAGAATCATTTATTCTGAGGCTCCATCTATGTTCCATTCATAGGTGGTTCCTGCAGAATATTTATTTTGGTAATTACTTGGTTTTTCCTCGAACATAATATCAGGAGGTGATGCTCACTGATAATATAGTTTCTGAGGTTCTTTCCAAGTAATCTTATTGACTTCTAAACCATTAGAATCACCAAGACTTAAGACTTAAGCCTTGACTAATCAAGGCTATTACCAATGCTTTGGGTTTAGGGTCACCTGTGAAAGACTGCAATAAGATGATTTCCAAGAAATCATCAACTAATGTTCACATTATTGAGGTGGTGTCTTCTTCTAAGAAGGCATTAGTCCCTCAAAACAATTTTCAAAAATGGTATGTAAAGGATATTTTCAAGTATGTCTTCTCTATGGAGAAAGGGATGCATGAAAAGGATCCTTTCGAATTTACCAGGAAAATATTTCCTGAAAATGTTTTCTTTATTCCATATGAAAATTTAAAGAATATGGAATATTATGAAAAAATCCTGATTGAAACAGGTTCTGTTTCAATTAAGCATTTTCAAAATGATGGAGTAGTCAGCTACTCGACCGCTAGAATCCATATAGTCATCAACCTTTCAGATTGTCCTGGCAAACCCTATGATAACTAGAAGTTCAGCCTTAATCCGCTTATGCCTCTGGTACCTCACCTGATTGTTATAATTATTATGATTATAAGCAGGCATGGTTCAATGCTTTCCTTCGAATGAATCAAAAGAGGTCATATACTTGGTTGATCTTTTTGGATAAATGTTCTTCAAAAAACTTTCCCAACTGGTTTGCACATTGGTGGGATGAATTTAGGGCTATTAAAGAAATAGTCCATGAAAATGCCCGAAAAGGATTCAATCTTTTCCTCAAAACTTATGAGCCCAATGCTCATGAGTATATGTTTGATAAAACCATGTTATACTATTTATATATTGGTATATCATGGGTAATGACGTGGTTCTTCGATTACAAGCCTAACCGACGTACCCAGACACTCGTTCTCTCTAGGAGATTCAAAGTCAAATGGTGGGACGATTTCAAAATGTGGGACAAGGTGAAGGAGTCAGCAATCGACTAATGGCTGACTAAGTAGAAGCACTTAGCCCAAGGGAATGCTTAAACCCCGTTCCTCCATGATCGGGTGACTTCTACGAATCTTCGCAGGATTGAAGATCAAATCACAAGGAATCCTTACAAGGAAAGGATTTCTCAATTAGAAAGTAGAATCAGAAAAGAAATCTGTTCTACTTTACCCAATGCTTTCTGAGACAGGAAATCCCACTCGGTCGAATTACCTTATAAAGGTAGCTTCGATGAGAAAAATATACCCACGAAGGCAAATGAATAGCAGTGTTCTTGAACACTGTAAAAAAGAAATTAATGATCTATTAGCTAAAAAGCTAATCCATAAATCCAAGTCACCTTGGAGTTGTTCAGCTTTTTACGTTAATAAAAATGCAGAAATTGAAAGAGGTGTACCAAGATTGGTAATCAACTATAAACCTCTTAACAATGTTCTAAAATGGATTAGGTATCCAATACCTAAAAAAAAAGATTTACTTGGCAGAATACACAATGCTAAGGTATTCTCCAAGTTTGACATGAAATCTGGATTTTGGTAGATCCATATCAAATCCGATAGGTATAAAACGGCATTCACTGTCCCATTTGGACAATATGAATGGAATGTCATGCCTTTTGGACTAAAGAATGTACCCTCTGAATTATATAGGATAATGAATGAAATCTTTAATAATTTAGATTTCATAATTGTCTATATTGATGATGTGTTGATCTTCTCTCCTAATTTAGATCAACATTTCAAACATATAAGAACTTTCATCCAGAAAGTTAAATTCAATGGTTTAGTAATATCGCCATCTAAGATTTCCTTATTCCAAACTCGAATTAGCTTCTTAGGTTTCGATATTTGCAATGGAACAATTACTCCAATTCAAAGATCCATAGAATTTGCTTCTAAGTTTCCTGATAGAATTTTAGACAAAACGCAACTCCAAAGATTCTTAGATAACTTAAATTATGTAGCAAATTTCTTTAGGAATCTCAATGTCTTATGTAAGCCTCTCCATAATAGGCTTAAGAAAAATCCGCTAGAATGGTCTGACGAACACACAGAAGTGTTCGTTTGGTGATTATATATATATATATATAATATTACTCACTTAATTTTGCTGACATTGAGTGAAGGTGCTATTCTGCATGATTTTCTCTTCCTCTTTTCTTCTTTTTTTCCTAGCTATAATATAATATAATATAATATAATATAATATAATATAATGTGTACATTTTTACATGTGTCTATATATATTCCATATGTGTATATATATATATATATATATGCCCATATAATTCATTTTTTTTTAAATTTAGCATATAACATATAGATACATATATATATGCATTCATTTTACATTACACACACACACACACACACATATACTATTTTTATTTTAATATTATTGCTTAAGCTTAGGTCCTCATAGACATTCCAAGTAGAATATCATTAGTAAAATAATCATTTAGGACATGTGGCAATCAATAACCATTTAAAAAAACTAACTAGATGAACAACTTTAGAGAGAGTTAATATATTTATTGTAGTTGATCTTGAAAAATCCAATGGGGGTACTAAAATTGGCAACCTCAATATTAATGTAGTTAAATGTAAAAATAGATTAAAGTCATTTTTTTTTGTAAGAAAGATTATTGATATTAAACTAAACTGTTCAAAGAGTTCCAGCATACAAACATCATGCATAGCACCATAGTAAAGACAATAAACCATGTTACTTAACATAAAAAAAAAAACAAAATTAGCCACTATCTATGTAAATACCTATACCACTATTTTATTTAATATATAAAATAATGGAAAGCTAAGGTCGGAAGTGGAAATTTTATATGATATGGGGGGTAAAGTGGTAAATTCTAAAAGGGATATAAATACCCCACTTTGATCTAAAGTGCCTCTTTTGCCAATTTACATACTGATACAATAAGAAAAGGAAACAAACACTCTCTAAAGAACATGGTGATTTAGCGAACCACTAAGACAAATACAAATCAATCAAGTAAGAATCTAATGACTTAATGTTTATTGTGCATGTGGAATTGAAGATTTAATAAAATTACATTACTTTGTTCGAACAAAATCCAAATTGAAGAAGGGAGGGGACAAGCACGGAATTTAGGAGACGGAAATTGAGAAGTATCCTAACTTATGAAATTGGATTATAAATTACATTTATTAGGATTAAATTTAGCTTAGAATTAAGGGATGTTGGAATTGGGTTGAATTTGAGAAGAAGAAATTAGGGTTCATGGTGAAGATTAGGGAACACATTCAAGTACATTCTCGTATACTTAATCATGCTAGAATGCATTGGGATACATGCTTGTGTTATAAGGTGTGTTGAAGAAGT
The DNA here is from genome assembly GCA_037954665.1 of Laguncularia racemosa. Lineage (NCBI taxonomy): Eukaryota > Viridiplantae > Streptophyta > Magnoliopsida > Myrtales > Combretaceae > Laguncularia > Laguncularia racemosa. Next base: position 269,980 of record JBBMOL010000087.1, read on the forward strand.
TGAACACGACCGGAATACATGCCCATGTTAAAGGGTGTGTTGAGGAGATGTCGAACACAAATGGATACACGCTCATGTTCTTAGACGTATTGAAGGGGAAATTTTACAAAACAGTACATAGCCATCAACATAACCATGTACTTAGGCATGTTAAAGTACACGATTCCAAACATGACCGTATACTTAGAGAAAAACTTGTTTCTTGAATCTATTTCCAATTAAACAAATTACCACACAATCTAGATATCTAGTAAGACCTTAAAAACTCTAATAGATTAAGAGAATTAAGAGATTAGCTAATTCTTATATTAGTACTAAGAAGTAATTGTTGTAGCATTTACAAATTACAAATTAGCTTTAAATCTAGGACCAACAATGCTTAAGACTAAGACTTAAGGTACGTATAACTTATGTGTTGTCCATGCTTGTTTAAGTCAACATACATATTGAATTTGATTAAATTAAATGAATTAGCTTAAGTGTTTAAGTGGTTGCTATATGTGCTTAGCTCGACCTAGAGGCCCGTAGTGGCAAATCCTTATGGAGTACCCTAATGATCCTTGTGTGACGTTGTCTGTGATGGAGTTGTACTTGGAAATGATCCAAGTTGATTTAAGATTTAAGTGATCATAGGTATAGGGCCCATATTGGCAATTCACATCACCAAGTTTAAGAGGTTTAAGTGATCATAAGTGTGGGGCCCATAGTGGCAGTTCCTATTACCAAATTTAAGTGTTGAGTGTTCACGGTTATAGGGCTCGTAGTGGCAGTTCCCATTACCAATTAAATAACCAAATGTTTGAAATGTGTTAAGAGAGTCATGAGTACCTTGTTGTTGCTTGTGGACTTAAAAGTATATCATGAAATAGTGATTTGTTGTTTAACAGATGCATAATGTATGTGAAAAATATTCATGTTTGTTCATGTATGTATGTTTATGTTATACGAGTTGGGCATTAACTCACCCTTCAAGGATACATTTTTAGATACAAGTATGAAGGGGAATGATAATCAAGAAGATAACCTAGGGGTGAATGTACAAGAAAGGGAAGAAGAAGATTTCCATTGTTAATATGGTGACTAGAGTTTAGAAGGAATTGAGTTTATTTGTATGTAATAAATAACGGTTTCTCTAGAGAATATTATACTAGAGTTTTATAGACATTCCACTGCATAAGATGTTAATCATGGATGAAATATTAAAACTTGTTGAAAGTTTAGATGTTAGATTGGGTTGTTTTTATATCATATTAGAAGTATTAGATATATTAGATTGTGGTTTACAAGTTTGATAGAATTATGTGACATCAAAGTAGTTTCAAAGCCTTAATGTGTCTTGTATGATAAGGACACGTGACGAATCGTAACGCTCTTTTGTTTTAAGGTGTTACACTTTGAGGGTAGAAGACATAAGTCATTATACTTGTGCAACACCCTGAAACCTGATCTACGCTACTACTCGCCATGTATCTTTATCACACAAGAACATGTTAAGGCTCTAGTCGACTTTGATACCTCTTAATCTTACCATTCCTACAAATCTCCATTCATTATCTACAATAATGACATCATGATGTTAAAAACATTTTAATCTATCCTTCAACCTTGAAACCAATTTAACATAAATCTATAATGAATATTTAATGTAGTGGAAGTCTATAAAATTCTAATTACATATTCTCCAAATAAAATCATCTTTTGTTCCAATCAAATAATAAAGTCATTTTAAGTTCTACTCTCCATAATAGTAGTGATAATCATCACCTTCCTCCTTTCCTAGTTCATTTACTCCCAAATTTCCTTCTATGTTATCGACACCCTCGGTATTTGCATTAAAAAATATATATATTCCCCATTAGGTGAGCTAATGCCCAATATGTATAACACAAACACACACACATAAACAAACATAAATAGATATCATATGAATTATGTAGTACTTAAACACAGGCACCATTTCATGATACAAATTAAGTCCACAAGCAACAATAGGGTACTCATAACCCTCTTAACACACTTAATACATTGAAACATGAATTGGTGATGGTAATTTCCATTACAAGCCTCACACCCATGATTCCTTAACCCTTAATCTTGGTGATGGGAACTACTACTATAGACCCCACACCCATGTTCACTTAAGCCACTTAATCTTGGTAATGGGAACTGTCACTATAAGCCCCACACTCATGTCCACTTAAGCTACTTAATCTTAGTGATGCAAACTGCCACTATGGGCCCCGCACCTATGTCCACTTAAACACTTAATCCAACATTCAACCTAGATCATTTCCAAACATAACTCCACTGGGGATAACATCACACAAGGATCATTAGGGTGCTCCTTAAGGACCTGCCAATACGAGGCCCCTAGGCTGAGCCAAACACATACAGCATACACTTAAATACTTAGGTCAATTCATTTAATTAAATCAATTTCAATACATATACTATCTTAAACAAGCACAAAACAGCACACAAGTTACACGTACCTAACTTTGCAAAACTTGATTTTTCTTATACTTTTCTAACTTCACAAGTCTCTCAAACCTATACATGATTCAAATTATTTGCTTTTAGAATTATATTCTTATAAATATCAAAAGAAAAATAGACATGTTTCAACTCAACACAATCATGTTGGAGGACATGTAACTGAACACAAGGTAGTATACGACCTTGCCAAAAGCCATATACATTTTTCTATCTCTCTTTTTTTTAACATGGTCATGTTGAGAAGTCATGTATCTCTCTGTCTAGTATTCATCAACACAGTCTCAACATGGTCACATTGTGAGATCATGTATCTCTCTATCCACTATTCATCAACATAGTCTCAACATAGTTATGTTGAGAGGTCATGTGTCTCTTTGCCCACCATTCATCAACACAGTCTCAACATGGTCATGTTGAGAGGTCGTGTATCTCTTTGTTCACTCTTTAAATTAACATGCCCATAACATGATCATGTTGAGAGACCGTATATCTCACTACATACTTCATAAATCGATCCCTTAGTCCGATTTCTAATAAATTTAATCTAATTGATCTATCTAATATGAAATTTACAATGTAATACACTAATACACTTACTTGACCCAAATCGTTATCGTGATGCTTAAATCACTTGTTTCGTCCCTTGCATATCATAGATTTACTTTAATTTGTTAATAACCCTAACATATTAATTCTTGATATAAGATGTACATGAAATTACTAATTAATTGTTATTGGTCGATGTACTCACCTCAAACAAATTGGCGAATGATAGCACATTGATGGGAAAATTTTTTGCGCTTTCGATACTTTCAGAATTCGATTTGGATGATGATCCAAATCGCTCATATTTTTTTACTTTATGTCTTTTATTCTAATAAATATTTGAGAATAATCTTACAGGTACAATGATAATTCTCCATGGGATGCCAATATATCCTACAACAATTGATGGACACAGAACATTTTTAGAGTGACAATTAAAGACCCGTTGCGATTGTTTTCCATTTCGAGGCATTGGCTCATGAAGACTTATGATATTTTGTACTTTGTAATTGTTTTATGAACTATTTTTTGTTGTATTTAGTTTTGGGACACTTTTATTTCCTTGTAATTTTCATTTAGGACTAACCACCTTAAAAGTGGCAAACTTGTAATTTTGACCACTTTCTAACCCTAGGAGTAGCAAGTATAAATACTTGCTTAGAAGAGGGTTTGGGGAGGCCATATTTTGCAAAATTGAGATACACTTTCACGTGTGGAATTAGGGTTCATTCCTTAGTTCAAAACTCTTATCAATTTCAACCCAAGAATTGGAATTGTGGCGAGTGCGACGAAGTGGAATTGTGAGTCATATTGATTCCATCTTTGTTGTATATTCATTTCTTCTCTAGTGAGTCATATCTAGGGTAAATTTGAATCTTTCTTAGACATATTTGTGGTTATATTTCGTGGATAATCAATCTTGTAAGATTGATTGTTCCTTGAGCACTTGAATTACATATATCATTTTAGTGATTGGTGTAAAATTGGGATTGAAGGGGGGGGGGGAGTGGATTTCACGGTTTTTATTGCTTTCTTAATCTGATTTCCACGTGGTTTTCAATCCTTATTGTGGTTACTTGGTGAATGTTACAAATAGAGATTATAATTACATCATTTGATCAACATTTTCCATCTAAATCTCCAAGGTGTTCACGTGAATTGTCTCCTTAGTGGACCGGTTTGTGGTTGACTTGAGACTTGTTTTCTTTGAGTCAATTGATTGTGTTTCAAAGTGGTTTTGAGCACATCACACATGCTTGTTCTTTTCTTTTGTTTGGTTTCTACAAAGTGTGTCTAGGGTTTTGTAAAGTATGCAAATCGGGCAAAAAGGTGTTAAACTTAAGTTAGATTTACTTATATACTTAAGTCGTAAAATTACCATCTTGCCCCCAATACTTTAAACTATTTACCTTCTTATCTTTAGCATATATATATATAATATTCTATGTAATTACATTCTCCCTCCTTTATAAAAATTTTTGTCCTAAAAAATTAATTAGATTATTAAAGAGTTCTAAGTATCTTCTTCTCATCTCCTATTCTAATTCCCAAGTTGTTTCTCTTTTTGTTTGATTGCTCTAGTGCACTTTGACATATCTGATAACCCACCTTCTAAAAATTTACTCTCTAGTATCCATAATTCTAACAAAGTCTTTCCACTATTGTGAGATTTGGTTACACTTGCAGAGGTTCTAGTACAGTGATTTGATCTAAGTTGAGTACATATTTCCTTAGCATGGAAATGTGAAATGCATTGTATACCCCAGCCAAACTTAGTGGAAGAGCTAACTTGTAAGCCATTATGCCTATTCTTTTCAAGATCTCAAACAGGTCTATATACCTTAGGTTTAGCTTTCATCTCAACCTAAATCTAATCACTCCTTTTATTCAAGAAATCCTCAACAAGACCTTATATCCCACTTGAAATTCTAAAGGACGTTTTCTCTTATCTGCACAGCTCTTCTGTCGAGACTGGGTTATTTATATTCTCTGCTTGATCAATTTCACCTTGTCTACTACCTATTGTACTAACTTTAGCCTCATCATCTATCTTTCTCCCACTTCATCCCAGTGTACTAGGGATCTACACCTTCTCCCATAAAGAGCTTCATATAGAGCCATCTGGATGGTTGCCTAGTAACTGTTATTATAGGCAAACTCCACTAGAATTATATGCTCATTCAAGTTACCTCTAAAATCCAGTGCACATACTTTGAGTAAAACTTCTAGTATTTATATAGTCCTTTTAGACTAACCATCCATCTGAAGGTAGAACACGATGCTGAATTACAGTTTGGTACCCAAAGCTTTATGTAAGCTACTCCAGAATCTACTTACAAACCTTGTATCCCTATCAAAAGTGATGTCACTAACACTCCATATAGTCTAACTATCTCTTGGATGTATATCCAAGGCAGTTTCTCCAACTTGTATCCTACTCTAATAGGTATAAAATGAGCAGACTTAGTCAATTTGTCCCCTATAACCCAAACTGTATCTTATTTTTCCCTAGTGTTCGAGAGGGCTGTAACAAATTCTATTATCACATGCTCCTGTTTCCACTCCGATACTGGAGGAGGTTGTAATTCTCCAACTGTTCTCTGATGTTTTATTTTAATTTGCTGGCATGTGAAGCATCTGGCTACATATCTCTCTTTTCATATTTCTCCACCAATAACAACTCTTCAAGTCTTTGTACATTTTGGTACTTCCATGATGTATTGTGTAAGTGGAGTAATGTGCCTCTTTCATTATCTCCCTCTTCAAGTTTGCATCCTTTGGCACACAGTCTCGTTTTGTATTTTAAGGTCCTGTCGAGTCTAATTTTTTATTTCCCATTCCTAATCCGATCTATACTAGACCCTATGCTTATCTAATGTAGACCCTTTAGGAATTTCGTTTTATTTTGGAGTCGCCACCCAACTGTTGTTGGGAAAAATTGAATTAAGACTAATGGAGCGGATTAGTCCTAATTTGGTCCACTAGTCATCATGATTTCCTCTTCTTGTTTTTGTGAAAAGAGGAAAAGGGAAAACCAGAGTTTCTAAGTTCGGAGGCTAACCTATTAAAACCTTACGGTTACCACCCAATCTCCTAAAATTTACTCCTATCTCGAAATGTCTTTTATTTTATTTTTGTTGTCTTTTATTGTGTTTTTGAGTGAATTATTCTAGGAAAATGATTTTTATTCCTTTTTAGGGTTGCCCCAAATGGGTGCCTACGTATCTGCTATTCAGGATCAAACAAACTGTAGTTCGCTTTTCCTGAAAAATTTTAATGTGTTTGTGAATTTTAATTATGAAATCTCTTTTGATTTATGTTTATACCATTTTAGGATTTTTTCTAAAAAAAATCTAAGCCTAAGCTTTAATTTGATTTTTTTTGCAAATAATAATTTTAAGGGAAAATACCAATTTTGGATTTATTTGAGAAAATGATTTTTCTAAGTGATAAAATTCATTTTTCTCTAATTTTCAACTCATTTCTACTATTATAAATTTTTATTGATTTTTATTAATTTTTAATTTTTTATTAGTTTTTCATAATTTTTATAATTTTTATTTTTATTAAAAAATTTCTCCTAGATTTTTATCTATCCTATTTAAAGTCTAAATTATTATTATTATTTTTCTAATGTTTTTATTATTTTCTTTATGAATTTTCTACATTATTTATTATTTATTATTAAAATTATTTTTTTTATTTTTTATTTTATCATTAAATCCTAATCCTAAAAAAGAAAATCTAATTCCTAACATTTTTCTATTTATTGAAATATAAATAACAAATAAATAAATTCGAAATAAATATCATAACTAAATAAATAAAATAAAATAAAAAATCTGAAAATCCGACTTACCTGGATCCGGGTCGGTGCGCGGGTCGGGTCGGATCAGGTCGAAGCAGGTCGGGTCGAGTCGAGTCGATCGAATGCGGCGGCTGGGAGTGCTCGTTGACAGCGTTCCGGCGGCCTTTTGCAGCGGTTGAGGTGTCGATTCCTAGGTTCTCGGGGATGAGGAATCCAACGGTGGTGGTGGTTTGCTTCAGAAACGCCTCCTAGTGATTGCCCAACACTTGATCGGCGGTCGCGGTCTTGAACAACTCTAGCGAGCTTCGATTCTCTCCTTTTTCTCTCGTTCTCTCACTTTTGATCCGTGATTTTGCTTCTCCACTTCATCCTCTATTTATAGGCGTTCGAAATCGAGCTAGATAAGCTCGGATTTCCACCGATCGAAGCAAATAGGATTTGCGGTTAAAAAACCAACTCCGATTCGTGTAAATCCATCGATTTGTTGAGATTTGATTCCAATTGGATGATGTTTATCGTTTTTCCGTTGAAGATCTGTTGGATTTGTGCAAAAAATCAAATCAAAAAGGCCGAAATTCGGATTTTTCTCCTCGTCGGCGATCTCGAACCGAGGTTGAAGACGATTACGCGCCCGGCGCATACGTTCGCTCCAACCAATCAAATGCTGCCACGTGTCCTAGGCGATGAAGAAAAATTGCAAAACGCGAAATCTACTTCCCCCGCGTTTCAAACCCGTGACCGAGCCCTCCCGCGCGCGCCTTAGGCCATGGTCCGGACCAGCTAGGCTAGCCCACTTTCGCAATTTTATTTATTTCGCAAATTGCATTTATGCAATGAGATTTTTTTATTTTTTTGTATTTTTTTGAAATTTCAAAAATTTGTAAAAATTATTTAATCCTTATTATTGCCATTTCTGAAATTAGTTTTCAAAATTGATGTGTTTTCCTATTTATTTTTATTTTTTTGAATATTTTTCCTATTTTTGCCAAATTAGGGAAAAATATGGAAAAATTGAAAAAAATTGGAAATTGATTATTATTGATCTTTATTGATTCTTAGGGCAAAAATGGGGTGTTTACAGGTCCCTTCTGCATCTAAGTTGAATTCTAGAGCTTTGCCTTGTTCCATTCTCCTCTTGATCTCTTGGATATCTTTATCTTCTATCTGATCAAATTTAATTCTATCCATTATGGTTGACTGTATCCTTAAGGTAGCCATTTTTGCTCTCACTTCTTGTGTTAAAATTTCTAGTTCCAATTTGTGCATGTCTTTTAATAACTCCTTTTGCGGAGTGATGAGAGTGACTACATTACCCTGTTTCTTTTTACTAAGGGCATCTACCACCACATTAGTTTTTCCTGAATGATATTGTATCTCTAAGTCATAATCCTTGATTAGCTTAAACCATCTCCTCTACCTCATATTCAGCTCTTTTTGTATAAATATGTACTTCAAGCTTCTGTGGTCAGTGACGATTTTGCTCTTTTCTCCATACAAGTAATGCCTCCATAACTTCAAAACTAGTACCTCAACTGCTAATTCTAAGTTATGAGTTAGGTAGTTCTTTTCATATGACTTCAATTAATGAGATGCATAAGCTATTACTTAACCACCTTGCATCAACACACACCCCAACCCTTGAATCCAGGCATCATTATAAACTATAAACTCTTCTCCACTCTTAGGTAAGGTCAAAACTGACACTAACACAAGTTTCTCTTTAAGCATTTAAAAGTTGACTTCACATCTATCATCCCACTCAAATCTCACATTCTTCTTTGTCAGTCTAGTGAGAGGAGTTGCTATTTTGGAAAACCTATCTACAAATCTCTTATAGTAGCCTACCAGACCTAAGAAACTTCTTACCTCTGTAACTGCCTTCATTCTATGCTAGTCCACTACTACTCTCACCTTTTATGGGTCCACAGATATCCTATATCTATTAACCACATGACCCAAGAAGACTACTTATTCCAGCTATAATTCACATTTATTAAATTTGATGTATAACTTTTCTTCTTGTAACCTGCCTAATACTAGTCCTAAGTGCACTTCATGCTCCTCAATGCTTTTAGAGTATATCAAGATATCATCTATAAAGAGGATTGCAAATTTATCAAAAAAAATCCTTGAATACTTTGTTCATTAAATCCATGAATGCAGCTAGTGCATTTGTTAGTCCAAAGGGCATCACCAAAAAACTCGTAGTGCCCATATCTAGTCTTGAATGTTGTTTTCTAAATTTCTTCTTCTTTAACTCTTGATTGATGGTAGTCTAATCTCAAGTTTACTTTTGAGAACACCTGAGCTTCTTGCAACTGGTCAAACAAGTCATCTATCTTAGGAAGAGGATATTTGTTCTTGATAGTAACCTTATTTAACTCTTTGTAGTCTATACGAAGTCTCATGCTTCCATCTTTCTTCTTCACAAACAGAACCGGTGCACCCTAAGGAGAGACACTAAGTCTTATGAAACCTTTATCATGTAACTCATGTAATTATTTTCTTAGTTCTTCCAATTCCACTTATGTCATCTTATAGACTGGTTTTGATATAGGTACTGTACCCTGTACCAAGTCAATGTTAAATTCTATCTCCCTGGCTGAGGGTAGCATTGTGGAAATGAAGAAATCGTGCAAAAACAAGCCTCAAACTTATTTCTAATTGTCGAGTCTAATTTTTTATTTCTCATTCCTAATCCGATCTATACTAGACCCTATGCTCATCTAATGTAGATCCTCGACTTGAGTTAGGAATTTCGTTTTGTTTTGGAGTCACCACCCAACTGTGGTTGGGAAAGATTGAATCAGGACTAATTAAGCAGATCAATCCTAATTTGGACCACTGGTCAGCGTAATTTCCTCTTTTCGTTTTTTGTGAAAAGAGGAAAGGAAAAACCAAAGTTTCTGAGTTCGGAGGCTAACCTATTAAAACCCTAAGGTTACCACCCTAATCTCCTAAAATCTAAACCTTATCCAAAATGTCTTTTATTTTATTTTTGTTGTCTTTTATTGTGTTTTTGAGTAAATTATTCTAAGAAAATAATTTTTTATTCTTTTTAGAGTTGCCCCAAATGGGTGCCTATGTACCTGCTATTCAGGATCAAACGAGCCGTAGTTCGCTTTTCCTGAAAAAAATTTAATGTGTTGGTGATTTTTAATTATGAAATTTCTTTTGATTTATGTTTTTACCATTTTAGTATTTTTCTAAAAAAAATCTAAGCCTAAACTTGATAATTTGATTTTTTTGAAAAATAATAATTTTTTAGGAAAAAACCAATTTCATATTTATTTAAGAAAACGATTTTTCTAAGTGATAAAAATTTCATTTCTCTATTTTTCAACCCATTTCTAATATTATAAATTTTTATTGATTTTTATTAATTTTTATTGATTTTTCTTGAAAAATTTTATCCTATATTATTTATCTATCGTAAACTAAAATCTAAATTTTACTATTTTTCTAATATATATTTTTATCATTTTCTTTATATATTTTTATATTTTTATTATTTATTATTATTATTATTATTTTTCTATTATTATTCATCTTAAATTAAATCCTAAAAAAAAAACTAATCTATATTCTAATATTTTTATATTTTTGAATTATAAATAACAAGTAAATAAAAAAAGAAATTCGAAAAAATAAATAAAATAACTAAATAAACAAATAAGAAATAAATAAAATAAAATAAAAAATAAAAAAATCCGACTTACCTGGATCCGGGTCGATGCGTGGGTCAGGTCGGTCGGGTTGAAGCGGGTTAGGTCGATCGGTCACGGCAGCTGGGAGTGCTCGTTGACAGCGTTCCGGCGCCCTTTCGAAGTAATTGAGGTGTCGTTTCCTAGGTTCTCGGGGGTGGGGAACTCAACTGTAGCAGTGGATTTCTCCAAAAACGCCTCCTAGTGGCAGCTCGATGCTTGATCAGTGGCCGCGGCTTGGAAACTCCGGCGAGGCTTCAATTCTCTCTCTTTTCTCTCTTTTTCTCACTTTTGATCCGTGATCCAGCTTCCTCCCTTCCTCCTCTATTTATAAGCGCAAGGAATTGAGCTAGATAAACTCGGATTTCCTCCGATTGAAGCAAATCAGATTTGCAGTTAAAACCTCCCTCCGATTTGTGCAAATCCATCAATTCATTGAGATTTGATTCTAATTGGATGATGTTTATCTTATTTCTATTGAAGATCTGCTGGATTTGTGCAAAAAATCGAATCAAAACGGCCGAAATTAGATTTTTCTTCCTCGCCGGCGATCTCGGACGAAGGTTGAAGACGATCACGTGCTCAACGCGTCCGTCCGCTCCAGCCAATCAGCTGCTGACACGTGTCCCAGGCGATGAAAAAAATTGCAAAACGCGAATTCTGCCTCCCTCGCGTTTCAAACCCATGACCAAGCCCCTTTCCCCGCGCCTTAGACCATGGTTCGGACCAGTTGGGCTAGCCCACTTTTGCGATTTTTTTATTTTTTTGTATTTTTTTTTAATTTCAAAAATTTGTAAAAATTATTTAATCCTTTTTATTGCCATTTCTGTAATTATTTTCCAAAATTGATGTGTTTTTCCTATTTATTTTATTTTTTGAATATTTTTCCTATTTTTGCTAAATTAGAGAAAAAATGGAAAAAATTGAAAAAAATGCTAATTGTTTATTGTTGATTATTATTGATCATTAGGGGTAAAAATGAGGTGTTTACAGCTACCCCTTTTTGTAGTAAAATTTGAAAAACTTAACTACAAAGACAAGAAAGACACCATTTTTGACCTCTTAACTGAATGGATAACGCCTTGGTTTGGCTAGTTATTTGGAATTTGGTCTCTAGTAGGAAAATGCTCCACGAGCTAATAATCTTACGAGTATTTTGTGATGGTTGGTATTGCTTAGGGAATGGTCTTAAACAACCTAGCAGTCTGGAGTAATGTATCATCCCAAAAAGTGCTCTATGGGCTAACTAATTGGCAATAGGAAACATCTCAAGGATTGTTTAGGAGGGTGTTATTGTAAGTGGAATAGCTGATGATAGGAAGCGTCTTATCGGACTAGCAACCTTAAAGAGAAAATTGTCTTAGGAAGTGCTCTTATGAGCTGGCTACCTATCAACGGATGCGTCTGGCTAGACTAGCGACTATTTAGGGAAAACACCTTCAAAGAGTGCTCTTATGAGCTGACTAATCGTTTATCGACAAATTTGAAAAAGTGCTCTCATGAGCTGACTAATTGATAGATTCGAAAAGTGCTCCCATGAGCTAACTAATCGATATATTTGAAAGTTCTCTTCTGAGCTAATTGATAGATTTGAAAAGTGCTCATATGAGGTAACTAATCGATAGCTTCAAAAAGTGCTCCTGTGAGCTAACTTCAAGAAAGGGTGTCTAGGAAAGTGCCCCTTTTTTGGGCTAACTAACCTATAGCGAGAGGCCATGCCTCAAAAGGTGCCCCAATGGGCTGACTTTTTAAAGGGATGTTTGGGAAAATGCCCCATTGTAGGCTGACTAACCTATGATGGGAAGCGTCTTCTTAGACTCGCGACCCTGGGGAAGAAATGTTTCAAAAGGTACCCTTATAGGTTGACCTTGAGAAGAGATATTTAGGGAAGTTTCCCATTGAGGGTTGATTAACCTATGGTAGGAAGAAACGTCTCAAAAAGGTGCCCTTATGGGCTGACCCCTAGGAGAGGTATTTAGGAAAGTACTCCATTATAGGCTGACTAACCTACAGTAGGAAGAAACGTCTCCAAAAAGGTGCCCTTATGGGCTGACCCTAAGAGAGGATGTTTAGGCAAGTGCCTCAACATGGGTGTAAACACCCCGTTTTTGCCCTAAGAATGAATAATAATCAATTTTCAATTTTTTCCAATTTTTCCCTAATTTAGCATAAATAATTAAAAATATTCAAAAAATAAAAAATAAATAGGAAAAAACATCAATTTTGAAAAATGATTTCAGAAATGGCAATAATAAATAATAAATAATTTTTACAAATTTTTGAAATTTCAAAAAATACAAAAAAATAAAAAAATCGCATTGCATATATGCAATTTGCGAAATTAGAAAAATTAGGAAAGTGGGCTAGCCCAACTGGTCCGGACGACGGGCTAAGGCGTGCGCAGGGGGGCTCGGTCGTAGGTTCGAATCGCGGGAGGAGCAGTTTCCGCGTTTTACAATTTTTTCACTTATCCAGGACACGTGGCAACATCCAATTGGCTGGAGGGAGCGCACGCGCCGGGCGCGTGATCGTCTTCTACCTCGGGTCCGAGATCGCCGACGGAAGAGAAAATTCGAATTTCAGCCGTTTCGATTCGATTTTTTGCACAAATCCAACAGATCTTTAACAGAAATAAGATAAACATTATCTAATTGGAATCAAATCGCAACAAATCAAAGGATTTACACAAATTGGAGTTGGTTTTTTTTAACCGAAAATCCGATTAGCTTCGATCGGAGGAAATCCGAGCTTATCCAGCTCGGTTTCAAGTGCCTATAAATAGAAATCGAAGGGAGGAAGCCAACACACGAATCAGAATTGAGAGAAAGTGAGAAAAGAGTGCAAATTGGAGGAGACTCAAAATCGTGATTGCCGACCGGAGTTGAACTACCACCAGGGGACGATCTGGGAGCAAACCACCACCACCATTGGACTCAGCACCCTCAAAAAGCTAGGATTCGACACCTCACCCGCGACGAAAGACCGCCGGAACGCCGTGAATGAGCATCCTCCGCTGCCGCATCCAACTGATCCGACCCGACCAGCGCACCGACCTAGATCCAGATAAGTTGGATTTTCTAGATTTTTTTTATTAATTTATTTATTTATTTATTTATTTCGAATTAATTTATTATTATTTATTTATTTATTGGTTTAGGTTTTATTTTCAATAAGTAGGAAAATGCAAAAATTAGGTTTTTTTTATAATGTAGAAAAGAATAAAAAAAAACATAATAAAATAATAGGAAAATAATTAATAAAGTTTTAGATTTCAAAATATGATAGATAATAGCTTAGGATAAAATTATAAAAATCATAAAAAAATTATAAAAATCATAAAAAATCATAAAAATAATAAAAAACTATGAAAATCATGAAAACTTAGAAAAATTATAAAAAAATAGTAGAAGAATCATAAAAATAATAAAAAAGTCATAAAATCACAAAAATTTATAAAAAAATATTAAAAAATTTTCAAAAGAATCATAAAAATAAGTTTTAACACTTAGAAAAAACCATTTTTCTCAAATAAATCCAAAATTGATGTTTTCCCTAAAAATCATTTTCAAAAATCAAATTAAAGCTTAGGCATAGATTTTTTAGAAAAAATCTCAAAAATGATAAAAACATAAATCGAAAGAGATTTTCAAAATTAAAATTCACAAACCCACTAAATATTTTCATGAAAAGCGAACTACGACTTGTTTGATCCTGGATAGCAGGTACGTAGGCACCCATTCGGGTCAACCCATAAAATGAAATAAAAAAATCATTTTCATGAAATAATAAAAAGTAATAGAAACACAATAAAACACATTTCTAAATAAGAACAATTTTAGGAGATTAGGTGGTAACCGTAAGGTTTTAATAGGTTAGCCTCCAGACTTAGAAACTCTGGTTTTCCCTTTTCCTCTTTTCAAAAACGAGAAGAAGAAATAACGACGACTAGTGGTCCAAATTAAGACTAATCCGCTCCTTTAGTCTTAATTCAATATTTCCCAACAATAGTTAGGTGGCGACTCCAAAAATCAAACGAAATTCCTAACTCAAGTCGAGGATCTACATTAGATGAGCATAGGGTCTAGTCTAGATCGGATTAGGAATGGGAATGCAAAAATTAAACTCGACAGTGGGTTGACTAACCTATGCTTTTGAAAATGCTTCTACCAAATGGGTTAAATGATTTGATGTTTTCATGATATGTGGATGATGGTTATTTATTTTAAGATGCTTACCAATTTATCGCGAATAGCAACCAAACAACCGAACATTCATGCTAGTTTGCTTCTCCTTCACTTACTCTTGCTTCAAAACAGGGTTGAAGATCTTGACGTGCTTCCTTTCTTGTGCGCATGGCTCTTTTGATGGTAACATTATCCTACTAATGCACCAGGTTTTAATGCTCAAAAGTAGGTAGAATTATATCATAAAATTTATTGAGATTCATTCTCATTTCAGTGTTTATCATTCATTGGTGAAGTGGTGGGTAATGTGTTTAGGCATGTTTGTTGTAATGAGAATTGGTTGGAATTATCGACCATTCAGAGACATTAACTTTGCTTGTAAAAAAATGAAAACTAGACTCAACGAAATTTGTATTGAATATTGGCTTTCATAAATAATGGTAAATTTTCAATTCCCTTGCCTAAGGATAGTACATCTTAACACCATCTGCATTAATGGGGTCTCTCAATTCTGGACCATATCAAAGCACCTCCAGACAATACCTTCTTCACCACATATGGACCCTCATAGTTTGAGGTAAATTTCCCTCTGGAATCTTGAGCATTCGGGAGAATTTTCTTTAGCACCAGATCCCCTTCTTTGAAGCCTCGAGGCCTCATTTTCTTGTTAAATGCTCGGCCATCCTTTGTTGGTAACACTGGCCATGACATAATGCAGTGAGTCTTTTTTCATCAATCAAATTCAGTTGATCAAGTCTCTTCTTTACCCAGTCTGCTTCAGTTAACTGAGTTTCTGATAGAATTCTGAATGATGGTATTTCGACCTCGACTAGCAAGACTGTCTCAGTGCCATACCAATGAATATGGGATAGCTCCAGTAGATGTTCTAATTGAGGTCCTATAAGCCATGAGAGCAAATGGCAACATCTCGTGCCAATCTTTGTAAGTGACTGTCATTTTTTTTATGATCTTTTTGACATTCTTGTTGGCTACTTCTACTGCCCCGTTCATCTAAGGTCGGTAGAGAGTTGAATTTCTATGGTTTATGTGGAATTGTTGACATAAACCTGTCATCGATTTGTTGTTAAGATTGGTACCATTGTCGATGATGATTGACTCAGGAACTCCGTATTGAGCTATTATGTCCCTCTTCAAGAAGCGGACTATTACCCCTTTGGTGACATTGGCATATGATGAAGCCTCTACCCACTTGGTGAAGTAATCAATGGCTGCCAATATGAACCTGTGGCCATTGGATGCTGTCGGAGTGATTGGGCCGATTATGTCGATTCCCCACATGGAGAAAGGCCATGGTGCTGACAACGAGTGCAGCTCGTTGGGCGAAGCATTTATCCGGTTTGCATACACTTGACACAAATGACAGTGCTTGACATATTTGATGCAATCTGATTCCATGGTTAACCAATGGTAACCCAATCTCATGATTTTTCGGGCCAACATATAACCGTTCATATGAGGTCCACATACCCCTTCATGTACTTCTTTCATCAGTTCACATGCTTCATTTTTATCCACACATCTTAGCAAGGTAGTATCAAACGATCTTTTGTAAAGCACAGACCCACTTAATAAGAAATGACTTGCTAACCTTTTGAGTGTTCTTTAGTCATTCTTGCTAGCCATTCCAGGGTATTTTCTTTCTTGGAGAAAAGTCTTGATGTCATGATACCAGGGATTATCATCTTGTGCTTTTTCAATTACCAAACAGTAGGCGGGTCAATTTTCAATGTCTATTTTCAATGGTTAGACTTTGACTCCCCCTGTTATCTGAATTATAGATGCTAGTGTGGGGAATGCATCTGCAAACTGATTTTGAGTTCTCGAGACGTATGTGAAAGTGATTGTCTCGAATTCTTCTATTAGCTCTGTCAAATGTTGATGGTATGGTACCAGTTTGGGATCTTTAGTCTTGTATTCCCCTTTTGTTTGTAATATGATAAGTGATGAATCTCCATACACTTCTAATTCACGGATTTCCATGTGGCAAGCCATTTTGAGGCCGAAGATGCATGCCTCATATTCCGCGATATTATTGGTATATGGAAATGTGAGCCTTGTTGTGGAAGGGAATTGTGTTCCATTTGGGGATATCAACACTGCCTTGATCCCACAACCAAATACATTGGCAGCTCCATCAAAGAACATCTTCCACTTAAGGTTCTCGTCTATCCCATAATCCTCTACCAGTGTGCCTTCCACTGTTAATATATTTTCATCAGGGCATTGAACTTATGGCTCTTGGGAATTTCCCTCGACAGGGTGTTCTGCCAATTGGTCGGCTAAAGATTGCCCTTTCATCGAGTTTTGATTTATGTATGTGATATCAAACTCCGATAAGAGCATTTTCCATTTGGAGATTCTCCCTATCAAAACGGGTTTCTCTACCAAGTACTTTAGAGGATCATGTCTTGTCAACAACTCAATATAATAGTAAAGGGTATACTGCCTCAATCGGTGCATGACCCAAATCAGAGCACAGCAAATCCTCTCTACTTCTGAATACCTTCGTTCCCCGTCTGTGAATTTCTTGCTTAGATAATATATAGAATGCTCTCTTCCCTCTTCATCTTTCTGCCCCAACACGCATCCCATGTATTTAGGGAGTATCGTGAGGTATAAGAATAAGGGCTTCCCTTGCTTTAGGACTATCAAGACTGGAGGCTTTATGAGATAGTCTTTGATCGTCTTGAATGCTTCTTCACATTCATCGTCCCATTCTACTGCGGCATTCTTTGTCAACAAACGGAATAGTGGATGGCACTTATCTGTGAGCTGTGAGATAAAACGAGCTAAGTAATTCAACCTTCCCAGCAAACCTCTTACTTCTTTAATAGTGCGTGGGGAAGGTAGCTCTAATATAGACCTTACTTTGTTAAGGTCGATTTTAATGCCTTCCCGGCTTATGACAAACCCTAACAACTTGCTCGTTGTGACCCCGAAAGTACACTTCTCTGGATTTAACTTGAGCTGGAATTTTCTCAATTGCTTAAACAACTTTCTCAGGATATCTATATGGCTCTCTTCTTCTTTAGACTTGGCTATCATATCGTCGACGTATACTTCGACTTCTCGATGCATTATGTCATGAAGTATCGCGACCATGGCTCTCTGATATGTTGCCCCGGCGTTTTTCAAACCGAAAGGCATGACTTTATAACAGAAAGTCCCCCATTTTGTGATGAAAGTCTTCTTAGTTTTATCCTCTTCAGCCATTTTTATCTGGTTATATCCTGAGAAACCGTCTATAAATGAGAAAAGATGGTTTCCTGCAATGTTGTCTACCAAAACATCAATGTGAGGTAGGGGGAAGTTATCCTTTGGCGTAGCTTGGTTTAAGTCCCCGAAGTCTACGCATACGCGTACTTTTCTATTCTTTTTTAGAATGGGGACTATATTCGCTACCCATTCTGGGTAGTCGGATACTTCGATGAACCCTACTTCTAGTAGTTTCTTGACTTCCTCTTTAATCTTTAATAAGATGTCAGGCCTAAATCTTCTCAATTTCTATTTTTTAGGTTTGACATCTTCCCTTGTGGGAAGCCTGTGAACTACTATTGATTGGTCTAATCCTGGCATGTCGCCATATGACCAGGCAAACACATCTGCATACTCAATTAACAGCTCGGTCATCTCACGTTTTTGCTTGGCACTTAAACTGGTCCCGATCTTGAGGTTCTTAGGTTTCTCAATGCTTCCTAGATTTACTGTCTCCACCGGCTCGTCAATTGAAATTCCACTTTGTTCATGTTTTTTCCAATTTTCTTGTATTATTTCGTGGTCAAGGACATCGCCTCCAACATCTGACCCAGCAGTGTTGGAAACGATATCAGTGTTTTCATTTTTTACCTACGCGAAATGTCCCTGACGTTCGATGGTAGGAAATCTGGGTGAAGTGAAACGAAAGCAGATATATATAAGCAAGACAAATTGTAATTTATTGAATTATGTAAAGAAGTCTTAATAGAAATTGTTTAATAATTGTTCCCTATCCTTGAGCTGACCTAGTGCTATCAATAGGATAACAGAACCAATTATTGAGAGATGGATGTTGTTTGGACGTGCGAGGGGTTGGGCTCCCATTACTGACGTGATATTCGCTTATCCTTGGCTTTTGAATGATAGTTGCTTGTTTGAATGATTGTTGGAGGGGTGGAAAATGTATCGGGGTGTCACTGTTGTTACCACTGGTTGCTATTCTAGTTCTTGAACGGGTGCAGATTGGGCTCCTTCGAGGGTTTGGTTGTTTGGGAGTTATCTTTGATACTCGGCACGCATTTTTCTTAATATGATGGAGGTATGTGATGCATGTGTCACACAAATGCTAAAATAAAGGGGCCAACAATTGATTAATGATATAATACTGAAACTTTATTTTTATTAATACTGGAAACTTGGAGTTCGATATTTGAAAAAAAATGAAAAAGTGCAATAGGGATCTATTTTCTAATTCTCTTGGTCTTCTGCTGCGTAGGCGCCGATTTTCCGTTGATGACAGCTTCTAACTCATCCATGCAATATCCATTATAGTTCGCTAAGGCTTTGTTGATTGCCGTTTTGTGAATACCTAAAAGTCTACTGAAGATACCCGTTGACCCGGGCTCAAGATCTGGTACATACACTTCGTTGGTTAGTGCTGGAGCCTGTAGAAGTTGGGTCTACTCTTCTAAAGTGGGAGTGATCTCATGTGGCCCAATGAAGAAAGCTGTGGGCTCTATTTCCCATAGATGGAGCATGGCCTATACTAAGGGTAAATTCATCTCCATCTTCATTAGTGAGAGGATGGGCCCTATTTTCTGCTGAATGAAAGCCTGCTCTTCTGGATTGTATAGAGTAAACCAGTGGTCCAGCACCAATTTTGGGTCTAGAGGTTTGCAAACTCGGATCTCTTTACGGAGAAGGCAGTCGATTGTGGAATTAGCCATCTATTACAATAGAAATTTCTAATTACAACAAGAACTATGTTACAATGATAGCATTACAAGGAAATGTATCTGAACTCTATGAACAGAATAAAAGTATTACATCATCAATCAGTTGTCAACCCATGACATCGTGTATGCAGATAGATAAGTTCTAACAGGTCCCCAAGCTCTATGGCCTCCCGCATTCTTGGAGAAAAGGATCTCAGGCCATATCGAAGCATTGGGTAGGGTAGCCTAATCAGTCCCGAACGGTGATCATATTACTTCGCTCGAAACCTACACAATGACCCCCCGTCTTAGGGTCCTAAGACGGTCCGGGTTTGATCGTATCTACTCACACAGTTACATGCATGCGGACTTGAAGGTAAATAACTAAATCCCAAACTTAAGCAAATCCCTGAAAAGTTAGCAGTGGTATATCAAACCAACAAGACATTTCTCGAAAAAGTAATTTAAGGAGATTCAGGTGGCTAGCCTACTAGAGAGGTCCCCAATGGAGTCGTCATCCTGTCGAGTCTAATTTTTTATTTCCCATTCCTAATTCGATCTATACTAGACCCTATGCTCATCTAATGTAGATCCTCGACTTGAGTTAGGAATTTCGTTTTGTTTTGGAGTCGCCACCCAACTGTGGTTGGGAAAGATTGAATCAAGACTAATTAAGCAGATCAATCCTAATTTGGACCACTAGTCAGCGTAATTTCCTCTTTTTGTTTTTTGTGAAAAGAGGAAAGGGAAAACCAAAGTTTCTGAGTTCGGAGGCTAACCTATTAAAACCCTAAGGTTACCACCCTAATCTCCTAAAATCTAAACCTTATCCAAAATGTCTTCTATTTTATTTTCGTTGTCTTTTATTGTGTTTTTGAGTAAGTTATTCTAAAAAAATGATTTTTTATTCTTTTTAGAGTTATCCCAAATGAGTGCTTACGTACCTGCTATTCAGGATCAAACGGGCCATAGTTCACTTTTCCTGAAAAAACTTTAATGTGTTGGTGATTTTTAATTATGAAATTTCTTTTGATTTATGTTTTTACCATTTTAGTATTTTTCTAAAAAAAATCTAAGCCTAAACTTGATAATTTGATTATTTTTTTTAAAATAATAATTTTTTAGGAAAAAACTAATTTCGGATTTATTTAAGAAAATGATTTTTCTAAGTGATAAAAAAAATAATTTCTCTATTTTTCAACCCATTTCTAATATTATAAATTTTTATTGATTTTTCTTGAAAAAATTTACCCTATATTATTTATCTATCCTAAACTAAAATCTAAATTTTACTATTTTTCTAATATATATTTTTATCATTTTCTTTATATATTTTTATATTTTTATTATTTATTATTATTATTATATTATTATTCATCCTAAATTAAATCCTAAAAAAAAACTAATCTATATTCTAATATTTTTATATTTTTGAATTATAAATAACAAGTAAATAAATAAAGAAATTCGAAAAAATAAATAAAATAACTAAATAAACAAATAAGAAATAAAGAAAATAAAATAAAAAATCAAAAAATCCGACTTACCTGGATCCGGGTCGGTGCGCGGGTCAGGTCATTCGGGTCGGATCGGGTCGAAGCAGGTCAGGTCGATCGGTCACAGCAGTTGGGAGTGCTCGTTGACGGTGTTTTGGCGGCCTTTCGGAGCGATTGAGGTATCGTTTCCTAGGTTCTCGAGAGTAGGAAACTCAACCGTGGCGGTGGATTTCTCCAAAAACCCCTCTTGGTGGTAGCTCGGTGCTTGATCGGTGGCCACAACTTGGAAACTCCGGTGAGGCTTCGATTCTCTCTATTTTCTCTCTTTTTCTCACTTTTAATCCGTGATCCAGCTTTCTCCCTTCCTCCCCTATTTATAGGTGCAAGGAATCGAGCTGGATAAGCTCAGATTTCCTCCGATTGAAGCAAATCGGATTTGCGGTTAAAACCTCCCTCCGATTTGTGCAAATCCATCAATTCGTTGCAATTTGATTCTAATTGGATGATGTTTATCTTATTCCTGTTGAAGATCTGCTGGATTTGTGCAAAAAATCGAATCAAAACGGCCGAAATTCGATTTTTCCTCCTCGCTGGCGATCTCAGATGAAGGTTGAAGACGATCACGTGCCCGGCGCGTGCGTCCGCTCTAGCCGATCAGCTGCTGACACGTGTCCAAAGCGATGAAAAAAATTGCAAAACGCGGATTCTGCCTCCCCCGTGTTTCGAACTCATGACCGAGCCCCTTTCCCCGTGCCTTAGACCATGGTTCAAACCAGTTGGGCTAGCCCACTTTCCCAATTTTTTTATTTTCGCAATTTGCATATATGCAATTAGATTTTTGTATTTTTTTGAAATTTCAAAAATTTGTAAAAATTATTTAATCCTTTTTATTGTCATTTCTTCAATTATTTTCCAAAATTGATGTGTTTTTCGTATTTATTTTATTTTTTGAATATTTTTCCTATTTTTGCTAAATTAGAGAAAAAATGGAAAAAATTGAAAAAAATGGTAATTGTTTATTGTTAATTATTATTGATCATTAGGGGTAAAAATGTGGTGTTTACACTAATCCATACGACCCTTGTCTAACTTATCAATCACCATATTTACCAACCAAAATTAGATATGAGGACACAAATTCTAAGCCTATCCAAGCATCAAAGGTGGCGGCATTTAAGTGTTGTAATATTAATCATGCTCAACTTCATTTAACACCTTGTTTATAATTCTAATCACTTCAAATCTTCATGAAACATCCACTTGAGTGTAGTTTGTGATCTTTCTTCATTGAAGAACCCACAATCTTCTCTTCTCTATACTTTGTTACACCTAACCAACACCTAAAATGGGTCTCTTTCAACTTCCAAGAGTATTTCTAAGATCAAAAACTCATTTAGTGCCTAAATCATAGATTAAAGCTAGTGCCTAAATCATGGATGAAAGCCTAAAACACTAACTAAAAGTTTAAGAACTTTATGAGGGATTCACAACCAGCTTGTAATGCCCTCTCTAGATCTCCATTTGGCCCTCAATCCTCAGTAAAACACTAAACCAACTTAGATCAAAAGGTTCATTAAGCTAATTAATTATGTTTAAGCTTAAGGGTTAGGGTTTTAGGGCTTAACTTTTAGAAATATTCTAAAATGATTGGGGAGACCACTTATCTTGTCTTTATGCCCCTTTTTCCTTTATATTAACATGTGTTATTTATTTAGCTAGCTCACTTAGGGTTTTTAATATTCCAAATCATTAAATTAAACTCTAATTGAGTTTATTAATTGTCTAATGCTCCCAAAAATTTTTATAACTCAATTATTGACACTTCTTGATACATTATGCATGTGGGCATTTTGGTTAGTTTTTAGAATTTTGCCTCTAATCTAAGGATAAAATTAAGCAGGTCGTAATAAGGTATCCGATTGATTGATTTAATAAAAACTCTATATGATTTAGGATTGGGTTTTTGAGATATGAAATAAAATCAGATAGAGTTTAAGGTCAAGTTATAGGATATAAAAAAAACCTAATGGAAAAATCGAATCCATTAAAAATAATAATTTTAAAAAATAATAAATTAATAGTATAATTTTTTTAATGAATATAATTTATTTTAGTATTTTTATATTTATATATAATACAATTTATTTACAATTTCTTGCCAAACAAAACCAATTAGTAACAGTATATGTACAGCTCAACTGGTCTCGCTCTCATTTAGTTTATGTATCCGTTAGTTAGTTTGTGACGTCTGACTGTCGTCTAGTCTGCCGCTGCCACTACCCTGCCCTTAGCCGTCTAACTCTGGTCTAGTTGTTCACTTCAACTTCACTTCAGCACAGAGTGTCTTAACATGACTATACGTCTTCACGAGCTTCAACACATACGCAAGGAAACCTTCAGCAATAGTTTCAAGAAACTACTCTCTTTTCTCGTTTGTCCTAGTCCAAACCTTCAATACATACACAATCAGACAACAAGGGACGACCAAGAAACACCCATCTCCTAGTTTCATCTTCCTTCAACAGTAGCACTAGCACACCACACCACACCACTTGCACTCTCCACTCTCCACTCTCCTGTCCCCACTCCCTAGACTCTCCACTGTGTCTCTACTCTCTTCTCTCATCTCTGTTGATGGCATCGGCAAGGTGACTGACCATCTGTGGCTTGCACTCTCTAGTCTCCACTCTATCTCTACTCTCTTCTCTCATCTCTATTGATGCCATCGATGAGGCGACCGATAGGGTCAGGTCAGGTTACGGGTTCCATAACTGCTAACCAGAGCAGGTTTGAGTTTGCGCAATAAGAATTTCGATTGGGTCTTCCCGTGTTTTAGGATGTATATTTTCAAACCGGATCAAGTTCGAGTCTCAAGCTTTTCTTTAGGTAAATTTTGAGTATAAGGGCAAAAAGGGTCATTTTGAGGAATTTGTCTTATTATTCTCTAAGTTGTCTTTGCAAATTATATTTTAACTTTCTAAGTTACTCTCTATTCTAACTGATTTCTCTCTATTTACTTAACAGCTTTGCTTTGGGGTTTGTGGTTTTTAATCCTTTTTTGAATTAGTCTTGTTAAGCTAGGCTCATGGGCAAGGTGATCATATTGAAACTTTCTACTTTTAAATTTTGAAAATTTATCCCTAAATTAGCTTGTGAACCTTAAAAAATGCCTTCGATTATCTCCTAAATTCCATCAAGAATTCACTTTCTATTCTTAATTAATTTGATTGATCTTGAAAAACTAGGTTATTTTAGTATTTATAACTATTTGATATATTTATTTACAGTTTTTTAATTAATAAATTTAATTTTTTATATATAATTGATAAATGAATCAACTTATGAGTTACATGACATAAATATAATTGTCAAATACAATCAGCCCAGCAAATATTGATAAAGGGAATAAACAAGAAAATTTTGTCTCTCAACCCTTGCAACTACATCTTCACTCAATATAATGTCTTCTAGCTTCCCAAACAAAGTAAGTTTAAAAAAAATATATGTATATAGAATGCAATGCGAATTTCGCCATTATGTGTGGATTTTAGTTTCTCACACTTATACTTCCAACACAGGCCATTCAAATACAAATCCAAATAGGAAGTGTTTTTTTCCCCTATTTTTGTTTATCCCCGACGTCTTATGACTCCAAAATAGTCATTGAATGACTCTAAAGTTAGCTATGTTAATGAAAATTAAAAACATAAAGAATAAAGATTTTTTAACAAAAGATTATTATATACAATTGAGAATACTGCTATCTGTGCAACAAAGAAGTCAATCACTTAATTGGGATATTAGCATCAATTTTCTCTCTAAAACTTCAATCTCTCCATTTCTCATTGTTACTTTTCATTATTTGGTGTGGAATATGCACCACATCTTCATCTCTCTTGGAAAATTAAAAAAAGTAACTGTCACATGATTCACGTAATAGAATATTCTATATTTATATATATATTGATAAAGTGAAAGATTTATTCTTACTTTTAAGGCCACATTTGAGAAGTTATTTATGAAATTGCAAAAACAATCTTTTAATATTTATTGGTTGAAATAAATTAATAGAAAATTATTGGAATGTAACAAAGAAAAATATTTTGGAATTTGTCATGATATATCAAAAGCAAAGATTTGCTAAATATTTGTTTTTATAGTTAAATGTGATTTGGTATTTAGGATGGTATTTTCAAAAGTACAGTGGCATGTGATGGATTTTACCCAATTTTTTTTTTAATCATCGACAATATGTGTAGAGGAACGCACACTAGCAATTTATATGCCCATAAATAAAGGAGTAAAAAAAAACTTGGTGCATTGGGTTGTTCTATAGGAGTTTACCAAAATATATATATATATAGGGCTATAAGTCTTCAACTCATGAAACTAAACATATGAGGTGGTGCAAATAGTAAAAAAAAAAAAAAAAGGGAGAGAGAGAGAAGTTATATGGGAAAGCATAACAACATAATTATACAAAACCAAGGAGTGTTGTCTCGATAGGCTAATGGACTAGGCACGATTAAATACTCTAGCCTAAAGTTAGAGAGATGAATCTCAACGAATTCAATTGCTGGAAGAGGAGAGTCCTAATGGCAAGTGAAGTTGTAAAGACAGATTAGATCCACCTTCTAATAGATGGGGATAACACATGGAAAATAAAAATAAAAAATAAAATAAAATGAAAGAAGCATAGCTCTGCTAAAATGACCGATGCTTTGAATGGCAACACTAGAGTGTCTGCTTTACAGGTGTAAAAGATTTGATATCAGGTTCCACCCTGTCCCTGACTTTTTATCATTTAGAGAAACAAAGTTTAGCTGGAACATCTCTTTACTCGCATGCTCACCAGATTCACAAAATCCTACCAGCTTTGCAACTATTTCAGCACTCTCTTGTACGTTTTGCATGTTGTAAGGATCTGTCCACAGCTTGTTTACAAATTGTAGCCGCCTTTGTTTCCCTACTTGAGCAACTTCCCATTTCACAAAGAGCATCTCTCGTTCCTCTGCTGTTAATTTAGTGTTCACTCTTTTAGCTAAATATTCCCTCTCTTGTTTCAGTGCCTTTATGCTGCATTAAGAAAACAGAGGAAACATCATGAGTGCATTATAATGTTTGATGTAGCATTGTACTAAGTTCTCTGAGTAGAGTAGATATTGTGTGGGCTAAGCTTATAGATATGATGTGAGCTTTAATATTTATTACTTAACACTTCATAACTTATTGAGTACACGTGAATTTCTAAGGTTCAGTCAAGTAAAACTAGACTGTCCGCTAGCCATCTGACTGTACTATCAAAATCCAAAGTTAAATCATCAATCAGACGGCTAACTGGATCATCCATACCGTAGAACTTCCCCTATTTCAATTGTCATGATTGTACTTCTTGGAGTCCTAACATGATGTTTATGGTACCTTGATGAAACGGATCCAGCAGGATCATCACCCAAGAGAGCAGGGCTTGCATTTCCGAGCTCGGCTAATTGTTGCTCCAACCATGTCAACCTTTTGAGCTCTACCTCCATATATATCTGATCAGAGGGGTCTCCCTTAAACAACAAATAAAATTGTGTGCGGTGAATTATCGATACATGGCATAAATGCCATAGCATAATAATTTGCTTCCGCTGATCCTCAAATATCAATGGCCATGGCTGGGGAGACGCTGCTGCCATATCTGTCTCACCATTTTCTGGCTCGCTTCTCTCCAATTCCAGCACCTAAAAGCAAGATTCACATCCCAGAAGGGAAAAAAGTCAGTATCATGGTAAACGTCTATGGCCAATAAAAAGATTTTGTCCATGTATTGGACTAAGCACAACTTTAAGTATCTGCAAAGCCATAACTGCTCCCCATCCCAACATTGAAATGTTTTCTCTGTTGTGGGTTTCACGTAAGAATGGAAACCTTTCTATCCAATTACTAGTGTGCATGCTCAAATACTATCGTGTGATAATGTAGCAAAGGATCAAGTCTCGAAGAGAAATGTTAAGAAGACAAATTTCAGTTGTCATCTGGAAGTTAATTTCACTTTGATGGGCTTCCAGGAAGAAATTGCCATGATACGGATAAAGGAGAGCTGCTAAGGAAGGTGTCTCACCTCGCAAACGAGAAGCTGCTTCTGGTACTGCAGCTTTGCTACCCGCTCCTTCAATTCAGTCACATAGGCTTTAATGCTCCTAATATTCTCCTCAGCTGCGTTCTTAAACATCTTCTCCATTTTCTTCACATTGAGAGATGTTGACTTTCGTGGTGTAGGGGTTCCCTCTCTTGACAAGATACCTTTGGGATGCGTACTAGGCGGTGTTTCCCCATGGGCAACAGAAACGTTACTCTTGGGTGCCTTGTTTTCAGTCTCATATTCCATCACCTTCCGAGAAGAGGAAAGAGGTGAACATGGAGCCCGAATTATATGTTGCATATTTGGACTGTTGCTCAGAGCAAAAGGAAGGACTTTCTTCCTTCTTGAGTGACTTTTGCACTCAGGAGACTCAGAACTTGTCTGGAGAGAAGAGATAAATCTATCTATGGAATGCTGCACATTCTCGAGTTTCCTTTCTAGTGATGCAATGCTATTCTCTTGAGAGTTCAGCCGGATTATCTCTTCCTGCAAGTTGGTGTTGTTTCCATTGACAATTTCTTCAGCATTTGAGCTAAGGACCTGCATATCCTTTATTTCAGAGAGCATCTTGGCAATATTTTGAGCAGTCTCCTGACTACCAATTTTGTGAGAAGCAATCTCTTTATGGAGTATTTCGAGTGCTTGATTAGCTTCCTCGCCCAGCTGCCTCTGCCTCTCTTCAATTTTCCGTATTTCATGTACAAGCATGGATGGGTCAGCAGAAGTAATGGATTGCCTTAACATAGCCTGCTTCCCAAATGTTTTTCTTGGCTGAGCTACTGGAGTAGATCTAACAGATCTCACCTCTGGCTCAGCTGGGAAATTAAGACATCTTACAACAGGACTTGAAGGCCCATCCTGGCCAAGAACCTAAAGTACAGTGCGATGAGCATTTAGCTTCAAAATACGAAGTACACAAGATTACATTAAGCCAGTGAAAAAACGGAAAGTACCTTATGTTCCTTCGCCTTTTTTACGAGCTCAAGTTGGGACTGAGCAAGGTCTCTCTGACGCTTGAGTTCTGTCATCTCACTCTCCATCTGCATATTGAAGATCCTTCAGTAAAGCACACATCAAACTTTTAAGTTTTAAATAAATGTGCACAAGGCAATGACACTAAACTAGTAAATATTAGTTCCATACCAATTATTCAAAAGACAATAGCACCAAACTAATTTAAGTAAATATTTGTACACTATTTACATCTGTTATTATTTTAGGTCCACACCAATTATTCAGAAGACCACCCACCGTACTGCTAAAATAAAGAATCAATGTTTTCTAACAAATTATTCAGAGGTTTGCCTGCTACATTACTAAGAATAAGAGTATAAGACTCCAATGAAATTTTCCGTAAGTTACATGCCTTCAGGATTTTCAGATCCCTCTCCCGTATTAGAGACTTCAAACATGAAGAGGAGGAAACATCTGGACTTCGAAGCTCTGCCTCAAGCCGAGCTACCTCCTTCTGTAGCTGTTTCACTAATCTCTTCTCTGAAACAACCTGAAATGAAATTGAAGTCACAGCTGAGGCCAGACCTAATGATGTTCTGTCATCTTATGCAGCGCGAGATAAATTTATGGGAACTTAAGAACTTTTCCAGATGTATACTCCTTTGAGTTTTCTAGAACCAAAAATTGCACAAAACTCATATGCTATCTTCTTCCAAATGTGAAGAGATCATTGTAAAATCTCTTCTTACACAAAGAAGAAATAGCACTCAAAACATGCAATAAAAATGTGAATACTTGTGATCTTTTTATTTGTACATAAAATTAGAGAGTTTTCAAGCATATATAAGATCCTATGCCGGGCTCAATATTAGTTCAGTGCTGACAGTCTGACAAGATAAGAATGAGGCACATTTGCAAAGCCCTATGTCTAACGTACTTATCTTACCATCACATAGATTCTAACCTTCTATCAAAGCATGCTGAGAAATGGCAGCAGGAATAGATTTCTTTTCTTAACTTAAAAAAAGAAAATTCCAGAACCAAAGTTGAACTACTTCTCTTACCATGTTAACCCGAGCGCTATTAGTGACTTCCTTAGCACTAGTTGCGAAAGACAGTGTATTCTTAGTCTGTTCAACAAGACTCAAAGCTGGACTCATAGTGCATATGATTGCTGTGCGAGCATTTCCCCCGAGTGAAGGCTGCAGAATTCGTGTGAGCTTAGAATCTCTATATGGTATGTGTCCACTTCTCTTTCCAATGCTGCACGTAATATTACAAAGTCAGAAAGTCCAAATGCAGGACTAAATATAGCTAGAAAATACTGCATGACATGACATTAGCAACATGTTGCAGGATACAGAAACCAAATATAGTCACAAAATGGCAGAGAAGCGTTTAAATTTCTGACCTTAGCTTTCTGATCACATTAGTTAGAGTCAATAAACTGCGGTTGATATGACTGCCTTCCTTCAATCTGTTGCCACCCACATTTGTTTGACATGCACGTTCACTTCCAGCAAGATCAACAAGGTTCTGGAAATTTCAAAATTTTCCAATCAACATCAGCAGCCCTTTTCTTTTCTCCTTTGCAAAGAAACTTCAAGAACGAATGTGGGACATACCAAACTAGCAATGTATGATTTAACACGGCCTGAATTTTCCCGGAGACTACTCTCAACTGTCTGAAATCAGAAAATAAAGTTGATGAATATATAGCCACCTTGAGACCTTTTAAGCTAAAATTTCTATCCAGTTACTACTAAGCTTGCTGAGATGTAGAGCAATATCAGAATGCGGTCAAATTATAAGTGATAGATGAAACAAGCGAGATTAAGTGCAAACAATCAATTAACCATATAATTCGTAGAAAAGCTTCGATTGCCTTACCAGCCGAATTATCTGATGGGATCTTGAACTTTTATCATTTAGAGCAGTTTCCCCTACCTGCCTTTGAGCTGAAGAAAATAACTGTTAGTTACATGACATGACATATTAACCTCAACAAAGTTAACAGCTTATGGTACCTAAAGAAGGAACTTATAATGCACTTTCAGTTCTTCATGCAGTGAAATAAAATTGCAGATACTATGAAGAAATGCTATCTTGTTTGGAATGAAAGCAATAAATGTAAACCTAAGAAAGAGAGGCCAGAATGTAGTGCCAGAAGCCATTGAAATGGATCTATATAACTGCATTCTGTCGAGTGTACTTTCAGTTATACCTTAATGCAAAATAACTAAATTATAGCAGCAAACACAATACCTTCACAAAGGGCAATCAAGTGCTGAAGGTGCTCCCTGTCTTTGACAACTACTTCAGATAACTTCTCGACAATTGTTCCTTTCTATATTCAAGATTAGAGAATAAAAATGGATGAGCTGAGTCAATCGATTACAGATCAAACTATCCAAAGATTCTTCAGTGTTATGTATATCATTTGGGTACCTCAGGATCATCCAGAAGCCGAAGGGAGCCAGACTCATGATTCAAGAGGTCAATAACAGTTTCATTATATATTTCCATTGCTGCAACTTTCAAAATAAACTCCTGCGCTGGGTTCTGAAATTATAAGAATGCATGTCAGCTCCTTGCTGGACAGAAAGAACAAGTAAAAGAAAACACGAAAAAGATTTCATTGCACAAGCTACTACCTCATTGATGTGTTCGTAAATGTCCTCTATAGCAGCTTCGGTAATTCCTCTCATTGTGAATGTCTTACCACTACTGGTTTGTCCATATGCAAATATGGTTGCTGCAAAATATTGAAATAGCTAAAACTAAATCACTTATGTCTTGCTAGTCTGACGAGAATCTCACGAAAATGATTGGATAGATGCTCACAGTTGACTCCCTTAAGAGCTGAGAGTGCAACGTCCTTAGCCCCTTCTTTGTAGACAATATATGTTGGACATGTAGAACCAAAAACTCTATCTGCACAACCAATAAGTGGCAAGTGAATTTGAAAAGTCCAGGGATTCTCCCATAATTATAATGACAAATGCAAACTACTTCTAGCCAAATGGTTCATCAAGATGGGGGTATTACAAATAAGTTGCTATTGAGTTTAGCTCCACAACAAGTGCTTTAACCTAAAAGAACTGCATCTACCTATGAACATAACTATACTAAGAATCCCAACCACATGAAGGAGATGGGGGCAAGGTTAATAATACCAAATGTATAGGAAGCTGCAGTCTTCTCTTGATTCGGGTTCATATAGACAATGCTACGGTCATCAGGGCATTCCCATGCAATTAGATCATACAAAGCTTGTTCTCTCCTACTCAAAGGCCTAATCCGAACCGTGACAAGTATCTTCTCCTCACGTACTTTTGCACCACCTGGAGTAGATGAAGGTGTCCTTTGTATCTTGGTAGGTGGTGTAGTTGGTGCACTATCCATCATCTGAACCTGCAGCATTTGCACTCAAAGAAGCTCTTGGCATGTATTAAAAAATTATTTACTGATACATAAACAATTTAGCAATGTGTAACCCAGTTCAAGCATGCTAATACAGATGATTAATTTGGGTGAACTATTTTATAGAGATGGAAGAAGGGAAGTCCAACTAACTCCATTTATGGCAAAGCAGTTTCAAGCCCTATGGACCATGAAGGCCTTCACTGATTGTGCTTTATATAAATCAATACAAAGGGAAATTTATAAAAGGGTTGCTTTTTCTTAAAATCTTTCTTTTCTTAAATTCACAATTCTTCTTGCGGAAAAAAGGGGAAAAAATCCAGTCAAATACACAATTTACAACGTCTTCATTCATCAATTCCATTGGCATGAACACAGAGCAACTTTCACAAGAGCAACATTTCCCTCATCTTACAATACTCATAATTCTTGATGCTAAAATGATTTTTTTTTCTTTGTATAATTCGAAGTTCGTAATAACATAATTCCGGTATCTTATTCACACTTATAATCTCAACCCAAATCGGTTTTTAACAAAATAACCGGAATCCATTATCCTAATCATCATCATCGTTCTAATAGCTTAATAAAGAGCACATCTTTCAACTAATTCAACAATATTCACCTGAACAACTCAAGAAAAACGCATGGGAAAAAAAAAAAATACCAAGAAACTGAGAAACTTGAAGCATATCTCTTCTTCATCAACGGTTAAGCAAAAACACTAAAACAAAGTGAAACCCTTTTCTAAATTAACAAAATGAGATCAAAGTTAACTACTTCTTGCAAACAATGTTTCGTTGTCAATAAAAAAAAAAAAAAAAGAAATTACCTGAAATGAGCAAACGTAAGGAAGTATCTGTGTTTAGAAATTGAACTTCTGTCACTTGCTGATCAGTGAAGAGTGAATGTATGATTTGGGTTTTCTGCGTTGAATCAAATTATCGGGAAGAGAGAGAGGGGAGGAAATTCAAAAAAGAAAGAAAAGAGTTTACGAAAGTAACGGCTATATCTGTTTCTAAATTTATTTCGTTCTTTCAAATAGTGGGGTTAATTCCTTTCTGCGGTTTATTTACATTTATTATTATTCACTGGAATTCCATCTTGGAGCGGATCCGAAGGAATTTTATTATTTCTTCCATTTTTCTAATTTGTGCTTTTGTTTTAAATGAAAATACATACATACATATAATATTTAGAACTAAAACAAAGATTCATTTGAAATGAAATACCTTAAGATCTTTAGAACTAAAACAAAGATTTATTTTTCAAATAAAAAATTTTTATTCTAAAAATAAACGGACTTACACTTCTTAAACTTCCTTTACTGCCATTTTCATAAATTGCTACAGTTACATATAATATTTTTATTATATTTAATTTAACCAATATAATGTATAGTTCAAAGAAATTATATTTCTTTGACCAATATCTATATATTGAATTATTCGGGGAAGCAAAATCAAATCTATATCATGCATTAGAAGATTAATATATATATCTGTAGAATATAAGGATCTTGATAAACTATTAAAAAAAAACTAAAAACTATTATAATTATATTAAGGATGAATTATTTTGTTCCTCCACGGAAACGTACAACCAAGCATCAATGTGGCCGTTATGATAGTTGGGCAAGCCCAAAACAAATGGAGGTGGTTTGATCCATCACTATATATATATTTTTTTCCATTTTTTCTTTTTGTTTTAATATAATTGTATTTATTTCCATTTCCATATTCTTTCTTTTTATTTAATACAATTCTATTGATGTATGAAAGATACAAAGGTTAAAATAAAGTATAAAAGCATTAAAAAATTTAGAGGACTAAGTAATATTAATCACTAATTTATTCTATTCTTTGTTGAATAGCTAACCATTCCTACTTGTTCCATGAAGTGAACACAGCCTCAATATACTAAACGGGAAAGGGTAAGGCCTACAACTTGACCCATTGGCCCATCACTAAAAATTTATACAAAACACTTTCATATAAAATAAAGATATAAAATATTATCAAAGCTCTTGTAATTTATTTTTATCATTCATAAAAATATGTATATTAAGAGTAAAGTAATAACATATTATATAATAGTATAAATTATTAATAGGAGAATAATTGTATTAAATATGATCACTTTTAATTGCAATTCTTATAAAATAATCTTGTAAAGATATCATACTTAAAAACTTAAAGTTCAATGAAATGAACTTTATTGAATTACACTTGAAAGCTACTCTAATAGGAAATTCAATACACTATATAGACACCCATCCAAATTCTAAATTAATTAAAATTTAAGTCATTAATTATATATTTTTAAAAGTTTATGACATAATTGATTAGATTTTAAAAATTAACTGAAGTTTACCTTATCATTTCTCAAAACATTCATTAAAATTCAACCCATCATCTCCCTAAATTATATTCGTATCTACAAAACTTGTTCTCTCGCTCAATTATATCTATACCTTAAAAAAAATTCTATAAAATAAATTAAAAGAGATATGAAACTAGAGGATATAGATGTAGTTAAGAAGTGGGAATAGTAAGATAAACAATAAATATATGATTAAATTTTCCTAGACTTTAGCAAATAAGTCATAATCCTTACCTGTTAAAATTTGATCTTGTAAATATTATTATCCAATATTTTTTTAGCAAGTCAAGTTTTTTCATCAAGTTATTATAAAACTCAAGACTTGACTGAAAACCTTATAAGTTTTAAAGTTATACTCAAACACATTCCAAAATCTTATAAGATAATTAACTGGTTGGACAGGTCGGATATTTTATAACAACTCATTTGATGTTATCCTTACTGATTAGAATGGTTTTTCTTTGGTAGAATATTAGAGGATCCAGAACTTTATGATACCATTATCTAAAAGAATTTTGTAATTTCATTATGAATTAAAACAAGTTATTTATAATATGAACTAATTACTAAATTTTTAACTATTTTTCTAACTACATTCTATTTTTATAACTAACAATTTCTTTTACCTTTAAAATGAAATTTATCCTCAAGGTTAAAAGAGCAAGAAAAAAAATTAGACAAAACAAGAATATAAGATCGTTATAATTTAATAGTATAAATATTAATCTTTTAATGGGAATTTCCCTCTTTTGAATTGTAATATGTTATATAGCTGGGGGAAAAAAGAAAAAAGAAACTAAAAAACAAAACAAGATCTAACTAATTCTGTCTAGAAAAGCAAATGCAAATCAACTTTGTTTATATGCTTCCTCATGTTACCAGTTTCCTGCATATTTGCCAAACAATCTTCCTCAATAATTCCAGCCACTTTGAGCCTTTCATCAATGTCAATGATGGTATTTGTCCGTGTTGCACAACGTAGTAGGGGTTGGATCGAGAAAACCTCGTACTGTTCCGAAAATTCATGACATTATTTTTCGTAATATGTTTTTCATGCAAAATTATAAATTTTATTCCATCAAATTAAATGTACATATAACACTAAAAAGACACGTCAATAATTTCAATATTATCAATGTATGTGTGTACACATGTCAAGCGAGAATTCTCCAGAAAAAGAAGTTTATAATTTCATTATGAATTGAATGAACTTTTGAGCTTTATAGAACAAGCTATTTATGATAATATTGAGTAACTATTAATTTTTTAACCTTTTTTTTTAACTAACTAAATATCCTATTATTATTATTTTCTACTATACCATCCCATGGTTTATTATTTTTACTAATATATCAATAGGTGAAATGTATATGCTCTTATGATCTATAAATGGGACTATACCAATAAAAATACTTGACTTGTGATAATATCTATTGGGCATATCACATTGATGAGGTACCATATTATGGCCTATAGTTTGTGTAAGGAAAGGAAGTCTTCTTTATAAGTCATATCCATAAGTTAACTGAATATGGTATAATTATAATGATTATTATTATTTTAATCTTTCATGACTCTTTCGGCCCATCAAAAGCATTTAGCCAGGCCGAAAGGTCATGTTTCGGATGATCCAATATAGGCCCATACTTTGACTTGCAATCGGACTAATCGTGTAAAGCTATTTATTCTTCAAAATTTAACAATGGGCTTGTTGCAAAACTCAATCGTAGCTCAATGAGTTCTTAAACTTTGTATTTGAACAACTAAATCCTAGATACTTTAAACATCATACAATCTAGGACTTTTATTGATTTAGCGGTTACAACTATCCAACGTAACATTTTTATTGTTTTTTCATGACACATCATGTTAGCTAATTAATTACATTAAGAGTCATTAAATTTGAATGTTTAATGATATATTGAAAAAAAATAAAAAATAAAAATGGGAGTTTCCACATTTGTGATGGCTGTTATTCACAAGTCACAACCACCCTAACCATCATAAGACGATGGGTGCTAAGTAACCTAGGGAAAGAGCAACCATAATAGCTATCCTCCTATAGATATTTAATGGAGTGAAAGTTTGTAGGTTGTGACTCACTAATAATAATTATGTTTATGGTAGCTATCTTAATTTTTTTTTTCTAATTAGATTGAACCCTAGTTGGTGGGGAGGGATGGAGGGTCATGTAGCATGCTTGAAGTGTGTAGGTTGCTATTCTCTACCATGTGGCTAGTAGCTATAAGCCGTAGCTACTGTAGTTGATTAGGGTTTTAACTTTTTAATAATATTGAAATTTTGAATGTTATTTAACTTTTAAATGTGATTATTTTAATGTAAAATTCATTTTTCTTCCTTAAGGCGGCATAAATATCAACAAAATCTTCCATGTGATTAAAGAAAGGTCAATATGGGAAATGCATCAATTGCACAGTCATATAAATCTTTTATGATATTGTTAGTGGAAATATAATTTAATAACTTATTTGCAATATTAGATTTTTGATCTTAGACCTTTTGCAAAATTTTAAATCCACTTGTACACCGAACGAATAATTGACTTGAGTTTTAAAACATTAAGCTTTACAAATGTTATTTTCTCTATATATAGTATATGATATTAGGTGGCAATGGAACATTATAGATGGGATGGAAAGCCCAATCTTATGT
This sequence comes from Laguncularia racemosa, assembly GCA_037954665.1. Classification (NCBI taxonomy): domain Eukaryota; kingdom Viridiplantae; phylum Streptophyta; class Magnoliopsida; order Myrtales; family Combretaceae; genus Laguncularia; species Laguncularia racemosa. The sequence goes on from JBBMOL010000087.1 coordinate 306,704, forward strand.
CATAGTGGAACCACAATGAAATCTATGAGCTACATGATTTTTAGTTGAATTTGTTAATTTTTGTTTCATAATTGAAAAAAAATTGCTTAATATATCTTTAATGTTTCATTATGACTGTTACTAGTGTCCAAAGTAACAATATAGGCTTTACATGACCAATACCTCTTAAAGGTATAACTAAGTTTTGATAAAAATACTAATCGATGAAGAATTGGAATGATGGAGGGAGCACTAATGACTCTTCTATAGAACATTCCTGACTACAATTCTAAATTATTCCATTGATTCATTCTTATATTTGATGAGGGTTGATTAAATAACTAATTGAGCCACTTGATCAATATCAATGGACCAAGTCTTGTTTCCTTGAAACCCATTCTATTGCAATAATATATGTTTACAAAGGGGAGGGGGTCAAGAGAAGTTTCATTCATCATTGATTCTTAAGTTCATCTACCGTAAAAGGTGTGATGAATTTTCTTATTAACTGTAACATCTCCTCAACTTCTTGTTAAGTATTTTGTCTTGCTTGGCAATAGACGATCCTCTCTTAACTTGAGTTGTCATGATAGATCAAGTTTTATTTTTAATTTTTGATATATTTGGTTTTCTATTGAGTATTTTTTTATATGATAATTTAAATATATTATGAAAAATGTTAGTGGATCCTACAGATATTTATAAGAGTTCAAAAATATAAACTTGTACTAATTTCTATATGCTTATTTTTTCATGAAGTGGTGCAATCATTTTAGGTTGTTTAGCTTCTTTTCTTTTTCTTTTTCTTTTTTTTTTCAGATTGTTATTTAGTGTGAAGGTACTTGGACGTGCAACCCTAATTTTTCTAAAATTTTCAAAATCCATACTAGATATTTTATGCATGTAATATAAAATTATATAAATAAAAGGAATCATATGAATTGACTCGTTTAACCTAAAAAAAAATTGAGATCCACATATAAAACAGATACAGAATTCATTTCGACCTATTTAACCCACTTAATTTATTTGTACGGATGTTAAGTTGTTGGACCAGCGTGCGGAATTAGTGCCGAAATATTTAAAATTGTAACCTATCGCTCAAAAGACAAGAATGGAATATATTCAGTGGAACGAACAGTAGATTTGTCGAAGCCAAACTTTTCCCAGAACATGTTGGGTACGTGTCAAGACAAACTTTAATCGCCTAGAAAGAACTGTCTATCCAAACACTTAAAAACATTTATCTAAATAAAAGCTATTACCATGTCCCAAATAAATCATTGTAAAAAGACCAGAAAAGAAAAAAAAGGAAATCTCCTTTCACTGTTATGGGTCAATCGGGAACAAGGCTCAAAGTGTCTTTTGCTGCCTAGGCCTCTTCATTTAGATTGGAAAATATTGCCAAAAGATGGAGCACCAGCACGAGTTATGTCATCTGGCGATATGTTATTGGTCTAGACCCGAATGAGGAAGGTCATTAGCGTGTAATGAAGGAACATCACAACCACGTAATGTCAAATCAGATGTTCAGAAATTCATATAAAACCAAAACGTATCCTGCCAAAAGGGTTTCTGCTAATTGATGATGCCATAAGTGAAGGCCTGTCGTGTCACACCCTTGTTTCGTCTGGTGCCCAGTTTCATTTCGTTTTGAATTCCAATATCAATTTGAAACCGTGATGTGTTAAATTATAAAAATTTGAATTATATTGATGTAAAATGGTCACCGAACAAATAAAAATAAGATTTAAATACAAAGAAGAAAAGGGGATTTTTTTTTTTCTTTTCGGTGGAATGCAAGAAAAGACGAATTTAAAAGCCGAAAAGCTCTAAATAACGTTTTCCTTTTTCTCTTTTTTTTTTCTTTCCCTGCTAAAAAGGGTGGGGGAAAGGACAAACATTGGCTATTGTCGGATTAGATTGGAGTCGCGTTAAATAGGAAAAAAAAAAAAAGCACTTCCATCCAAGCAAGTCCACCGGCCTACTAATTAGGCTTTCGCGAACCTTTGGGAGAAGAGTTAGAGCGATATAGTAGTGGGAGGGAAAAGGCAAAAGGCATCCATGAGAATGAGTACGGGTAAATAAAATTATATTTTTATAATTAAATAGTATAAATATTAAAATTTAAAATAATTAATTTAATTAATTTTTTTCTTTATTATAATTATTAAAAAACAAATAAATAAACCTATCATATCAAACTTTTAATATACTAGTTAATAAGGTTAAGAGAAAAAAAAAACATTGTATCATTTCAAAACTGATTAAAAAAAAAAAGAAGCAAATATACGTGACGATTCGATTCTTCTTTTGATCGTTAACAAATCTTATTAAAGCTTTCGCAGTATTATCCTTATTCAAAAGGCCTTTTGACTTTATAATTTACGTGAAGAGTGGATTGCTTTCTCGTATCCATCAGTTTCTTGTGGAAGTTGGGATAAGTTCTGTTTTTAAGTCAACAATAAATAAGAATGGAATGATGGCTTACATGGCATTTGACGGCTGAAAATAATTTAAACGTTGTAGAGGTGTCAAATCCCATGATACTAATTTCTTCTTTTCTTTTAGTTGCTGCTATAATTCTATTAAATCATAATTAGGTAAACATAGACTCAGTTCCTCTCAATTAATGAAAGTTAATAATTAGGTAGATAAGATGGTTTTGAGAGATTACCACATAGGCATCATTTAGATTGTCTTGCACAATTTCCATCTTTCCTACTTTATTAAAAGCATTAAATGGATTCTCTTTATGAATTCTAGTATTTTGATTCTCTCTTATTTGATTAATGTGGCTAATATAAGTGAAAGCAATCTTAGTATTTATATATATTCTTAATCACTGCTAAATGTGTTACCATGAACACTTTTTTAGTTGAAACTATCTATTATTGAATAATAGAGTATAACAATATAATTAAGTAGCAATCGTATTAATAACAATTAGCAATAGCAATAGCAACAATATCAAAGTATGCGCAACAGCAACAACACGTGATCAAGATAATCACGGATCACTAGCAAAGATTGCAACGACTAATTTAATTCCTACTCTTATGTAATTCTGATAACTACAAACAACAAAACACTTATGTAGAAAATATATTTATATACTTCAACAATTAACAAAAGAACTTGAGTAAGCCTTTAACAATCAAACACTTGCAACTATGTTATGGTATCAGAACTTCTGATTTAACTTAAACCCAACAATCACACAAGCTGCTCATTGACAACATGTCATCGGAAGACACATCAACAATCATCCAAAATAACCTAAAGCCCACCTAACCTCTCATCATGATAACCATTCATAACTCAATCAAACTCAACACATCCAATTATCTTTCCTGGAAAACTCAGATTGGAGCCATCCTTATAGGATACGATCTTTCCAAATTCATTGATGGTTCCCATCTGCCTCCACCATCTCCCCCAACCCAGCGTATCATACTTAGCGCAGGTAGAACAAGCCGTTGTTTGGAGCTCTTGTTGGTACCCCCTCCTCCAACATTATCCCTCTCGTCACACAAGCAACTACCTCCCACCAAGCATGGCAAATTCTTGCCAACACTTATGCCAAACCCACCCCTAGCCACATCAAGTAACTTAAAGACAACCTGAAACACATCACCAAGGGCTCCAATTCCATCACTAACTATATGCAATCCATCAAGCTTCGTGCTGATGAACTTATAGCACTTGGCAAACCACTTGATCCAGAAGACCTCATTGAGAAAATCCTCGATGTACTAGATGACACTTACCAATCTTTCATCGAAGCTGTCAATAGTCGTGATTCCCCTATCTCCTTTGTTGAGCTCCATGAAAAACTCATCAACAAGGAACTCTCCCTTCAACACACCTCCCTGCCCACCTCAATCCTACTTGCCTCCGCACAACTCTCCCAAGCATGATCCAATCGCTGGCCTCATCGCATTTGTGCACCCAAACCAACCATCACCTCTCCTTCAACTGCTCCTGTTGCGACATTTTCTTCCAGATCATCCCCTACCATCGCCTCTTGCCTACCTCGACCCTTCTTTGGCAAATGTCAGTGGTGTCGTAAAGAGGAGCATGTTGTCTCTCAATGTCCTCTCTTCTGTCAACAATATCCTCAAGCGAGACCACTTGCACCGAACCCCCTGTACACTCCATCCTCCCAACTTCCCCCTTAGCAAACACAGGCCCATGCTGCCCTCACAACCTCAACAAACAACTCCTTGTTGCTGGGCAGTGGTGCCTCTCATCATGTCACCACCGATCTCAACAATCTCACCATCCACAACTCTTATGATGGCACGGATGAAATCTTAATTGGCGATGGCTCAGGGCTCTCCATCACACACATCGGTTCTACCTCCCTTCCCACTCCATCTCGCTCCTTTACTCTCTCTAATGTTCTATGTGTTCTATTTATACAACGCAACCTTATTTCCATATCTTAATTTTGCATCACTAACAATACATCAATTAAATTATTACTATCCTCATTTCATGTGAAGGATCTTTGCACAGGGGAAATTCTCCTTCGAGGTTGAGCTAAGGATGGTATCTACGTCTGGCCCTCCACCACACCACCACTTCTTGCCTTCTCAAGTGCTGTCACATCTCTCCCTACCTGGCACCATCGCCTTGGCCATCCTTCGCTGCCCATCCTCAAGCATCTACTCTCCTCCAACAACTTAGTAGTTTCTAGTTTATCAGATTCGTCTCTTCCTTGTAATTCTTGTCATTGCAATAAAAGTTACAAGTTACCATTTGCTTCCTCCACACTCTTTTCTTCCTCACCACTTAAACTTGTATTTATTGATGTATGGACTTCCCCAATTATGTCTATCAATAACTTTAAGTATTATGTAATCTTTGTCGATCACTTTACCAAATACATATGGCTTTTCCCTTTAAAACGAAAATCATATGTTCTCCTTGTCTTCATGCGCTTTAAGACTCTTGTGGAACATCACTTTAATTGCACTATCAAAAACCCTCTACTCTGATAATGGCGGTGAATATCAAGCCTTATCCACCTACTTAGCCACTCATGGTATCTTTCATCTCATAACCCCACCACACACACCCGAGCACAATGGCTACTCTGAATGCCGCCATCGCTATATTGTTGAAATTGGTCTTGCCCTACTCTCGCATGCGTCCATGCCCCTTACCTACTGGAACTATGCCTTCCTCACTACTACTTACCTCATCAATAGACTTCCCACACCAACACTCAACAACGTGTCTCCATTTGCTAAACTCTTTGGCACTACTCCTCACTATGACAAACTTTGGAGCTTTGGTTGCCTCTGCTATCCCAGGCTAAGACCATACACAAAGCATAAACTTGAACCTCGATCATCCCCTTGCGTGTTGGTTGGCTACTTATCCACTTAAAGTGCCTATCTCTATCTTCACATCCCATCTAACCGAGTCTATGTCTTTCGCCGTGTTCGCTTTATTGATTCCGTTTTTCCCTTCAGTTAGACTCATCCCACTCACTCCTAACTCTCCTCCACCTCCTCTTCTAAATGGTGTTTGTCGAGTCTAATTTTTAATTTCCTATTCCTAATCCGATCTATACTAGACCCTATACTTATCTAATGTAGATCATCGACTTAAGTTAGGAATTTTGTTTTGTTTTGGAATCGCCACCCAACTGTAGTTGGGAAAGATTGAATTATGATTAATTGAGCAGATCAATCCTAATTTGGACCACTAGTCAGCGTGATTTTCTCTTTTCGTTTTTGTGAAAAGAGGAAAGGGAAAACTAAAGTTTTTGAGTTCGGAGGCTAACCTATTAAAACCCTAAGGTTACCACCTTAATCTCTTAAAATCTAAACCTTATTTAGAATATCTTTTATTTTATTTTTTATTATCTTTTATTGTGTTTTTGAATGAATTATTCTAAGAAAATGATTTTTTTTATTTTTTTAAGGTTACCCCCAAATGGGTGCCTACGTACCTGTTATTCAAGATCAAACGTGCCGTAGTTCGCTTTTCCTGAAAAACTTTAGCGTGTTTGTGGATTTTAATTGTGAAATCTCTTTTGATTTATGTTTTTACCATCTTAGTATTTTTCTGAAAAAATCTAAGTCTAAGCTTGATAATTTGATTTTTTGAAAATGATATTTTAAGGAAAAACCAATTTTGGATTTATTTAAGAAAATGATTTTTTTCTAAGTGATAAAAATTCCATTTTTCTACTTTTCAACTCATTTCTACTATTATAAATTTTATTAATTTTTTTATTAATTTTCATAATTTTTATTGAAAATTTTTCTCCTAGATTTTTCATCTACCCTATTCTAAAATCTAGATTTTTATTATTATTCTTTTCTAATTTTTTTGTTATTTTCTTTACAAATTTTCACATTTTTATTATTTATTATTTTTATTATTCATACTAAATCAAACCCTAAAAAAATAATCTAATTTCTAACATTTTTCTATATATTTTTTGAATTATAAATAACAAATAAGTAAATAAATAAATTCGAAATAAATAAAATAGATAAATAAATAAATAAAAATCGAAAAATCCGACTTACCTAGATCCGGGTTTGTAGGCGGGTCGAGTCGGGTAGATCGGACACGGCGATTGGGGATTCTCGTTGACTGCATTCCAGCGGCCTTTTGAAGCAGTTGAGGTGTCAATTCCTAGGTTTTCGGGGGTAGGAAACTCAATTGTGGCAGTGGATTTCTCCAAAAACGCCTCCTGGTAGTTGCTCGACGCTTGATCGGTGGTCGCGGGTTGAAGAACTTCGGCGAGGCTTTGATTCTCTCTTTTCCTCACTTTTGATCCGCGTTTTTGCCTCTCCACTTCATCTTCTATTTATAAGTGCAAGAAATCGAGCTGGATAAGCTCGGATTTCCACCGATTGAAGCAAATCGGATTTGCGGTTAAAAACCCATCTCCGATTTGTGCAAATCCATTGATTTGTTGCGATTTGATTCCAATTGGATGATGTTTATCTTATTTCCGTTGAAGATCTGTTGGATTTGTGCAAAAAATCGAATCAAAACGGCCGAAATTGGAATTTTTCTCCTCACCGGCGATCTCGGACGGAGATTGAAGACGATCATGCGCCCGGCGCGTGTGTTCGCTCCAGCCAATCGGTTGCTGACACGTGTCCCAAGTAGAGAAAAATTTTGCAAAACGCGGATTCTGCTTCTCTCGCGTTTCGAACCCCTGATCGAGCCCTCACATGCGCGTACCACACCAAGGTTCGGACTAGCTGGGCTAGCCCATTTTCGCGATTTTATTATTTTCGCAATTTGCATATATACAATGCAATTTTTTTATTTTTTGTATTTTTTTGAAATTTCAAAAATTTGTAAAAATTATTTAACCCTTTTTATTGCCATTTCTACAATTATTTTCCAAAATTGATGTATTTTTCCTATTTATTTTATTTATTGAATATTTTTCCTATTTTTGCTAAATTAAAAAAAATGGAAAAAATTGGAAATTAATTATTGTTGATTATTATTGATCATTAGGGCAAAAATGAGGTGTTTACAGTGTTCCCTCCAAATTCCTCTCCTCCCGCCTTCCACTTAGCTCCTCATCCGTGCCATCTTCCTCTACTCGACCTCCCTCCCCCCTCACTGATCTTCCACTCATCTCCCCCTCCTCACTACCTCCACAACCTAATCATGACTTGTTCCAAACACAATATACACAAACCTATCAAAAAACTCAACCTTTTAGTAGCTCTTCCACCCCCTACTCATGCACCTTGCACCACCACTAAAGCCCTGAAAGATCCCAAGTGGCGTGCTGCCATGTCTGAAGAGTTCAATGCCCTCATCTGCAATGGCACTTGGGAACTCACGACCCTACATCCCAATCAAAACATAATTGGTTACAAGTGAATCTTTCGCACTAAATTTTTACTTAATGGTTCTCTTGACAAGTACAAAGCTCGCCTAGTTGCCAAGGGCTTCCATCAACATCTTAGCATGGATTACATTAAAACCTTCAACCCTGTCATCAAACCGATCATCATTTGTCTCATACTCAGCATTGCTGTAAGTCATGGATGGTCGCTTAAGCAACTCGATGTCAACAATGCGTTCCTTCAAGGACACCTTATAGAAGAAGTATACATGTCTCAACCTCCAAGCTTCACTGACCCTGATTATCCTCATCAAGTTTGCAAACTTCGGAAAGCCATCTACGGTCTCAAACAAGCTCCTCATGCTTGGTACCATGAGCTTCGCTAACATTTACTCACATGTGGCTTCCACAACTCAGTGGTTGACTCCTCCCTGTTCATCCTACACTCCCATGGCATCCTAATTTATCTCCTTGTCTATGTTAATGATATAATTTTTATAGGTAATGACACATCCTCAGTTAACAAGTGCATACAACACCTCGCGTGTCGCTTCTCCATAAAGGATATGGGATCACTTCACTACTTTCTTGGTGTTGAAGTCCTTCCTTGTGCTGACGACCTCTTCCTCAACCAACAGAAATACATTACTGATCTTCTTCATTCGTCTAACATGGCTATTGCTAAACATGTCGCCACACCACTCATGGTCACACCATCTCTTGTCCTTCGTGCCTAACAGATCCCACAGAGTATCGCCATGTTGTTGGTAGCCTCCAATATCTCTCCCACACTTGTCCGGACATCGCGTACACTGTCAACAAGCTCTCCCAATTCATGCATCACCCCACAACAAGGCACTGGCAAGCAATCAAAAGACTTCTCAGGTATCTTTATGGCACATCAAATCATGTGATTACACTACGCAACTCCTCCATTCTCGACCTACATACCTTCTCCGATGCTGACTGGGTTGGCAACAAAGATGACTACACCTCCACCAGTGCCTACATCATTTATCTTGGCCGCAATCCTATCTCGTAGAGCTCTACGAAACAATGCACAGTAGCAAGATCTTCCACTGAAGCAGAGTACCGAGCCATTGCCACCACAGTTGCTGAACTCTAGTGGATTTGCTCTTTATTGACAGAACTATGCATTTCGATTCTTCGCCAACCGTTCATCTATTGTGATAATGTTGGCACCATGAATCTATGCTCTAATCCAGTTTTTCACACTCATATGAAACATGTAGCACTTGACTACCACTTCGTCCGTGAACGGGTACAAATTGGTTTACTTTGGGTATCACACATCTCCTCCTCGGATCAACTAGTTGACGCCCTCACCAAATCTCTTCCTCGCTCTCAATTTCAGCACCCCAAGAACAAGATTGGACTCACTACACCACCATACATCTTGCAGGGGCGTGATAACGATCAGCAACAACAACAACACCATCTACAGCAACAGCAACTACACCATCCGCAACAACAACAACAACATCAAAGTATACTCAACAGCAACAACACGTGATCAAAATGATCACGGATCACCAGCAAAGATTAAAACAACTAATTTAATTCCTACTCTTATGTAATTCTGATAACTATAAACAACAAAATACTTATGTAGAAAATATATTTATGTACTTCAACAATTAACAAAAGAAGTTGAGTAATGCAACTCTATTACCTATAACCAAAATTTGTTAATTAAGAATCTATTTCATATAACCATTCGGGCAAAATGCCTTGAAAGACACCAGAAAGATCGATCGTTGGCACAATATTCCATAACAAAGTGCCCAGTTTAGACACAATGTTCATCTGAGCTTTTACACCACTCGATGGACATGTTCAAGTTTAGGTATATTTGGACACGGGACTTGGATGCCGAGGTCGAGGCTACAGTTGATTAGGGTCTTCTCATGCACGTGAATGTATAAAGGTCAACTGACATGAATTCAAACGTTGTGCCTACCCATATTGTGTATAGACATCATCTAAGGATGGATAAATCATCCAACCTTTTGAGAACCTTTTGGATCGATATCTTCAGATCTCTACCGTGTGATTAAAGATTACTTCAGTATTGCAAATCAAATCATCCGTAAGTTAATTATATCATGTAGAAAAATGGTTTAAAACCACGTTTTTCAAAACTTACTATAAGATTGAATATCTTTTTAAAGGACTAAATTTCATCATATTTTTAAGTTGATATTCCTTATACTTAAAACTTTAGACAATGAATTTAAATTTTCTTTGAATTTTAGATTTGGTTTGTTTTGCTCCATATTAATATAATTCCATCACCCAGAATGTTGGTAAATAGCTAATGAGAATGCCTATTCTTTGTTTGAAATTTTCTTATAAGATGGTGTATTGATAAATCATTGTTTTAAACTCCTAGATCTACAGGCCTTATGGTAGCGTTTCATTGCCACAAAAATGTGGTACTGGACAGGATAAATTTTTTTATCTTACGTTTGGTTGCCATTGATGAAAAAAGTACTAGATAAAAATTCAATATAATACTGGATAAAGTGGCAAATTTTTGTACCACATGTAATTAGGTACAAAAAATTTGGTACTGGACAAAAATTCATTCTTTTCGAAAGCCCCAACCTACCCTTTATATTTTTCTCTTTACAAACAAACCCTACCTCCCCAAACCCTTTTCATTCTAACCCATCCGTGCCGTACTAGCTTGCCCTTCAAGTGCAGTAGGAAAACCCATCGACGTCGCTCCAACAATGGGACCCATCGTGCAATCGACCGCTATTCGAACGTCGCTGTCGTCACGCCAGAAGTCACCATCAGGTTTGTATCTTTCCGTTCTTTCTCACATTCTTACTTGCTTTTCTATGTTCCTCGCATGCTCTACCTATGATTGTCGCCGTTCGTTTAGATTTCCCTCGCTTGCTTTTCTATTTTCGTCGCATGCTCTCCGTCTGGTTGTCACCGTGCGTTTAGATGTTTGTTGAAATGGAACGGTGGTGGTGGATCAATCTTTCATGTATAAATAGATCATCACGTGTCCCAACTTGATTCCAAACTCACGTTTTGATTTCCAGTACAATAAGAACAAAGAAAATTACACAGCATGAGAAAAATAATATAACATAAGTTTTTTTTTTTAAATCATGTTTATTGCTAATTTCAAGTCAAGATTCTTTTATGTTGTATATTATTTATCATGTATATATACTATATCAGAACATCATTTTTAAGATAAAAGAAAAGTAAGTAATGTGTTATTTTATTAAATATAACATAAATTATTATAATTTATAATATGAATTATTAAATTTTTTCAATCAATGGATTTACATGAATTATTTTATATAATTTATAATCTCTTCAAATTGTATTTTCTTATAATAATATCAAATATGTATAAATAACCATGATATAATTAAAATGATATAATTGTCAAACTTACTATGTTCAGTCCAGTACTTTGCAATTCCAAACACTGGATAGTACAAAAATCTTTTTCCAGTAGTGAACAAACCAAACGTGGTACAAATTTTTTTTTGTCCAATCCTTTTTATTTTGTACTGTCCAGTACTAGTAACCAAACGCTACTTATATGAACAAGTGGTGGGTCCACAAATCTAAAGATTCATATTACTTGTAGCTAGGCATATGGAAGAATTATCCTCTTATTTGGTTCATTTGTTTTTTTTTTTAATCATATTATTCATTTAAGTATATTACAAGCAAAAATGTTGGCTATTGCCTATTCACTTCACATTATGTATCATTGCATTTTTGTAACTCACAATTAACAATACCTAAAAAAAAAAAAAAATCATAACCCTACATTTGAGAATTTAGAATTTCACTATAATTTTAATAGCTTATAGAAAGTTTTACGGTAGTTTACACAAAATAAAAGGATAGAATTCTTAATAGGTATTTGTAAAACTTTTTGAAATGAGGGTATATAATTGAGAAATTGCCTAGAATAGCTCTAAATAGCCTATTTTGTGTTTGAAAGCAAGCTTGGAAAAAAAAATTATTAAAAGGGTTGCAATCTAGTAACTCCATCTTAAAAATAATATAAAATATAGATCCAATCTTTATAATCTCAAATAGAAATATAGTACAAATTTTTTTTATTTGTTATTTATAATCTATCTTGATTCGAACTATAAAATTCGTATAAATATATAAAATTTCCCTTCATTTTATGTAAAAAGCATAAAAACAATTAAGGCACAAAAAAGTTCTTCCATCAAGAAGATTGCCCCAGTCCAACAAAACATAAACCCTCTAAAGTCTAAATTGATTAGCTTTACACAGTGTCTTCAGTTGGACCGGCATACATTTACGTATGGCTTAATCAACGCATCTCCCACTCCATTTTGAGGAGCAAGCAAAGGGAAGGGAAGGGAAGGCCCGTAGCTGAGCTGTGCCGCATGCATCGTATACGCCACATGAGTCATGCGGAGCACGTTTTGTGGACAATATTAATATTAATAATGTCGTATAAGCCTCATGTGGTAAAAGTAACGCTTTGAGTACAAGAAAAGCCATATTCAACGACGAACACCTGGAAAGCCAAATGACGGATCGGGGTATAGATAGTTAAGTTTAATTTTTAATATATTTAATTTGATTAATTTAATGAGTATAATGAGCTCAAATCAAGTTCAAATGATATTTAAAAATCAATATTATTTTAATTTAAAAAGAAAAATCGAATAAAAAAGAAGTCAACTGAATTGAGGTTTTTATTGGTGGAACATGTTGAGTTCGACTTTCCTGCTATCTTGCGTGTATGGTTAGCAAACTAAGCATAAATCTGGCGTGAGGAATACGCAGAAAACCGTCCATGCTATTCCTCGAATCCTTGGACTTAATGCACTCGAAGATTTTGAATCAAAGAGATGGCTGGAATGAGTTTCAACGGTGGAAAGTAAAAGGTTCGCCTCTAGAAAGGCCTGTGGACATCGCTTTGCATGACATGATCAAGCACGACACGATTTCCTCTAGAAAAGAAACAGTAAATCCAGTGACTGTAGATAGATGATCTTGGTCATTGACTACGTCTTCTTATGTTTAAATTACGTACGCTTACAAAAAAGAAAAAAAAAATCAAGTATCTAGAATCTTATATTTCTAAAAACGTATTTTTAGATCTTATTTTATTATTTTTCTTGAATAAAATTATTGCAAAATACTAAAATAAAAGTATATACAATAGAAAAAAGGAACCCGAGCCCCATTTTTTTTTTAAATATTTTGTTATGTTTAATATTCTTTTGCATTTTAATTTTTCTCAATAGTAAATTGATCGTGTAGAAGTGTAAAAGCATTTTTTTTAAAAAAAAGAAGAAGAAGTTAAGCATCTAAATGCTTAGTTTTAAATAAGAGTGACTATGTAACTTTATTATATAGGTTACAGATTGAATAAGTTCCTAATGAGTATTAATGGTTATAAAGTAGGCTTTAAATATAAAATTTTCAAAACATACTCTCACATGGTAAGATATAGGTATAGAGTCTTCCTGTTTTGTACCCAACTTAAAACTTGTACTTTATGGCATACAAAGTATAACTTTTAAGGTATCATATATTCACTCTATAAAAAAATATTAAACAATAATAAATAAATAATAACTATCAATATTATATTAGGGGCGAGTTGCTATCCTTGTTCTAGGATATCAACCCATACCTTACTTAACTAGATGGGCATTGAAAGTCATAGGATAAGTTTTAAGTATAGATTTTTTAGAACCTACTTCCACAAAATAAAATACAGGTATGGTATCTTCATACCCTATATCTATCCTAAAACTTATACCTTAATGGTAAACAAAGTATAGGTGTTAAGGTATTCAATACTTGCCGTATAAAAAATTTAAATAACGTTATTAAATAAATAAATGATTATATTTTTCGATTAATAAATATTTTAGTAAAATAAATAAATAAAAGACCATAGGCCCATAAGTTAATAATCTAAATAGTTAAATTAATCTCACCTCTCTCCCTCTATGTTTTACATTCTTTCCCTTGTTATTCTCTAATTTTATATTTTCTATTCTTTATCCTTATTCTTTCCTATTTGCTAAATAGTAAAAAGAGAAGAAAATTTTCTTTTTTAATTTCATAGGTTTTACTATAGTTTCATAAGTTTCATATATATAAAGAACTTATAATATTACATATTAATTACTTTTTTTAATATCGCATAGACTTAAAATTCTCATGAGGAAAGGTAAAATTTACTAGTTTGACATGGTACTTTATTTTTTATAGGTTTTACAGGGTATAAGGTAATCTAAAGTGCTACAGAATAGGTTTTGGTTTCAAAATTTAAGAACCTATACTTTAAGTAGGGGACAAATAAAGCCTATACCCTACCCACCTTATATTTGCTTACCCTACTTTGATTAATAAATGTTTTAGTGAAAAAAAAAAAGGAATTGAAACCCATAAGTTAACAATCATAGATAGTTAAACCTAATATTGTCTCTCTCACTTTAGGCTTTTTATTCTTTCACTTATTCTTTTCCTTTTTTTTTTTTTTACTAACTTTACATTTCCATTCATTCCCCTTATTTTTTCCCATTTACTAAGTAGTAAGGTCAAATAAATTTGAAATAATAATGATTGGAAAAATTAATTTTTTTAATTGATGAAGCTTGCAATAAGTTTTGTAAAGTTTACATATATAGAACTTATAATATCATATATATATATTATTTTTAAATATCACATAAATCTAAAATTTATATAAAGAAAGACAACTTTTACATATTTCACAAGAGACCTTGTACGCTGTAAGTTTTATAGAGTACAATTTATAAAATGTTACAAGATATGTTTTGTTCAAAAATTTAAGAACATATACCTTATAGGATGGAGTACAAATAGGATCTTATACCTTACCATGTATCCCCTTAATTTTTAGAGTATGAGGGATTAAGTACAAATGGAGCAAATATAATCGGATGTTTACAATTTACCTAAAAGTTAAGATGATTCTTAACATTGCTAATTGGTTCAACTTTATAACAATAAAGTAATTAGGCATAAGAAAATTTTCAATAAAACATATGGTGTTTTCGAATTTACTTAATGATATTTTCCCAATTTGGTTAATTTCTTTCTCTTGTAAGATTTTTAAGTATAAAAGTTGAGAAAGAAAACTAATGCATTACTCTAGATCAATTTAAATTCTCTAACAATTTAAAAGAGACAAATCATCATATCTTCTAACAAAAAGTGGCATGTGGTCAAGGAAAATGTACAAATCATCATAAGCCTTTTAACCACTTCTTTATTCAAGTTCTTAGACTTGTATTTTGAAAAAAAATACAAATTTAGTTCTTAATGTTTGGTATCTTTTCTAGTTGAATCTTAAAACTTTTTTTTGTTAATTTTTATTTCAATCCTCCATGTTTGAAAAAATGTGCAAATGAGTTGGTTTTTTAATATCGTCAACTTTTTTGTTAACTTGTAACATGTGATACCCTTTAATTGGTCTACATCATTTCATTAAACAAAAAATAGAATATTAATAAAGTAAATTATTAAAAATATAAAAAATTCAAAAATTAACCCAAAAAAAATTATTCTAGAGAGTGGCATTTCTTTCTTTCTTTCTTTTTTTGCATTTTTAGTTTTTTTTTTCATTTTTATTTTACTAAATTATATTATATATTTTTACTAAAAAAGAAATAAATTATGTATACACACACACACACATATATTTAAGTTAACTTAATGTCTCGCATTTTTTTTGCTATTTTTTATTTTTTTTAAATTTCAAAAAAAATTATTACTTTATTTATTTTTAATATTTTCTTATATTTTTATTTAGTAAAAGTATGTAAATTAATTAAGAAGTATCACGTGTCACTACTAAGAAAAACTAGCGGCAAACTAACAGATAATTTATTTGCAACCTTTTGCAAATGTTGAGAACTTGGATGCAAGAAATTAAAAATTTAGGGCTTAACTAGAAAAGGAATTGACTAAATTTTTACTTTTTCAAAGATAAAATGTTCATGTTTCTAAAGAATGATAGTAAATTTACAAAGATGCCTCCTAAAAGCTACCAAAATGATTGCAACGTCCTAAATTTTTTAAATAGCAAACTTACAAACACCTACCAAAAGTAGTCGATATTGTAAAATTTCTCCTCCTACACAATATTAAATCAACTTTCGTATGAATATGTAATTGTAATTATATTCATATTAAGGTTAGGGTTGACACAATATTTGGTTTGATGCATTTAAGTTATTTGAACATTAAATTATTAAAAAAGATTCCTTAAATCAAATTATGAATCGATCTAAAAAAAAATTATAACGTATATTCATATAAAAGTATTAGTAGTTGTTTTATGCAGATTTCATGGGAAACCCACTAAAAGAATGCAATTTAAAAAAAAAATCACAAGATAATGTATTTAAAAAAATTATTCCAAAAATAGATTGTGGAGGTATGGATTGGGATCACACCTGCAGTAATTTGTATTGAAGGCGCGTACCTCGAATGCACATTCAGTACAATTTGTCCATGCCTTCAACTATTTGTTAATTTTTTTAATTATTGATTTTTTTTAATGAAAAATTGTGTAAAGAAAATTAAATTTTCTCAAATTATTTTTTTCATTTAAAAAATTTAAAAGTTTATATAAAGAATAAAAAAATAGTTTTCATAAATTTAAAAATTATAAAAATTTATTTTAAAAAAATTCCCACCTCTTTATACTTATAGCATACAAAAAAAAAGGAAAAAAATGATGTCGATAAGATTTACTTTTTTAACTTTTAAGTGTCATAACTTTTTGTTCATATGGAATTATGAAGCTTATAATATATAAAAAAAAATATTGATTTGAATCTACTATAACTGAGACCAAATGCACTGCCATTTGGTATTCTTACGAGAGTGAAATTGCTATGTTTTTATAGCATACGAGCTACCAGATTAAAAAAAAAAATGAAAAAGAAAAAGAAATGAGATTCTTAAGAAGGTGCATTTCGAGTATGCACCTTTAGTACAAATTGTTGAAAGTGTGGACATATTGAAGGTATGGACCCAGTCTATACTTTCGTAACCTATTTTTGAAATAATTTTTCAGGGTATACTATTTTGCGATTTTTTTTTAATTGCATTATTTTAGTGGGTTTCCTTGGATTTCATGATGTGACATTAAGCTAAAGTATATGTCATATGAAAAATGAATCTTTCATTGACACTCCAATGGATATCATATTTTGATGCATGCTATTTCGAAGTGCTAGGAGAATGCTTAAATGAAGTTGGGGATGCTCAAATTAAGCCATGAAAATTATCTATTAAATTAAATATCGGCAAAAGGTATAATGGAAGCAATTAATAACCTTGAAGAATAATACATTTTTCAATAAAGTTTGTTTATTACATTAAAATCAAGTCTTTACAAATCTTTAGAATATAACTCCTAGACTCAGCTCAAGAACTTGATCCTCACTTAATATCTCATTACTTTGATCTACGTATCAATATAGGTTCTGGCAGGATAGCTTAAGTTTGGTAAATACTTGCAAAAATTTATAAGAGAACAAGCAAAACCACATACATAGTAAGTTGGTAAGGGAAAGCATGATACATCAAGTAAGTATAACCAAGCAACACCAAATCCCTTTTAAAATGGAATACAACAAAATAAGCGTCACTTGCACGATGTTGACTAGTTCATGGCGGGCAAACACCACCACTACTCAATTTTCAACTAGTCTCAAAGGGAAGGGGAAACCCCCAGATTTCACCCCTAGTGTGTAGCTTTTGCTTGCATTACATGCATATAGTGGACTGGAATGTACTACCACTCCATCTTAAAATTGAAAGAAGTTTAACAGAAATTTGTGGGTTATCCACCTTGCTTTAGTTGATCCAACATGAATAATTTGGTAGAGTTGTCATTGAGAATTCCACCATGATATGTATTTGGACAAGTAGTGGACAAATACAAATAATATTTAAATATGTGATAGTAACAGTAGGCTTTTTTTTTAACTATTATTTATATTTTCATGTATTAGAATTTAATTATACTCGTATGCCACTAATCTGTTCCCATGACTTTTTAATACTTTTGAAACTTTTCTCTTGGTCTTGGTTGCTCTCTTTTTCTCTTACTCTATATTTGGATTGAAGGAAAGAAACAAAGAGGGAAAGAATGTGGGAGGAAACAATTCTTTTCTCTTGTTTGGAAGAATAAGAGAAAGTGGGGGTATGAATGTTTTAGGCAAATTTTTCTATAGCCCATCAACAAATCATTCTCTCCAAAATGGAGAGACTTTAGAAAGAAAGTTTATTAAAAGAATTAATTACTCCTTTACTTAAAAGATATTTTAAAATTTTAAGGATATTTTGGCTTTTTTAATAAATTTAAAAATTATTTAACCAACTTTCCTTCCACAATTATTTCCCCCAATTTTCTTCCTTTTCAAATAAGTATTTTCTTTCTAGTTTCATTTTTTCCTATTTCTTTCCTTTCAATTTCTTTCCTTCGTCACTATATATAGTGCTATAGATAAGGTGGAGGCATGGTTAATCTTCCAATACCCCTCATACATTTACCACATAAGATAAGTTGTTAGGAGATTGTTTGTTAAATTGAAGATCAATTGTAAAATTAATATGGTAGGTGTTGTGTAGTTTAACCTTATCTTGAAAATGAAAAAAGAGTTTTAAAAATAAAAATAAAAAAAATAGAATTTTTATAATTTTGTATTAAATGTTTGGCATATTTATTATTTCTCCCCTAGGAAAAAGTGTAAAACTTAGGATTATCACAAACATTATACATATAGATGGGAGCTTGTACTGGGATGGAAGCACTATGAGGAACTTCAAAGAAAATGCCGTTATCATGGACTTCTCTAGATGTTGCTCATAAAAACTTTTTACAATAATTTGAAAGACTTAATGAGAACCATTATTGATGTAGCAACTGGTGAAATATTAACTGCATGTTTTCTTATAGAACTATTTAATTCCTCTTTTATTTCATATAAAGTTGCTATTCTAGTGTTTAGTTTACCGATGGTCATTTCTAATAAATTACTATTAAGCATAATATTGAATAATGATTTGTATTTCTAACTTGTGAATTACTATTTAATAGCTTATTTATCATCTTTATGATAAATATTCTGTCATAGTAAATCTTACTAAGATTATGAAAAATGTAGAAAGCTAATGATTTTATAAATATAATAGATAATTTATGTTTCATTCATATCTTATTTATTATTTATTTTTGCACTAATTAAATAAAGTAATTATTATATAATAATTATTATATATCTATTCAATTTCTATTGAATGGTAATTCAATCGAAATAAATGGGTTAAGATTTTTTGCTAAGAAAGAAGTTCAATGATTGTTAGAATAAATACCCCCTAACAATTACCAACCGAAAGGTGGCAAAACTTTGCTTAGAACAGCCATAGGTTTATATGACAGATGCTCTAATTTAGCTTAGCATAAGGCAGATAATATGACTAAGATGTTAAGGAACACACTTGATAATTTCAATAGGGAGTAGCAGTAGTCAAGCCATGATATATGAGGGCATTGTAAGCTATGGGATGAAGTTGATGGGGGATGGAAGCCTTGTAAAAAAATGTAGATTTTAGTGTAAAATGTTTAACCATGCACAAAACTTACCCTTAATTATATATTATAGAACATCGGTTAACTTAAATATAACCATCCGAGACTCAAGGGAAGATTGCAGTCAACCTGAACAATTGTCAAGGACTTAAGGGAATACAAAAAGAGAATGTATTTAATTCAAAAAGGATATTTACTAGAATAGCAGTTTTACTTTTAAATGTACTTTTATCTAGAAAATGATCCCTTTTTATTTTTTTTTATTACTTGCTTTATAATTCGTTTTTTATGGATAACATTTATCACGTGACATAAGCAATGCTATTAATATAAGTTATTATTTTAGTCTTAAGTTGCTTCTTTTTGTGTATTTGCAGTTTATTTTATTATTTTCATTATTTAATTCGACCCATCCAACTCTAAGAATAAGTATATTTAAATAGGTTAACTTATACTAAGTTAGCTCATTTAATTAATGATTTATCAAAATTCTTGAAACGTAAAGACATAAAATAAATAAATTTATACACTTTTTTAAATCTCTAATAAAATCATTCCGTAGATAACCTGTATCTGAAACAATCATTAACCGTATTTCAAGCAACAAAACCTACCAATATGAGTTCATACATGAAACATCCATAGGAAAACTTTACATCGCAGCTCATAGATCATATTCAAATATGTTATCACACGAAATCTGAGAACCTCTTAACCAAGATATCACACTTTCGACCCCTTCTGTGATCAGTTTTCAGATCTGGATTTCTGTCATACCAAGTTGTCCAGCTTATGAATCCAATCTGTGAAAAGCAGATAAAAAGGGCGAGATCAGGAGGCAGCGTGTCAGGTTACGAGAAACATGTACACAAACACAATACAAACAAGTGGACATGACTCCTTGGACCTGCTTGGACTTGTCCAAGATCACGAAATTTCCTACGTGGAGCAATGTCATGTTGTTCGTGTCCATCTTGCTTTATGAACCTTTTCCCTTGGTTGGTACGCTAATATGGATTGGTCCAACACAGTTTTGCCACATAAATAGAATGGTAGTTGCGACTTAATAAATCAAATAAACATCAGAGTCTGTCCCACGTATACTTTTCTCATATGGATGGATCAAATGTACACGTGGAATGATGAAACTGTACGACTATATACTTTTCTCATATGGATGGATCAAACGTACACGTGGAAGATGGAAACTGTATGACATACACAATCACGAAATCGAATTTGAAAAGCATAGGCTAGAAGAAGTCTAATTTGATACAATCTCTTATATATATTTGGGGTGCTTTTATTCTAAGAGAATTTTCTTTTTTCTTCTTTTTCTTTTTAGAATCCAACAATTAATTGTTAAATACTAGTGACAATCAAAGCCATTACCTTACAAATGTGCAGTTCAAACGTCTGGTCGATATATCAGTTTCAGTATTTGATGTTTCCAGGGATTTTAAATGGCATCAACCGTAGCAAATGAAAGAAATTGATAATGTCAAAATAGATACTTGAAAAATTATTTGATATTTTTAATTTTATATTTAAAGTTTGAATCCGTTAAATATTATATTTAATTGAATTTTTTTTATTAAATTTTATAAAAAATTAAAATTATACTTATAAATATATATATATATATATATATATATATCCGACTTAGATTTATGTTAAATCCTAACTTTATCGTACGCTTGAGATTCTGTAAAGTTAGCAAAGTACGTAAATGTTCGTCTTATCGTATGAATTCATGGGGCAGGTGTCGTGTCCATTTCTGGAATAAGTTGCCGGATACATTCAAGCACCAGACGTACCCTTTTTCCACGGAAATGTAAGTAGATTGTCCATTTTTCAATTAACTAATCAGTTGCACTCACCCTTCACGATGTAGGCTTTTCGACCTAAGTCATGTGCTAATTTATCTTTACCTTTACAGCGCAAAGATTAAGGAGGAGGAGAAGAAGATAGAGCAATACATGTACATTCTTATTAGAAGTTTTTCTTTCACAGGATGAATAACAATATAACACATACTAGATTTGTGCATTTTTTACACACAAAAAAAAAAAGTTTAGAATTTTTATTATATATTTAAGAATTTATATTTATAGGATACCCTCATTTTAGAATATGTATCCATTTATCATTAATTAAATATGATATAATATGGATAAAAACCCTAAAGTAAACGCAACTTATAAATATAGATCCTTAAATACATAATTGAAAATTCTATACCTTTTTTTTGCAATAATACACAAATGTGGTCCTTCCTTTATATTTTTCTCTTATATTATATACTATTATATATAAAAAATTATTATTATTCTTATGTTATATATAATATTATATAATTAATATGAACATATATAAGAACATTGTCTTAATTAAATTTTGATTCACACAATTTTAGTTTTTAACTTCATTAAAACACACTTAAAAAATAACCAAATCTTATATTTTAATGTCATTCTTACATATATGAGAAGTAATATTTTATTTTTATTTTTTTCATTTTTTAATTTATTTCTATATTTTTATGTTCATTATTGCCAAACCAAATAGAAGAAAACATTGAGGATTCAAATATAAAATAAAAGAAAAAAAATTAAAAACTTAAATATAAAAATTAATAAATATTGAAAATTAAAAATATATTTTTCCTTTTATTCTTTAATGAATCCATGTGCTCGAAGGATAGGATAGATCCTATACCCCTATAGCCTAGATTCAATGTGAGCCCGACTCTTGTGCATATTTTGATGTACTACTTCACTTGATCTTAACCTCATGGTTAGCTTGGAGGCTAGATCCCCATCTCATTATATTGGAGGTCATTAGACCGGTGGAAACCTTTGTGTGGAAACCTTTGTTAGAAAAATGCTCAAAATGCCAATCCTTAAGTTTTTTCAAATCGGGAAAATTCATAAATAATTACAAAATAAGATATCCAGCAAACTTATTCCCAAAATAGATAGCGAAAACGCAAATTTATAACATGCCTTTAACAATTTATATTGAAGTGCATATTTCAGGTACGTATATTTAGTATAATTGTACTAGCAAAAATAGTACATTTAGAAGAGTTTGTCCATGTTGCTAAGCTTTTATTTTAATGATTTATTGTGGAGAAAATGCATTAAAAGACTCTTTTTTTTTCCTTATTTAAGGACTTATATTTTAATTTCTATTCATTTTCCTACTTTTTCATTTTTGTTTGATAAGCCATCAAGTATGAGTAATAAGATAAATTATGTTAAAAAAAATTGATAATATTCTTTTTCTACATAATAGGAAGTTCATTGCATCTTTTTCTACATAGCACATTATAATGTTATATTCAATATATTTCAATCACCCACCACTTTTAGACATCAGGGTGACCCTTTATATATGAGTTATAGTCCACTCAATTGTAAATGGTGATTTCAACAAGCTCAAGCTAGGGTTAGCCCTTAAAGTGGCTAGAAACCTTTATTTATTTATTCTTAATTTTTTGTTATTTTTATTATTTGTCTAATTTATACTTATTTAATTATTTAAATTTATAATTTGGATGAATCAAGTTGCACCCTGTGTCAAATGTAGATGGAAAATTAATAATGTCCTATTTTGTAAATATTTGTAAACGTTGAGACTTGAATAGAAATAAAAAAAATAAAATTAAAAGATAATCAAACATTAAGTTCTAATAAGAGTATACATCTTTCATTAATAAATAACCATAAATGTTAATAAATCTATTTATGTGTATACCATAATCACATACACCTACAAGTGCGACTTGTAAATGAGTAAAAAGAATCAAATTTATACTATCTACATTAGGAAACAGGGATTAATAATAAACATTTTACAAGACAATTAACAAATATACTTTATGATATTTAAAAGCTATTATAAGATGATTACACATTTAAAAGTCATCATAAAAACCATAAATATAACCTTAACATCTATGTCACAATTTACTCTAGCAAGAAACTAATTACTACAATGAGAAAGAGGACTCCTTTGATGTCCACATGTCTAAGTGATTAAGTTCTAAAACTCAACATTTTAATTTTGGTTTAGGTATTTAGAACTTAGAAATCAAACCTATTAATAATGAAATCAAATTGTAAAACCAAGCTACAAAAATCTTAATTTAGATCCAAATCTTGATAACAATATTTGACCTTGAATCCTAGCCATACCCCATACTAAAATCCCAAGAACAAAAAACAGTAAATTCAAAATCTAAACTTAGATTCTTAACCTAAACTTATGAGATTTAAAGTCTTTTAGGTTTTATAGTTTGGCTATTGATCTTCATTGACCTATATGCTAAACTAATAATTGAGGTATTGATTTATAGAAAAGAATATAGCAACAATCTAATTGGTTTTCTTAAACCTTAGATTGCTAGTATAATATTTTAGAAACCTGAAACAAATCAACATCGTTAAAGAATATTTTATTTGTAAATTACGTTATGTATATTCAACTTTGAATATAAATTTAAGTTTATATTCAATTGATTTATCTGTTTGCTTGTACTTGTTGCCTTCCCCACTAACATTACTATGAATTGATTGTTGCATTTAGTAATAAATTTATATTGTGTATGGTATAACATGTACGTGTGTGTGTGGTAATAACTCGCCACAAAACACGTGATGATGGCTCCGAACCGAAACCCCAGTTTTCCCAAAACCTCAAATCCCGACCGCAGGATTTCCATTCGTCTCGTTCAAGCTGTTGCCTCATACGTAGTAAAGCACGCGACTCTATCTTTTATTTTCTTTTTATTTGTTGCCTCAGCATGGGATTACTGAGATGAGCACGTTTAACAAGAATTCTCAAGGTATCTAAAAATTTATAATGAACCCGCTTTATTAAAAACATTTTATATGATTAAATCTTATATTAAAATCATTAAATATATTCTAATAATATTTTAATTATTTTCTTTTAATAAATTTTTTCCCCATTGATTGCCTCTGTATTTAATGTCTTTCTTTGCTCTAAAGTCTAAACCCTTGAACCCGTTTGTTGATTTTATTTTATTTTTCTTTTTTTTTTGGGGATAAATAAGTAGGCCGACGCAAAAGATAACTAAGATTGTATGAACTAGCGGAAATAGTACATTTAGAAGAGTGTCCATGTTGCTAAGCTTTTATTTTAATGATTTATTGTGGAGAAAATGCAATAAAAGACATAATTCTTTCCCTTATTTAAGGACTTATATTTTAATTTCTATTCATTTTCCTACTTTTTCATTTTTGTTTTACAAGCCATCAAGTACGAGTAATAAGATAAATTATGTTAAGAAAATTGATTTAAAGAATTATGGACTTAAAACACACACGCATATATATATCATTGCAATGAAGAACATTTATTTTTCTCCAAGTAAAAATTTGAGGAGGGTGTATATTTTAAGTTGTGTAAATTGAGGATATATGTTTCAATATATAGTGCATAAAGATAATATTGTTAACTCGCTACTAATAAAATATTAACATGCGATACATATAAAGAATATATTATATGTTTACTCTCGATTTAAAACAAAGGATACATGCTACGATAAGTAATGCGTATACATGATGTATGATTGCATCCAAGTACAAATAGATGATTGGCATAGATATACTTATATAGAAGAGTTAAAAAAAAAAAAACTATAAAACGAAGTTTATTGCATATTTTTCTACATTGCACTTTATAATGATATCTTCAATATACTTTAATCACCCACCACTCTATGATGCCAAGTGACCCATTTTTATATATGAGTTGCAATCCACTCAATTGTAAGGTCGTTTCAACTACCCAGGCTAGGGGTGGCCCTCAAAGTGGCTAGATACCTTATTTATTTATTTATATTTATTTGCTATTTTTATTATTTTTTCTAATTTATATTTATTTAATTATTTGAATTTATAATTTGGATGAATCAAGTCGCACCATGTGTCAAATGTAGATGGAAAATTAACAATGTTCTATTTTGTAAATGTTTGTAAATATTAAGACTTGAGTAGGAATTAGTCAAACATTAAGTTCTAATAAGAATATACATCTTTCATTAAATAAATAACCATAAATGTTAAAAAAATATGTATTTATGTGTATACCATAATCACATACACTTACAAGTGTGACTTCTAAATGAGTAAAAAGAATCAAATTTATACTATCTACATTAGGAAACGGGGATTAATAATAAACATTTTACAAGACAATTACACAAATATACTTTATGATATTTAAAAAGCTATTATAGGATGAGTACACATTTAAAAGTCATCATATGAATTGTAAATATAACCTTGAAATCTATATCACAATTTACTTCAGCGAGAAACTAATTACTACGATAAGAAAGAGGACTCCTTCGATGTCTACATGTCTAAGTGATTAAGTTCTAACACTCAACATTTTAATATTGGTTTAGGTATTTAGAACTTAGAAATCAAACATGTTAATAATGAAATCAAATTGTAAAACCAAGCTATGAAAATCTTCATTTAGATCCACATCTTGATAATAAAACCTAACATTAAACCCTAATCATACCCCATGCTAAAATCTCAAGAACAAAAAATAGTAAATTCAAAATCTAAACTTAGATTCTATGATGAATTATTAATTAAACAACTCAAACTTATGAGATTTAAAGTCTTCTAGGTTTTATAGTTTGGCCATTGATCTTCATTAACCTATATGCTGAACTAATAATTAAGGCATTGATTTATAGAAAAGGATGTAACAATAATCTAATCGGTTTTCTTAAACCCTAGATTACTAGTATAATCCTATAGGAACCTAAAACAAATATGTAGATCCTAAATTAAGCAAAACCATACACAAAGTGGAGAATGAGTTGAATTGAGCCAAAATCAATCAAAGTCGTTGATCACTTTTACTATGTGATAGACCGCTTTAGCTTAGTAATCTGATCAATCAAAATTTACTCTCCTCCATTCTGGTTAAATGCTTCTCTCTTCCTATTGATCTTATTTATCTGTTTCGCTTCGATTTTGCAAGACCTCCTTAGCCTTACATAAACCTTAGAATTACATAAACCTTAGAATTAATTTAAAATCAAATTGAAACAACTCTAAACAAGATTTACATTAATTAATTTAATTTTTTTCAATTTATTGGTTTATTGGACAAGACAAACACAAGCTATTACGATATGGATAACAAGTGCAAGGGAGTGAATATTTTACTTGTTTGATAGATATCTACATTAGGATTGGTCAATGAACGTCATGTATATTCAGCTTTGAATATAAATTTAAGTTTATATTCAATTGGTTTATCTGTTTGCTTGTACTTGTTGCCTTCACCATAAATATTCCTTAATCAATACTAACATTACTATGAATTGATTATTGCATTTGGTAATAATTTGTGCCACAAAAGACGTGATGATGGCTCCAAACCGAAGCCCCAATTCTCCCAAAACATAAAATCTCAGCCGCAGGATTTTCATTCATCTCATTCAATACGTAGTTAAGCACGCGACTCTATCTTTTATTTTCTTTTTATTTGTTGCCTCAACGTGGGATTACCTGAGATGAGTTCGTTTAACAAGAATTCTCCAGGTAATGAAACCGAATTATTAAAAACATTTTATATGATTAAATCTTATATTGAAATCTTTAAATATATGCTAATAATATTTTAATTGTTTTCTTTTAATAATCTTTTTTCCATTGATCGCCTATTGTTATACATGCCTACTACTGCACTCTATAGGCATGGATCAGGTTTTTTCGAAACTCAGCTTCTTAAAAATTTACAACTGGCATCTAAAAAAAAAGAAAGAAAGAAAGATCCTCATTACATATTATAGCAATGCTTTGTAATCATAAAATTCAAATGAATAAAAGCATTTAAAAAAACTTTTGGGTTTTGTTAAGGGATTCAATACCAAACAAATGGATCAGTATGTTATTCAAATAGACTAAATTCTTAATTTTTAATGAGATTAATTCAATTCTTAATTTTATTATTTAATTATTTATATTCAATTATTATTATTAATTATGATTAAATTTTTATTATTAATATATAAAATAATAATAAAATTAAAAATTGAATCTATTCCTAAAAAAAAAAAAATAGCAGAACTCTAAAAATTTGCTAACTCGGAGTATTAATTATTTTGCTTCCACATCATAGCATCCGTCGGTAGATACCACGTGAGACACTGGTTTTTTAACCGATCTACTTGCAAGGCTTCACTGCTTCGCATTTTTAATCCAACGGGTCCCATCGAGATTCGTTTTGATGATGTACGGACAACAGATGGCCCCAAATCTTGTTCTGATTGGCGAGTGTCCCCCACCAATTACGTCAGTTTTAAGCAAGGCCCAATCACGAAAAGCCATGTCAACGTACTGAGTATCCGTTTGGTCTTACATGGAATGGGGAGCCCGCCGTGAGCGCAAAGAAAACTCGCATGGCATATTTATTTAGGTGTAATAGGAATTTCATTTATCCTTAGTTCTGTATAAAATAATTTTTTTTTGTATTTATTTCACCGAATACGTGGAATAGTTATTCGAGTCAGAATGACTATTCTTGTTTTGACCGAATTGCAATTCCTCTACGAAACGACTGAATAGGTATTCTTTATTGCTATCATTTACATGTTCAAGAAAGGGGAAAGGAAATAATAATAATAAAATAAATAAATAAGATAAAAACAAATAAATAAATAAATGAAAGGAATAAAAACCAAAATAAAAAATAAATAAAATAAAATAAAAGATAAATTAATTAAGTGAAAGAAATAAAAAATTAATATAAAAACAAAAAATTAATAAATAAATAAACAAAATAAAATAGAAACAAAAAAATAAATAAATAGAATAAAAATAAAATAAAAATAAAAAATATGTAAAATAAAATAAAGAAAAAACAAATAAATAAATAAAATGAAAAAATAAAAAATAAATAGTAAAAACAAAAAAAAATAAAATAAAGACAAAATATAAATAAACAAAAGATAAAAAATAATCAAAATAAAAATAAATAAATAAATAAAATGAAAAAAAATAAAATAAAGACAAATAAATAAAATGAAAGGAATAAAAAATAAAAATAAAAACCAAAATAAATAACTAAGAATACTTTTATTATTTCATTTCTTATTTCTTACTTTATTTCTTCAAGTAAATAATGCAATCCGAATTCCGTTATATCTAAGTAAATACTATTGTACTAATTCACTACAATAGCTATTCTATTATAATCATATTTCATTCACCGAAGTAAACAAGCCTGATAATATCTCACTCTAGCAGCGATAGAAAAGCAACGTGATATGTTATGCCGCAACTTCAACGAGGGTGGCATGTGACTAACTCGACGGTAGACAACTTCAAGTTCGAACAAAATCACTAATCTCTGCATTATATAATATGAGAAGCAAAAGCGGACACAGGAATATGAAAATGAGTGGATCAAACTTATTATATTTAAATCAAAATTAGAATTACCTATAATAATTATAAGTAATATAATTATTTTTAATATTTAATAATAATTATTACTAATAAAAATATAATATGAAAATATTTAAATAAAAAATTATAAGTAGAATTAAAAAAGTAATATGATATAAATATAAGTATTTTTTTTCATTCTTTTGAATAATGGTTTTACAAAATTATATCACTCACAATATTATAAAAATTATCAATTTTGTATGATTGTTTGGGTAATCATTCATTCAAGTATCCACACTTATTTTTATAATATTAATTATAAGAAAAATGCATCACGTGATATGATTGTTATTATTTACTAATATTTTATGTAATAAAAGAAAAATATTTATAATATTAATGTAATTATAATTTATGATATACTACTAATAAATAAATACAACTTAAGATAATTTAGTTAGTTTACTATAATTTTATAATAAATGGAATTTAATATTATTGATTATTGTGAAGAAAAAAGAAAGAAAGAAGTAAAACCAATCAAGCAATAAAAGCAATTTAAAAAAAAAAGAGAGTAAAATGACTACCATAAGATTTGAACCCATAACATCTATTGTAAAGATGTTTATACTTACTATTAAACCATGCACTATATTTTAATAATAATTGCACTTAAAAATACGTAACATGTATATAATTTTTTATTTTTTATTTTAAATCATAATTAATTTTTTCTAAGCTTACACCACACCCCCTACCCCTCCCTCAATGGGAATTAATAAGGACATTTAGAGAATAGCAACTTAATCGGTGTCTTGTTCTAATAAATTTACATGTACAATGCATTCCAACTCAAATGCATTGCATTTATTTTTCTAGTTAGATGTATGGGATAGGAACCATAGGAATTAGTCCAACCGACTCTACAATTCTTGTTTGGAAAATGTTATATGTTGCAAATAGGGTTAGATAAAAAAAAAGAAAAAAGACTAGATTGCTAATCGAACTAGACTAAATCACAAACCAGATTAAAACCAAGTTGAATTGAACATAAATTTGGTTCAAACAATTTTTTTAGATTTAAAAAAATTACTAACTAAATCGATTAGTTTGAACCAAACTAAATTGTAAGAAGTATTAAAACAAAGTCACGATAATTACTACATTGATTGTAAAATTTTGATGATAAATATGAATTTCTTTTGTCCATCTATCTATATTTTCACATCTATATAAGAATGTGAATGAATAGTATGATGCCAAATATTTCACATATGTCGCTTACATTTTGTAGATTTTGAAAATAAGTGAAGAATGATTCATTTCTATTTTTCCTTTGTTGATTTGAATGCTATCTAAAGTCTAAAGTACTAACTAAATCATTGTAGAACTTAATAGCTGTTTATAATGTGTCATGGCCTAATAAATTGTGTATGATGTAAAAAAATCAACTTTAGAGAAAGCTTCAAAATCTTGGTCTTAGAATTACATTAATGTCGTGTTGGGTTTATGGAAGGTGGTTGAATCACTTGCAAAACAAAAAACAAGTCAAACTATGGGGGTATTAGAGTTTGTTGTAGCATGGCCACTTTAATGCCTAAATTAGCACAAGTAGAAGATAGATGGGATATATGAATATTGAGAATATAGGGGTTTTAAAAGTTATTTACTCGATAGTCTTTAACCTTCATTTATAACGATTATGGATGATCTTAATGTAGGAAGTGTATTAATTTCTAAAATCTTTTCATAATATTGTAGGGGTGTATCTTTAACCAACCCTTTCCTTATTTGTATTATTTTCTCATACTTATTTACTGTAGGGAGAGACACAAAGGTTAGAACTAGAGGAGGTTGGGAGCTTTAGACTTAAAGTTAGGCAATTCCGTGCTAAAATGAAATAGGGTGTTGGCATGGGTAAGTGAAGCTTGAATAAGAGTTTTAGTGGGTTGAAATGGGCTTTAGGAAAATGCTCTATCAACAATTGAAAATGTTTTTTTTTTCTATTGATGGTTTGGAAAATTTGTGTCAAAATGTAAATATTTCTCCTAAACATTTTACAATTCTTGGTTCAAATTGCAAACCAAATCAAATCGCTTTATAGGTTAAAAGATTTTATGAATTGAATTGTAAAGTTAGATTTGAATTAAAAAAGAAACGAAAAGAAAAGAAAAGAAAATCGAACTATAACATTAGGTTCAGTTCAATTTAGAGGGGTAAACTATACTAAATCGAATTGTACCCATCCATAGTTGTGAAGATGTAGTTTGAACTTCTTAGTTGAAATAACATGTTTATTGAGCATTACTTCAAATTTAAATTATAAATATATAAAAAAGTAAGATATGACACATGGTGTCATGCTTTTAGTTCAAATATAATTTTCAAAATTCTATTTCATACCACGTGTTAGAGGCTTGTTGATTTGTGCTCTTTTCAAAGGCAGATCAAGGGATTTTAGTTTGTTTTTCAAGAACTTGTAAGGTTTAGGCAAGGTCAAGGCTTGACATATAAAATACCATGACATGCTCTTTTTCTTTTCTTGTTACACTATTTAAATAGAAATGTAGATGAGTCAAGTCAACTCATAAACCACTAAAATTTTATTTAATATACTCAAGTTCAATTCAACCATAGTCAAGTTTAGCTTGAGCTTAAGTTACTCAAGTAATTTATTAATTTGAAATTGAGCTTCATCACGATTGAGTTATAGTCAAATTTATGCATCAATGTTATTTTGTTTATGTGAAAAATATTTTTTTAATAAACGAGACTAAACAATTTTACTCAAGTAGAACCCAAGCTTATTAATTGGTGCCTTGAGTCGAGCATGAATTCAAATTTTTAAGGTTGAACAAACTTAAGTTGAGCTTAAGCTTTGAATTTTCAAATTGAGTTTGAGTTCAAGTTCAATATAGCACTATTTTGACTCAAGTCATTTACACCCTCACAATTAAAGTTTCATGCCTCAAGATTATCGAGATGTGATTGCTCCACTACATACTCCTACTTAATTATAGGAACATGTAAAGCTCAGAAACTATGATCTACAATCCACTAATAGAATCTCATAATATATAATCTTTTAAACCCTCAAATTATAGCTTTATCTACAAATTATTCACTAGTTGAACCAAATCATATGAAAGGGAAATTATTGAACCTTTTAAAGTTATTAATAACCTCAAAAAGAAAAAAAAGAATTTAAATGAATTCTATAAGTAGGTTATAAAATAACTAAGGCCTTGAATCTTCATAATCATGATTATAGCCACCGTAGATCTTAATTTCATAGTATAAGTCATAACCTAGATAGTTATTAGGGTCAATATCTTGAACAACATCAAGTCTTGGGTGAATGCTAGCAACCACTATAGAAACACTTTATACAACCATATTCACATGATATACCACATAAATTCTTGTAAAAATATGCTAAATGTAATAACCATAATATCACTTAACTTGTTATTTAAACACCTTAGTGTCCCAAAGTTTGAAATACCTAGATTTCGATAACAAACATAATGCATATATACATCATATAGATGAAGCAACACTTATGACATCACTTGATACCAAAACTAATTTTTACAATCTAATCTCATCATTAGAATAAGCTATTGTGTAACTAATTTATTGTAACAATCTATAGTAGCATCTTGTTCCATTAGTGTGAACCATTTATAATTTTTCTCTAGGATTCCTGCCTTATACATAGTGGTTAGAAATATCGGCAATCTACCTATTTAGACGTGACAATTTAGTACCTAAACTACTAGTCACTTCTTTCCAAATGCTTGCCTCACTATAGGTGACAAATATCTAATCCATGGCCCATGTATTCCAATAGTTATTGGCCTCGATGCAAGAAAAATTAATACTTAACAACTATTAACAATTGAATAGTTTTGGTTCATTTTTCTATTCCTATGGACATAGTCAACAATTAATAGTAATTTATAAACCTCAAAATTCCTTAAATTTGATATAACTTCTATAATTACGCATAATATAGTACATCAATAGCTTAACTCTACTAAAATATCTCAATCTTATTCTTAAAATCCCATTTATACTTAATATAGTTGATTGAGATCTAAAATAGGTCGAGCATATTTTACTTAGAAAGAACTTTGTTGGCGTAATCCTCACTTAATTTTGCTTGCTCCATATTTAGTCCACCTAGTTTCATATTGCCTTATTTTCCTTTAACTTCATTGACTTTATTACCAACAAATAGCTAAGTTCCTAAAGGGGTTTGTCGAATCCCCAATTTGATTGACCATTTTCCCTTAGTTTTACACATTTTGATTTTTTCTTACTCGAAAACTTATCCTAAAGTTTTATGGGACAAATATCTCACTCCAAAATCCTTTTCAACTTATTCTTAATCTAAGATCACAAAATTTTGTTACCAATCTCCAACAACTCCTATCAATTGCCTATTCATAATTCAACAAAGTTTCCATCTTTCTATTAACTACTAAATTCTCTTTGACTTACTAAGGAATTCATAAGCTTATTTACATTTGTGATAAATTCTAACCTTGCAATTCAATTCCAATTAAGTGATACTCTTCTTGAGCTTCTTTGAATGGAAGGAATTTCTACTTTTTGAAAAAAGAAAAAAAAAGGGGGGAATCTTATAGGTATAATATATTGGGAAAAGTACATTTTTAGTTTTAACTATTTACTTACTTTTTTTTATTTAAGTTTTCATTTTTTTAATTGGAGTCTTTAATGTTTTTAAAACTTTGTAAAAAATGGACTTTTGTTAAATTTAATAAGTTTTCCATTAATTAGTTGATACGTATTAATTTTAAATTGATTTATAATAATTAAATTAATAAAATGACAATATTAAATATATTTATTTATATAATATAATAAAAAAATAATATTAAATATATTAAATGATATAATATAGTAAAAATAATAAAACATACAAAATTAATAATTAAAATTAAGAAAATAAGTTAGAAAAATTTGCGTGTACCTTAGTTACCTTTGGATAACTAACCCAAGACTAATTTGAAACTTATACATGCTCAAGATAAATATAAAATCTGCAATACAATGAATTATAATAGAATGAAATCATATTACCCTTAATTAGGGGATGTGCCGATGATGAAATCAAAATTTTTTATAAAACTAAAATGCTTTTAAACATGGGAAAAGAAATAAATTTCGAAATTATAATTTTATTTGAAGCTCATTCAGGCAAATTGCTGACCCGATTAAATACCGTTGTGCCAAGGCATTGGAATTTACAAAACCCAACCAGGATGAGAAATCAACGACATACGGCGGCACGACACGAACCCCGCCGAACCGATACCTTTACCACCAAAGAGAATGTGGAGGATTTGACATCAATTTGTTCAAAATAAAGCAAGAACTAGCCAATGGGAATGACTCAATTCCAAGGTCAAAGACAGCAGGCACCACAGATATTCTGAAACCAATGAAAAAGTTCCAAATCTAGAGACAAATCACTATTACTCCTTCAATAAAATAAAATAAACAACTTAGTTTAAAGTGGGATTATTTTTTTAATTTCATCATCTAGGACTAATTCCACTAAAATGCAAAAAAAAAAAAAAAAGATCATTTGGGGGTATTTCATTAAATTAATATAATTTGAAAGAGTTGGAGTACATTAATGGATGAAGAAATGAGTAAATTAATGGGAAAAAGGTAGTGCAAGTGGTTTTGTGAAAGCGACAATGAAACCACAGGAAGCTGTGCGGTGGTGCCCTTGGGTTAACAATGACGGCTTTGTCACGAAACCAGAGGGCAAAGGTCATCGATCTCCTCACCATTCCATAATTAAAATCAAAATTCATGTGCCAACTCGCAATTGCCATCAACCTTCGCATTTTCCCGTCAAGCATGTGATGGTGTTGTAACATCTTGAAGAAGGTATGGAAAAGGTGTAGTGGTATTAGTACTATATATAGGGCTCCAAGCATTGCTAGTTTCTCCATCCCCCATTCGTGTTTTCCTTCTTTGCTTTGTCCTTTGTGGATTGTTGCGTTCACTTTGTTTTTTCATTTCTCTCTCAAGATCCCTTTCTTCTCTCCCTTGGTTTCCTCCTCCATTTTTCATCTCTCTTTTAAGGTACAATTTGTTCGTTTAATTTCATTTTGTTTCATGTGATGTCCTCAAGAATATCCCCTAATCCACATTTTTTGATAGAAGGGAAATGATGGGGATGGGTAAAAATGAAAAAAAAAAAGCAATTTCCATTTTATATTTAAGAAATGAATATAAAAAGGAAATTGAAAGAAATGAAAATAAATGTTTCCTTTCCTTCTATTTCTTGTTTTTTCTTACATTTTTGCTAGTTTAAACCTAACCAAACATTGAATTAAAATTTACCTTAGTTATTGTTGACGATAATATTATACTAGTGCATTATAATTTCATTTTAGAGTAAATTCCCTCAGGTGAGAATATCCTTTTCCCTTTTAGAAAAGTATAATGCAGTATATTCTAGGAAAAGATCCGTGTGTATTCTTGTTGCTTTTCTTGGATTCTTGCGTCTAGAATATGCTTAAGCTTAACATACGTTGTTCTCATCAGGTAGACGGTGCATGTTACAAAACATCTTATGAATTACGTCCGAATTTGGTCGGATTCTACTGCATTTGGACCCATGAATGGAGGCAAATAGTGTAGGTAAAGTGAGAAAAAAAAAAATAATGGGAATATGAAATTTAGGCAGTGATGGTGACCATCACGAGTCACGACTCAGCCCCACCACCTAGAAAAGAAAACCCTCACAACCCTACATTTGCCTAGATGCTAGAGCTCTTTAAGAAAAGATTGATGGTGTTCTAATCTTGAATTCAAATTTTCCTACTGTTTGGTTCTTAGGTCGGCTCCCGTACCAGAAATCCATAAAGTTGGTATAGTAAACTTAAAGTTTTTCTATTTTTAAATAGTGTCTTTTATCCTATGTTTTTACTAGTTATATCATGTTATTATAAGAAATATTTAATGTATATTTTAATTTTTATATCTTCTTTTATATATAATGGTATGTAGTTGAAAAAAAAAAAAACCGATGGATGCTCAATTTGAGAAGTATGGAAACTTTGCTTTTTTGACTTGTATTTTTATCTCTTCATAATATAAATAAAAAATTATAAACAAAGTTTATATTAGATATTTTTTTATTGGAAATAGCAGTATATATAATTAGAGAGAACCTCATAAGGTGATGAGAAAATTTATGGTGTTTTGAAGATTTTTTAGATGAACTCTTTTTTTAAAGAATGAATTTCATTAATTCAACCTAGATATAGTCGCTTGTAAAGTTGAATAAGTAACTTCGTCAGATGCTTGTGCGATTCCTTATTACTGGCAAATAAAAAAGTGGTATACTTTTCTGCACTACGTTTTTCACTTATACTCGTCAACGTATTTATTTCCGGTACATATTTACTAAAGTACCCTTTTATCGAGCATTGAATGTTAGTGATTGTATAATGGGAATAAATCAAGAAAAATCATAAGAAAATTGAAGATAGGAGTAGTATTCTTTTGCCAGAGTACCCTTTATCTAACATTGAATGTGAATAATTCTATAATGGGAATAAATCAAGATATTATTAACATAAGAAGACAAGAAAAATTATAAGAAAGGTGAAGATGGTAGTATCCTGTTTTGATTCGATAATCTGCCTTATGTTACTCATTTCTGTCATGATGTTTGCAGCTAACGTTTTATTTCATTTCCATTCGCGCTGTTTTTCTATAAATTTGCAACAACAA
Organism: Laguncularia racemosa; assembly: GCA_037954665.1. Taxonomy (NCBI): domain Eukaryota; kingdom Viridiplantae; phylum Streptophyta; class Magnoliopsida; order Myrtales; family Combretaceae; genus Laguncularia; species Laguncularia racemosa. Next base: position 343,401 of record JBBMOL010000087.1, read on the forward strand.
CTTATAAACAAACCACCTCACTTTCTCTCTTCCCCGTTCACTCCAGTTTCTCTGTACTCTGTTCAGTTCGGTTTCTGTTCCTTTTTTTTTTTTTTTTTTTTAATATCATAGCATGCTTTCATTTCAATGCTTTGCATAGCATCATACAGTTGCCAGTATGTTTTGTTTTAATTGTTGTACACGCAGCGCGGGTACGCAGGTCTCTGATGGTAATAAAAACTATCTAATCAATCTAGAGGTGGAAATAGTGTTTTCCTGTGACTAAGTTGAAAAAGGGGGTTGTGTTAATGATTCGTGAATCGGGTTTTTCTTGTTTTCGTTATGTTGAGTATTCTAGCCTAATTTACCAGAAATAAGGAACACGTCATAGTCAAAATTCATGAACAAGTTTGCAAGTTGCACAAGATCAGAGGTTTCTCCCTAGTTTCCTTTTTCCAAGGATTTCTTGATTAATTCTAGATGCAATAATACTTTTTTGACTCTTTTGTTCATTAGATCTGCTATTGCTTTGTTTGTTAATATGAAGATCTTGTGATCCTAAGATCGGTAACATTAATCTTGACGCGTTTAATCATTTCAAGCTATGTACATGTTTTTTTTTTTTTTTTAACTAACGTTGAACGTGTGAAATCGAGGGTGGTTGGTTTTGGAAATTTGGTAGCATTCTAGAAGAATTAGATTGACTTTGGTGTTGGTCATTTGACTATTTGGTAACGAATCGCAATACTCAATGTTATGATAAATTAAGCTGTGATGCCTAGTGTCAAATCCTCTTTTCTTTTCCCTCATATTTTTTTCTCTTGCATTTTTCTTCAATTGCAGCTTTAAGTTTGCCGAAAGTCTCTGTCCATGGCGGAACGCGCACTTACCCGCAGCCACAGCCTTCGTGAGCGTATCGATTCTACCCTCGCCACGTATCGAAATGACATCTTGGCCTTCCTTGCTAGGTACTAGATTGATCAGACCATGCTACTGAAGTTTTGTTTATAATATTTGTGTTCGGTGTATGATCAAGTCATGTGTTCCCATTATAAAAAGTCACCAGAAAGTGCTCTTTTAGATGATAAAAAAGTACAGTTAAGTGAATGCGTAATGAATAAAAAATCCTAAACCTTTGTATCTTTTCGATTTAGTTCAAGATTTTTGATAAATATCGATTTGGTCATAGATCTTTTTCGTTCCGACTTGGCTTTTTATCCATCTATATATGGATGCAAATGCCACATTAGTCAAGTTTTTAAGACTTCTGACGCATTTTTGTTCGTCTGTTTTCTGTCATGCAAAGATTTTTTACTTGGTTTTGATGCTTTCTTCAAAAGCGTTTCAATAAATAATACTGGATTTGGAATTTTTTTTTCAGGGTTGAAGCCAAAGGAAAAGGTATTTTGCAGAAACACCAGCTCTTTGCTGAGTTTGAGGCAATCTCTGAGGAGAACCAGAAGAAACTTCTCGAAAGTGCTTTCGGAGAAATCTTGAAGTCAACTCAGGTCTGGTCGTGCTATTTCTGAGATTTTAACTTCAAACCAACGTTACGAACCATCCTTTTCACTGACCATATTATGGATTCGATGAACTATTTTCTTCAGGAAGCCATTGTACTACCTCCCTGGGTCGCTTTTGCGGTTAGGCCAAGGCCTGGTGTGTGGGAATACATCCGTGTGAATGTCCATGCCCTTGTCCTTGAGCAATTTCAGGTTGCTGAATACTTGCGTTTTAAGGAAGAACTTGTTGATGGAAGGTAATTTGAATGTGTATTTTCGATGTCGATTCTTGTGATCATGTTTGCAAACGATTCTAAAAGACTATACTTGTTTTGATGCAGCTCAAATGGTAACTTTGTGCTTGAGTTGGACTTTGAGCCATTTGCGGCTAGTTTTCCCCGTCCTACCCTTTCAAAGTCTATTGGTAATGGTGTTGAGTTCCTCAACCGCCACCTCTCGGCTAAACTTTTCCATGACAAGGAAAGCTTGCACCCTCTGCTTGAATTTCTCCAGGTCCATTGCTACAAGGGAAAGGTATATGGAGCCAACATTGTTCTTGCACCTGCGAACTCTTCATTTGCTCTATATTGTCTACAATTAGGTGACTTTCGTGTAGGAATAATGATTATACATCCAGGATCCCTGTAATTCATGAATTTGTGGTTAATTTTGCAGAACATGATGGTGAATGCTAGAATTCAAAATGTCTCCTCCCTCCACCATGTCCTGAGAAAGGCCGAGGAGTATCTGTCTACACTTAAACCTGAGACGCCTTTCTCAGATTTCGAGCACAAGTTCCAGGAAATTGGTTTGGAGAGGGGTTGGGGTGACACTGCAGAGCGTGTGCTCGAAATGATCCAACTTCTACTAGATCTTCTTGAGGCTCCCGATCCTTGCACTCTTGAGAACTTTTTGGGAAGAATTCCTATGGTTTTTAATGTTGTTATCATGTCTCCACACGGGTACTTTGCACAAGACAATGTCTTGGGTTATCCAGATACTGGTGGCCAGGTAAATTTCCATGTGAATATGCTTAATATCTTTGTACGGTTTCTATCATGTTAGTATTCATGATCTGTGCATTGATATTTTCTTTCAGGTTGTTTATATTTTGGATCAAGTTCGTGCTTTGGAGACTGAGATGCTTCAGCGGATTAAGCAGCAAGGATTGGATATTACTCCAAGGATCCTTATTGTAAGTTTTATGATATTTTGATGTTGTATTTGTCCTTCTGTTCAACGATAGGGCAACTTTGTTTCATCCGTCTTTTTTCTTATCCACAACATATCTGTATCTGTTTTGAATCTGTTACATGTCTTACGATGTTGAGCCAAAAAGACCCATAAGGTCTACAATTTGATTCTCATCCTTGCTTTTTGGACACAGGTTACCCGTCTCCTTCCTGATGCAGTAGGAACCACCTGTGGCCAGCGCCTAGAGAAAGTTTTTGGTACAGAGCATTCCCATATTCTTCGTGTTCCCTTCAGAAACGAGAAGGGAATAGTCCGCAAGTGGATCTCTAGATTCGAAGTCTGGCCATATCTAGAAAGATATACCGAGGTACAAATCACTGACTAAAACAAAAAAAAAATTACCATCATTCTTAAGATGTGGAATTCTCTCATTGTAACTTATGCTTGAGTTTCATCCGCTGTTCTTTTTAATCAGGATGTTGCTAGTGAAATTGCTGGAGAACTGCAAGGCAAGCCGGATTTGATCATTGGTAACTACAGTGATGGCAACATCGTCGCATCATTGTTGGCACATAAATTAGGTGTCACACAGGTATGTGCCTGCACAATCCATTGGCGAATTGCTGTATCATAAAAACTAAATGCAAATATCTCACTGTCTTTTTATTTGTTTTGACAGTGTACAATAGCTCATGCTCTTGAGAAGACTAAGTATCCTGATTCTGATATCTACTGGAAAAAACTCGAAGACAAATACCATTTCTCATGCCAATTTACAGCTGATCTTATTGCTATGAACCATACCGATTTTATCATTACCAGCACATTCCAAGAAATTGCTGGAAGGTGACTGCTCTTGAAACCTTTTGTTTTTCAGGCTTGAGCAATGGTTTTCCACGGGTTCTAATCCTGTCTCCTTTTCATTTGTGCAGCAAGGATACTGTTGGACAGTATGAAAGTCACACTGCTTTCACTATGCCAGGACTCTACCGAGTTGTTCATGGCATCGATGTTTTCGATCCCAAGTTCAACATTGTTTCACCGGGTGCTGATATGAGCATCTACTTCTCCTACTTGGAGGAGGAAAAGAGGCTGAAATCTTTCCACTCCGAAATTGAAGAGCTCCTCTTCAGCTCTGTCGAAAACAAAGAGCACATGTGAGTTTCTCTCTCTCTTAAAACGTGTATAGTTCGAATCATCCCATTAATGAATAATTTTAAGTACTAGATCTGTCAAAACTATAGATACATGAAATTATTAGAATAGGTGCATTTACACCTTTTGAAAAATGCAACCCCATAAAAGATTCTTATTTGCTTTTTGATGTTGAAACAGAGGGGTATTGAAGGACAAGAAGAAGCCGATTATATTCACAATGGCAAGGTTGGACCGTGTGAAGAATTTAACGGGGCTTGTTGAGTGGTATGGTAAGAATGCTCGATTGAGAGAATTAGCCAACTTGGTGGTAGTTGGTGGCGACCGAAGGAAGGAGTCCAAGGACTTGGAAGAACAAGCTGAAATGAAGAAGATGTACAATCTAATCGAGACCTATAAGTTGCACGACCAATTCAGATGGATTTCTTCCCAAATGAACCGGGTGAGGAACGGCGAGCTCTACAGATATATTTGTGACTCAAAGGGAGTGTTTGTACAGCCTGCTGTCTATGAAGCCTTTGGATTGACTGTGGTTGAGGCTATGACTTGTGGATTGCCAACATTTGCTACTTGCAATGGTGGACCGGCTGAGATCATTGTGCATGGCAAATCTGGGTTCCACATTGATCCATACCATGGCGAACAAGCAACCGAGCTTCTTGTGGATTTCTTTGAGAAGTGCAACGCTGATCCAAATCATTGGGGTAAAATCTCCAAGGGTGCTATGCAGAGAATTAAGGAGAAGTAAGCAATCTCCCCATGGCAAGTAGTTTGTTCCCCCGCACGGTTTGTCAGCTTTTACTTAATGCTGTTGTGTATTGCAGGTATACATGGCAGATTTACTCCGAGAGATTGTTGAACTTGACTGCTGTTTATGGCTTCTGGAAGCATGTATCGAATCTTGATCGCCTTGAGAGCCGGCGTTACATTGAAATGTTCTATGCTCTCAAATTCCGGATGCTTGTAAGAACCCTGCCCAACCTTATCGAGGACATCATGCTTGATAGCATAATGGTTTGTTTAAAACTTGTATTCCTGGTTTTGATACATAATGTTCATGTCTTTGCAGGCTCAGTCCGTTCCTCCTGCTGTGGAGTAAATCAAAGATATGATGAAGAGCTAGCGATATGCAGCGGATTCGAATTTCTGGATATTCTTCAAATAATTGTCATTGTTGTTGAATGTAATTTGGAAAGAGCAAGCTCTATCCAGCACTCCCATTTTTCCCCCCTTATTTTCTTTTCCTTTTTTGTACTCCCCCCCCTCCTTTTTCTTGAGATCTTGTTACTAATGTTCCATTTGGGTTTTGAGCCTGCAATTCAGTAAAATGTTTTCTGCTTCTTTCTTATCCTTGTCCCACTTTATTCCTCACATTGTCTTCTTTCTCCGGTCATGACTATGAAGAAAACATACTTGGTGTACCGTATTGTTAAGCAATGAACTGGACTGACTATATAGACTCCATGCCCTGTTGAGGTGTTTAGTTAAAGAAAGTCAGCAATCATTTTTTCAAAGGGAAAATCATTTCCTCTTATTGTCGATAGTATTTTTCCATAATTGTTATTATCCTCGCCTTCTACCACCACATGCTTATTGCTTACACTAATAACCATTTATCACAATATCTCAAAACTAGCAAGCTTTAATTACAAATAAACTACTAACAAATTATTCTAATAACGTTTTCCGCAAAGCATTTACATGTTTAATGCTTTCTTTCATATTGACATACTTTTAACGTTGGTTGACATGGCTGCAGTATGCAGTAGCTGGATGGTAGACCTCGTGTGATCACTAATTATATTTCGTGATAAAATGTAACCAAAATTATTCACTCTTGTAGGCTTCTTTATTTTATTTACATTATTTATGAACTGTTTGATTTAGGGGTAGAAATCCAATTATTTGTTCTAAGGGTCTTTTCATAGCAATATGTAGTAGATTTCTCGTAGAATAATTCATGTTGGAACAATACTGCAAACATTACCTAAACTTTAGTCGAAAGTTACATATTTATTACCCGAGCTTTCAACTTATCAAATTTAATCTCTAGTTAAAACTTTTTATGTCATGCTACATGTGCCTTCCATAATCTAACATTCACTAATCTAGTTCTCTCTTTGGGCCAATCAAAATGAGACACGAGGGCCGTCAACCAATCAAAATGGGACAACATGGGACATTAGATTATGTGTGGCAAGAAATAATAATGGCACGAAAATAGTTAGGAGAAAATACAAATACTTATAAATTTTGAATAATATATAGATACACTACTTAAAATTTTAAATATTGTAAAATAATCTTCTTAAACTTTGATCATAGTGGTGAAATATTTTCTTAAACTTATCAAAATATACTTTAGTATACCCATAAACTTTAAATTTAATGTATTTTTTAAAATTAAAAAAAGAGTATCCTGAATAAGTTTTTTATAACCTAATATTACATCAATAGTACTTATCTTATGGTCCTTAGTAAAGAGAATAGAGAATGAGAACTGTTGGAAGTTTTCTCTTTAATTCTTTCCATTGATTGCTACCAATATATACATTGATTACATCCATGATTCTAAGACTGTTATCACTATTTTTATCTAAGTTACATAATTATAGAAATAACTAAAACTATCTTACACAAAACTAGGAGCTAGAATATTCCAGTTGTTATGCAGGTTTGTGTTGATGTTTGTCATGCCCGCACAAGATGGACGGTGGGTCTTGAGAAAGTGAATTTGAGAATGAATAAGAGGCTTTATAAGGGCATCAACGAGTTGATTAGAGGACGATATAAAAGAAACACGAAGTGAGCCGTTTTGAACTTGTTCTCATATAAAATGATAGTCAAGAGCAACATGTTTCATACGCAAGTGAAAAACTAGATTGGAGTAGAGGTTCATGGCACCAACATTGTCAGAATATATCACCGATTGATGAAGAAGAGTGATACTAAGTTATGTGAGAAGAGAGTAGATCTAATGTAGTTCAGCAGTCATAGCTGCAATGGAGTGATACTTTGCTTTGGTAGAAGAATGAGCAACTGTTCGTTACTTCTTGGAGCTCCAAGAAATGGGATTATGACCAAGATAAACAATGTACGCACTGGTGGAGATGTAGTCATCCTTGTTGCCAGCCCAATCAGTGTAAAAAAAAGCATGCAAAATAGGAGGGGAAGTGCGACGAAGTGTAATACCATGGTCTAAGGTGCTATAGAGATATTGAAGATGACGTTTAACTGCATGCCAATGAGTAGTGGTAAGACGATGAATAAATTGAGAGAGTCTATTCACGGTATATGCAATATTTGGATGAGTGAGAGAAAGATATGGAAGACTTCCAACAATGGTTCTATACTTAGTAGGATCAGTTAAAGAGGTACCAGCATGTAAGGTGAGTGGTGGATTGATGGCGAGAGGTGTTGAGGCAGGCTTAGCTTCAATCATATGAGTTTTATGGAGAAGATTAGTAATATATTTCCTTTGATTGAGAAAGATACCATGAGTGTGAGTAAGAACTTTAACACTAAGAAAGTAATGTAAGGGACCCCAGTCCTTAAGAGAGAATTGATTAAAAAGTTGTTTGATACACTTGTGTACAACTTGGTCATTATTCCTAGTGATAATAATGTCGTCAACATAAACTAGAAGATATAGGGTAGTGCCATAAGTGTTGAAGATAAACAAGGAAGTGTTAACCGTTGAATTGGTGAAGCCATAGCTGAGAAGAAATTGGCATAGTTTGTGATACCATGTTTGAGGCACCTGTTTGAGACCATAGATGGTTTTGCCGAGTTTGCAGACATGGTGAGGATGATCTTGATCAATGAAGCCTGGAGGTTAAGACAGAAACACTTCCTTTGTGAGATGACCCTAGAGGAAGGCATTATTGACATCCAATTGACGCAAGATTAGCTATTGCTAATAGCAAGACTTAGAACTAGGTGCACAGTGACAAGTTTGCTAACAGAACTGAATGTTTCAGTGTAATCAAAGCCAAGTCATTGATGGAAACCTTTGGCAATGAGGCACGCTTTGTACCTGTCAATAGAACCATTAGTCAAGTATTTAGTGTGAAAAATCCACTTACACCTTACTAAGTTTTGAGTAAGATGAGGAGTAATAAGTTCCCATGTGCCATTACTAACAAGAGCATTAAATTGCTCAAATGTGGTAGTGCACCACTTTGGATCTTTCATGGCTTGAGTGATGGTGGTGGGCTCACAAATATGGGGATAAATGGCAGTGTGGAGATTAAGCTTTTGGATGGGTTTATGAATGTTGTGTTTAGATTGAGTTAAGATGACTTGGGTTGATGAGGACTTTGAAGTGTGTGGGATAAGCGAAGGGTTAATTGCAATAGATGATGGAGGAGCAGGATCAGGCAAAAGTGAAGAGTGTCCAGTTGTGGTAGGGATTAGGGTTGTAGGTATAGGTTGAGAAGACTTGGAACTGCAAGGATAGGTAGTGTGATGGTGCACCATTTAGACAAGGTGGAAGAGGAGACATGAGAGAGAGAGGGATGAGAAGTGGAAAAGGGAAAAACAGTTTCAACAAAGCAAACATGACAAGAAGTATACAAATGCTTAGTGGAGGTGTGAAGATAGAGATAAGTACTTTAAGTGGAGGAATAACCAACAAACATGCATGGAGAGGAACGAGACTCAAGTTTGTGAGCTGTGTAAGGATGAAGCCAAGGATAACATAGACAACTGACGCTGTGAAGTTTATCATAGTTTGGAACAGTACAAAAAAAAAATGAAAAAATGGAGACACATTGTTGAGTGTGGGTGTAGGAAGATGATTTATAAGGTAAGCTACAATAGTAAAGGCAAAGGTCTAATATGCGAGAGGCATAAACACATGAGACAGTAGAGAGAGGCTTGTTTCAATAATGTGTTGATGACGACCTTTGGAGTACCCATTATGTTACAGTGTGTGAGGTGAAGTGGTAAGGTGAGAAATGCCATGAACTGTTAAGAAGTATGATAAGGCTTAATATTCCCCTCCATTATTAGAATAGATTGTTTTGATTGGACGATTAAAGAATTTTTCAACAAGAGCCTTATAGTGAGTAAATTCATCTTTGGCATCAGATTTTTGTTTAAGAGGATACAACCATATGTATTTAGCGAAATGATCAACAAAGATGATATAATATTTAAAATTATCATTGGATTGAACTAGCGAGGTCCAAACATCAGTGAAAACAACATCAAGAGGTGTTGAGGTTGAAAGTTTAGAAGAGGAAAATGGCAACTTGTGACTTTTATTGCAATAGTAGGAATTACAGTGGAGCTTGAGGTTTGAAGAATAGGAAATGACTAAGTTATTTGAAGTTAAGAGATACTTGAATGTTGACGTTGAAGGATGACCAAGTCTATGATGCCATGTAGATAAAGAGGTTTTAACACTTGGGAATGCAACTATTGGTGAAAAGGAGGTTGGCCATGTATAGATACCACCCTTAGTTTGACCCTTTAGGAGAATTATCCACGTGTGTGGATCTTTCACATGAAAGGAAAATGGTAAGAATTCAATGGAGGCATTGTTAGAAGTACAAAATTGAGAAATGGAGATCAGATTCCATTTCATGGTTAGAACATAAAGACCATTAGAAAGGGTAAAGGAGTGAGAGAGAGTGTTGAGAGATGTTGAACTGGTATGAGTAATGGGGAGTCCTAAACCATCACCAATCATAATTTCATATGTGCCCTCATAAGGATTGTGAAGAGTAAGATTGTTGAGATAAGTAGTGATATGATGTGATGCTCCGTTGTCGAGTAACCATGAATTACCGAGAGAGGTTGTTTCTATAGCATGTGCTTGTGTTTGCTAGGGAGGTATACTGTAGGATTGAGCTGGCATATTGGATCGAGGTGGTGGTTGAGCATGAGGATATTTTTGATGAAATAGTTGGCATTATGAAACAACATATCCTTATTCACGATACCACTGACATTTTCCGAGGAACGATCGAGTTAGGCAATGTTTCTTAATGTTAGTAGGTCTGGCCGATGGAGTGGCAAGGCTAGATCGAAGAACATGATTGCAAGTAGATCATCGATTTAAGCGTACATTGGAAAGGTATGCAGATGTTAGGAGAATAGAGGCACTTGAATTGTGTTGTAGAGAGATTTCTTCGTTGATGAGCTTTTCATGTAGTTCGTCAAATGAAATGACTATGTCACGACTATTTATTATGTCTATAATGGACTGGTAATTGTCATCGAGGCCTTCCAAGACTTTTTCAATCAAATCTTCTGTGTAAGAGGTTTTCCAAGAGCAGTAAGCTCATCTGCACGAGTTTTGATAGATTGCATGTAGTATATGATAGAGTGAAGACCTTTAGTGATGTTTTTTAAGTTGTCCTTGAGCTATTTAATGTGTCATTGAGAAGGTCGAGCATATGTGTTGGCGAGAGTTTGCCATGACTTGTGAGATGTTTTTGATTGCATGATAAGCAATACAATGTTGTGTGAAAGAGTGTCCACAAAAGCTCTAAACAAGCATTTATCCTGCCTCAACTATGTTTGATATGCTAGATTAGGAGTGATAGTTTCGTTAGTTGTGATAATAGCTGGAGGAGAGGGGTGAAAGTCATCAATGAATTTCTGCAGATCATAGTTAATGATAATAGTTTTGATTTGGGTTTTCCAAGAGACATAATTTGTAGTGGTGAGTTTGATGGAGTTGTGGATTGTGATCATAGTTAGTGGATTTGTGGGTTCTAAGGTGTTTTTAATAATAGTTGGAATGTCTTCGGTTGCTATTGTAGCTGTAGGTAAATGTCGACAATGATATGAATGAGATAATGGAAGCTTAGTGATACGAATAAGGCTCTGATACCATAAAGAAAATAAAGAATGAGAACTGTTGGAAGTTTTCTCCTTAATTCCTTCCATTGATTGCTACCAATATATACATTGATTACATCCATGATTGTAGGATTGTTATAACTATGTTTATCTAAGTTACACAATTATACAAATAGCTAAAACTATTTTACATAAAACTAGGAGTTGGAATATTTAATTGTTATACAAGTTTGTGTTGATGTTTATCACTTAGCACTTGGCACCTCTATGAGTGTGTACTATGTACAATGCCTTTGATAATGTTTAATTACATGCTGTAATGGGCCACCTTTATATTGATGAGAAGACAACTAGGCATTGGGTGGAAAATCTATCTTTGGAACTTGTGTTTTTTCCATCTAATACATAAAAATTAATGACCACGATTGTCATTTTCATCAATTAATTATATTTGAATGTGAAGGCAAGCTCAAATGATGCACTCAATCTAGCAATTGTTGTTTCATGGTGGACTTAATTTCATATGGATGTCATTTTCATCAATTAATTATATTAGAAGGTGAAAGCAAGCTCAAATGATGCATTAAATCTAGCCATTGTTGTTTCATGGGGGAATTAATTTCATAGGATGTCATTTTTATCAATTAATTATATTAGAAGATGAAGGCAAGCTTAAATGAAGCACTAAATCTAGTAATTGTTGTTTCATGGGGAATTAATTTCATAAGGATGAAGCCTTTTTGTCTCCACGGTCATGCTGGTCAACCGCTAGATTCGAGCGACAAATCTTAGGCTCCATAGGTGGGCTTTGTCTGCAAATCTAGCCTAAATTTACTTTTTTTACACGTAAAGATTACCATCATTTACAGCTTGCTTGATTGATTACAAGCTTTTTTTGTTAACATTTAGAAACTCATCCATTTAATTGTATAGAATAAGGGTATAATTCAATTGCAATTCAATAAGAATGGAAAAAACTATTACATATTTATTACATTGTGTAGGTTCTCATTTAAATATCTAGAAGGGAGGTGAATTGATATCAATAAAATTTTTATTTTTTATTTTTGGAAATATTATGAAACACAACCCCTCAAGATATTTAATAATGACTTGAAAAGCATGCTAAATATTAAGCAAGAATGTGCAAAAATAAACTAAAAAAAAAATAGAAAATTAAAGAGATAGGGAAAGAAGATTAGGCATAGACTTTTATAGAAGTTCTTCATTACGTGTCAATCATCTCTTCTAGCTCTACTGCTAAGGACTTAGTTGTCTACATTGGTATTATTACATTAATCTAATAATAAAAAAATAATGAAAAGTTACAATTAGTATACTAAATTATGGTGTTTCACACTTTTTACTTAACTTATCTAGTCCTCAACTTGGCTAATCTACATATCTACAGAAAATAACTATAACTTCTCTCAAACAATACTATCAAACTCTCAAGAAATCAAATAGCTTGAGGAATACAACAATAAAAAATCCTTAACAATTTTTGCTCTCAAAACAAAACATTAAAATTAATGACAATATAGTGTAAAATATTCTTTGAGTTCACAATAGTAAATAGTTATTCATTATGTTGTTTTGCTTGTTTTGAGTTTGAATTGGTTGATTATTTATTGTCTTCAATCTTCATCCTTTTTTTATTTTTATTTTTTATTTCTTTTACGATCACAAATCTCTTCTAGTATGATATTTGTTGGAATAGTTATCCTTGAATCTCGACTTGATCTTTATTTCTTTTAATTTTAAATGTTGTTTTTGTTTTCCTTGCTGTTGCTTAATATTTTGATCCTTTTTTGTGCGTGAATTTTATCAAATAAGATGAGGTTGTTATGTCCCCCTTTGTTATTTATGGATAAACTTGGATCAACTAATTTGAATTTCAAATGGATATTTTAACGGATAACTTGGATATGTCTCAATTGCCATCCTTATCCAAAAAGTACAATAAAATCTCCTTGAATTTGAAATTTAGTAACGTTTTCTTCTAATCATCTATAAATATTGATGTTGCTTGTGAACCTAATATTTCTTCATTAAATAAATGTAAATAAGCTTCTCTTAAACAAAAACAAATGTAATTAAAAATTTTCTTAAAATTAATCCTAATAGATTTATGAACCAACTTAAGTGGAACAGAAGACAAATATATTTAATAAGTAGAGCTAAACCTTTAATCTGATTATATTGTCAAACTTAAGCTTAAATCAAATATTCTATTTAAACTTCATTTTCTAGACACATTCTTTGAGTATTTATATTTTTCATTTAAGTCCAAAACAACTTCTGATATACTCTCTGAGTTATTCTATTTCTATTATGATCAACAATTTTATTCTATATAATTCATAAATTTATCAGTAAAACACTTAATTATTTTGTTATCATTAAAACCCAATAGTAGAAAACTTAACATATTGTTTAATTAATATAAACATAACTTATGAAATAAGAGTGTAACAAAATTAAAATATATATCATATCCTTTATTTATTCAAAACATTAGAAAAACCTTTCTCTTTTTCATTCCTTACAAACCTTAGCCACCATTTATGTAGCTGTTACCACCTATATCTACCCTCTCCCACTCTCTGTATGTAATGGGTTTAGAGGATGCAAGCACAAGTGGCCCAGATGATGACTTCGTGTGTGGTGGTTTAGATAATGCAAACTTAGGTGGTTAGATGACATGAGGTTACTCATGTGGCATGAGCCTAAGTGGTCAATGGGAGGTTGCTCGTGTGTCATGATTTAGGTGCTTGGTGCATAGTGGTTTGGATAGGTGGTGGTGGTTTAACAATTAATGGTGGTTTGATAAACATGGATCTAGCCGTGGTGAAATCAAGTAGTGTCTCTAAGGTCAAGACATTTATGAATGACTGTTAAAATTATATGTTAGCTCATAACATTCTATAAATTTATAATTTTATATGGTTTTTTAAGTTAAAATTAATTAAAATTATTTAGCTATAAACTCGCAATGAAATCACCTGTAGGATTGGTAAAATTAGTAAAATCGTGAGCTTTTGATCAATTCTAACGACTCCACATCTTATCTTGATTTATGTCTAATAGTCTATTAAAACTAAGAAAAGTAGTTGGGATTCATAATATTGATATTGTTGAAAATGAAGTACAAATGGATATTTTAAAAATTTGAAATTAAAAGACATAGATATGATTAGTAGTAAAACTAATAATGATGTTGGCATGAAAATGATGATGGTTATAGGAGAACTCATGGTAATTTTGATGATGATAAGACAATGGATGATTAATGATTTGTTTTAGTTTTGTGTTTATAATAGTGATTTATATTATAATGTATTTTATCTTGGCACTACTATTTATATTTTAGATTTATGCATTAGCATAATGATATACGCTTGATTATTTATGCTTCAACTTATATCATAGCTAACATTTATATTGAATTTCACTATTTCCACCATGTATTTCAAGGAATTTATGAGCATATTTATAGTTTTGAAAGTTAATTTATACACGTTATAGAAACTTATATTTCTAAATTTCAATTTTATGAATCCTTTGGCAATGTAGAATTTCGACTCTAACAACTTCACAATTATACGCATGATGATGAATACAACCTTAAATAGCAATTCGCTAAGTAAGTCGTTAAAGTGGAACACAAGTTGTTATTTAACATTTTGTACAATAGCAACTAATACATAATGGTTATTTGGAGTCTAAAATATAATCAAATACCATGATAGCAATTTTATAAATAAGGAAGAATAGAATAGCTATTTCCTTGTAAACATCCAAAATTGAATTGGTTAATCCTTTTAGTTGGCCATCTTTTCGATCTAATATTACCTTTTTATTTAATGTTGAAAAATATGTATTTATGTTATGCAAGGCTAGCAGCTCTGCCATGTTAGGGGAGTAGGGATAATCTTATATTAGTGGACAATGCACTTGTGTTGCATGTATAAAAATGACTGTGCAAAATGATTAATAAAAATTATAAAAAAATGACATATAATATAAACATCTAAAAAATAAAAAATAGCTATAAAATTAAAAGTTAAATATTTATTCTCATCGTCTATAAATTTTTAAATTATGAAATTATATAAAAACCTAAAAATACTTTCATAATTAATTTTTGAAAATTCAAATTAGGAAAAAGTTATCATATAACTATCTATTGTGATACCTCCTTTTCAAGCATGGAGTTATTTGCTAAATTTAAATGTACATAAATTTCTATAATGTACACGTTATAGAAACATATATTTCTAAATTTCAATTTTATGAATCCTTTGGCAATGTAGAATTTCGACTCTAACAACTTCACAATTATACGCATGATGATGAATACAACCTTAAATAGCAATTCGCTAAGTAAGTCGTTAAAGTGGAACGCAAGTTGTTATTTAACATTTTGTACAATAGCAACTAATACATAATGGTTATTTGGAGTCTAAAATATAATCAAATACCGTGATAGCAATTTTATAAATAAGGAAGAATAGAATAGCTATTTCCTTGTAAACATCCAAAATTGAATTGGTTAATCCTTTTAGTTGGCCATCTTTTCGATCTAATATTACCTTTTTATTTAATGTTGAAAAATATGTATTTATGTTATGCAAGGCTAGCAGCTCTGCCATGTTAGGGGAGTAGGGATAATCTTATATTAGTGGACAATGCACTTGTGTTGCATGTATAAAAATGATTGTGCAAAATGATTAATAAAAATTATAAAAAAATGACATATAATATAAACATCTAAAAAATAAAAAATAGCTATAAAATTAAAAGTTAAATATTTATTCTCACCGTCTATAAATTTTTAAATTATGAAATTATGTAAAAACCTAAAAATACTTTCATAATTAATTTTTGAAAATTCAAATTAGGAAAAAGTTATCATATAACTATCTATTGTGATACCTCCTTTTCAAGCATGGAGTTATTTGCTAAATTTAAATGTACATAAAAAATCCTTTCCCATCAAATAATATTAAAATAGATATATATATAATAAAGGCTAAATGTTTAGGTTTTCATATATTTAGCAGAAAATGTTTTTTTTTTTTCCCAATTCATTTGATTCCAACATAGAACTAAAAGAGGATGATGCGAAGTAAAATAAATACATATGCATAAAATATTTGAAATATGGATATATTATGGTTGAAAGTAAATATAATCTTTATGTCATAATTTCCTAAATAAATGATCAAAAGAAAGCTTTCTTAAATGAAATTAGATGTATGAGTTACAATGTTAAGTAGAAAGCAATTACATAAGGAAGAAAATAGTTACTTATTTCCATCAACCACACTTTCCATTGAAAATGTTAGCAAACATTATTACATGCCCATTATTTGATCGAAGCATGTAGGTATATTTGATGTTTATCTTCCTATCAATAGTAAAAGAGTGATTTTAAGAAAAATCACCTTACAAATCATAGTAAAACCATACTTAAGTTAGATAAAAATCTCTTATACTATAATAGATCTTAATAATTTTTTTTTTGGCATAAATATCTTAAAAGTAAGATTGTTAACAACATTGTAAAGCCAAGATGATACATCTCGGCAATGATGCTACTATTCACTTGAGATGCAAGTTATCTATTTTGTAAATGATGCTTAGTTGATTTCATAATTTTTTTAGTAACTTTTGTATAGATGTCTGTGTCATATCATGCAAAAAAGAATAGAAATACTTGCTTTAAAAAATTTAGTAAATGCAAAATATAAATAAAAGAGATAAAACTATAATAGTACTTGTAGAGCAACTTTTATCTTACTGTCCCACCAACTCTACAACATCATCTAAACTGTAATGCTTTGGAACTTAGGACGTTAAAATCCACCATGCACCGCTACTAGGTCGTACCACACAAATACCATACTATACTGTACTTTAAACCTGTTTAACTTCACTTCACAATGAATTGAATAAATGATTCACATGTGAGTCATTTTAACCTCACTATATTTAAAGTTAAACAACAATACTTTACTTTAGTGTAACCATCTCCATGAATAAGTCTGGTACAACATTTACTAGGTTTATAATAATTGAATCAATTAACACATAAAGTTTTTACTAGGTGTCATGAAAGGTTCATCTAATTACTATTTCTTCCAAACTACTCATCTTCATAATAATAGTAGTAGTATCCATTAACATCATTTTGGCAATAATCATATATGTCCTCGAACTCATCATACTCAGTTTCAATTGAAAAAAAAGAGGATAGAGCTTAAACTCAATATGTGAATATGGAAATACATATGCATGCTACAATAATCACAGATACATACACATATAATGCAGGAGATAAATCACAAGCATTCAATTAATTATCTTTTATTTAGTCAACAAATAATACATGGGCACTCATGAGCCTGCTATACTGTATATTATATATATATATTAGTCCTAGGTTGGGGATTGCCACTTTCGACCTTGACTTTCTAATTGGCATCGGGAACTATCATCTTTGACCTCAATACCTCTAAAATCTACTCAAATTATGTCGATATGCAACTCCATAGGGGACAACGCCATATATTGATCAATGGGTGCCCCCTAAGGATGTGCTTCCTTCGGCCCCTAGATCGAGTTACACATAACCAACAAACAATTCTTTATCCATATAATTAGTTAGTTAATTTAGTTTCTATTGCTAACATTCACAACTAGCAAATAAGGTAAATACATATCTGGTGGAACGATTTCAATTTCAACTGGTCTGCAACTATCAATGATATCAATACTTTTCACATAGCAAAAGACTAAACTTAATACTAGCTTACATCACGAACTAAGTTCAGTATGGTGGTTCAACTAAGATTTAGTTGTTTATTTCCCTTCCCCATTGCTTTATTGTAAGTAAAATTGAAACAAAAGGAATAGAGAGGTGGTTTAGAATAACACGGCCATATATATGGCCATATACTTTATTGTATGGAAAGCCCTCTTAGCAAGCTCAAGTACATGGTCGTGTATTTGGTCATGCACATGTACTTGGTCATGTATAACTTAACTCATAATATCTCTTCCTCTCAACATGGGTGATTATAGGACCTTGGTTGTGTATACCTTGGTTATGTATCCTTTGAGAGCTTACGAGCTCCTCAATTTTCTTCACTATTTTACCCTTTTTCTATATCAACACTCACCAATCCCTTCCATACCTCAAATCCACCATATAAAGTTGTCCAATTTGTAAAATTTAATATAGGAAGAGCAACTTACTTGTCTTAAGTAGATAAAAAATCTGAAACTTGTTTGATCTAGCAACTTTGGCGTCGAGTTTGTAATGCCCAAAAACCTTAAAGTGGAACAATACTCTACATTTTAACTACTCCATCATTGTTACTAGAGAATGTACATGAGTTAAAAGAAAAAGATAGCTTCCCTTTGTAGAATGCGTGATGAAAAGAATGATTGCGTGTCGCTAAATAGCATCATTGTTATTAAAATCGTGATTTTACTTTTAAGATTATACGAGTTTATGATTTTAGGATGCCTTTTTGAGTTAACGTGGTTATAGAATCATTTTAATATAAACTTGTATTAGAATCACAAGTTTATACGTAAAATCAATAGAATCTTACATTTTTAACCGGATATTCCGATTTTACATATTATAGTTAATTAGATTAAAGATTGAAAAATATAACTTCACTTTTATAAGATACGAATATTATTAGTTATTTGAAATAATTAGAATTAGTATATAAGAATAAAATTGATAATAGTACCAATAATAATGTTAGCTTCAATAATAAAGATAGTAGCAATTATGGTTATGGTGAAGAGAGAGTTGGCGATAATTTTTATTTTTAATAATGAAAAGGGAGTTAACAATTTTTTTATCTCTATATTTTATTATTATAATTTAAATTGTAATGCATTTCATATTGACACTATTATTCATATTATAATTTTATGCATTAGTATAATAAATTATGCTAACTTATTTGTATTATAAATATATAACTTTTATTGTGAGTTGTGACTAAAATTTACATTGAATTTATTTATTTTTATCTCATATTTGATTTTTTTTATGATTATAGTAAACACATCAATAGTTTTTTAAAATTATTTTGTATAGATTGTAGAAACTTAAATTTCTACGTTTTGATTCTATAAACCCTTCGATGGTTCTTATTAGAATCATAAGTTTGACAACCTTGGTTACTTGAGTTAACAAGTGACAAACCTTAGATCGGGACTATAACTACTGTCATATACCCTAAAATGACATGGTAGTTAAATGCTTAGGATACCAAGGGTGGGACAACAAGTAGTTGATAAGTGAAATCATGTTAGATAATAGGCATTATAAGTAAAGAGAAGATATATTGGGCATAGTTTGGAAATATGGGTCTTGATGGGTTATATGGCATAACTCCATTGTGATTGGTGGGGTCGTATAATGGTGAGTACATTTAGATGAAATTACTTTGGTTTTAGTTTCGGTTTTGGTGATGTGGAATCTGGCTGCTCTTATCAACTCCTAATGTTCACTGTAGTGAAATCAGACCTTAAGTCGACCATTGTGATATTTGGAGTCATGAGTACTCTCTTATTGGATGTTTAAATAAGATAATTAAATGAATTAATTGATTGTCTATTGCATTAGTATGTAAGCCTACTTCAAATTTGAATATGTGTTTGCAATACTACATATTGGGCCCTTAAGACTCACTTTATTTTCTTTTTGAAGAAAAGATTGTTTAATGGATCTCCTATTCCATGAGATTCTAGCTTTGAGAAGGTGTATGGGGATAAGTATGAAGACTTAGATCTCAAGAATTGTTTTTGTTTCTGATTCATGTTTTTAGCTTAGGCTTACTATTAAGTTATATGTATTGTATTTATACTTTACAAGAGTCGCTAGTGGTTCCATGACTTGTTTACTTATGTTTATATGTTGTGAGCCTTATAGACCCTATAACTTAGTTACCTATTTTATAATATCCATTGCCTTTTCCAAACTTGACAAACCTCTAAAACGTTTTCCAAAACCAATGAACCATCAAATATTTTTAATTTTCAATCATGATTTTAAGGTTCTAAAATTAGTTTAGAAACTCATTTAGTAATCGTAGTTTTACATATTTTACTTATATAAGGTGCGTGGTAAATTGTGGTCACTATAATGAATTAGAGTTGTGACACTTTTGTTGATATGAAATTGAAAATAATGCTCTTTATTGTGTTGAATTAAAAATTTCTAATTCTTTTTCCCACACTGTTTAATATTTATTGTTGTGGAGAAAGTTACCATATGTTCAATATAAATGTTATAGATGTTGATCTGATTTTTTATTTTCTTAGTTTCTTCATCTCTTTACTTTTTGCAAGCGATTTTCATACATTTCTCCTGAGATGGTTTCCTTACAATTACATGACTCAACTTTTTTGGTAAGGATAACAAGCGATTATTAGATCCCACAATCTAATCCTTTCACCACTCTAATTCTTTCACCATTTAACTATTTAGTTCTTTAAAACAATATTTTTCATGTTTAATTTTTTTTCACTTTATTACTTTTTGGTTGTTATCATAGTTGAAATGGAGTTGAGCTTCATCCTATTATGTATATTTTATCTATATTATTGAAAAGTAAATGACTTATTTGGAATCATATATCTATTAAATCTCTTATTTTCATTCCTCTCAATTATATAACAACTAGGAAAGGCTATAATGGTAAACTAGCTCTTTTTCAAATAAGCCAACAAACATTAATCTATAGGTGATATTCAACGATTGCACTCTTTTTCACTCCTAATTTTAAGCTTTAAATATTACACTCTTTCTTTTCTTTTGCTTTTTTGGTCTAAGAAACCTATTTACTTTTTAAAATAATTATACATAGACAATGCGAGCAAATATATTTCCTAGCACATGCATTCCTGGTGCATATGCAAGATACACTAAATATACTAATGAACTAAGAAACTTTATATATAAATGGCATTACATGGTAATTAGATCATTAAATGTATTTCAAAATGTATGCATAAATTCCCTCAATTAATATATGCATTTTACATTAATTTTATAGGTAAAAGATCATTTTTTTGGATGAAGTAAAATTGCTAACATTAACATATTTTCTACACTATTTTTGCAATTTTTCTCTTTTTGCTTTATTAATTTTATATATAGTTCGATTTAGTTATTTGACATAGAGATGGGCTTTTGTTTCGCACTATTACAAATATAAAAGTAATGAAAAATCGGATTTAATTGTTAAGCGCTTCTATTCAATTTATTATTTTGGTTATGTATGGATGCGTCGTCTACTAATGAATATATATATATAGATAAAGTTGATTATTTTTTTTTTCGGGATCTTAATAGCTTTCGGATACTCATTACCGTTTTCCCATTTTTGGATTTGGATGAAAGCAATCAAGTGAAAATTTCCATTTACATGAAGACTATACAAATTTCCAACGTAGAAAATGGTTCGCAATTCCTAGTCAACTTTAAGTTCCAGCACACCATTCAATAACAATCTGCTGCACATGTATGAGATTGGGGAATGAGTGGAGTCGAGAATTTTCTAAAGTCATGTAAGTCTTCTCATTACTAGCAGCAATGAGATCTCGAGAGTTGTTATTGTTTCTTCATATTTTTAGCTTCGGCTTAATATTAAGTTATATGTATTATATTTATACTTTGTAGGAGTTGTCAGTGGTTTGATGGTTGCAAGAAGATAGTTTTTTTTTTTTTTTCTAAGTCAAGGTCTTGAGGTATTAATTATGGCAAAAAAAAAAAAAAAAACAACAACAGCAACGAAGAAGAAGACGAAGAAAAAGAAAGAGCAATCTAGAGATAGTAATTTCGGTCTCGGTAAGAACAAATGACTTTTCTATGGAAACAAATAGAGAGAGTTGTTGGGAAAAAAGCTAGTCCTCAATGATATTAGAAATTCTTCTATGAATACATTATAGTTATTTTATGGTTGAATTATTAAGTAATTTTTATTTTATTTTTGAGTATTGTTAGTGCTATTTTAATATCGGATTTTTTCTACATCAAGATCAAGAGATATTAATTATCATACGGTTTCATTCTCTATTTATAAAGGATGGATTGGTTTTGATTTTCTGTTTTCTAATAATTATAATAATAATTAAAAAAAAAGGTTTATTCTTGTTCTCATTCGACGTTCGAAGCCATACTATAGCCAAACACATGCCGCCATTAAAGGTTAAATTTAAATCACTTGCTAAATATATATTATACATAACAAATTGTAATCGGTAAGGATATTTACTAGCAAAAGTAAAAAAATATATTAAATTATCACATGGCATTTGGATGAATCAGCTGATGAATGTCGACAATGAAATTCTAATTCATGGTATTAAAAGTTAATGATTTTCTAATGAATACTGTTATAGTATTTTATGAAGAGCTATGTATTTATTATTTATTTCTCAATATTTATCAATTATAAAACCTAATGGTGTGTACGTTATGTTAAAACTTTTCTAAAAGGTATTGAAATATCATATACCAACAAAAGATTTAAAATTATTTAAATATTCGTGTTATTTAAGGTGATGAAATTAGAAATTCTCCTTTGAATACACTATTGTAATTGCATGGTTGAATTATTAAGGTTTATTTATTTGGAATGGGGCCGGTGCTACTTTAACATAGGGTTTTTTTTTTTTTTTTTTTTCTGAGTCAAGGTCTAGACGCATTAATTATGGCCACATTGGAAAAAGCCAATCATCTTCATTTAGCGATTATATTGTAGGAAGTATCTTGAGGCTTGAGCCATGCCGGCATTGTTTTTTTTTTTCTGAGTCAAGGTCTAGACGCATTAATTATGGCCACATTGGAAAAAGCCAATCATCTTCATTTAGCGATTATATTGTAGGAAGTATCTTGAGGCTTGAGCCATGCCGGCATTGTAAATGAGAGGATGGGTAAATCATGTTCAAAGCTATCCTAGCTTATTTTAACCTTCTTATGGGCGTCTTAGGCTTTCTCAAAGAAACGGTGCAGCATCTTAGAGCAACCTATGGAGATATTTTACATGATAAAGCTATGTGCTAAAATAACACTGATCTTCTATCAGAAAATAAATATATAAATAAATGCTGATTCTTTGTAAGGAGCTGGTTCTAATTTTTTTCCCCTCATTATTAAACATTTTTATTAAATTTTGGTCATTCATCAATCCTTCAGCTTCTTCAAGCCATCGCCTTGCATTGCAATGGTGTAATTTTCTTTTTCTTTTTTTTTTTCTTTACGTTAAAACATTAGAACCATTAATACTGATAGATCATGCTAATGAATCTCTATAACAAACTTAAAGATAAAATAGCGAAAACCTTAAAAGGGAGAAATTCTTTAATGTGCTTATGTAGTATTCTAAGGAATTTGTAAAGATCCTTATAGACTAAAATTATCTAATATGATTGCACAATTTTGGTGGAACAGCAAAAAGATTTAAAATTTTGTTAAAATTTTTCTAAAAAGTATTGAAATATCATATACAAACAAAAAGATCTAAAATTATCTAGATATTCGTGTTATTTAGGATGGTAAAATTAGAAAATCTTCTATGCAAATTTGAAACACCTCTTACTCATGTACATTTTTCAACTTATAAAATGGTTTGCAATTCCTAATCAACTTCATGTCATGGCACAATTTAATAACGATCATATGCCAATTATTGACGAAGAGCCATCTCAAATTGACCTCACCGATATGTTTTCGTTTAAATGTATTTGAGAAACTACTATGTGTCACATTCACATACACATTTAATACTTGTGGAATTTTTTGTCACATTCACGTAAATGTGGAATTTTTTTGTCACATTCACGTCCACTTTTAATACTTGTGGAAATTTTTGTCACCATGTCTATGTAATGAAAAACTATGAAAAGTCTTCAGAAAATTCAAGTAAGGATTTCTCCGTTGCTTCTGCCTCTCTTCCCATAATTCATCTATATGTACCCTGTGCATCTTGACGTACTAACGCATAAGAAACACAATTTTATAAAGTTAAGTTCTCAAAATCAAACCTAAGTGTCTAAGTTTGAAAAATTGAAGCAACCATGTCCATTCTTGTTATTTTCACCCTTGTTGTGGTGACATCTTTCACTTCATCCCACGGAGCTGATTTCACAGTTGTCAATCAATGCTCATACCCGGTTTGGGCCGCCGCCTTTCCCGGTGGCGGGCAACGACTTGATCCTGGACAGTCTTGGCCACTCACGGTTCCAGTTGGCACGATCAGGGCACGCATTTGGGGCCGAACCAATTGCAACTTCGATGCCAATGGTCAGGGTCAGTGTGACTCCGGGAATTGTAATGGTGGACTTGCCTGTCAAGGCTATGGTACCCCACCAAACACACTAGCGGAGTTTGCTTTGAACCAGGCCAATAACTTGGACTACTTGGACATATCTCTGGTCGACGGGTTTAACATCCCGCTTGACTTCAGCCCAACCACCGGTGGATGTAGGGGAATCCGTTGCGCAGCGGATATCAACGGCCAGTGTCCATCGGACTTGAAGGCTGCTGGTGGATGCAACAACCCATGCACAGTGTTCAAGACCAATGAGTATTGCTGTACTAATGGCCCGGGGAGCTGTGGTCCAACTAATTACTCCAAGTTCTTCAAAGACAGATGTCCTGATGCTTATAGTTACCCTCAAGATGATCAGACAAGCACATTCACTTGCCCTAGTGGTACCAACTACAAAGTTACTTTCTGCCCATGAATAATAGTCAGCTATAGGCACGGTTTTCACATATAGGATAATGCATAAGAGAATAAGAGAACCATGTCGTTGCCTATAGTACTAGGCAAAATATAGAGTAGAATTATGATCCTTTGCAATCTCGGTCAACTCGTTATTGGTTGATGAGAAATACTGTTCTATTATGGAATAAAGAATAATATGCGTATAAAAACACGGGGCGTATTAGTTATTAGTACGGATATATATATTTTTCTTTTCTATGTGTTTTCCACTTGCACATAATTTGTCTTCCTGGTCCGGAGCTAAGTTGGGTGATTTTCCTATATAGTTTCCAATTAAACTACTTAGAAAGTAATTGGCTATCGAAATGCTATTGATAGTGTTACTAATTAATCCTTCGATGTGTTTCTTAGTTCATCTACAAAGGATTAAATGTATAACATGTCAAATATATAAGTAAGAATACGAAAAATTAATAGTAAAAAATAAAAATTTACAGAGCAAGGAAATTATACATATTATCAGTTCTAATGTCAATGACTAGTAAACAGCAATATTGCACCTTCCTAAATATATTGACGTATACCATCTCCTAAATTCTCATATTCACTTAATAAGGTTTTGTCTTTTTTGGCTAACTACATATTACTGAATTAGAAAAGGAAGAACTAAAACATGTTTCATCCCAAAAGAAGAGCCATGCCAACTAGGCTATAAGGCATTAACCATTTAATAAGTAATTCAAATGCTAGTTCTAGCATTATTGGTAGCCTATCTATACCTAAATTTGCTTAGTGAAATTTGTCACTTATTTTATTATTTGTACTCTAAACGTATTAATTTCATTGGAATAGAATTTCTATTGTCTCTCTATTCCATAAAATAGGTTTACTTTATATGAATAACTATTTAGTAGGACGAAAATTCTTGCAAAATATTGAATAACTATTCATATGTTGGACCCTATGATTGGCTATTTGTAGCATATTGGTGAAGGTATGCATAGATAGGCCTTTATATGGGGTGAGATGAATGACTGTTTAAGCATAAGAAAAGAAAAGAGCAGACTAGGTTTTGTAAATGTTTATATAGTCTAGGACCAAAAAGACTAAACTTTCTTCTTATTAAACATATAATTACTTTAATGCCTACCTCTTAAAATATTGTTTTATTTTTATTTTTTAGTATTTTACATAAACTTTTCAAGGTGCTCTTCTTTCACAAAACATTAAAAATAGGCATGGATGCTAAATAAACTATTTGAACCTAAGCACGTGAAATTAAAAAAAAAAAGAAAAGAAAAAAAGGATACCTACTAAACAAAAATCTTTTTACAGATTATATAGACTGAATAATAACCCTTAAGTACAACAAGAATAAGAGAACATATTATATAAAAAAGTATTAACTCCTTATCTCTAAACCAAAAGCAAACATGATATAAAAATCAATGGAATTTCAATGCAATGAAGGAAACAATTGAAATTATAAAATTAAATTCATTAAAATTAGAAGGAAGGGGGGTCCAAGTATGTGGACAAAACACAATACTTTGATAAAATTTCACCTCAATATTCATGCGTCTATGTATTTTTTATGAACAGACTTTTTTTTTGGGTGAAATTAGAACTTTATTTTTCTTTCTCATGTATCTTACATGGGGAGAAAATTCGCACATGACGGAGTAAAGAAAGTGCAAAAAATACCAAAAGAAAGTTTACAATAGAAAATAAATGTTATTGTACAGATTGACAATTGATTAATAAAATATAAACAAAATTGAAAATGACCAAATATTTTTATTTTATACACAATAATATTAAGTAGGTAACACACCAAATCAATACCAACGACTTACATAATTTAGATATTTGATTCGCAAATCTATGATCAATTATCAAATAGGAGATAACCTTTGTTACTGGGCTCCCGATAATTGACAATCAACCAATTGTCATCGTTGTTGAATGTAGGAAAGAGCAAGCTATGTCCAGCATTCCTTTTCGTTTTTTCCTTATTTTCTTTTTCTTGAACCTCTTTTCTTTGCCCCTTTTTTTCCTTGAAATCTTGCTGCAAATGTTCCATTTGGGTTTTGAGCCAGCAATTCAGTAAAATGTTTCTGCTTCTTTCTTAATTTTGTCCCACTTTGTTCCTCACATTATGTTCTCTTTCCCAGGGCATGACGATGAAGAAAACATACTTCTGTACCGTATTGCAAAGCAATGGAATGGCCTGACTATAGACTACGTGCCCTGTTGAGAAGGTGTTAAGTTAAGAAAGGGAGTAATTACCTATCACGGAAGATTTCAGTTGAAAGTAACTAATCATTTTTTCAAAAGAGGAAATCATTTCTCTTATTTCCATTAGTATTATTCTTAGAAACGTTTTCCACAAAACATCCTCATCTTTAATGCTTCTTTTATATCAACAAACTTTCTAACGTTGGATAACATCTACATGGGTTTCTTTATTCAATTTACTTCATTGAAGAATTGTTTGATTTTGAGGCAGAAATAAAATTGTTTGTTCCAAGTCTCTTCAGAGAAATAAAGAGTGGAATTCTTGCAGAATAATTCCCTTATTTACATTTTTTTATTCTTGAACAAAATTCTCAAAACCTAATATCACATGTACTTTTTCTTTTTGTCCACAACAATTCTCACCTCTATAAATGTGTAACATGTACAATGCTTCAATGTTTAATTGTATAATGTAACGGACCACCTTTATATTAATGAGAAGACAACTAGTTATAGCATGGAAAATCTAGCTCTAGGGTCTGTCATTTTTCAGCATAATTTACGAAAATTGGTGGCCACGACTGTCATTTTCACCTATTAGTTTTGTTATAAAGCTCTCCCTACTGATAATGGCATCTTTTCGGAGATACATGAAAAAATTGAAACAATTTAGCTGATAATGACTATAATTAAATGATATTGTTGTGTATTGATTGAACTCAAAAGTGCTTTTCTATTCCGGGCTTTCTACTAAAATTAACCTATATAATTGATAAGGCATTGCAGTAGTAATGGTGGCGAGGTAGAGGTTGTGGTAGATAGTGGTGGTGGTGATAGTGCTTATGATGGTCTTTAATGTTTTAGAATTATTTATTAAGATAATATGCGCTACTTTGACATATATATTAGGGGTTTGTTGGTGTACTTATTTATGGTACTTCTAGCTATATGTGATTTATAATCTTTTAGTGATTACTATGTACTAAATAAGAAGTTGCTATATTTCAATATGGGAATAAATTCTAAAACCTCTTACTCAGTATGTGAAAGTAAAATAGATTATTAAAATAAACATGTAAAATATAAATTAAAAATTTGAAGATTTGTATATGTGAAAAATCACACTAGAAGAGCAAGTATGTTGTTGTGTCCTATAGATTTGTAGAGATGGTGATTATGTAGCAGCAATGGCCATAGGTACAATGGTGTTGATATGTTAATGATGGTGGTGGTAGCATTGTTGATGTGGTGTCTATGGGGTTTTAGCTAATAGTGTGTAAATATTCGTGTATTATTATATATATATATATGTGTGTAATTAATAATAATAATAATAATAATAATAATAATAATAATAATAATAATAATAATAATAATAATAATAATAATAATAATAATAATAATAATAATAAGGATATTATGGGAAATAAAAATTATGACTGGGGATAGGATGGTAATTTCGTGGCCTAAGTATGCAAGTTTTTTTTTTTTTACCTAAGGTTAACACTTTTCTCCCCTTTACCTCTCACAGAACCCTAGAGCCTTCTTGTGTGAATCCATAGAGAAAGAGATGACGTGTGAATCTAGAAAGAAGGAGATAACCCTTTTTCTACCACTAGCTTATCAGATTAAGGTAAGTACATAAATCAACGATTGTGAATCATGGTTTATGTATGTATATGGTAGCATAGAGAATTAATGTATTGAGGTTTACAGGTCTAGATCAATTCAGGATACACAAGAGACGAAACAAGTGATTCACTCACCATGATAACAATTCGAGTTAAGTAAGTGTATCTATTAGTGTATTACATTATAAATTTTATGTTAGATGGATCAATTAGGTTAAATTCAATAGACATAGGGTTGAGGGATCGATTTATGAGGTGAACAGTGAAATACACGACCTCCCAACATGACCATGTTGGAGACCTTGTTGAAAATGAAAGGTGAACAGATAGATACACGATCTCTCAACACAACCGTGTTGAGATTGTGTTGAAAAAAATAAAATTCAACATGACCATGTTGAGGTTGTGTTGATGAATAGTGAATAGAGATATACATGACTTTCAACATGATCATGTTGAAAAAAAAAATGACATAGTGAATAGGCAGAGGTACATGACCGTGTTAGAAAAGAAAAAAAAATGACCTCTCAACATGACCATGTTGAAGACAATGTTAGAAAAAAAAAAAAAAGAACCGACATAGTGAATAGAGAGAGGTACATGACCATGTTGAGACCATGTTAGAAAAGAAAAAAAAACATTATACAGCCTTTGACACGATCGTGTACTACCTTGCACTCAACTACATGACTCTTAGCATGACCATGTTGAAGAGGTACTAGCAAGTAAGGTGAGTGTTAGATTGATGGCGAGAGGTGTTGAGGTAGGCTTAGCTTCAATCATATGAGTTTTATGGAGAAGATCAGCAATATATTTCCTTTGACTGAGAAAGATACCATGAGTTCAACACCAAGAAAGTAATTTAAGGGACCCAAGTCCTTAAGAGAGAATCGATTAGAGAGTTATTCAATACACTTGTGTACAACTTGGTCAATATTCTTAGTGATAATAATGTCGTCAACACAAACCAAACGATATAGGATGGTGTGATAAGTGTTAAAGATAAACAAGGAAGTGTCAACCACTGAATTGGTGAAGCCATAGCTGAGAAGAAATTGACGTAGTTTGTGATACCACGCTTGAGGCGCCTGTTTGAGACCATAGATGGCTTTGCAGAGTTTGTAGACATGGTGAGGATGATCTTGATCAATGAAGCTTGGAGGTTAAGACATGAACATGTCCTCTGTGAGATGACCCTAAAGGAAGGCATTATTGACATCTAATTGACGTAAGATTAGCCATTGCTAACAACAAGACTTAGAACTAGGCGTATAGTGACAGGTTTGATAACAAGACTGAATGTTTCAATGTAATCAACGCCAAGTCATTGATGGAAACCTTTGGCAATGAGGTATGCTTTGTACTTGTCAATAGAACCATTAGGCAAGTATTTAGTGTGAAAAATCCACTTACACCTTACTAAGTTGTGAGTAGGATGAGGAGTAATAAGTTCCCATGTGCCATCATTAACAAGAGCATTAAATTCCTTAGACATGGTAGTGCGCTACTTTAGATCTTTCATGGCTTGAGTGATGGTGGTGGGTTCACATATATAGGGATGAATGGCGGCGTAGAGATTAAGCTTTTAGATGGGTTTATGAATGTTGTGTTTGGATTGAGTTAAGATGACCTGGGTTGATGAGGACTTTGAAGTGTGTGGGATAGGCGAAGGGTAAATTGCAATAGATGATGGAGGAGCAGGATCTAATGAAAGTGAAGAGTGTCCAATCGTGGTAAGGATCGAGGTTGTAGGTATGGGCTAAGAAAAACTGGAAGTGGCAAGGATAGGTAGTGTGATAGTGCACCATTCAGACAAGGTGGGCGAGGAGACATAAGAGAGAGAGGGATGAGAAGTGGAAAAGGGAAAAATGGTTTCAACAAAGCGGATATGACGAAAGCGGACATGACAAGAAGTATACAAATAATTAGTGGAGGTGTAAAGATAGAAATAAGCACTTTGAGTGGAGGAATAACCAACAAACACACATGGAGAGGAACGAGACTCAAGTTTGTGAGTTGTGTAAGGACGAAGCCAAGGATAACATAGACAATCAAAGCTGTGAAGTTTATCATAGTTTGGAACAGTATAAAAAAATTTGAAAAATGGAGACACATTGTTGAGTGTGGGTGTAGGAAGTCGATTTATATGGTAAGTTATAGTAGTAAAGGCAAAGGACCAATACGTGAGAGGCATAGATGCATGAGATAGTAGAGAGAGGCCTGTTTCAATAATGTGTCGATGATGGCATTAAGAGTACCCATTATGTTCCAATGTGTGAGGTTGAGCGGTAAGGTGAGAAATGCCATGAACTATTAAGAAGGATGATAAGACTTGATATTCCCCTCCATTATCAAAATAGAGTGTTTTGATTGGACGATTAAAGAATTTTTCAACAAGAGCCTTATAGTGAGTAAATTCATCTTTGGCATTAGATTTTTGTTTGAGAGGATATAACCATATGTATTTAGTGAAATGATCAACAAAGATGATAAAATATTTAAAATTATCAATGGATTGAACTAGCGATGTCTAAACATCAATGAAAACAACGTTAAGAGGTGTTGAGGTAGAAAGTTTAGAAGAGGAAAATGGCAACTTGTGACTTTTATTACAATTGTAGGGATTACAATGGAGCTTGAGATTTGAAGAATAGGAAACAACTAAGTTATTTAAAGCTAAGAGATGCTTGAATGTTGACATTGAAGGATGACCAAGTCTGTGATGCCATGTAGATAAAGAGGTTTTAACACTTGAGAATGCAAGTAACGGTGAGAAGGAGGTTGGCCATATATAAATACCACCTTTAGTTTGACCCTTTAGGAGAATTACCCCTGTATGCATATCCTTCACATGAAAGGAAGATGGTAAGAATTCAATGGAGGTATTGTTAGAAGTATAAAATTGAGAAATGGAGATTAGATTTTGTTTCATGGTTAGAACACAATGAACATTAGAAAGGGTAAAGGAGCAAGAGAGAGTGTTGAGAGATGTTGAATCGATATGAGTAATGGGGAGTCCTAAACCATCACCAATCATGATTTCATCTATGCTATCATAAGGATTGTGAAGAGCAAGATTGTTGAGATCAGTAGTGACATGATGTGATGCTCTGCTATTGAGTAACTGTGAATTTCCAAGAGAGGTTGTTTCTGTAGCATGTGCTTGTGCTTGCTAGGAAGGTGTACTATAGGATTGAGCTGGCATATTGGATCAAGGTGGTGGCTGAGCATGAGGATATTTTTGACAAAATAGTTAGCATTATGAAACAACATGTCCTTGTTCATGACACCATTGACATTTTCCGAGTAACAGTTGAGCTAGGCAATGTTCCTTAATGTTAGTAGGTTTAGCCAATAGAGTGGTAGTAGAGATGAATTGATGAGATGAATCATTGCTAGATCAAAGAACATGATTGTGAGTAGACCACTGATTTGAGCGTACATTGGAAAGGTGTGCAGATGCTAGGAGAACAAAGGTGCTTAAATTGTGTTGTAGAGAGAGTTCTTTGTTGATGAGCTTTTCATGTAGTTCGTCAAATGAAATGACTGTGTTGCGACTGTTTATTGCGTCTATGGTGGACTGGTACTTGTCATCGAGGCCTTCAAAGACTTTTTCAATCAAATCTTCTTGATTAAGAGGTTTTCCAAGAGCAGTAAGTTCATTTGCACGAGTTTTGATGGATTGCATGTAGTTTGTGATAGAGTGAAGACCTTTAGTGATGTTTTTCAAGTTGTCCTTGAGTTGTTTGATGTGTCCCCGAGAAGGTCAAGCATATGTGTTGGCGAGAGTTTGCTATGCCTCATGAGATGTTTTTGATTACATGATAAGTGGTATAATGTTGGACAAAAAAAGTGTCCACAAGAGCTCCAAACAAGAGTTTATTCTACCTCAGCCATGTTTGATATGCTAGATTGGGATTGATAGTTTCGTTAGTTGTGATAATGGCTGGAGGAGAGGGGTGAGAGTTGTCAATGAATTTCTACTGATCATAGTCGATGAGAATAGCTTTGATTTGGGTTTTCCAAGAGAGATAATTTGTAGTGGTGAGTTTGATGGAGTTGTGGATTGTGATCATAGTTAGTGGATTTGTGGATTCTAGGGTGTTTAGAGTAACGGTTGGAATGTCCTTGGTTGCTATTGTGACAGCAGGTAAATGTCGGCAATGATATGAATGAGATGATGGAAGCTTAGTGATATGAATCGGGCTCTGATACCATAAAGAAAATAGAGAATGAGAATTGTTGAAAGTTTTCTCCTTAATTCCTTCCATTGATTGTTGCCAATATATACATTGATTACATCCATGATTGTAGGATTGTTATAACTATGTTTATCTAAGTTATACAATTATATAAACAGCTAAAACTATTTTACCTAAAACTAGGAGCTGTGGAATATTTAATTGTTATACAGGTTTGTGTTGATGTTTATCACTTAGCACTTGGCACCTCTATGAGTTTATACTATGTACAATGCCTTTAATAATGTTTAATTACATGCTGTAATGGACCACCTTTATATTGATGAGAAGACAACTAGGCATTGAGTGGAAAATCTATCTTCGGAGCTTGTGGTTTTTTCATCTAATACATAAAAATTAACGATCACTATTATCATTTTCATCAATTAATTATATGTGAAGGTGAAGGCAAGCTCAAATGATGTACTAAATCTAGCAATTGTTGTTTTATGGGGGAATTAATTTCATAAGGATGTCATTTTCATCAATTAATTATATTAGAAGGTGAAAGCAAACTCAAATGATGCACTAAATCTAGCCATTCTGTTTCATGGGGGAATTAATTTCACGAGGATGTCATTTTTATCAATTAATTATATTAGAAGGTGAAGGCAAGCTCATGATGCACTAAATCTAGCAATTGTTGTCTCACGGGGAATTAATTTCATAAGGATGAAGCCTTTTTGTCTCCACGGTCAGTGCCGGTCGATTGCTCGACTGCTGGATTCGCTCGACAAATCTTAGGCTCCATAGCTGGGGCTTTGTCGGCAAATCTAGGCCAAATTTACTTTTTTTACGGGTAAAGATTACCCATCATTTACATCTTGCTTGATTGATTACGTGCTCTTATATAAAGCTGCCCTCTACTTTTTACAGCTGACAACTTGAACCTAAAAGTTGCTTTTCTTTTCTGGCTTTCTCCTTAAGTTACTGCTATATATGTATAAAGTACCTGTTATTTCTAACGGACAAATTATACAAGGAATAAAGTTTAGATGAAGGGTAGAGTTTTTTTGATAATTTAAATAGATGGTGAATATTATTGAAATAATAAGAATAGAAAATAAATATTATTAAAGTGATATAAATAGATAATGAATTAAGTTGTTATTAATATAATGTGAGTATCATTTCCTAGGAAAAATTATACAATAAAGGATGAAATTATATATATAAGAACCTTCCCAACCTTATTGAGGACATCATGCTTGATAGCATAATGCTTCGTTTGAAAGTTTGTACTCCTGGTTTTGATACATAATGCTCATGTCTTCGCAGGCTCAGTCTTCCTCCTGCTGTGGAGTAAATCAAAGATCATGAAGAGCTAGTGATATGCGGCCGATTCGAATTTCTGGATATTCTTCATATATTTGGAAAGAGCAAGCTCTGTCCAGCATTTTTTATTTATTTATTTTTTAGTTTTAAACTCCGCCACCACCCTTATTGCGAATGTTCGTTCCATTCGGGTTCTGAGCCTGCTGAGCCTGCAATTCAATAAAATGTTTCTGCTTCTTTCTTATCCTTGTCCCACTTTGCTCCTTACATTATCTTCTTTCTCTGGACATGATTCTGAAGAAAACATGCTTTATTGAGAGGGCATTAAGAAAGCGAGCAATCATCCATTACGATAAATAGAAAATCATTTCTGTTATTTTTGTTAATATTATTTATGGTTGTTAACCTTTAGTATTAGTAGTAAGCTATTATTCTCGTCTTGCTTTCTACCACTGCACTAATATTATATTGATAGTACTTTTCTTATTGTCCTTAGCACTTAGGTACCTCTATGAAAGTGTACCATGTTTCATGTACAATGTTTCAGTGTTTAGTTATATCTTGTAATGGACCACCTTGAGAGCTCGTCCTTTTTCCTTCTAATATATAAAAATTAATGGCCACCACTGTCATCTTCGTCAATTGATTATATTAAAAGGTGAGGGAGCATGCACTAAAACTGGCAATTGTTTCACGGGAATCAATTTAACAAGGACAAAGCCTTTTTGTCTTCATGGTAAGGGAGATGGAAGTACCGGTCGACTGCTGCATTTGAGCAAGTCTTAGGTTCTCTGGGTGGGCTTTGTCGGCAAGTCCAAGCCTAATTTACTTTTCACTTGTGCCATAAGTGGTGTAAATAAATAATAAATTTTATTACATTAATATTCATAGGAGATGATACTATTTTTAAATAAAAGATAAAAATTATATTTTAAAGAATGAATATTTTGCAAATTTAATATCTAAAACTATATTTTAATCACTAAAAATTTTTATCTTTTATTTGAATTATTAAAAAATTCAATCCCTTATATAAATTTAACCGATTAACCTTAAACAAGACACTGAGTAACATCAACCAATCAAAATGTAATAAAATGGTGTTAGCAATTGTGCTAATGTATAGTGGTAATGATAGTAATGGAGAGAGTGATAACAATGTTTGTGATGGTATTGATATAATATAGTGGTGGTGGTGCTATATAGTTGTTGAGTTGGTTGTTATGTGGGCATTTTAGAAGGTGTTGGGGGTTTTTAACTTAGTGGTATTGGTGGTAAAGATGAGATGGTAATGGTGATTGTATTATAGTGGTGATGCCAATGAGGTGCGATGCTATGGGTTGAAGTTGTGGTGATGGTGATGGTGGAGTTGTTTAGGTGGTGTATGAGAGAATGGGTACCATAGAGTTTCAGTTGAGTGATTACGTATAGTATATAAAGGGTTTCACTCCTTAAAATAAAAAGGAAATCTTTGGCATGAAGAATAATAAGAGCTAATTCCCAAACGGAACCCCAAATAAAATTGCAAATCAAAGGGCTAATAAATAGTAATACATTGGGTTTCCTTTTTATTAGTGGGCCTAAAAGAGTTCCAATGCTTTTTTTTTTTCTTTGTGGATAGTTGAAATAAACTCTAGACCCATTAAAATTTATATAGGAAACAATTCATGGCCCATAGTTGATGGAGAAAAGGGGCCATGTGTAGTCTAGAAAGTTTTATGTTTATTTAAAGGGGGCTAACACATGAATGTATCTTTGTATATTGATACCTTTAACCGTTTAACATATTCCTAAAGTTTTTTTTTTGGCCAGACTTTTCCCTAAAGTTTAAATGTTGTTCTTCTTGTCCATGAATTTTGAAGATTGCAAAAGTTTAGATGTTGTTTAAAAATTCTGGTGCATTGCAATTGTTATCCAATTAAATGAGTATATAAGAGAGTTCATGTATGTTTAGAGAGTTGGTATAAGACATGATCTCTTTTTGTTGACATTTAGAAACTCGTCCATTTAATTGTATAGAATTAGGGTATAATTTAATTGCAATTCAATGAGAATGGAAAAAAAACTATTACATACTTATTACATTGTGTAGGTTCTCATTTAGATATCTAGAGGGGAGGTGAATTGATATTTGTAAAATTTTTATCTTTTTTTTCTTTGAAATATTGAGAAACACAACCCCTCCAGATATTTAATAATGACTTGAAATTCATGCTAAATATTAAGTAAGAATGTGCAAAAATAAACTAAATAAATAATAGAAAATTAAAGAGATAGGGAAAGAAGATTAGGCACAAGGTTTTATAGAAGTTCTACATTATGCATCAGTCATCTCTTCTAGTTCCATTGCTACGAACTTAGTTGTCTACATTGTATCATTACATTAATCCAATAATAAAAAATTAATGAAAAGTTACAATTAGTCTGCTAAATTCTGGTGTTTCACACTCTTTACTCAGCCTTTCTAGTTCTCAACTTAGCTAATCTACATATCTATAGAGAATCATTATAACTTCTCTCAAACAATACTATTAAACTCTCAAGAAATCAAATAGCTCAAGGAATACAACAATAAAAAATCCTCAACAATTTTTGCTCTCAAAATAGAACATTAAAATGAATGACAATATAGTGTAAAATAGTCTTTGAGTTCACAATAGAAAATAGTTCTTCTTTATGTTGTTTTGTCAGTTTTGAGTTTGAATTGGTTGATTATTTATTGTCTTCAATCTTCATCCTTTTTCTATTTTTATTTTTTATTTTTTTTACGATCATAAATCTCTTTTGGTATGATCATTTGTTGGAATAATTATCCTTGAATCCCGACTTGATCTTTATTTCTTTTAATTTTAAATGTTGGCTTTATTTTCCTTGCTGTTGCTTAATATTTTGATCCTTTTTTGTATGTGAATTTTATCAAATAAGATGAGGTTGTTATGTCTTCCTTTGTTATTTATGGATAAACTTAGATCAACTAGTTTAAATTTTGAATGGATATTTTAACTGATCACATGGATATGTCTCAATTGCCATCCTTATCCAAAAAGTACAATAAAATCTCCTCAAATTTGAAATGTAGTAACATTTTCTTCTAATCATCTATAAATATTGATGTTGCTCATGAACCTTATATTTCTTCATTAAATAAATGTAAACAAGCTTCTCTTAAACAAACAAAAATGGAATTAAAAATTTTCTTAAAATTAATCTCAATAGATTTATGAACCAACTTAAGTGGAACGGAACACAAATATATTTTATAAGGGGAGCTAGACCTTTAATCTGATTATATTGTCAAACTTAAGCTTAAATCAAACATTTTGTTCAAACTTCATTTTCTAGACACATTCTCTGAGTATTTATATTTTTCATTTAAGTCCAAAACAACTTTTGATATATTCTCTGACTTATTCTATTTCTATTATGATCAACAATTTTATTTTGTATAATTCATAAATTTATCAGTAAAACACTTAATTATTTTGTTATCATCAAAACCCAATAGTAGAAAACTAAACATATTGTTTAATTAATATAAAAATAACTTATGAAATAAGAGTGTAACAAAATTAAAATGTATATCATATCCTTTACTTACTCAAAATATTAGAAAAAACCTTTCTCTTTTTCATTTCTTACAAACCTTAGCCGCCATTTATGTGGCTGTTACCACCTATATCTACCCTCTTCCGCTCTCTCTGTGTAATGGGTTTAGAGGATGCAAGCGCAAGTGGCCTAGATGATGACATCGTGTCTGGTGGTTTAGACAATGCAAGCCCAGGTGGTTAGACGACGTGAGGTTACTCATGTGACATGAGCCTAAGTGGTCAGATGATGGGAGGTTGCTCTAGCGTCATGATTTAGGTGCTTGGTGTATAGTGGTTTGGATAGGTGGTGGTGGTTTAACAATTAATGGAGGTTTGATAGACATGGATCTAGCTGTGGTGAAATCAAGTAGTGTCTCTAAGGGCAAGACATTTGTGAATGACTTTTAAAATTATAAGTTAGCTCATAACATTCCATAAGTTTATAATTTTATATAGTTTTTTAAATTAAAATTATTTAGCTATAAACTCGTAGTGAAATCACTACTAAAATGGTTAAAATTAGTAAAATTGTGAGCTTTTGATCAAATTCAACAAAAATAAAAACCTACTCCTAAACAATTATATGATTTGTGTATAGTAGTGAGTAGGGTCGTATCCACAGATATTGGTTAAATATATTTCTATTCAAAGAGAATAAAGAGGAAAAGAAAAATGGGGGGTTTTGTTTGTAAATCAAAATAATGCTGAAATTAGATAATAAAATTTTGAATAATGATAAAAGCCTAGCCAAAGGAATCAAGATAGTTTAATTCGAGGAATTGATCATTGATGCAAATGTTTTCTATTCTTATTTCTAGATAAACTGGTTATGGTTATTAACAAGCTCTAATAACCTATCTCTCCTTACTTCCTCGATAATCAAAACAAGCTCTTTGATTATTTCTCTTATCGATTAAACAACCCTAAACAAGCTCTTAGGATTTAATCTATTAATAGCATTAAAAACAAGAGAGACCACCAATTCATGCCAGTAGATTATAAGATAACCTATTTAAACAAGATCATACATCCCTATGACATGAATTCGATCGTCTATTTTATAATCAAACATGTTATTGTGTCATCGAGACTAGAACTATCAAACAATTACGGATTTGACGTGTTAGTTGACAATATATTAACTTGCTAATTGAGTAGAAGAGCTCTAATTCATACCAATCAACAAAGATAATATTGACAAAACTTCCAGAAGATATATAAATATCTAAAAACAAAGAATAGATTAAAGACAACTCAGTTAGATCTCACAATTCATGAAGAATTAAACTTCAATGATCCTTTGGCTAGAAAATCTGCTTAGCTACACATGTTCATCATCAAAACGAAAATTAAAAGTAAAAACATAATAAGCCTCTGTTCCCGGTTTCCTTGCTCTGCCTCCTTCCTTCCTTCTTGTCTCCAAGATGATCCAAACTCCTCTAGGGTTAGTTCTATTTATATTGTTAAGGAAATGGCAGAGGATCTTTAGCTAGCAAGATACGAAAATATCTTTCCTTTTTTGATGTAAATCTCGAGAACTGAATAATCGTTCGCCTGGCACACCCAACAACACGGCCGTGGGTCAAGTCGTGCCTTCCTCTGTGTATAATTCACATATCATCTTCCGTGTTCAGTGTGTGCCATGGCTTCCACCACGGCCAGATCCCAAGCCGTGTCACTCTCTGTTGATAGTCCACATTTCCACCTTCTTGTGCAGTGTATAACACGGCTTGCACCACGGCCGTATTACAAACCGTGCCTCCTTATAGACAGATACACGGCCGTGTACTTCAACCGTGTATCTTTCTGTTGGTTCTTCAAGACAGATACACGGTCGTGTATTTCAACCGTGTATATTTCTATTGATTCTTCAAGACAGATACACGGTCGTGTACTTCAACCGTGTATTTTCCTGTGGCTTCAAAACTAAGTACACGGCCGTGTACTTCAACTACACGCCCATGTACTTTCCTCCAGCGGTGTAAATCCTTGCCTTTGATCCAAATTGTAGATGACTTCTCTAATTTACTTGAATTAGCACTCTTGACTCTATTTAACCTGATTTATCACCATAATAAAATTAAGCACCATTTCCTTATGATTTTTATAAAATCAATAATAAATTAACATAATTCATACTATAAAGATTGAGTATAAAATGGCTCTATCAAATTCCCCCACACTTAAACTCTTGCTTATCCTCAAGCAATTGAATCAAATCAATTGAGAAATCCGTTATAGATTATACGAACTTTCTTTTCATCATTCCAAACATCTATTCATTTGTAATTCATGACTTGTAATTTTAATGTCTACTACTTCAACCAAACTCGTTTCATGTGATCAAATTACCATGGACAAAATTTAATAGCTAATCTAAACAAAACAAACTTTAATCCTCATGTTTAGCAAAAGAATTTTTATTCCAAAAGTAAATACTTAATCCACTGAGGAAAAACACCCAATTAAACTTCATTGGATATTAGCAAGTATATAATCCTTGCAACATAAAGTAAAAGCATATAGTATCAACTCTTTCCATAGATTTTCTCCCTTTTTTATTATAAGTCTTGTTTCATTCAATGAATGTTTACATTCATTGTTCTTTTGATTTAATCAAGCATCTATTTTGACGGGTTTTTGCCCGCTTCTTTTCATGAACTTTCGCCTTTTTCGCCCTTATCGTTATAGTGAGTTCATTGAGTCGGCACATCCCGAGCTCGTCACTCAAGTGACCGGGTTTTGAGATACCCCTATGGACTCTTCCTCACTCTAACATTCAAGTTTGAATACTCTTAACTCAATTACTTGAAGTATTTGATTAATGGCTATGCTTGATTTTTTTATTTATATATATATATATTTATTTTATTTTATTTTTTTTCACAACAACTTCAAAGAGTATACAGTTGCTAATATAACCTAGAAGTAAACTTGTTTATTTTTCACTTAGGGACTCGACTTACTTTTAGACTTTCAATTCTAAAGCTAAATACAAGGTAAATTTGTTTCTTAAAGATTTCACTACTTAATTTTAACCAAGTATTCTAATCACAGCAGTAGGTGAGTAAAGCATTTGAACAAGTCAATTTCACATTTTGTAGATGCTTATTACAACATTTAGTGCAATATCTAGATTTCATGATAATTTTGAAAAAATTTGGCTTAAAATTGCTTCAGGACAAACATTCAGAGTATAAGTC
Source organism: Laguncularia racemosa (assembly GCA_037954665.1). Taxonomy (NCBI): domain Eukaryota; kingdom Viridiplantae; phylum Streptophyta; class Magnoliopsida; order Myrtales; family Combretaceae; genus Laguncularia; species Laguncularia racemosa. The sequence goes on from JBBMOL010000087.1 coordinate 383,988, forward strand.
AGTTCTCTATTCTCTATATTTTATTATCCTCTCCCCCACACTTAGCTTGAACAGTGTCCTCACTGTTCCTAATTCAGCACAATTAAAGAGGAATTAACAACATAAGGAACATTAGAGGATAAGAGAAAGGGAATACTGGTACTTCCCTGGTATTGGAGTTCTACCCTTAAGCACTAGAGAGTATCATTTGATGATATGTATCCTTGCTGCAGCTGATCCAAAAGAAAGAATAAAAAAAAAACTAAAATCAAAACAAAACTAAAATTGATTTTTTTTTTTTTTGACATGGGTTGCCTCCCATGAAGCGCCTTTCTTTAACGTCTTTGGCTAGACGTTCCTGGCTAGATGTTCAGGTAAGGGTTTTGATTCCAGCTTTGGTGCCTATGGTGATGGGTCAACAACATCCGCAACAAAAACAGGAGAGATATCGCTAGGATATTTCATGGCATCATAAATGTTAAATTTAATCACTTCACCATCAAATTCCATAGTGAGGGTACCATCATTTACATCAATTTTCATCTTGGATGTCTTAAGGAATGGTCGCCCTAATAATATTAGTGATGAATTATGAGAATCATTATCTTCCATGTCAAGCACATAAAAATCAGCAGGAAAAACCAACCCGTTAACTTGAACTAAAACATCTTCTAGAACTCCCTCAAGATAAACATTGGACCTGTCAGCAAGTTGAACAATAACGCTTGTTTCCTTCAAGGGACCAACCTTCAAACGTTGATAAACAGACAAAGGCATGACATTGATCGAAGCTCCTAGATCACACATGGCTTTAGCGATTCCAAGATTACCTATTTTGCAAGGAATGGTAAACATACCTGGATCCTTACATTTAGGAGGAAGCTTCTTCTGAATAATAGCTGAAACATTCTCACTCACACTAGTCTTTTCATTACCTTTCAGCTTCCTTTTGTTAGTGCACAATTCTTTGAGAAATCTAGCATAGCGCAGTATTTGCTTAATTGCATCAAGCAAAGGAATATTTACCTCAACTTTGCGAAAAGTTTCCAGAATCTCTTTTTCTTCCGCTTCATTCTTGGATTTCGCTAATCTGGAGGGGAAAGGAGGTGGTGTCAACACGACCTTTGATGGCTCAACTAGAGACCCTCTAATCTGGTTGTCCTGCTGGCTTGGAGTTGCAATTTCTTTCTTAGTCTCTTCCTCAAGATTAGATGAGTGTCTTTTCTTATTTGATCCCTACAATTCTGTTCCACTTCTCAAGGTAATTGCATTAACGCTTTGCTTCGGATTTGTAACAGTTTGAGAAGGTAACTTACCTTGAGTTTCTAACCTGTTTACAGCAGAAGCAAGTTGGCTTACCTGATTCTCCAAGTTTTGAATGCTCTGCTTTGTTTCCTCCTGAAATTGTTTTGTATTAACAGCAAGAGATTTAACAATTTCCTCAAGAGACATACCTGAAGTGGAAGGAGCTTGGGGTACTTGGTTTGATGGCTTAAGCTGGAATTGTTGGAAATTTTGTGGGTTATTGCCATATCTGAAGTCAGGATGAAGTCAGGATGATCCCTCCATCCAGGGTTGTAAGTATTCGAGTAGGGATCATATTTTCTTTGTGGCTGTCCTGGGAATCCTCCTACCGCATTGACATGCTCATGATTGTCATCTTGCAATGAGGGACACATGTCGGTAGGATGATTAGGAGCAGCACAAATTCCACAAGCCTTCACCTGCTGTGTATTTCTGAGGGCTATTTGTTGCACAAGGGAGGTTAGGTTAGAAATTTGATGTTCAAGGTTAGAAACACTTACCTCATTTACCTTCCTTGAAGATGTATCATGCCTATACCTAAATTGTTGCGAATTAGCAGCCATAATGGAGATCAATTCCCTAGCTTGACCAGGGGTTTTATTCACTATGGCGCCTCTACTAGCAGCATCCATCATCTTCCTCTCCATCGGAAGCAGGCCTTCATAGAAGTATTGAATGAGAAGTTGTTCAGATATCCCATGTTGTGGATAGCTTGCACAAAGTTGCTTGAACCTCTCCCAATACTCATGAAGAGTCTCGGTATCCCTTTGTTTGATGCCACAAATCTCTCTTCTTATACCAACAGCTGTAGACGTAGGGAAAAATTTGTCCAAGAAAAGCCTCACCATATCTGTCCAAGTGGTTATAGAACCTGGAGGCAAATAAAACAACCAATCTTTAGCTCTAGTACTTAAAGAAAATGGAAAAGCACGTAACTTGATTTGATTGTCGGTTATTCCTTACGGCCTCATGCTAGAACACATTATATGAAACTCTTTCAAATGTTTGTGAGGATCTTCATTCTCAAGACCATGAAAGGTGGGTAGCAGATGTATCAAACCAGATTTCAACTCAAATTCAACAGCCAATTCAGGGTAGTGAATACAAAGTGGTTGTTGATTCACATTCGGTGCAGCCAATTCTCTTAATGTTCTTTCAGGATTTGCCATATCGTCTTCTTTTTCAGAATCAATGGATGAATCAGACAAATCCGATGCCAAGTTCAGTCTAGGGGATGATCTAGCTTCTCTTTGCAGCCTCTTAAAAGTCTTCTCAATCTCCGTATTATAAGTGAGTTCACCTGTATGAGAAGAACGAGTCATACAAGAATAGAAATAAATTTGACACCAATCCTTGGCAGCGGCGCCAAAATTTGATGGGTGTCGAATCTAACAAAAATAAAAACTTACTCCTAAACAATTATATGATTTGTGTATAGTAGTGAGTAGGGTCGTATCCACAGGGATTGGTTAAATATATTTCTATTCAAAGAGAATAAAGAGGAAAAGAAAAATGGGGGGTTTTGTTTGTGAATCAAAATAATGCTGAAATCAGATAATAAAATTTTGAATAATGATAAAAGCCTAGCTAAAGGAATCAAGATAGTTTAATTCGAGGAATTGATCATCGATGCAAATGTTTTCTATTCTTATTTCTAGATAAACTGGTTATGGTTATTAACAAGCTCTAATAACCTATCTCTCCTTACTTCCTCGATAATCAAAACAAGCTCTTTGATTATTTCTCTTATCGATTAGACAACCCTAAACAAGCTCTTAGGATTTAATCTATCAATAACATTAAAAACAAGAGAGACCACCAATTCATGCCAGTAGATTATAAGATAACCTATTTAAACAAGATCATACATCCCCATAACATGAATTTGATCATCTATTTTATAATCAAACATGTTATTGTGTCATCGAGACTAGAACTATCAAACAATTACGGATTTGACGTGCTAGTTGACAATATATTAACTTGCTAATTGAGTAGAAGAGCTCTAATTCATACCAATCAACAAAGATAATATTGACAAAAATTCTAGAAGATATATAAATATCTAAAAACAAAGAATAGATTAAAGACAACTCAGTTAGATCTCACAATTCGTGAAGAATTAAACTTCAAGGATCCTTTGGCTAGAAAATCTGCTTAGCTACACATGTTCATTATCAAAACGAAAATTAAAAGTAAAAACATAATAAGCCTCTGTTCCCGGTTTCCTTGCTCTGCCTCCTTCCTTCCTTCTTGTCTCCAAGATGATCCAAACTCCTCTGGGGTTAGTTCTATTTATATTGTTAAGGGAATGGCAGAGGATCTTTAGCTAGCAAGATACGAAAATATCTTTCCTTTTTTGATGTAAATCTCGAGAAGTGAATAATCGTCCGCCTGGCACGCCCAACAACATGGCCGTGGGTTAAGCTGTGCCTTCCTCTGTGTATAATTCACATATCATCTTCCGTGTTCAGTGTGTGCCACGGCTTCCACCACGGCCAGATCCCAAGCCGTGTCTCTCTCTGTTGATAGTCCACATTTCCACCTTCTTGTGTAGTGTATAACACGGCTTGCACTACGGCCGTATTACAAACCGTGCCTCCTTATAGACAGATACACGGCCGTGTACTTCAACCGTGTATCTTTCTGTTGGTTCTTCAAGACAGATACACGGTCGTGTACTTCAACCGTGTATATTTCTGTTGATTCTTCAAGACAGATACACGGTCGTGTACTTCAACCGTGTATATTTCTGTTGATTCTTCAAGACAGATACACGGTCGTGTACTTCAACCATGTATTTTCCTATGGCTTCAAAACTAAGTACACGGCCGTGTACTTCAACTACACACCCATGTACTTTCCTCCGGCGGTGCAAATCCTTGCCTTTGATCCAAATTGTAGATGACTTCTCTAATTTACTTGAATTAGCACTCTTGACTCCATTTAACCTGATTTATCACCATAATAAAATTAAGTACCATTTCCTTATGATTTCTATAAAATCAATAATAAATTAACACAATTCATACTATAAAGATTGAGTATAAAATGGCTCTATCAAATATTGTTGAAAATGAAGTATAAATGGATATTTTAAAATATTTGGAATTAGAAGACATAGATATGATTAGTAGTAAAACTAATAATGATGTTGGCATGAAAATGATGATGGCAACAATGATGATGGTTATGGGAGAACTCATGGTAATTTTGATGATGACATGACAACGGGTGATTAATGATTTATTGGCACTACTATTTATATTTTAAATTTATGCATTAGCATAATGATATATACTTCATTATTTATGCTTCAACTTATATCATAGCTAACATTTATATTGAATTTCATTATTTCCACCGTGTATTTCAAGTAATTTATGAGCATATTTATAGTTTTGAAAGTTAATTTATATACATTATAAAACTTATATTTCTAAATTTCAATTTTTTGAATCCTTTGGCAACGTTGGATTTCGACTTTAACAACCTCACAATCATATGCATGATGATGAAGACAACCTTAAATAGCATTTCGCTATGTAAGTTGTTAAAGTGGAACATAAGTTGTTATTTAATATTTTGTACAATAGCAACTAATACATAATAGTTATTTAGAATCTAAAATATAATCAAATACTGTGATAGCAATTTTATAAATAAGGGAGACTAGAATAGCTATTTCCCTATCAACATCCAAAATTGGATTGGTTAATCCTTTTAGTTGGCTATCTTTTTGATATGATATTACCTTTTTATTTAATGTTGAAAAATATGCATTTATCTTATGCAAGGCTAGTAGCTTTGCTATGTTAGGGGAGCATGGATAATCTTATATTAGTGGACAATGCACCTGTGTTGCGTGTATAAAAATGATTGTGCAAAATAATTAATAAAAATGATAAAAATATGACTTATAATATAAACTTCTAAAAAATAAAAAAATAGCTATAAAATTAAAAGTTAAATATTTATTTTCACCGTGTATAAAATTTGAAATACATAATTAATTTTTGAAAATTCAAATTAAGAAAAAGTTATCATATAACCATCTATTGTGATAGCTCCTTTTCAAGCATGGAGTTATTTGGTAAATTTAAATGTACATAAAAAATCCTTTCCTATCAAATAATATTAAAATAGATATATATAATAAAAGGCTAATTGTTTAGGTTTTCATATATTTAGCTGAAAATGTTTTTTCTTCCCCAATTCGTTTGATTCCAACATAGAACTAAAAGAGGATGATGCGAAGTAAAATAAATACATATGCATAAAATATTTGAAATATGGATATATTATGATTGAAAGTAAATATAATCTTTATGTCATAATTTCCTAAATAGATGATCAAAAGAAAGCTTTCTTAAATGAGATTAGAAGTATGAGTGACAATGTTAAGTAAAAAGCAATTATATAAGGAAGAAAACGATTACTTATTTCCATCAACCACACTTTCCATTGAAAATGTTAGCAAACATTATTACATTATTTGATGTTTATCTTCCTATCGATAGTAAAAGAGTGATTTTAAGAAAATCACCATACAAATCATAGTAAAACCATACGTGAGTTAGATAAAAATCTCTTATACTATAATAGATCTTAAAGGAAAAATTTTGGCAAAAATATCTTAAAAGTAAGATTATTAACAACATTGTAAAGCCAAGATGATAAATCTTAGCAATGATGGTACTATTCACTTAGGGTGCAAGTTATCTATTTTGTAAGTGATGCTTAGTTGATTTCATAATTTTTTTAGTAACTTTCATATAGATGTCTGCATCATATCATGCAAAAAAGAATAGAAATACTTGCTTTAAAAAAATTTAGTAAATGCAAAATATAAATAAAAGAGATAAAACTATAATAGTACTTGAAGAGAAACTTTTATCTTACTATCCCTCCAACTCTAAAACATCTAAATTGTAATGCTTTGGAATTTAGAGCGTTAAAATCCGCCACGCATCACTACTAGGCAGTACCACGCAAATACCATACTATACTCGTACTTTAAACCTATTCAACTTTACTTCACATTGAATCAAATAAATGATTCACAAGTGAGTCATTTTAACCTCACTATATTTAAAGTTAAACAACAATACTTTACTTTAGTGTAACCATCTCCATGAACAAGTCCGCTACAACATTTACTAGGTTTATAATAATTTAATCAATTAACACATAAAGTTTTTACTAGGTGTCATGAAAGGTTCATCTGATTACTATTTCTCCCAAACTACTCATCATCGTAATAATAGTAGTAGTATCCATTAATGTCATTTTGGCAATAATCATAAATGTCCTTGAACTCATCATACTCAGTTGCAATTGAAAAAAAAAAGGATAGAGGTTAAACCCAATATGTGAATATGGAAATATATACCTATGCTATAATAATCACAAATACATACACATATAATGCAGTAGATAAATCACAATCATTCAATTAATTATCTTTTATTTAGTCAACAAACAATACATGGGTACTCATGAGCCCACTATACATATATATATATATGTATATATTAGTCCTAGGTTGGAGATTGCCACTTTTGACCTTAACTTTCAAATTGGTATCGGGAACTATCATCTTTGACCTCAATACCTCTAAAATATACTTGAATTATGTCGATATGCAACTCCATAGGGGACAATGCCATATATTGATAAATGGGTGCCCCCTAGGGATGTGCCTCCTTCGCCCCCTAGACCGAGTTATACACAACCGGCAAACAATTCCTTATCCATATAATTAGTTAGTTAATTTAGTTTCTATTGCTAACATTCACAACTAGCAAATACGGTAAATACATACTTGGTGGAACAATTTCAATTTCAACTGGTCTGCAACTATCAATTATATCATTACCCGTCACATAGCAAAAGAGTAAACTTAATACTAGCCTACATCATGAACTAAGTTTAGTATGGTGATTCAACTAGGGTTTAGTTGTTTATTTCGCGTCCCCATTACTCTATTGTAAGTAAAATTGAAACAAAAGGATTAGAGAGGTGGTCTAGAATAACACGGCCGTATATATGGCCATATACCTGATTGTATGGAAAGCCCTCTTAGCCAGCTCAAGTACACGGTTGTGTATTTGGTCGTGCACTTGTAGTTGGTCATGTATAGGAAGAGCAACTTACTTGTCTTAAGTCGACTAAAAAGTCTGAAATTTGTTTGATCTAGCAACTTTGGTGTCGAGTTTGTAATGCCCAAAAACCTTATATTGGAACAATACTCTACATTTTAACTACTCCATCATTGTTACTAGAGAATGTACATGAATTAAAAGAAAAAGATAGCTTGCCTTTGCAGAATACGTGATGAAAAGAATGATTATGTGTTGCTAAATAGCATCATTGTTATCAAAATCACAGTTTTACTTATAAGATTATACGAGTTTATGATTTTAGGATGCCTTTTTGAGTTAACGCAGTTATAGAATCATTTTTATATAAACTTGTGTTAGAATCATGAGTTTACATGTAAAATCAATAGAATCTTACATTTTTAATTGAATCTACCGATTTTATCTAGTAAAGTCAATTAGACTAAAGATTGAAAAATATAACTTAACTTTCATAAGATATGAATATTATTAGTTATTTGAAATAGTTGGAATTAGTATATAAGAATAAAATTGATAATAGTACCAATAATAATGTTAGCTTCGGTGATAAAGATAGTAACAATTATGGTTATGGTGAAGAAAGAGTTGGCGATATTTTTTATTTTAATAATGAAAAGGGAGTTGGTAATTTTTTTATCTCTATATTTTATTATTATAATTTATATTGTAATGCATCTCATATTGACACTATTATTTATATTATAATTTTATGCATTAGTATAATAAATTATGCTAACTTATTTGTATTATAAATATATAACTTTTATTATGAGTTGTGACTAAAATTTATTTTGAATTTACCTATTTTTATCTTATATTTCATATATTTTTTTATGATTATAGTAAACACAACAATAGTTTTTAAAAATTATTTTGTATAGATTGTAGAAACTTACATTTCTAAATTTCAATTCTATAAACCCTTCAACGATTCTAGTTAGAATCACGAGTTTGACAACCTTGGTTACTTGAGCTAATGAGTGACAAACTTTGGATCGGGATTATAACTGCTGTCATATACCCTAAAATGACATGGTAGTTAAGTGCTTAGGCTACCAAGGGTGGCACAACAAGTAGCTGATAAGTGAAATAATGTTAAATAATAGGCATTATAAGTAAAGAGAAGATATATTGGGTGTAGTTTGGGAATATGGGTCTTGATGGGTTATACGACATAACTACATTGTGATTGGTGGGGCTGTATAATGCTGAGTTCATTTAGATGAAGTTACTTTGGTTTTAGTTTCGGTTTTGGTGATGTGGAGTTTGGCTGCTCCTGTCAACTCCTAATGTTCGTTGTAGTGAAATTTGACCCTAAGTCTACCATCGTGATATTTGGAGTCATAAGTACTCTCGTATTGGATGTTTAAATAAAATAATTAAATGAATTGATTGATTGTCTATTGCATTAGTATGTAAGCCTGCTTCAAATTTGAATATATGTTTGCAATACTGCATATTGGGCCCTTAAGGCTCACTTTATTTTCATTTTAAAGCAAAGATTGTTTAATAGATCTCCTATTCCATGAGATTCTAGCTTTGAGAAGGAGTATGGGGATAAGTACAAAGACCTAGATCTCGAGAATTGTTATTGTTTCTGATTCATGTTTTTAGCTTAGGCTTACTATTAAGTTATGTGTATTGTGTTTATACTTTACAGGAGCCACCGGTGGTTCCATGACTTGTTTACATATGTTTATGTGTTGTGAGCATTATAGACCCCATAACTTAATTACCTATTTTATTATATCCATTGCCTTTTCCAAACTTGACAAACTTCTAAAGCATTTTCCAAAACCAATGAACCATCAAATATTTTTAATTTCAATCATGATTTCAAGGTTCTAAAATTAGTTTAAAAACTCATTTAGTAATGGTAGTTTTACATATTTTACTTATATAAGGTATGTTGTAAATTGTGGTTGCTATAATGAATTAGAGGTGTGACAATTTTGCTAATATGAAATTAAAAATAATGCATTTTATTGTGTTGAATTAAAAATGTCTAATTTTTTCCCCCACAATGTTTAATATTTATTGTTGTGGAGAAAGTTACCATATGTACAATATAAATGTTAAGGATTGTCGATCTCATTTTTTATTTTCTTAGTTTCTTCATCTCGTTACTTTTTGCAAGCAATTTTAATACACTTCCCCATTGGTGGTTTCCTTACAATTACATGACTAACTTTTTTGGTAAGGATAAAAAGATAATATCAGATCCCACAATCTAATCCTTTCACCATTTAACTATTCTGTTATTTAAACCAATATTTTTCATGTTTATTTTTTTCTCTTTATTACTTTTTGGTTATTATCATAGCTTAGATGAAGTTGAACTTCATCTAATTATGTATATTTTAGCTATGAAATGTAAAATTACTTATTTGGAATTTATCTATTAAAGCTCTTATTTTAATTCCTCTCAATTATATAATAATTAGGAAAGGCTATAATGGTAAACTAGCTCTTTTTCAATATAGCCAACAAAACACTAATCTACAGGTGATAATCAACAACTGCACTCTTTTTCACTCTTAATTTTAGGGTTTAAATATTACACTCTTTTAAATTATTATTAAATAATTATAGCAAGCACATGTTGCCATTAGAGGCTAAATTTAAATCACTTATTAAAGATATATCATACATAGCAAATTGTAATCAGTAAGGATATTTACTAGCAAAAGCCAAAAAAAAAGCTAAATTATCACTTAACATTTGGAATAATTAGCTGATGAATACCGACGATAAAATTCTAATGCATGGTAGTAAAAGTTAATGATTTTCCAAAGAGTACTGTTACTATATTTTATGAATAGCTACGTATTTAATATTTTTTTTCTCAATATTCATCAATTATAAATCCTAATGGTGTGTAAGTTATCTTAAAACTTTTTTAAAAAGTATTGAAATATCAAATGCAAACAAGTGAACTAAAGCGATAAAACTCATTAATAATAATTGTATTGCAATCATTTAATACAGTGAAATGAAAACTTTATACATAACTTTAATTCTAGCTAACTCTAACAAGAATAAATTAGAAACAAATTAACAAATAAATTTGATCTGTAAACTCGACCAATCACTTCATGTTGATGATTTCCACATCGTTTGAATGATTTTACAAATATTTAAATGGATGGCTGGGCATTATAATTAAATCAAACAACACAATCCCATGAGACTTTATTTGAATGCCTTCAAGCAACGAAAAAAAGATTCATCGATACAAATACACTACATATTAAAAATAATTTCCATACTGAATATTTAAATAAGATGATTAAATGAATTGATTGATTGTCTATTACATTAGTATATAAACCTACTTGAAATTCATATATGTGTTTGCAATACAGCATATTGGGCCCTTGAGGCTCACTTTATTTTCTTTTTTAAGAAAAGACTGTTAAATGGATCTCCCACTCCATAGGATTCTAGCTTTGAGAAGGAGTATGAGTATAAGTATAAAGACTTAGATCTTGAGAATTGTTATTGTTTCTGATTCATGCTTTTAGCTTAGACTTAATATTAAGTTATGTGCATTGTATTTGTACTTTATAGGAGCCGTGGGTGGTTTTATGACTTGTTTACCTATGTCAGTATGCTGTGTGCCCTATAGACCCAATAACTTAGTTGCTTATTTTATAATATCCATTGTCTTTTCCAAACTTGACAGTCCTTCAAGACATTTTCCAAAACCAATGAACTATGAAATATTTTTAAATTTTAATCATGATTTCAAGGTTTTAAATTAGTTTATAAATAAATTTAATAATCATAGTTTTAGTATTTTATTTATATAGGATACATGGAAAATTGTGGTTGCTATAGTGAATTAGGGATGTGAAACTTTTGCTGATATGAAAATGAAAATAATGCTCATGTGTTGAATTAAAAATGTCTATTTTTTTTCCACAATGTTTAATATTTATTATTGTGCAAAAAGTTACCATATGTATAGTATAAATGCTATAGATGTTGATCTCATTTTTTTTTTTTCTTAGTTTCCTCATCTCTTTACTTTTTGTAAACGATTTTAATACAATTATCCTTTGATGGTTTCCTTGCAATTACTTCACTTAACTTTCCTGGTAGGGATAAAAAGCGATTGTCAGATCCCGAAATCTAATCTTTTCACCACTATAATCCTTTCACCATTTAACTATTCAATTCTTTAAATCAATATTTTTCATGTTTATTTTTTTTCTTTATTACTTTTTGGTTGTTATCATAGTTTAGATGGAGTTGAACTTCATCCTATTATGTATATTTTAGCTATATTATTGAAATGTAAATGACTTATTTGGAATTTATTTATTAAAGTTCTTATTTTCATTCCTCTTGATTATATAACAACTAGGAAAGGCTATAATGGTAAACTAGCTCTTTTTCAATTGAGCAAACAAAAAATCTAATCTACAGGAGATAATCAACAATTGCACTCTTTTACACTCTTAATTTTAGGCTTTAAATATTACACTTTTTTTTTTGGGTCTAAGGAACCTATTTACTTTATAAAGTAATTATGCATTAGACAATGCGAGCAAACATATTTCCTAGCACATGCATTATTGGTGCGTATGCAAGATACACTAAATATACTAATGAACTAAGAAACTTTATATATAAATGGCATTACATGGTAATTAGATCATTAAATGTATTTCAAAATGTATGTGTAAATTCCCTCAATTAATATATGTATTTTATATTAATTTTATAGTTAAAAGATCACTTTTTGGAAGAAGTAAAATTGCTAACATTAACATATTTTCTACATTATTTTTGTAATTTTCTCTTTTTTACTCAATCAATTTTATATATAGTTTGATTTAGTTATTTGATATAGAGATGTACTTTTGTTTCGCACTATTACAAACATGAAAGTAATGAAAAAAATCGAATTTAATTTTGAATCGCTTCTATTCGATTTATTATTTCAGTTACGTATTTTTTTGTGTAGATGTGTCATCCACTAATGAATATATATATAGATAAAGTTGATTTTTTTTTTTTTTTTGGGATCTTAATAGCTTTCGGATACTCATTACCGTTTTCCCATTTTAGGATTTGGATGAACGCAATCAATTGAAAATTTCCATTTACATGAACACTAATGAATATCTGTAAGGTTGAGATAATTAAACAAAAATGCTATACAAATTTCCAACGTATAAAATGGTTCGCAATTCCTACTCAACTTTAAGTTCCAGCACACCTTTTAATAACAATCTGCTGCACAAGTCTGAGATTGGGGAATGAGTGGAGTCGAGAATTTTCTAAAGTCTTGTGTATTATATTTATACTTTAGCTTAGGCTTAATATTAAGTTATGTGTATTATATTTATACTTTATAGGAGTTGTCAGTGGTTTGATGAGTGCAAGAAGATAGGGTTTTTTTATCTTCTAAGTCAAGGTCTTGAGGTATTGATTATGGCAAAAAAAAAAAAAAAAAAGCAGCAACGAAATAGAAGACGAAGAAAAAGAAAAGAGCAATCCAGAGATACTAATTTCGGTCTCGGTAGGAAAGGATTTTGGGCTAAAAGATGGTTACAAATCAATCCAAGTGGGGAACAAGTGACTTTTCTATATTAGTCGCAACTAAATACAAACACAGAAAATGCAGCGAAAATAGGGAAATCACTAACCTCTTGCCATTGCTTAATACGGAGGGGAACAAAACCGTCAAGTCTCGGAACCTCCAAGATCTTTAGAGCATTCAAAAACTCACAAGATAGTAATGTGTTTTTGTAGAATTTTTCATGCTCTGAGATCTTGAATTCAATAGCTATTTATAGATAAACTTTCCATCAAAGTTTCCTAAAATCATGCTAATGGGTTAGTGGATAATATGGTTGATTAGGATTAAGTGGATAGTGGGAACATGGGAATTATAGTTAGTGGAAGTTGTAGTTTGTGGTTCCTAAAAAATAGGACCGTACTTCCAACATTCCAACATTCTCCCACTTGGTCCGTATATTTTATTTTAATACCACAAATCCTTAGACTTTAAGAAAACACAATACATGAATCATGGCGATATTTTCCCTTTATTACTCGAGTAGTATCTTCCATGTATTACAACGTATCAAGTTTTCAAACCTTTTTCCAAACAGCTTAATGAATAAACCCAACATTTATTTTAGGTCCAAACTTTATTGATATTTCTCCAAATAAACAAAATGTGCACAACAAATATGAGAAATATCTACTCTATAGAGTTTCACTAACACATAATGGAACCAAGTCCCATACTGACAACATGATCCTTAAATCTTTGTGGTGGCATGCCTTTAGTCAAAGGATCGGCTAACATCAACTCTATGTTAATATACTGAATGACCACTTTGTTATCTTTAACACGTTCCCTTATGGCCAAATACTTTATGTCGATATGTTTGCTTCGACTTCCACTCTTATTATTTTTAGCCATAAAGACTGCAGTTGAATTGTCACAATACATCATCAGCGACTTAGATATAGAATCCACAAGTCTAAGCCCTTCGATGAAACTCTTCAACCATATACCTTGTGAGGTAGCCTCAAAACACGAAACGAACTCAGCTTCCATAGTAGAAGTAGCAGTTAAAGTCTGCTTGGCACTTCTCCATGAAATGGCTCCACCGGTTAACATGAAAATGTAACCTGAAGTTGATTTTCGAGAATCAACGCATCCGGCGAAGTCTGAATCAGAGTAGCCAATTACTTCCAAATCATCTGACCGTTTGTACATAAGCATGTAATCTTTTGTCCCTTGAAGATATCTCAAGACTTTCTTTGCAGCTTTCTAGTGGTCAAGTCCCGGATTTGACTGATATCTTCCTAACATTCCAACAGCAAATGCAATGTCAGGTCTAGTACAAACCTGAGCATACATTAAGCTTCCAACAGCTGAAGCATAAGGAATGTTCTTCATTTGCTCTCTTTCAAACTCATTTTTAGGGCATTGGTCCAAATGGAGCTTATTACCCTTCATGATAGGAGCAACGCTAGGTGAACAATTTTTCATCCGAAATCTTTCTAAAATTTTGTTAATATATGTTTCTTGAGATAGACCTAAGATTCCTCTATGTCTATCTCGATGAATCTTAATCCCAATGACATGAGATGCATCACCCATATCCTTCATATCAAAATTTTTAGAAAGAAATTGTTTCACCTCATGTAGCATACCCTTATCATTTGATGCAAGTAGGATATCATCCACATATAGGATAAGAAAACAAATCTTACTCCCACTAACCTTTTGGTATATACATTGATCCATGATATTCTCAATGAAACCAAATGAAGAGATAACATCATGAAATTTTAAATACCATTGCCGGGAGGCTTGTTTTAATCCATAAATGGATTTCTTTAGCTTGCAAACCAAGTGATCACCATCACTAGAGGAAAATCCTTTAGGTTGTTTCATATAAACCTCTTCCTCTAGATTACCATTTAGGAAAGCTGTTTTCACATCCATTTGTTGTAACTCAAGATCAAATTGAGCTACTAATGCTAATATTATGCGTAAGGAGTCTTTCCTGGATATAGGACTGAAGGTTTCTATGTAATCAATTCCTTCACGTTGAGTGAAACCTTTAGCAACAAGTCTAGCCTTATATCTTTCAATGTTTCCCAATGAGTCTCTTTTAGTTTTAAAGACCCATTTATTACCTATGGCTTTTACACCGTTGGGCAACGGGACAAGATCCCAGACTTCATTACTCTTCATAGAATTCATCTCATCTAACATAGCATTATACCATAAATTTGACTCATCACAATTCATAGCTTCCTTGAAAGACTCATGATCATTTTCAGCTCCAATATTGTACTCAGATTCTTGTAAATACACAATATAATCACTAGGGATTGCTGATCTCCTTTCTCTAGTAGATCTCCTTAAAATTGGGACAACATTTTCTTGTGGATCATGTTGCTCAATCATTTCTTGATTTTGATCTACTATGATTTCCTCAGCAATTTGTGGATTTTCATTGATTGGTTGTTCAACACCTATTTGAACTCGAGGAGTGTTGTGAACAACAACTAATCTCTCACCTGATGTGGAAGGTAGATCTTGCTCATGAACTATGTCTTGAGATAGATCACTCCCACTTATTGAGTCATATTCAAGAAATTTTGCATTTCTTGATTCCACAATCCTAGTAGTGTGAGATGGACAATAAAATCTGTATCCTTTGGACTTTTCGGTATATCTAATGAAATACCCACTTATCGTTCGAGGATCCAGTTTCTTTTCTTGTGGGTTGTAAACTCTAACTTCAGACGGGCATCCCCATACACGCATATGACGCAAACTCAGTTTCCAACCTTTGAACAACTCAAATGGTGTTTTAGAAACAGCCTTGGTTGGAACTCTGTTTAATATATACGCAGTCGTCTTTAATGCTTCAATCCATAAGGATTTAGGCAGTTTAGAGCTACTAAACATACTTCGCACCATTTCCATTAATGTTCGGTTTCTTCTTTCCGCAATACCATTCTAATCAGGTGAACCTGGCATGGTGTATTGGGCAACTATACCGTTATCTTGAAGAAACTTAGCAAAAGGACCTGATGCTTGTCCATCTTCAGTGTATCTACCATAATACTCACCACCTCTATCGGTTCTCACAATCTTGATTTGCTTATCGCATTGTTTCTCTACTTCAGCTTTGAAAACCTTAAAGGCTTCCAACGCTTCACTTTTATGATGAAGCATGTAGAGATACATGTATCATGAGTAATCATCTATAAATGTGATAAAGTATTTCTGACCTTGATTATCCATATCTGGACAACAGATATCAGAATGGATAATTTCCAATATGGCCGAATTCCTTTTGGCACCTTTCTTTAACTTGTTAGTCTGCTTTCCCTTTATGCAGTCTATACAAGTATCAAAATCAGTGAAATCTAAATGACTAAGTATACCATCATTCACCAATCTTTTAACTCTCTCTATAGAGATATGACCTAGTCTACGGTGCCATAAGGTAAAAGAATCCTTATTCATAACACATCGTTTAGTACCAGCTTGTACATGCATAACATCATGAGTAGCATTATTATGTAAATTTAATAAATAAAGACCATCTAATGAAGAACCATCACCAATATGATTGGATTTATAAAATAAATCAAAACCATTGTTTGAAAAGTTAAAAGTAAATTCCGAAGGTACAAGTTTTGAAACTGAAATCAAATTCCTAGATAAACTAGGAACATAAAAGGTCTTTTCAAGAATTAAATTAAAGCCACTCTTAAGTACTAATATGCATGTCCCAATAGCTTCCACATGCGATTCTATCTTGTTTCCAGAATAGATAAATCGCTCAGCTCCCACTGGTTTCTGCAGGTTTTGTAAACCCTGCATGGAATTGGAAATATGGATCGTAGATCCAGAATCAATCCACCATGTGTTACAATTCACATCAACCATATTAGACTCAAAACAAACATATGAGACTAAGTTACCTTTCTTTTCAAGCCAATTTTTATGCTTGACACAATCTTTCTTTATGTGTCCCTTCTTTTTACAAAAAAAACACTTGGACTCTTTCTTGATGTCAGCATTGGGTTGGATTTTACCCTTCCCTTTTCCTTTGACTTTGCCGGTTTTCTTTCCTTGAGTAACTATCATTGCATTTTCTCCCATCTCCAGAGTTAATCGGGCTTCCTCTTCTTCACACATGGTCAATAGATCATCTATTGTCCATTTGTCCTTATGTGTGTTGTAAGAGATCTTAAAAGGTCCATACTGTGATGGAAAGATCGTCAGAATAAAATGCACTAGGAAAGCATCCGACATCTCAATCTCTAGAGCCTTCAAGCGATTTGCTAAATCACGCATTTTGTTGATGTGTTCTCTAACGCCTTTCACAGAAGTCAACTTAGCAGATGTGAACTTCATAATCAGGGTGCTAGCTAGAGACTTCTTAGAAGTCTTAAATTGCCTTTCAAGGGCATCTAGCAACTCTTTGACATTTTTATATTGATCCACTGAGCCACGAACATCCGCAGTGAGTTTGCTCTTAATGAACATGATACTAAGTCGGTTAGACCGTTCCCATTTCTCATGAAGATCAAACTCAGCTTGAGTGCTTTCTTCACTTAGAAGTGGCTCATCCTTAATAGTGGCATAGTCAATGTCCAAACACCCCAAATGAAGTACATTATCTCTCCAGGTCTTAAAGTTTTCACTTGTTAAAATAGGGATTTCTACTTTAGTATCAGTCAAAGGTTGCATAGCTGCAAACACAAACATGCTTAATTCTTAATTTGAGACTATAACATAAATCATAATTTACCAATGCAAATCATGCAATAATGAATCTAGCGACATAAAAATTGCCTGTGGGCTAAATTTTTAATTCAATAAGATTCATTCCTTATAATAGACATTATATTTCTTTTACTTCATAATCACTTTATGAGATCTGTCCTTAATAAGGCTGATGTGGCTACACCTCAATGCTTTATGGATCATCAAACAAAATAAATGTAAAGTCTAAACATTTCTTATGTGATATCGTATAAATAACTTCGTTCAATAGAGGCTGCTTTGGCTAAACCTTAGTCAAACAAAATTATTTTTATCACTTGAGATCAGATAAATTTCCAGGAAAGACGCGTAGGTTAAACAAAAGGTCCCACTTAAAATCCAACCTCCTTAGACAGAATTCGAACGAATTCCTAGGAAAGATGTGGAGGGGTCACATTTGTCCCATGATAATGTCTCCTTAGACAAAATTAATCTGACTCAATTTAGACTTTTAACTTAATGTTTTATGAAGTTATTTAATGTCTATAATACTAAATGTGATTTCTAATAAATAATCCAATCTAAATAAGGCTGCTGTGGCTATGCTAAAATTTATTAGAATTATTTAATCACAAGACAACAATAACCGCTATTGCTAAACTTCATGCAATAACTCTAAATGTACTTAAATGTGAACAATATATTGCATGCATAATAAATCCGAAACATACATACAATCACATACCAATTTAAGCACCTTGAACAAATACTAAAATTGCAAAAATCCTAATGCAATTTCATTAACGATATTTTAAATAATTAACAAGCTAGTGTATATAAACCATACATTTATATATACACAAATTATTTAAAATAAATACGGAATTTAATACAAAATAAAATTCCACAAAAGTTTTTCACAAAATCGTAAGTGAAAATGTTAAATAAAATTGACATGTTAAATTTCAAGGAAAATGATTTAAGAAAAATACTAAATAATTTACTTTATTTCCAATTTAACATGTCATAAATTTTTATTTAAAAAAAAAGTAATACTTGATGTTGGCAAATAAAATCCAACATTATTACTCAATTATTATACTTGAAAATTGAGTAAAATTAAGTACAAAATTAATAAAAAAAATTAATTTGCACCATAAAACTCTAATTAAATTAATTTTCTCCAGAAAAATTGATATAAATAAATGTATCATAAATTTGATAAAAATTTATCAAAACCAATTTAAATTAAAATTGAATTGAAAAAGGAGAAAAATTAATTTTTCCGAAATCGCAAGGTAGAGGTTTAATTACGGCTCTGATACCAAATATTAGCCGCAACTAAATACAAACACAGAAAATGCAGTGGAAATAGGAAAATCACTAACCTCTTGCCATTGCTTAATACGGAGAGGAACAAAACCGTCAAGTCCCGGAACCTCCAAGATCTTCAGAGAATTCAAAAACTCACAAGATGGTAATGTGTTTTTGTAGAATTTTTCATGCTTTAGGACCTTGAATCCAATAGCTATTTATAGAGAAACTTTCCATCAAAGTTTCCTAAAATTATGCTAATGAGTTAGTGGATAATATGGTTGATTAGGATTAAGTGGATAGTGGGAACATGAGAATTCTAGTTAGTGGAAGTTGTGGTTTGTGGTTCCTAAAAAATAGGACCATACTTCCAACATTCCAACATTCTATGGAACCAAATAGAGAGAAGGGGTAGGTATGGCCTTGTTAGGAAAAGCTTGTCCTCAATGATATTATAAATTCTTCTATGAATATATTATAGTTATTGTATGGTTGAATTATTAAGTGATTTTTATTTTATTTTTGTTAGGGTCGGTGCTATTTTAATATAGGATTTTTTCTATGTCAAGTTCTAAAGATATTAATTATCGCCTCATTAAAAAAAGTCAATCCTCTTTTTTTATTTGCCATTATACTATTGGAAGTATCTTGAGCTGTCTTGCGTAGATTATACTAGGAAGAGCAAGAGCTACATTGCTTATGAGAGAAGGGGAAAATCATGTTCAAAGCTATTCTATTTGTTTTGACCATATTATGGATGCCTCAACCTTTCTAGAAGAAATGGTGCAAGTCTTAAAGCAACATATAGAGATTTTTTGGGGGATAAAATTGTGTGCTAAAATGATATGAATCTCCGATTAGAAAATAAATATATAAATAAATATTGATTTGCTGTGAAGAATTGTTTTTTTTTTTTTTTTTTAAACTCTTTACTGAACTTTTTTGTTAAACTTTGGTCAATAATCAATCCTTCAGCTTTTTCAAGCTATCGCCTTGCATGCAATTTTCTTTTTCTTTTTCCTTTTTTTTTTTATGTTAAAGCATTGGAACCTTTAATACTCTTAGATAGGGCTAATGAAAGATGTACGAATGTAAAGAGTCTGAATTATTTATCATATGATTTCATCCTTTATTTATAAAAGATGGATTAGTTTTGATTTTCTGTTTTCTAATAATTATAATAATAATTTAGATAAAAAAAAGGTTTTTTCTTATTCTCATTCGACGTTCAAAGCCATACTATAGCCAAACACTCGTTAGAGGCTAAATTTAAATTACTTGTTAAAGATATATTACACATGGCAAATTGTAATTGGTAAGGATATTTACTAGAAACAGTAAAAAAATATGTTAAATTATCACATGACATTTGGATTAATCAGCCGATGAATACCGACGATGAAATTCTAATGCATGGTAGTAAAGGTTAATGATTTTCCAAAGAGTACCGTTACTGTATTTTATGAATAGCCATGTATTTAATATTTTTTCTCAATATTCATCAATTATAAATCCTAATGGTGTGTAAGTTATGGTAAAACTTTTCTAAAAAGTATTAAAATTATATACAAACAAAAAGATTTGAAATGATCTAAATATTCGTATTATTTAGGGTGATAAACTTAGAAATTCTTTTATGGATACACTATTGTTATTGCATGGTTGAATTATTAAGGTTTATTTATTTATTTTTTTGGGATGGGGTCGGTGCTACTTTAACGTGGGGTTTTTTCTAAGTCAAGGTCTAGAGGCATTAATTATGGCCACATTGGAAAAAGCCAATCATCTTCATTTAATACTTTTAGATAAGGCTAATGAAAGATGTACAAATGTAAAGATTTTGAATTCTTTATCATACGGTTTCATTCTCTATTTATAAAGGATGGATTGGTTTTATTTTTTGGGTCTAAGGAACCTATTTACTTTATAAAGTAATTATACATTAGACAATGCGAGCAAATATATTTCCTAGCACATGCATTATTGGTGCGTATGCAAGATACACTAAATATACTAATGAACTAAGAAACTTTATATATAAATGGCATTACATGGTAATTAGATCATTAAATGTATTTCAAAATGTATGTGTAAATTCCCTCAATTAATATATGTATTTTATATTAATTTTATAGGTAAAAGGTCACTTTTTGGATGAAGTAAAATTGCTAACATTAACATATTTTCTGTACTATTTTTGTTATTTTTCTCTTTTTACTGTATCAATTTTATATATAGTTTGATTTAGTTATTTGATATAGAGATGGACTTTTGTTTCTCACTATTACAAACATGAAAGTAATGAAAAAAATCGGATTTAATTGTCAATCGCTTGTGTCCGATTTATTATTTCGGTTATGTATTTTTTCGTGTAGATGTGTCATCCACAAATAAATATATATATAGATAAAGTTTAATTTTTTTTTTCTGGGGGATCTTAATAGCTTTCGGATGCTCATTACCGTTTTCCCATTTTAGGATTTGGATGAACGCAATCGAGTGAAAATTTCCATTTACATGAAGACTAATGAATATCTGCAAAGTTGAGATAATTAAACAAAAATGCTATACAAATTTCCCACGTATAAAATGGTTCGCAATTCCTACTCAACTTTAAGTTCCAGCACACCTTTTAATAACAATCTGCTGCACAAGTATGAGATTGGGGAATGAGTGGAGTCGAGAATTTTCTAAAGTCTTGTGTATTATATTTATACTTTGGCTTAGGCTTAATATTAAGTTATGTGTATTATATTTATACTTTATAGGAGTTGTCAGTGGTTTGATGAGTGCAAGAAGATAGGGTTTTTTTTTTTCTAAGTCAAGGTCTTAAGGTATTAATTATGGCAAAAAAAAAAAAAAACAACAACAACTACAGCAACGAAATAGAAGACGAAGAAAAAGAAAAGAGCATAGGAAAGGATTTTGGGCTAAAAGATGGTTACAAATCAATCCAAGTGGGGAACAAGTGACTTTTCTATGGAACCCAATAGAGAGAAGGGGTAGGTATGGCCTTGTTGGGAAAAGCTAGTCCTTAATATCGAAATTCTTCTATGAATATATTATAGTTATTGTATGGTTGAATCATTAAGTGATTTTTATTTTATTTTTGGTTAGGGTCGGTGCTATTTTAATGTAGGATTTTTTCTATGTCAAGTTCTAAAGATATTAATTATCGCCTCATTAAAAAAAGTCAATCCTCTTTTTATTTTTTGCCATTATACTATTGGAAGTATCTTGAGCTATCTTGCGTAGATTATACTAGGAAGAGAAAGAGCTACATTGCTTATGAGAGAAGGGGAAAATCATGCTCAAAGCTATTCTATTTGTTTTAACCTTATTATGGATGCCTTAACCTTTCTAGAAGAAATGGTGCAAGTCTTAAAGCAACAGATAGAGATTTTTTAGGGGATCAAATTGTGTGCTAAAATGATATGAATGTCCAATTAGAAAATAAATATATAAATATTGATTTGCTGTGAAGAATTTTTTTTTTTTTTTAAACTCTTTACTGAACTTTTATGTTAAACTTTGGTCAATAATCAGTCCTTCAGCTTTTTCAATCTATCCTTGCATTGTAATGGTGCAATTTTCTTTTTCTTTTTCCTTTTTTTTTTATGTTAAAGCATTGGAACCTTTAATACTTTTAGATAGGGCTAATGAAAGATGTACAAATGTAAAGGGTCTGAATTCTTTATCATACTTCATTCTCTATTTATAAAGGATGGATTAGTTTTGATTTTCTGTTTTCTAATAATTATAATAATAATTTAGATGAAAAAAAGGTTTTTCTTATTCTCATTCAACGTTCGAAGCCATACTATAGCCAAACACATGCAACCGTTAGAGGCTAAATTTAAATCACTTGTTAAAGATATATTATACATAGCAAATTGTAATCGGTAAGGATATTTACTAGCAAAAGTCAGAAAATATGTTAAATTATCACATGACATTTGGATTAATCAGCTGATGAATACTGATGATGAAATTCTAATGCATGGTAGTAAAAGTTAATGATTTTCCAAAGAGTACTGATATTTTATGAATAGCTATATATTTAATATTTGTTTCTTAATATTGATCAATTATAAATCCTAATGGTGTGTAAGTTATGTTAAAACTTTTCTAAAATGTATTGAAATATTATATGCGAACAAAAAAATTTAAAATTATCTAGATATTCGTGTTATTTAGGATAATAAAATTAGAAATTCTGTTATGGATACACTATTGTTATTGCATGGTTGAATTATTAAGGCTTATTTATTTATTTTTTTGGGATGGGGTCGGTGCTACTTTAACATGGGGCTTTTTCTAAGTCAAGGTCTAGAGGCATTAATTATGGCCACATTGGAAAAAGCCAATCATCTTCATTTAGCGATTATATTATTGGAAGTATCTTGAGGCTTGAGCCACGCTGGCATTGTAAATGAGAGGATGGGAAAATCATGTTCAAAGCTATCCTAGCTTATTTTAACCTTCTTATGGGCGTCTTAGGCTTTCTCAAAGAAACGGTGCAGCATCTTAGAGCAACCTGTGGAGATATTTTACATGATAAATCTATTTGCTAAAATAACACTGATCTTCTATCAGAAAATAAATATATAAGTAAATGCTGATTCTTTGTAAGGAGATGGTTCTCAATTTTTTTTTCCTTATTATTAAACAGTTTTATTAAATTTTGGTCAATGATCAATCCTTCAGCTTCTTCAAGCCATCGCCTTGCATTGCAAATTGTAATTTTTTTTTTTTATTTTCATGTTAAAACATTTGAACCATTAATACTGATAGATAATGCTAATGAATCTCTATAACAAACTTAAAGATAAAATAGAGAAAACCTTAAAAGGGAGAAATTCTTTAATGTGCTTATGTAGTATTCTAAGGAATTTGTAAAGATACTTATAGACTAAAATTATCTGATATGATTGCACAATTTTGGTGGAACCGCAATCATAATTTAAGTAAAGTTCATTTTGAAGATGAAAAGAGATCACGGTTGGGAGGGTGGTACTAACCTTAAGAATAAATCCTGAAAGCCAACACTTGCGATTGGAAAGGCTAACCAGGAAATAAATATTGACATGTTGATCGCGTGAATCAAAAGCCAAAAGGTATGAGATTGTAAAACCATGACCGTTGATTATATAAATAAAAAACTAAGGATTTGAAAAACTTTTGAATTCCATTAGGACAAAATCCTTTATAAGTTCACGAGTTCACAGTGAACCAAAGCGATAAAACTCATTAATAATAATTGTATCATAATCATTTAATGCAATTAAATGAAAAGCTTTATAGATAGCTTTAATTCTAGCTAACTCCAACAAGAATAAATTCTGTAAACTCGACCAATCACTTCATGCTGATGATTTCCACATCGTTTGAATGATTTCACCTTTATTTAAATGGATAGGTGGGCCTTATAATTCAATCAAACAACACAATACGACGAGACTTTATTTGAATGCCTTCAAGCAATGAAAAAAAGATTCATCGATACTAATACACTACATATTAAGATTAACTTACATATCGAATGTTTAAATAAGATGGTTAAATGAATTGATTGATTGTCTATTATATTAGTATTATAAGTCTACTTGAAATTCAGATATATGTTTGTGATACATCATATTGGGACCTTGGGCTCACTTTATTTTCTTTTTTAAGAAAAGACCGTTAAATGGATTTCCTACTCCATGGGATTCTAGCTTTGAAAGTGAGTATGAGTATAAGTATGAAGACTTAGATCTCAAGAATTGTTATTGTTTCTGATTCATGTTTTTAGCTTAGGCTTAATATTAAGTTATGTGTATTGTATTTGTACTTTATAGGAGCCGTTAGTGGTTTTATGACCTGTTTACCTATGTTCGTATGTTGTGTGCCCTATAGACCCTATAACTTAGTTGCCTATTTTATACTATCCATTGCCTTTTCCACACTTGGTAGCCCTTCAAGAAATTTTTCAAAACCAATGAATTGTGAAATATTTTTAAATTTTAATAATGATTTTAAGGTCCTAAAATTAGTTTAGAAACCAATTTAATAATCTTAGTTTTCGTATTCTACTTATATAGGGTACATGGAAAATTGTAGTTTCTATAGTGGATTAGGGGTGTGACGCTATTGTTGATATGAAAATGAAAATAATGCTCTTGTGTTGAATTAAAAATGTCTAATTTTTTCCCACAATGTTTAATATTTATTGTTGTGGAGAAAGTTACCATATGTATAGTATAAATGCTATAGATGTTGATCTCATTTTTTATTTTCTTCGTTTCTTCATCTCTTTACTTTTTGTAAGCGATTTTAACATCTCTTTACTTTTTGTAAGCGATTTTAACACAGTTATCCTTTGATGGTCTCCTTGTAATTACATGACTTAACTTTCTTGGTAAGGATAAAAGGCGATTATTAGATCCCAAAATCTAATCCTTTCACCACTATAATCCTTTTACCATTTAACTATTCAGTTCTTTAAACCAATATTTTTCATGTTTATTTTTTTTCTTTATTACTTTTTGGTTGTTATCATAGTTTAGATGGAGTTGAACTTCATCCTATGTATATTTTAGCTATATTATTGAAATGTAAATGACTTATTTGGAATTTATCTATTAAAGTTCTTATTTTCATTCCTCTCGGTTATATAACAATTAGGAAAGGCTATAATGGTAAACTAGCTCTTTTTCAATTGAGCAAACAAAAAATCTACTCTACGGGAGATAATCAATAATTGCACTCTTTTACACTCTTAATTTTAGGCTTTAAATATTACACTTTTTTTTTTTTAGCTCTAAGGAACCTATTTACTTTATAAAGTAATTATACATTAGACAATGCGAGCAAATATATTTCCTAGCACATGCATTATTGGTGCGTATGCAAGATACACTAAATATACTAATGAACTAAGAAACTTTATATATAAATGGCATTACATGGTAATTTGATCATTAAATGTATTTCAAAATGTATGTATAAATTCCCTCAATTAATATATGTATTTTATATTAATTTTATAGATAAAAGATCATTTTTTGGATAAAGTAAAATTGCTAACATTAACATATTTTCTACATTATTTTTGTAATTTTCTCTTTTTTACTCAATCAATTTTATATATAGTTTGATTTAATTATTTGATATAGAGATGGGCTTTTGTTTCGCACTATTACAAACATGAAAGTAATGAAAAAAATCGGATTTAATTGTCAATCGCTTTTATCCGATTTATTATTTCGGTTATGTATTTTTTCGTGTAGATGTGTCATCCACTAATGAATATATATATAGATAAAGTTGATTTTTTTTTTTTTTTGGGATCTTAATAGCTTTCGGATACTCATTACCGTTTTCCCATTTTAGGATTTGGATGAAGCAATCAAGTGAAAATTTCCATTTACATGAACACTAATGAATATCTGTAAGGTTGAGATAATTAAACAAAAAGGCTATACAAATTTCCAACTTATAAAATGGCTCGCAATTCCTACTCAAGTTTAAGTACCAGCACACCTTTTAATAAATGCTGCACATGTCTGAGATTGGGGAATGAGTGGAGTCGAGAATTTTCTAAAGTCTTGTGTATTATATTTATACTTTAGCTTAGGCTTAATATTAAGTTATATGTATTATATTTATACTTTATAGGAGTTGTCAGTGGTTTGATGAGTGCAAGAAGACAGGTTTTTTTTTTTTTCTAAGTCAAGGTCTTGAGGTATTAATTATGGCAAAAAAAAAAAAAAAAAACAACAACAGCAACGAAGTAGAAGATATATAAATAAATGCTGATTCTTTGTAAGGAGCTGGTTCTAATTTTTTTTTCCCCTCATTATTAAACATTTTTATTAAATTTTGGTCATTAGTCAATCCTTCAGCTTCTTCATGCCATCGCCTTGCATTGCAATGGTGTAATTTTCTTTTTCTTTCATGTTAATACATTAGAAGCATTAATACTGTTAGATAATGCTAATGATTCTCTATAACAAACTTAAAGATAAAATAGAGAAAACCTTAAAAAGGAGAAATTCTTTAATGTGCTTATGTAGTATTCTAAGGAATTCTTAAAGGTCCTTATAGACTAAAATTATCTAATATGATTGCACAATTTTGGTCGAACTGCAAAAAGATTTAAAATTATGTTTAAACTATGCTAAAAAGTATTGAAATATCATATACAAACAAAAAGATTTAAAATTATCTAGATATTCGTGTTATTTAGGGTAGTAAAATTGGAAATTCTTCTATGCAAATTTGAAACACTTCTTACTCATGTATATTTTTCAACTTATAAAATGGTTTGCAATTCTTAATCAACTTCATGTCATGGCACAATTTAATAACGATCATCTACCAATTATTGACGAAGAGCGATCTCAAATTGACCTCACTGATATGTTTCGGTTTAAATGTATTCGAGAAAATACTATGTATCACATTCACATCCACATTTAATACTTGTGGGATTTTTTGTCACATTCACATAAATGTGGATTTTTTTGTCACATTCACATAAATGTGGAATTTTTTGTCACATTCACATCCACTTTTAATACTTGTGGAATTTTTTTGTTACATTCACATCCACTTTTAATACTTGTGGAATTTTTTGTTGCATTCACATCCACTTTTAATACTAGTGGAATTTTTTGTCACCATGTCTATGTAATGAAAAACTATGAAAAGTCTTTAGAAAATTCAAGTAAGGATTTCTCCGTTGCTTCTGCCTCTCTTCCCATAATTCATCTATATATACCCTGAGCATCTTGACGTACTAACGCATAAGAAACACAATTTTATGAAGTAAAGTTCTCAAAATCAAACCTAAGTGTGTAAGTTTGAAAAATTTGAAGCAACCATGTCCATTCGTGTTATTTTCACCCTTGTTGTGGTGACATCTTTCACTTCATCCCACGGAGCTGATTTCACAGTCGTCAATCAATGCTCATACCCGGTTTGGGCCGCCGCCTTTCCCGGTGGCGGGCAACGACTTGATCCTGGAGAGTCTTGGCCACTCCCGGTTACAGCTGGCACGAGCGGGGCACGCATTTGGGGCCGAACCAATTGCAACTTCGATGCCAATGGTCAGGGTCAGTGTGACTCCGGGAATTGTAATGGCGGACTTGTCTGTCAAGGCTATGGTACCCCACCAAACACACTAGCGGAGTTTGCTTTGAACCAGGCCAATAACTTGGACTACTTGGACATATCTCTGGTCGACGGGTTTAACATCCCGCTTGACTTCAGCCCAACCACCGGTGGATGTGGGGGAATCCGTTGCGTAGAGGATATCAACGGCCAGTGTCCATCGGAGTTGAAGGCTGCTGGTGGATGCAACAACCCATGCACAGTGTTCAAGACCGATGAGTATTGCTGTACTAATGGCCGGGGCTGTGGTCCAACTAATTACTCCAAGTTCTTCAAAGACAAATGTCCTGATGCTTATAGTTACCCTCAAGATGATCAGACAAGCACATTCACTTGCCCTGGTGGTACCAACTACAAAGTTACTTTCTGCCCATGAATAATAGTCAGCTATAGGCACGGTTTTCACATATAGGATAATGCATAAGAGAATAAGAGAACCATGTCGTTGCCTATATAGTACTAGGCAAAATATAGAGTAGAATTATGATCCTTTGCACTATCGTAAATCTCGGTCAACTCGTTATTGGTCGATGAGAAATACCGTTCTTGTTCACTTTTCTATGTGTTTTTCACTTGCACATAATTTGTCTTTCAGGTCCGGAGCTAAGTTGGGCGATTTTCCTATAGTTTCCAATTAAACTACTCAGAAAGTAATTAGCTGTCGAAATGCTATTGATAGTGTTACTGATTAATCCTTCGATGTGTTTCTTAGTTCATCTACAAAGGATTAAATGTATAACATGTCAAATATATAAGTAAGAATACAAAAAATTAATAGTAAAAAATAAAAATTTAGAGAGCGAGGAAATTATACATATCATCAGTTCTAATATCATTGACTAGTAAGCAGCAATATTGCAAACTTGGAAAAAGCTTTTGCCATAATCTTCACCTTCCTAAATATATTGACGTATACCATCTCCTAAATTCTCATATTCACTTAATAAGGTTTTGTCTTTTTTAGCTAACTACATGTTACTGAACTAGAAAAGGAAGAGCTAAAACATGTTCCATCTCAAAAGAAGAACAACGTTCATTCCAACTAGGCTATAAGGCATTAACCATTTAATAAGCAATTCAAATGCAAGTTCTAGCATTAATGGTAGCCTATCTGTACCTAGATTTGCTTAGTGAAATTTGTCATTTATTTTATTATTTGTACTCTAAACGTATTAATTTCATTGGAATAGAATTGCTATTCTTTCTATTCCATAAAATATATAAGTAAGAATACGAAAAATTAATAGTGAAAAATAAAAATTTAGAGAGTGAGAAAATTATACATATCATCAGTTCTAATGTCAATGACTAGTAAGCAGCAATATTGCGAACTTGGAAAAAGCTTTTGCGGTAATCTTCACCTTCCTAAATATATTGACGTATACCATCTCCTAAATTCTCATATTCACTTAATAAGGTTTTGTCTTTTTTGGCTAACTACTTGTTACTAAACTTGAAAAGGAAGAACTAAAACATGTTCCATCCCAAAAGAAGAACAATGTTCATGCCAACTAGGCTATAAGGCATTAACCATTTAATAAGTAATTCAAATGCTAGTTCTAGCATTATTGGTAGCCTATCTATACCTAAATTTGCTTAGTGAAATTTGTCACTTATTTTATTATTTGTACTCTAAATGTATTAATTTCATTGGAATAGAATTGCTATTCTCTCTCTATTCCATAAAATAGGTTTCCTTCATATGAATAACTATTTCGTAGGATGAAAATTCTTGCAAAATATTGAATAACTATTCATATGTTGAACCCTATGATTGGCTATTTGTAGCATATTGGTGAAGGTTTGCATAGATAGGCCTTCATATGGGGTGAGATGAGTGACTAGTTAAGCATAAGAAAAGAAAAGAGCAAACTAGGTTTTGCAAAGGTTTATATAGTCTAGGACCAAAAAGACTAAACTTTCTTCTTATTGAACATATAATTACTTTAATGCCTACCTCTTAAAATATTATTTATTTTTATTTTTTAGTATTTTACATAAACTTTTCAAGGTGCTCTTCTTTCACAAAACATTAAAAATAGGCATGGATGCTAAATAAACTATTTGAACAAAAATCTTTTTATAGATTATATAGACCGAATAATAACCCCTAAGTGCAACAAGAATAAGAGAACGTCTTATATAAAAAGGTATTAACGCCTTATCTCTAAACCAAAAGCAAACATGATATAAAAATCAATGGAATTTCAATGCAATGAAGGCAACAATTGAAATTATAAAATTAAATTCATTAAAATTAGAGGGAAGGGAGGTCCAAGTATGTGGACAAAACACAATACTTTGATAAAATTTCACCTCAATATTCATGTGTCTAAGTATTTTTTATGAATAGACTTTTGTTTTTTTTTTGGGTGAAATTAGAACTTTATTTTTCTTTCTCTTGTATCTTCCATGGGGAGAAAATTCGCACATGACGGAGTAAAGAAAGTGCAAAAAATACCAAAAGAAAGTTTACAATAGAAAAGAAATGTTATTGTACAGATTGACAATTGATTAATAAAATACATGTAATTTACATTTTACCTAAACTATCGAACACGTATAGGAGACACTAAGGAAAAAAAGAAGAAGATGTGAGAGTACAAAAGTGCTTTTCTATTCCAGGCTTTCTACTAAAATTAACCTATATAATTGATAAGGAATTGTGATAGTAGTGGTGGAGAGGTAGAGGTTGTGATAGGTAGTGGTGGAGAGGTAGAGGTTGTGATAGATAGTGGTGGTGGTGATAGTGTTTATGATAGTTTTTAATGTTTTAAAATTATTTATTAAGATAATATGAGCTACTTTGACATATATATTAGAGGCTTGCTAGTGTACTTATTTATGGTACTGCTAGCTATATGTGATTTATAATCTTTTAGTGATTACTATGTACTAAATAAGAAGTTATTATATTTCAATATGGGAATAAATTCTAAAACCTCTTATTTAGTATATGAAAATAAAATAGATTATTAAAATAAATATGTAAAATATAAATTAAAAATTTGAAGATTTATATATGTGAAAAATCACACTAGGAGAGCAAATATGTTGTTGTGTCCTATAGATATGTAGAGATTGTGATTATGTAGCAGCAATGGCAATAGGTACAATGGTGTTGATATGCTAATGATGGTGGTGGTAGCATTGTTGAAGTGGTGTCTATGGGGTTTGAGCTAATAGTGTGTAAATATGTGAGTAATATTATATATATATATGTGTGTAATTAATAATAATAATAAAAAATCTACTAAGGATAATATAGAAAATAATAATTATGACTAGGGATTGGATGGTAATTTCGTGACTTAGGTATGCAAGTTCTTTTTAGTTAGGGTTAACACTTTTTCCTCCTTTGCCTCTCACAGAACCCTAGAGCCTTCTTGTGTGAATCCATAGAGAAAGAGATTACGTATAAATTTATAGAGAAGGAGATAACCTTTTTTCCACCACTAGCTTATCGGATTAAGGTAAGTACATAAATCAATGATTGTGAAATGTGATTTACGTATGTATATGGTAACGTAAAGAATTAACGTATTAAGGTTTACAGATCTAAATCAATCCGGGATACAAAAGGGTTGAAATAAGTGATTTACTCACCACAATAACAATTCAGGTCAAGTAAGTGTATTTACTAGTGTATTACATTATAAATTTTATGTTAGATGGATCAATTAGGTTAAATTGAATAGAAATCGAGTTGAGAGATCAATTTATGAGGTGTACAGTAAGATACATGGCCTCCCAACATAACCGTATTGGATATCGTGTTGAAAATGAAAGGTGAACAGAGAGATACACGACCTCTCAACACAGCCATATTATGATCATGTTGAAAAAAAAAATTCAACATGACCACGTTGAGGTCATGTTGATGAATAGTGAATAGAGAGATACATGACCTTATTGAAAAAAAAAAATGACATAGTGAGTAGGCAGAGGTACATGACCATGTTAGAAAAGAAAAAAAAAAAAGAAGAAAAAAACGTGACCTCTCAACATGACCATGTTGAAGACCATGTTAGAAAAAAAAAAAAAAGGACTGACATAGTGAATAGAGAGAGGTAAATGACCATGTTGAGACTATGTTAGAAAAGAAAAACAAAAAATTTATATGGCTTTTGGCATAGTTGTGTACTGCCTTGCACTCAACTATACGGCTCTTAACATGATCGTGTTGAGTTGAAATGTGACTAGTCTCCTTTTGATATTTATAGGAATACAATTTTAAAAGTAAATAATTTGAATCATGTATAGGTTTGGAAGAATTATGAAGCTAGAAAGGTATAAGATAAACCAAATATTATGAGTTAGGTACGTGTATATCATGTTTGTTGCTTATGCTTGATAAATTAGATTTGTGTATTGGTTTAATGATATTGTAAATGAACCGAATTGAGTATACATGTGATTGTGAATTGCTGGGTTCAAGAAACTGAGTGAGGGTCGGTGTTCTTAGAGTGGTACCTTGACGATTGGTATGTGATGTTGTTCCTAATGGAGTCGTGTATCGAAATGATCCGGGTCTTATGTGGAAGGTTGTGTTGTGAAATGTTGTGATGTGTATTGTGAAAGTTGTAGTGTAAGGACTCATGGATAATGAAAAGTACTCATTGTTATATATATATATATAGTCGTGGAAGGTTGATGTGTGAGGACTTATAGACAGTGGGGAGTACCCACTATCATATATATATATATATTATTTTTATGTATAGTTATGGAAAGTAGATGTGTGAGAACTCATAGATAGTGAGGAATACTCACTGTCATATATATTACTATTATGTATGATAAAAGACTCATAGATAGAGGATTACCTTTGTTATATATATATATATGTATATATTGTTTGTGGATGGATTGTGAAAGGATATTTAGGAATGTTATGTGTGAAGATGTTTATGTTGTGATTGTATATCGGCTAAGGATTGTGAAAGATTTTGTGAATTAATATTATGGAGCATTTTGCATGTGTTATTGTTTCTAGCATAGCATGCGTGTGTGTGTGTAGGTATGCATTATACTGGGCGTTATCTTACCCCTCGTAAGAATTTTTTTTTAGTTACAGATGCTACTCGAGAGATTGTAGGATATGTTGAAAACTTAGGAGAAACAACTCAAGATTAGAACAATAAAGAGAATGTAAAATATGTTTATTACGGGGACTAGTAGATAGATTAAGGAAAGATTGAGAATGGAGAATTTCATTAATCTCTGTTATACAGAAGATGATTTATGACTATCATCACGAGTACACGAATGCGAGTATTTGAATAATAGTAGTAATTGAGCCTTTAGGTGTCTTCAAGAAATGAGGACATATGGCGGGTTGTAGCATACTCGAGTTTCGAGGCGTTACATAGTGTTATTGGTGTGGCATGGTGTATTAATGGACATTAGAGAGTGTCCTGATCAAATCTCATGTAGACTTAGTAGGGTAGGGGCATAATAGAAGAACATACCTACGTTGACACAATAATGGTAATTGGTGGATACCAATACATATTTCATTACGTTCGACATTACATTTGTGATGTTAACATTAGCTTTTTCTCTTTTGCAACTTAGATGAATTATCGACTACTTCATCAAGTTTGTGTAAAAACATGGCAAAAGGAGATGCTTCATATTCTGTATTGTAAACATCCCAAGTTTGTGAATACACGCGCTAGGCGTGCGATTATCTTCAACCTTCGTCCGAAATAGTCACTGGCCGCGGGAAAATCTAAATCTGGTCGTTTTGATGTGATTTTTTGCACAAATCCACTAAATCGTTAACTAAAATAAGATAAACATCATCCAATTAGAATCAAATCGCAACAAAATCAAAGATTTACATGAATCAAGAGCAAATTGGAGATCGGTTTCAACCACAAATTCAATTCGTGCCTATGGGAGGGAAATTCGAGCTTATCTAGCTCGATTTCTACTGCCTATAAATAGAGCACGACGGGGGGAAGCCAAATCACGGATCAGAAGAGAGAAAAAGATAGAAAACACAAGGTTTTGAAGCTCGCCGAAGTTCATCCTTCGCCGTGACCACCGACCAAGCTTCGAACCACCCCTTGGAGGCATTTTGGATAAAATCCACCACCACCATTAGCTTCCCTACCTTCAAAAAGCTTAGAAACACCTGCTAGTCGACGAGAAGGACCGTTAAAACGTTGCCGTGATCTAATCCAACCTAGTTCGACCCGACTTGCGAACCGCGACTCGTACCCAGGTACTATTTGTTTTATCTTATTTATTTGTTTTTTCATATTTATTTATTTATTTTACTTAGATATTTATTTTAATAAAAATTTATAATCCTAAAAAATATAAATGATAATGTTAGGGTTTTAATTAGGTTTTTTAGGATAGATATCTTTAATTTAATATAAAAATAATAAAAAATGTAAATACAAAAAAAATAATAAAAGATAAAATAACAAAAAAAATAAAATGATAAAAAATATTGAAAATAAAAAATATAAAAAAAATAATAAAAAAATAAAAATTAGGGTTAAACGGAGGTAAATTAATAATAGGGATAAGAAATAATGAATTATTTTTATCACTTAGAAAAATTCCTTTTAAAAATAAATCCAAAATTGGTTTTCCTTAAATCAAAATTTTTTTTTCTTAGAAAATAAAATGATAAAGCTTAGGCTCAGATTGTTTTTCCAAAATATTGAAAATAATAATGAATTTAAACCCGAGGTGTTTTCACAATTAAAATTAATAAACCCACTAAAGCTTTTTATAAAAAGCGAACTATGGCTTGTTTGATCCTGAATAGCAGATATGTGGGCAAATTTATGGGGCAACTCTAAAAGGAAATAAAAAAATCTCTTTTCCAAATTAGTATGAGTTGTTTTAATTTATATCAAAAATAAAAAAATAAAAAATGTAATAAAAATAAAAATAATAAAATAAAATAAGGAAAAGATATCAGAATATGGTTCCAGTTTTAGAAAGGTAAAATGGTAACTTTAGGGTTTTAATAGGTTAACACTTGAGTCGAGAATCTCTGGTTTTCTTTTCTTCTTTTTCATTTATAAAAATAAAAAGAAGAGATTTTATTGACCAGCTGTCCAAATTAGAATTAATCTGCTCAAATAATTCTAATTCAAAAATTTTTCCTAACCTCTGTTCGGTGGCGACTCCAAACAAAATAAAATTCCTAATGCAAGTCGAGGATTTATATTAGATAAGCGTAGTGTCCAATATAAATTGAATTAGGAATATAAATGAAAAAAATAAAAAAATTAGACTCGACAGGATGGCAACTTTATTGGGGTTTTACAGGCTATCATTGGAGGGAATCACATTTGGATACCAAGATCCAAGCTTACTAGTAGCTGAGAAGTTTACTAAGCTGCAGAGGTCAAAGCCCTAGGGAAGCCTGGATTGAGAGCCCCAACATAGACCTCGGAGGCTTAGATGGTGAAGTGAGCAAGCATCGAGCCACCGGAGATTTCGTGATTCACTAACTATATCAGACGGGAGAAAGGGCATACCGAGTCCCAGATGTCACTCAACCCATGCCAGATAATGTGGGCCTAGAACTGAGAACCTACTTAGAACAAGTTAAGGCTTGGATGGAAGTATACTTTGAAGTTGCAGACTACAAAGAGGATGTCTAGAAGGGAAGGTCCAAAGAGTTTGATCAAAGGAGCAAGGCCTTGGAAGCTCAGTTGGAGAAGACCCAAGCTAGAGTCAAAGAGCTGGAAGCTATCATCAGCAAAAAACTGGTGCCCACATAACCAAAGAAGAGAACTAAGAACTAGATTAGCATTGTATTTTTTTCCTTCCTTTTTATGTTTTAAGTATCGAATTCAAAGTTCCCAATATTAATAAAAATAAAGTTTTAGTATTATATCATTAATCAATTGTTGGCCCTTTTTTCTTTCAAGCATATGTGTGATACATGCATCAAGCTAAAAAATGTGTACCCAGGTGTCAAAGATAGCTCCCAAATAATCGAACCCTCCAAGGAGCCCAATCTACACTCGCTTTAAGACCAAAATGGCAAATAGTGGCAACAATAGCGATAACCACAATAATGCTAGCACTGACACCACCTCAAACCCAAGGATCGTATCCCTAGAACAGATAGTCTAGCAATTGGTTGCACAAGTCCACCTCTTGACTGAGAGTATCGGCCTCTTTCGTACCACTAAACCAACTCAGAAAGAACATTCAGGGGCTAGAAAAGGGAAGGCAGTAGAAGGTCAACCTCTAGAGTATGAGGAGATCAATTCCTACCTCAACTCAGCATTCGAGTATGAATCGAGAGTTAACCTCGGTCCAACCTCAGACGATATAAAAAAGGAAACGGAAGATAGGCAAAAGGAGATGGAGAGAAAGCTTTTCCAACAACTAGCTAACAAGATGAAGACATTAGAAGGGCCTGACAGCTTTGAGTAGGCAGGAATCACCAGCCTACCAATATATGGGGAGGAAGCTTACCTAGAAAAGTTCAAGACCCCAGAGTTTGAAAAATATGACGGCACTGGCCCTAAGATGTATATAAGGCTGTACGTACGGAAGATGAGCAAATATGCCCAATATGACCAACTCGTGGTCTAGACCTTTTAAGACAGCCTCACAGGCCCCGCCCTCGTTTGGTATTCACACTTAGACTTCAACTAAGTCAACACTTGGGAAAGACTCGCTCGGGCATTTTACGACCAATACAAATTCAACATCGAGGTTATCTCTTTGGTAATGGATTTAGGAAGCCTTCGAAAGAAACACACTGAATCCTTTAAGGAGTATGCCCAACGCAAGAGAGCCTAAGTTGCCAAAGTAATAACCCCAATCTTTGAAAAAGAGTTAACATTCATCTTCGTCAACACTTTAGAGAAGACTTACTTCTCACATCTAGTAGGCTAGACATCATTCAGTTTCGCACAAGTAGTGGCAGCGGGGTGTCGAATCAAGCATGCCATCACGTCAAGGAGACTCCAAACAGTCGACCCTCTTAGAATCACATTATCTTAGAGGCCTATTGGAGGTAACAAAGCCAAGGAATCCACCGTTAACATGGTTAACTCCGGTAGAGTCGACAGGGTTGGGTCCCGTGTAACATTTCAAACCGTGAATGCCCCAATCCAACAATTACCAATGAATCACACCTAGCCTAGCAAGGTCACAAGACAATTTACTCCAATATCGATCCTGCTCAGCCAAGTCTTTGCTCGGCTACTAGCAAATAATTTGATCAGCTTTGAGATTCCAAGTGACCGGTACAAGCCAAGGAATTTTGACCCAAGCCTCAAGTGCGATTATCATATGGGCCAAGGAGGTCATTCCATAAACAGATGTTGGAGGCTCCAAAACAAGATTCAAGATCTGATTAATGCCTGAATAGTGTAGTTGGACTTTATCAATGCATTGGCACCTAATGTCAATACTAGTCTACAGCCCAACCATAAGCCTACCTTTAATATGATTACATTCGAAGAGTTGAACTTCAAATTGAAAGAGTCCCCAAAACAAGAGAATATAGTAGCGTAACAAGAAAGTTGCTCACGCTAAGTCTCAAATAAAACTCTTAAATCACATATTAAGAGGAGGTGGTTAGCTGGAGACCTAGCAGTCGGCACCCTAGGCGAATCACATGGGAGGTTTGAGTATCTAGAGAATTACTCTTTCACCCCAATCGAGTATGGGCCACCTAATGGATGGGGGCTCGAGTTTGAAAAAGAAGACAACCCACTGAAGGAAAAAGAGGAGTCCGTAAACATGATCAAATCGGACTAAAAGCTGATAGTCATAAAATGCCATAAGGGATAAGCTACTGAGGTGCAAATCTTAAAAAAGAGATATGTATTCAATATCCCAATACCCTAAGAGAGGTATAAGGTGGCGCCTTTCGACTATCAAGCCCTCGAGTGGGAAAGACCTCCCATCATAGGAGGAATCACCCACTCTAGGAGAGTTTATGACCCCAAGTACAAGATCTCAACTGAAGAGCCTAACACCGCAGTGGTCAAAGCAAGCGAATACAAAATCATGGAACGACTTAACAAGGTTCCAGCCCAGATATCACTTATGGGTTTCCTCACAACGTCTGAGCCCCACAGAGAAGCACTCTCCAAAGTACTCAAACAGATCAAGGTACCAAAGGGCATCGCAACAGAGAAATTGAGCCATGTGGCAGATTCAATCTTCACCATGGATCAGATATCTTTCTCTCCCGAAGAGCTGGGAGAAGATGGAGACCAACACATGAAACCACTGTTTATAGTGGTGAAATGCAATGACACAATTGTGTCTAGAGTACTCATAGACAACGGGTCTTCTCTCAATGTATGCCCTTTGGCCACCCTTAACTTGTTGGGGGTTGATGCAAGCAACATCAAGCCAAGCTCAACAGTGGTTAGGGCCTCCAATGGGTCCAAGAGAGAGATAGTGGGGGAAATCAGTTTGCTAGTGGAAATTAGTCCATAGATATTCCACATCTCTTTCCAAGTCCTCGACATTCTAAGATACTTCAATTTACTATTGGGAAGGTCGTGGATACATACCGTTGGAGCCATACCCTCGAGTCTACATCAGAAGGTCAAGTTCATAGCAAATGGATAGATCATCACTATACTAGGAGAGCAGGACTATGCTATCTATAAAGAGACCGCTATACCTTACATCGGGGAAGACGGTTTTGAAGATTTTGGGCTCCAAATATTCAATGAAGTGAGTATGGTAACAAGTAAGGAGGGTCATTAGTTCAAGGAGGGACAACAAGGGATGTTTGGACTAAGGTATGTTCCTACATCCCAGGAAGAGGCACAAGAAAGAGGTATCAAAGGCAAAAGGAAAGAGAAGTCAAGCAATACCTAGATGCATTTTCCACCCCTCTAATAATCATTTATGCAAACAACTACTGTTCAAGAGCCAAGGATAAGCGAAATTGACGTTAACAATGAAGGCTGAGCCTCTCGCATGTCTAATCAGCATCCAGCTCTTAATAATTGGTTCTGTTATCCTATTGATAGCACTAGGTCAGCTCAAGGATGGGGAGCAATTATTAAACAAGTTTCTATTGTGATTATTATTCTTCGGATTCAATAAATTGTAGCTTATTTCTTTTGCTTATACATACATGTTCTCTCTTCACTTTACCCATAGATTCCCTACTATCGAATGTCAAGGACATTTCGCACAGGTAAGTAATGAAAACATCGATATCATTTCCGACACTGTTGGGTCAGCTGTTGGAAGCGATGTCCTTAGCTACAAAAAAATACAAGAAAATTTGCAAAAGCGTGAACAAAGTAAAATCTCAATTAATGAGCCGATGGAAACAGTAAATCTAGGAAGCATTGAAGAACCTAAAAACCTCAAGATTGGGGCCAATTTGAGTAACGAGCAAAAGCAGGAGATAACTAAGATGTTGACTAAGTATGCAGATGTATTTGCCTGGTCATATAGTGACATGCTAGGGCTCGACCAGTTAATAGTAGTTCACAAGCTTCCCACGAGAGAAGATGTCAAACCTAAAAAATAAAAGTTAAGAGGGTTTAAGCCTAACATCTTACTTAAGATCAAAGAGGAAGTAAAAAAACTACTAGAAGTAGGATTCATTGAGGTGTTAGACTACCTGGAATGGGTAGAAAATATAGTCCCTACTCCAAAAAAGAATAGGAAAGTGCAAGTGTGCGTAGACTTCCAAGACTTAAATCAAGCTACGCCAAAAGACAGTTTCCCTTTACCTCACATCGACATCCTGGTAAATAATACCGTAGGGAACCATCTCTTCTCATTTATGGACGGTTTCTCAGGATATAATTAGATAAAAATGGCTGAAGAAGATAAAACCAAAACAACCTTTATCACAACATGGTGAACTTTCTGTTACAAAGTTATGCCATTCGGTTTGAAAAATGTCGGGGCAACGTATTAGAGAGCCATGGTCGCGATACTTCATGACATGATGCACCAAGAAGTGGAAGTATACGTTGACGACATGATAGCCAAGTCTAAAGGAGAAGAAAGCCATGTGGTTATCCTGAGGAAATTGTTCAAGCGATTGAGAAAGTTTTAGCTCAAGTTAAATCCTGAAAAGTGCACTTTTAGGGTCACAACAAGCAAGCTGTTAGAGTTTGTCATAAGCCAAGAAGGTATCAAAATTGACCTTGACAAAGTAAAGGCCATACTAGAACTACGCTCTCCATGCACTATCAAAGAGGTAAGAGATCTGTTAGGAAGGTTAAATTACATAGCCCGTTTCATCTCACAGCTCACAGATAAATGCCGCCCATTATTTCGTCTGCTAAAAAAGAATGCCATGGTAGAATGGGACGATGAATGCGAAGAAGTGTTCAGAACGATTAAAGACTATCTCATAAATCCTCCAGTCTTGATAATTCTAAAGCAAGGAAAGCCCTTATTCTTATACCTCACGATACTCCCTGAATCCATGGGGTACGTGTTGGGGCAAAAAGATGAAGA
The DNA here is from genome assembly GCA_037954665.1 of Laguncularia racemosa. Taxonomy (NCBI): domain Eukaryota; kingdom Viridiplantae; phylum Streptophyta; class Magnoliopsida; order Myrtales; family Combretaceae; genus Laguncularia; species Laguncularia racemosa. The sequence goes on from JBBMOL010000087.1 coordinate 424,599, forward strand.
GGGGAGGGAACGTTCCATATATTATCTAAGCAAGAAGTTCATGGACAGGGAATAGTGGTACTCTAAAATAGAAAGAACTTGCTATGCTTTGATTTAGGTCATGCACCGGTTAAGGCAATACACCCTTTATTATCCCATTGAGTTGCTAACAAGACGTGATCATCTAAAATACTTGGTAGAGAAGTTCGTTTTGTTAAGGAGAATCTCCAAATGGAAAATGCTCTTATCAAAATTTGATATCACATATATAAATCAAAATTCAATAAAAGGGAAATTTTTAGTCGATCAGTTGGCAGAACACCCAATTGAGGGAGATCCCTGAGAATCACAAGCCCAATTCCTTGATGAAAATATATTAACAGTGGAGGGCAAACCAACATAAGATTATGGGATAGAACAAAGCTCTAAATGGAATATGTTCTTTAATGGAGCTACCAATGTTTTCGGTTGTGGGATCGTGGCAATACTAATATCACCAAAAGGAATACAATTCCCCTTAGCGATGAGACTCACATTTCCATATACTAATAATATCACAGAACATGAGGCGTGCATTGATGGGACGATCTGACCGTTCTAACAAGTTTAAACCTCTACTCAATCCTAGCTTACGATCAGTTCTCAGGCAAGTGTACCTATCGACTAGCAGTATAGCATAGGAGTATAGGTATCGATCCCACGAAGACTTATAAGTACTAGTACTAATGATTCTCCTACTATCTAACTTCTCACTATTGATGATCTCAACTATCCTAATTATTGCCTAAACCTGAAAGAAACAAATAAAATGAACAAAGTAAATGTAACCAAACACTCCCTTAATTAATTCAATGATCTAAACATACCCTGCCCAAGATCCACCCCTAATTCTCATGTAGCTTTTACTCAATTCCACACTATCCAATGATTAATATCCAAACTTTGATCTGCGGAGTTTCTTACACTAGATTAGAGTCTTTCTCAAGATCAATAATCCCTAATCCTAATTAAGCCAATTAAGATCTCTCTTCAATTAACATAATCAAGATTGCAATAGAATTCTAGGATTCTCAATTGAACTAGACCGCAATGACCTCGTTCAATATAGAAGACCTCATATAACCTATCTCTAGGATTACAAGGTGTCTTTTTATTCATGCAAGATCTACTCTATTACCGATTTCTCAATCTTAATAACAGAGATATAATTCCATCCTAATATTGCGCACATATCAAGATGAATAAACTATAATTGCAACATGAACAAACTCAAAGAATAGAATTAAATTATTGAACATAACATCAACAATTCTGTCACATGATACTCAGGGGTTTCTTAAGGGAACGGGTATGAAACAATTAGCCACTCATGAATCTAATAAGAAGAGCAAAACATAAAATAATTGAGTCCATAAAGAAAATTCGAACATGAAATATCTTGGCTTCCAATCCGAAACTATTCTGGCAACAGCTCCTGGCAGCAGCTTCTCTTCTCTAGGGTTTCTCTCGTGTCGCCTCCTCCCTCTTTCTCATTAGAGTTGTTCTATTTATACTTCTTGAGGCATGGCCGAGCATCTTCAACTGGAAAGATACGATTCTATCTTTCCTTTTCCAAGTGAATCTCGTCAAGTGAATAATAGTCGCCTGGCACGCCTAACGGCACGGCCAGATTTCAAACCGTGTCTCCCTCTAGTCGAAAATATGTAACTCCTCAATCTTGATCAGTGTTTGGCACGGCTAGGAACACGGCTAGCAGCACTGGTAGCAACACGGCTAGAAGTACGGCTAGACTATAACCCGTGCCAAGTTTTGGAGTTTTCCACGTCTTCACAGCGTATCCCACGGCTTCAAACACACCCATATCACAAGTCGTGCTTCCTTTCCAAGTGATGCTTTCATCTTCAGGTGCGCCCACGGTTCATGACACGGCCGTGGCCTTCCACGTGTTGTCCATGAGTAACTTTAACTTGATCTTTTAAGCTTCAATTATGCTCCTTTTGTGATCTTTCTCTTTCTCTTTGGTATTATACCCTGAAACATATATTTATCTGTTAAATACCGAATCCGCATTAATTTTATTCAAAAGATTATACAAATTAATCATTAATGCCCATGATTTAGCAGGGTTAATTTACTCTTATCATGCATCCTTAGCCTCAAAATGGCGTGCCACATGGAAATCCATAAATTAGAAGTATATGGAGATTCTTTACTCATCATATTATAGACACAAGGGGAATATAAAACTAAAGACCCTAAATTGGTATCGTACCATCAACATTTGATAGAGCCGATCGACAAATTCGAAGTAGTCACCTTCACATACATCCCGAGGACTCAAAATTAGTTTGCAGATGCCCTCGCCAGATTAGCATCTATGGTTTAGATAATAGGGGGAGGCGTAGTCCAACCATTGAAAATAGAAATTGAAAATCGACTTGCCTACTGTTTGGTAATCGAAAAAGCACAAGATGATAAGCCCCGGTATTACAATGTCAAAACTTTCCTCTAAGAAAGCAAATACCTCGAAATGGCTAGCAAAAATGACCAAAGAACTTCTTACTAAATGGGCCTGTGCTTTATAGAAGATCACTTGATACCACCTTGCTAAGATGTGTGGATAAAAAAGAGGCATGTAAACTGATGAAAGAAGTGCATGAAGGAGTATGTAGACTTCACATGAACAAATACATGCTTGCTCGAAAAATCATGAGAGTGGGCTATTACTAGTTTACAATGGAATTGGACTGCATTAAATATGTCAAACACTGTCACTTGTGTCAAGTTTATGCAAACTGAATAAATGCCCCACCTAAAGAGCTTCATTTGTTGTCTGCAACATGGCCATTCTCCATGCGGGGTATCGACATCATTGGGCCAATCACTCTAAAAACATCCAATAGTGACAGATTCATATTGGTAGCCATTGATTATTTCACCAAGTGGGTGGAAGCTTCATCATATGCCAGTGTCATGAAATGGGTAATAGTCCGGTTCCTAAGGAGGGACATAATAGCCCGATATGGAGTTCCTGAATCAATTATCATTAATAACGGCACCAACCTCAACAACAAGTTGATGATAAATTTGTGTCAGCAGTTTCATACAAACCACATAAATTCAACTCCTTGCAGACCTTAGATGAATGGGGCAATGGAAGCAGCCAACAAGAACCAAAAGAATCATCAAGATGACAATCACTTACAAAGATTGGCATGAGATGCTACCATTCACTTTCATGGCTTACATAACCTCAATCTGAACATCTATTGGGGTTACCCCATATTCTCTAGTATATGGTACTGAAGCAGTTCTACCAACTAAAGTCGAATACCATCCTTCAGGATCCTATCAGAAGTGTAGTTAGATGAATTAGACTAGGTAAAGAAGAGACTTGATCTGTTGAATTTAATTGAAAAAAAAAGACTCGTTGCGTTATGTCACAGCCAGTGCTACCAACAAAGAATGGCTCGAGCATTCAATAAGAAAATGAAACCTTGATGTTTCAAAGAAGGAGATCTGGTGCTAAAGAAAGTTCTCCCAAATGCTCAAGATTCAAGAGGGAAGTTCACCTCAAATTATGAGGGCCCATATGTTGTAAAAAGGGTGTTGTCAGGAGGGGCTTTAATATTAACCCAAATGGATGGTCCAGAATTGAGAGACCCCATTAATATGGATGCTGTTAAGATATACTATCGTTAGGCAAGAAAATTGAGATTTTGCCAAGGTTTATGAATGCTAATATTCAGTATAAATTTCGTTAAGTTTAGTTTTCATTTCTTTTACAAGCAAAGTTAATGTCTTTGAATGATCGATTACTTTGACCAATTCTTATTAAACAAACTTTCATAAACATACTACCCATTGCCTTACCATGAAGAATGAACATTAAAATAATGATAAATCTCAATGGATTTTTCTCTTTTATATAATTCCACCTATTTTTTAACATTAAACTTGGTGCATTAATAGGATAACACCATAATCACAAGAGTCATGCTCACAAGAAAGAAAGTACATTAAGGCCCTCAACCCTGCTTTGAAGCAAGAGCAAGAAAAAAAAAAGGGAGCAAACTGGCACGAAGCTTTGGTTGTTTGGTTTCTATCCGCGATAAACCGGTAAGAATTTAGAGTAAATAACCATCATTCATCATTAATCACATATTCTAAGATAAGTAGTTTAAAAGACATCTCTTATCAATCATTTGACTAGTTCGTTAGAAGCGTTTTCAAAAGTATTAGGTAAGTCAACCTACTATGGGGCACTTTCCCAAATACAATAACCTAAAGTTAGCTCACAATGGGGCACTTTCTTGGTTATACATTTTTAAAATCAACCCACAATGAGGCACTTTCCTAGACATCCTTTCTTAGGGTTAACCCATAGGAGCACCTTCCGAGACACCTATTCTTCAAGGTTGCAAGTCTAAGGAGATGCTTCTCGCTATCGGTTAGTCAGCTTATAGAAGCACTTTTTTAGATAATTTATCGTTTAGTTAACTCATAGGGGCACTATTATAGATAATTTATCGATTTTTTAGCTCATAGGAGCACTTCTCTAGATAATTGATTAGTCAGCTCATAGGAGAACTTTTCTAGATAATTGATTAGTCAGCTCAAGAGAGTACTTTTCTAAGATAATCTAGCAATTAATTAGTTCATAGGAGCACTTCTCTAGATTATCCCCTTTAAGGTTGTTAGTCCTATAAGGCACTTCCTAATATTGATGAGTCAACTCATGAAAGCACTCTTCCAGAACATTTCTCCTCCAACAGTCGCTAGTCTAGCCAGACGCTTCTGTTATCAGGTGGCTAACTCATAAGAGTGCTTCCTTAGACAATCTTTTCTTTATGGTCACTAGTCCTATAGGATGCTTCCTTGTTATCAGTTAGTCTACTTACAACTAACACACTCCTAAACAATCCCTAAGATGTTTCCTATCGTCGATTAGTTAGCTCATAAAAGCACTTTTCTAGATGATATCTTACTCCAGGTTGTTAGATTGTTGAGATCATTCCCCTAAGCAGTCTTAATCATCATAAAGAATTCATGGGATTATTAGCTCATAAAGCATTTTCCTACTATGACCGAGTTCAAATAACCAACCAACTATGGTGTTATCCACTCAATTTGTCAACTAAAAATGGTATCTTTTTTGTCTTTGTAGTTAAGTTTTTTAAACTTTACTACAAAGAGGGGCAACTGTAAACACCCTATTTTTGCCCCTAATAATTAATAATGTTTAGTTTACAAATTTTTTCATTTTTTATTTAGGAAAAATAAAAGAAAAAATATCCCAATTTTGGAAAATAATATTAAAAGTAATAATAAAAAGAGTTCAATAATTTTTACAAATTTTTAGAAATTCAAAATAATATAAAAATAATAAAAATTGCATCACATATATGCAATTTACGTTAAATAAAAAAAATTGAGAAGTGGGCTAGGCCAGCTGGTTCAGATCATGACCTCGTGTGCACAAGGGGGAGGGGGGTGATCAATCGCAAGTTCAAAATGTAGGGGAAGCAATATGTGTTTTGCAATTTTTTTTTTCATTTCCCAGGACATGTGTTAGCACCTGATTGGATGGAGGGAATGCACGTGTTGGACGTGTGATCGTCTTTAACCTCCGTTCAAAATAGTTGTCGGCTGCGGGAAAATCTAAATTTGGCCGTTTTGATGTGATTTTTTGCACAAATCCACTAAATCTTTAACTGAAATAAGATAAACATTATCCAATTAGACTCAAATTACAACAAAATCAAAGATTTACATGAATCAAGGGCAAATCAGAGATGGGTTTCAACCGCAAATCCGATTCATGCTTATTGGAGGCAAATCTGAGCTTATCTAGCTCGATTTCTGGTGCTTATAAATAGAGCACGACGGGGGGAAGCCAAATCACGGATTAGAAGAGAGAAAAAGATAGAAAACATAAGGTTTCAAAGCTCGCTGGAGTTCATCCCTTGCCGCGACCACCAACCAAGCTCCAAACCACTACTTGGTGGCGTTTTGGATAAAATCCACCACCACCATTAGCTTCCCCACCTTTGGAAAGCTCATAAACACCTCCTAATCAACAAGAAGGACCGCCAGAAAGCCGCTGTCGAAAACCTTCCAGCCGTTGTGATCCAATCCAATCCGACCTGGTTTGACCAAATCCAATTTGATCCAACCCGCCCCTCGAACCGCGACCCGTACGCAGGTAGGTTGATTTTTTGATTTTTATTATTATTTATTTTATCTTATTTATTTGTTTTTATTTATTTATTTTACTTAGATATTTATTTTATTAGAAATTTATAATCCTAAAAAATATAAATAATAATGTTAGGGTTTTAATTAGGTTTTTTAAGATAGATATGTTTAATTTAATATAAAAATAATAAAAAATGTAAATACTAAAAAAAATAATAAAAGATAAAATAACAGAAAAATAAAATGATAAAAAATATTGAAAAATATTGAAAATAAAAAATATATAAAAAATAATAATAAATAATAAAAATAAAAAAAATAAAAATTTGGGTTAAATAGAGGTAGATTAATAATAGGGATAAGAAATAATGAATTATTTTTATCACTTAGAAAAATTCATTTTAAAAATAAATCCAAAATTAGTTTTCCTTAAATTGAATTTTTTTTTTAGAAAATAAAATGATAAAGCTTAGGCTTAGAATTTTTTCCAAAATATTGAAAATAATAATGAATTTAAACCCGAGGAGTTTTCATAATTAAAATTAACAAACCCACTAAAGCTTTTTATAAAAGCGAACTACGACTTGTTTGATCCTGAATAGCAAGTACATAGGCACCCTTATGAGGCAACTCTAAAAAAAAATAAAAAAATCGCTTTTCCGAATTAGTATGAGTTGTTTTAATATATATTAAAAATAATAAAAAATAAAAAATAAAAAATATAATAAAAATAATAAAATAATAAAATAAAATAAGGAAAAGATATCAGAATATGGTTTTAGTTTCAGAAAGATAAAGTGGTAACTTTAAGGTTTTAATAGATTAACTCCCGAGTTGAGAATCTTTGGTTTTCCTTTTTTCTTTTTCATTTATAAAAATAAAAGAGGAGATTTCGTTGATTAGTTGTCTAAATTAGAATTAATCCGCTCAATTAATTCTAATTCAAAAAATTTTCCTAACCTCAGTTGGGTGATAACTCCAAAAAAAATAAAATTCCTAGTTCAAGTCGAGGATTTATATTAGATAAGCGTAGGGTCCAATATAAATCGGATTAGGAATATAAATGAAAAAAATAAAAAATTAGACTCGACATGTATATATACATGCAATTTTGTCATTTATTGAGAAGTTGTTTTGAATTTCTATGTGTTTAGACATTTATTAAATATTATGAAATATTCGAAGTTGTAAAATTGTATATATATACATTATATGTGAAAACAATAGGGGGTAACAGTGTTGGTGCACGGAATGCATACTAATTTATTATAAATTACAAAAATGCATAAATTTAATCTTGTAGTGGACCATATACATATGCAAATAATTAAAAAAAAAAAACATTGTTTCCTATCCGTGTCCCCTCCTATCTCCTACTCCTAGTTAAATGCCTAACTAGCTAGGTGAAGGTGTTAGCTGACCTTGCACGTGGAGTTAGAAGAGATTCAGACTCCTGGGTTGGATGCTAGTGGGGAGTATTGTCAAACGCTCGCAGAAACACAAGACTCCACTCTATTGGTTGATTGGATGATTTACCTTGGTACATAGGTTACTTTCCAAGGCATTGCTTTTGTAGAGCTGGCGGTATTGGGATAGGACTATTGATAGAATGCTGATGCATTGCCTCGTATTGGCTGACCATTGGCCTTGAGCTAGCACGCATCGCACCAGAATCAATATGTATCTGTTTATCCTGTTGGGATTTTCTTATGGCTCACTTCAGTTTTATGGTTGATGTTGCCCCCTCCGCTCGTCGTTGCGTCGAAACCGATTCTACCTCCTCTTAGGTGTTCTACTACTACTACTGCTACGATTGCGGGTACAATGTTAACCCCCCCACTCCCCACCATGGTGAAGCATGAACTGAAGACCCTAAGTTGCTATTCTTACGGCCGTTTCTATATCCGGTGATAAGCAGATTTGTCGTAAGGTGTCACCCTATAAGTATGAATAAAACATAAATTAAGGTTAACTTGATCATGTGATTATTTGGACATTAGTAAGTGTTTATGTAAATAGTTCATACCAAAAATCTAAGAATAACCCCCGTACGTCCAATGTATCACTTGCTGATTGATCCATACCATTGCAGGTAACTGTTATGCACATCGTGAGGGCCTTCTATATGAACGACTTGACTGACTCGATGTTCCCACATGTTCAAATACATTGCTTGTAGGTCAGTCCAATCAACATCAATCCAGCTATGTAGGTTGATTTCATGGAGCTCTGACTGCATGTTCATCAGTTGTAGGATATATTGAAACTTACCGAATTGCCTCGCCACTCGATCTGGGAAATACTACTTAATAATGTGGAAACAAATAAGTGGTAATTTTGTGACCTAGGTATATAAGTTCCTTTTACCTACGGTTAACAGTTTTTCCCCCTTTGCCTCTCACAGAACCTTAGAGCCTTTTTGTGTGAATTCATAGAGAAAGAGACGACGTGTGAATCTATAGAGAAGGAGATGACCCTTTTTCCACCACTAGCTTATTGGATTAAGGTAAGTACATAAATCAACAATTGTGAATCGTGAATTACATATGTATATGGTAGTGTAGAGAATTAACATATTGAGGTTTATAGATTTAGATTAATCCGGGATATATAAGGGACAAAACAAGCGATTCACTCATCAAGATAACAATTCGGGTTAAGTAAGTGTATCTGTTAGTGTATTACATTATAAATTTTATGTTAGATGGATTAATTAGGTTAAATTGAATAGAAATCAAGTTGAGGGATCGATTTATGAGCTGTACAGTGAGATACATGGCATCCTAACACGACTGTGTTGAAAATGAAAGGTGAATAGAGAGATACATGACCTTTCAACACGACCGTGTTGAAAAAAAAAAATTCAATATGACCATGTTGAGGTCCTGTTGATGAATACTAAATAGAGAGATACATGACCTTTCAACATGACCATGTTGAAAAGAAAAAAAGAATCGACATAGTGAATTGAAAGAGGTACATGACCCTATTGAGACCTTATTAGAAAAGAAAAAGAGAATTTATATGGCTTTTGGCACGGTCGTGTACTACCGTGCACTTAACTACACGACTCCCAACATGACCGTGTTAAGTTAAAACGTGACCAGTCTCCTTTTGATATTTATAAGAATACAATTCTAAAAGCAATTAATTTGAATTGTGTGTAGGTTTGGAAGAATTGTGAAGTTAGAAAGGTATAAGACAAACCAAGTATTATGAGTTAGGTATGTATATACCATATTTGTTGCTTGTGCTTGATAAATTAGATTTTATGTGTGGGTTTAATGATATTGTAAATGAATCGGATTGAGTGTGCATGGGATTGTGAATTGCTAGGTTCAAGGAATCGAGTGTAGGTTAGTGTTCTTGGAGTGGCAACCTGATGATCGGTATGTGGCATTGTCCCTAGTGGAGTCGTGTATCAAAATGATCCGGGTCTTATGTGGAAGGTTGTGTTGTGGAAAGTTGTGACGTGTATTGTGAAAGTTGTAGTGTATAAACTCATGGACTTATGGATAGTGGAGAGTATCCATTGTCATTATATATATATATATATATATATACATATATTATGTATGGTTGTGAAAGGTAGATGTGTAATGATGCATAAACTCTTGGATAGCAGGGAGTACCTATTGTCATATATATATTATTATTATGTATGAAAAGAGACTTATGGACAAAGGATTACCTTTATCATATATATATATATGTATATATTGTTTGTGGATGGATTGTGAAAGGATGTTTAGGAATGTTATGTGTGAAGATGTTTATGTTGTGATTGTGTATCGGCTAAGGTTTGTGAAAGATAAACAAAATTGTGAATGAATATTATGGAGCATTTTGCATGTGTTACTATTTTTGGCATAGTGTGTATGTGTGTGTGTAGGTATGCGTTGTACTAGGCATTAGCTCATCCCTCATGGGAATTTTTTTTAATTATAGATGCTATCGGAGAGATCATAGGATATGTTGAAAACTTGAGAGAAACAGTTTAAGATCAGAACAATGAAGAGAATGTATAATACATTTATTATGATTACTAATAGATAGACTAAGGAAAGACATGTTAGATTTTTATTTAATCATTTGAGAATTTCTATGTAAGTGAATGTTAATCGCTTCTACTATTTAATTTGAGAAGATTATTGATGGCTTATTATTGAGGATGGGGAATTTCATTAATCTTTGTTATGCAGCAAATGATTTATGACTATCATTAGGAGTACATGAACGGGAGTATTTGAAGAATAATAGTGTATTTGAAGAATAGTAGTGATTGAGCTTTTGCGTGTCTTTGGGAAATGAAGACACGTGGCGGGTTGTAATTGTCGAGTGTAATTTTTGATTTTTTTTTTCACTTTCATTCCTACCGATTTATACTAGACCCTATGCTCATCTAATATAAGTCATCGACTTGAACTAGGCATTTTGTCTTATTTTAGAGTCGCTACCCAATTGAAGTTGGGAAAGATTATTGAATTAGAACTAATTGAGAAGATTAATCCTAATTTAGACAACTAGCCAACAAAAACTCCTCTTTTCATTTTTGTAAAATGAGGAGGAGAATAACTAGAGTTTCTAGATTTGGGGGCTAACTTATTAAAACATTAAAGTTACCACCTTATTCTTATGAAATCTAAACCATATGCTATTGTCTTTTCCTTTATTTTTGTTATTTTTATTTTTTTTCTATTTTTATTATTTTGAATACATGTAAAATAAATTGTAACAACTTGGAAAATGATTTTTTTTATTCTTTTTAGAGTTGCCCCGTAAGGGTGCCTACGTACCTGCGATTCAGGATCAAACAAGCCGTAGTTCGCTTTTTATAAAAAGCTTTAGTGGGTTGATTAATTTTAATTATGAAAATACCTCAGATTTACGTTTTTATCATTTTTAAGACTTTTGGAAAAAAAATCTAAACCTAAGCTATAGCTTTATTTTCTTGAAAGATTTTAATTTAAGGAAAACCAATTTTGGATTTATTTAAAAAAAAATTCTAAGTGATAAAAATTATCTTTATATCCCCATTATTAATCTACCTCTATTATTAATCCTACTTTTAATCACTATTATTTTTTTTTATTTTATTATTTATTTATTTTATTATTTTTTTCCTTATTTTTATTATTTTTTGTATTATCTTCATTATTTTAACTATTTTTCAAGATTTTTGTTAGTTTATAATTTTTATATATTTTTTATCATTTAATCTATTCTAAACTAAAAACTAATCTACATTCTACCAATTTTCCTATTATTTTTTTATTTTTTAATTATAAATAAATAAATGAAACACAAAATAAATAAATAAAATAAAATAAAATAAATAAATAAAAAAGGAAAAATCCGACTTACTTAGGTCTGGGTCGCAAGTTAGATCGAGTCGGGGGCGTCAACATGTGTAGCAGCTGGGATCGTGTGGCTATCTCCGATGGCCGCGGAAGTGCGGGAAAGTATCGGCCTAGGCTTTGCTAGAACGAGAAACCTAATGGTGGTGGTGTTTCTCTTCAAAAACCACCTTAAGGCGATGGTTTGTGGCTACGACGAGGGTTTGAGAGAGAGAGCTCCAGTGGGTTTCTTCTTCTTCTTCTTCTTCTTCTTTTTTCGTGTGTTTTGCCTCCCTTTTTCTTACTTCTGATTGCTTCCTCATTCCTCCTCTCCCCCTTCCCCTTTCGACCTCTATTTATAGATGTTGAAGGTTAGAGGTGGATGAACACAGATCTTAACCATGATAGGGGATTTGTTTTTATCTTCAAAATGTGATGTTCATCCCTTAGATTAGAGCTGTTTTTGGGATTTATTTGGTTTGTTTTTGTGATAAATCTAAAAAGATTAAAAAAAAATTGATTTAGATTTTCCCGGATTTGTTTTGTTTTCTCCTTGCTTGTTTTCTTTTTGCCGGTCGAAGGGATGAAGAAGATGAGCATGCGCCTGGTGCATGCTCAGGCTAGCCAATTCGATGTTGCCATGTGGTAGCTAAGGGGAGAAAAAAAAAATGGCACAAAGTGCCTTTGCCCGGATTCGAACCCCCAACCTCACTTTCCTCGCACGTATCCTAGGCATGCATACAAGCCAGTTGAGCTAGCCCAAATCTCAGTTTATTTAACACACAAAATTGTATATATGTGTTGCATTTTTTATTAATTTTATATTATTTTGAAATTCTAAAAATTTGTAAAAATTCTTTAACATCTTTATTATTATTTCTAACTTCATTTTCCAAAATTGGTGTATTATTCCTATTTATTTTATTTTTCATTATTTTTCCTTATTTTTGCTAAATTAGAAGAAAATTAAAAAAAATGAAAAAAAAATTGTTATTAATGATTAGGAGCAAAAATGGAGTGTTTACAGCTACCTCTCTTTGTGGTAAAGTTTGAAAAACTTAACTACAAAGACAAAAAAGATGTCATTTTTTGCTTACATAATGAATGGATAACACCCTAATTGGCTGGTTATCTGAAACTTGGTCTTAATAGGAAAATGCTCCATGAGCTAATAATCCTACATGTGCTTGGTGATGGTTAGTATTGCTTGGGGAATGATCTTAAAAAATATGACATCTTGGAGTAAGATACCAGCTAGAAAAGTGCTATATGAGCTAATTAATCGACGATAGAGAACATCTCTGAGATTCTTTAGGAATGTGTTATTGTGAGTGGAATAACTAGTAACAGGAAGCGTCCTATAGGACTAGCAACCGTAAAGAAGAGATTGTTTAGGAAGCGCTCCTATGAGCTGGCCAGTTGTTAACAGAGGCGTCTAGCTAAACTAGCGACTGTTTGGGGAGAAATGCTTTTGAAGAGTGCTCTTATGAGTTGACTAATCGATATCAGGAAGTGTCTTATGGGACTAATAACCTTAAAGGGGATAATCTAGATAAGTGCTCCTATGAGCTGACTAATCATTAGACTATCTTAGAAAAGTGCTCCTATGAGTTGACTAATTAGTTATCTAGAAAAGTGCTCCTACGAGCTGACTAATCAGTAGATTATCTAGAAAAGTGCTCCTATGAGCTAACTAATCGATAAATTAGAAAGCTTCTCTTTGGACTTGTAACCATAAGAGAGGATATCTTAGGGAAGTGCCCCATTATGGGCTGACTAACCAATAGCGGGAAGTATCTCCTTGGACTTGCAACCTTGAAGAATAGATATCTCGAAAGGTAACCCTATGTGGGTAAACCCTAAGAGAGGATATCTAGGAAAGTGTTCCATTGTGGGCTAACTGACCTATAGTAGGAAGTGTCCCTTTGGACTAGCAACCTTAAAGAAGAGATCTAGAAAAGTGCCCTATTGCAGGCTGACTTTAAGAAAGTATAACCAAGAAAGTGCCCCATTGTGAGTTGACTTTAGGTTACTGTATCTGAAAAGTGCCCCGTAGTGGGCTGACTTTAAGAAAGAAATATTTAGGAAAGTGCCTTATTATAGATTGACTAACCTAATACTTTTAAAAACACTTTTAGCGAATTGGTTAAACAATTGATAAGAGATGTCTTTTACACTACTTATAATGGTTATTTACTTTAGAATGCTTATCGATTTATCGTGGATAGCAAACAAACAACCGAACCTTCATGCTGGTTGGCTCCCTTTTTGCTTATTTTTGCTTTAAATAGGGCTGAGGGTCTTGATTTATTTTCCTTCTTGTGAGCATGGCTCTTGTGATTGTAGTGTTATCTTATTAATGGAACAAGTTTAATACTCAACAATAGATAGAATTATATTGCAAAATCTATTGAAATTTATTATCATTTCGATATTCATTGTTCATTGTGAGGTGATGGGTAGTGTATATACGAAGGTTTGTTTGATGACAATTGATTAAGATAATCGATCATTTAGAGACATTAACTTTTCTTGTAAAAGGAATGAAAACTAAGCTCAGTGAAATTTGCACTGAATATTGGCAATCATAAACATTGGCAAAATCTTAATTTCCTTGCCTATGGATAGTGCATCTTAACAGCATCCATATTAATGAGATCTCTCAATTCTGGACCATCAATCTCAGTTAATATTAAAGCTCCTCTTGACAACACCTTTTTTACAACATATGGGCCCTCATAGTTTTGGGTGAACTTCCCTCTTGAATCTTGAGCATTCGGGAGAACTTTCTTTAGCACCAGATCTCCTTCTTTGAAACATCGAGGTTTCATTTTCTTGTTGAATGCTCGGGCCATTCTTTGTTGATAGCATTGGCTGTGACATAACATAGCGAGTCTTTTTTCATTAATCAAATTGAACTGATCAAGCCTCTTCTTTACCTAGTCCGACTCATCTAATTGCGCTTTTGATAGGATCCTAAAGGATGGTATTTCAACTTCAACTGGTAGGATTGCTTCAGTATCGTATACTAGAGAATAAGGGGTAACTCCAGTCGATGTTCAAATTGAGGTTCTATAAGCCATGAGGGCAAATGGTAGCATCTCGTGCTAATCTTTATAAGTGATCGTCATCTTTTCGATGATTCTTTTGATATTCTTGTTGGCTGCTTCCACCGCCCCATTCATTTGAGATTGATAAGGAGTTGAATTTCTATGGCTTATATGGAATTGTTGACATAAATCTGTCATCGACTTTTTGTTGAGGTTGGTGCCATTATTGATGATAATTAATTCAAGAACCCCATATCAGGCTATTATATCTCTCTTCAGGAATCAGACTATTACCCCTTTTGTGACACTGGCATATGATGAAGCTTCTACCGATTTAGTGAAGTATTCAATGGCTACCAATATGAATCTGTAACCATTGGATGCTTTGGGAGTGATTAGCCCGATGATGTCGACTCCCCACATGGAGAAAGGCCATGGTGTAAACAACGAATGAAGCTCTTTAGGTGGGGCATTTATTGGGTTTCATAAACTTGACACAAGTGCAATGCTTGACATATTTGATGCAATCTGATTCCATGGTTAGCCAATAGTAGCCCATTCTCATGATTTTTCTGGCCAGCATGTAGCTGTTCATGTAAGGTCTACATACTCCTTTATGCACTTCTTTCATCAGTTTGCTTGCCTCTTTTTTATCCACGCATCTTAGCAATGTAGTGTTAGGTGATCTTCTATAAAGCATAGGCCTATTCAGTAAGAAATGACTCACTAACCTTCTGAGTGTTCGTTGGTCATTTTTGCTAGCCATTTCAAGGTGTTTACTTTCTTGGAGGAAAGTTTTGATAACGTGATACCAGGGCTTATCATCTTGTACTTTTTCGATTACCAAACAGTAGGCAGGTCGATTTTCGATTTCTATTTTCAATAGTTGGACTTCGGCTCCCCCTGTTATCTGAATCATAGATGCTAGTGTGGCGAGGGAATCTGCAAACTGATTTTGAGTTCTCAGGATGTATGTGAAGGTGACTGCTTTAAATTCGTCAATCAGCTCTATCAAATGATGATGGTATGGTACTAATTTAGGGTCTTTAGTTTTGTATTCTCCTCTTATCTGTAATATGATGAGTGAAGAATCTCCGTATACTTCTAAGTCACGAATTTCCATCTAGCAAGCCATTTTGAGGCCAAAGATGTATGCCTCATATTCCGCGATACTATTAGTATATGAAAATGTGAGTCCCATTGTTGAAGGGAATTGTGTTCCTTCTAGTGATATTAGTACTGCCTTGATCCTACAACCAAATACATTGGCAGTTTCGTTAAAGAACATCTTCCATTTAGGGCTTTGGTCTATCCCGTAGTCTTCTGTTGGTTCGCCCTTCGCTATTAATATGTTTTCTTCAGGGAATTAAGCTTGTGATCCTCGAGGATCTCCCTCAACTGGGTTTTCTGCCAACTGGTTAACTAAAGATTGCCCTTTTATCGAGTTTTTATTTACATATGTGATATCAAATTCTAATAAGAGCATTTGCCATTTAGAGATTCTCCCTAATAAAACAGGTTTCTCTGCCAAGTATTTCAAAAGATCATGTCTTGTCAGTAACTTGATGGGTAGTAAAGGGCGTACTGCCTCAATCAGTGCATGACCCAAATTAGAGCATAGTAAGTCCTCTCTATTTTAGAATACCTCTGTTCCCCGTCTGTAAATTTCTTGCTTAGATAATATATGGAACATTTTCTCCCCTCTTCATCTCTCTGTCCCAACACATACCGTATGGATTCAGGGAGTATAGTGAGGTATAAGAATAAGGTTTTCTTTATTTTAGAACTATCAAGACTGGGGGATTTATGAGATAGTCTTTGATCGTTCTGAATGCTTCTTCGCATTCATCATTCTATTCTACCATGGCATTCTTTTTTAACAAACAGAATAGTGGGCGGCATTTGTCTGTAAGTTGTGAGATGAAACGGGCTATGTAATTCAACCTTCCCAGCAAACCTCTCACCTCTTTGATAGTGCATGGAGAGGGCAGTTCCAGTATAGCCTTTACTTTGTTAAGGTCAATTTTGATGCCTTCTCGACTTATGACAAACCCTAACAACTTGCCTGTTGTGACCCCAAAAGTATACTTTTCAGGATTTAACTCGAGTTGAAACTTTCTTAGCCGCTTGAATAATTTCCTCAGGATAACCGCATGACTTTCTCTTCCTTTAGACTTGGCTATCATGTCGTCCACATATACTTCCACATCTCAATGCATCATGTCATGAAGTATCGTGACCATGGCTCTCTGATATGTTGCCCCAGCGTTTTTCAAATCGAAAAGGCATAACTTTGTAACAGAAAGTTCCCCATGTCGTAATAAAGGTTGTTTTAGTTTTATCTTCTTCAGTCATTTTTATCTGATTATATCCTAAGAAACCGTCCATAAATGAGAAGAGATGGTTCCTTGTGGTATTATCTACTAGGACATCGATGTGAGGTAGAGGGAATTTGTCTTTTGGCGTAGCTTGATTTAAATCTCAGAAGTCTACACATACTCGCATTTTCCCATTCTCTTTTAGAATAAGGACTATATTTGCTACCCATTCCGAGTAGTCTGACACCTTAATGAATCTCATTTCTAATAGCTTTTTGACTTCCTCTTTAATCTTTAATAAGATGTCAAGCCTAAATCTTCTCAATTTTTATTTTTTAGGTTTGATATCTTCCCTTGTAGGAAGCTTGTGAACTACTATCGACCGGTCGAGTCTTAGCATGTCGCCATACGACCACGTGAATACATCTGCATATTCAGTCAACAGCTCGGTTATCTCATACTTCTGCCCGTCACTCAAACTAGCCAAAATCTTGAGGTTTTTGGGTTTCTCGACACTTCCTAGATTTACTATCTCCATTGCCTTGTTGATTGAAATTTTACTTTATTCATGTTTTTGCCAATTTTCTTGTATCATTTCGTGGTTAAGGATATCGCCTCCAACGGTTGACCCAACAGTGTTGGAAACGATATCGGTGTTTTCATTACTTACTTGAGCGAAATGTCCCTAATGTTCGACAGTAGGGGATCTGTGGGTAAAGTGGAGCGAGAGCATGTATATATGAGCAAAAGGAATAAGTTGTAATTTATTGAATCTAAAAAATAATCACAATAGAAATTTGTTTAATAATTGTTCCTATCCTTGAGCTAACCTAATGCTATTAATAGGATAATAGAACCAATTTTTAAAAGCTAGATGTTGAACAAATGTGCAAAAGGTTGAGCCTTCATTACTGACGTCGGTTTCACTTATCCTTGGCTTTTGAACGGTAGTTGCCTGCCTAAAGGATTGTTGGAGGGGTGGAAAATGCATCCGGGTATCTTTAGGCTTCTCTTTCTTTTTGCCCTTGATACCCTTTGCTTGTGCCTCTTCTTGGGATGTAGGAATGTACCTTAGCCCAAATGTCTCTTGTTGTCTTTCCTTGAACTGATGGCCCTCCTTGCTGGTTACCACACTCACCTCGTTGAATATTTAGAGACCAAAGTTTTCGAAACCGTCTTCCCCAATGTAGGGTATGGCGGTTTCTTTATAGGTGACATAATCTTGCTTTCCCAGCATGGTGATTGATAATCGCCATTAAATCCCAAATTCTAGGAAGATTTTAAGATCTTTTAATTTGATAATTAATAAACAAAATCATCTGAAATTGATGCTTAATCAAGGAATATGTTGCTTTCAGGTGTAATGAAGATCATTGAAAGAAATTGAGAAGAAAACAACAAAGAGAAAGGAAGAAGAACATCTCCCCTGCCTACCACGCCCCTATATCAGGGGCGTATGAATCAGACCACCACTACGCCCCATATCAGGGGCGTATGGAATAGAAATCAGGACAGAAGCTACCACGCCCCTTGCCACAGGGTATGGCAGGGGGCATATGGGACTAGAAGTGGAAGACAAAGCCACCATGCCCATGATATGGGGGCATGCCAGCTTTAAAAGAATGACTCGAGACTACCACGCCCCTTCCCATGGGGCGTGGTGAGGGGTGTATGGAGTCACGACCTATTTTCCCTGACTTTTTATTTTCTCTCTCTTCCAACCCTAGGATAGACATATATATATGGATACATATGAGAAAAGGAGGGAACGACAGAGCTAGGGTTTAAACTTCATTTTCTCTTCATTTTCATATCTTTTTCCTTAGTTTTCTACTCAACAATCCAAGGAGATTCAAGTAAGGCATTCAAGATTCACTCTATCCGGGTTGTAATCATGAACTCTAGTTTCTCTTCATGTATTTGTTCTATCATTGTTAGATCTATAGAAGAGTAAACCATAGACCAAGATCTCATTTGAACTATTTTGTCATACGATGAAGATATGATTTAATTGAAGTTTTATTTATGTTCTTTTTTTCCATTACATGTGCTTCATATTTATCTTGGATTCATATATTCGGAATATGAGTTTATGCTTAATATCATTTGAGTTGATTGAGAAATAGCTTTTATGATCAAAGCTATGTTTTGGATGAGATTTGCTCGTGTTTCTAGAGATAGAAAATCGAAAATCTTCTGTTGAACATATTCAATTAGGATTCATAGGCTTCATGCGGTTCTAGATTGCTATTGATTGAGGAGAGATCCTAATTGATAAATCTAGGATTATATAAGTTAATATACTTGAGAAAGTAATTATCTTGCCTCTTAGAACTTAACAGCTTAAGAACTCAAAAACATTAATCCTTAGTTTCTAATGATTCACGTGACAATACATGTATATAATGAGATCTAGGTTGCTTTGTTATCGAATTAAATCTTGTGTTGTTGAAGTAGTTTTAGTTAAAATTTTAATTTGTTAAATATTTTTAGTCTTTAATACACTTTATCTTAATTTGATGGTTAGATAATAGGGAAAGTGCTAGTACTAATAATTAGTAATCTTCTCTCAATGGGACGACCCAGTACTTAACACTATATTACATCCACGGTAGGTACACTTGCTTATTGCAACGTGGTTAGAATTAGGAACAGGCATTATAAATATTAAAACTACGGTTGGCAACTGTCGAGTCTAATTTTTCATTTTTCCATTCCTAATCCGATCTGTACTAGACTCTATGCTCATCTAATGTAGACCCTCGACTTGAGTTAGGAATTTCGTTTTCATTTTGGAGTCACCACCCAATTGTGGTTGGGAAAAATTGAATTAGGACTAATTGAACATATTAATCCTAATTTGGACCACTACTCAGCGTGATTTCCTCTTTTCGTTTTTTGTGAAAAGAGGAAAGGGGAAACCAGAGTTTTTGAGTTCGGAGGCAAACCTATTAAAACCTTAAGGTTACCACCCTAATCTCCTAAAATCTAAACCTTATCCGAAGTGTCTTTTATTTATTTATTTTTTGTCTTTTTTATTTTGTCTTTAAATAACCTATTATGAGAAAATGATTTTTGTTTTTTTTAGGGTTGCCCCAAATGGGTGCCTATGTACCTGCTATTCAGGATCAAACTTGCCGTAGTTAGCTTTTCCTAAAAAACTTTAGGAATTTTTATTATTATAAATTTTTATTGATTTTTCTTAATTTTTATTAATTTTTTTATAATTTTTATTGAAAAATTTTCTCCTATATTATTTATCTATCCTAAACTAAAATCTAAATTTTTACTATTTTTTCTAATAAATATTTTTATCATTTTCTTTATATATGTTTTTATCTTTTATTATTCATTATCATAATTACTTATTCTTATCATTATTCATCTTAAATTAAATCCTAAAAACTAATCTAAATTCTAATATTTTTTTCATTTTTGAATTATAAATGACAAGTAAATAAATAAAGAAATTCGAAAAAATAAATAAAATAACTAAACAAATAAATAAGAAATAAATAAAAAATCAAAAAATCTGACTTACCTGGATCTGGGTCGGTGCGCGGGTCAGGTCAAGTCGATTGGGCATGGGCGCCTGGGAGTGCGCGTTGACAGCGTTCTGACTGCCTTTTGAAGCAACCGAGGTGTCGTTTCCTAGGTTTTCGGGAGTGGGGAACTCAACCATGGCGGTGGATTTCTCCAAAAACACCTCCTGGTGGCAGCTTGGTGCTTGATTAGTGGTCGCGACTTGGAAACTTTGGCGAGGCTTCAATTCTCTCTCTTTTCTCTTTTTTCCTCACTTTTGATCCGTGCCCATGCTTGCTGCCTTCATCCTCTATTTATAGCCAGCGAGGAATCGAGCTGGATAAGCTTGGATTTCCTCCGATTGAAGCAAATCGGATTTGCGGTTAAAACCTCCCTCCGATTTGTGCAAATCCATCAATTTGTTGCGATTTAATTCTAATTGGATGATGCTTATCTTATTTCTATTGAAGATCTGCTGGATTTGTACAAAAAAATCGAATCAAAACAACTGAAATTCGATTTTTCCTCCTCGCCGGCGATCTCGGATGAAGGTTGAAGATGATCACGCGCTTGGCGCGTGTGTCCGCTCTAGCCAATCAGCTGCTGACACATGTCCTAGGTGATGAAGAAAAATTGCAAAACGTGGATTCTGCCTCCCCCATGTTTCGAACCTGTGACCTGACCCCCTCCCATGCGCACCAGACCATGGTTCGAACCAGTTGGGCTGGCTCACTTTCGCGATTTTTTTATTTTCGCAATTTACATATATGCAATGCGATTTTTTTTTATTTTTTGTATTTTTTTGAAATTTCAAAAATTTGTAAAAATTATTTAGTCCCTTTTATTGCCATTTCTACAATCATTTTCCAAAATTGATGTATTTTTCCTATTTATTTTATTTTTTAAATATTTTTCCTATTTTTGCTAAATTAGAGAAAAAATAGAAAAAATTGGAAAAAATGGTAATTGTTTATTGTTGATTATTATTGATCATTAGGGGCAAAAATGGGGTATTTATAGCTGCCCCACTTTGTAGTAAAGTTTGAAAAACTTAACTACAAAGACAAGAAAGATGCCATTTTTGGCCTTTTGACTGAATGGATAACGCCTTGGTTTGGCTGGTTATCTAGAATTTGGTCTCTAGTAAGAGAATGCTTCACGAGCTAATAGTCCCACGAGTATTTTATGATGGTTGGTATTGCTTAGGAAATGGTCTTAATCAACCTAACAATCTAGAGTATTGTATCGTTCCAAAAAGTGCTCTATGGGCTGACTAATTGGCTATAGGAACCATCTCAAAAATTGTTTAGAAGTGTGTCATTGTAAGTGGAATGGCTGATGATAGGGAGCGTCTTATCTGACTAGCAACCTTAAAGAAAATATTGTCTTAAGAAGCGCTCTTATGAGCTGGCTACCTGTCAACAGAAGCGTTTGGCTAGACTAGTGACTGTTTGGGAAAAATACCTTCGAAGAGTGCTCTGATGAGCTGACTAATCGGTTATCGACACATTTGAAAAGTGCTCCTATGAGCTGACTAATTGATAGAGTCGAAAAATGCTCCTATAAGCTAACTAATCGATAGATTTGAAAGTGCTCTTCTGAGCTAACTGATAAATTTGAAAAGTGCTCCTATGAGCTAACTAACCGATAGATTCAAAAAGTGCTCCTGTGAGCTAACTTCAAGAAAGGGTGTCTAGGAAAGTTCCCCTTTGCGGGCTAACTAACCTATAGCGAGAGGACATGCCTCAGAAGGTGCCCCTATGGGCTGATGTTTTGAAGGGATGTTTAGGAAAGTGCCCCATTGTAGGCTGACTAAACCATGGTGGGAAGCGTTTTCTTAGACTCGTGACCCTAGGGAAGAAATGTTTCGAAATGTACCCCTACAAGCTGGCCTTGAGAAGAGTTATTTAGGGAAGTGCCCCATTGTGGGTTGACTAGTCTATGATGGGAAGCATCTTCTTAGACTCGTGACCTTGGGGAAGAAATGTTTCGAAAGGTATCCTTACGGGTTGACCTTAAGAAGAGATATTTAGGAAAGTGCCCCATTGTGGGCTGACTAACCTATGGTGGGAAGACATGTCTCGAAAGGTGCCCCAATGTGCTGACCCTACGAGAGGATGTTTAGGGAAGTGCCCCAATGTGGGCTGACTAACCTATGGCCGAGAGAAACGTCTCAAAAAGGTGCCCTTACAGGCTTACCCTAGGAGAGGATGCTTAAGCAAGTGCCCCAATGTGGGCTAACTAACCTATGCTTTTGAAAATGCTTCTAACGAATAGGTTAAGTGATTTGATGTTTTCATGATATGTGGATGATAGTTATTTATTTTAAGATGCTTACCAATTTATCGCGGATAGCAACCAAACAACCAAACCTTCATGCTGGTTTGCTCCTCCTTTACTTACTCTTGCTTTAAAACAGAGCTAAAGATCTTGATGTGCTTCCTTTCTTGTGTGCATGGCTCTTTTGACGGTAGTGTTATCCTACTAATACACTAGGTTTTAATGCTCAAAAGTAGGTAGAATTATATCACAAAATTTATTAAGATTCATTATCATTTCAATGTTTATCATTCATTAGTGAAGTGGTGGGTAATGTGTTTAGGAATGTTTGTTTTAATGGGAATTGGTTGAAATTATCGACCATTCAGAGACATGAACTTTGCTTGTAAAAAAAAAATGAAAACTGGACTCAACGAAATTTGTATTGAATATTAGAGCACGTCCTGAAAATACCTTCTTTACCATCCATTTGAGTTAATATTAGAGCACGTCCTGAAAATACCTTCTTTACCACATATGGACCCTCATAGTTTGGTGTAAATTTCCCTCTAGAATCTTAAGCATTCGGGATAACTTTCTTTAGCACCAGATCTCTTTCTCTGAAGCATCGAGGCCTCATTTTCTTGTTAAAGGCTCGGGCCATCCTTTGTTGGTAACATTGGCCGTGACATAATGCAGTGAGTCTTCTTTCATCAATCAAATTCAGTTGATCAAGTCTCTTCTTCACTCAATCTGATTCAGTTAACTGCGTTTCTATCAAAATTCTGAATGATGGTATTTCGACCTCGACTGGCAAGACTGCTTCAGTGCCATATACCAGTGAATATGGGGTAGCTCCAGTAGATGTTCTAATTGAGGTCCTATAAGCCATGAGAGCAAACAACAACATCTTATGCCAATCTTTGTAAGTGATTGTCATTTTTTCGATGATCTTTTTGATATTCTTGTTGGCTGCTTCTACTGCCCCGTTCATCTGAGGTCGGTAGGGAGTTGAATTTCTATGGTTTATGTGGAATTGTTAACATAAACCTGTCATCGATTTATTATTAAGATTGGTACCGTTGTCGGTGATGATTGACTTAGGAACTCCATATTGTGCTATTATGTCTCTCTTCAAGAAACGGACTATTACCCCTTTGGTAACATTGGCAAATAATGAAGCTTCTACCTATTTGGTGAAGTAATCAATTGCTACCAATATGAACTTGTGGCCATTGGATGCTGTCGGAGTGATTGGGCCGATTATGTCAATTCCCCACATGGAGAAAGGCCATGGTGCTGACAATGAGTGCAGCTCGTTGGGCGGAGCATTTATCTGGTTTGCGTACACTTGACACAAATGATAGTGCTTGACATATTTGATGCAATCTGATTCCATAGTTAACCAATAGTATCCCAACCTCATGATTTTTCGGGCCAACATGCAGCCATTCATATGAGGTCCAAATATCCCTTCATGCACTTCTTTCATCAATTCACATGCCTCATTTTTATCCACACATCTTAGCAAGGTAGTATCAGACAATCTTTTGTAAAGCACAGACCCACTTAATAAGAAATGACTTGCTAACCTTCTGAGTGTTTTTTGGTCATTCTTGCTAGCCATTTCAGGGTATTTTCTTTCTTAGAGAAAAGTTTTGATGTCGTGATACCAGGGCTTATCATCTTGTGCTTTTTCAATTACCAAACAGTAGGCGGGCCGATTTTCGATGTCTATTTTCAATGGTTAGACTTCGAATCCCCCTATTATCTGAATTATAGATGCTAGTGTGGCAAGTGCATCTACAAACTGATTATGAGTTCTTAGGACGTATGTGAAAGTGATTGCCTCGAATTCTTCTATTAGTTCTGTTAAATGTTGATGGTATAGTACTGGTTTAGGGTCTTTAGTCTTGTATTCCCCTCTTGTCTGTAATATGATAAGTGATGAATCTCCGTATACTTCTAATTCACGGATTTCCATTTGGCAAGCCATTTTGAGGCCAAAGATGCATGCCTCATATTCCACGATATTATTAATATATGGAAATGTGAGCCTTGTTGCTAAAGGGAATTGTGTGCCGTTTGGGGATATCAA
Source organism: Laguncularia racemosa (assembly GCA_037954665.1). Taxonomy (NCBI): domain Eukaryota; kingdom Viridiplantae; phylum Streptophyta; class Magnoliopsida; order Myrtales; family Combretaceae; genus Laguncularia; species Laguncularia racemosa. Next base: position 449,359 of record JBBMOL010000087.1, read on the forward strand.
CACTGCCCCGATCCCACAACCGAATACGTTGGCAGCTCCATCAAAGAACATCTTCCACTTAGGGTTCCTGCCTATCCCATAGTCTTTTACTGGTGTACTTTCTACTGTTAATATATTTTCATCAAGGAATTGGGCTTATGGCTCTTGGGAATCTCCCTCGATAAGGTGTTCTGCTAGTTGGTCTGCTAAAGATTGCCCTTTCATCGAGTTTTGATTTATGTATGTGATATCAAACTCTGATAAGAGCATTTGCCATTTGGAGATTCTCCCTATCAAAACGGGTTTATCTGCTAAGTACTTCAGAGGATCATGTCTTGTCAGCAGCTCAATGTGATAGTAAAGGGTATATTGCCTTAACTGGTGCATGACCCAAATCAGAGCACAGCAAGTCCTCTCTACTTCTAAATACCTCTGTTCCCCGTCTGTGAATTTCTTGCTTAGATAATATATGGAATGCTCTCTTACCTCTTCATCTTTTTGCCCCAACACGTACCCCATGGATTCAGGGAGTATCATGAGGTATAAGAATAAGGGCTTCCCTTGCTTTGGGACTATCAAGACTGGAGGCTTTATGAGATAGTCTTTGATCGTCCTGAATGCTTCTTTACATTTATTGTCCCATTTTACTATAGCATTCTTTTTTAATAGACGGAATAGTGGCCGGCATTTATCTGTGAGCCGTGAGATAAAACGAGCTATGTAATTCAACCTTCCCAATAAACCTCTTACTTCTTTGACAGTGCATGGGGAAGGTAGCTCTAATATAGACTTTAATTTATCAGGTTCGATTTTAATGCCTTCCCGGCTTATGACAAATCCTAACAACTTGTCGATTGTGACCCAAAAAGTGCACTTCTCCAGACTTAACTTGAGCAGGAACTTTCTCAATCTCTTAAACAACTTTCTCAGGATATTTATATGGCTTTCTTCTTCTTTAGACTTGGCTATCATGTCGTCGATGTATACTTCGACTTCTCGATGCATCATGTCATGAAGTATCGCGATCATGGCTCTCTGATACGTTGCCCCGGCATTTTTCAAGCCGAAGGGCATGACTTTGTAACAGAAAGTCTCCCATGTTGTGATGAAAGTTGTCTTGGTTTTATCGTCTTCAACCATTTTTATCTGGTTATATCTTGAGAAACCGTCCATAAATGAGAAAAGATGGTTTCCTGCAGTGTTGTCCACTAGAACATCAATGTGAGGTAGAGGGAAGTTATCTTTTGGTGTCACTTGGTTTAAGTCCCGGAAGTCTACGCATACGCGTACTTTTCCATTCTTTTTCAAAACGGGGACTATATTAGCTACCCATTCTGGGTAGTTAGATACCTCAATGAACCCTACTTTTAACAGTTTCTTGACTTTCTCTTTAATCTTTAGTAAGATGTCAGGCTTAAATCTTCTCAATTTCTGTTTTTAGGTTTGACATCTTCCCTTGTAGGAAGCCTGTGAACCACTATTGATTGGTCTAATCCTAGCATGTCACCATATGATCATGTGAACACATCTGCATACTCAGTTAACAGCTCAATCATCTTATGTTTTTGCTTAGCACTTAAACTGGTCCCGATCTTGAGGTTTCTAGGTTTCTCAATGCTTCCTAGATTTACTGTCTCCACCGGCTTGTTGATTGAAATTCCACTTTGTTCATGTTTTTTCCAATTTTCTTGTATTATTTCGTGGTTAAGGACATTGCCTCCAACGGCTGACCTAACAGTGTTGGAAACGATATCAGTGTTTTCATTTCTTACCTGTGAGAAATGTCCCTGACGTTCGATGGTAGGAAATCAAGGTGAAGTGAAATGAAAGCAGATATATATATATAAGCAAGTCAAGTTGTAATTTATTGAATTATGTAAAGAAGTCTCCAAAAATTGTTTAACAATTGTTCCTTATCCTTAAGCTGACCTAGTGCTATCAATAGGATAACAGAACTAATTATTGAGAGCTGGATGCAGTTTGGACGTGCGAGGGGTTGGGCTCCCATTGTTGACACTTCGTTTATCCTTGGTTTTTGAATGGTAGTTGCTTGTTTGAATGATTGTTGGAGGGGTGGAATGCACATCTGGGTGTGGATTGGATTCTCTTTCTTCCTGCCTCTGACACCTCTGGCTTGTGCTTCTTCCTGGGCTATAGGAACGTACCCTAGTCCAAACGTCCCTTGCTGTCCCTCCTTAAACTGATGGCCTTCCTTGCTGATAGAGCCATTTTATACTCAATCTTTATAGTATGAATTGTGTTAATTTATTATTGATTTTATAGAAATCATAAAGAAATGGTACTTAATTCTATTATAGTGATAAATCAGGTTAAATGGAGTCAAGGGTGCTAATTCAAGTAAAATAGAGAAGTCATCTACAACTTGGATCAAAGACAAGGATTTACACCACTGGAGGAAAGTACATGGGCGTGTAGTTGAAGTACACGGCCGTGTACTTGGTTTTGAATCAATAGGAAAATACATGGTTGAAGTACATGGCCGTGTATTTATCTAGCAGGAGGCATGGTTTGAGATACAACCATGGAGCAAACTGTGCTACACACTGCATGAGAAGGAAAGAGACACGGCTTGTGACACGGCCGTGGTGGAAGCCGTGGTGGAAACCGTGGTGGATGCTTGATGAAGCCGTGCCATATACTAAACAAGGAGGAGAAATTGTGGAACATCGACCAGAGGACAACACGGCTTAGGATCTGGCCGTGGTACACACTGGACATAGATGAAGAATAGTAGATTATCTACAGAGGAAGGCACGGCTTGACCCACGACTGTGTTGTAGGGCGTGCCAGGCGGACGATTACTCACTTCTCGAGATTTACATAAAAAAGGAAAGATATTTTCGTATCTTGCTAGCAAAAGATCATCTGCCATTCCTTTAACAATATAAATAGAACTAACCCTAGAGAGTTTTAGAGAATCTTGGAGACAAGAAGGAAGGGAGGAGGTAAAGCAAGGAAACTGGGAACAGAGGCTTGTTATGTTTTTACTTTTAATTTTCGTTTTGATGATGAACATTTGTAGCTAAGCAGATTTTCTAGCCAAAGGGTCATAGAAGTTTAATTCTCCACGAATTGTGAGATCAAATTGATTTTTCTTTAATCTATTCTTTGTTTTTGGATATTCATATATCTTCTGAACGTTTTGTCATTATTATCTTTGTTGATTGGTATGAATTAGAGCTCTTCTACTCAATTAGCAAGTTAATATATTGTCAACTAGCACGTTAAATCCGTAATTGTTTGATAGTTTTAGTCTCAATGACACAATAACATGTTTGATTATAAAATAGATGATCGAATTCATGTTATGGAGATGTATGATCTTGTTTAAATAGGTTATCTTATAATCTACTGGCATGAATTGGTGGTCTCTCTTGTTTTTAATGCTATTGATAGATTAAATCCTAAGAGCTTGTTTTAGGGTTGTCTAATCGATAAGAGAAATAATCAAAGAGCTTGTTTTGATTATCGAGGAAGTAAGGAGAGATAGGTTGTTAGAGCTTGTTAATAACCATAACCAGTTTATCTAGAAATAAGGATAGAAAACATTTGCATCGATGATCAATTCCTCGAATTAAACTATCTTGATTCCTTTGGCTAGGCTTTTATCAATATTCGATTTTGTTATCTTGTTTCAGTATTATTTTGATTCACAAACAAAACCCCCCATTTTTCTTTTCCTCTTTATTTTCTTAGAATAGAAATATATTTAACCAATCCCTATGGATACGACCCTACTCACTACTATATGCAAACCATGTAATTGTCTAGGAGTAGGTTTTTATTTTTGTTGGATTCGACACCCATCAAATTTTGGCGCCGTTGCCGGGGATTGGTGTCAAATTTATTTCTATTCTTGTATGACTCGTTCTTCTCAGACAGGTGAACTCACTTATAATCCAGAGATCGAGAAGACTCTTAAGAGGTTGCGAAGAGAAGCTAGATCACCCCCTAGACTGAACTTGGCATCGGATTTGTCTGATTCATCCATTGATTATGAAAAAGAAGATGATATGGCAAATCCCAAAAGAACATTGCGAGAATTGGCTGCACCAGATGTGAATCAACAACCACTTTGTATTCACTATCCCGAACTAGCTGTTGAATTCGAGTTGAAATCTGGGTTGATACATCTGCTACCCACCTTTCATGGTCTTGAGAATGAAGATCCTTGATGGGTGTCGAATCCAACAAAAATAAAACCTACTCCTAGACAATTATATGATTTGCATATAGCGGTGAGTAGGGTCGAATCCATAGAGATTGGTTAAATTTATTTCTATCCAAGGAGAATAAAAAGGAAAAGGAAAATGGGGGTTTGGTTTGTGAATCGAATAAAGTTAAAACAAGATAAGAAAATTGAATATTGATAAAAGCCTAGCCAAAGGAATCAAGATAGTTTAATTCTAGGAATTGATCATCGATGCAAATGTTTTCTATTCTTATTTCTAGATAAACTGGTTATGGTTATTAACAAGCTCTAACAACCTATCTCTCCGTACTTCCTCGAAAATCAAGAGAAGCTCTTTGATTATTTCTCTTATCGATTAGACAATCCCAGACAAGCGCTTAGGATTTAATCTACCAATAGCATTAAAATCTAGAGAGACCACCAATTCATGCCAGTAGATTATAAGATAACCTATTTAAACATGATCACACACCTCCATAACATGAATTCGATCATCTCTTTTATAACCAAACATGTTATTGCGTCACTAAGACTAGAACAATCAAACAATTACGAATTTGACGTGCTAGTTGACAATATATTAACTTGCTAATTGAGTAGAAGAGCTCTATTCATACCAATCAACAAAGATAATAATGACAAAACGATCAGAAGATATATGAATACCCGAAAGCAAAGAATAGAATAAATACAAGTCAATTAGACCTCACAATTCGTGGAGAATTAAACATCTATGAACCTTTGGCTAGAAAAGTAGCTTAGCTACTCATGTTCATCAATAAAACGAAAATAAAAAGTAAAGACATGATGAACCCGGTTGTTTGCTCTGCCTCCAAGATGATCCTTCTTGTCTCCAAGGTGATTCAAGATTCAAAGATTGAAAAGTTGTCCTAACCCTCTAGGGTTGGTTCTATTTATATTGTTAGGGTGATGGCATGTGATCTTTTGCTAGCAAGATACGAAAATATCTTTCCTTTTCCAAGTAGATTTCGAGAAGTAAATGTTCGTCCGCCTGGCACGCCCTAACACATGGCTGTGGGTCAAGTCGTGCCATCCTCTGTGCATATTTCATGTATCATCTTTCGTGTCCAGTGTGTACCACGGCTAGATTTCCAACCGTGCCTTATTCTGTGCATAATCAACAAGTCTTCATCCGTGCCCAGTGTGTACCACGGTTACACCCACGACCAGATTTCAAGCCGTGCTATCCTCTGGTTGATGTTCCACAATTTCTTCTCCTTGGCACGTCTAGCTTCCACCACGGCTCTAAGCACGGTTTCTCCCACGGCTGCCACCACGGCCGTGCCCTAAGTCGTGTCTCTCTCTGTTCAAAGTCCACATTTCCGTCTTCTTGTCCAGTGTGTAACACGGTTTGAACCTTGATCGTGCCTCAAACCGTGCTTCCTCTGGTGGTGTAATTCCTTATCTTGATCCAAGTTGTAGATGATTTCTCTAAAATACTTGAATTAGCATCCTTGACTCCATTTAACCTGATTTATCACGATGATAGAATTAAAGTACCATTTCCTTATGATTTCTATAAAATCAATAATAATTTAACACAATTTATACTATAAAGATTGAGTATAAAATGGCTCTATCAAATTCCCCCACACTTGAACTCTTGCTTGTCCTCAAGCAATTGCATCAAATCAATTGAGAAATCTGTCATAGATTATACAAACTTTCTTTTCATCATTTCAAGCATCTATTCATTTGTAATTCATGACTTGTAGTTTTAATGTCTACTACTTCAACCAAACTGGTTTCCTGTGATCAAATTACTATGGACAAAATTCAATAGCTAATCTAAACAAAACAAACTTTAATCCTCATGTTTAGCAAAAGAATTTTTATTCCAAAAGTAAATACTTAATCCACTAAGGAAAAACACCCAATTAAACTTCATTGGACATCAGCAAACATATAATCCTTGCAACATAAAGTAAAAGCATATAGTATCAACTCTTTCCATAGATTTTCTCCCTTTTCTAGTCTTGTTTTATTCAATGAATGTTTACATTTATGTTCTTTTGATTTATTCAAGCATCTGTTTTGACGGGTTTTTGCCCGCTTCTTTTTATGAACTTTTGCCTTTTTCGCCCTTATCGTTATAGTGAGTTCATTGAGTCGGCACATCCCGAGCTCATCACTCAAGTGACCGAGTTTTGAGATACCCCTACGGACTCTTCCTCACGCTAACATTCAAGTTTGAATACTCTTAACTCAATTACTTGAATCATTGGAGTAATGGCTATGCTTGATTTTGATTGTTTTTTTTTTTTTCAAGTGTTATGATTGCTTTACAAACAACTTTAAAGAGTATACAGTAGCTAATATAACATAGAAGTAAACTTGTTTATTTTTCACTTAGGGACTCGACTTACTCTTAGACTTCCAATTCTAAAGCTAAATACATGGTAAATTTGTTTCTTAAAGATTTCACTACTTAATTTTAACCATGTATTCTAATCACAGCAGTGGGTGAGTAAAACATTTGAACAAGTCAATTTCACATTTTGTAGATGCTTATTACAACATTTAGTACAATCTCTAGATTTCATGATAATTTTGAAAAAATTTTAGCTTAAAATTGCTTAAGGACAAACATTCAGAGTATAAGTTAGTTCTCTATTCTCTATATTGTATTATCCTCTCCCCCACACTTAGCTTGAACAGTGTCCTCACTGTTCCTAATTTAGCACAATTGAAAAGGAATTAACAACTCAAGGAACATTAGAGAATAAGAGAAAGGAAATACTGGTACTTCCCTGGTATTGGAGTTTTCCCTTTAAGCTCTGGAAAGTGTCATCTAATGATGTGTATCCTTGCTGCAGCTGATCCAAAGAGTTCAAAACTACACTAAAATCAAAACAAACTAAACTAAAACAAAACAAAACTAAAGCAAAACAAAACTAAAAGAATTTTTTTTTTTTTGACATGGGTTGCCTCCCATGAAGCGCCTTTCTTTAACGTCTTTGGCTAGACGTTCCTGTAATCAATCACAATACTCGGGGTGAGTTAAATTGGTTTCTTCAATATTACATACTTGAAAGCCTTCATAAAAAGGTTTCAAGTGATGACCATTGACTTTGAAGGTCTTACCAGTTTCAAGGCTTGCGATCTCAACTGCACCATGTGAAAATATGTTAGTGATAACAAAAGGACCAATCCACTGTGATTGTAGTTTGCCAGGAAACAACTTCAATCGAGAATGGTAAAGAAATACTTTTTGACCTACAGAAAAATTCTTGTGGGAAATCATTTGATCATGAAAATCCTTTGTTTTTTCCTTGTAGATTTTAGTACTCTCATAAGCTTCTCTTCGAATTTCCTCGAGTTCTTGTAATTGAAGTTTTCTGAGTTCACCCACCTCATCCATTCGCATGTTACATTGTTTTACAGCCCAATACGCCCTATGTTCCAGCTCCACAGGGAGATGACATGGTTTGCCAAATATTAAACGGTAAGGAGACATACCTATAAGGGTCTTGTAAGCTATCCGGTAGGCCCATAATGCATCCTCAATTCTTGTGCTCCAATCCTTCCTGCTTGGATTGACGGTTTTTTCCAGAATAGACTTGATTTCTCGATTTCAAACTTCTGCCAATCCATTGGTTTAGGGGTGGTATGCGGTGGAAGTGCGATGAGTGACCCTGTATTTTTTTAGTAGAGTTTCCACTATTCTATTACAAAAGTGTGTGCCATGATCACTGATAAGAGCCTTTGGTGTCCCGAACCTAGCAAAAATATGAGTTTTAACAAAATCCACAACAACTTTAGCATCATTAGTTCGAGTCGCTTTGGCTTCCACCCATTTTGAAACATAATCCACAACAAGAAGGATGTAAACATTACCGAAAGAAGGAGGAAAAGGACCCATAAAGTCAATACCCCATATATCAAATATTTCACAAGCAAAAATAGGGGTAAGTGGCATTTGATCTCTACGTCCTAAGTTCCCAATCTTTTGACATCGTTCATAAGACTTACAAAACATAAAAGAGTCACGAAACAATGTAGGCCAAAACAAACCACACCCTAATACCTTTTGAGCTGTCCTCTTAGGGCCAAAATGTCCATCACATGCATATGAGTGACAAAATTGCAAGACAGAAGGAATATCGTCTTGAGAAATACACCTTCTAATGATTTGATCAGCACAATGTTTCCACAAATATGGATTATCCCATACATAATACTTAGCATCACTTTTAATTTTATCTCTTTGTGCCCTAGACAAATCACTTGGTAGTGTCTTAGTAACCAAATAATTGACAATATCAGCGTACCACGAAATTGTCTTTTGAATAGAAAAGAGATACTCATCTGGAAAATCATCTTGTATTTGTGTGGACCCTTCACTGATAGGAATTCGACTGAGGTGGTCGGCAACTAAGTTTTCTGATCCTTTTCTATCACGTATCTCCAGATCAAACTCTTGTAATAGGAGTATCCATCGAATAAGTCTTGGTTTCACCTCCTTCTTCGCGAGCAGATATTTAAGAGCTGCATGATCAGAGTAAACAATTACCTTAGTACCAAGTAAGTATGATTTGAATTTTTCTAATGCAAAAACAACAGCCAAGAGTTCTTTTTCCATTGTGGAATAGTTGCATTGAGCATTATCCAAAGTTCTGGAAGCATAATAAATGGCATGAGAAGCTCTCCCAACTCTTTGGCCAAGAACTGCTCCAACTGCATAGTTGCTCGCATCATACATGATTTCAAAGGGAAGGGTCCAGTCGGGTGGTTGGATGATTGGAGCAGAAGTTAACTTGTCCCTCAATGTGTCAAAAGCGTTCTTGCAGGCCTCATCAAACTCAAATGTCACTTCTTTTTGTAGCAATCGACATAGGGGTTGAGTAATCTTGGAGAAATCCTTGATGAAGCGTCGATAGAATCCTACACTCCCAAGAAAAGACCGAATTTCCCGTACACTTACAGGGTAAGGTAAAGATTTAATCAGTTCTACCTTAGCTTTATCGACTTCAAGCCCCTTAGAAGATACAATATGGCCTAAAATGAGACTCTGTTCAACCATAAAGTGACATTTTTCATAATTCAACACTAGATTCTTATCTATACATCTTTGAAGCACTTTTGTAAGGTTAGTCAAACATGAATCAAAAGAATTACCATAGACGGTAAAGTCATCCATGAAAACTTCTATAATATTCTCCACATAATTTGAAAATATACTAACCATACATCTTTGGAATGTGGCTGGGGCATTGCAGAGCCTAAAAGGCATCCTTCGATACGCAAAAGTACCGAATGGACAAGTGAAAGTGGTCTTCTCTTGATCTTCCGGTGCCACTAGAATTTGATGAAAACCTGAATAACCATAAAGACAACAATAGTGAGAATTGCCAGCCAAACGTTCAAGCATCTGATCAAGAAAAGGAAGAGGGAAGTGGTCCTTTCGAGTTGACGCATTTAACTTCCTATAATCAACACAAACCCTCCATCCATTCTGAACCCGAGTAGGAATTAACTCACCATCGGAGTTTTCAATCACAGTTAAGCCTGTTTTCTTTAGAACAATTTGGATCGGACTTACCCATTTGCTGTCGGAAATTGGATAGATCATACCTGCATCAAGAAGTTTCAAGATCTCTTTCTTAACTACCTCCATCATAGGTGGATTCAAACGACGCTGAACTTCCCTTGAAGGATTGCAATTATCTTCCATCAAAATCTTGTGTATGCAGGTGGAGGGGCTTAGTCCTTTGATATCAGCTATGGACCATCCAATGGCTTCTTTGTACTCCCTCAACACCCGAATCAACTTTTCTTCTTCTAAAGTACTTAGCTTGTTGGAGACTATCACAGCAAGAGTCTCCTTTTCTCCTAAGAAAATATATTTTAGATGTTCGGGTAGGGGTTTTAATTCTAGCTTCGGTGCCTGCACAATAGAAGGAAGAAGTTTTGTGTTAGAAGGGGGTAAATGAATATAGGACACATCATACCTGATAGGTTTTAATGATTCCAACTCCCAAATCTTGTCCTGCAAATCAGAGGATATTACAAACTTCTCCTTAAAAGTTTTCAATGCATAAATCGTAAGACTCTTATTAAGTACAATTTTCAACTCATCATCATCTATCAAATCAAATGTAATCTGTGTTAATGGGTCAATAACATCAACAACAAAAATGTGTGAGATGTCACTAGGATAATTCATGGCATCATAAATGTTAAATTTAATCACTTCATGATCAAATTCCATAGTGAGGTTACCATCATGTACATCAATTTTTGTTCTAGATGTCTTAAGAAATGGTCTCCCTAATAATATCATCGATGAATTACGAAAATCATCATTTTCCATGTCAAGCACGTAAAAATCTGCGGGGAAAACCAAACCATTAACTTGTACTAAAACATCTTCTAGAACTCTCTCAAGATAAACATTGGACTTATCAGCAAGTTGAACAATAACGCCTGTTTCCTTTAGGGGGCCAACATTTAAACATTGATAAACAGACAAAGGCATAACATTGATTGAAGCGCCTAAATCACACATAGCTTTAGTGATTCCAAGGTTACCTATTTTGCAAGGAATAGTAAACATACCTGGATCCTTACATTTAGGAGGAAGCTTTTTCTGAAGAATAGCTGAAACATTCTCACCTACACTAATCTTTTCATTACCTTTCAGCTTTCTTTTGTTAGTGCACAATTCTTTTAGAAATTTAACATAACGAGGTACTTGCTTAATTGCATCTAGCAAGGGAATGTTTACCTCAACTTTGCGAAAAGTGTCAAGAATCTCTTTTTCTTCAGCTTCATTCTTGGATTTTGCTAGTCTGGAAGGGAAAGGAGGTGCTATTGTCATGACCTTTGGTGGTTCAATGAGGGGTCCTTTGATCTGATTGTTCTGCTGGCTTGGAGTTGGAGTTTCTTTCTCAGTCTCTTCCTCAGGATTAGTTCGGTGATCCTTCTCATTTGATCCTTGCAATTTCGTTCCACTTCTCAAGGTAATTGCATTAGCACTTTGCTTTAGATTTGTGACGGTTTGAGAAGGTAACTTACCTTGAGTTTTCAACTTATTTATAGAAGAAGCAAGTTGACTTACCTGATTTTCCAAGTTGTGGATGCTCTGCTTTGTCTCATCCTGAAATTGTTTTGTATTAACGGTGAGTGATTTAACAATTTCCTCAAGAGACATACCTGAAGTGGAAGGAGCCTGTGATACTTGGTTTGATGGCTTAGGTTGGAATTGTTGGAAGTTTTGTGGTTTATTGCCATATCTGAAGTTAGGATGATCCCTCCATCCAGGATTGTACGTGTTCGAGTAAGGATCATATTTCCTTTGTGGCTATCTTGGGAATCCACCTACAGCATTGGCGTGTTCATGATTGTCATCTTGCAATGTGGGGCACATGTCGGTCGGGTGATTAGGAGCAGCACAAATTCCACAAGCTTTCACCTGATGGGTATTTCCAAGAGCTAGCTGCTGTACAAGGGAGGTTAGATTAGAAATTTGATGTTCAAGGTTAGACACACTTACCTCATTTACCTTCCTTGAAGATGTATCGTGCCTATACCCAAATTTTTGTGAATTAGCAGCCACAATGGAGATCAATTCCCTAGCTTGACCAGGGGTTTGTTTACTATGGCGCCTCCACTCGCAACGTCCATCATCTTTCTTTCCATCGGAAGCAAGCCTTCATAGAAGTATTAGATGAGGAGTTGTTCAGATATCCCATGTTGTAGGCAGCTTGCACAAAGTTGCTTGAAACTCTCCCAATACTCATGAAGAGTCTCGGTGTCCCTCTGTTTTATACCACAAATTTCTCTTCTTATACCAACGGCTCTGGATGCAGGGAAGAATTTGTCCAAGAAGAGTCTGACCATATCTGTCCAAGTGGTTATCGAACATGGAGGCAAATAAAACAACCAATCTTTAGCTTTAGTACTTAAAGAAAATGGAAAAGCACATAGCTTAATTTGATCGTCGGTTATTCCTTGCGGCCTCATACTAGAACACACTATATAAAACTCTTTCAAATGCTTGTGAGGATCTTCATTCTCAAGACCATGAAAAGTGGGTAGCAGATGTATCAACCCAGATTGTAACTCGAATTCCACGGCTAGTTCGGGGTAGTGAATACAAAGTGGTTGTTGATTCACATCCGGCGCAGCCAACTCCCTTAAGGTTCTCTCAGGATTTTCCATATCGTCTTCTTTTTCTGAATCAAGGGATGAATCAAACAAATCCGATGCTAAGTTCAATCTAGTGGATGATCTAACTTCTTGTCGCAACCTCTTTAGAGTCTTCTCAATCTCCGGATTATAAGTTAGTTCACCTGTCTGAGAAGAACGAGTCATACAAGAATAGAAATAAATTTGACACCAATCCCCGGCAACGGCGCCAAAATTTGATGGGTGTCGAATCCAACAAAAATAAAACCTACTCCTAGACAATTATATGATTTGCATATAGTGGTGAGTAGGGTCGAATCCACAGAGATTGGTTAAATTTATTTCTATCCAAGGAGAATAAAAAGGAAAAGGAAAATGGGGGTTTGGTTTGTGAATCGAATAAAGTTAAAACAAGATAAGAAAATTGAATATTGATAAAAGCCTAGCTAAAGGAATCAAGATAGTTTAATTCTAGGAATTGATCATCGATGCAAATGTTTTCTATTCTTATTTCTAGATAAACTGGTTATGGTTATTAACAAGCTCTAACAACCTATCTCTCCGTACTTCCTCGAAAATCAAGAGAAGCTCTTTGATTATTTCTCTTATCGATTAGACAATCCCAGACAAGCGCTTAGGATTTAATCTACCAATAGCATTAAAATCTAGAGAGACCACCAATTCATGCCAGTAGATTATAAGATAACCTATTTAAACATGATCACACACCTCCATAACATGAATTCGATCATCTCTTTTATAACCAAACATGTTATTGCGTCACTAAGACTAGAACAATCAAACAATTACGGATTTGACGTGCTAGTTGACAATATATTAACTTGCTAATTGAGTAGAAGAGCTCTATTCATACCAATCAACAAAGATAATAATGACAAAACGATCAGAAGATATATGAATACCCGAAAGCAAAGAATAGAATAAATACAAGTCAATTAGACCTCACAATTCGTGGAGAATTAAACATCTATGAACCTTTGGCTAGAAAAGTAGCTTAGCTACTCATGTTCATCAATAAAACGAAAATAAAAAGTAAAGACATGATGAACCCAGTTGTCTGCTCTGCCTCCAAGATGATCCTTCTTGTCTCCAAGGTGATTCAAGATTCAAAGATTGAAAAGTTGTCCTAACCCTCTAGGGTTGGTTCTATTTATATTGTTAGGGTGATGGCATGTGATCTTTTGCTAGCAAGATACGAAAATATCTTTCCTTTTCCAAGTAGATTTCGAGAAGTAAATGTTCGTCCGCCTGGTACGCCCTAACACACGGCTGTGGGTCAAGTCGTGCCATCCTCTGTGCATATTTCATGTATCATCTTCCGTGTCCAGTGTGTACCACGGCTCCACCCACGGCTAGATTTCCAACCGTGCCTTATTCTGTGCATAATCAACAAGTCTTCATCCGTGCCTAGTGTGTACCACGGTTACACCCACGACCAGATTTCAAGCCGTGCTATCCTCTGGTTGATGTTCCACAATTTCTTCTCCTTGGCACGTCTAGCTTCCACCACGGCTCCAAGCACGGTTTCTCCCACGGCTGCCACCACGGCCGTGCCCTAAGCCGTGTCTCTCTCTGTTCAAAGTCCACATTTCCGTCTTCTTGTCCAGTGTGTAACACGGTTTGAACCTTGATCGTGCCTCAAACCGTGCTTCCTCCGATGGTGTAATTCCTTATCTTGATCCAAGTTGTAGATGACTTCTCTAAAATACTTGAATTAACATCCTTGACTCCATTTAACCTGATTTATCACGATGATAGAGTTAAAGTACCATTTCCTTATGATTTCTATAAAATCAATAATAATTTAACGCAATTTATACTATAAAGATTAAGTATAAAATGGCTCTATCAATCCTCACAAACATTTGAAAGAATTTCATATAGTGTGTTCTAGTATGAGGCCGTAAGGAATAACCGACGATCAAATCAAGTTACGTGCTTTTCCATTCTCTTTAAGTACTAAAGCTAAAGATTGGTTGTTTTATTTGCCTCCAAGTTCTATAACCACTTGGACAGATATGGTGAGGCTCTTCTTGGACAAATTTTTCCCCGCGTCTAGAGCTGCTGGTATAAGAAGAGAAATTTGTGGTATCAAACAGAGGGACACCGAGACTCTTCAAGAGTATTGGGAGAGGTTCAAGCAAATTTGTGCAAGCTGTCCACAACATGGGATATCTGAACAACTTCTCATCCAATACTTCTATGAAGGCCTGATTCCGATGGAGAGGAAGATGATGGATGCTGCTAGTGGAGGCGCCATAGTGAATAAAACCCCCGGTCAAGCTAGGGAATTGATCTCCATTATGGCTGCTAATTCGCAACAATTTGGGTATAGGCATGATACATCTTCAAGGAAGGTAAATGAGGTAAGTGTTTCTAACCTTGAACATCAAATTTCTAACCTAACCTCCCTTGTGCAACAGATAGCTCTCGAAAATACACAGTAGGTGAAGGCTTGTGGAATTTGTGCTGCTCCTAATCATCCTACCGACATGTTCCCCACATTGCAAGATGACAATCATGAACACGCCAATGCTGTAGGAGGATTCCCAGGACAGCCACAAAGGAAATACGATCCCTACTCGAATACTTACAATCATGGATGGAGGGATCATCCTAACTTCCGATATGGCAATAACCCACAACATTTCCAACAATTCCAACCTAAGCCATCAAACCAAGTACCCCAAGCTCCTTCCACTTCAGGTATGTCTCTTGAGGAAATTGTTAAATCTCTTACTGTTAATACAAAACAATTTCAGGAGGAAACAAAGCAGAGCATTCAAAACTTGGAGAATCAGGTAAGCCAACTTGCTTCTGCTGTAAACAGGTTAGAAACTCAAGGTAAGTTACCTTCTCAAACTATTACAAATCCGAAGCAAAGCGTTAATGCAATTACCTTGAGAAGTGGAACAGAATTGCAGGGATCAAATAAGAAAGGACACCCATCTAATCGTGAGGAAGAGACTAAGAAAAAGATTCCGACTTCGAGCCAGCAGGACAACCAGATTAGAGGGTCTCTAGTTGAGCCATCAAAGGTCATGTTGACACCACCTCCTTTCCCTTCCAGATTAGCGAAATCCAAGCATGAAGCAGAAGAAAAAGAGATTCTGGAAACTTTTCAAAAAGTTGAGGTAAATATTCCTTTGCTTGATGCCATTAAGCAAATACCTCGCTATGCTAAATTTCTCAAAGAATTGTGCACTAACAAAAGGAAGCTGAAAGGTAATGAAAAGATTAGTGTGAATGAGAACGTTTCAGCTATTATTCAGAAGAAGCTTCCTCCTAAATGTAAGGATCCAAGTATGTTTACTATTCCTTGCAAAATAGGTAATCTTGGAATCGCTAAAGCCATGTGTGATTTAGGAGCTTCGATCAATGTCATGCCTTTGTCTGTTTATCAACGTTTGAATGTTGGTCCCTTGAAGGAAACATGTGTTATTTTTCAACTTGCTGACAGGTCCAATGTTTATCCTGAGGGAGTTCTAGAGGATATTTTAGTTCAAGTTAATGGGTTGGTTTTTCCTGCTGATTTTTATGTGCTTGACATGGAAGATAATGATTCTCATAATTCATCACTGATATTATTAGGGCGACCATTCCTTAAGACATCCAAGATGAAAATTGATGTAAATGATGATACCCTCACTATGGAATTTGATGGTGAAATGATTAAATTTAACATTTATGATGCCATGAAACATCCTAGCAATATCTCTCCTGTTTTTGTTGCGAATGTTATTGACCCATCACCACAGGCACCAAAGCTGGAATCAAAACCCTTACCCGAACATCTAGCCAGGAATGTCTAGCCAAAGACGTTAAAGAAAGGCACTTCATGGGAGGCAACCCATGTCAAAAAATAAATAAATAAATAAATAAATTTTAGTTTTGTTTTGATTTTATTTTTGTTTTTATTCTAGTGTTGTTTTGAATTTTTTTTTTATTAGCTGCAGCAAGGATACATATCATCAGATGACACTCTCTAGTGCTTATGGGGAGAACTCCAATTACTCTACACTTCATACCAGGGAAGTACCGGTATTCCTTTTCTCTTATCCTCTAATGTTCTTTGTGTTGTTAATTCCTCTTTAATTATGCTGAAGTAGGAACAGTGAGGACACTGTTCAAGCTAAGTGTGGGGGAGAGGATAATAAAATATAGAGAATTGAGAATTGACTCATACTTTGAAACTTTGAATGTTTGTCTTTAAGCAATTTTAAGCCAAATTTTTTCCAAATTATCATGAAATTTGGAGATTGTACTAAATATTGTAATAAGCATCTACAAAATGTGAAATTGACTTGTTTAAATGCTTTACTCACCCACTGCTGTGATTAGAATACTTGGTTAAAATTAAGTAGTGAAATCTTTAAGAAACAAATTTACCTTGTATTTAGCTTTAGAATTGGAAGTCTAAGAGTAAGTCGAGTCCCTAAGTGAAAAATAAACAAGTTTACTTCTAGGTTATATTAGCTATTGTATACTCTTTGAAGTTGTTGTGAAATAATTATCAAAAAAAAAAAAAAATCAAGCATAGCCATTACTCCAATGATTTAAGTAATTGAGTTAAGAGTATTCAAACTTGAATGTTAGAGTGAGGAAGAGTCCATAGGGGTATCTCAAAACCCGGTCACTTGAGTGATGAGCTCGGGATGTGCCGACTCAATGAACTCACTATAACGATAAGGGCGAAAAAAGCAAAAGTTCATGAAAAGAAGCGGGCAAAAACCAGTCAAAATAAATGCTTGATTAAATCAAAAGAACATGAATGTAAACATTCATTGAATAAAACAAGACTAATAATAAAAAGGGAGAAAATCTATGGAAAGAGTTGATACTATATGCTTTTACTTTATGTTGCAAGGATTAGATACTTGCTAATATCCAATGAAGTTTAATTGGGTGTTTTTCCTTAATGGATTAAGTATTAACTTTTGGAATAAAAATTCTTTTGCTAAACATGAGGATTAAAGTTTGTTTTGTTTAGATTAGCTATTAAATTTTGTCCATGGTAATTTGATCACAGGAAACCAGTTTGGTTGAAGTAGTAGACATTAAAATTACAAGTCATGAATTACAAATGAATAGATGCTTGAAATGATGAAAAGAAAGTTCGTATAATCTATGACGGATTTCTCAATTGATTTTATTCATTTGCTTGAGGACAAGCAAGAGTTTAAGTGTGGGGGAATTTGATAGAGCCATTTTATACTCAATCTTTATAGTATGAATTGTGTTAATTTATTATTGATTTTATAGAAATCATAAGGAAATGGTACTTAATTCTATTATGGTGATAAATCAGGTTAAATGGAGTCAAGGGTGCTAATTCAAGTAAATTAGAGAAGTCATCTACAACTTGGATCAAGACAAGGATTTACATCGCCGGAGGAAAGTACATGGGCGTGTAGTTGAAGTACACGGCCGTATACTTGGTTTTGAATCAACAGGAAAATACACGGTTGAAGTACATGGCCGTGTATCTGTCTAGCAAGAGGCACAGTTTGAGATACAGCCATGGAGCAAATCGTACTACACACTGCATGAGAAGGAGAGAGACACGGCTTGTGACACGGCCGTGGTGGAAGCCGTGGTGGATGCTTGATGAAGCCGTGCCATATACTAGACAAGGAGGAGAAATTGTGGAACATCGACCAGAGGACGACACGGCTTAGGATCTGGTCGTGGTTGAAGCCGTGGTACACACTGGACACGGATGAAGAATTGTAGATTATCCATAGAGGAAGGCACGACTTGACCCACGGCCGTGTTGTAGGGCGTGCCAGGCGGACGATTATTCACTTCTCGAGATTTACATAAAAAAGGAAAGATATTTTCGTATCTTGCTAGCAAAAGATCATCTGCCATTCCTTTAACAATATAAATAGAACTAACCCTAGAGAGTTTTGGAGAATCTTGGAGGCAAGAAGGAAGGGAGGAGGCAGAGCAAGGAAACCGGGAACAGAGGCTTGTTATGTTTTTACTTTTAATTTTCGTTTTGATGATGAACATGTGTAGCTAAGCAGATTTTCTAGCCAAAGGGTCATAGAAGTTTAATTCTCCACGAATTGTGAAATCTAATTGATTTGTCTTTAATCTATTCTTTGTTTTTGGATATTCATATATCTTCTGAACGTTTTGTCATTATTATCTTTGTTGATTGGTATGAATTAGAGCTCTTCTACTCAATTAGCAAGTTAATATATTGTCAACTAGCACGTCAAATTCGTAATTGCTTAATAGTTCTAGTCTCAGTGACACAATAACATGTTTGATTATAAAATAGATGATCGAATTCATGTTATGGAGATGTATGATCTTGTTTAAATAGGTTATCTTATAATCTATTAGCATGAATTGGTGGTCTCTCTTGTTTTTAATGCTATTGATAGATTAAATCCTAAGAGCTTGTTTTAGGGTTGTCTAATCGATAAGAGAAATAATCAAAGAGCTTGTTTTGATTATCAAGGAAGTAAGGAGAGACAGGTTGTTAGAGCTTGTTAATAACCATAACCAGTTTATCTAGAAATAAGGATAGAAAACATTTGCATCAATGATCAATTCCTCTAATTAAACTATCTTGATTCCTTTAGCTAGGCTTTTATCAATATTCGATTTTATTATCTTGTTTCTGTATTATTTTTATTCACAAACAAAACCCCCCATTTTTCTTTTCCTCTTTATTCTCTTGGAATAGAAATATATTTAACCAATCCCTATGGATACGACCCTACTCACTACTATACGCAAATCATATAATTGTCTAGGAGTAGGTTTTTATTTTTGTTGGATTCGACACCCATCACTTGCTAGTCACCATATTCACCTCGTTGAATATATGGAGACCAAGATCTTCGGAATTATCCTCCTCAATATAAGGTATGGCGGTTTCTTTGTATATGGCATAATCCTGCTCGCCTAGCACGGTGACTATCTGCCCATTTGCAATGAATTTGACCTTCTGATGGAGACTTGAGGGTATAACTCCAGCGGTATGTAGAACACTTGCGGACCAATCTTTACCAGCAAGCTTATTTCCCTTACTATGTCTCTTTTTGACCGGTCAAAAGCCCTGACCACCATCGAGCCAGGTTTAATATTGCTTGAATCGACCCCCCAATAAGTTGAGGGTAGCCAATGGGCAAACATTGAGGAACGACCCGTTGTCGATGAGTACTTGATAGAGCCATTTTATACTTAATCTTTATAGTATAAATTGTGTTAATTTATTATTGATTTTATAGAAATCATAAGGAAATGGCACTTAATTCTAGTATAGTGATAAATCAGGTTAAATGGAGTCAAGGATGCTAATTCAAGTAAATTAGAGAAGTCATCTACAACTTGGATCAAGACAAGGATTTACACCACCGGAGGAAAACACATGGACATGTATCTATCTAGAAGGAGGCACGGTTTAAGATATGGCCATGGTGTAAACCGTGCTATACATTGCATGAGGAAGAGAGAGACACGGTTTGTGACACGGCCGTGGTGGAAGCCATGGTGGAAACCGTGGTGGAAGCTAGACGTGCCAAAGAGAAGAAATTGTGGAACATTGATAGAGGAAGACACGGCCTAGGATCTAGCCATGGTTGAAACCGTGGCACACACTGGACACGGATGAAGACTTGTAGATTATGCACAGAGGAAGGCACGGTTGGAAATCTAGCCGTGGGTGGAGCCGTGGTACACACTGGACACGGAAGATGATACATGAATTACACACAGAGGAAGGCACAGCTTGCTCCACGGCCGTATTGTAGGGCGTGCCAGGTAGACGAATATTCACTTCTCGAAATCTACTTGAAAAAGGAAAGATATTTTCGTATCCTGCTAGCAAAAGATCACCTGCCACTCCTTTAACAATATAAATAGAACTAACCCTAGAGGGTTGGGGAAATCTTGAATCTTGGATCATCTTGGAGACAAGAAGGAAAGAAGGAGGTAGAGCAAGCAGCCGGAGAACAGAGGCTTGTTATGTTTTTACTCTTTATTTCCGTTTTGCTGATGAACATGTGTAGCTAAGCTACTTTTCTAGCCAAAGAGTCATAGATGTTTAATTCTCCATGAATTATGAGGTCTAATTGACTTGTATTTATTCTATTCTTTGTTTTTGGATATTCATATATCTTCTTATCGTTTTGTCATTATTATCTTTGTTGATTGGTATGAATTAGAGCTCTTCTACTCAATTAGCAAGTTAATATATTGTCAACTAATACGTCAAATCCGTAATTGTTTGATTGTTCTAGTCTCGGTGACACAATAACATGTTTGGTTATAAAATAGATGATCGAATTCATGTTATGGAGGTGTATGATCATGTTTAAATAGGTTATCTTATAATCTACTGGCATGAATTGGTGGTCTCTCTAGTTTTTAATGCTATTGGTAGATTAAATCCTAAGCGCTTGTCTAGGGTTGTCTAATCGATAAGAGAAATAATTAAAGAGCTTCTCTTGATTATCGAGGAAGTACAGAAAGATAGGTTGTTAGAGCTTGTTAATAACCATAACCAGTTTATCTAGAAATAAGAATAGAAAACATTTGCATCGATGATCAATTCCTAGAATTAAATTATCTTGATTCCTTTGGCTAGGCTTTTTATCAATATTCGATTTTATTATCTTGTTTCAACATTATTTGATTCACAAACAAAACCCCCCATTTTTCTTTTCCTATTTATTCTCTTTGAATAGAAATATATTTAACCAATCCCTGTGGATTCGACCCTACTCACCACTATATGCAAATCATATAATTGTCTAGGAGTAGGTTTTTATTTTTGTTGGATTCGACACCCATCAAATTTTGGCGCCGTTGACGAGGATTGGTGTCAAATTTATTTCTATTCTTGTATGATTCGTTCTTCTCAGACAGGTGAACTCACTTATAATCCGGAGATTGAGAAGACTCTAAAGAGGCTGCGACGAGAAGCTAGATCATCCCCTAGACTGAACTTAGCATCGGATTTGTCTGATTTATCCCTTGATTCTGAAAAAGAAGACGATATGGAAAATCCCGAGAGAACATTAAGGGAGTTGGCTGCACCGGATGTGAATCAACAACCACTTTGTATTCACTACCCCGAACTAGCTGTTGAATTCGAGTTAAAATCTGGGTTGATACATCTGCTACCCACCTTTCATGGTCTTGAGAATGAAGATCCCCACAAGCATTTGAAAGAGTTTCATATAGTGTGTTCTAGTATGAGGCCGCAAGGAATAACCGACGATCAAATCAAGCTACGTGCTTTTCCATTTTCTTTAAGTACTAAAGTTAAAGATTGGTTGTTTTATTTGCCTCCAGGTTCTATAGCTACTTGGAAAGATATGGTCAGACTCTTCTTGGACAAATTCTTCCCCGCATCCAGAGCCGCTGGTATAAGAAGAGAAATTTGTGGTATCAAAAGAGGGACACCGAGACTCTTCATGAGTATTGGGAGAGGTTCAAGCAATTGTGTGCAAGCTGTCCACAACATGGGATATCTGAACAACTTCTCATCCAATACTTCTACGAAGGCCTGCTTCCGATGGAAAGAAAGATGATGGATGCTGCAAGTGGAGGCGCCATAGTAAACAAAACCCCTGGTCAAGCTAGGGAATTGATCTCCATTATGGCTACCAATTCGCAACAATTTGGGTATAGGCATGATACATCTTCAAGGAAGGTAAATGAGGTAAGTGTGTCTAACCTTGAACATCAAATTTCTAACCTAACCTCCCTTGTGCAACAGATAGCCCTTGGAAAAACACAGCAGGTGAAGGCTTGTGGAATTTGTGCTGCTCCTAATCATCCTACCGACATGTGCCCCACATTACAAGATGACAATCATGAACACGCTAATGCTGTAGGAGGATTCCCAAGACAACCACAAAGGAAGTATGACCCCTACTTGAATACTTACAATCATGGATGGAGGGATCATCCTAACTTCCGATATGGCAATAACCCTCAACATTTCCAACAATTCTAGCCTAAGCCATTACACCAAGTACCCCAAGCTCCTTCCACTTCAGGTATGTCTCTTGAGGATATTGTTAAGTCTCTCGCTGTTAATACCAAACAATTTCAGGAGGAAACAAAGCAAAGCATTCAAAACTTGGAGAATCAGGTAAGCCAACTTGCTTCTGCTGTAAACAGATTAGAAACTCAAGGTAAGTTACCTTCTCAAACTATTACAAACCCGAAGCAAAGCGTTAACACAATTACCTTGAGAAGTGGAACAAAATTGCAGGGATCAAATAAGAAAGGACACCCATCTACTCTTGGGGAAGAGACTAAGAAAGAAATTTCAACTCCGAACCAGCAGGATAACCAGATTAGCAAGTCTCTAGTTGAGCCATCAAAGGTCACATTGATACCACCCCCTTTCCCCTCCAGATTGGCGAAATCCAAGAATGAAGCGGAAGAAAAAGAGATTCTGGAAACTTTTCGCAAAGTCGAGGTAAATATTCCTTTGCTTGATGCAATTAAGCAAATACCGCGCTATGCTAAATTTCTCAAAAACTTGTGCACTAACAAAAGGAAGCTGAAAGGCAATGAAAAGATTAGTGTAAGTGAAAATGTTTCAGCTATTATTCAGAAGAAGCTTCCTCCTAAATGTAAGGATCCAGGTATGTTTACCATTCCTTGCAAAATAGGTAATCTTGGAATCGCTAAAGCCATGTGTGATCTAGGAGCTTCTATCAATGTCATGCCTTTGTCTGTTTATCAACATTTAAATGTTGGTCCTTTGAAGGAAACGGGTGTTATTGTTCAACTTGCTGACAGGTCCAATGTTTATCCTGAGGGAGTTCTAGAGGATGTTTTAGTTCAAGTCAATGGGTTGGTTTTTCCTGCTGATTTTTATGTGCTTGATATGGAAGATAATGATTCTCATAATTCATCAATGATATTATTAGGGCGACCATTCCTTAAGACATCCAAGACGAAAATTGATGTAAATGATAGTACCCTCACTATGGAATTTGATGGTGAAGTGATTAAATTTAACATTTATGATGCCATGAAACATCTTAGCGATATCTCTCCTGTTTTTGTTACGGATGTTATTAACCCATCACCACAGGCACCAAAGCTGGAATCAAAATCCTTACCCGAACATATAGCCAGGAATGTCTAGCCAAAGACGTTAAAGAAAGGAGCTTCATGGGAGGCAACCCATGTCAAAAAAAAAAAAAATTGTTTTGCTTTAGTTTTGTTTTGTTTTAGTTTTGTTTTGATTTTAGTGTTATTTTGATCTCTTTGGATTAGCTGCAGCAAGGATACATATCATCAAATGACACTTTCTAGAGCTAAAAGGGAGAACTCCAATACCAGGGAAGTACCAGTATTTCCTTTCTCTCTAATGTTCCTTGAGTTGTTAATTTCTCTTTAATCGTGCTGAATTAGGAACAGTGAGGACACTGTTCAAGCTAAGTGTGGGTGAGAGGATAATAAAATATAGAGAATAGAGAATTGACTCATACTTTGAAACTTTGAATGTTTGTCCTTAAGCAATTTTAAGCCAAATTTTTTCAACATTATCATGAAATCTAGAGATTATACTAAATGTTGTAATAAGCATCTACAAAAATGTGAAATTGACTTGTTCAAATGCTTTACTCACCTAATGTTGTAATTAGAATACGTGGTTAAAATTAAGTAGTGAAATCTTTAAGAAACAAATTTACCTTGTATTTAGCTTTAGAATTGGAAGTCTAAGAGTAAGCCGAGTCCCTAAGTGAAAAATAAACAAGTTTACTTCTAGGTTATATTAGCAACTGTATACTCTTTGAAGTTGTTGTCAAAAAAAAAAAAAAAAAATCAAGCATAGCCATTACTCCAATAATTCAAATAATTGAGTTAAGAGTATTCAAACTTGAAAGTTAGAGTGAGGAAGAGTCCGTAGGGGTATCTCAAAACCCGGTCACTTGAGTGATGAGCTCGGGATGTGCCGACTCAATGAACTCACTATAACGATAAGGGCGAAAAAGGCAAAAAGTTCATGAAAAGATGAGGGAAAAAACCCGTCAAAATAGATGCTTGATTAAATTAAAAGAACAATGAATGTAAACATTCATTGAATTAAACAAGACTTATAATAAAAAGGGAGAATATCTAGCAAAGCGTTGATACCATATGCTTTTACTTTATGCTGCAAGGATTATACGTTTGCTAATATCCAATGAAGTTTAATTGAGTGTTTTTCCTTAATGGATTAAGTATTTACTTTTGGAATAAAAAACTCTTTTGCTAAACATGAGGATTAAAGTTTGTTTTGTTTAGATTAGCTATTAAATTTTGTCCATAGTAATTTGATCACATGAAACCAGTTTGGTTGAAGTAGTAGACATTAAAATTACAAGTCATGAATTACAAATGAAAAGATGCTTGGAATGATGAAAAGAAAGCTAGTATAATCTATGATGGATTTCTCAATTGATTTAATTCAATTGCTTGAGGACAAGCAAGAGTTTAAGTGTGGGGGAATTTGATAGAGCCATTTTATACTTAATCTTTATAGTATAAATTGTGTTAATTCATTATTGATTTTATAGAAATCATAAGGAAATGGCACTTAATTCTAGTATGGTGATAAATCAGGTTAAATGGAGTCAAGGATGCTAATTTAAGTAAATTAGAGAAGTTATCTACAACTTGGATCAAGACAAGGATTTACACCACCGGAGGAAAACACATGGACATGTATCTATCTAGAAGGAGGCACGGTTTGAGATATGGCCATGGTGTAAACCGTGCTACACACTGCATGAGGAAGAGAGAGACATGGTTTGTGTCACGGCCGTGGTGGAAGCCGTGGTGGAAACCGTGGTGGAAGCTAGACGTACCAAGGAGAAGAAATTGTGGAACATTGATAGAGGAAGACACGACCTAGGATCTAGCCGTGGTTGAAGCCGTGGCATACACTGGACACGAATGAAGACTTGTAGATTATGCACAGAGGAAGGCATGGTTGGAAATCTAGCCGTAGGTGGAGCCGTGGTACACACTGGACACGGAAGATGATACATGAATTACACACAGAGGAAGGCACGGCTTGCTCCATGGCCGTGTTGTAGGGCGTGCCAGGTGGACGAATATTCACTTCTCGAAATCTACTTGAAAAAGGAAAGATATTTTCGTATCCTGCTAGCAAAAGATCATCTGCCACTCCTTTAACAATATAAATAGAACTAACCCTAGAGGGTTGGGGAAATCTTGAATCTTGGATCATCTTGGAGACAAGAAGGAAAGAAGGAGGTAGAGCAGGCAGCCGGAGAACAGAGGCTTGTTATGTTTTTACTCTTTATTTCCGTTTTGCTGATGAACATGTGTAGCTAAGCTACTTTTCTAGCCAAAGGGTCATAGATGTTTAATTCTCCACGAATTGTGAGGTCTAATTGACTTATATTTATTCTATTCTTTGTTTTTGGATATTTATATATCTTCTGATCGTTTTGTCATTATTATCTTTGTTGATTGGTATGAATTAGAGCTCTTCTACTCAATTAGCAAGTTAATATATTGTCAACTAGTACGTCAAATCCGTAATTGTTTGATTGTTCTAGTCTCAGTGACACAATAACATGTTTGGTTATAAAATAGATGATCGAATTCATGTTATGGAGGTGTATGATCATGTTTAAATAGGTTATCTTATAATCTACTGGCATGAATTGGTCGTCTCTCTAGTTTTTAATGCTATTGGTAGATTAAATCCTAAGCGCTTGTCTAGGGTTGTCTAATCGATAAGAGAAATAATCAAAGAGCTTCTCTTGATTATCGAGGAAGTACGGAAAGATAGGTTGTTAGAGCTTGTTAATAACCATAACCAGTTTATCTAGAAATAAGAATAGAAAACATTTGCATCGATGATCAATTCCTAGAATTAAACTATCTTGATTCCTTTGGCTAGGCTTTTTATCAATATTCGATTTTATTATCTTGTTTCAACATTATTTGATTCACAAACAAAACCCCCCATTTTTCTTTTCCATTTTATTCTCTTTGAATAGAAATATATTTAACCAATCCCTGTGGATTCGACCCTACTCACCACTATATGCAAATTATATAATTGTCTAGGAGTAGGTTTTTATTTTGTTGGATTCGACACCCATCATTACTCGAGAGTCGTGTCATTGCATTTCACCACTATGAACAGTGGTTTTGTATGTTGGTCTCCATCTTCCCCTAACTCTTCGAGGGAGAAAGAGATTTAGTCCATGGTGAAGATAGAATATGCCACATGACTTAATTTGTCTATAGCAATGCCTTCTGGTACCCTGATCTGTTTGAGCACTTTGAAGAGTGCTTCCCTGTGGGGCTCGGAGGTTGTAAGGAGGTCCATGAGTGATATTTGGGCTATAACCTTGTTCATTTGTTCCGTGATCTTATATTCGCTCGCATTGACAATTTCTGTAAATGCAGCGAGCCCCTCTTCTTCTTCCTTTCCTATCTCCGTGTTGGGCTCCTCAGTTGAGATTTTATATTTCGGGTCATAAACTCTCCTAGAGTGGGTGATTCCTCCTACCATAAGGGGTCGTTCTTGCTCGAGGGTTTGATAGTCAAATGGTGAGGCCTTATACCTCTCTATAGGTATTGGGACATTGAACACATATCTCTTCTTTGGGATTTGTATCTCAGTTGACTGTCCTTCATAGCATTTTATGACCATTGGCTTTTAATTTGAATTGATCGTGTTTACAAACTTCTCCCTTTGTTTTGGTGGGTTGTCCTCTTTCTCAAACTCAAGCCCCCATCCACTAGGTGGCCCATTCACAGTTGGGGTGTAAGAATAGTTCACCAGGTACTCCCGTGTGATTCTCCTAAGGTACCAACTGTTGGGTCTCCAGCTAACCATCTCTTTTTAATATGTGATTTGGGGGTTTTCTCTGGAGTTTGACAAGAATGCCTTTCCTACTGGTCCGTCGCCTTTTGCTTAGAGGATCTTTAGGAGCCGGCTCTTCAGATGTGATCATATTGACGGTGGGCTTATGGTTGGGCAATGGATTAGTGTTAACATTAGGTGCCGGGGTGTTAACAAAGTCCAATTGCACAATCCCAGCGTCTATTAGATCTTGGATTTTGTTTCGGAACCTCCAGTATATGTCTGTAGAATGCCCCTCCTAGCCCAGATGATAGTCACATTTGAGGCTTAAGTCAAAATTTCTAGGATTGTACCGATCATTCGGGATCTCGAAGCTGATCAAATTATCCATCCGCAGCCGAGCAAAGACTTGGCTGAGCAGGATCGGGATTGGAGTGAACTGTCTCGGGACTCTGGCAGCCTGGGCGTGATTTGCCGAGGAGTGCTGGCCTGGGGCACTCGTAGTTTGGAATGTCACATGAGACCCAACCTTTTCTGCTTTACTGGAGTTGACTATGCTGACGGTAGACTCCTTGGCTTTGTTACCTCCCAAGGGCCTTTGTGATGATGTGACCTTAGGAGGATCCATTGTTTGGAGTCTGCCTGTTGTGATGGCGTTTTCAATCCGGCATCCTGCGGCCACTACTTTTGCAAAACTGGATGATGTCTGGCCTACCAGATGTGAGAAGTAGGTCTTATCGAGGGTGTTGACGAATATGAATGTCAACGTTTTTTCAAAAATCGGGGTTGCTACCCTGGCAGCTTGAGCTCTTCATCGCTGAGCATAATCCTTGAAAGACTTAGTGTATCTCTTTCGAAGACTTCCCAGGTCAATTACTAAGGGGGCGACTTCGATGTTAAACTTATATTGGTCATATAATGCCCGAGCAAGCCTTTCCCAAGTATTGACCTGATTGAAATCTAGGTAGGCATACCATACTAAGGCAAGACCTGTAAGGCTATCTAGGAAGGTCTGGATCATCAGTTGGTCATATTGAGCATATTTGCTCATCTTCCGAGCTTATAGCCTTGTGTGTATCTTGGGGCATCCAGTACCGTCATAATTTTCGAATTCTGGGGTCTTGAACTTATCGGGGTATACCTCCTCCCCATATGATGGCAAGCTGGTGATCCTGGCCTGTTCGAAACCGTCAGGCCCCTTTATTGTTTTCATTTTGTCAGCCAGTTTTTGAAAGAGTCTCTTTTCCATCTCTTTTGGTCTCTCTTCCATTTCTTTCTTCAAGTCATCAGAGGTCAGACTTAGGTTGGCTCTCGGTTCATACTTAAAGGCCGGGTTGAGGTGTGAATTGATTTCTTCATACTCTGGAGGCTGACCCTCCACTGCTTTCCCTTTTCTGGCCCCAGAGTGTTCTTCTTGAGTCAGTTGGGTGGTGCGAAGGAGGCCAATGCTTTCAATCAGGAGGTGGACTTGTGCAGCTAGCTATTGAACCGTTTGTTCCAAGGATACGACCCTAAGGTCTAAGGTAGCGTCGGCACTTGTGTTGTTGCGGTTGTCGCCACTGTTTGCCATCTTTATCCTTGAATGAGTGCAGATCAGGCTTCTGGGAGGGTTTGGTTGTTTGGGAGCTATTTTTGATACCTAACGCGCATTTTTCTTTAGTATGATGTATGCATGAAAATGTGATGCATGTGTCACACGGATGCTAAAATAAAGGAGCCAACAATTGATTGATGATATGATACTGAAATTTTATTTTATTAATACTGGAAAACTTGGAGTTCAATTCTTGAAAAAATGAAAAATTACAATAGATTTATTTTCTAATTCTCTTGGTCTTCTGCTGCGTAGGCGGCGGTCAACTGTGGAACTAGCCATCTATTACAACAGAAATTTCTTATTACAACAAGAACTATGTTACAATGATAGCATTATAGGGAAATGTATCTGAACTTCGTGAACAGAATAAAAATATTACATCATCAATCAATTGCTAGCCTATGATGTCGTGTATGCAAATAGGTAGTTTCTAACAGGTCCCCAAGCTTTATGGCCTCCCGCATTCTCGGAGAAATGGATCTCAGGCCATATCGAAGCATTGGGTGGGGTAGCCTAATCAATCCCGAATGGTGATCATATCACTTCGCCCGAAACCTACACAATAGCCCCCTGTCTTAACGTCCTAAGATGGCCTAGGTTTGACCGTATCTACTCACACAGTTACATGCATGCAGACTTAACAACAAAAGTAAATAACTGAATCCTAAATTTAGTTAAATCCCTGAAAGGTTAGCAACAGTATAACAATCAAAAGACATTTCTTAGAAAAGAGTGATTTGAGGACATCCAGGTGGCTAGCCTACTAGAGAGAATTCCCCAGTGAAGTCGCCATCCTATCAAGTCTAATTTTTTATTTTTCCATTCCTAATCCGATCTATACTAGACCCTATGCTCATCTAATGTAGACCCTCGACTTGAGTTAGGAATTTCGTTTTCATTTTGGAGTCGCTACCCAACTGTCGTTGGGAAAAATTGAATTAGGACTAATTGAGCAAATTAATCCTAATTTGGACCACTAGTCAGCATGATTTCCTCTTTTCGTTTTTTGTGAAAAGAGGAAAGGGAAAACCATAGTTTTTGAGTTCGAAGGCTAACCTATTGAAACCCTAAGGTTACCACTTTAATGTCCTAAAATCTAAACCTTATCCGAAATTTCTTTTATTTATTTATTGTTGTCTTTTTATTTTGTTTTTAAATAACCTGTTATGAGAAAATGATTTTTGTTCTTTTTAGAGTTGCCCCAAATGGGTGCCTACGTACCTGCTATTCAGGATCAAACTTACCGTAGTTCGCTTTTCTTGAAAAACTTTAGTGTGTTGGTGATTTTTAATTATGAAATTTCTTTTCGTTTACATTCTTATCATTTTAGTATTTTTCTGAAAAATTTAAGCCTAAGCTTGATAATTCGATTTTTTGAAAATAATAATTTTTAGGAAAAACCAATTTTGGATTTATTTAAGGAAATGATTTTTCTAAGTGATAAAAATTTCATTTCTCTATTTTTCAACCCATTTCTACTA
Organism: Laguncularia racemosa; assembly: GCA_037954665.1. Taxonomy (NCBI): domain Eukaryota; kingdom Viridiplantae; phylum Streptophyta; class Magnoliopsida; order Myrtales; family Combretaceae; genus Laguncularia; species Laguncularia racemosa. The sequence continues at coordinate 479,622 of JBBMOL010000087.1, forward strand.
TTATAAATTTTTATTGATTTTTATTAATTTTTATTGATTTTTTCTTAATTTTTTATATTTTTTATTGAAAAATTTTCTCCTATATTATTTATCTATCCTAAACTAAAATCTAAATTTTTACTATTTTTTCTAATATATATTTTTATCATTTTCTTTATATATGTTTTTATATTTTTATTATTCATTATCATAATTACTTATTCTTATCATTATTCATCCTAAATTAAATCTTAAAAACTAATCTAAATTCTAATATTTTTTTCATTTTTGAATTATAAATGACAAGTAAATAAATAAAGAAATTCAAAAAAATAAATAAAATAACTAAATAAATAAATCTAGAAAATCCGACTTACCTAGATCTGGGTTGATGTGCGGGTTGGGTCGGGTCGATCCGGCACGCGCGGTTGGGAGTGCGCGTTAATGGCGTTCTAGCGGCCTTTCGAAGCAACTGAGGTGTCGTTTCCTAGATTTTCGGGGGTGGGGAACTCAACCATGGTGGTGAATTTCTCCAAAAACACCTCCTGGTGGTAGCTCGGTGCTTGATTGGTGGTCTTGGCTTGGAAACTCCGGCGAGGCTTCGATTCTCTCTCTTTTCCTCACTTTTGATCTGTGCCCATGCTTGCTGCCTTCATCCTCTATTTATAGCCGCGAGGAATCGAGCTGGATAAGCTCGGATTTCCTCCGATTGAAGTAAATCGGATTTGCAGTTAAAACCTCCCTCTGATTTGTGCAAATCCATCAATTTGTTGCAATTTGATTCTAATTGGATGATGTTTATCTTATTTCTATTGAAGATTTGTGGATTTGTACAAAAAATCGAATCAAAACAGCCGAAATTTGATTTTTCCTCCTCGCCGGTGATCTCAGACAAAGGTTAAAGATGATCACGAGCTCAGCGCATGTGTCTGCTCCAGGCAATCAGCTGCTGACATGTGTCCCAGGTGATGAAGAAAAATTGCAAAACACGGATTCTGCCTCCCCCGTGTTTCGAACCTGCGACTTAACCCCCTCCCGCGTGCACCAGACCATGGTTTGGACCAACTAGGCTAGCTCACTTTCGCGATTTTTTTATTTTCGCAATTTGCATATATGCAATGCGATTTTTTTATTTTTTGTATTTTTTTGAAATTTCAAAAATTTGTAAAAATTATTTAGTCCTGTTTATTGCCATTTCTACAATCATTTTCCAAAATTGATGTATTTTTCCTATTTATTTTATTTTTTGAACATTTTTCCTATTTTTGCTAAATTAGAGAAAAAAATTGGAAAAAATGGTAATTGTTTATTGTTGATTATTATTGATCATTAGGGGCAAAATGGGGTGTTTACAGTAACGATCAAGTTTTTGGCGCCGTTGCCGAGGAAGAGGCACCACTAATATTAGGAACACTTATTACTTATTAATCTAGCCATTTGTTTTACTTCTGTTACTTTTCCTTCTTTGTTTATCTTGAATTTGGGTACTACTGATTCTTTGATTTTTGCTCTTGTAGTGCATGACTAGGAGCCAATCCAAGGGCCTTGTTGATTTTGATCCAGAGCATGAGAGAATCCTTACTCAACTGCACAAAAGAGACAAGCACCCGTCCGAATCTTCATCAATAAGGGTTAAGGAAGAGCTGGTGATAGAAGAAATGGTTGATCCACAAGATGACCCTCCAGTAAATACCCCATTTTTCCCCTAATAATTAATAATAATCAATTTTCCATTTTTTCTACATTTTTTTTCTAATTTAGCAAAAATAGCAAAAGTGTTCAAAAAATGAAATAAATAGGAAAAATACATCAATTTTGGAAAAGAATTGCAGAAATGGTAATAAAAGGGATTAAATATTTTTTACAAATTTTTGAAATTTCAAAAAATATATAAAAAAAAATCGCATTGCAAATATGAAAATTGCAAAAATAAAAAAAATCAAGTAAGTGGGCTAGCTTAGCTGGTTCGAGCCATGGCCCAGTGTGCGTGGGAGGGGGTCAGGTCGCAGGTTCGAAACGCGGGGGAGGTAGAATCCGTGTTTTGCAATTTTTTTTCATTACTTGGGACACGTGTCAGCAGCTGATTAGCTGGAATCAGCGCACGTACCGGGCGCGTGATTGTCTTCAACCTTCGTTCGAAATCGTCGTCGGCGAGGAAAAATCAAATTTCGGCAGTTTTGATTCGATTTTTTGCATAAATCTAACAGATATTCAATAGAAATAGAATAAAACATCATCCAATTAGAATCAAATTGCAACAAATTGATGGATTTGCACAAATAGGAGGAAGGTTTGAACTGCAAATCCGATTTGCTTGAGGAAAATTGAGCTTATCCAGCTCGATTCCTTGCGGCTATAAATAGAGGATGAAGGCAGCAAGCATATGCACGGATCAAAAGTGAGAAAAAGAGAGAAAATTGAAGCTTCGCTGGAGTTTCCAAGCCACGACCACCGATCAAGCATCGAGCTACCACTAGGAGGTGTTTTTTGGAGAAATCCACCGCCACAGTTGAGTTCCCCACCCTCAAAAACCTAGGAAACAACACCTCAGTTGCTTCAAAAGGCCGCCGGAACGCTGTCAATGCACACTCCCAACTGTCGTGATCGATCGACCTGACCCGAACCGCTTCGACTCAATTTGACTCGACCCGTGCACCGACCCAGATCCAGGTAAGTCGGATTTTCTTATTTTTTATTTTTATTTTATTTATTTATTTCTTATTTGTTTGTTTAGTTATTTTAATTATTTTTTTTCGAATTTCTTTATTTATTTACTTGTTATTTATAATTCAAAAATAAAAAAATATTAAAATTTAGATTAGTTTTTTTAGGATTTAATTTAGGATGAATAATAATAAGAATAAATAATTATAATGATAATTAATAAAAATATAAATATATATAAAGAAAATGATAAAAATATGTATTAGGAAAAATAGTAAAATTTAGATTTTAGTTTAGGATAGATAAATAATATAGGAGAAAATTTTTCAATAAAAATTATAAAAAATTATAAATGGGTTGAAAAAAAATAGAAAAATGAAATTTTTATCACTTAGAAAAATTATTTTCTTAAATAAATCCAAAATTGGTTTTTTACTAAAAATTATTATTATTTTTTTAGAAAAATCAAATGATCAAGTTTAGGCTCAAATTTTTTTAGAAAAATATTAAGATGGTAAAAACATAAATCAAAAGAAATTTCATAATTAAAAATCACCAATACATTAAAGTTTTTTAGGAAAAGCGAACTACGACCCGTTTGATCCTGAATAGCAAGTACATAGGCACCCATTTGGGGCAACTCTAAAAAGAACAAAAAAAAAAATCATTTTCTTATAATAACTTACTCAAAAAACACAAATGAAGAGACAACAAAAATAAAATAAAAGACATTTGGATAAGGTTTAGATTTTAGGAGATTATGATGGTAACGTTAGGGTTTTAATAAGTTAGCCTCTGAACTCAAAAACTTTGGTTTTCCCTTTCCTCTTTTCACAAAAATGAAAAAAGGAAATCACACTAACCAGTGGTCCAAATTAGGATTGATCTGCTCAATTAGTCCTAATTCAATCTTTTCCAACCACAGTTGGGTGGCGACTCCAAAACAAAACGACAAGTCGAGGGTCTACATTAGATGAGCACAGGGTCTAGTATAGATCAGATTAGGAATTGAAAATAAAAAATTAGACTCGACACCTCCTCATGAGCTAAATCCAGTGGTTGAGCTTAGGAGAACTAATGCTGAGTTTGCCAAGCCAATGTTGGATGGTGTTAGTTCTAGCATTGTTTGACCTAGGGTAGGGGCAAACACTTTTGAGATTAAACCAGCTGTTATTCAAATGGTTCAACAATATGCCCAATTTGATGGTCTTGAGGATGAGGATCCAAATTCTCATATTCAATCCTTCCTGGAGATATGAAACACTTTCAAATTTAATGGAGTGAGTGAAGATGCGGTTTGTCTTAGACTCTTCCCATTTTCTTTAAGAGAAAGAGCTAAGCAATGGTTAAATTCTTTGCCAAAAAGCTCCATCACCACCTGGGAAGAGTTGGTTACAAGGTTTATGGACAAGTTCTTTCCACCTGCAAAGACCGCCAAACTCAGAGTTGACATCCAGGCTTATCATCAACAAAAGTCGAAAACACTTTATGAGACTTAGGAACGTTTCAAGGAATCATTAAGGAGATGCCGTTATCATGGTATTCTAGAGTGGATGCAAGTTCAGATTTTCTACAACGGTCTCAATTATCAGACTAGACAGATGGTAAATGCTACAGTTGGAGGCACGATTAATCATCAAACTCCTAAAGAAAGTTTAGCTCTCTTCGAGAATCTGGCTATGAATAATTTTGAATGGTCACATTCTAGGAGTAGAGATAAAAGACCGGCAGGAATTATTGATGTAGACGTGGCCACTACAATCATGTCAAAAGTAGAGGCGTTGTCTAGAAAGATTGATGGATTGTCACTTTCAAAGTAGCAAGTATCCGCAGTTAAGCCCTCCTTTGGTGATGAATTAGGTGTTAAACAAGTGGATTATTTGGGAAATTAAATCCGGCCTCAGAATAATCCTTACAGTAACACATATAATCCAGGCTGGAGAAATCACGCAAATTTTTCATGGAGTAACAGCAACAATTTTTAGAAAGGTAATCCCAATCCCAATCCTCCCCCTAGTTATCAAAGACCACCTGGTCAGAGTTCTAAACCACAATCATCAGTTGAGGACATCTTGGTAAAGTTGGTAAAAGATTATGAAGATAGAAAAAAATCATTGGACATGATTTTAAAGAATCAAGAAACTACTCTCAGAAACCATGGCGCCTCAATCCACAATCTTGAGACTCAGGTTGGACAAATTGCTAAATTACTTTCAAAGAGACCTCAGGGTTCATTACCAAGAAATATAGAGACAAATCCTCGTGAGCATGTGAAAGCAATAACCCTGAGAAGTGGTAAAGAACTTCAATCTGAGAATCAAGTAAGAAGAGGTGAGGCATCCGACTCAAAGGAGAAACAACTGATTGAAAATGATGAAGGAGAGCAGCTAGAGAGGTTAGTTGAGAAGAATTCGTCATCATCCAAGCCAATTTCAGAATATAAACCTCCCATTCCATATCCTATAAGATTAAAGAAAGATAAGGTGGATGAGCAATATGGTAGATTTTTAGAAGTTTTTAAACAATTGCATATTAACCTTCCATTGGTTGACGCATTGACTAAAATGCCTATATATGCAAAGTTTCTAAAAGAATTACTATTGAACAAGAGAAAATTGAAAGAGTTTTCTTCAATAACTTTAGGAGGAGAATGTTCGGCAGTTATTTGGAATAAACTTCCAAAGAAGCTTAGGGACCCTAGGAGCTTCACCATTCCATGATTGGCAACTTAACTAAGGAGAAGTTCCTAGCTGATCTTGGGGCTAGTATTAATCTCATGCCATATTAACTCTTCAAGAAGTTGGGACTTGGGGAACCAAAGCCAACCCGAATGAGCTTGCAATTGGCAGATAGATCAGTTAAGTTTCCAAGAGGAGTGGTTGAGGATGTGCTAGTAAAAGTTCAAGACTTCATTTTCCTAGCATATTTTGTCATCCTAAATATAGAAGCGGATGTAGAGATTCCATTGATTCTTGGGAGACCATTTCTGACTACTACAAGAGCTATCATAGATGTGGGAGATGGGAAATTGGTACTGCGAGTGGGAAATGAGGAAGTTATAGTGAAGATGTCGGATGTTCTTAAGCATAGTTTGCAACATGATGATACTTGTTTTGCAATGGATTATCTTGATCTACCTATTTCAGAGTCAATGCAAGAACTTTTATGCAATGATGCTTTAGCAATTTGTTTGACGAATGGGGATCAAGGAGAATCTATGGGTGCATTAGTTAAGGAGATGACTGTCAGTCTTGATGGAAGACCTGAGTTGAAGAAGGAGGGAAGTTTTGAAGAGTGAAATCGCTCTACTATTCAGAAAGTTAAGCCTTCCATTGAAGAACCCCCTGTTTTGGAGTTAAAGCAGTTCCCTGACTATCTCCAATATGCCTTCCTTGAGCAAGACTCTAAATTGCCCGTGATTATAGCCTTAGACTTGAGTTTGACCCAGAAGGATAAATTGTTGAATGTTCTTGGTCAACATAAGAAGGTTATTGCATGGAAGATGGCTGACATAAAGGGGATTAGTCCATCATTTTGTACTCACGAAATCCTCTTAGAAGATGGTGTCAAATCAGTGATTCAACCTCAACATAGACTCAATCCAAATATGAGAGATGTGGTGAAGAAGGAAGTGATTAAACTACTTGATGCTGGAATGATTTATCCTATTTCTGATAGCACATGGGTGAGTCCGGTTCAAGTAGTTCCAAAGAAAGGAGGCATGACCGTCTTACACAATGAGAAAAATGAGCTCATCCCCATGAGAATGGTCACAGGATGGAGAGTTTGTATTGATTACCGCAAACTCAATGATGCAACCAGAAAGGATCACTTCCCTCTCCCATTCATAGATCAAATGCTGGAATGATTGGCATGACATTCTTATTATTGCTTCCTAGATGGAATGTCAGGTTATTTCCAGATTCCCATTACACCTAAGGATTAGGAGAAAACGACATTCACATGTCCATTTGGGACGTTTGCATATAGGATAATGCCTTTTGGCTTGTGTAATGCCCCTACCACCTTCTAGAGGTGTATGCTTGCAATATTTGAAGATATGGTGGGAGAAAATATGGAAGTTTATATGGATGATTTCTCGGTATATGGTGACTCCTTTGATGATTGTCTCCGTCACTTGGAATTGGTTTTGAAAAGATGTGAAGATACTAATCTGGTGCTTAATTAGGAGAAATGTCATTTTATGACACAAGAGGGTATTGTCTTGGGTCATAAAATCTCCAAAGAAGGTATTGAGGTGGATGAGGCTAAGATTGAAGCAATTTCTGAACTACCTCCACCTTCATTAGTGAAAGCAATCCGAAGCTTTCTTAGTCATGCGGGATTTTATCGTCAGTTTATAAAAGATTTTTCAAAAATTACGCAACCAATGACAAAGCTTTTGGAGAAGGATGCACCCTTCAATTTTTCCAAAGAGTGCATCGATGCATTCAATACTCTTAAGGAGAAGCTCACTAATGCTCCAATTATGGTTGCACCAGATTGGAATCTTCCTTTTGAAATTATGTGTGATGCAAGTGATATAGCTATAGGTGCTGTCTTGGGGCAACGTAAGGATAAATATTTCTAACCCATTTAATATGCAAGTAAGACTCTTACCCCTGCGCAAGAGAATTATACCACAACTGAGAAAGAGTTGCTTGTAGTTGTCTTTGCTTTCGAAAAATTCCGGCCCCATCTCATACTATCAAAGGTCATAGTCTATACTGATCATTCTGCTCTGAAGTTTTTGCTGACCAAGCAGGATGCAAAGCCACGTCTGATTAGGTGGATTTTACTCCTTCAAGAGTTTGACCTAGAGATAAGAGATAAAAAGGGTGCCGAGAACCTAGCGGCCGATCACTTGTCACACTTGGAGAATCCATTCCTAGAGAAGTTGAATGAAGGAGAAATCAATGATGAATTCCTTGAGGAACGGTTGTTCTCTATAAGTGCAATTGAAGATGGGAATGATATGCCTTGGTTTGTTAACATTGCAAATTATATAGTGGCCAAAGTTGTTCCTAAGGATATAGGATATCATTAAAGGAAGAAGCTTATCAGAGATTCAAGGCATTATATTTGGGAGGATCCTTACTTGTTTAAGATTTGTGCTAATCGGATGATTAGAAGGCGTGTATCACATAAGGAAGGATGGGAAATACTTTTTCATTGTCACACCAGACCAACTAGTGGTCACCATAGTTCAAACCAAACGGCTCATAAGGTCTTAGAATCTAGTTTTTACTGGCCCTCACTGTTTAAGGATGCCCAAAATTATGTAGCCCAGTGTGATAGACGTCAAAGAACTAGAAACCTCTCAAGAAGAAATGAGATGCCTCAGCAGTATATCTTAGAGTGTGAAGTTTTTTATGTCTGGGGTATCGATTTCATGGGACCATTTCCATCTTCTTTTGGGAATAAATATGTGCTTGTAGCGGTTAACTATGTGAGTAAATGGGTAGAAGCACAAGCTCTACCAATGAATGATGCAAAGGTTGTAAAGAAATTTCTCACAAAGCTCTTTTCTAGGTTTGGTGCCCCAAGAGCGCTTATTAGCAATAGAGGTACACATTTTTGTAATACGCAAATTGAGAAAGTGCTTAAAAGATATGGGGTAACTCATAGACTTGCAACTCCCTATCACCCCCAATCAAGTGGGCAAGCTGAGGTATCAAACTGAGAATTGAAGAAAATTTTGGAAAAATCGGTTTCTCGTCATCGTCGAGACTGGTCCGATAAGCTTGATGAAGCATTGTGGGCATATAGAACCGCCTACAAAACTCCATTAGGAACTACTCCTTATCGACTAGTCTATGGTAAGGCTTGTCATCTTCCCGTTGAGATAGAGCATAAAGCATACTGGGCGATCAAAACAATAAATTTAGATCTTGAAGGGGCTAGAAAACATAGATTGTTGCAACTTAATGAATTGGATGAGATGAGACTTGCAGCATATGAGAACTCAGCAATCTATAAGGAAAGAGCCAAGAAGTATCATGATTCCTACATTTAACAGCCTAAACAATTGAAGGAAGGTGATCTTGTCTTACTCTTCAACTCTAGACTGAAGTTATTCCCAAGCAAATCAAGATCGAAATGGTCCGGGCCATTCCGAGTAAGAAAAGTATTTCCCTATGGCACAATTGAGATAGAACATCCTGACAGCGGAATCTTTAAGGTCAATGGGCAAAGATTGAAACTATATCTTGGAGATAGCAAGTGCTTCGAAGAGAGGGAGGAGATTAATCTCCTCTTGGCATCCACTTAATTCTATCATACATCTTTTTGGTCTAGCTAAAGATGTTAAACAAAACGACTTTTGAGAGGCATTTTATGCCCAATTTTCTTATTTGTTTTTGTTGTTCTTTAATTTTATTACGTTAGTTTTATGATTGAGCATGAGTTCCTACAGTTTGTGGTTATTTGTAGGTTATGGGAGTTGAAAAGGAGGTGATTAGAAAGCTTCGTGGAGTAAGATTTTGATATTGCAACAACTGTCAGATTCATGCAATTCTTGAATACTGGAGCTACTACGCAACATATGGTTTTGATCGAGCACTTGATGAATAGCAACATCGAATTTAGGGGAGCACTAGTTCTTTTTATTACCTTTTATGTCTTAATTTTTCTCTATTTAATGCTCTTTCTTTTTCTGATTTTATTGTAAGTATAGACATTGAGGACAATGTCTAACTTAAGTGTGGGGGAGGGGTATTAAATATTATGAATAAAGGGAAAAAGGAGAACTAGGTGTGTATGTGTGATTATCGATATAGAAAGTGAAAAATTTTCAAAATTTTTCTATTACTACCCAATTTTGAGTAGAAAATTTTTCAAGATTCTTCTAATTTTCTATCAAAATCCCCCCTACATTTTCTATGTTGCTAGAATTTTGGCTGCATTTGAGGAGTGTTTTAGCATTCAATGATTGAACCCTTTAAAAAGAATGTAGTGTAATTCACTCCTGTTTTTGCACAGAATTTTTTCATACTTAATCAAAATTATAGAATACAAATCTTTGTGAAGCAAGTTTACTTGTCATTTAATGGTGGAATTCAAAGTTAGGAATCGAACCAAGGTCCTTAGCAAAATGTTAATTGGCTTGAATTCTAAGTTACTAGGAAGTATATTGTTTCATCAAAAGTCTTGAGAGCTAATTAATCCATTATAAAAGGGCAAATGAAGTAATTCTCTTGGTGATCTTTCTTAAGAGACCTTTTAAGAAAAGTTTAATTCAAAATAAGATATCTTAGTTAGTATGGGTAGGCTTTGGTCCCTCAAAAGAGCGAAGTCTAACCCCGCTACTAGCTAAACAAATTAGTTAGAGTAATGGAGGTTCGATAGGGTCCCTTTAAAACCTGGTCACCTAAGGTCGTCCAGCCTGAGATTGATCGACCGAAGAAATTACTCCCCCCCCCAAAAAAAAAGGAGTTCTTGAAACTCGAGTGATTAAGTCCATAGGGACACCTTCAATTGAAGGGATAACGTCTGATAACTTAGGTGATGAACCCGGGATTATCGGCTGAAAGCTTGCTATATGGGTTTCGGGATCCTAAATATATAAATGAAACTTTTAAGAAGGTCTATTAAAGGAAGAGGAATCCAGGAGAATCTCGGATGCAAAATACTTTTATGATGGAGTAGTTCGCTTAGAGAGATAGATTAGGAGGCTATGTACTCTGAAGTAGCTAATTGACATGAGCCAAGTCTCTTTTTGTTTCTGTTTGACCTTGAGTTTGATTTTTGATTTAAAAGTTGTTATTAAAAGATAAAGGTAGAAGCTTACTTTACTTTGATTAATTTTAAAACTTTGATTAAAGTATCTCTAGTTCAATATTGCAGGACAAGGTGAGGAGTGCATTCATTCAGTTGAGGAGTTCTATTGGATGTTAAACATGATCATTGATGAATGTTGATATTTTAGCTTACTGTGTTTTGAAATATGAAGTCCCCATTTTGAATTTATGGTCTTTACAATTGCTTTTCTTGGGGATAAGCAAAGATTCAAGTGTGGGGGAATTTGATAATCGCCATTAAACCCCAAATTCTTGGAAGATTTTAAGCTCTTTTAAGTTGATAATTAATAAAAAAAATCATCCGAAATTGATGCTTAATCAAGAAATATGTTGCTTTCAGGTGTAATGAAGATCATTGAAAGGAATTGAGAAGAAAACAACAAAGAGAAAGGAAGAAGAACATCTCCCCTACCTACCACGCTCCTATATTAGGGGCGTATGAATCAGACCACCACCATGCCCCATATCAAGGGCGTATGGAATAGAAATCAGGATAGAAGCTGCCATGCCCCTTGCCATGGGGCGTGGCAAGGGGTATATGGGACTAGAAGTGGAAGACAAAGCCACCACGCCCCTGATATGGGGGCGTGCTAGCTTTAAAAGAATGACCCAAGACTACCACACCCCTTGCCACGGGGCGTAGTAAGGGGCATATGGAGTCATGACCTATTTTCCCTGGCTTTTTATTTTCTCTCTCTTCCAACCCTAGGACAGACATATATATATGGATACATATGAGAAAAGGATCGAACGATAGAGCTAAGGTTTAAACTTCATTTTCTCTTCATTTTCATATCTTCTTCCTTAGTTTTCTACTCAACAATCCAAGGAGATTCAAGCAAGGCATTCAAGATTCACTATATCCGGGTTGTAATCATGAACTCTAGTTTCTCTTCATGTATTTGTTCTATCATTGTTAGATTTATGGAAGAGTAAACCGTAGACCAAGATCTCATTTGAACTATTTTGTCATATGATGAAGATATGATTTAATTGAAGTTTTATTGATATTCTTTTGTTCCATTACATGTGCTTCATATTTATCTTAGATTCATATATTCGGAATATGAGTTTATTCTTAATATCATTTGAGTTGATTGAGAAGTCGCTTTTATGATCAAACCTATGTTTTAGATGAGATTTGCTCGTGTTTTTAGAGATAGAAAATCGAAAATCTTCTGTTGAACATATTCAATTAGGGTTCATAAGCTTCATGCGATTCTAGATTGCTATTGATTGAGGAGAGATCCTAATTGATAAATCTAGGATTAGATAAGTTAATATACTTGAGAAAGTAATTATCTTACCTCTTGGAACTTAACAACTTAAGAACTCAAAAACATTAATCCTTAGTTTCTAATGATTCATGTGACAATATAGGTATATAATGAGATCTAGGTTGCTTTTTTATCGAATTAAATCTTGTGTTGTTGAAGTAGTTTTTGTTAAAATTTTAATTTGTTAAATATTTTTAGTCTTTAATACACTTTATCTTAATTTGACGGTTAGATAATAGGGAAAGAGCTAGTACTAGTAATTAGTAATCTTCTCTCTGTGTGACGACCCTACACTTAACGCTATATTACATCTATGGTAGGTACACTTGCCTATTGCAACGTAGTTAGAATTAGGAATAGGCATTATAAATATTAAAACTAATAAGTGATGATCTGTCCATTCACTATGAACTTGACCTTTTGATGGAGACTTGAGGGTATGGCTCCAATGGTATGTATCTACGGTCTTCCTGATAGTAGATTGAAAGACCTTAGAATGTTGAGGACTTAGAAGGAGATATGGAACATCTATGGACCATCTATGGGCAATGATCAGTGATGATCTGTCCATTCACTATGAACTTGACCTTTTGATGGAGACTTGAGGGTATGGCTCCAATGGTATGTATCTATGGTCTTCCTGATAGTAGATTGAAAGACCTTGGAATGTCGAGGACTTAGAAGGAGATATGGAACATCTATGGACCAATCTCCACTAGCAAGTTGATTTTCCCCACTATTTCTCTCTTGGACCCATCAAGACCCTAACCACTATTGAGCTTGGCTTGATGCTGCTTAGATCGACTCCCAGCAGGTCAAGGGTGGCTAAAGGGCATACGTTGAGAGAAGATCCATTATCAATGAGTGCTCTAGAGACAATCATGTCGTTACATTTCACCACTATAAACAGTGGTTTCGTGTGTTGGTCTCCATCTTCTCCCAACTCTTCGGGAGAGAAATATATGTAATCCATAGTGAAGATTGAATCTACCACATGGCTTAATTTCTCTGTTGCGATGCCCTCTAGCAACTTGATCTGTTTGAGTACTCTGAAGAGTGCTTCCTTATGAGGCTCAAATGTTGTGAGGAGGCCCATAAGTGATATATGGGCTGAAACCTTGTTCAGTTGTTTCATGATCTTATATTCGCTTGCTTTGACCATTTTCATGAATGTAGAGAGCCCCTCTTCTTCCTCTTTCTCTACCTCAGTGTTGGGCTCTTCGATTGAGATTTTGTATTTAGGATCTTAAATTCTCCTAAAGCGGGTGATTCCTCCTTTGATGGGAGGTCTCTCCTACTCGAGGGCCTAATTGTTGAATGGTGCTGCCTTATACCTCTTTGAGGGTATTGGGACATTAAATACATATATCTTTTTTGGAATCTGCACCTTAGTAGATTGTCCCTCATAGCACTTTATGACTATTGGTTTTTGGTCTGATTTAATAATATTTACGGACTTCTCTCTTTCCTTTGGAAGGTTGTCTTCTTTTTCAAACTCGAGCCCCCATCCACTAGGTGGCCCATACTCAGTTGGGGTGAAAGAGTAATTCACTAAATATTTAAATCTCTTATGTGATTCACCTAGGGTACCGACTTTTAGGTCTCCAACTAACCATCTCCTCTTGATCTGTGATTTAGGGGTTTTATTTGAGACTTAGTGGGAATGACTTTCTTGTTGCGTTGTTTTTTTTTTTTTTTTCTGTTTCAAGGGTTCTTTTGATTTGGAGTCTGGCTCTTCGGATGTGATCATATTGATGGTGAGCTTATGGTTAAGCAACGAATTAGTGTTAACATTGGGTGCTAGTGCATTGACAAAGTCTAATTGCACTATTCCAGCGTTAATCAAATCTTAAATCTTGTTTCGGAGCCTCCAGCATCTATTTGTGGAATGCCCCTCTTGGCCCATATGGTAATCACACTTGAGGCTTGGGTCAAAATTCTTTGGCTTATACCGGTCACTTGGGATCTCGAAGCTAATCAAATTATCTGCTCATAGCCGAGCAAAAACCTAGTTGAGCGGGATCGGTATCGGGGTGAATTGTCTTGTGACCTTGGGAGCCTGGGTGTGATTCATTGGTGATTGTTGATTGGGGCATTCATGGTTGGAAATGTCACGCGAGACTTAACCATGTCTACTCCGCTGAAGTTAACCGTGCTAGCGGTAGATTCCTTGGCTTTGCTACCCCCTACGGGCCTTTGAGATGATGTGATTCTAGGAGGGTCTACTGTCTGGAGTCTCCTTGATGTGATGACATTCTCGATTCGGCACCCTACTACCACTACTTTTGCAAAACTAGACGGCGTCTGGCCTACCAGATGTGAGAAGTAAGTCTTCTCCAGAGTGTTGATGAAGATAAATGTCAACTCTTTTTCAGAGATCGGGGTTATCAACCTAGCAGCCTGAGCTCTCTAGCGCTGGGCATACTCTTTGAAAGACTCAGCATGTTTCTTTCAAAGATTTCCTAAATCCATCACCGAAGGGGCGACTTCAATGTTGAATTTGTACTAGTCATAGAATGCCTAAGCGAATTTTTCCCAGGTTTTGACTTGGCTGAAGTCCAAGTGTGCATACCAAACGAGGGCAGGGCCTATGAGGCTGTCTTGGAAGGTCTGGATCATGAGTTGGTCATATTGGGCATATTTGCTCATCTTCCATACATACAGCCTTGTATGCATTTTGAGGCAACTAGTGCCATCATATTTTTCAAACTCTAGGGTCTTGAATTTCTCCGGGTCCTCATATACCGGTAGGTTAGTGATTCTTGCTTGTTCAAAACCGTCAAGCCCCTCCAATGTCTTCATTTTGTTAGCCAGTTGTTGGAACAACTTTCTTTCCATCTCCTTTTGTCTATGTTCCATTTCTCTCTTTATATTGTCTGAGGTTGGACCGAGGTCGACTCTCAGTTCATACTCAAATGTTGGGTTAAGGTGCGTGATAGAGCCATTTTATACTCAATCTTTATAGTATTAATTGTGTTAATTTATTATAGATTTTATAGAAATCATAAGGAAATGATACTTAATTCTATTATGGTGATAAATCAGGTTAAATGGAGTCAAGGGTGCTAATTCAAGTAAATTAGAGAAGTCATCTACAACTTGAATCAACAGGAAAATACACGGTTGAAGTACACGGCCGTGTATCTGTCTAGAAGGAGGCACGGTTTGAGATACGACCATGGAGCAAACCGTGCTACATACTACATGAGAAGGAGAGAGACACGGCTTGTGACACGACCGTGGTGAAATCCGTGGTGGAAGCTGTGGTGGAAGCTTGATGAAGCCGTGCCATATACTAAACAAAGAGGAGAAATTGTGGAACATCGACTAGAGGATGACACGGCTTGGGATCTGGCCATGGTGGAAACCGTGGCACACACTGAACACAGATGAAGAATTGTAGATTACCCACAGAGGAAGGCACGGCTTGATCCACGGCCGTGTTGTAGGGCGTGCCAGGCGGACGATTATTTACTTCTCGAGATTTACTTGAAAAAGGAAAGATATTTTCGTATCTTGCTAGCAAAAGATCCTCTGCCATTCCCTTAACAATATAAATAGAACCAAACCTAGAAGAGTTTTTGAAGAAGTTTGGAGACAAGAAGGAACGAAGGAGGCAGAGCAAGGAAACTGGGAATAGAGGCTTGTTATGTTTTTACTTCTAATTTTCGTTTTGATGATGAACATGTGTAGCTAAGCATATTTTCTAGCCAAAGGGTCATAGAAGTTTAATTCTCCACGAATTGTGAGGTCTAATTGATTTGTCTTTAATCTATTCTTTATTTTTGGATATTCATATATCTTTTGAACGTTTTTTCATTATTATCTTTGTTGATTGGTATGAATTAAAGCTCTTCTACTCAATTAGCAAGTTAATATATTGTCAACTAGCACGTCAAATCCGTAATTGTTTCATAGTTCTAGTCTCGGTGACACAATAACATGTTTGATTATAAAATAGATGATCGAATTCATGTTATGGAGATGTATGATCTTGTTTAAATAGGTTATCTTATAATCTACTGGCATAAATTGGTGGTCTCTCTAGTTTTTAATGCTATTGATAGATTAAATCCTAAGAGCTTGTTTTAGGGTTGTCTAATCGATAAGAGAAATAATCAAAGAGCTTGTTTTGATTATCGAGGAAGTAAGGAGAGATAGGTTGTTAGAGCTTGTTAATAACCATAACCAGTTTATCTAGAAATAAGAATAGAAAACATTTGCATCGATGATCAATTCCTAGAATTAAACTATCTTGATTCCTTTGGCTAGGCTTTTATCAATATTCGATTTTATTATCTTGTTTCAGTATTATTTTGATTCACAAACAAAACCCCCCCATTTTTCTTTTCCTCTTTATTTTCTTGGAATAGAAATATATTTAACCAATCCCTGTGGATACGACCCTACTCACTACTATACGCAAATCATATCATTGTCTAGGAGTAGGTTTTTATTTTTGTTGGATTCGACACCCATCAGTGCGAATTGATCTCCTCATACTCTGGAGGTTAGCCCTCTACTGCCTTCCCTTGTCTAGCCCCTGAATATTCTTCCCGAGTTGGTTGGGTAGTGTGAAGGAGGCCAATACTTTCAGTCAGGAGGTGGACTTAGGCAGTTAATTGCTGGACCGTTTGTTCTAGGGATACGATCCTTGGGTTCGAGGCAGTATCAGCATTGGTGTTGTTACAGTGGTCGTTGTTGTTGCCACCGTTTGCCATTTTGGTCTTTGAGCGAGTGTGAATTGGGCTCCTTAGAGGGTTCAGTTGTTTGGGAGTTATCTTTGATACCTGGGCGCGCATTTTTCTTAGTTTAATGCATGTATGTAAATATGATACATGTATCACACAGATGCTAAAAATAAA
Organism: Laguncularia racemosa; assembly: GCA_037954665.1. NCBI lineage: Eukaryota > Viridiplantae > Streptophyta > Magnoliopsida > Myrtales > Combretaceae > Laguncularia > Laguncularia racemosa. Next base: position 496,206 of record JBBMOL010000087.1, read on the forward strand.
TGGGCCAACAATTGATTAATGATATAATACTGAAATTTTATTTTTATTAATATTGAAAATTTGAAGTTCAATACTTGAAACATGAAAAAGTAAAAGTACAATGTTAATCTATTTCCTAGTCCTCTTCTTCTTCTACTGCGTCAGCATCGGTTTTTCGCTGATGATAGCTTCCAGCTCTTTAACTCTAGCTTGGGTCTTCTCCAGCTAAGCTTCCAAGGCCTTGTTTCTTTGATAATACTCTTTGAATCTGCCCTTCCAGATATCCTTTTTGTAGTTTGTAGCTTCGAAGTATACCTCCATCCGGGCCTTAACTTGTTCCAAGTAGGTTCTCAGTTTTGGACCTACCTTTTCTGGCTCGGGTTGGGTGGCATCTAAGACTCGATATGCCCTTTCTCTTGTTTGATATAGCTGGTGGATCATGAAATCCCTGGTGGCTCGATGTTTACCCACTTCCCCATCTAGGTCTCTAAGGTTTATGTTAAGACTCTCAATCCAAGCTTCCCATAGGGTTTTGACCTCTACCAATTTAGCAAACTTCTCGATTACTAATAGGCTTGGATCCTAGTATTCAAATATGATCCCTTCCAATGATGGCCTATAAACTATATCTTGGATGGTACCGAATCGACGGACCACCAAGCTTGGATGATATCCTATGCACCCATTGACACCGATTAGAGGAACAACCCGGAGGTTTCTACAGGTTAAGATGACTTTATTATAGCAACTCCATCTAGCAGTCTAAAGAATGTCAATGGCACTGAAGCTTTGGAGTACTTTTACCCAACTATGGCTGGTGAGGTCATCAGGTAACTTTATCCTCTCTATGCAAGAGTTCACAAGGTCTATTTGCTAGGTGTAAACACTCCATTTTTGCCCTAAGAATCAATAATAATCAATTTTCAAATTTTCCCAATTTTTTCCAATTTTTCTTTAATTTGGCGAAAATAAGAAAAATATTAAAAAAATAAAAATAAATAGGAAAACACATCAATTTTGAAAAATGATTTCAGAAATGGTAATAATAAGGAATAAATAATTTTTACAAATTTTTGAAATTTCAAAAAATACACAAAAATAAAGAAAATCGCATTGCATATATGCAATTTGCAAAATAAACAAAATCAGGAAAATGGGCTAGCTCAGCTGGTCCGAGCCATGGTCAGGCGGGTGTACGTGGGTGTGAGGTCAAGGGTTCAAAACGCGGGGGGAGCAGATTCCGCGTTTTGCAAATTTTTCATTCACCCGGGATACGTGGCAGCATCTGATTGGCTGGAGCGAACGCACGCGCCAGGCGCGTGATCCTCTTCAACCTCGGTCCGAGATCGCCGGCGAGGAGAAAAATTCGAATTTTGGCCGTTTTGATTCGATTTTTTGCACAAATCCAACAGATCTTCAACAGAATTGAGATAAACATCATCCAATTGGAATCAAATCTCAACAAATTGAAGGATTTACACGAATCGGAGTTGATTCATTTAATCGCAAATCCGATTTGCCTCGATCGGTGGAAATTCGAGCTTATCCAGCTCGATTTCGAGAGCCTATAAATAGAGGATGAAGTGAGGAAGCCAGATCATAGATCAAAAGCGAGAGAAAGTGAGAGAAAAGAGAGAATCGAAGTCCACCGGAGGAGTTCGAAGCCGCGACCACCGATTAGGAGTTGAGCAACCACCATGAGGCGTTTCTGGAACAAACCACCGTTACCATTGGATTCCTCACCCTCGATAACCCAGGATTCGACACCTCAACCGCTGAAGAAGGCCGCCGAAACGCCGTCAACGAGCACTCCCCACCGCTGTGTTCAATCAACCCGACCCGAACCGATTCGACCCGATCGACCCGACCCGCGCACTGACCCAAATCCAGGTAAGTCGGATTTTTCAATTTTTTTTTAAATATTTTTTTATTACTTTGTTTATTTATTTGGGTTATTTTATTCCGAATTGATTTATTAATTTTTTTTTTTATTTACTTATGTGTTATTTATATTTCAATAAATAGAAAAATGTTAGGAATTAGATTTTTTAGGATTTAATAAAAAAACAAAAATATAATCAAAATAATAAATAATAAAAATGTTAGAAATATAATAATAAAGCTTTAGATTTTAAAATAGGATAGATAATAACCTAGGAGGAAAATTTTTAACAAAAATTATGAAAAATTAATAAAAATTATAAAAGATAATAAAAATTATAAAAATCATGAAAACTCATAAAGATTATAAAAATAATAAAAGAATCATAAAAATCATAAAAAAATACAAAAATTAATAAAAATTCAAAAATTAAGAAAAAAATAGAAAAAATGAGTTTTATCACTTAGAAAAATCATTTTCTCAAATAAATCCAAAATTGATGTTTTCCCTTAAAAATATCATTTTTAAAAAATCAAATCATTAAGCTTAGGCTTAGATTTTTTTAGAAAAAAAACCCATAAAAATAGTAAAAAAATAAATCAAAAGAGATTTTAAAATTAAAATTCACAAACACATTTAAGATTTTCAGGAAAAGCGAACTACGGCTTATTTGATCCTGAATAGCAGGTACGTAGGCACCCATTTGGGGCAACCCTAAAAAGAATTAAAAAAATCATTTTTCCAAATAATTCACTCAAAAACACAATAAAAAGCAATAGAAACAATAAAAGACATTTCTAGATAGAGATAATTTTAGGAGATTAGGTGGTAACCGTAAGGTTTTAATAGGTTAGCCTCTGAACTTAGAAACTCTGGTTTTCCCTTTTCCTTTTTTCATAAAAACGAAAAGAGGAAATCACGACGACTAATGGTCCAAATTAAGACTAATCCGCTCCTTTAGTATTAATTCAATCTTTCCCAACAACAGTTGGGTGGCGACTCCAGAATTAAACGAAGTTCCTAACTCAAGTGGAGGATCTATATTAGATGAGCATAGGGTCTAGTCTAGATCGGATTAGGAATGGGAAAATTCAAAAATTAGACTCGATAGGATGGTGACTCCGCTAGGGAAATTTTCCAATAGGCTAGCCACCTGAATCTCCTCAAATTGTTCTTTTAAAGAAATGACTTTCAATTATTATTCTGTTGCTAACTTTTTAGGGATTAGCTAAGTTTAGTTTTCTTTACTTTGGGGTCTGCATGCATGCATATGTTTGTGTGAATAGATATGGTCGAACCCGGACCGTCCTAAAACCCTAAGACAGGGAGCCATTGTGTAGGTTTTGGGCGAAGTGAGTTGATCAACGTTCGGGATCGATTAGGCTACCCCACCCAATGCTTCGATATGGCTTGAGATCCATTTCTCCGAGAATGCGGGAGGCCATAGAGCTTGGGGACCAATTAAAACCAACCTATTTTACATACATAAGTCATGGGTTGACAATTGACGATGATGTAATAATTTGTTGTTTTATTCCATGGAGTTCAGATCTATTTCCCTATAATATTTTCATAGTTCTTGTTGTAATTAGGAAATTTCTTGTTGTAATAGATGGCTAGTACCGCAATCGACCGCCTCCTCCGCAAAGAGATTCGGGTGTACAAACCTTTGGACCCAAAGTTGGTACTGGACCACTAGTTTACCTTGTACAATCCTGAGGAGCAGGCCTTCATCCAGCAGAAGATAGGGCCCATCCTCTCACTAACAAAGATAGAGGTGAATTTGCCTTTAGTATGGGCTATACTCCATTTATGGGAAATCGAACCCGCAGCTTTCTTCATCAGGCCACATGAAATCACCCCTACCCTGGAAGAGTACACCCAGCTACTACAAGCTCCAACACTAACTGATGAAATCTATGTGCCAGATCTCGAGGCCGAGCCAGCCGGTACCTTTAGCAAACTACTAGGTATCCGCAAAACAGCAGTCAACAAAGCCTTATCAGACTGTAATGGATACTGCATTCGGATGGACGATTTGGAAGCCTAGTTCATCGCCTGAGAAGACAATGGGGATAGAAAAGACATACTGTGTGGGGACCCCAAGACTTACAGACAGAGAAGGGTGAATGCTTTCATCTTGACAGCTTTCGCCACCATACTATTCCCCACCGAAACTTTCTATGTTCACTACCGGGTTGCAGAGCTGGTGACCCAATTCCTGGAAGGAAGATCTTACATCCCGGCTCTATTGGCTGAACAGATTCAGAACTTAAACTTCCTCAAGAAGAAAGGCCATGGGATCCTCCGCTCAAGCATTAACCTTATGTTGATATGGTTCGTAAGCCACCTTAAGTGTTTCGGGCTGAACATGGTCTGGGAAACCTTGGCTCTGCAGGTGGACCTTGTGGATTCATGCATAAAAAAGATAAAGCTACCCGATAACCTTACCAGCCACAGTTGGGTAGAAGTGCTTAGAAGCTTCAGTGCCGAGGATATTTTGTGGACAGCCAGGTAGAGTTGCTACGACAAAATTATTTTAACATGTAGTAATTTTCAAGCCGTGCCTTTGATCAGAATCAGTGGATGTATTGGATATCACCCCAATTCAGTGGTCCACCAGTTTGGTACTATCCAAGACATAGTTTATCGGCCCTCGCTGGAAACAGTCACCTTCGAGTGCCAAGATTCGAACCTATTGGTAGCTGAAAAGTTTGCTAAGCTGGCAGAGGTCAAAGCACTTTGGGAAGCCAAAATTGAAAGCCCGAATGTAGACCTCGGGGAGCTAGATGGCGAAGTGGGAAAGCACCGAGCCATCAGAGAGTTTGTAATCCGCCAGTTGTACCAGACAGGGGAGAGAGCATACCGAGTTCTGGATGTCACTCAACCGAGGCCAGACAAGATAAATCCAGAACTAGAAATCTACCTAGAGCAGGTCAAGGCCCGGATTGAGGTTTACTTTGAAGCTGCAGATTATAAGAAAGACATCTGGAAAGGACGATTCAAGGAATTTGACTAAAGGAACAAAGCCTTGGAAGCTCAGTTAGAGAAGACCAAGGCCAAAGTCGAAGAACTGGAAGCCGTCATCAACGGGAAAACTAAGTCTCCACAACAGAAGACTAAGAAAGCTAGGAAATAGATCATCATTGTAATCTTTTATTTGTTTCTTTGAGTATTGAACTCCAAAAATATTTCAATATTAATAAAAGTAAATTTTCAATATTACATCGTCAATCAATTGTCGACCCTTTTTTTTATTTTTAGCATCCGTGTGACACATGCATAGCATTTTGCATACATCATACTAAAAAAGAGAAATGCGCGCCAGGTATCAAGATAGCTCCTAAGCAACCGAACCCTCCTAGAAGCCTAATTCGCACATGTTCAAGAACAAAAATGGCCAACAGTAGCAACAACCGCAACAACACAAATGCTGAAGCTGCCTCAAACTCCAGGATTGTATCCCTACAACAAACGGTCCAACAATTGGCTGCCCAGGTCTACCTCTTAACTGAAAGCATCGGCCTCCTTTGCACCACTCAGCCAATCCAGGAAGAACATTTAGGGGCCAGGAAAGGGAAAGCAGTGGAGGGACAGCCTCCGGAGTATGAAGAGATCAATTCCCACCTTAACCCAGCCTTTGAATATGAGCTAAGGATCAACCAGGGGCCAACCTCTGATGACCTGAAGAGAGAGATGGAAGAAAGACAGAAGGAGATGGAGAAGAGACTCTTCCAGCAGCTCCATGACAAAATGAGAACAGTTGAGGGTCCTGATGGTTTCGAGCAAACCGGAATCACCAGTCTACCAGTGTACAGGGAAGAGGTATACCCTGAGAAATTCAAGATCCCAGAGTTTGAAAAGTATGATGGGACGGGTTGCCCCAAAATACATACAAGGCTATATGCTCGAAAAATGAGCAAGTATGCCCAGTACGACCAACTCATGATCCAGACTTTCCAAGACAGCCTCACGGGCCCTACATTAGTCTGGTACGCCCACCTGGACTTCAATATTGTCAACACTTAGGAAAAACTAGCCCGGGCATTCTATGACCAGTACAAGTTCAACATTGAGGTCACCCCCTCCGTGATTGATCTGGGGAGTCTCCAGAAAAGACATGCTGAGCCATTTAAGGAGTATGCTCAGCACTGGAGAGCCCAGGCCGCCAGAGTAGCAATCCCAATCTCTGAGAAGGAGTTAACATCCATATTTGTCAACACCTTAGACAAGACCTACTTTTCACATCTGGTAGGCCAAACCTCATCCAGCTTTGCAGAGGTGGTAGCTGCAGGATGCCGAATTGAAAATGCCATCACCACCGACAGACTCCAAATGATGGATCCACCCAGGGTCACACCAACACAAAGGACCTTAGGAGGTAATAGAGCTAAGGAGTCCATCGTCAGCACAATCCATTCCGGTAAGGTAGAAAAAGCTGGAACTCGTGTGACGTTTCAGACCATGAGCACCCCAGCCCAGCAATCCACAGAAGGTCATACCCAGGCCACTTGGGTCCCAAGGCAGTTCACTTCAATCCCCATCCCGCTCAGTCAAGTCTTTGCTCGGTTGAGGGCGGATAACTTGATCAGCTTCGAGATCCCCAACAACCAATACAAGCCCAAGAATTTCGACTCAAGCCTCAAATGTAACTACCATATGGGTCAAAAGGGGCATTCTACAGATAGGTGCTGGAGGCTTCGACACAAAATCCAATACCTAATCGATGTAGGAATCGTATAGCTGGATTTTGTGAGCACCCCAGCACCCAATGTCAACACCAACCCGCTGACCAATCATAAGCCCACCATTAACATGATCACATTTGAGGAGTCAATTCCCAAAGAAGCCCCTAAGCAGAAGACGACGGTCCAACAGAAAAAGCAATCCCATCAAGCTCCAGAGAAAGCCCCAAAGTCACACATCAAAAGAAGATGGTTAGCCGGAGACCCAACAGTCGGCACTTTGGGAGAATCACATGGGAGGTTTGAATACTTGGTAAACTATTCTTACACCCCAACGGAGTATGGGCTACCTAGTGGATAGGGGCCAGAGTTTGAGAAGGAGGACAACCCGCTAAAGGAAGAGGAGAAGACTATAAACATGATCAATTCTCATCAGTTGCCTAGGGTTAGAAAATGCTACGCAGGACAATCAACTGAGATATAGATCCCAAGGAAAAGATATGTATTTAATGTCCTGATACCGGCAGAGAGTTACAAGGCTGGACCTTTCGACTATCGGGCCCTCGAACAAGAGCGACCTCCTATGGTGGGAGGAATCACCCGCTTTGGGAGAATATACAACCTAAAGTATAGAGCCCCGACTGAAGAGCCCAACGTGGAGAAAGGAGAGGAAGAGGAAGAGGGGCTCGCTGCATTTACGAAAATGGTCAAGGTGAGTGAATACAAGATAATGGAACAACTAAATAAGGTTCCAGCACAGATATCACTCATGGGCCTTCTTACAGCATCCGAGCCTCACAGGGAAGCACTATTTAAAGTGCTCAAATAGACTTAGGTCCCAGAAGGCATCGCTACAGACAAGATAAGTCACGTGGCAGATTCTATTTTCACAATGGACCAGATATCTTTCTTTCCGGAAGAGCTAGGAGAGGAGGGAGACCAACATACAAAACCATTGTTCATAGTGGTTAGGTGTAATGACACAATTGTTTCCCGGGTACTCATCGACAACGGATCGTCCCTCAACGTTTGCCCATTGGCTACCCTCGACTTATTGGGGGTCGATCCAAGCAACATAAAACCTAGCTCAATGGTGGTCAGAGCTTTTGATGGGTCAAAAAGAGATATAGTAGGGGAGATAAACTTACCAGTGGAGATTGGTCCACAAGTATTCCACATATCTTTCCAGGCCCTCGACATCCCAAGATCTTTTAACCTACTTTTGGGAAGAATCTGGATACACGCTGCTGGAGCCATCCCCTCTAGTCTCCACCAAAGGGTCAAATTCATTTTGAACGGGCAGATAGTCACCGTACTTGGCAAGCAGGATTACGCCAAATACAAGGAGACTGCCATACCATATATTGGGGAGGAAGGTTTAGAAGACCTTGGTCTACAAATTTTCAATGAAGTGAACGTGGTGACCAGCAAGGAGGGCCATCAGTTTAAAGAGGGGCAGCAAGGGATGTTTGGACTAGTACGTTCCTACAGCCGAAGAAGAAGCGCAAGCAAAAGGTGTCAAAGCCAGAATGAAGGAGAAGCCAATCGACGCCCAGATGTGCATTCCACCTCTCCAACAATCTTTCCGAAAAGCAAATATCATTCAAGAGCCTCGGATAAACGAAGGTGACGTCAGCAATGGGAAACCAACCCCTCGCACATCCAATCAGCATCCGGCTCTAAACAATTGGTTTTGTTATCCTATCAATAGCTTTAGGTTAGCTCAAAAATAGAGAATGATTATTGAATGAATTTTATTGAGACTCTTTATCAATTCAATTACAGTCTGTTTTTTTTTCTTATATATATGCTTTCATCTTTACTTTACCTAGATCTCCTACCAGCGAACATCAAGGATATTTCGCGCAGGTAGAAAATAAAAACGCTGATATCGTTTCCAACGCTGCTGGGTCAGTTATTGAAGGCGATATCCTTGACCACAAAATAATACAAGAAAATTGGCAAAAACATGAACAAAGCGGAATTTCGATCGACGAGCCGGTGGAGACAGTAAATCTAGGAAGCATGGAAAAACCTAAGAACCTCAAAATCGGGACCAGTTTAAGTACCGAGCAAAAATGTGAGATAACCGAGCTATTAACAGAATATGCAGATGTGTTCGCCTGGTCATATGGCGACATGCCGGGACTAGACCAATTATTAGTGGTTTATAAGCTTCCCACAAGGGAAGATGTCAAACCTAAAAAACAAAAACTGAGAAGATTTAGGCCTGACATCTTACTAAAGATTAAGGAAGAAGTCAAGAAACTACTAGAAGTAGGGTTCATCGAAGTGTCCGATTACCCAGAATGGGTAGCAAATATAGTCCCCGTTATGAAAAAGAATGGAAAGGTACGCATATGCGTAGACTTCCAAGACTTAAACCAAGCTATGCCAAAGGATAACTTCCCCCTACCTCACATTGATGTTCTAGTGGACAACACTGTGGGAAACCATCTTTTCTCATTCATAGAAAGTTTCTTAGGATATAATCAAATAAAAATGGCTAAAGAAGACAAAACCAAAACGACTTTCATCACAACATGGGGAACTTTCTGTTACAAAGTCATGCCCTTCGGTTTGAAAAACGCCGGAGCAACGTATCAGAGAGCCATGGTCGCGATACTTCATGACATGATGCATCGAGAGGTTGAAGTATATGTCGACGACATGATAGCCAAATCTAAAGAAAGAGAAAGCCATATAGATATCCTGAGGAGAATTGTTTAAACGACTGAGAAAATTCCAACTCAAGTTAAACCTAGAGAAATGCACTTTCGGGGTCACAATGGGGAAATTGTTAGGGTTTGTCATAAGCCAGGAAGGCATTAAAATCAACCATGACAAGGTAAAGTCTATATTAGAGTTACCTTCCCCATGTTCCGTTAAAGAAGTAAGAAGCTTACTGGGAAGATTAAATTATATAACTCGTTTTATCTCACAGCTCACTGATAAGTGCCGACCACTATTCAGTCTGTTGAAGAAGAATGCCACAGTAGAATGGGATGATGAATGCGAAGAAGCATTCAGGACGATCAAAGACTACCTTATGAAACCTCTGGTCTTGATAGTCCTGAAGCAAGGAAAGCCCTTATTCTTATACCTCACTATACTCCCTGAATCCATGGGTTGTGTGCTGAGGCAGAAAGATGAAGAGGGAAGAGAGCGTTTCATATATTATCTGAGCAAGAAATTCACGGATGGGGAACAGAGGTACTTAGATGTGGAGAAGACTTGTTGTGCTCTAATTTGGGTCATGCATCGACTAAGGCAATACACCATTTACTATCATATTGAGCTACTGACAAAACATGATCCCTTGAAATACTTGGCAGAGAAACCAGCATTGATAGGGAGAATCTCTAAATAGCAGATGCTCTTATCCGAGTTTGACATCACATACGTGAATCAGAACTCAATGAAAGGGCAAGCCTTAGCCGACCAATTGGCAGAACACCCTGTCGAGACAGATTCCCAAGAACTACAAGCCCAATTTTCGGATGAAAATATATTAATAGTGGAAGATATACTGGTAGAAGACTTTGACATAGAGCAGAACCCGAAATGGAAACTATTTTTCGATGGAGCCGCCAACGTATTCGGTTGCGGAGTTGGGGCAGTATTGATATCCCCAGACGGCACTCAATTCCCTGCAGCGACAAGACTCACATTTCCATATACCAATAATATCGTGGAATATGAAGCGTGTATTCTTGGCCTCAAAATGGCTTGCCAAATGGAAATCCGCGAATTAGAAGTATATGGAGATTCGTCGCTCATCATACTACATACAAGAGGGGAATATAAGATTAAAGACCCCAAACTGGTACCATATCATCAACACTTGACCGAGCTAATCGAAGAATTCAAAGAAATCACTTTCACATATATCCCGAGAACTCAGAATCAGTTTGCAGATGCACTCGCCACACTAGCATCTATGATCTAGATAACAGGGGGTGCCGAAGTCCAACCAATGAAAATAGACATCGAGAACCGGCCTGCCTACTGTTTAACAATTGAAAAGGCACAAGACGACAAGCCCTGGTATCACGACATCAAGACCTTTCTCCAAGAGAGTAAATACCCTGAAATGGCTAGCAAGAATGACCAAAGAATACTCAAAAGGTTAGCAAGCCATTTCGTATTAAGTGGGTCTATGCTCTACAAAAGATCATTTGATACCACCTTGTTAAGATGTGTGGACAAAAATGAAGCCTGCGAACTGATGAAAGAGGTACATGAAGGAGTATATGGACCTCATATGAATGGCTACATGTTAGCCCGAAAAATCATGAGGTTAGGGTACTATTGGTTAACCATGGAATCGGATTGCATAAAATATGTCAAGCACTATCATTTGTATCAGGTTTACACAAACCGGATAAATGCTCCACCCAATGAGCTACATTTGTTGTCAGCACCATGGCCTTTCTCCACGTGGGGAATCGACATAATTGGCCCAATCACTCTGATAGCATTCAATGGCCACAGGTTTATACTGGTAGCAATTGATTACTTTACCAAATGGGTAGAAGCTTCGTCATATGCCAATGTCACCAAAGGGGTAATAGTCCACTTCTTGAAAAGGGACATAATAGCCCGATATGGAGTTCCTGAGTCCATCATCACTGACAACGGTACCAATCTTAACAACAAATAAATGACAGGTTAATGTCAATAATTCCGCATAAACCATAGAAATTCAACTCCCTACCGACCTCAGATGAATGGGGTAGTAGAAGTAGCTAACAAAAATATCAAAAAGATCATTGAGAAAATGACAACCACTTACAAAGATTGGCACGAAATGTTACCGTTTGCTCTCATGGCTTATAGGACTTCAATAAGAACATCTACTGGAGCTACCCCATATTCATTGGTATATGGTACGGAAGCAGTGCTACCAGTTGAAGTCGAAATACCATCATTCAGAATCCTGTCAGAAACTCAGCTAACCGAATCAGATTGGGTAAAGAAGAGGCTTGATCAGCTGAATCTGATTGATGAAAAAAGACTCACCGCACTATGTCATGGCCAGTGTTACCAACAAAGGATGGTCCGAGCATTTAACAAGAAAATGAGGCCCCGATACTTCAAAGAAGGGAATCTGGTGCTAAGGAAGGTTCTCCCGAATGCCCAAGACTCCAAAGGGAAATTTACCCCAAACTATGAAGGCCCCTATGTAGTGAAAAAGGTTCTGTCAGGAGGTGCTTTGATACTGACTCAAATGGATGGTCTGGAATTGAAAGACCCCATTAACACAGATGATGTAAAGATGTACTATCCTTAGGCAAGGGAATTGAAATTTTGCCAATGTTTATGAAAGCCAATGTTCGATACAAATTTCGTTGAGTCGAGTTTTTACTTTTTACAAGAAAAGTTAATATCCTTGGATGGTCAATAATCCTAATCAATTCTCATCGCAACAAATATTCCTAAACACATTACCCATCACTTCACCAATGAAAGATAAATACTAAGATAATAATGAATCTCAATATATTTTGGAATATAATTCTATCTACTTTTGAGCATTAAAACTAGTGCATTAGTAGGATGGCATTACCGTCAAAAGAGCCATGCACACAAGAAAGGAAGCACATCAAGATTTTCAACCCCGTGTCAAGATGAGAAGAAGTGAAGTAGAAGCAAACCAGCACGAAGGTTCAATTGTTTGGTTGCCATCCACGATAAATTGGCAAGCATTTTAAAATGAATAACTATCATCATATCATGAAAAGCATCACATCATTTAGCTCAGTCAGTAGAAAGCATATTCAAAAAGCATAAGATGAGTCGGCCCATAGTGAGGCACTTGTCTAAACATCCCCTTTAATAGGGTAGTCAGCCCAAAAAGGGGCACTTCCTTAAATCTCCTCTCTTAAGGTCAGCCCATAGGAGCGCCTTTTTGAGATATTTTTATCATAGGTTAGTCAGCCCAAGAGGGGCACTTTCCTAAATATCCTCTCTTAAGGTCAGCCCATAGGGGCACCTTTTTGAGATATTTTTATCATAGGTTAGTTAGCCCAAAAGGGGCACTTTCTTAAATATCCTCTTTTAAGGTCAGCCCATAGGGGCACCTTTTTGAGACACTTTTATCATAGGTTAGTCAGCCCAAGAGGGGCACTTTCCTAAATATCCTCTCTTAAAGTCAGCCCATAGGGGCACCTTTTTGAGATATTTTTATCATAGGTTAGTTAGCCCAAGAGAGGCACTTTCCTAAATATCTTGTCTCAAGGTCAGCCCATAGGGGCACTTTTTGAGACATTTCCCCTAGGGTCATTAGTCTAAGAAGACACATCCCGCTATAGGTTAGTCAGCCCAAGAGGGGCACTTTCCTAAATATCTTGTCTCAAGGTCAGCCCATAGGGGCACTTTTTGAGACATTTCCCCCAGGGTCGTTAGTCTAAGAAGACACGTCCCGCTATTGGTTAGTCAGCCCAAGAGGGGCACTTTCCTAAATATCTTGTCTCAAGGTCAGCCTATAGGGGCACTTTTTGAGACATTTCCCCCAAGGTCGTTAGTCTAAGAAGACACTTCCCGCTATAGGTTAGTCAGGCCAAAGAAGGGGCACTTTCCTAGACACCCTCGATTAGTTAGCTCAAAGGAGCACTTTTCGAATCCCTTGATTAGTTAGCTCAGAGGAGCACTTTTCGAACCCATCGATTAGTTAGCTTAGAGGAGCACTTTTCGAACCCATCGATTAGTTAGCTCAGAGGAGCACTTTTCGAATCTATCAATTAATCAGCTCATAGGAGCACTTTTTCAAACTTTTGATGACCGATTAGTTAGCTCAATTGAGCACTTTTTGGAGGTATTTTTCCAAACAGTTGCTAGTCTAGTCAGACGCTTCTGTTAACAGGTAGCCAGCTCATAAGGGCGCTTCCTAAGATAATCTTCTCTTCAAGGTTGCTAATCTGATAAGACGCTTCCTATCATCATTTATTCTACACTCCTAAACAATGCTTGAGATGTTTCCCATCGCCAATTAGTCAGCCCATAAAGCACTTTTTGGGAAGGAACATTACTCTAAATTGTTAGGACCATTTTAAACTCATGGGATTATTAGCTCTTGGAGCATTTTCCTTCCAAAAAAAAACAAAAACAAAACCAAATTCCAGATAATAAGCCAAACTAAGGCGTTATCTATTCAAATCAAGAGGCCAAAAATAGCGTCTTTCTTGTCTTTGTAGTTAAGTTTTTCAAACTTTACTACGTAGTTAAGTTTTTTAAACTTTACTACAAAGAGGGGCAGCTGTAAACACCCCATTTTTGCCCTAAGAATCAATAATAATCAATTTCCAATTTTTCCCATTTTTTTCCAATTTTTCTCTAATTTAGCGAAAATAGGAAAAATATTCAAAAATAAATAAATAAATAAGAAAACACATCAATTTTGAAAAATGATTTTAGAAATGGCAATAATAAGGAATAAATAATTTTTAAAAATTTTTGAAATTTCAAAAAATACAAAAAATCGCATTGCATATATGCAATTTGCGAAATAAACAAAATAAGGAAAATGGGCTAGCTCAGTTGGTCCAAGCCATGGTCAGGCGGGTGCGCGCGAGTGCGAGGTCAGGGGTTCGAAATGTGGGGGGAGCAGATTCCGCATTTTGCAAATTTTTCATTCACCCGGGACACATGGCAGTATCTGATTGGCTGGAGCGAACGCATGCGCCAGGCGCGTGATCATCTTCAACCTCGATCCGAGATCGCCGGCAAGGAGAAAAATTCGAATTTCAGCCGTTTCGATTCGATTTTTTGCATAAATCCAACAGATCTTCAACAGAATTGAGATAAACATCATCCAATTGGAATCAAATCTCAACAAATCGAAGGATTTACACGAATTGGAGTTGGTTCATTTAACCGCAAATCCAATTTGCCTCTATCGGTGGAAATCCGAGCTTATCCAGCTCGATTTCGAGAGCTTATAAATAGAGGATGAAGTGAGGAAGCCAGATCACAAATCAAAAGCGAGAGAAAGTGAGAGAAAAGAGAGAATCGAAGTCCACCGGAGGAGTTTGAAGCCGCGACCACCGATTAGGAGTTGAGTAACCATCAGGAGGCGTTTCTGGAGCAAACCATCGCCACCATTGGATTCCTCACCCTCGATAACCCAGGATTCGACACCTCAACCGCTGAAGAAGGCCACCGAAACGTCGTCAACGAGCACTCCCCGCCGCCGTGTCTGACCGACCTAACCCGAACCGCTTCGACCCGATTCAACCCAACCAACCCGACCTGTGCACTGACCCGGATCCAGGTAAGTCGGATTTTTCGATTTTTTTTAAATATTTTTTTATTATTTTGTTTATTTATTTAGGTTATTTTATTCCGAATTGATTTATTAATTATTTATTTATTTATTTACTTATGTGTTATTTATATTTCAATAAATAGAAAAATGTTAGGAATTAGATTTTTTAGGATTTAATAAAAAAAACAAAAATATAATCAAAATAATAAATAATAAAAATGTAGAAAATAATAAAAATATTAGAAATATAATAATAAAGCTTTAGATTTTAAAATAAGATAGATAATAACCTAGGAGGAAATGTTTTAACAAAAATTATGAAAAATTAATAAAAATTATAAAAGATAATAAAAATAATAAAAATTATAAAAATCATGAAAACTCATAAAGATTATAAAAATAATAAAAGAATCATAAAAATCATAAAAAATTACAAAAATTAATAAAAATTCGAAAATTAAGAAAAAATAGAAAAAATGAGTTTTATCACTTAGAAAAATCATTTTCTCAAATAAATCCAAAATTGATGTTTTCCCTTAAAAATATCATTTTTAAAAAATCAAATCATTAAGCTTAGGCTTAGATTTTTTTAGAAAAAAAACCCCTAAAAATAGTAAAAACATAAATCAAAAGAGATTTTAAAATTAAAATTCACAAACACATTTAAGATTTTCAAGAAAAGCGAACTACGGCTTGTTTAATCCTGAATAGCAGGTATGTAGGCACCCATTTGGGGCAAACTAAAAAGAATTAAAAAAATCATTTTTCCAAATAATTCACTCAAAAACACAATAAAAAGCAACAGAAACAAAATAAAAGACATTTCTAGATAGAGATAATTTTAGGAGATTAGATGGTAACCGTAAGGTTTTAATAGGTTAGCCTCCGAACTTAGAAACTCTGGTTTTCCCTTTTCCTCTTTTCACCAAAACGAAAAGAGGAAATCACAACGACTAGTGGTCCAAATTAAGACTAATCCGCTCCTTTAGTCTTAATTCAATCTTTCCCAACAACAGTTGGGTGGCGACTCTAGAATTAAACGAAGTTCCTAACTTAAGTCGAGGATCTATATTAGATGAGCATAGGGTCTAGTCTAGATCGGATTAGGAATGGGAAAATTCAAAAATTAGACTCGACACTAGGCTAAAGATTTCCGAACCATGTTCAACCCAAAACATTTGAGATAGCTTACAAACCAGATCGAGATGAGGTTAATGTTTGAGTAGAGGATCCCTTGGCCTTTCTTCTTGATAAAATTCAAGTTCCGAGATGAGGTTAAAATAAAGCCAGGATATAAGATTTCCCTTTTAGGAATTGGGCCACTAGCTCGGCGACTCTATAATGGATATAAAAGATTTTAGTAGGGAAGAGTATGGTGGCGAAAGCTGTCAGGATGAAAGCTTACAACTTTCTCTGTTTGTAACTCTTAGGATCCCCGCATAATATGTCTTTCCTATTCCCATCATCATCCCAAGCTATGAACCATACTTCTAACTCATCCATCCGTATACAGTACCCATTGCAGTTTGCCAAGGCTTGGTTGATTACTGTCTTACGAATACCTAGAAGTTTACTGAAAATTCCGACCGGCCGAGCCTCAAGATCTGGCACATATACCTCATTGGTTAGTGATGGGGCTTGCAGAAGTTGGGTGTATTCTTCCAGAGTGGGAGTGATCTCATGTGGTTTGATAAAGAAAGCTACGGGCTTGATTTCCCATAGATGTAGGATAGCCCGAATCAGTGGTAAGTTTATTTCCATCTTCATCAGTGAAAAGATGGGCCCTATCTTTTGTTGGACGAAGGCCTGTTCTTTAGGGTCGTACAAAGTAAACCAATGGTCCAGTACCAATTTTGGATCTAGAGGTTTGCAAACCCAGACTTCCTTACGGAGGAGGCAATCGATTATAGGACTAACCATCTATTACAATAGGAATTTTCCAATTACAAAAAAAAAATTTACAAAGCACAAATGATGCTATTACAAGTAAATGGATCTAAACTCCAGAAAAGGAACAAAAGGATTATATCATTAATCAACTGTCGGCCCATGCCTTCATGTATGAAGATAGGTGGGTTCTAATAGGTCCCTAAGCTCTATGGCCTCCCGCATTCTTGAAGAAATGGATCTCATGCCATATCGAAGAATTAGGTAGGGTGGCCTAATCAGTCCCGGACAGTGATCATATCACTTCGCTCGAAATCTACACAATTGCCCTCCTCTCTATCTTAGGATCCTAAGACGGCCTAGGTTTGACCGTATCTAATCACACGATTACATGCATGCAAATTCAACGGTAGGAAAAAATAAATAAACCCTAAATTTCATTAAATCCCTGAAAGGTTAACATCAATCATATAACAATCAAAAGACATTTTGGAAATGGTGATTTTAGAAGATTTAGATGGCTAGCTTACTAGGTCCCTAGTGAAGTTGCCACCCAACTGAAGTTGGGAAAGATTATTGAATTAAAACTAATTGAGCAGATTAATCTTAATTTGGACAACTAACCAACTAAAACTCCTCTTTTTGTTTTTGTAGAAAGAGGAGGAGAAGAACCAAAGTTTCTAAACTCAGGGGCTAACCTATTAAAATCTTAAAGTTACCACCTTATTTTTCTAAAATCTGAACCATATTCTAATGTCTTTTCCTTTATTTTTGTTATTTTTATTTTTTACTATTTTTATTATTTTGGATACATGTAAAACAAATTGTAACAATTTAGAAAATGATTTTTTTGTTCTTTTTAGAGTTACCCCATAAGGGTGCCTATGTACTTGCTATTCAAAATCAAACAAGTCGTAATTCGCTTTTTGTAAAAAGTTTTAGTGAGTTGATTAATTTTAATTATGAAAATACCTCGAATTTACGTTTTCATCATTTTTAAGACTTTTGGAAAAAATCCAAACCTAAACTTTGGCTTTATTTTCTTGAAAAGATTTTAATTTAAGGAAAATCAATTTTGGATTTATTTAAGAAAACTTTACTAAGTGATGAAAATTATATTTATATCCCTATTATTAATCTACCTTTATTATTAATCCTACTTTTAATCACTATTATTTTATTTATTTTTTATTTTATTTTATTTTATTTTTTTATCATTTTTATTTTTTTATTTTTTTCCTTATTATTATTTTTTATTTTTTATTATTTTTCGTATTATCTTCAATATTTTAACTATTTTTCAAGATTTTTTGTTATTTTATAATTTTTTTATCATTTTATCTATTCTAAACTAAAAATTAATCTACATTCTACCATTTTTCCTATTATTTTTATTATTTTTCATTTTTGAATTATAAATAAATAAATTAATGAAACATAAAATAAATAAATAAAATAAAATAAAACAAATAAAAAAAAGAAAAACCCGACTTACTTGGGTCCAGGTTGCAAGCCGAATAAGGTTGGGGGCGTGAACGTGTGCAATAGCTAGGATCGTTGCCGGCGGCTATCTCCGATGGCTGTGGAAGCGCGGAAAAGCGTCGGCCTGGGCTTTGCTGAAACAGGAAACCTAATGGTGGTGGTGTTTCTCTTCAAAAACCACCTTAAGGCGGTGGTTCATGACTACGACGAGGGTTTGAGAGAGAGAGCTCCGATGGGTTTCTTCTTCTTCTTCTTCTTCTTCTTCGTGTGTTTTGCCTCCCCTTTTCTTACTTCTGATTGCTTCCTCGTTCCTCCTCTCCCCCTTCCCCTTCGACCTCTATTTATAAATGTTAAAGTTCGAAGGTAGATGAACGTGGATCTTAACCATGATGGGGGATTCATTTTTATCTTCAAAATGTGATGTTCATTGCTTAGATTAGAGCCATTTTTAGGATTTATCTAGTTTGTTTTTGTGATAAATCCAAAAAGATTCAAAAAAATCGATTTAGATTTGCTCGGATTTGTTCTGTTTTCTCCTTACCTGTTTTCTTTCCGTCGATCAAAGGGAAGAAGAAGATGAGCATGCACCTGGCAAGTGCTTGGGCTGGCCAATTCGATGCTGCCATGTGGTAACTAGGGGGAGAAAAATAAAATGGCACAAAGTGCCTTTGCTCGGATTCGAACCCTCGATCTTGCTTTCCCTGCACACGTCCCAAGCATACTTACAAGCCAATTGAGCTGGCCCAAATCTCAGTTTTATTTAACACGCAAATTATATATATGTGTTGCATTTTTTATTAATTTTATATTATTTTGAAATTCTAAAAATTTCTAAAAATTCTTTAACATCTTTTATTATTATTTCTAACTTCATTTTCCAAAATTGGTGTATTATTCCTATTTATTTTATTTTTTCATTATTTTTCCTTATTTTTGCTAAATTAGAAGAAAAATTTAAAAAATGAAAAAAAAAATTATTAATGATTATTAATTATTAGGGGCAAAAATGGGGTGTTTACAATAGTGTACCCAAGTTTTGGGGCGTTACAGCTTAGATGGTATCAAAGCTTGGGTTGGTGGATCTCTAGACAATTTAAGCTTGATGATCTTTAGAAATAAGTGAGGATCAATAGTATAAGTTCCAAATAATAGAAAGTAAGTCATGATCTTTGGATGAATTAGGTATTAGATTTTTAGGATAAAGATATATATTATGAGTGGTTAGAAAATAGGATTGATATTAATGATTTGTGAACTCCTCCAGTAATATTTAAAATGACATGTTTAGGTATCCCAAGCTCTGAGGAAATGTATATATTATTATATCTTTCCTCAAAGCTTTAATGCATTTAGTAGAATCCCTAGGAGAATCTTGAGACTAGAGTTAACCTCAGGAGCTAGAGGTGATACTTTTGATAATAAAAGGCTACTCAAACCTCCTTAACATGGATAGAGAGGGAATGAAGTCATTGCTACATAGATGCTTGAGGCCATTAATACTCTAGTAATAATGGTGGCATGACAACAACAATAAATACAAAAGATGCAAGTGCTGAGTATGAGACAGACATAGATGATGGAGGAAATTAAAGAAAGAGAGGGGTCAATTGAGGAAGTGAGTTTAGGCCATTTTTTCAAAAAAAAAAAAAAAAAGGTCAACAAGTTCAAACCTAAGGTAAATGATCCAATGGATGTTGAGTAGTGGGCTGATGAGTTAGAAAAGACATTAAGGCATTGGGAATTCCTAATGATAAGAAGGTAAAATATGTTGTTTATTTGTTGAGAGGCTCAGCTTCCAAATGGTTTTCAAGTGTTTCTAAACTTAGCCTATGAGTAATCACATGGGAAAAGTTCAAGAAATTGTTGTATGAGCAATATTTCCCATACAACATAAGAAGAACAATTTAGTTTTAAATTGAAAGCACATAGGCCAACAAGATTGCCAACATATAAACTGTGGGATAAAAGTATGATAGCTTCTATAGCAGTTGAGGCTAAAGATTTGATGAAAATTGATAGAGTGAGGGTAGAGAAGGAGTTTATTGAAGTATTTTTAGATCATCTACAAAGTTTACCCCTAATAAGGGAGATTGAATTTAATATAAATATAGTGCCTAGTATAGCTCCAATATCTAAAGCACCTTACCATATGGCACCTACAGAATTGAAGGAATTGAAAGACTAGATACAAGAGCTATTGGATAAGAAATTTATTAGACCAAGTGTCTCACGTTAGGGTGCATTGGTACTATTTGTAAAGAAGAAAAGACAATAGTATATGGTTATATATAGACAATTAGGAGTTGAATAGGGTTATAATTAAAAATAAATATCCTCTTCCAAGGATGGAAAACTTATTTGATCAGTTATAAGGAGCTTAAGTCTTCTCAAAGATAGACTTGCGATTTAGGTATCATTAATTGAGGATTAAGGAGGAATACATCCAAAAGACTACTTTTAAAACTAGATACAGTTATTATGAGTTCCAAGTAATGCCTTTTGAACTCACAAATACACAACGACTTTCACAGATTTAATGAACCCCATATTCAAGGAATACTTAGATAAGTTTGTCATCGTGTTCAAATATGACATTTTAATATACTCTAGAAAGGAGGAAGAGCATGAGTAGTACTTGAGGATAGTATTGAGCAAATTGCAATAAGAAAAGTCGTATAGTTTAATGAAGATGCAGAGAGCGTCTTGAGGTATGGTCACAGGTTGTGTGTGCCAAGTATAAATGAACTGAAGAAAGAGATATTAAAAGAGGCACACTATTCTAAGTACTCTATATACTATAGAAGTAACAAGATGTATAAAAACCTGACAAACCATAATTTGTGGAGGAATATGAAGAGAGAAGTGGTTGGTTAGGTATTTAAGTGTATGACTTGCCAACAAATTAAGATAAAACATTAGAGACTCGTTGGAATGTTACAACCTTTACTTATACTGGAGTGGAAATGGGAACATGTGACCATAGACTTTGTCACAATACTACCTCGATTGGTGACTAAATTGGACACAATTTAGATAATTGTTAATCAGCTTACAAAAATTGGCACACTTCATACCAATAGGTATTGGGTATAAACTAGAGAAGCTAAGACAAATTTACATCAAATAAATTATAAGGTTAATATCGGTCTCCATAGTTTCATATAGAGATACAAGATTTGTGAGGAGGTTTTGGAATAGTTTGCATGGAGCTACAATTTAGTACAACTTTTCACAATAGACGAATGGTTAGTTAGAGTAAACGAGTCAGATATTAGAGGATATGTTGAGGGTGTATGCATTAGACTTCGATGGAAATTGAGTTGAGCATTTGCCTTTAGTGGAATTCGCTTACAACAACAGTTATCAAGCTACTATCCAAATGGCACCATATGAGGCGTTGTATAGAAGAAAGTGCTGATCACCGTTACATTGGGATGAGGTGGGTGAGAAACAAATATTAGGAACTGATTTAGTGCAAAATGCAGTAAAAAAAGTGAAATTAATTAAGCAAAGAATGTAGTCAACCCAAAGCTGCCAAAAGTCATATGCAAATAAGAGAAGATGCCCATTGGAGTTTTAGGTGGGAGATCATGGGTTGTTGAAGATTTAACCTACAAAGGGAGTGATACAATTTAGATTAAGGGAGAAATTGAACCCTAAATATATGGGACCCTTTGAAATCTTAGAGAAAATTAGACCAATGGCATATAGATTGGCATTGCCACAAAGTCTAGCTAAA
The DNA here is from genome assembly GCA_037954665.1 of Laguncularia racemosa. Taxonomy (NCBI): domain Eukaryota; kingdom Viridiplantae; phylum Streptophyta; class Magnoliopsida; order Myrtales; family Combretaceae; genus Laguncularia; species Laguncularia racemosa. The sequence continues at coordinate 518,126 of JBBMOL010000087.1, forward strand.
GTACACAATGTATTTCACATTTCCATGCTAAGAAAATATGTGTCAAACCTAAATCAAATCATTGCACTAGAACCTCTACAAGTGCAACCAAATCTCACAACCATGGAAAGACCTATTAGAATTATTGATACTAAAGAGTAAACTTTGAGAAGACGGGTTATCAAGTATGTCAAGGTGCAATAGAATAATCAAACCGAAAGAGAAGTAACCTAGGAACTAGAAGAAGAGATGGGAAGAAGATACTCGGAACTCTTTAGTGATCCAAGTAATTTTCGAGGATGAAAATTCTTGTAAAGGGAGGAGAATGTAAATACCCAAGTAATATTATATATATATATATGTGTGTGTGTGTGTGTGTATAATTAATAATAATAATAATAAATCTACCAAGGATAATACGGAAAATAAGAATTACAACTAAGGACAGAATGGTAATTTTGTGACTTAGGTATATAAGTTCTTTTTACCTAAGGTTAACACTTCCCCCCCCTCCCTTTGCCTCTCACAGAACCCTAGAGCCTTCTTGTGTAAATCCATAGAGAAAGAGACTACGTGTGAATCCATAGAGAATGAGACGACCTTTTTTCCATCACTAGCTTATCAAATTAAGGTAAGTACATAAATCAACAATTGTGAATCGTGAATTACGTATGTATATAGTAGCGTATAGAATTAACGTATTGAGATTTATAGATTTATATCAATCTGAGATACACAAAGGACAAAATAAGCGATTCACTCATCACAATAATAATTCGAGTTAAGTAAGTGTATCTACTAATGTACTACATTATAAATTTTATGTTAGATGAATCAATTAGGTTAAATTGAATAGAAATCGAGTTGAGGGATCAATTTACAAGGTGTACAGTGAGATACACAGCCTCCCAACACGATCATGTTGGAATCGTGTTGAAAACTTAAAGTGAGCCGAGAGATATACGGCTTCCTAACGCAACCGTATTGGAGAATATGTTGAAAATGAAAGGTAAACAAAGAGATACACGACCTCTCAACATAATCGTGTTGAGACCATATTGAAAAAAGAAAAAGATATAGTGATAGGGAGAGGTACATGACTATGTTAGAAAAGAAAAAAAAAATGACCTCTCAACATGACCATTTTGAAGACCATGTTAGAAAAAAAGAAAAGAAAAAGAAAAAGAACCGACATAATGAATAGAGAGAGTTACATGAGCATGTTGAGACCATGTTAGAAAAGAAAAAAAAATTATACAGCCTTTAGCACAGTTGTGTACTACCTCGCACTCAACTACACGACTCCCAACATGACCGTGTTGAGTTGAAATGTGACTAGTCTCCTTTTGATATTTATAGGAATACAATTCTAAAAGTAAATAATTTGAATCATGTATAGGTTTAGAAAAATGTGAAGCTAGAAAGGTATAAAACAAACCAAGTATTATGAGTCAAGTATGTGTATACCATGTTTGTTGCTTGTACTTAATAAATTAGATTTTGTGTGTGGGTTTAACAGAATTGTAAATGAACCAGATTGAGTATGCATGTGATTGTGAATTGCTAGGTCTAAGAAACCGAATGTAAGTTAAGGTATTCTTGGAGTAGCATCCTACTGATCAGTATGTGACGTTGTCCTTGGTGGAATCGTGTACTGAAATGATCTGGGTTTTATGTGGAAAGTTGTGACGTGTATTGTGAAAGTTGTAGTGTATGGACTCTTGGGCTCATAGACAATGGAGAGTACCCATTGTCATATATATATATATATTATTTTTATGTATGGTTATGAAAGGTTGATGTGCGAGGACTTATGGACAGTGAAGAGTACCCATTGTCATATATATATATATGTGTATGTGTGTGTGTGTGTGTGTGTGTGTGTACGTGTGTGTGTGTATATGGTTGTGGAAGATAGATGTGTGAGGACTCATGGACTCATGAACAGTGGGGAATACTCACTATGATATATATATATGTATTATTATATATGATAAGAAACACATGGACAAAGGATTACCTTTGTCATATATATGTATATATATATTGTTTGTGAATGGATTATGAAAAGATGTTTAGGAATATTATGTGTGAAGATGTTTATGTTTTGATTGTGTATTGGCTAAGGATTGTGAAAGATAAACAAAATTGTGGATGAATATTATGGAGCATTTTACGTGTGTTATTGTTTCTAGCATGGCATGCGTATGTGTGTATGTAGGTATGCATTGTACTAGGTGTTAGCTCACCCTTTGGGGGAATTTTTTTTTTTTTTTAATTACAGATGATATTGGAGAGATTGTAAGATATGTTGAAAACTTAGGGGAAACAACTTAAGATTACAACAATGAAGAAAATAAAGAATACGTCTATTATGATAACTAGTAGATAGACTAAGGAAAGACATGTTAGGTTTTTATTTAATCATTTGAGAATTTATATTGTAAATGAATGTTAATCACTTTCATTATTTAATTTGAGAAGATTTTTGATGATTTATTATTGAGGATGGGGAATTTCATTAATCTTTGATATGCAGCAAATGATTTATGACTATCATTATGAGTATATGAATGAGAGTACTTGAAGAATAGTAGTAATTGAGCTTTTACGTGTCTTCAGAAAATGAGGACACATTACGAGCCGTAGCATACCCAAGTTTTGGGGCGTTATATAGTATTCTTAGTATAGTATGGTGTATTGATGGTGTTAGAATGGTACAGGTGATTGTAGTGGTTTGATGGGCATAAGTCTAAACCAAAGCATGAAGTGATTCACCTTAAGAAACCAATTTACTTCTTTTATGGTTGAACTTATGAAATCAAATGCTATCCAACTATTCACAAATTGTTAGAGGCAAACTAAACCACATAAAAAGAAAAGAAAAAAAAAGAAAGGAATTTATTTACTTTTAAAAAACTAACTTTAATATTTATATTAATAGATTCTTTTATTGTAACATTATTTGAACAAAATCAAGGCTTATATTTATTAACCTATTTTTATTTAACTTTTAGGGGCATTGGCTATACATTGACCTGACAAAAGGCTTTAATTTGTAACTAGTTTCATGAATTGGATTAATTATTAGAGAACATATAAAGTTCCTTTCTAGTGTAAAATTAAATAGCAAATAACCTCTAATATGATAAATGTAGGCTTTAGTTATTGACTAGTAAGTAATTTTAATTTTTATAGTTTTTTTGTGGAAAAATCCTTAAAGCAAAGTCTATGATTCGGTGTGAAATGATAGAAAATTGGAGTAAGGTACACTAACTTAAATCACACCTAACTTTATTGGTGGAAAGGTGGTGGTCACAAAATGGTGGTAGAAGTCATGCTAGTGTATAGTGGTAGTCATGGTAGTTGAGAGGTGGTAATAATGATATTAATGGTGGTATTGATATAATGTAGTGGTGCTAATGGTGGAGTTATGTGAGGTTATTGAGGTGGTAGTCATTTGGGCATTTTGAAAGGTGTTTAGGGTTTTTGAGTAATGGCATTGGTGGTATGATGGTAGTAAAAAAGAAATGATGATGGTGATTGTATATGTATTATAGTGGTGATGCTAGGTGGTAGAGAAGCTATGGTAGTGCAATTGCGATCATGGTGGCTAGAGTTGTAGTGATGGCAATGGTAGAGTTATTTAGGTAGTATGTGAGAGTGGTGATAGAGTTTTGTTCCATAAAACAAAAAGGAAATTTAAGGATCTTTTAGTATGATAATAAGAGCTAATTTGCAAACTAAATCACAAATAAAGTTGCAACATAAAGGGCTAAGTAAATAGAAATATGTTAGGTTTTCTTTTCTTAAAAGGCCTAAAAGATGATTGATCATTTTTTTTAGAAAGTTGAAATAAATTCTTAGCCCATTAAATTTTATTCTAGGGACAATCCATGGGCCATAGTTGATGGAGAAGAGGGGCCATATGTAGTCTACAAAGTTACATGTTTCTCTAAAGGGGGCTAATACAATGATGATAACGATGGTGATAGAGAGTTGATGATAGTTTTTATGATCATAGGACAATTGATGATTAATTATTTGGTTTAACTTTATATTTTATCATAATGATTTATGTTGTAATATAATTTATATTGTAACTATTTTTTATATTTTAAATTTAGTTATACATTAGCATAATGATTTATACTTGGTTATTTGTATCATAGCTTATATTATAGCTAAAATTTATAATCAATTTCTTTATTCCATAATGTATTAGAAGTTCTTTTATAATTATTATACATATATTTATAGTTTGGGATGTTAGTTTATACACATCATAGAAATTTATATTTATACTTTTTTATTTTACAGATCTTTTAGTGATTTTAGATAGAATTACTGATTAACTTTGCTTTTATGCAAAGGATGATGAATACACATCATAGCAATTCACTATAGTGGTAGTGTGTATGAGATAAGTCTACAAGTTATGAAATAACTTGACCATCAAAAACTATTGAAGAAGAAGAAGAATAAAAAACTTTAGAACAAGCCTTATGAACCAATAATCAAGAGCCACGAGACATTTGGAAATAGGATTCCGAACATGCCAGGAGCTATTGGAACCTATCAAAAGCTATTGGAATTAGATGATTTCAAAGAAGGAACTTACTTTAGAGGTTGAATTTTGAGACTTCATAACTTTTTGTTTATAGAGAGTGACATGGCTTATAATATGTCAATAAAGATGGATTTTAGTCTACTTTGATATGGATCATGATTAGGAAAGTTTCTATTAGTGATTTAATTTTCTATTATGCTTTTTTCAGTTTCCTTATTAGCTTAGGGTTTCTAGTCTTTAAATACTAGTTAAACAATATTGCTAAAGGATTTGTTGAATTTACATCAATATTACAAATTGTTCCTTTACACATATTGTGTGGTTCTTTCGGTTCATGCTACATTGAGTGGAACATGAACCGTTGTTCAATATTTTGTATAATAGAAATTTATGTAGGATGATTGTTAAGTGTCCAAAATATAACCAAACTCCAAGATGCAATTTCATATGTATTAGGAGGAATAGAATTATTACTCCTCGAATAAATATTAAAAATTGAATTGGTTAATCCTTTTGATTGGTTAAGGCTTTTGTTTCTTCGTAGCATGGTGGACATTGATCTCCTTATAGGATGAATAATGTTTGATTCCTTCCTCCTCCACTTATAATAGTAGTAAAAAAAAGAAAAAAAAAAGGCCTTTGATTGGCCACCTATTTTTTTCCCCATAATGTTACCCTTTTATTTAATGTTGCAAAATGCGCATGTCTATTGCGCGAAGCTAGCAGCTCTGCCACGCTACAGGAGCTTGGATAACCTTATATAATTGATTCGCAAATCTGCGATTGATTATAAAATTGGAGACAGCCCTTGTTACTGGGTTCCCGAAAATTGTCAATCAAAGAACAAAATCTTTGCAAAGGACATGGCCCAAAATTTTGATAATCTTTACAAACATCGCAATTTGTTTTTCTAGCCACATGGAACTTAGAGCTCAATGGTCCCATAAGACGGCGGGTTCAAAAGGACACAGGCATTTCTTATATAGTCTTGTCTAGTGGTTAATAGGCACATTAATGGCTAAAACAATGTCTTATGCAGATTTTTTTAACGTTTAATATCATTTTATGGTGGAAAATATTATCGGATGCTTTCAATAAAATTAACCTTTTCGTGTATATATATTTTTAATAAAGTATATAACTGATGTAGAGAAAAATAAAAAATTTTGCTCTTAAACCTTTAATAAGTATTAAAGACACCCAATAGAGAATCGTTTTTATTATATACTGAGAAAATTTAAGATAAATAATATCCAAATAGTTCACAGTTAGAGCAGATTCCTTTTTATTTCTAGCTAAATATATAGGCTGAATTTGGCATTGACATGTGGAAACAAGACAAGAAGAGATCAGATTTTTAATATATGATTTAGTAATTTAAGACTGACATGAAATTATAAAGAATCTAAACTATATTGATTGAATTTTGATCATATCTGCTTACAATTTATTTCGTGCAACCGCAATATATTCCCGGGAGTAACTTGATTGGATTAACCTACTCATCCTTTGGTTATGTGGAATGGAAAGAATCTTTCTAGCTTGAAATACATGCATCGTCTGGAGCAGGCAAAACACAATTTGTGTCTCCAAGTTCAATTATTTTTTCTCATATTAATTTAATAAATGAACTGTTTTGGGTTACGTGGTACATCTCTCCTTAATTATCTAAGACGTAATCACTAGAATCAGCTTGTCTTGTCTCGTTACAAACGCCAAACTCCTAAAGGAAACAATAAAAAAGAAAATACGAAGAACAGAGTCCTGGCATAATTAGCAGAGAACCCTTGTCTTTTTCTTAGAACATAATCACATTATGCTTAGGAATATGATTCGTTAATTAACCATTAAATTAACTCCAAAACATTATCAAAACAAGTGCATGTCGATCGTTGTAACTCAATCTCGAAAATTTCTTATATAAAAATGTTTAGCTAGTGATAAAAAGAGATAATGGATACTCCTTAATGAGACAGCAGACGAACAAATGCAGGGGTATTCATTGAAGCAAGTTAGACACTCTAGGATTGGCTAGATACCAGTGGGGCATCAGACATGAAAAGATGCTTCCACAGTGTAGAAATATAGGACAGTTTATGCAGTAATACAAAATCTATATGCTTTTGTAATCTACCGATTTATGTTTTTTATTTTTATAAATACATGACCCGTGTTCCTAACATGAGCAACTCCTCTCTCTTTGTTCTAAACCCCTTTCTTCTCTCATAGCTCTTGGTTTCACTCTATCTACCAAGGGTTCAAGGGGGGCCAGTTGTCTAGGCCTCAAACAAGCATCCTGATCTATTGAAATAGAAAAAGAAAAGTTCAAAGCAAAAGAGAAAGAAAACAAGCACTTTTCTACTCTAGCTCGAATGAGCATCCATCTTAAATTTTCCTATCCACTACTTCAGCACGAGGACACTTATCAAGCTCCCTGTCTTAACAAACTAAATCAGTAAACAACTCAACAAACTTATATAGCAAAGCAAGACAGGTTTTATGCACAAAACAATTAAACCATGAAGAAAGCAAAAACAAGTCAACCAAACGAAGATATTTACAAAACCGAATTAAAATAGTTGACTCCAGGAAGCAAGGGTGCTAAAGACTTGACAAGCGATTTTTGGGCAAGTGCCTCCATTTATTGTAAGTTATAGTTGGGGGCTTATGATTTAATCTACACTAGAAATCAACAATGAAAGTAAAAGTGATGTTACTTGGAAATCCCGGTCAGCTCACTGCTATATTCCCAACCTGGGCTCTCTCTCACAACTAGGCTCTACCAACATTCATTAAACAACAACACAAACTAAAATTAGAACATATAAATCGTTAAATCCAAAGTGTTGTACATTGCAACCCCTAAAAGTATCTATCACTAGCTAGAACAAGTAAGTGGATGTAAAACAATCATGAACATAATTGAAATCCATAAACAATTGAGTCTAGAGAAAGAAAGTAGGTTACTTAGCTAAAAAGATGTATGATCCTATAAGCAAGAGCTGAATGCCCTTAATCTAGCTACTCTATGTTATAGTGAGTTGGATATAAACCTTGAAGATTAAAAGAAGATGAAACATGGCTAATGAAGGGTTTTTCAAGTAAGATAGTATTTATCCTAAAGCCCAAAATGTACATGTTTAGGAGACTTTGTTCCAATCTCATAGAAGTTGTTTTGAAAGAAATCTCATTGAATGAAACATTTGCGCAAGTGGGGACTTTGTTTGCTTCTCATCAATTTCGTCCAAGGCTCATGTCTCTACATAGCAAAGCCACTTCAGACAGTCAGTTGAAGGCCTTCTCAATGAAGTGTTTTTCGGCGATCCACTAGTCAAATGCCCTTATGGAAGTCCATTTGCTAGAACTTCAAGCTTTGTTGCTAATTCTTCTTGGTTCTTTCAAAATCTCAATTAGAAGCGACCCAAGTCAGTTGGTCTCGGTCATAGTCGTCTTCTTCTACATTAATTTCACCTACAAAACCAATAAAACACATTGGAATAATTGTGATTACATAGGCTAAATCACTATAATATAGACATTCATAAATACCTCTATTTCTAATCTTAATTTTGTATTATGGGTAACATGAGTAAATAATACATATATATGCTTATATTTATTCTATATGTACTTAACTTCTTATTTTTGAAAATGAGAGTTTAGACTCTTCAATCTTTTAAAAAGGTGCTCTTAGATTTTTATATAATCATTTCTCTTAAAAAAAACATTTAAAAATACAAAAAAAAAAATTAAGTATAACAAATGCTCAAAGACTGAAAAATAAAATAAAAAATAAAAGTTCTCTCTCTTTTTTCTGATTAATGCATTTTTTTTATTTTTTTATTTTTTAAAAATTATTTTATAAATATAAAATAGTAAAATAAGGTTTAAAAGTACATTTTAAAATGATGTGAGAGTTAAAATGCTCAATTTTAGAACGAGGGAGCTAAACATAGGGCAAATATGAGATGATAGATTTGTGATTTATCCTAATAACTTTAGATGTAATCAATGGCACAGTAAAATTTAGCTATCTACAATTATGGCAAAATAGTACTACTAATTTTTTAATTTTTCTTAGGATAATTTCAAAAGAAGAGGATGCATGTTCCTCTCCAAGTACAGATATAGAACATATATTTCAATTTTACAACTTGAGAATATATGTATATATCGTATGGTTCACATAAAGCACTTAGTTTTCCCTGAAGTGCAGAAAAAAAAGAAAAAAAAAAAAAAGGGGATAAATGTGGGAATACAAGGTGTATAGATAGATGTATGTATACCGATGCAAATAGAGGATCTACTATGACCAAGTTAACGCTAAACCAAGACATGTAAATGCCCAACATGCCCCAGATCACATTTCATGAATTGAAAGGGAATTTTACGAATTTGTACAACTTTAAATTGAAGATAAATGCACATGACCTCCATCATAATTATCCATCCTTTTTTTCTTTCTTATATATATATATATTCTGAATAACTGGAGAATTCATCTTGTCTCTTCTCAATCAAATATTTGCAGTAATGGACTCCCTGCAGACTTACAAATGAAATCACATTTAAATCTGATCTCTCTACTGACATATATATGTCCTTATATGTAGAAAGAAATGCCTGTATTTCCAAATGCATATGGTGCAAATGATCCCTGCACCAGTAATGTCACAAGCCCCTTGCACATGTCTGTTGCTTTCACAAATGAATTTCTCTATTAATAAAAAAGCAGCACAGAAGAAATCTAGTCCATTCTTGAAGACAATCCCATAACATTCATTGTTACTGGAGGCCAACTTCAGTCTAGTTGGTGCCAATAAGCGACCAGATTTGGATGAAAGCTTCGGTCACATGCGCAGTCCCTGTTATTAGGTTAATGATATGATATCTACTTTGGTACTAATGTCCTTTTATTATTATTATTATTATTGTAATTTTATATTAAAGATAACATACATAATCACTCCATCAATTTCATATTAGACTACCCTTTAAGTGCCTTTGTTATTGGCGATTATGGTGAATTTTAGCTAGCTATCAACCATTTCTTCCTAGTAACATCATACTAGACTCCTTTACATGGTTAATATTTGCATCTAATAATGGTTGTTTTACGCTAGTAAATGTTAAAAAAAGAAATTCATGCTTTTTAATATCGATTACAAGCTTAATAAAAATGTAAGTATTTCGCCTTTTAAGGAACTTTGCAACAATGTGAAGTTTATTATCGGTGATAATTCTTTTTTTTTATTTATACATGCTAGTTTTGATTAATGCTTAAATTTAGGAGTAAATTATAAATACACGTCCAAAATATTGGTCATATATAAATATATTTTATATTTCCAATGTTTGTTTTAATCATTGCATAATTTTTGAAAATATTCACGTACTTCCCAAAATGCCATTGAAGCATAAAAGCCATCACCATTTATATGTGCTTTTAGCAATAATTTTAGAAGTGTTAGCAACAGTGGCAGATAAGTGTATGTTTTAAAAATTATAAAAAAGATAAAACACGGTTGACGGATTTACAAGGTGTTCTACACCGATAACATAACCAATCATTGTGAATATTTATTTATAATATCCTCAAACTTTGAACGTGCATCCGCTGTTCAACATAGACCAGAGACGGACAATTTTATTTCCTATGGAACCAACGTAGAGGAGCACTATTCTTCCTCTTCCGCAAGTGTAATTCTCCATTGATTTTGTTCACTGAAGGTGGCCTCTTTCTTTTTCTTTTCCTTTTTTTTTTCCCTCCAACAGTTATATATTATAATTATTAAAAAAGAAAATAAAAGAAATGAATGTAATCCAACTTACTAAACGATTGATATTCATGCTACTCACTTCTATGGGCCATAACAGTAACATTGGCTTTTATGACTAATCATTAATAACTCAATATTAAACTAACTTTTATTATTAAAAAATATGTTCGGCGGCATAGTATAACCTATATATTAAACAAATATATTCGCTAGTGCAAAAATTCAAAAATCAAAATTTTACAAATGTGTCTTCATGATCTCTCACTGTTTCTTTCGGACCCACCTAAAAAACCCTAAGTTGGCCCTACAAAAATAAAATGAGCTTTTCCTATTTCTTCCCCTATAAAACGGAACCTTCATAGCACTTTCTCAACCCCCCAAAAATTTCGGTTCACTATATCCAATCTCTTTTATCACTCACTAGCAAAACATATACAATGGCCAAAGGCATCAACAAGCTAACCAAGCTCAAATCCGTCCTCAAAAAATTGAATTCATTTGGCAAAAACAGTCACCACCACCATCACCATCACCATCAAATCACGAGCATCAATGATGAAGATCCTTCCTTATCATCATCATTAGCCAACATTTCGAAAGGCCGACGTGTTGTCTACGTTGGGAAGTCGCAAAGACGGTACCTAGTGAGCACGGATATTGTCGACCATCCGGTTTTCCGTGAATTGGTCGGCCGGTCTGGTTTCGAGTCCGAGGATAGGATCAATGTGGGGTGTGAAGTGGTTTTGTTTGAGCATTTGTTGTGGATGCTTGAGAATGCTGAACCACAACATGAGTCCTCATACGATGAGCTCGTTGAGTACTATGCTTATAATTGATTTGAAATTTCTTCCAATCACACATGGCAATGTGGTTGTATATTACTTCTGGAAATAAAATGTAGTGCAGAAATTAGAGAGGAAAGAGGAGGAATATGGTACCGTGATGTCATATTATTCCTGTTCTTCGTTCATGAATATATGATATAGATATGCATTTTATTTATTCAAACCTTAGCTCTAAGGATGTACTGTTCGGTAACATTTAATTGCCACTTCGTCATTTATTTACTTATTTATTTATCTTTTTTATTAATTACTATTACAACTGAAAAAAAGAAAAACAAAAATTGGTTAATTTCATCAAGAAATTAGTAATTATACTATTAAGTTATAAGGTTTTAAACTTTTAATTGCTTAATTATAAAAAAAAAAAATTCCTAACTAGTAAGTATAGTTGAATCAAAAGATAATCTCGGGGCAGTGGCATCCTTTGTATAATAATGTCACAAAGGAGAATTATTATGTATGGTTGTCAAAATAAGTATTCAAGGAATCGCTCAAATTTCTATAATTTGTTGGACTAAAATGTAAAGTTGAAAGAGACTAAAGTTGGGGACAAATTGTCCAAAATTCTCGACATCCCATCTTCCCTTTTTATCTTCAATCACCATCATCGCACTCGCACCTCTGTGCCTCTTCATCTTAGCCACGGCCCATCGACACTATCTCTTCCTCTATAACTATCAGATTCAACGGCAAACCCAAGATTCAATACGAGAGGTGTGGGTTACTAAAAGCGAAAATGAGAAAGGCAAAACCATAAAGATGATAAATTATTATACTCGCTAAGTCGGTGTATCTATGGTTTTAGGTTGTCTGATGAGACTAATAATCGGCTTGCGGAAGGGCCTAGATGTAAGTCTACTTTTTAGATATTCCATTAAGGATTTTCTTTTAAATTACATTTACTATCTCTACAAATTTTGTACATTATATAAATATTTCACATATATATATATTTTTAAATATAACACTTGCATCCTTACTTTTACTTATATAAATGTTATCGTGGCATGTGACATCGCTACATCAGGATTAATAATATATTTTATTTAACTATTATAATTATATATATTAATTAACACAAATAGTAAAAAAATAAAAATAAATATTTTTGTGTTTGGGATTTAGAGAGGCAACTCAAATCACCCGCAAAACAAAAGGAGGCTTGTCTAAGTCAATATAATTATACGAGAAATAGTACATGTGAGAATAGAGAAAGTTTAAGATTCTTTATTGAGTGGCTTCATACACTATTTATAGGGAATGAGACCAAGCCATTTTAGGAAGAAGAATAATGATCCTGAGATTTGCTTTAGATTTAGTGTGATGCAAACCTTTGACCATGATTTTTCCTTATTTGTTGAGTAGTCCATATTTGAGGGTCTAGCTGAATTAATTTGACTTGGCCTTATGGCTCAGGTTCGCAAGTGTTTGGAGGTTTGAACCTAGTTCTACTTCTGATAAATTGATTCAACCTCAAAGTAAGTCAGTTAAACTACCGACATTTGGCTCGAGCTTTGACACCCAAAATTTCTATTATAAGAGCTTTGTAAGCAACTAGGGAGGTTGGACTAAACTATTAGAGCTCAACGTAAAGCTTAGATAGGTCAGATTGGGCCTAGGCACTCAAGTCCAAAATTACCTATCAACAAATATAGAAAAAGAAAAATATTGAAAATTCTTTTAAATAGCACACATAGTATATAATGCACTATGCACATACATACACATTGTAATGCTTCAAAACTTGAAGCGTTATAACCCATCATGCATCACCATTAAACAATGACACACAAAGACTCGTAACTATACCTGTAACTCTAAATTCTACTCAACTTCAAACCTCAAATTAAATATAACATCTTTAATTAATAAAACAAATTACGTATAGGTAAGTTATTCCAATCACCATTATAACTCTTATGTTAAAACAAAAGTAACACAATCATTATGGAAAATGGTCTAACATTAATCTATGAGTCTCTATATCTAGTTTAATGGATAAATGATCTCATAATTTGACTCCTCAACACTAGTTGCCATAGTAGTAGTAATAAACTTCTCCACTATCCCTATCTTGATAATAATAAACATTGTCACACTCATCATACTTTGCATACTTGTTATGTCTACTTGTAGTTGAAAAAGGAAAAAGGGTTGAGTCTAAACTCAATACATGAATATTACAAAGACATACAAATGCTACCATGACTACAATATATACACACGTAATGCAATTGATGAATCACAACCAATAGATTTACTATCTTTATTTAAGCCAATAAACATCATAGGGGTATGACCCCACCACAATATATATATCCTAGTTTGAGAACTACATCCTCCAACTCTAATAATTCTAAAATATATCTTAAATCATTTCAATATGAAATTTCACTAAAGACAACACTGCATACTAATCATTGAGGTGCTTCCTAAGAATCTGCAACTTTTGGCTTCTAGGTTGAGCCACTTAAAAGCATCACACACAATTAATTCCAATATAAATTAAGTTCATTTATCTTGCTAAACTAACAACCATAGATGGTAAATAAGGTGAACACGTACCTAAAGTCGCTCTATTAATACTATAAAATTCTAGCTAATCCAATACCTGGTCACAATTGTATGAACAACTGAATTTAAAAACCTAGCAAGTAATAATTTATCTTATAATAGTCCTAACGTAGATGAAAAAGCATTGAAAAAACATCAAAAAACAAAAGATATAGGAAAATGTTATTTTGTAGAAGTAGTGAGGTTATGGGTGTATACAAGGTTCATAGATAGAATCACTAGCATGATCATGGGCATGAACCACTTTGTGATGAAAAGAAAAGAGTTTGTGATCATGGCTATGAATTTCTCTGGTCAAAACTTCATTTTTCACTATCAAGTTCACATCTATCCTTTGTGTTCTAAATTTTATTGCAGGTTCATGGGGTAAGATCACGACTATGATCTTGATCATGATCCTCATTGTATCCTTAAAACGTGCAAAAACCTGAATTTTTTCTATGATTCATGATTCTAAAATAACAAAAACATCAAAATGCTAATTCTATACAATCTATAATACTCTTACTTTTGTTTGTCTAATCTAACCCTAAAATCATCTAAACCTACAATTGTGCTTTGTTACCTTCACACCACTTATCCCTTAAATTGTCAATAAGACCCTACACCACATTCGAGTTTAGTCTAAATATTAATTAAGTTTGAGCTGAATTTATATATTAATATTATTATGATTAAAAGAAAAAGAAACATTTTTAGATGAATTGAGCTTAAACAAACTTAATCGAGTTGAATCCAAGTTCTAAAATTTCAAGTTGAGCTTGAGCTCAAAATTCTAAGCTTGATCAAGTTCTAGTTAAGCTTGAGTTCAGTATTGTATTGTCTTAACTCGACTCGTTTACACTTCTATTTTCTTTATTTACTGAATCCCATGGACATAGCTTGTATAATGATTGAGTTTTATTTATGATTTCCTCTTTTATATAATATACAAAATTTATTTTGTGATGTCTTATATTTTTAAAACAAATGTTAGGTAGTCTTTTCTTTTCTATAATATTAAGTACATTTTGTTTAACATGCTTATATCATCCCAAAATTTTGTTTCCTTGCACATTCAAATTAGTGTTTAAGATATATAAACATGTGTTATGCAAACACATTGTTTAGTATGTAGATTGATTTATATGATTAAAATATGCTTTCTGGATCTTAATGACCTTTTAGTATAATTGTTGCACATTGTTGACATAGAAATACTAGAAGCAAATGAGGAATATGAGGAACAATTCTCATTTTTTAGTACCATATTAATGGCTTTTTCCCAATGTAGACTCTTTGATAAACCCTCTTAAAGAGCTAACAAAGAATGTAGTTAATTTGAATATTGGCACTACTGGATTAGGCCATATGGCTTAACAAATTGATGTGACGTAGCAAATGAATGAATTATTTTATTATGTTTAATTAGACTTAATCTATTTAAGATTTTTATTTATTGCATTATAATTTGCTATTATTAAAAGTTTAAGCAATTTCCTTTTTAGACTTTATTATAAAGAGTTTAGCTTTGATTATTTTAATTGATAATGTAATCCTAACATGATCTATCTTAGATTTTAATTATTTTTAAGTATGACTTAGACATGACCTCTAGACATGATCATGTCTAAGCTGTGTTGACTACAAATTTCAAATTTCCAAATTTTTTTTCGACGATTTTGACATGACCCAGAGCATGGCTATGTTAGATAATGTGTTGGCATAAAAATAGACTTTTTGATACTTGTTGTATAAACGACAAGAGGGAATTGACCTCATAACTTTAGAAGACATGTTTTATGTTCTAGGGCTCTTTTGAGAGAATAGAAGAGTACTTTTCTTTACTTGAAGAATTAAGATTTTTATTTTTAATTTCTTTGATGACACATGCTTTTTCATCATTGATGATCTCTGATTTCAACATGATTAAAGCCTAATTTTCTTAGTATCTAGACTTGTGGATACTATGATTATTATACGACTGGGTTTATTGCTATTTTAATAAATTTTTTGATTTCTTGATTCAAACATGTGTTCTAATTTTGTTTAGATTAATATTTCTAAGGTATTATTCTAACTATTTGATATTATACATTATGATTGAGGGATCTAATGTATAACTAGATTTAACATGTTTGAAACGAATTGATATAATCTTAGAAATAAGTTATATAATTCTTCTACATTATTCTTAATGCAATCTTTAAAATATACTATTATGAAGAGATTCAAATAGGTATTTTTGAACTTAAGGTTGATAAACTTAACAAAGTTATGAATCTAATTTAGGAATTCTCTTAGTCAATGAAATTAAAGATGAATTTGAATAAATTTTGTTGATGTCACATAATAAATCAAAGGGGAAGCAAAGTCTAAATACTTGTCTAGCCATCTTAAAGTTAATTATAATTTATTTTGCTCTTCTTTTTTTTCAATTTAATCTTTAATTTAATAGATAATAATTAGTTGTAGTTTTTTAGATTAATTGATCTTTATAACTTATCAATTAGATAATATAGTGTAGGTTATATTAGTACTCGTAATCTTTATGGGATGTCATTCGTATTCAATCCACTATATCATAAAATTTGATAGGTATACTTGTTTCACATCAAGTTTTCGGTGCTATTACCAAGAATTTCGATATTAAGAATACTGATTACTTTATTAATTTAATCATTTTTTTTTAATTTTCCTGTTTTTAGTTTCCTTTTTTTGTAGTGCATGAATTGAAGTGCTCCACTAAATGCGTTAATTTATGATCCAGAAATTGAAAAGATAGCTAGGCTTTTACATAACACAGTTAAGCAAATAGTGAAGGAATTAAATCATGGTTCTCCTTTAAGAATTAAGCCAAAAGATGGAGAGAATGAGTTAGAAATTATGGGTGACAAAAATCAAAACCAATAACGATCTATGTTTCAATACTCAAAACCTTCTTTAGTTAGAGCTGACTCCGGTATTGTTAAGTTACCTATTGCTGCTAATAATTTTTTTATTTAACCTTATATCATACAAATGGTGCAATAGTTTACCTAATTCAATAGCATAAGATGAGGACCCCAATACTCACATATCAAATTTTCTAGAGATCTACGACACCTTTAAAATTAATGAGGCTTCTGACGATGCACTTAAATTGCAACTCTTTCCTTTCTCATTAAGGGGTTGAGCAAAACAATGGTTAAATTTACTTTTGAAGAGATCCATCATTACTTGGAATGGTATGACTAAGAAATTCCTTAGGAAATATTTTCCATCTACTAAAATAGCCAAGCTTCAAAAGAATGTATCATCTTATGCTCAATTGGAGGCTAAGACCTTGTATGATACTTAGGAGAGATATAAGGAGTTATTGAGGTGATGCTCACATCATGACCTCACTCTATAGATGCAAATACAAACTTTCTACAATGGTCTAAATTTGTCCACTAGGCAAATGATAGTTGCTGTTGTTAGAGAAATATTGAACACTAAAACACTCGAAAAAGTCTAATATTTGATTAAGGACATAACAATGAATAGTTCTCAATGGGATGGTGCTAAGGTGAGAAACATGGTTGCAAGTATCTATTAGTTGGATGTAGTGACATCTCTAGCCAATAAGGTTGATGTAATTAGTAGGAAACTGGATGCACTTTTTGTAAATCCCTAATGTAATTTGGGAGAGGCTAATATAGAGGGAATTTGGACTCAAGATCAATGGGAACAAGTGGTTTATTTAAAAAATCCCTTTAGACCACAAAACAACTTGTATAGTAACACTTACAATCTGGGATGGAGAAATCATCCAAATTTCTCTTAAAGCAATCGGAATCAAAATCAATAAGGGATGAATTTGCCTCCACCAGGGTTTTAATAACCCCCACCATAAGAGAAAAAAAATTAGGTTTAGAAGAACTTTTAACTAAATATATTCAAACTAATGATGTTAGATTGTAAAATACTAAAACTTCTCTTAGAAATCAAGAAGCATCAATTTGCAACTTGGAAAATCAAGTGAATCAACTTACAAAAATGATGGTTGATAGGTAATAAAGGCTACTGCTAGGAAACACTGAGACAAATCCTATAAAGTATGTGAGAGTAGTAACCCTTAGAAGTGGAAAGGAATTTCAAATTGAATAAGAAATTAATGGAGAATTAGAAAGGAAAGATGAGGAAGCTAAAGAAAAAGAGAGTATAGAGCCACAAAAAGTGAAGAAATATAGACCATTTATACCTTATCTTTAACACCTTATGAAAGATAGCTTAAATGAGTAATTTAGTAAGTTCCTTGAAATTTTTAAACAACTGTACAATAACTTACCCTTTGTTGATGCCTTATTACAGATGCCTAAGTACGTTAAATACTTGAATGAACTACTTTTGAACAAGAAAAAAACTAGAAGAGATATAAATTGTGACATTAAGTGAGGAATGCTCAATGTTAATGCAAAATAAGCTGCCACAAAAATTGAAAGATTCAAAGAATTTTAATCTACTGTGTCTTATTGGTAATTTATTGATAAATGGAGCTCTAGCTAATTAGTATAAGTTTAATGCTACATCATATGTTTAAAAAGTTAAGATTAGAGAACTTTAAACTAACACATATGAGCAATCAATTAGCTGATAGGTTTATTAAGTACCCCATCAGCATTATTGAAGATGTGTTAGTTTAGGTAGGTACATTCATTTTTCCAGTGAATTTTGTAATCCTAGATATAGATGAGTATATCGATGCACCACTTATTGTAAGTCACCTTTTCCTAGCTACTGCTAAGGTAGTTATAGATGTAGGAAATTAGACATTATCTCCAAAAGGTGGGGATAAAGAAAGAACTTTTAAGATGTTTGACATGATTCAACAACCTCCTAAGAGTAATGATACCTATTATTTCCTAAATACATCTAACCTACTTAGTTCCACTTGTGTGTAGGATCGCATTTACCCAAATCCAATTCAGTAACATCTCATTTATGGCAAGCAATAGGGTCTGGATAAATTTAAGCAATTTAAACACCATAATTTTAATGCTTGTCCCCTTAACTAGCAAAAGAAAAGTGAGTCAAGCCAATAACGTTAAACAAAAGCACTTCTTAGGAGGTAACCTAAGTTTAGTTTTTCAATTTGCTTTCTTTAATTTAGTTTATTTTAATTAGATTTTTTTTTTTTACACTTTGTTACTTAAAAAAAGAAAAGAAAAGAAAAGAAAAAGCTAGATTTTGCGAGCTTGACATGACCACCAAACAAGGTCGTGTAAGGGCATGTTAAATATAAGGACGTTTTTTGCATGTGACATGTCCATTAGACATGAGCATGCCAAAGTCATGTTAAGGGTGTTTTTTGAAAATAAATTTTTCCAAGAGTTACACAACTTTTTGACATGGTTATGTTTAGGTCATCTCTAATGGGATTTTGAATTTTAAATATTTATGAGAGATACACAACCTATTGACAAGATTAGGTCAAGGTCATGTCTAGAGCATCAAGAGAATGTTAATTATTTACGAGAGTTACAGACCTTTAGACACGAACATGTCTAAGGTCATTTTGATTGTGCCTTATTTTAATTATTTATGAGAGACAAATAGTTTTAAAATAAAGTCGTGTCTTAGCCATGTTAACCCTGAGTCATTTATTTTAATTTTCTGGGCATGGACACAAGTTTGACATGCTCATCTTAACCTAGTGTGTCACCTTTTATATAAAAGGGTTAGACACGTAAATAGACATCACCCTCCACATATCATTCACACAACTCCTCTGTCCTTATACACGAACATGTCGAACATGAACATGCACATTACAGTTTGCACCTTGCACTCAAAATTTTGTTAGATTTTTTACCAATTTCTTGCCTCCACAAGGAACATCTTCTATACTCAATACTAAGATGCTTTTGTTTTCCCTTTTCTTGGATGTTTCAAACTGGCATTGAATTAGGTCTTAAGATTTAGTTCCAATTTGTAATTTTTGGATATATTGGTTAGTTTTTGTTAGTTTTCTTAGTGAAAATCAAGTAGGAATCCTTAGTAGCAATGAATAGAAGAGTCATAACTGAGAAATTGTTTGTTTAAGCTTTATATTTGACACGAGATGAGCATGGTTGTGTCTATCCCAGCAAAGGTTGTGTTCTTCTCTATGTTTTCCCTTCATACAAGCTTAATGAACAATACATAGTTACGTTTAGGAAAATCTAGTGTTTAGATTATTATAATTAAGGTAATAATTCTACTAAATTTTAAAATTAACCTAGATTGTATCATTTGACATTGTTAACATTAGACAACTGAATTATATTCACAAATCTATTTCCATATTTGCCTAATGGTATATCTATATTATGATTATATATTTTGAATCAAATGTGCACTTACCTATGCTGAAGTATTTTTCTTCTTTTTAGACAAATTGAACCTAAATAAAGTAGAGTTAAACAATATGTTTAGCGCAAAAATCATCCAGGCGCATCTACTCCCTTAGTTAGAACTTCAATTTCAATTGCTCTAATGGCTTTACCACCACTACCAGATCATCCTATGCTCGAGTTTATTGAGACCACTCATTTGGATAGATATAAAATGCTAAAGAAGAGACATTTAGCTAGATACTTTGCCTTGATTGGGATGTTATCCAAAAGCTCCAAATAGAAGATGAGATCAAAGGCCTAGGAAGAGTTAGAGCCTAGGAGAGGTTACTTTCTTTGAGGGCCCTAGTTTAAAGAGAGTTAACCCTAGATTTCTTGATGACTTATAAATTGGAACATAAAGACATGTTTTAGGGGCTTGTGAGCTATTTGAACTTTAGAATCAAAGGCCAACTGTCTTGGATTTCCATGGCTAAATTTGGTATGTATTTAGGTTTATATGGTGATAATTATGTTAACTTTGAAGAATTTGCAATATTATTGTACCAACTACCAAGAGGAGTGCCCTATTGGTTTTACTAGAGAAGGATAAGTGATAAGAACACCTATAATCTTAAGACTTCCCACCTTTGTAACCCTATCCATAGAGTAATTTACTGGTTGCCATCTCATACTATCAATAAAGGGGGCAAGAGTACAAGAGGAGTGTCTACTCATTATGTTCTCTATCAATATAGTATGATTGAGAGGCACCTAGTGAATTTGACCATTCTTTTAGTATTTTTTATACATCTCTAAACCATAAATTTTAGGGTTCGAAACATCTTTTGTAGATCATATATTACTATCATAGTGAGAGTAATGGGAACTTCAAATAACCCCCTCCTATGACCTCTCTTAAGGAAGTAGTGCCTTTTCAATTAAATTCTTTTAAATAGATGCATTTACTTTCTAAAATAGAGGAACAACAAGGAGTAAGGTCAAGTTGATCAGCCAGTGCCAATAGAGGGTTAAGGTCTCCATGGAAGAGAGTTGAATGTAAAGTGGATAAGCTAATTAAGAAGTTTAGGAAAATATTGGATCCGTAGCATCATTATCATACAGACCTTGTAAGAGTTTTTAGGAGATAAAATTGATTGGAAAGGTTTGCTCGCAATACAACTACACAATTTAATATTAACTTTCTAGTTGATACAAATATATAAGAGCATCTCAGGGCTATATGATGACGAAAGTGGGGAAATAGAGGAGGAAGAAAGAGAAGAAGGAGATGGATAAAGTGAGGGTGTGGAAATGATCGATGTTGAAGAAGAGGAAGAGGAAGATGAAGAAAGAGATGATGAGGACTCTAATCATGATTATATTGACTGATTTCTTTTATCTTTATTTTCTTTTATGTAACTAACAAGATTAATGTAGCCTTTTAAATTAGATTGTATTAATTTTTTTCCTACTATTTTAGACTTTTGTTCCTCTTTACATTTTTGTAGCATTTACATGTTTAAAGCAATCAAGATCAACCATATTACAAGCTAAGCTCATTTTGAAATGGAACAAATGTCATATTTAGGATAGTACAAGTGCTTTTGCCCACTACCTTCCTCAATTTTTTGTTTTCTTTGATTCTCATTTTGCTTCTTTTTTTTTTTTTTCAATATTCGTGCATTGAGGACAATGCACAATTCTAAGTGTAGGGAATGGGGTTATAAAATTTGTGGTTATTTAAGAAATCAAATTTGTTTATTTAACCTAAAAATCATTAAATTAATTTACAATTTGATATAGGATAACTCTTTGAATAGTATTAAATAGTTGATTAGTAAGTGTTTTAATGATGCCTCACTTGAATTGAATAATAAAATCTTTATAAAGTAAAATTACATATTATTTAGTTTTGGATTTTAAGATTTAGAATTAGAATAACACATTAGTTAAGAATTAGTTATGGATTTCTTTTAAACTTACTTTGATGTATGCTTTCCCCCTTAGATGTTTTTAGAGCTTTATAATCCTAATTAAGTAAGTAATTGATACTTATCTTTAAAAATTTCTTGAAAAGTCAATATAGTTAGAGATGAAATAAATAGAGAGAATAAATTAATTGAATCATAGTTTAACTATAGACCTTGTTGACTTGAGTAATTAAGCTTGCAGGGTGCCTCATTTATGTAGAATAACACTTGTTAACTTGAGTGATGAGCTCAAGATTATTGATTGAAAGCTTGCTAAAAGGGCTAAGGGAAAAATTTACATAAAGATTGAATGCTAGTAAATAAGCTCTATCAAATAAAGGTAGTGGATGGTTTGAAGGAGTACCTTAAAACCTATTAGTCTAAGATCGTCTGATCTGAAACTTACTAACCAAAAAAACTACTTTTAAATTGAAAAAAAAAAGAAGAAGAAAAACTCTTTCAACCAAGAAATAAACTAGAGGAATGATTAAAGGATGAGTGGATGTGCTATCCATTCACTTTGGATTATGGTGTTTAGCAAAAATTAAAGAGGGAGGTATATACATTTTAGTAAAGTTAATAAAGTTTTTATGACTTTTTCTTGATTAAGGAGATGATAATTTGAGTTTTGAGTATTGGAAGTCATATGTTAAATGATATGAGTAAACTTTAATTTGCATTGATTAATTATTGAATTTGAATTATTTAGTATCTTTAGAACATTGGTAAATTGGTAAAGTAAAAAATGAAACTTATCATTAATTTTTTTTTTCGAAATTGCAAGTTAATTACAAGTCTGTTTTAGGGTTAAATAAGATTTCTTTTGAATGGTTTCTTGAATGGTAATTAGTTTGATTAAGTATTTCTTATCCTACTGTTTAATTTGATTAATTTTTTTTTAGGATAAGCAAATACTTAAGTGTGGGGAAGTTTGATAGGTGCTTAATTAGATATGTATATTAAGTGAGATTTAAAGTAATTTTTCCTCATTTTGATGTGTTTTTGAAGAATTTAAATTTTAATTTAGTAATATTTTAATTTTAGGGTTTTAATGGACAATTAAATTAAAAAGGAAGAAAAGGAATTAAATTTTACTCAATTTAGAGATGAATAAAAAAAGTCATGAATTTCTTGAAATAGATATGGGTAGTAGACATAAACATGCCAAGATCATGTTGAAATTGAAACTTAAAGAAATAAAAGCCGAGTTACATGGGGGTGAGATATGGTTGTGTCTATTAATCATGTATCTCTTGGAAATAATTATTTTTAAGCATAACTTAGACACGAACATGTTTAGGCCTTACCAATTGTAAATTTCAAATTTGCAAAATTTTGTTTGATGATTTTGATATAACTCGAAACACAATTGTGTTAAACAATGCGTTGGTATAAAAATAGACTTTTTGGTGCTTGTTATATAAAGGAGAAGAGGGAACTAACCACATAACTTTAGAAGACATTTCTCCTAACTACCATAGAAAAGCATAGTCAAAAGAGCTAAAACAATAGCCATGTCATCTTCCTCGGGAATTGCCTTACCTTAAGAAAGGAAGAACTAAAAGTAGCCTTTATTAAATAAAATAACTCGAAGACAAGCTAACTTGGCTTGATGTAGGAAATGGAATCACAGTAAGAAAGAAGACTAGGAGAGATAACATACTTCCCTTTTTTAGGATTTCTACCTATGTAATACTGAACTGCCTTTTGAATTGAGCTACCAAGACTTTTGCTAACTACATCGGATTCTTTAGATAAAAGAAGACTAGGGTAATTTTGAGAGAATAGAAGAGTACTTTTCTTTACTTCAAGAATTAGGTTTTTTCTTTAATTTCTTTGATGATGCATGTTGTTTCATCATTGAGGATTTTTTATTTTAACATGATTAAAACTTAATTTTCTTAGTATCTAGAATTATGGATCCTAAGATTATTATGTGACTAGGTTTATTGCTATTTTAATGAATTTTTTCATTTCTTGATCCAAACATGTGTTCTTAATTTTGTTTATATTAATATTTTTAGAGTATGACTCTAACTATTTGATATTATAAATTATAATTGAGAAATCTCATATGTAATTAAATCTAGCATATTTAAAAGGAATTGATATAATTTTATAGATAAGTTATGTAATTCTTTCTAATTGATTCAATTGTTTTTAGATAATTCATTGTTCTTAATGCAATTTTTGAAATATATTATTACGAAGAGATTCAAATTGGTATTTTTGAGATTATGGTTGATAAACTTAGGAAAGATATTGATCTAATTTAAGAATTCTCTTAGTCGATGAAATTAAAGATGGATTTGAATAAATTTTATTAATGTCACATAATAAATCTTAAGGGAAGTAAAGTTTAGATACTTTCTTGCCATCTTGAAATTAATTATAACTTGTTTTTTCTCTTATTCATTTAAATTTAATCTTTAGTTTAGTAGATAATAATCAATTGTAGTTTTATAAATTAATTGATCTTTACAACTTATCGGTTAAATAATGGAGCATAGGTTAGTATTAATATTTGTAATCATTACGAGATGACATTTGTATTCATTTCACTATATTATAAATTTTGATAAATATACTTACCTCACATCAGTTTTCAAACATAATAAATAAACGAGCTTTATTATAGTTTAAGGCTTTCTAAACAAGAGCTTGTTTAGACTTGAATATTAGACATGATACTTTAACATGAATGGTTAACCTTTTAAGCATCTATTCTTTTTTTATAGAGTCATTATTGCATTCAATTAGTGCACTCATCTATGAAATTCCTATTAGTGTTAAGGGGAATTATATAGTCTTGTTATTCAAAAGTGACTAGACACTATAATCATTCCTCTTAATTTCGGTAAAATCACTCCAATTATAGTAAAATAAAGCCTAGTAATAGTAAAAAATGACTATTGATAACCTCTAATGATTGTCGACAATTTTTTTATTTTTTAAAATAGTAAATCAATAGTAAAATACTCCTGAACATAGTAAATAAGGGTCATCTATAATTAAAAAATTTACTATTGACTAGACTATAGACTTTCCTTAGTGTTAAAGAAGGAATTAAAATTCATTTTTTAGGATAAAAGGAATTACTCTTCTTTATTTTTTTTCCTTACATATTTCATATATTACCAATGTGACCCTAACCAATAATCAAGTTATAATAAAGGATAAAGGTATATTGATATTTTTAAATATATTTTTAATTATTATTAATATCATTTTAAACATTAACCTAATAAAATAATAATTAATAATTTTTTATTTTATTTTTTAATAATTATAATTCTATTCTAACTTTACCCAACTTCATCAACTAAGGGCACTTATATAATCCACTAGGCATGTCGACACCCTTTTGGCTTCATGGAGGCAGATCTCATCCCCAGCTCCTTCAACTTCCGCATCCGTTGGTCGATCTCCTGTCCCATCCTCCACTTGATGGTGGTAAATATCACCCAATTGGTCCCCGATAGATAATACCAACGAGCCTTTTTGTTTTTGTTTTTTTTTTTTTTTTTTTTCCTCGAGATATATTATCTCTTATCTCCGTTATTGTGTGATCCTTTACCATTCCCTAATCCATTATTACATGGGGCGGAAAAACTTGAACTCCAATTTGGAAAATGGCTCTTCTATGCCACACCCGAGTCATCTGGGCAAGTCTTCTACGAGTTAGCATTTGTCATGTGCTTGTGAACTTCAATGAATCATAGGTATTGTCAATTGAACATTGCACCAAATATTCCAATTACAATTAGATATAAAATTCTTCTTTGCAATTCATTTATTTTTTAAGTTTTACGGTTTTAATTATTAATTTGTTCATTAATTTCAACTGTCAATATTCAAATATTATTAAAAATTTACCAAGGATAAGATAGAGAATAAGATATATTAATAGGGATAAGATAGTCTTTTTGCAACCTGGATATATAAACCCTTTTTACTTAGGGTTAATCCTTTCCCTCACTTTTCTATCTAAAACCCTAATTACACTTCAACAAAACCCTTATCTAACCAAAGAACATTGAAGACAAGCCAATTACAATCAAGTAAGAATCTAAATCTATAGTTATATGTATATAGCTGTGAAGGTATAAATTGAAGATTGTTTGATAACTTATAATCATGATTTAAGACAAAGGACGTGACGAAACAAGCACAGGAGTGATCAATCTAAGGATTTAAGTCATAACCCGATCAAGTAAATACATAACTCTTGTAATATGATAGAATTAGCATAAATTGGAGTTACTTTGACATATGTATTTAGAAAATTAGGTTAAGATTAGAAAGAATGAGGAGTTTTGAATTGGAAAAAGAGAGTTCTTAGTGAACAGAGAGATATACGGCCTTTTACCATGACTATATCGTATCTCATGTCAAACCCAAGTCATCTAGAGAGATAAATAGCCTCCTAACATGACTGTGTCATATCCCGTGTTAAAGCCCAGAATGTATAGAAAGGTACACAGTCTCCTAACACGGCTATGTTGTACCCTATGTTAAAGCCCAGACTACTCAGAAAGGTACATGGCCTATCAACATGATCATGTCAAAAAAAAAAAATGTACACTACCTTTAGCATGGCCGTATACTACCTCGTGCTCACCAACATGGACTCCAACATGACCATGTAGAGTTGAAACACATCCATTTCATTTTAATGTATTGAGATAAAATTCTAGAATCAAGCAATTGAGATTATGTATAGGTTTAGAGGAATTGTGAAGCTATAGACGTGTAAGGGAAATTCAAGATTTGCAAAGTCAGGTATGTGTATACCATGTGTGTTGTTTGTGCTTGTTAAGTTAGATATTGTGTGTAGATTAATTATTATTGTAATTGAATTGGATTGTTTGCGCATGTGGTTATGATTTGCTGGGTCTGAGAAACCCAGTGTAGGTCAGTGTTCTTTGGGGTGGCACCTCGATGATCGGTAGGTGACATTGTCCTTAGTGGAGTCATGCATTAAAATAATCCAAGTAGTATGTGGAAGGATGTTATGTAAGGACTCATGTTTGTGGAAGGATGTTGTGAAAGAACTTATAAACTCATGGACGGTAAAGAGTATTCACTATCACACACACACACACACATATATATATATATTATGTATGGAAAATCTTGTTTGTGGAAGGATTGTGAAAGTTATGTGTAATGTAGTTTATGATGTGATCGTGTATTAGCTAAAGGTTGTGAAAAATAAATAAAATTGTGTAGGAGCATTATGCTACATCATGCTTGTGTTATTGCTTTTGTTATGGCATGTGTATGTGTTTGTCAGTATACATAGTGTTAGGCATTAGCTTAGCCCTCGTAGAAACCATTTTTGTTTTTAGTTGTAGGTGCTACATGAGAGATTGTAGGGTATGATAAGACCTTAACAAAGACCAATTAGGATACTGAAGAGAACGTAGAATACATATACTATGATGAGTAGTATTCCGATGAAGTGAAAGAAGAGATAGTGGATATCTTAGTAAATGTGGTTTTTAGTCTGTTATTAGATTTAAGTTATTGAAAGCTTCCATTGTATTTAAATTGAGGAGAATGAACAGGAATTATGTTTTGAGGATATACATTTCTTTAAGAAATTGTTGTATAATTGGAGTTTATGAATAATTCCATTGTAGTAATTTAAGAGGTTCATTTATTATATCGAATACTCAAAGGTTAATGTTTAAAGGACTGTAGCAATTGAGCCTTTGTGTGTCTTCAATTATTAAGGACATGTGGCGGGCCGTAACGTTATCAGGTTTCAGGGCATTACAACTTAGGTGGTATCACGGCATAGGTTGATTGATAGGAATCAAAATCCGTCAAGACCTATCATTAGGGCAAAAGTCAAAGGATTTCAAATCTTGTCAATGAGGGCCCATTTTGAGCACATTAACCCCGGAATTATTTGTTTATTAACCTCTTTTCTCTTATTCATGTATTGTATATTCTAACAGGCACACTTATCATACTTTATAGAGCAATGGACAAACTCACTAAGACTCAGCTTATGGGTTATCCATGAACCGACCTAAACTGGCAATGAGTTAGGCCAACGAGTCCTATGAAAGAGCTAGCATGATGAAGACTATTTTTATTTATAATTATTTCTTTAGGCTATTTATGTTGTAATCTTTCTTTTGGGACACTTTTTATTTGGTTGTAATTGAGTTTTAAGACTGGCCACCCTAAAAGTGGCATGGTTGTAATTTTGTGGACTTTTTAACCCTGAAGGGAGCAAGTATAAATACTTGCTTAAGTAGGGTTTTTAAGGGAGAATTTTTTAGAATAGACATACACTTTTATGTGAGAGAATTAGGGTTCTTCTTTAGTTCAATTCCTCTTATCAATTTTTAACCCCAAGAATTGTAATTGTGGCGAGTGCAACAAGGAGAAATTGTGAGTTATATCAATTTCTATTTGTTGTGTTTCTTTTCTTCTCTAGTGAGTCATATCTAGGATTAGATTAAAGTTTTCTTAGTCAGATTTGATTGCATTTGTCATCAAATTATTATTACTTAACTGATTGGTTTTTAACACTTGTTATTTACCATCAATATTTCTTCATTTGAACCGTAGTTTATATTGTTAGGAAAGGGGATCTCGAAGGTGATTCTTGTTGATTTTGCGTGTTATTTCACGTGGTTTTCAAGAACATTAGTGATCTTCATTGAGGAATACAACATTTTGTAATTCATTTCATGAAATATAGCATTTGGATTATCTATTGCAATAGAGTTCATGCAACAATTTACTTTACCTTGAACCGAATTTACCTTGTCCTTTAGGGATTGTTAAATGGTTCATTTGTTTGTGCTTAATCTTGGTTTTAGGCACATCATCTTTTTAGTATTAGAGCATCATCATACTTGGAATTAAGATTGAACACGCCATTGTTTAAGAATTGGTTCATAAATATTGAGGAATTGTGCAATTGTTGAACTAGTTTGTTTGACATTGTTTAATTGTCTTTCAAATTGGTTTTGCATGTGCTTAATCTTGGTTTTAGGCACATCATTGATGATCCTTAGGATCTTAGGTTATGATCAAGAATATAGGTTTTTTTTTTTCTCTAGAGACTAGGTTGATGGATCTATCGGCTGCTTAAGTGAAAATTCTTAGAATTAAGATGACGATATGTGATGAGAGTGGTTCGAAAATGGGAATGATATTACTGATTAGTAAGCCCCTTTATTAATATTCAAAATTTTAATTTTAAATATTCTATACTTTGAGGAATATATAAATATTTGTATATTTTTCTCATTATTGTAATTTATTTTGTAAAATGCCAATGAGAATCTTAGGTCTAGGATCATCCTCAAGAGGTAGAGGTGATGCTCTTGATAATAGAAGACTACCCAAACCTACTTAGTTTCAACAAGGAAGGATTGAGGTGAATGCTACACATATGTTAGAGGCTATAAATACTTTAGCAAGGGTAGTGACGCAGCAACAATAATAAATACAAGAAATGTAAGTGCTGAATATGAGACAAGCTTAAATGATGGGAGAGATTAGAGAGAGACTGGCTGAGGAAGTGGGTCTAGATCGTTTCGTCAGAATGGTCAAGGAATTTAGGTTAAAGGAAGATGATTCAATGGATGTTAAGTAGCAAATTAATGAAATAGAAAAGATTTTTGAAGCATTAGGGACACCTAAAGATAAGAAGGTGAAATACACTATGTATCTACTGAAGGGCTTGGCTTTTGAATAGTGATTGAGTGCTTCCATACTCAATGTGGGGATGATTACATGGGGCAGGTTTATGGAGATGTTGTATCAGTAGTATTTCTTTAGCACTATTAGAGAAATGATGCAGCAGCATATTATAGTTGCTATTAAGAGAAAAGATCTGTAGATGATTATGAGACGGAACTCAACTGTTTGATGAAGTTCATGCCACATGCATTTAGAGTTGATGAGAAATTAATGGCTCATCAATTTGTATTGGGACTGGAACCCACCATACCGCATGAAGTAGTTACCTTCTAACCAAAAATCTACTTTGAAGCTATAAACAAGGCAAAAATCTTATAATAAAGTCGTAAAAGAACTAATGAAATGAGGACTTTGAGAATTAGAATGGCACTAGGGAAAAGACCTATCCAAGATGATATAACTCAGGAAAAGGGTAAAAGTCCTCACACAGTGTAGACTAGACTTGTGGTCATTGCAACGCCTTCCTCTCAAGCAAGAACCTCATATGTGGGATAGGGTAACAGGTGTAGAAAGTGTTATAGGCTACAAAAACTAAACAAATGCAAATGGCCAGAGGGTGCTTGTTTTTCATGTGGAAAGATAGGACACAGCAGCAAGACCTGTTGGGAGAGGTCAATTTCATTTACATTCTGCTTCTCATGCAAATAAAGAGGTCATCGAATGGTGGACTTCCCAAATCATAAAAGACAGAATGTGCAGCTAGCACCAGTAGTAACAAATCAGGTTAGAAATAATGATGGTAGGCCTTAATAAGCAAGGCCAAGGTAAAGGGCACTAGTACGAGTGTTTGCACTATATAGGTAGGATACTCTAGATATAAAGACCTTAGCAAGTACGTTATTAGTAAATTCTGCTAGGGCATATGTTTTATTTGATACCGGTGCATCACATTTATGTATGGCTGATGTATTTAGACTTAGACATAATGTATGTTATGAGAAGTTGGCTATTATATTGAATTTGAGTATACCTATAGGTGTGGATAGAAGACTAAATAGAATATGTAGAAAGGTCTGTATAGATGTGTAGGGTAGAGTATTGTTTACAGATCTTTTGGTGTTAGATATGACTAACTTTGATGTAATCCTAGAAATGGAATAATTAATAAGATATTATGCAACAATAGATTATCATGATATGATCATCCATTTCAACACACCAAAAGGGAAACAATTTAGTTTCCAAATAGAGGCACATTGGACCAACAAGATTGCCAACATATGAACTATGGGGTAGTGAAGGAGTTTGCTGGAGTGTTTCTAGATGACCTACTAGGTTTAGCCTTAGTAAGGAAAATCAAATTCAGCATAGATTTAGTGCTTAATAGGACTCTCATATCAATAGCCTCATATGTATGGCACCTATAAAGCTAAAAGAATTAAATGATCAAATACAAGAATTGCTGAATAAGAAGTTTATTAGATCAAGTGTTTCACCTTAGGGTACACTAGTATTCTTTATGAAGAAAAAAGACAACAACATGTGATTATGTATAGACTACCGAGAGTTGAATAGGGTTATAATTAAAAATAAATATCCTATCCCAAGAATTGATAATATATTTGATCAGTTGCAAGAGATTCAAGTTTTCTCAAAAATAGATTGGGGATCTAGGTACCATCAACTAAGAATCAAGGAAGAAGACTGCCTTCAAAACTAGATATGGGATTATATGTTCCAAGTAATGCCATTTAGACTTACAAATGCACCGACAACCTTTATGGACTTAATGTATTAGATATTTAAGGAATATTTAGATAAGTTTGTCATCATGTTCATAGATGACATCCTGATATACTCTAAAAGCAAAGAAGATCATAAGCAGCATTTGAGGATAATATTGAGCAGATTACAAGTAGAAAAGTTGTATGCCAAGTTTAAGAAGTGTGAATTATGGCTGAAGCAGGTTACCTTTTTAGGTCATGTGATTAGTAAGGATAGGTTAGTTGTAGATCTTGAGAAAATAAGAGTTGTGAACAAATGGCCCAGGCTGAAGACTGTAATAGAAATTAGAAGTTTCTTAGGGTTAGCAGGATACTACAGAAGATTTGTATAAAGATTCTTCAAACGAGCTATCCCTTTGACTAAGTTAACTTACAAAGGGGTAAGGACTGTATGGGATGTGAAGAATTTGTGGTGTACAGTGATGTATCTATTCAAGGGCACGAGTGTGTATTAATGTAGAATGATAGGGTAATTGCATATGCATCTAAATAGTGGAAGCTTATGAGAAGAACTATTTAACACATGATCTAGAATTAGCAGTAATGGTGCTTACAATCAAATTGTGGAGACACTACTTACATGGGGAGAAGTGCAAAATATTCACAGATCACAAAAACCTTCAGTACCTCTTTACCTAAAAGGAGCTAAATATGAGGTAGAGACACCGGTTAAAATTGATAAAGGACTATGACTTAGACATTTAATACCATCTCAGGTGGGCAAATATGGTGGTTGATGCACTTAATAGAAAGAAGTATGGTAATCTGGCAACATTGATCACAACTAGAGGAAAATAAGGAAGATATGAAAAAATTAAATTTGGAGATTATGACTCAGGAAATTGGAGCTAAACTCGCTAGCTTACGAATACAACCAGTGTTTATTGACAAAAAAGTAGCACAAGTTGATGATATAGGGGTGTAGGAGATTAAGAAAAGAATGGAAGAGGGAAAAGCTATAGAATTTAATGAAGATGAAGATGGGGTGTTGAGGTATGGTCATAGGTTATGTATGCTAAGTGTAGATGAACTAAAGAACGAAATATTAAAGGAAGCACATTATTCTGGGTATTCCATGCACCCTAGAAATACTAAGATGTATAAGAATCTGAAAAGCTATTACTTGTAGAAAAATATGGAGAGAGAGATTGTTGATTACGTATTGAAATGCTTAACATGCCAACCGATAAAAATAAAACATCAAAGACCCGCAAGCACGTTATAACCTTTACTTATACCAAAGTAGAAATGGGAACATATAATTAAGGATTTTGTCACAACACTACCTAGATCTATGATAAAGTTGGACATCGTGTGTAAACACCCCATTTTTCCCTAATAATCAATTTTCAATTTTTCCATTTTTTCTACATTTTTTTTCTAATTTAGCAAAAATAGGAAAAATATTCAAAAAATAAAATAAATAGGAAAAATACATCAATTTTGGAAAATAATTGCAGAAATTGTAATAAAAAGGATTAAATAATTTTTACAAATTTTTGAGATTTCAAAAAAGTACAAAAAATAAAAAAAAATCGCATTGCATATATGCAAATTGTGAAAATAAAAAAAAAAAATCAAGTAACTAGGCTAGCCCAGCTGGTTCGAGCCACGGTCCGGTGCATGCGAGAGGGGGTCAGGTCGCAGGTTCGAAACGCGGGGAGGCAAAATCCTCATTTGGAAATTTTTTAATCGCTTGGGACACGTGTCAGCAGTTGATTGGCTGAAATGCACGCGCCGAGTACATGATCATCTTCAACCTTCGTCTGAGATCGTCGCCAGCAAGGAAAAATCAAATTTCGGCCATTTTGATTCGATTTTTGCACAAATCCAGCAAATCTTTAACTAAAATAGGATAAACATCATCCAATTAAGAATCAAATCGCAACAAATTAATGGATTTGCACAAATCGGAGAAAGGTTGTAACCAAAATCCAATTTGCTTCAATAGGAGGAAATCCGAGCTTATCCAGCTCGATTCCTTGCGGCTATAAATAGAGGATGAAGGCAACAAGCATAAGCACGGATCAAAAGTGAGGAAAAGAGAGAAAATCGAATCTTTGCCAAAGTTTCCATGCCGCGAGCACCGATCAAGCACCGAGCTACCACTAAGAGGCGTTTTTTGATAAATCCACCGCTACGGTTGAGTTCCCCACCCCCGAGAACCTAGGAAACGACACCTCAATTGCTTCAAAAGGCCGCCGGAACGCTGTCAACGAGACTCCCAACCGCCATGACCAATCGACCTGACCCAACCCGCGCACCGACCCAAATCCAGGTAAGTCGGATTTTCATATTTTTTTTATTTTTTATTTTCTTTATTTATTTCTTATTTGTTTATTTAGTTATTTTAATTTTTTTTTTCAAATTTCTTTATTTATTTACTTGTTATTTATAATTCAAAAATAAAAAAATATTAGAATTTAGATTAGTTTTTTTTAGAATTTAATTTAAGATGAATAATAATAAGAATAAGTAATAATTATGATAATAAATAATAAAAATATATGAAGAAAATGAAAAAAAAATAGTAAAATTTAGATTTTAGTTTAGGATAGATAAATAATATAGGAGAAAATTTTTCAATAAAAATTATAAAGATTATAAAAATCAATAAAAATTAATAAAAGTAGAAATGGGTTAAAAAATAGGGAAATGAAATTTTTATTACTTAGAAAAATCATTTTCTTAAATAAATCCAAAATTGGTTTTTCCTTAAAATTATTATTTTCCAAAAAAATCAAATAATCAAGTTTAGGCTTAAATTTTTCAAAAAAAATACTAAAATGGTAAAAATATTAATAAAAAAATTCATAATTAAAAATCACCAACACACTAAAGTTTTTCAGGAAAAGCGAACTATGTCCGTTTGATCCTAAATAGCAGGTACGTAGGTACCCATTTGGGGCAACTCTAAAAAGAACAAAAATATCATTTTCTTATAATAACTTATTCAAAAACACAATGAAAAGACAACAAAAAAAATAAATAAAAGACATTTTGGATAAGGTTTAGATTTTAGGAGAATAAGGTGGTAACCTTAGGGTTTTAATAGTTAGCCTCCGAACCCAGAAACTTTGGTTTTCCCTTTCCTCTTTTCACAAAAATGAAAAAGGAAATCACGCTGACCAATGGTCCAAATTAGGACTGATTTGCTCAATTAGTCCTAATTCAATCTTTCTCAACCACAGTTGGGTGAGGACTCCAAAACAAAAAGAAATTTCTAACTCAAGTCGAAGGTCTACATTAGATGAGCATAGGGTCTAGTATAGATCGGCTTAAAAATGGAAAATCAAAAATTAGACTCGACACCATGTGAGTGATTGTGGATTGACTTAAAAAATTGGCTCACTTTATACCAATAGGTACTGAGTATAAACTTGAGAAATTGACACAAATCTACATCAAGAAATTGTAAGGTTACTTAGGCTATCGATCTCCATAGTTTTAGATAAAGATACTAGATTTGTGGGGAGATTTTGGAACAATCTACATAGGGCTTTAGGGATAAATCTACAATTTAGTACGGCTTTTCACCTACAAATAAATGGTCAGTCAGAGTGAACTATTCAAATATTAGAAGACATGTTGAGGGCGTATGCATTGGACCTTGGTGGAAATTGGATGAACATCTGTCCTTAGTGAAGTTTGCATATAACAACAGTTATCAAGTTACCATCCAAATGGCCCCATATGAGGCGTTATATGGAAGAAAGTGTCAATAGCCTTTACATTAGGATAAGGTGGGTGATAAACAAATATTGGGCCCTGATCTAGTATAAGATGCGGTTGACAAAGTGAGTTGATCAAGTGGAGAATATAGTCTACCCAAAGCCATCAAAAGTCATATGCAGACAAGAATAGATGACCATTAGAGTTCTAAGTGGGAGATTATGTATTGTTGAAGATTTCACCTACGAAGGGAGTGATAAGGTTTAAACTAAAGGGGAAATTGAACTCTAGATATATGAGACCTATTGAAATTTTTGAGAGAATTAGACTAGTGGCATATAGACTAGCCTTGCCACTAAGTTTGGCTGGGGCACACAATGTATTCCATATTTCCATGCTAAGGAAATATGTGCCTAACCTAAACCGAATCACTACATTAGAACATTTGCAAGTGTAACTAAACCTCATGATAATGGAGAGAGATATCAGAATCATTGACACTAAGAAGCAAATTTTAAGAAGATAAGTCATCAAGTGTGTTAAAGTGCAATGGAGTAACCAAACAGAAAGAGAAGCAACTTGGGAATTGAAAGAGGAGATGAGAAGAAAGTATCAGAACTCTTTAATAATTCAGGTAATTTTTCAGGACAATAATTTTTATAGGGGGGAGAATGTAAATATTCAGATATTATTTTAAATATATATATATATATGTAATTCATATTATTAGAAAATTACTAAGGATAAGACAAGAAATAAGATATATTAATAGAGATAAGATAATTTTTTTCGTAACCTAGATGCATAAACCCTTTTTACTTAAGGTTAATCTTTTTCCTCACTTTTCTATCTAGAGCCCTAATTGTGCTTCAGTGTAACCTTCTTGGAGCCTACAGTATAACCTAAGGGAAATCTAACCAAAGAACATTAGAGACAAATCAAATATAATTAGGTAAGAATCTAAATCTATGGTTATATGTATATAGTTATGGAGGTATAAATTGAAGATTGTTTGATGATTTATAATCAAGATTCGGGATAAAGGATGTGGTGAAACAAACATAGGAATGATCAATCCAAGGATTTAAGTTGGAACCCAATAAAGTAAGTACATAACTTTGGCAATATGATAAAATTAGTATAAATTAGAGTTAATTCAACATATGTGTTAGAAAACTAGGTTAAGATTAGAAAGAATAAGGAGTTTTGAATTGGAAAGAGAGAGTTCATAGTGAATAAAGAGATACACAGCTTCTCAACATGGTTGTGTTGTGTCCCATGTCAAACATAAGTCGGTTAGAGAGATACATAACCTCCCAACATCGTTGTGTCGTATCCCATGTTAAAACCCATAACATATAAAAAGGTATACGACCTCCCAACATGGTCGTGTTGTATCCCATGTCAAAACCCAAACTACTTAAAAAGGTACACAACCTATCAACATGACCGTATTTCAATCGTGTCAAAAAAAAAAAAAGAAAAAAGAGAGTGTACATGGCCTTTGATATGGTCGTGTACTACCTCATGTTCACTTACATAACCTCCAACATTACCGTGTTGAGTTAAAACACGTTCACTTCATTTTAATGTGTTAAGATAAAATTCTAACACCATACAATTGGGATTATATGTAGGTTTGGAGGAATTTTGAAGCTATAGACATGTAAAGAAAAGTCAAGATTTGCAAAGTCAAATACATATACACCATATGTATTGTTTGTGCTTGTTAAGTTAGATATTGTGTGTAGATTAATTATTATTGTAATTGAATTAGATTGTTTGCATATGTGTTTGTGATTTGATGGGTCCGAGAAACCAAACGTGAGTTGGTGTTCTAAAGGTGGCACCTTGATGATTGGTAGGTGACGTTGTCCCTAATGAAGACGTATACCGAAATGATTTGTGTAGTATATGGAAGAATGTTGTGAAAAGACTCTAGTTGTAGAAGGATATTGTGAAATAACTCATAAACTCATTGATAGTAAGGAGTACCCATCGTCATATATAGATTATTATTATTATATATGAAAAATAGACTCATGGACAAAGGGAATACCTTTTGTCATATATATGTATGTATCTATATTGTTTGTAGAAGGATTGTGGAAGGATGTTGTGAAAGTTATGTGTGATAGAGTTTATGATGTGATTATGTATTGGCTAAAGGTTATGAAAGATAAATAAAATTGTGTATGAACATTATGCTGCATCATGCTTGTGTTGTTGCTTCTATTATAATATGCGTATGTGTTTGTTGGTATATACAGTGTTGGGCGTTAGCTTACCCCTCGAGGGAACCTTTTTTTTTTTTAGTTGCAAGTGTTACAGAAGAGATTATACGGTATGATGAGATCTTAGTAGAGACCAATCGGATATTGAAGAGAATATAGAATATATATACTATGATGAGTAGTATTCCAATGAAGTGAAAGAAGAGATAGTAGATATCTTTGTAAATGTGGTTTTTAGTCTATTGCTAGATTTAAGTTGTTGAAAGCTTCCACTATATTTAAATTGAGGAGATTGAATAGGAATTGTGTTTTGAGGATATACATTTCTTTTAGAAATTGGTGTATTGTTAGAGTTTATGAATATTTCTACTGTCATAATTTCAAGGGTTTATTTATTATATCGAATATTCGAAGGTTAATATTTAGAGGGTTGTAACAATTGAGCATTTGCGTGTTTTCAAGTATTGAGAACGTAGTGGGCTATGGTGTTTTTGGATTCTAGAGCATTACATAAACAATAGTAAAACTAATTTAAAGTGAATTCATGCATTAAAAGAAAAAAAAATGGCTAAAACGGCAAAATTTGATTACCATAATAAAAAATTGGAGGTTATTAGATATCTTATACTTTTCCTATAGTGGTGAATAATCCCACTTTAGCCTATCTTAAATTGGTAAGTTTAATCAATGATTTCAGCTAAATTAGTGAAGTTTCACTAACAATTGTATTATAATAATCTCACCATTTTATGCTTATTTTAGAAAAAAAAAAAGAAAAGAAAAGAGAAGCCTAATTCGACTAATTATGAGTAGGGCCATATTAGTTGTATTTATAAAGTCAAAATATATATAATAGAATTTCACATTAATTGATTATTCAATGTGTCAGTAGATCACTAGCGAAAACATAACCATTGAAAAACATCAATGAGGACAGATAGCTTTTCCATATTCATAATAATGAGGATATGCCATTTCTTATATTCAACTTGATTGTTTTGATTAATTGTTGACAAATTGTTCTTTAGTATTATGAAAATATAGAGAGAAAGTTGAATATTCGGCAACTATTCCTGTAGCTAATGATTGGGTGGTTAGAGATGCTTTTCTCATTTTCTGCACCACTATCTCCCTGTAATTTAATTTAGAGGAGCTAATCCCCTCACAAGTAATCATCAAGTGCTAGTAATATCATTCAAACTCCCCTAGAAATGAGAAGAGAGCTATAAATAATGAGGTGAATAAATTTTGACTGCATGCAATGTAAACATATATGCTTTTAAGAATCCATTGCTTGGCAATTAGCATAGTACAATTAAATAACTGATTTTTGAAAATGCATCTCTTGATCTTGATCTCTTTAATTTCTCTTAATTTACTAATGAATGGTTGAGATTGCTTAAAAATTTAAGCAATCTCATAATATTATTTATTTTTTTATAATCATAATTATTAATTACATGCAACGATAACTTAAAAGGATAAATTAAAAAAATTAAAATAATATGTACGGAGAAGATTGATATAATTAGTTTTTGGTATCCTCAAAGTACGTGTGAAGTGCCATTAGACTAGATCATGAACTTTGATTTCATAGCATTTGATCGGAATAATGGTATATATAAGACTAATACATCAAATCAAAAGAAATGGGGAGCCAAAGAATTATTCACAAAAATGGACATAGTCTCTTATATAAAAATGGATAACATCAAGTCTAAAAAAAGAAAAAAAAATCATATGTAGTGGTGGAGTAAAATTCATGACTTTTAAAAAGGAAAAAATCTCAAATATATATATAATTAAAAAAAAAACAAAGAAAAACCTACATTAGGAAACAAAATGCTCTTGCAGCTTTTATTTGTAGATGGAAGGATGACCTATTATTATAACAATCATGTAGCAAAAGTAGTGGCTGCATCAATTGGCTTGAGCATAGATGGCTAAAATATAACTACTATCAAACACAATATTTGTTATGTAGGCAAAAAAAAAAAAAAAAAAATTGAACTAAGAGTTAGAAATATCCTTCTAAACTTTCAAATATTATAAATAACTCAATAATTTTTGATAAATTAATAATTAATCCTCAAAATTTCATAACTAACTCTCTAAACTTTTATTTTAATATTAAAATACCCTCTTAAACTTACCACAATATACTTTATATGTTCTATTATATGTGCTATTGCATATGCTATGGCCTAAAATATTATCCAAGGTGAATACAGTAGAAGGTCTTATCACTTATTCTATTACATGAGCTATGGCCTATAGTTTTTTTTTTATTCATTCTGTATATTATATATTATTATCACTACACACACTACTTTCATTTGTTAAAAAAAGGGTACGTAAATATCGTAGTTGATGATTACTTTCAAATTTTAAGTCCATCAACGCTCAAAAATTAGTCAACCATATCTTACTAGCATGGGAAATTTTTTCTTTTAAATTGTTTGAAACAGTGCACTGCTAAATTAAGCTGACTATATTTTGGTCAACAAATAGATGGTGTAATGCGGATTGTTACTTAAATTTTTTTATTGCATTTAATAAATGTTAATATTACTTATTAAGGTTGCTTTATGGTCGTTAAAGGAAAGAGATTATATTCTTATTCTACCTTGTTTTAAAAATTCAACTTCATAACTTACCTTATATTGTCTAACACCCTGACCGTATGGAGGCTCATGCATGATTTGATGATAGCCCCCAATTTTGTGCATAGTGCATGTATGTCGCATTAGGATTGGACAAAAAAAAAACTGATCAAACTAAACCAATTTGTAAATCAAAAATATAGTTTTTTTTTTTGTAATTTGATTTGAAAAATTTCCAATCTGAACCAAATAAAAAAATTATGGTTGGTTTAGAGGGATAATACAAATCAAACTGTAAAATTGAATTAAATTGTTTTGAAAAAAATAAAATGATATTTTACTTACCACTAATTTTTTATTATAATATAATATTTAAAAGAGTTTTTAGCTTACCATTATTAAAAAATATATGCATTTAAATTTTATGACCGTAATTTAACAAATATGTATATAAGTTAACTTAAATTCATGTTATATACTAGTTTAAGAAATAAATTAGTTATATCAAACATTTAAAATTTTTTAGTTACCTAAATATTGATTTTTTTAATCTTTTATATGATATCAATAGATATTATTATTAAATAATTCAATATTACTCATATGAGATTAAATGTTAAACAAATGTACTTTCTTAAAAAACAAAATATGATTTAATCCATAAATTAAACTGAATCAAACCAAAATTTTATGGTTTAGAAAAAATATAAAACTGAACCATATTATTTGATTTGAAGTAATGAAAAACTAAACTGTATTTTTATTATTTGGTTTTGTTCAAAGAAAAAGCCATACCAATCCGATTCATACTCACTCCTATATCCAATTACATTTATTAATTGAAAATTTCGCTCATAAAATGGTAACATTCAAATGAGAACAAGATGTAAAGTGAATAAAATATGCCTCCTCCAAATGTATGCCAATACGTCATTTTTAATCATATATAACTTATCGATTCCATTCCGCACCATCGATTGAGTTAGCAGCTAGATATCATCTTAAAGGAAAACTAAAATTTGAGTAGCTTTTCATATGCCTACTTTGGTGAGTGTTTGACTGTTGTTGAGATTTGTATATGAAAATTTTGCTTGTTTTTATTTTATAATTTGTATATTAAGATCATCTTAATCATACAGACCCCACAAAAACCTTGAAATGCTACCTTAATATTTTAACACATATATGACATTTTTACTTGTTTTTATTTTATAATAGTACATTAAGACCATCTTAATCATATTGACCCCACAAAAACCTTGAAATGCTACCTTAACATTCTAACATGTATATGACATTTTTGCTTGTTTTTATTTTATAATAGTACATTAAAATCATCTTAACCATATAGACCTTATAAAAACCTAAAATGCTATCTTAATATTTTAACATGTATATCACATTTTTTTCTTGTTTTTATTTTATAATAATACATTAAGACCATTTTAATCATATAGACCCCATAAAAACCCTAAAATACTACCTTAACATTTTAACAAACTCCTCTATTAAAAACTTTTCAATTTAATCCTGGACAAAGCCATTAGATGAACGTTATTTTCCCATCAAATGAGCAGCCCTCAAGGATCCTATGCATGGGAAGAAGGCTAAAGTTGACTTAATGACTGTACTCGAATTTTAAATAAATCTTGAAGTTTATATAATATATTTTATATTGTTCTTTACTAGTGTTTGGACACTGTTAAACCCCTTATAATGTAATCAAATTCAAAGACCCTACATTAAAAAAAAAAATTGCACTTATCCTCTATATTTTTCAAATGAATTGCACGTTTTTTCATACTTTTTTTTTTCAAAGCTGTTTTTTCAAATGACTTGCATGTTTTTTCATTATTTTAATTAATAAATATAGATCCGCTATTATGTTATCTTAATAATCGAATTCGGACCCAATAAAGTTAAATCTGGGTCGCAAGAATGAGTGTTTTCTTTCATTTTTTTCTTTTTTTATTATAGATCTCAAAACTTAGGATGTATGTTAGTAACTTTGGTTCTTAATTTGAATAGTTTAGATTCTACGTTATCAAGTCCAAAGTGAGCTCACCCTAGGAACATAAAATATTAGCAATAAAAAGAGGGTAAATACAAGGAAAAAAATATATTTCTATGACCTATATTTACTACTTTAACAATTAACTAACCTGTATGTTTTTTTTAAAGAAACTCATAACCTATATTTTATTTATTATGCAATCATCAAATGCTCTAATAATATTTTACATGACATGCAACAAATATGAAAAAACTCTCAAAGACCATGCATAGATTTTCAAGAAACCTTAGATCAAATACTCCAAATTCTCCTCTTTTCATTTTGAAACCTTAGGAGAAGAAGCTCAAATTAAAACGAAAAAAGAGGAGTTGGGGTTTAATATTTTGAGCTTTCTAATTTATGTGCTTGCCTAACTACTTCTTCTCCATGTTGGGGTTGGAGTAAGGATGTGAGTGGGTGGGTGCAGGCTTGGTAATATGCATGTCACATGGCAGTCCAATAAAGCAGTAGATAATAGAATAAT
Source organism: Laguncularia racemosa (assembly GCA_037954665.1). Lineage (NCBI taxonomy): Eukaryota > Viridiplantae > Streptophyta > Magnoliopsida > Myrtales > Combretaceae > Laguncularia > Laguncularia racemosa. Next base: position 560,662 of record JBBMOL010000087.1, read on the forward strand.
GGAGAAAAGTTTAGATCCTGCTTTTATTAAAAGTAAAATCATAGGTTAGTTGATTAAAATGGCTAAAACATAGGTTAGGATTTCATAATTTTCCTATAACAGTTTAAGAATTCTTATACTTTTGTTTCATTATTTTAGGATGCTCCCATAATTTTCTCTTTTGATGATATGTTTGGTTTGTTGATTGGAATAAAATAAAAATAAAATTTTAATTCTTAAGGAGTAAAATAAAAAGTGGTAGCTATTATTTTACTTAAGTGAACTTAAAATATTCTTAATAATAAATTAAGAATATATCTAAAAATATTAATGCACCATTATCTTAGTACATAACTCAATTGCTAGGTTAATATATTTTAAGTAGATATAGAAATATGCTTAAAAATAAAGAATAGTTATTCCATTGGTCATATAAAGGAACTAAAATTTCTTATTCGGCAACAATAAGAATTGTGTAAGATAATTATTTCGCTAACCAAACCTTATAATAGTTTTTAGGGAATAAATAGCTATTCTTTATCACTTCTATAAAGCAACCAAATTAATATAGATATTTACCTTATTTTCCTAAATTTAATATTGAAAGAAAAACTTTTATAGTGTTTTTTTTTTTTTTCAACTACATATTACAAAGAAAATAGGAAAGGGGAGCATGAATCCACTAGATCCAAATGAGAGAATTATGCCATGTTGTGGTTAGATGGCAATAAATAAACATTGGCATGGGATAGGTCAACATGGTACCCCTAACCATTATCCGCTACTATGAGGACTATAGTGTGAGTCCTAACTTGGTTAGACCTACCCAATCCACAAGTCAAGGATGATTCAAACCCTAAGAATTGTGGGATTGGCAAGTCTACATATTTAATAAGTGACATAAAATTGAAAATTAAAAAATAAATATAAAATTGAATTATAGTAATATGTCTTTAGTATTGATTGAATATGGTATATATAAACTTTCATCAAAAGAGAGTTTTTATTATTTAGTAATATAGGATTGATTTTCAATATCTTTTTTATTTTTATATATCTTACATTTGCTAATATCATAGTGCAAATTGGATGTAGTTTTGTATAAATAGAGAAGTAAATTCTTTTCAGTTTTATAAAAAAAAATGAGTTAGAATTGCTTGATAATTGAGCTCAAAATTATAATATTTAAAACATAATAATAATAATGGTTGGTTCAATGAGTTTGAAAACCATGAACCAAACCTACTGGATCTATATTCTAGGAACACTACACTAAACTAGCAAATGAGCGAGTCACGATTGAGTATATTAGGCTCAATAACTTACTAATCCTTAGTGAATCGAGCCGAACCTATGCCATGTCTAGCAATATAGAAACGAAATTTGATTATTGAATTTGTATGAAAAGTTATAAGAATATCTAGAATGGATCATTAATTCTTTTATGTATTGATTCTCTCTTTGTTTTCACTTTATCAAATTTTTGTTCTTTAGTAATATAGAATTGATTTTCAATATCCTTTTTTATTTTATATATATATATATATATATATATCACATTGCAAATATTACAGTGTAAGCTACATGTAGTTTTATATAAATAGAGAAGTAAATTCTTTTCAATTTTATCCAAAAAAAAAAAAGGAGTTAGAATTGTTTGATCATTGGACTCAAAATTATTATATTTAAAACATAGGAATTTAACAACAACAACAATGGTTCAACGGGTTTAAAAACCATCAACAAAACCCATTAGATCTATAATCTAGGAACACGACATTGAACCAGCCAATGAGTTGGTCACGGTTGGTTATATTAGGTTCAATGACTTACTAATCCTTAGTGAATCAAGTTGGACTTATGCCTTAAAATTTGATTATTGACTTTGTATGAAAAGTTATAAAAAAAAAAGTCTAGAATACATCATTAACCCTTTTTATGTATTGGTTCTCTCTTTGTTTTCACTTTATCAAAAAACAATTTCACTTCAAATTTTTTAACATGATTTTGGAATGGAATTTGGATGAATCACATATCGATAACTTAAAAAAAAAAAAAAATCAATCTAAATAATTAAGTAATTCATCAATTAATTTCTTATCATCGAATTATTTTCTTTAAAATTTATTTATTAAAATTTCCATCCGGAGATCTTTTCAGGTCGTCAAATCTCCAGTTACTCAAATTATTGTAGGATGAATTTGCCCAGTTCCAGCCTTTCCTCTTGTCCTTGTCAGCACGGAAAGAGACAAAAGCAACACACAACAAACCCGCCGCTTTAGCGGCTTGGTATATTAAAAGATGCCCCATCATCTGACACATTATCTTTGTCTTTTCTTCACTTTTACGGTTTCAAATTGCAAACAGGTGTCAAGATTCGTTAAAAAGAAAAAAAAAATTAAAAAAAAAGAAGAAGATAAAAGCGCAAACAAGTGGCGATTGAATTCCACCATAGTTTAATTTAAACATGATATAAGAGAAACAACTAAACACTGAAAATCGAATTTAGAAAGCCTTTTACCTAATCAAGAAAAAAAAGGGGAAAATTCATACAAAAGCTGTAATTCATGAGAAACTAACCGAAAAATGAAATTTCAAGAAACCTCTTTCACCCAAAATAAATAAAATTAATGAAAATATTAATCGATAATTAATGCCACTTTCTCATTGATGGGTTTATCAAATTGTTTTCTATACTACTGTTAACATCTTTCAATGCCATATTTAATCTCATAAATCCTAGTGAATATATCTAATAATACTATAGAGGATGGTTGCCAATGTAATTCCTGGACAAGCACTTATATGTTAACTAATCATTTGTTCTACCGGCTTGTTGGCTGCCATTGCTGGATACTAGCAGCCATATGCATGTAAGCACACAAATCATGTCTAGCATTGATAGGCTTTTCTCTATGCATAATCATGATTATATGTTAGATTCTCCCATTCCCATATGTTTGGTCAGATCATTAGTCAAGGGGTGGTTTATGAATATTATATACGAATAGTAATTTGTTCATGTAAACATTATTATTAGTAGAATATTTTTGTTATGGATCAATCATTAATTTTGCTTCCTTAGTTTTAAAAGCAAAATCAAGAATTGATCCAAAGCTTAAAAGAAATCTCTTTTTTTTTTTTTTTTGTAAACAATCGAATAATTGATACATGATTGTTAATTTTATATAATAAAAAAAAAAGATATAATATAAAAAAGATTATGACAATCGAAATAAATAAACTTTAAAAATCACTATTTGGTTTGGACAACTTAAACATATATAAGACTTTTAAATAGAAAGAAAACTTTTTTTATACCTTTATTCATAAAGATTTATCCTGCATGTCAAACTATTTCAGACTATTGCCTTAACATTCTAGCTCGACACCATTTGGTCTTACAAAACGTTAGAAATTATAAAAGATATGGGAAGCCACCCCACGTGGTCGTGGGGGCAATGAATAGGTTGTAGCGTCCAGTTAATAAAAGTGGACCCATTTGGTTCACCAGCTCCCATGTTACTCATAGAATTTTTGTCTCTAGATCAATGAATGTAGAACCAAATATTGGATGGAATTTCCTTTTTCTCATCATTTCATACATGCACACTCGTGGGCTAACAGTGTTTTGTCTATTGGCCTTGGATGATCTCAGGTTTATATGTGCATCACGCAACATGTCTACCCCCCACCCCCCATATTCCTTAGGTGGTGAGTCGAACAACCAAGTACGTACAATCCCACCTTCATTATGGTTTTATTTCAATGAAATCATAAAAGCAATTTGGATCATAGTTCATAATGTTATTCCAAGTGTTTCGAATAATTCCAATTCTTTGAACAAATTGGGTTCTGAGTTATCATTAGTCTCATCTTCTTATTTATGATCAATACCCTTTCTTTGGCAAAATGTATTCAATAAAACCTTTTTTCTTTTCTCAATTTGAAAAAATTCTAATCAACATGTAGATAATTTTATTGGTCTCAACACAGCTTTGAGAATAATCATTTTAATATGTAACATTCATCAAGTTTGGTCGTTCTCATTATATGAACAATGCTAGATTCATATAACAATGTTTAAGTTTAGTCTATATTTCTTACTATCAATTAGCTTCAAGTAAAAAATTAAATTTTGAGCAAATTTGTTTTAGATATCCACTTATTTAGTTAAGTGCAAGCTTATACGTATTTGATGAAATTTAATTTAATTCATACTTTTAACCTTTAACCGTTAACAGTTCCTTCAACTATATGCATCAATAGAGTGGCGATTAATATGAAGTGATTCATTTTAGTCTTTGCACATTTCAATATGTGTGCCAAATCAATTTAGGAGTAAACTGTAAATATACTTCTTGTATTCGCTTTATGTATGCTTAACCTCTTAATCTTTATAAAATTTGCTTTTAGACCCTCTTTATTTATTATGCTCTTGGATAAAATACTAAAAGAATACTTAAACTTGAAAAAAACATAAAATCAATGGCAAAATAGTTATGTATGAGTGAAATGTACTTTTTTTAAAAAAATAATAATAATTTGGGTATGAATGGTAAATTTTGATGATAGAGACTAGATGCATATGAAACAAATCTTAGGGGATATACTTACAATTTACCCTTAATTAATTTAATTTAAAGTAATTTGGAATATGAATGCTAAATTTTGAAGATAGACACTAGACACATATAAAACAAATATTAGGAAATACACTTATAATTTACCCTTAATTAATTTAATTTAGATCTATATCAATTCCAAGAAAATGACACGAATGTGATGATTTTCCATTTTGTTAGACTTTGTAAACTCCACATGGGTTATATTTTCAGCAACCCATCATTTTGTGTCTATTACAGGGATGGAAAGTTGATAAAGTATTTTGACCACCTACTAGCCATAACAAGGCTGTTCATCATCATCCTCATCCCCACTCCTGGAGTAAGATCGCAGCATGCTACAATGTATCAGGACCACCAACAACGGACAAGGAACAATAATAATTCTGGGCGTTTGTCATGTGACAATGAAAGGCACAATCTTTTTCAAGAGAAACAAATTCACAGGTATGGGCTTAAATTTGCGTTATCAGAATTACATGAACAATAATGTGATTTGAAACGTATTTTTAAAAGATTAATATCTTATTTGACACTTCAACATCAACTGATTTTTCAATTAACACTTTAAATTATGAATAAAGATATTTTACTTAGGATATCTTGTTTTTCGATGGTATGAGCAGCATTTTTATCTTGAGCGGAATATCTTTATTAAAAGAGTTGCATGAGATAAGAGGTGGTCCAAAAATGATTAAAAACCCAATTGAACGGACAACTTTAAATGGTTAACACAAGTAATGTCATATTGAAAAATCCGATTATATAGTTGTAGAGAGTTAAATTCATAAGCTTTTAGCTTAATATTTCAATAAATTTGATTCTTTGAACCAAGATAAAAGAACTTAAAGAATCAAGATCATGCTTTGAGATAATCATAGGAGATTTTGTATGGTGAGCTTAAGGTAAGATTTGTTGGATTTATCGGTCCGATCTAACCTTTCTTAATAAGGTTCACACATTAAAAACTACTAATAAGTCTAAACCCATAAAAAGTCCATAGGGACTCATTCACTCAAAATCGTTATTTGTTATCACTATCCGATAGACGAAATTTATGACTAAATCCTATAAATATTCAATGAATTCTCATTTAAAGAGAACTCTTCTTTGAATAAATATCATTACTTTATTGATTTTTTTTTAAAGATCAAAACTATAATACTCTAAAAAATATTCACCTATTACTATAGTATTAATTCTTATTCGAGACTATCTACTTTTCCTCATCATCTCATTTACTCTATGATCATCCTCATATGTGTTACTTTTCTCATTAAGTCATATGAGGCGTGTTCTCATATAGCACAAGTATGACCTTCACACTCAAACTTACACCTCCACATATATTAAAATTAGCAATCCAAAATTTAGGTACTTAATAAAAAAATTATACAAATGCAATAATACCCCATAAAATATATATGAAGAGTAAATTGTAATATACTCCTTATGCTTGCTCATATATGCATTCAATCGTCCTCATTCAAGCCCCAAATCTTAAAGAACTTGCTGTCGCACCATCAAAAGTTTTTTTTTTTTTATTTTGAACATCAATATCAATTTTGACAAAGTATTCAAAAACTTAAAAAAGAAAATTGTAAAAATGGAAGGCTTTCTTAATGATTATATTGTGATTTTTCTTTTGATTTTTGTACAGTTTCCAATTACTTTTATTGAGTGTAAAATTATTTTCTAGATGTAAAAGCAGATTTAACAAATATCAAATGCGGCAGTCGAGCGGCGAATCAATAGCTCTGGACATAACAAAGACAAACAAGGGAAGAAAGGTTCCAACGACTCGATACTGCTATAAATAACCAATAAAAAAGGAAACCCTAATAATATTAATTACTAATTGGGGCCACAATATGTGGACAGTATTAACCCAGACACTGTGCGTTGACGTGTTAACATGTGAGCTAAGGGCCAGCACCTAAAGGGACTAGAATATAATCTGCTTTGTCATGATTTTCTCACAATTTTGAGGCACTCAATCTATATAATAAGTCTCATTTATTACTAAGGGCATGAGCTGCATGTGACAACCCTAATTAGCCCTTTGCACTGTCTTTAATTAAGTTCAAGATATAAACTCACCGTGAGATTTGTCTATGGGGTGGGGAAAGGTTATTTATATGGACCATTTACCAATTCTTACTTTCGGAATACTAAAAATAAGTATGGAACTTGTTCGTTTGACGACCAATAATGGTATCCTAGGACCTCCCAAATATAATAATATATGAGTACAGGCTGAAAGGCCTTGTTTGTTTAAATGTTTAAATATATGTATCGAGAAAAAGGAGGTAGATATGTAAAACCTAACTCAATCTTGAAAACATTATCTTACGTCCAAGTCTTCTAATAGTCAAAAAAGTTGAAATATATATAGTATATATTTCCTAAAACTAAAGAAGTGCATGTTTTGTGCCCTTGGTATCACTCTCAAGATTTTAGCTACTAGCTTGGTAAGCTATATATGACAATAGGAAGTAGAGAAATTATATATGCTTTTTTTACTAAAGAAAAGAAATTTCTAGCCATAGTTTAACGTAATTTAGTGGTATGAACTCTAATCTTACAAAGAATGAGTGGAATACCTTAAAATTTAAGATGTTATAATCTACAATGTGTATCATAAGAGTATGACATACAAAGACTCAAAAAAATACTAAATTCTCCATCAAACAATAACATCTACAAATAAAAAAAAAAAAACTCAACATACATCACTAGGTGACGCAGCGCGAAAGCGAAACGAAACAATCCGAATATGGATTGGTTTCACACAACAAAGAGACACTCTTTGATGCAAATCCGGTTGCTCACAACCGGGAAAAAGGAGAAAATTCTCTCACGAAAATATATTTGATAATAAAACAAAACGTAACCCTAGCATATTGACAAAAGGGTATTTATACTTTCCCGTAAAATATCTAAAAGGGGAAAATCTAAGCGTACACGTGAAAATAAATAATAAAATACACGTCTATAACTTGTCGCATACATGGCCGTGCCTCCAGGCCGTGTATGTTTCTGGGCAAGTGACAAGCCTAGTACACGGCCGTGCCTCTAAGCCGTGTATGATTCAGTGAAAGTTCCTGTCCGAATACACGGCCGTGTATGGAAATCGTGTATGTCTCTGTGGAAATCCTAGTAAAATACACGGCCGTGCTTCTGCCCGTGTGTAGAGGCCGTGTATACTTCTGTGAGTTCCTTCCAAACACTACACGGCCATGGCACAAGCCGTGTGTCTGCCCATGCCTCGTGTGTCTCCATCATTCTCCCCCACCAATGAAGAACTCGACCCCGAGTTCGCATCCGGATATAAAGGAGTATCATCGGGGTGAAAAGGTGATAAATCCGCAACATTAAAAGTACAGGAGATATTCATATCTTCCGGGAGTTGTACAACATATGCGTTGTCATTTATCTTATGTACAACTTCATAGGGTTCGTACTTCTTGGGTTGAAGTTTCCCATATTTCCCTACAGGGAAACGCTCTCTTCGGAGGTAAACCATGACCTGATCGCCTACTGCAAAGAGCTTCTTCCGTCTATGCTTATCTGCATCCCCTTTGTATCGTGCATTGGACTCCTCTATCTTTCGTTTAACTTCCTCAGTAGTGGCTTGGTGTTGTTCTACCATATGTTTAGCCACCACATCACCCACCATATCCTTGGGTAATTTGAGCAAATCCAGCGCATGTTGTGGTGTCTTGGTGTATACCACCGAGAATGGTGATCTCCCAATAATTCGATGGACGGAACTATTGTAAGCGAATTCAGCCTGAACCAGTGCTTGATCCCATTATCCCGGCTTCTCGCAGCAGATACTTCTGATGAGATTTCCGAGGGTCCTGTTCGTTACCTCGGTCTGACCATCGATTTGGGGATGAGCGGTACTGCTGTAATTCAATGACGAATCAAACAGATACCAAAGAGTCCTCCAAAAATGACTGAGGAATTTGCTATCCCTGTCGGAAGTAATGGATTTTGAGACTCCATGTAACCGCACCACTTCCTTGAAGAACAACCGCGCAATAGCTCGTGCATCTGCGGTCTTCCTGCAAGAATGAAATGAGCCATCTTGGAAAACCTGTCAACTACAACAAACACGGAGTCAGCACCTCTTTGGGTACGAGGCAAACCCAGTATAAAATCCATCAATAGGTCCTCCTAGATGTTTGATGGTATGGGAAGAGGAGTATATAGGCTAGTGTTTTGGGATTGTCCCTTAGACACTTGGCAAATGTAGCACCTTTCCACAATCCGATATACATCTCTTCTTAACCGAGGCCAAAAGTATCTTTCAGTTACTGCGGCTAGGGTCTTATCTCTACCCATACGTCCCGCCAGTCCTCCACCATGCAGATCTCGGATAAGCTTTTCCCGTAAAGAAGTTTCAGGAATGCACAGCTGGTTCCCTTTCATCAAATACCCCTCATGGATATGATAGTCATCACACGGTTCCCTGTTGGTACACTTAATCCAAGTATCCTTGAAGTCGCTATCATTTTCATACAATTCCTTTAGCTTCTCAAAACCGACAATGTCCGCACTTAAAGTAAGTAGGACATTCGCTCTTCTACTCAGGGCGTCTGCGACCTTGTTTTGCACACCCGACTTGTGCATCAACCTGAAAGGAAACCTCTGCAAGAACTCAATCCATCTGGCGTGCATGTCCTTACTAATCCGGGTCTGGCCACTCAAGTGTTTAAGAGCCCCATAATCCGAATACAAAATGAACTCTTTCCCAACCAAATAATGCTCCCACACTTTAAGGGCCCTCACCACGGCGTAGAACTCCTTATCATATGTAGACCAAGTCCTCTTTGCTTCGCACAATTTTTCACTGTAAAAGGCTATTGGTCTCCTCTCTTGTGATAATACTGCACCAACCCCAACCCCACTGGCATCGCAATCCACCTCGAACAACTTCTCAAAGTCCGGTAGCACTAGTACAAGAGCGCTACACAATTTCTGCTTCAAGTTCATGAAGCTCGATTCCGATTCTTCGCCCCATTGGAACTTTCCCTTCTTCAAGCATTCAGTCAGGGGGGCAGCAATGGTACTAAAATGCCTAATGAATCTTCTATAGAAACTAGCTAGACCGAGGAAACTTCTCAATTCTGTAACAGTTCTAGGAATAGGCCATTCTCTAATCGCTTTCACCTTCTCATCATCCACCATCACTCCTTCACTACTAACCACAAACCTAAGGAACAACAATCGCCTTGACATAAATGTGCACTTTTTAAGATTAGCGAACAGCTTGTTCACCTTTAGTGCTGATAACACACACTTTAGATGCTCCAAATGTTCTTCTTCGGATTTACTGAATATTAAAATATCGTCAAAGTATACAACAAGGAAACGACCATTGAAAGGTTTCAATACCTGGTTCATTACCCTCATAAAGGTGCTCGATGCGTTACTCAACCCAAATGGCATCACTAGCCACTCATACAGTCCCTCCTTGGTCTTAAATGCCGTCTTCCACTCATCTCCGGGACGGATCCGAATCTGGTGATACCCACTCCGCAAGTCTATCTTGGAGAAGATAGTAACGCCACTCAAACGGTCCAACATATCCTCGATGCGGGGTATAGGGAATTTATACCCTATGGTAATCTTGTTGATAGCTCGGCTATCAACACACATCCTTCAGCTCCCATCTTTCTTGGGAGTTAATAACGCTGGAACCGCACATGGACTTAAGCTATCCCGGATGAACCCTTTGTCCAAAAGCTCTTGGACCTTCTCCTGTAGGATTCCGGCTTCCTTGGGACTCATTCTGTAATGCGGGAGGTTTGGGAGACTAGCTCCGGGCACCAGGTCTATCTGGTGTTGAATGTCCCTCAGAGGGGGTAGCCCCTCGGGTAGGTCGTTTGGAACCACTTCCTTGAACTCCTCAAGAAGATCCTTCACTGCCCTTGGCACTTCTCCATCAAGTTCCTCCCCTCCTTTGGTCACACCTTTCACGATGAGGGCGTGCACCACTCGCGACTCCCTTAAGTCTTCCATCACTTCCTTCTCAGATTGAGTGACAGTTAAGAATGATCGACTCTCAACCTTCTTTCCTTTAGCTCGTCCTTCCCTCTTCAACGGCAACAAGGTGTACTTCACACCCTCCTTCTCCAACCTGTAGACATTCTCTTTACCCGCATGTTGCACGTCTACGTCAAATTGCCATGGTCTCCCAAACAAGATGTGGCAAGCATCCATGTCTACAATGTCGCAGAATGCTTCATCGCGGTACTTCCCTATTGAGAAAGGTACCCTACATCTCTCCTTGACTTCAATTTTCTCGGCTGCCTTAATCCAGCCAATAGTGTACGGATTCGGGTGCTTCTCGATGGGCAGCTGCAGTTGTTTCACAACCTCCCTTCCTATGATGTTCTCGCAACTACCGCTGTCTACTATTAACTCAAACAACTTCCCCATGATAGTACACCGTGTACGAAACAACTGGTGTCTCTGCGTGATCTCTTCTTGCTTCGAGGTGAGCATCATGCGTCGAATTACATATGTTGGTTCCGCTGTTTCTTCTTCTTCCTCATAATATTCTCCCTCTCCATCGGGCTCACAGCAGATCTCCTCATCATCTTCCCTATCAAGGATGTTGACGCTCTTCCTCGCTGGACATTCGTTTGACCGATGACCCGGTTGGTTGCATCGGAAACATTTGCCCAATATGGGTTTAGCATAGGGATTTTTCTGTCTTTGAGCTCCCTTCTACTCCATCGGCTTCTTCCCCTCGCTTTTCTCTTCCCTCCTAAACATGTCCTCAGTTGGTTTATATGGTGTAGTCCTACTTTTCTCAAATACCGGTCGACTACCACCACCCACAACTTCGCTTACATATCCCTTCCGTCCTCCTCCATATCTACTCCCTTGTTCCTGCAACACAAGTTCGGCTCGGAGAGCCAAGTTCTTTGCTTCTACGAGAGTTCTCACCATCGTGACTCCAATCTTGTCTTTAATTTGGAGTTTCAGTCCTTCCACATACCTTGCAACTTGCTGACCTTCGCTCTCCCTCAAATCATTCCGCTCCGCCAACCTCATGAACTCCGCCGTATACTAATGCACGGAGCGTTGCCCTTGGCGACACCGCTGATATTGTTGGAACAGTATCTGCTCGTAATCCGGCGGAAGGAAATCATGTTGCAACAACTGCTTCATGCGGTACCACGATCTCACCGGGTGTTTTCCTTCCCTCTGCCTCCTACTTTGTAGCCTCTCCCACCATGCCGAAGCGCCACTCTTTAACCTGCATGCCACCATCCTTACACGACGGTCCTCGAGAATCTCCATGTAGTCGAAGAACCGGTTCACTTCCGCAAGCCAATCAAGGAAGCCTTCGATGTTGAGGCTGCCATCAAACCATGGAATGTCGACCTTCAAACGATAGTCTCCACCGTCCCCTTGTTCATAGCCTCTACGGTTCCTCCTGTAATCACCTTCTCTAGGGTGGTTTCCATGATGATCCATCCGATGACCACCACCTCTACCACCATACCCTTGCCGTGGTCTACTCACATACATATCATCACTTTCTTCACTGGACTCCTCACTCTCCACACGTCCCCACCTGTTCTCAACGACAGGTCGGATCACGTGTCCCCAGAATTCCTCCACCGCACGTGGTGGATTTTTGCCAGCGCCTCCAACCCTGTTGGGGTCTACCACCAGAGCATCGAAACGCTCGATCAGTTCATCAAGACGCCGTTCCATACGCCCGACCTTCTGATGCATTGCGTCGAACTCTACCCTCAGAACCCATTGATGGTTCCCTTGAAACCTCGCCTCTTGAACACCGTCAAGAGCACGACCGCTATCATCGCCTTGATGAGTTGACATCTCCATAGGAAATAGCCTTGCTCTGATACCAATTGACGCAGCGCGGAAAGCGAAACGAAACAATCCGAATATGGATTGGTTTCACACAACAAAGAGACACTCTTTGATGCAAATCTGGTTGCGCACAACCAGGAAAAAGGAGAAAATTCTCTCACGAAAATGTATTTGATAATAAAACAAAACGTAACCCTAGCATGTCTCACCAAAGGGTATTTATACTTCCCCGTAAAATATCTAAAAGGGGAAAATCTAAGCGTACACGTGGAAATAAATAATAAAATATACGTCTATAACTTGTCGCATACACGACCGTGCCTCCAGGCCGTGTATGTTTCTGGGCAAGTGACAAGCCTAGTACACGGCCGTGCCTCTAAGCCGTGTATGATTCTGTGAAAGTTCCTGTCTGAATACACGGCCGTGTCCAGGCCGTGTATGGGAGCCGTGCATGCTTCTGTGGGATACCCTGATCGAATACACGGTCGTGTATGGAAACCGTGTATGTCTCTATGGAAATCCTGGTAAAATACACGGCCATGCTTCTGCCCGTATGTAGAGGCCGTGTATACTTCTGTGAGTTCCTTCCAAACACTACACAGTCGTGGCACAAGCCGTGTGTCTGCCCATGCCTCGTGTGTCTCCATCACTAGGTGGCCATCTGATTTCTCACTCTAAATCCATAAGTACAACATCAACACAAATTGTCTAGAGTTTACTGCTAAGGAAACTAGAAAAGATAGATCTAAAGTCCACCTAGCAACTCAACTAAGGACAAATGTAAATGGGAGTCTCATCTCCATTACAAACTGAACCAAATAGGTTATCCATAATTACCTATTGCCACATCCATACATCTAATCATTATATTAGTAATAAAACTCAACATCATTTTCCAGATAAGGATCTATATTCATTTCATCATAAACCACTATTTCCCCCTAGATATATGTAGTTAAAAATGAATTTCTAGAATGAGTGAGTTATTACCCAATATGGTATACTAACATTCACATACGTGTGCCATGAAAATAAAGAGTCAAAAACACATATGCAATACATACAACAAAAGCAACTATTTAATTATTTTTTATTTAGGTGTAAAATACAACACAATTTTGGCATCCTAAAACTTAGGGTATTACAAAACCCCAATCACATCATATAATATATATATAGTGTTGGATATTTTTCAATACTTATGAATTCATGAGTCACCTAAAAATATGCAAATTATTTTGATATGCAACTCTATATAGAAATAATACTACATACCGATCATCGGAATACTATTCTAAGATCATTAGTACTCTTGGTCCCTTGAATCTAACTAGACATAAGAAGCAAACAATTATCGGCCATATATTATTTAAATTCATTTTGAATTCTATCATAACAAGCATGATCAATAATCATAATATACACATGCTTGAAACCGGAGATTCAACTAAGATTGGTTTTCCTTCAATTTGTAATCCTGGCATTAAATCATAGACAATTTCTTTAGTATAATACTCCCACAACTTCCCTTTGTATACTAAATCCATTCACTGGGTTAACTCAATTATTATGTTGCTTATATTCTAAAATATATTTTATTGTAAGATTTATTGTTAAAAAGATTGATATACTTAAAAGTTCTTGATTAACACATAGTATAATATAGATCTCATAGAAAGATATTTATATTTTATTAGTAAGATGACTATATTAAAACTATGTGAACAAAACGGTTAATACGGCTTTTGATGAAGACAGACTACTACTGTTCGGAAGGTAGCAGTTGGTACCATTCGAATGCCTCATAGTCACAGTATATCAAAGTTCTGATTTATTTATTTTTTTAATTATTTCTTATTATTTATTTATTATTTTAAATTCCAGCTTCATATTAATGACATCGAAATATAAGAAATCCACTAAGTGATGACACTTACCTGCGTTTATCTTCGGGTTGTATGAATTGTGGTCTGTCTTCGTCAGGATCAGTATTAACCATTTTCTTCACAAAGTTTTAACAAAGTTATCTAAAGAAGTTGAAAAAAATACCAACATATGTTAGCAAAAACAAAAGGCGTAAAAATTCCAGTTATGTAATAATATATATATATATAATATATATATATATATATATAGGTTAGCAAAGTGAAAATAATAATCATAACAATGAAAACTCAAGTTTTGTAGTTGAAAGGAAAATTTATGGTTCTCATCGAAACCACAACGTGGCATGCACATGGAAAAACAAAAGGACTAGTTGAGCATATTAAACAAGATTTTAGGACTCAAACGATAAAAAACAATATATTAAATCAGGGCTGAATCAGTTCGGACTTATTGGTTTTTGGATAAAAAAAAATCTAAAATTGGTCTAGGATCTTCCGGTTTCAAGTCAGCTCATGTGAATTAATTCTTTTTTTTTGTTTGCATTTTACTGATTTATGGTTTGTGAATCAATAAGATAATTTGGACCAAGTTATCGGTTCAATCCATTACAGTAGTAAGTATTTATTAATACATAAATATACCAATGGAAAAATACCATTATCCTCTTGTTGGATGTGGAGGTGGGATTGCAAGACAAGAGGGATTTCGAAAGTGAAACTTAAAAATAGATGATTCGAACTTATTTATCTACTTCTCAAAATTGCAATACTTTATCATGACTACTCCCTACTCGTGTAAAAGTATCAAACGTCAAGCAATAATTAAGATTTCATGCATCCTTTTACAAATAAAGACTCATTTCATACGCGTTATCATATTATTACTTTGATTAGAACATGTAAATCACAGATGACAGCATTGGACCAAAATTATGTAACATAAGTTTCTCGATTTCTTAACAATGGAACTGTAGAAGCTCTTCCATATGCCTCCATTGATGCAATTGTAACCTTTAAGATTGATAAGCAGCACTTGGCATTGATAGATCAGGCTTTTGGGCTTCATCGGTATACTCATGTCGGTCCTTTTTTAAGTATTCAATTTGATTTGGTTTAGTTAATGTTGCATTCCATTTGGATGGTTTTTCTTTTGCCCATCCTTAGTGTTAGTGAAAACCCAATGAGAACCATCCTTGAGCCCTCGACTGTTGTGATGCTAAGACTTACTAGCACGGACAGCCCAATCAAATATCTTCTGCAACAAGACAACTCGACTATATTGGATACAAATTAAATCAAATAGCCCAACGTTTGGACGACTACTACTTATACTTCATCTTCTTTCTTTGATAGCCCTTTTTTTTAAAGGTTTGAAATTGATGTATGAATTACATAAATCTCTAACCCCATGTTTACTTGGGGAAACATATGTATTGCTTTCATTACTCTCTTATTTCATATAAAACTGTTATTACATTATCCACTTAATCAAATAATAATTTTTAACAAATTATTATTATAAAAAAATTGAATAATAATTTTTGTTTATAACTCATGAATTACTATTTAATTGTGTTAAATTTATACTAACTATAAAAAGTTAAAAATAATAAAAAATTTAGGGATATATAAACAATTTATTTCTTATTTCTATCTTATTCGTTAAATAAAATAACAAACATATATAAAAGAATTGTTACAGCACTCTATTTTACATTTTCTAATCTAAATTACTATATCATCGGTATTGATAAAAGTAATAATCATTTCCTTGGAAGGCATCACGAATTGAATTCTTTTTCAATGAAAAATAAGAGATGACAACATATCCACATCAATGGCCGCATCACTTCGGATTAGAAGTTGTTTCTTCTTAAAGATTTCTCTTATATTAATCAGTCTTTTTTTATTAATTTCTTCCATTCGGAATTAATAAACTGAAAACAAAACGGACATCTACATATTAGTATGTTTAGATCTTACAAAATCTCCAGCAATTATAACATACTATTTTGATATTAAGATCTTTCAGTAGATTGATCTTGAAATCATGTGCACTCTGAGAGAGAAAGACAGATGGTCGAATCATGGCATCATGCTTTAACTTCGAACAGACATTATCAGCCAAATTATTAAAAAAAGAAAAAGAAAAAGAAATCTAATCAAACCTTCAGATGCAAACCATAGGAGAGCATAAGTGAGCACATGAACACTGATGAATTAATTGTACTTCTGACAATTTTCAGAAGTTAAAAATTAACTTTTATGTCAGATGATGCAAGTTCAAATAAACATATATGATATCAGGAAAAAGAAAGAAAGAAAGACAGACAATTGCTATAGACTTATAATGATACAAAGTGTCACATTAAATATTGCCACTAAATAAATAAAAATTCACAATGATATTTCAACTGTCACCATCGGGAAGAAAAAGTACCAGGTAAATATAATGGTAATAAAGTCAAAATAATAATAATAATCAAATTAAGGCATCATACTGGATCTGCTATTGGACAAAAGTGTAAATTAGAAAACTCATATAGGATAAGATTAAAGTAATACAAATAATATGAATAGATTCAACAAGATGCTTGGATCATAATGTACATTATTATACGGGCCTTTTGGGTTATTAATTAACACAAAGGAAAATGTCTTATTGGACAGCTGTTTTCTGAAGTCCTAAAATCAAGCCATTTTATTTGCAAATGCAGTTGAATCAATTTAATTATTTAAAAGTCATTTAAAGTTAAAAATTTTAGAGCCACACTAATAGAAGTTACTATAACCAAAGGCAAAAAGTAAAACATGATTTTTGGTTCATTGTTTAAGAATTCTGGTTGATTAATTTTGTTTTTTTTCACAATAAACTCAAGCAGTAGATGTAGGTTACATACAATTTGGGAGGTCAAAAATCACCCCACTAACACCAATTTTACCAAAACATCCCCCAAAAAAAAGAAAAAAAAAATTCTATCTAAAATTCCCTATTATTTTTTGACCTTTCAAAAGGAAGCCAAAAAAAACATAGTAATTTCTTGACATAAAAGAGACCTTTGCTTTACAACAGCAATTCAGGCCCCCCCATCCCCACTCTGGTTTTGTCCATCTACAGAATCCTCTAGTTTCACTCATCGGTGGCTTCTGAACTTTCACCTGAAAAGTCACCCAAAAAGAGAAACCATTTAGCTATCAGATCACAGGAGGGAAAACAAGATAAAAATCAAGAAGTTGCATGAAAATGAGAATGAAATGAAGTAAGAAAAAGGACATTGTGAAGGGAAATTCTAACTACAACCAGGACTTTTTTAACCAGTGATACTCGATGTGAATTGCTCTGTGATAGGTACGAGCAAACAAAAATTTAATGAAGAGGAGTTTCTCCATAACTTGTGTTAGTTTTTTCTAATATGATAGATGTTGAACTTCCATTTGTATTTGGTTACTATTAAGCATTCCACGTAATGTATTACTTTGGATAAATAGTTCTTTTTAACGGATAGTGCTCGTTTTATTTTATCATTGCAAATTCAATAGTAGCATCTTCAAAAGTTTAGACAGCAAATATAACCAATCAATGAGTTTAGATACTATGTTAGATTACAAATCCTACATATTGTTGGATCACAAGAGGAAAAACATGATAAGAATAAAAAAGTTGCATGAAAATGACATTAAAATGAAGTTATGAAAAAAAAAAGAAGAAAAAAGGGCATTGTCAAGAGAAATTCTAACTATAACCAGAACTTTTTTAGCAAGTGATACTAGCTTTGTGACAGGTACGAACAAACAAAAATTTAACCATAGGAGTTTCTTAATAACTTGTGTGTGTTAGATTCTTCTATTGTAAAAGGTGTTGAATATTTGTTTACTATCTTTTGATGAATTTTTCTTTTTAATGAGTAGTGCTCATCTTATTTTATCTGCAAATCTAAGGGTGGCATCTTTGAAAGTTTAGATCGCAAATATGACAATCAATGAGGTTGAATATCATCTAAGATTACAAATCCTACATATTATCAGCAGATAAAAGATCAAGTAGCATCAAATGCAGAGGATTTTAAAAGCACAATATGCAAATTCTGGCTCAATAGTTTCAGTCATTGCACTAGTTCAACCATTGTAGGTCAAGTAACAGGCAAATTACCCAATTTTTCATCAGGATCAGTCTCACTCTCAGCCTTCTGTTGACTCTCAATGCAACGAATGAGATACTTGAAGGTCTCAATCTCACACGGAATCGTAAGCCCGCCGCTGTGATTGAACCCGAACTCCTCCTCAACTTTCTCCAAAATCACCTTGAAAAGGGAATGGCTGAGATAGGTGGTTGGAATAATGAACCTCCGGAGCTCCTGCCCAACATAAACTGCCAAGTAACCTTTAGGAACATCCGGCGGCGGTTCGGGGCTATGGCAGCCCTCTTCATCAGAATCACAGCAAATCACATTCTTCAATCTTTTGTTAACGACAGGCGGAATACCCCGGTGTTGTCCTCCGCGCGGGGCGTCGCTTCCCTTGGAAGTAAGTGTGACAGATTGCCACTTTTGGAGAAGCTCCTTAAGCCTAACAATCTGCCTGATTCCTGTTAACTTGCTGCCACCACTGTCGTCCATATTGGAATGTCTATTGTGATCACAAATGAAGATCCTCGGATTGAATTCGCTATTCCGGATTCCAGATGAATCAATCTCATTTACACCCCTGTCACTGCAACATTCCACTTGCCAATCATATCAAACAAGTACTTAAGAATCAATAGATAAATGCTGCAGCAACAACACTGAAATGCCTTGTTGACCCTAATGGGATCGGTTATATGAATACTGTTTGGTCATTTCCCTATATCATGTAAGACGATCGAAATATGAAAATTGATGCAAGAAGTCCCAGTTCATCACCTCCAACTCTAACATGTGAAACCTTCCAAGCTTTTGTAAATATAACCAAAACTCAATAGAAAAATGTACAGATCGGAACCTTTCATCCGCTCTAGATTTGATCAAAAATACCAAACGCAAAAGAAAATCGAAACAAAACCCATGGTGCAACTTATATCAAAATTAAATTCCAAAAACAAAAAAGGAACAAGATTTCTTTTCCCATAATTCATGCAACAAATATTAGTCATACAATTACTAGGGATAAAAATTGAAAATTCGAAAAACGAAATCAAAAGCACAATATTTTTATTTCTTACGTGACAGCATAATCATAATAATATAACAATAGAGCAACATGATAATTTTCATGACTATGAAAGCTATCAAAAGGGTACCTGAAAAATATGACAAGAAGGTGTAAATATGGGGGAAAGAAAAGACTCAGGCAGCCATTGTTACAGAAGCAAGCTCTCGGAAGAAACAGAGGAATAGAGAAAGAGACAGACAGACAGACAGGCAAGAGAGACAGAGAGAAAGAGAGATTTCTCTAAGCCTCTTGCCGTTTTCTTTCTAGGAACAAAATCCTAAGAAAACCGAAATTTGTGCATGTGGATGTTTTTGGTATGATCTTAATTTGTATATACCATTCATGGGATGTTGCGATATTTTCTGTGCTGGAGCTATTTCTTCGATGAATTATCCGTTTCTTATTTCCTTTTTTCCCTTTGAGCCAAAATAAGCAAACGCGTTTTAGATGAAAAGGAAAGAAAAAAAAAAGAAAAGAAAAAAAAGCAAATTACATTTCAAGTTAGGAAGTGTATGTATTAAGGATTTGTGATTTTGGGAGTACGTGAAAGAGAGAGATGGGAAAGACAGAGAGGAGGATTCATAGCAATAGCATTAGTTGAGAACTGAATACAAGGATAGAGGGTCACGTGTTAATGGTGTCGTACGTCATTGTTGCATCTACTTTTTTATTTATTTTTAAGGAAAAAGTGTAAGTGGTTTAATTCGTTTAGTTATAATGATGCGTCAATATGAACTTAGGATGCAACCCAAATGGATTTGGAGCGGGTTTTGAAATATTCAAACTTGTCTTGATATTTTGTAGGATTTTATAAAATTTGAGAAAAATTTTATTGAGTTCTTTTAGTAAAATTCAAAACTTGCTCCAATAAAAGTACGTATCACTCGAATTCTTACTTGGTCTTTCTTTTTCTTTTTCTTTTTTCTTTTTAAATTATTGGTGTAGATGATATCCCTACTTATGCCAAGTCCTTTTAGCAATTGTGTACTTGATAATAAAGTTGCATAACTCTTTTAAGTTATTTTGCTTGTTCATAATTCATATAATGATCAGAATTCAAAATATAATTAGAAGTTCAATAGTAAATCTATCTTTTGGAAACTTGATATTGGAGCTTAAGTAATTATCCAAATTAGATTTGGATTGAACTCCACATGATAATTGACTTGCTTTTGCTACTTAAAGCAATTGAAAACTTAAAAAAGAAAATGAAATGTAAAGATTCCAAAATGAACATTATCTTACGTAAGAATGAAACAAGAGAAAGGTTCAATTTTACATAAATCCATCATGAGGAAAGTATCATAAATGATAATGGCAATAATATTAATATCATCCTATATGATGGTTATAATTCATAACTATACACCCATATGAAAATCATAAACATCCTCCAATTATCCATACAAAATTAAAAAATGCAATACAATAGACTAACTACATATATCATTATTCATTAATCAACAGACTTCATATCTCATCATCTTCTTCAATTATCTCTGTGTTTACAAAGAGGAAAGAAAATGTAAATTAAAGTAGATAAAATAGCAATAGAATATTATTTCATTAGTAAAGAAAGCCAATATTGTACAATAAAAAACATTACTTCTTTTTATACTCGATGTCCAACTTTAGAAACACATTAATGCCTTTGTTATATCTAAACTAAGTTAACTTCTATACTGGCTAATTATCTATCCATTGGCACTAAATGCAAGTTTAGAGGCAACTATGGAAACAAAAGCAATTAACAAATCCTTAACTATTTGTTGCAATGTAAAATATTTGATTCAATTCAATTTTCACCAATCAAGAATATCAAAATTATCAATTCAGGACAACATAGCCTCTTCTAAACAATAGTTTAACTCTTATTTTACTTAGCCATCAATATTAATGGTGCTTAAGTATTGCACTAACCTTGACTTCCTCATTGAATTAGTAAAAGTACCATCACCACTTACAAAGGAACTATAGAAGAAGTACTTACACTCTTACTATAATGAGATTTAGCTCTACATTGATATTCCTGGAGCAATTGATAATAATTGTCCTAACATTTTGTATCCCCAATGAAGCACTCACTTTGTAAACAATAGAATATATAAAATCCATAGCTTTATCTTAAAATATGGATCCAGAACAGTACAAACAGCCATAATAATATGCATATTAATCCTATATTTTTCAAATTTCTTATACATTCTATTAGCCATTGTACTAATATTCATATCAAATGACTCCTTCCAACTAATCAAGACTTTCTTAATTTCAAAAACTTTCTCAAAATAGTAATTTGCAATTAGATTTTGAGTGCTAGAAATAAAATTAGTTACCTCATAAAATATGGCATACTTTGTCTTTATTGCATCATCTTATGAAAGAGTAAAGTTCTTTTCCCCTTCAACATGCATTTCACCCTCTTCTCTAGAGGCTTTGCCATTTTATAAACTTAGAATGAGCCACACTATATCAATAATATCTACTTTCTTTGATCAACTTTATATTTTTCATATTATCCTATAGGTCCACTAGTTTCTATGTTGGTTCATACCTAAATCATACACCAAAAGCAATGAGTTGGTTTTGATACTATCCGTAGCATCCTAACTTAGTCAATAGCCAAGTTTAAGTATTTTTTATCACTTAATCTAAAAGCTTGATTAGTGTTGCCTTTGTTTTCACTACTTAGGTTGTATAGACAAGGATAAAACATATATTTAGCCATCACATTTTCCAATTATTCTATTTACGTCATTATTTTTTTCTTATTTGATTTCTCGAACCATTAATTTTTTTTTTATTATCTTCTATTAACTCCATTAAAGAATGCTTAAATAGTTGACACATATCCACTACTGATTAATTTATGTTAATTTATCTAATAAAATAATATTATTAAATATATTAAGTTAAATAATATAATAGAACAATAAAATTTAAAAAAATCAATAAAAGCCTAAACCCTTTTTAGGACTATGGTTAGCCACACTATCTAAACTTGGGGTGGCTAGGCTACTACAAATATGAGTGTTAGGTTACAAGCAATCACTCTTAAGAGTGAAAAAAGAAAAAGGAAATTTGATTCTCTTTACTAGTTCACATAACCCAATTACAATCAAGTGAAAATTTAAAGTTAAGTAGCCACCCATTATGATTAGTAGCTTGCAATTTGCCACTCATTTACATGGTGATGTAGCCACCTTAAGGCTAAGGGATGACTGAGGATGAATTTTCAATCTAACGATAATTAATAACCAACTCAATAGGTGACTAATAATCATTTTTATCCGCTTGGCTTAGAAGATCTTAACTAGTATTGACTTGTTAATTGTTATCTTAGTTTTATAAATCATTACTAAGCTCTCCTATAATTCCCCTTCTCTCTAAATGCATGATGTCTTCATTACATCACCTTCCAATTGGCTTAATTTCTTCTTTTTCAATGTAAATTTGGATTACTCACACCACCTCTCTTTCATAAAGGTCTCACTATCCTAGAATCCCGTTGGGTGGTGCATTCTAGCAATCATCACTGCCTTATTTGAATTGCTCTTTATTCGTGGATAGAGTTGAAATAGGCTCATCATCTTCTATCTTGCCTTTTTTTCTTGAATTATACACTTATTAATAAAGGATTAACTTTGATACTACTTATAATACCTTAACTCAGTGTCAAATAATATAATTGATAATCATGCCTGGTGAACTTTTAAAATGGATTTTTAATGGGCATCAAAAGATAGGAAAGGGCATGGCCACCTAGGCCGATTGATCCGGGTAGACTCGTTGGATATCAGATCCTGGAAATTAAGAATTAATAATGGTCCTACAAATGGGTCTAGGACTCAAGTCCTCTCACCATGGTATATTTTTATTTTTATTTTTAGTAGGACCTTTCGGATTCACAGCCCAAAACTCAGGAACCAGGACAAATGTAGACCCATCAAGTCTATGGACAAGTTTAGACCAAACCCCTCGGGCTAAATTCAGGGCCCCATGCCCCTTATTTATCATAAGAGCTATATTTAAATGCACTTGTTTTATTTGTAAGATGAGTGATCCAATGTTTTAAAAGATTGTATTATTATTATTGTTATTATTATTATTCAATAAGTTATCTAGAATACTCACCAATAAAACTTTAAATAAGATTCTTGAGGGAATTAAAGATCTATACATGTCACAACCGCTAAGGCTTCTAAGTAATTTCTAAAAGTCACATAATATCGTGGGCATTTGGGAGTTTTAATATTGTTTGAGGAAGTAAATGCGTATTTTCTATAATGTTTAGAAAAATAAAATCACGTTATCAAAGTTCATGGAGCATATGCCCATCAGGCCGATTAATTTGAGGGTATAATTGCAATTTATACATATTTTTACCACCTATAGACACTTTTTTTCTTTTTTCTTTTTAACATGGATGATCGATACTTTGTAGTAGAAGGTAGTGGTGGAAAATAATTGTAGAGTTTAAAGCTTGACAAAAGTGTCTCACTAAAATGGGAAATAATATATTGAAATTAAGAAAACAAAATATCCTATTCTAAGAATTAAAAAAAAAAACAATACTCTTTATTTTTAATTGTTTTTACTATAATCGGTCTCTTCAGCTATCAATTTTATAAGAACCAATTTATATTTTCAAAATCGTATTTATTTTATATTGCTTAAATGTCAATTTTTTTTCTATTTTTTGCAATAATAATTAATAGCATTAAATGGTATTCATTAAAAATTATAATAGCATTCTTGAATTTTTTTTAAATTAAAAATTTAATCCTTAAAGTTTTCAATCTTTTCTAATTTAGTCACAAACACTTTTTTTTTTATTTCAGTCTTTAATATTTGTAAAAGTTTACAAATAAGCCCCTCGTTAGTTTGTTGTTATTTTTTAACACATTACCATCTTATTAGTCTACATATTTTTATTAAATAATTAATATAATAAAATATTAAAAATAAACAAAGTAATAAAAAATAAAAAAAGAAAAAAAATAATAATAAAATCTATAATCACTCTCGAGATGGAATATCTGCGTGGCTCGATCGCGGCCGTACACCCGAAGCCTTGTCGTTGTCCACTCGATTCACATTAGACTCCTTATGATCTCTAGGAATATTTTCATTGATTGTATTTGATGAAAATTTTTTACTCTTATCTTCCTAATTTGGTTAGAAAGTAGTGATTTTTAATCTTGGTGCACTTGATTGTTGTGGTTTTATTTTCTTTTCTTTTCTTTTCCAGATTTTCTCTTTTTTTTTCTTTTTTTTTGCTGTTCTACTTAAATTATACACACACACATTATTAAGGTTACTTGATATTGCAGATTTTTTTTTTTCTATTTTTCCTTTTTTACTTTACAAAGTTTTCAATACTTTATTTATTTTTTAATATTTTGTTATGTCATTTACTTAATAAAAATACCTAAACCAATAAAATAGTGCCACATGCCATTCATAATGAAAAAATTAATGTTAAACTAACAGTAGATTTGCTTACAAACGTTGAGAATTGATATGAAAAAGATAGCAAACATTAAGAACTAAATTTTTACTTTTTCATTCTTTAAAAAAAATTAAAAATTTCTTTTTATTTGAGTATTAAATAATATCATTATGCACTCACTATTAAAAAAGAAAAAGAAAGAAAAGCAAAGCAAGAAAGAGAAGTTCCCACCTTTATATTGTTTTAGGTTTGCCAGGATACATGATGAATAAAATATATGAAAAGAACTTTTTGGCTACATACGAAAATTTGGTTCTTATGCCGGCATTGAAAATTGTTATTACTTAATTTGAATGACGTATCTAAACATTCTTAATATATCAAATAAATATTCACCTAATTTCTATACAAATTTATACGAACTTAATTGGTAATTAGCAAAAATATGGAGAATCTTGCTCTATTTTTTTTTTATTCATATGAAGGAAATATCCATGAGACACCATTTAAAATATGAACAATTTTATCCCTTTTAAATGATAGTATATTAATACACATTCGCAATGTGTCTAAAATAGCTAGAATAAATTAGAGCGTATAGAAATATAAATTATCGTAAATTTTAAGTTTTTTTTTTATTTCTATAGCTTGATTGATGGAATTTAATCTTTTTATTTAAAATAAAAAGTGATGTAGAAAATAATAACAATAACTATGGTTAATTAGAATTAACGTATAACTATTCATAAAACGTTTACAAGTATTGGGTACTAACTTGGGTTTTTGGTCGACCTGTTGACGAGCAATTTCTCAAAATAGATTTTGATATATAAATTTAAAGATGTTTTAACAGAAAACTTTTCAATTGCTTTCTGTTTCTTCGTGAAGTCTAATCATGCGGTTTAAGATACGACCCACGAAATATCAGATTTTGTAAGAGGGGTGGTTTGTTTATTATCAATTTAAAGTCGTGTTCTTACTCATTTCTGGCACAAAGTCTCCTTTAGTTACTCGTTTGAGTCATTTAATAAAAGAGTTATAATCATGTCAAAGTAATGATTGGATATGATTATGTTGTGTTAATTCTTGCCGATTTTTAGTTTTTATGGATATTTATTGTTATTTTTATGAATTTACTTCATCCATGACAATAAAGATAATATAATAATCTATTATATTGTTTTATTTATTTATTTATTACATAATTTATTATAAAATGCATATAAATTGCTAAACCGATTCGGAGAAGGTTCAAATTCCACTCATTTAACAATATCAATAATAGGATCAATTATTATAGAGTTAGTGTTGCAAATTGTACCTTAACTTTACCTAAATTTGTAATTAAGTACTCAAAAATTTAAAATATCAATTTAGTATCTAATTAAATTTTGCAAAACCGTAAATGATACATGTATTAACTCTCTTAAGTTTCATTTGCATACATTAAACTATAAACCAATAAGAAAGTGACACATGGATTCCAAACTTGGTCCAATCATGTGCAATGTGTGTGATTGTCTTATTTCATGAGGCTTTGTTTTGTTAGAAAGGTGATAAGGGAAAATAATTCTGGCAAGTAGTTTTTCCTACGCATCTTCTTCATAGCTTGTCAAATCTTGATTGTTTTTTTTTATGGACTAATATGTGAAATAATTTAAAATTTATCCAAGATTCATTTTATCTAACTAATGTATAATGATAATAACATATTGAAAATTTAACTAAGATAAACAACCTAAGCTTTATCGCCTACATCGACCAAGTATGATCTAACCTCATCTTGAGCTCTAAACTTAATACAAATAGAACTATTATAAATAAGAGATCTTGAGAAACATTTAAGAGAAATCAATTTTCATCCCCACTTGTATGAATCGAACCTCTCTGAAGTTCTCTCTCTAGAAACTCCATAATTGAACCTATCAATTCTCTCTTTAAAATTACTCACATTACACATGAAATTAGAGTGAGATGTTGCTACCAATAGGTTCTTAGGCATTCATAGATTGACAAAAGTTTTAACTTTCTATTTGATTTCATCTTAATTGATTAGATTGAAAGTTGGAAAACCCACAATTGGCAATACTCTCTAAACCACTATTCTAGGCATTTCCATAGGCAAAAACCACCACCATCAGCAAATTCCTCACACATGAAAACCTTAAGCTTAATACCTTGGATATTCCTAACAATCACTATAGTCGTTAGGTCAAGCTTTCTTCACTGTTGCTTTCTTGATGCATAAACCCTAGATATATTAAACCTAGGACTCGATAGTTGGATTGCTAATTAGATCCCCACAAATTGTCTTAAATAAGGTGCGATCATAACTAGACCCCAACCACACCTGTTGATTGAAACCTAAGCTATCAATGATTTCCCTAAGGGTTTAGGTTGAAGAAATCTGTGAGTTCTTCTTAACGAACAAGAGAGAGTTTTCTCAAGAAAATTGTGTTTCAATATTGAATATCATTGTGCCATCCTTCCCTCCCTTTTCGATGTAGCTATATTGTTGTCACATAACAAAAGAAAAAACCTAAGTTTCCAAACATAGAAAAATCAGCCACTTAACTTATAGAAGGTCAAAATTTTACAAAGAAAAATAACAAAAATTACAAAGGCCGAGTGGTCTTTTAATGTAACATAAATCGGCGGTCTTCCTTAGGTTCTCATGTCCTATACTCCTCTAAGGACGCTTGAATCAAATTAACAAAGACCGATTCTCCTTTAGCATAACTTGGTTCCTTCTCTTGTAGTTCCATGACTAGTCCTTGCAAGGCTTCATTCATTCGCTTAGCTCTAGCTAGGGTCATTGGGCCTCTAATACCATGTAGGGGTTCATGGACTTCGGTTCATTCCCTTTTGATGCTAGTTGATCCTCATCATTCCCTCCTTCCTTGAAAAGATTCGTCATTAAATCGCTTGCATCATAAAGGATAAGATCAGAAACATTAAAAGTTGTGTTTATATTACCATAGTGACTTGGCAACTCAATCTTATAAGCGTTATCATTGATGCGCTCCACTACTTGGAAAGGTCCATCTCCCCTATGATGCAATTTAGATTTCCATTGCTTTGCAAATCTTTCCTTTCTCAAATGCATCCATACCCAATCTCTTAGATGAAACACTGTCTTTACGTGTCCCTTATTAGCTTGACAAGCATAGTGCTCGTTTTTCTTCTCAATGTTAGTTTAAACCTGAACATGCGATTCCCTGACAAATTCTACCTTTTTCTTTCTATCAAGATCAATAAATTCATTAGTAGACAAAGGCAAAATATCAAATGGAGTCAAGGGATTAAAGCCATATACAACCTCAAATGGAGAATATGATGTAGTGGAACGTGCCGTCTTATTATATGCAAATTCTACATGAGTTAAACTTGTCTCCCATTGTTTCAAATTCTTATGAATCACAACATGTAACAAGGTTGAAAGAGTCCTATTGACTACTTCAGTCTGACCATCAGTTTATGGGTGTGCCATAGTAGAAAACAATAACTTGGTGCCTAGCCTATTCCACAAAGTTTGCAAAAAATGGCTCAAGAATTTTACATGCTTATCACTTACAATGGACTTAAGCAAACCATGCAACTGTACGATCTTCCTAAAGAATAAATCAACAATATGTCGTACATCATTAGTTTTATAATAGACAATGAAATGAGTCATCTTACTAAACCTATCGACAACAACAAATATGCTATCTTTACCATTTTGAGATTATGGTAACCCTAATATAAAGTACATAAAGATGACAATCCAAGGTTGATTAGGCATAGGCAATGGAAGGTATTCCCCCATGAGGCATTACTCTAGACTTAGCCTTTCTACATGCAATGCACTTATCACACACATTCTGCACATCATGTTTCATTTTAGGCCAATAGAAATGTTCATGTAAAATGTCCAAAGCCTTTTTAACCCCAAAATGCCCCATTAAACCACCACCATGTGTCTCCCTCACCAGCAATTTACGTATAGAGCTTTTTAGCATAACATATCTTTTTTAAATAAATACCTATCATGCCTATAAAAATCAATATATCCAGATTCAGAACAAGTGGCCCAAATTTGACCGAAATTAGTGTCATTCTCATACAATTCCATAATGCATTTAAACCCCAGCAATTTAGTATGTAAAGAAGTCAAAAGAGAGTACCTTCGAGATAGGGTATTTGCCACCATATTTTCCTTCCCTTACTTATATTTAATTACATATAGAAAGGTTTCGATAAATTCCAATCACTTGGCATGCCTCTTGTTCAACTTACCTTGAGTTTTCAGGTACTTTAGACTCTCATGATCAGAATGAATGATGAACTCCTTAAACCATAAGTAATGTTGCTACGTTTGCAAGGTCCTCACTAAAGCATACAACTCGTTATCATACACTGGATAATTTCAAGCAGCACCATGGAGTTTTTCACTAAAGTAGGCAATCGACTTGGAATCCTACATCAATACACCACCAATACCTTTCCCGAAAACATCACATTCAATCTCAAATACTTTCTCAAATTAGGTAAGACTAGTAAATGCGCATTAGTTAACTTACCTTTCAGGGTTTGAAAAGCCTGTTCATGTGCTTCAGTCCACTTGAAGTCGGCATTCTTCTTAATAAGATTATTTAGAGGAGTAGCTATGGAACTAAAGTCCCTTACAAATCTCCTATAAAAACTTGTTAAGCCATGGAAGCTCCTAACCTCACTTGCATTATTTGGTGTTGGCCACTCCCGAATCGCCTTTACCTTCTCTTCATCTACAGTTATCCCATCTACACTTACAACAAATCCAAGAAAAACCATAGTTTCCATACAAAAAGTGCACTTCTTTAAATTAACATATAATCGATTTTCTGTCAAAACATTAAACACATACTGCAGATGCTGAACTTGATAAACTAATGTCCTACTATAAATTAGGATGTCATCAAAGTATACAACAAAAAATTTTCCAATAAAATTATGTAGAACATGATTCATTAGCTTCATAAAAGTGCTAGGTGTGTTTGTTAATCCGAAATGCATTACCATCTATTCATATAACCATGTTTAGTTTTAAAAGCCGTTTTCTATTCATCCCCCTTTTTCATATGAATTTGATAATAGCCATTCTTTAAATCACTTTTGGAAAATAAACAAGTAACATACAATTCATCAAGCATATCATCTAACCTAGGAATAGGATGTCTGTACTTAACTGTTATCTTGTTGATTGATTGACAGTCAACATACATTCGCCAGGTTCCATCCTTCTTGGGAACCAGGATGACAGGAACTAAACATAGATTGATGCTTTCCCTTACAAATCCTTTCTCTATAGATTTATCAACCTGCCTCTGAATTTCCCTTGCCTCCTTAGGATTAGTCCAGTAAGCTGGCCGATTAGGAATAGATGCACTTGGTACGAAATCAATTTGATGCTCAATACCTCGTAGTGGAGGTAGACCCTTCAGAACTTCTCCAGGAAACAAATCTTCATATTCTTGCAAAAGAGACACCACCATACTAGGCAATAAAGGGTTAAGGTCAGCATTAGTAAAATACACATCCTTGTATATAAGTACAAGTGGTTGTTTCCTTGCTAACATTGCACTCTTTACCTCAATTTTTCTAGCAATTTTCTCTCCTCTCAATGTTTTAGAATCTTTTCCCACATGGCTCACCAGTGTTTGTCTCTCACTCTTTTCCTTCTTCTCACCCTTTTCTCACACTTACGTGTTTCTCTCTGAATTCTTTTGCTATCCTAACCTGATCCTCACAAGCCTCCCATGGTTTCTGTGGAGTTAAAATCACCTTCCTTTTGTTTAGATTAAAAGAATATTAGTTCTTGTACCCATCATACATCACCTTCCTATCAAACTGCCATGGTCGACCCAGTAATAGGTGATTAGCCTGCATGGGAACTATATCACACATCACCTCATCACGATAATTCCCTATAGAAAAGGAAATAAGAACCTGCCCGGTCACCTTCACTTCCCTACACTTATTCAATCACTGCAATTAATACAGCTTCGGATGTTTTATAGCTTTCAATCCCATCTTATCAACCAACAAGGTACTAGCAATGTTAGTGCAGCTACCACTATCAATGATCAAGCTACATACCTTGTTTTGCATGTGACACCGGGTATGAAAGATGTGCTCAAGTTGAACCCCTTCACCTTCATCCTGTGGTTAGTACTGAGGATTGGTCTAGTAACATATAACTCTCTACTCACAGGTCCTTCTAAGTTGACATCATCATATTCTTCTATGGGTGATGTATCATCTTCCTCAGAACTAATACTCTCCATATCTCCATTATCATGAATGATCATAGCGCTTTGATTTGGACACTGAGATGCAATATGTCCATACCCTTAACACCTGAAACATTTGATATCACGAGTTCTTGAAGATAGTTTAGTGTTAAATTTACCTTTAGAAACAGCGACCAAGTTCTTAGCCTTCACATCCTCTTTAGATTTCGAATCTATAGGATTCTTCTTCCAATTGGACTTCCATGAAGAGTTGGAAGCTGCCCTAGATTTTTTATTGCTCTTATATTTCAATTGTTTATCTACCTTGATCGCCCTATGCAATAACTCCTCCATATCCAAATAGTGATGTAAATCCACCATGTCAACAATATTCCTGTTCAACCCATTAATAAACCTAGCCATTTTAGCCTCCTCCTCCTCCTCTACCTAGCTTTAATTATGGCTATCTCCATTTTTTCATAATAGTCCTCTAGACTCTTGGACCTCTGTGTCAACCCTTAGAACTTCTGAGCAAATCCCTATGATAATGACTAGGAATAAACCTCTTTTGCATAATGGTCTTCATCTCATCTTAGGTACTATCACGTCTCTCTCCATACCTACATTTATTACATACTAGCTGGTCCCACCAAATACTAGCATAATCAGAAAATTCAACTGCAACCAATTTATTTTTTTTTCTCCTCAGTATAATTGTGACACTCAAATACATGATCTACCTTCCTCTCCCACTCCAAGTACAACTCCGAATCATTTTTTCCCTAAAACAAGGGTATCTTTATTTTGATACTTCCCAAGTTACTATCTCGCCTCTAGGTGTTCCTTCTCTCTCTCTCATATAATTATACTCTCCTGAATCCATTTCTTCACCCTCTTCTATCTTTACTCCTCCCCTCAAAGGTCTACTCACGCTTCGCCTGACAGTAGTGCTATAAGACGGTTCCTTACTCCATTCTATCTTATCCATCCTCTCATGGATTTGTTCAAGTTTACTACTCTATATTCTCTTCATCTCCCTCATTAACGCATCAAACGTCAACCTACTTTCCCCTCCTCCATTCTCTCCTCCAGTTGGACTTTGTCTCGACATATTTCTACAATCAAAGAAAATATTAATAACAATAAAGATGATATACTTCTCACAACTCACTTGTGCTTTGCTCTAATTATAATGTTCTCATAATCCACTCGTGTTTTTGCTCTCAATTATAACGTTCTCATAACCCGCTCTTACAATTCTTTGATATGAACTGATCGAAAACCTCTTCAACGTAAACCACTAAGGCAAGTCTATTGATTAACTAATCGGTTCCAATTCACGGCAAGTAAGGGTTCATAACACAAATTAATTGATATGAAAAAACTCACTACAAAATTGGAAACACAAACCAAAAGATATCCTTAACACGAAATTGGAAAGAATAATATTGCACTGAACATGTAATGGAATGGCAATGTAATTCGGATTCAAAAATTTCAAAGACAAGATAATGTTGAAGGTTGGTATGGAAAGCGTATTGTATCACTTGATTATATGATTTCAAAGCAAGGATTTTTCTTGTAACTTGGCAATTTGAATACTTCAACGGCTAAATTCAATTTTTTTTTTAATATAAATTTCTAAAGAAAAAGAATAAGAAGTAAGGATTGAATTTCAATTTGCTAAGACAACAAATTGTTGTTTAGTCGCCAATAGCACTTTCTACAGCTGAATCAAAATTTTTTTTATACGAATTTATAAGGTATGAATAAGAACTATGGAATGAACGAAACAAATAATCAATAAGGATAGATATTACTTGATTCAAGAAGCCAAAGCTCTGATACCAAATGACGCGCAAATCCTAGGTATATTAAACCTAGGACCTAACGGTCAGATTGCTAATTGGATCCCTACGAATCGTCTTGAACAAGTTGCGATCGTAACTAGATCCTAACCACACCTGTTGATTGAAACCTAAGCTATCAATGATTCCCCTAAGGGTTTAGGTTGAAGAAATCGGTGAGTTCTTCTCAAAGAACAAGAGAGAGTTTTCTCAGGAAAATTGTGTTTTAATATTGAATACCATTGTGCCGTCTTTCCCTCCCTTTTTGGTGTAGCCATATTGTTGTCACATGACAAAAG
This sequence comes from Laguncularia racemosa, assembly GCA_037954665.1. Classification (NCBI taxonomy): domain Eukaryota; kingdom Viridiplantae; phylum Streptophyta; class Magnoliopsida; order Myrtales; family Combretaceae; genus Laguncularia; species Laguncularia racemosa. The sequence goes on from JBBMOL010000087.1 coordinate 594,051, forward strand.
AAAAAACCTAAGTTTCCAAACATAGAAAAACCGGCCACTTAACTTATAGAAGGCCAAAATTTTACAAAGAAAAATAACAAAAATTATAAAAGGCCGAGTGGTCTTTTAATGTAACATAAATTGATAGTCTTCCTTGGGTTCTCATGTCCTATACTCCTCTGAGGATGCTTGAATCAAATTAATAAAGACCAATTCTCCTTTAGCATAACTTGGTTCCTTTTCTCTTATAGTTCCATGACTAATCCTTGCAAAGCTTCATTCATTCGCTTAGTTCTAGCTCGATCATTGAGCCTTTAATACCATGTAGGGGTTTATGGGACTTCAGTTCATTCCCTTTTGATGCTAGTTGATCCTCATCATTTCTCCTCTTGCCACTCTCATGTGTAGCACACATGTAATACATGTATAAACCACCACTTGTATGATTATGTGGACATGTTTTCATTTCTATTAGTGTTTGAATCCATGTGTCACTTTTTCATTGGCTTACAATTCCATGTGTGCAAATAGAACTTAATAGAGCTAGTGTAAGTACCATTTATGACCTTACAAAGTTTAATTAAGTACTAAATTGATTTTTTAGAAGTTCATATACTTAATTACAAATTTAGGTAAAGTTGAAGTATAATTTACAACTTTAACTCATTATTATAGCATGTTTACTAGTTATTTTGTGTCACAAACTTGAGCACTTAACTTATTGTGTTATATGTTAGGATCATTGCTTGTGGCAATTTTGAAAGTTTATCACTATAATGCAAGTAAAAATTTTCTCCTAATAGGAAACGTAAATTTCTTACCTATATTTATTTGGATGCAAAAAATTTTAGTTAATCAAAATCGTAAAACCGAGATCATAACTTGTAACTTTTCCGAATATAACTCAAATAAGTTAAAGACCTGGCACCGTATAATAATGAGAATCAGAAGACAGGTATCATTAAAAATAAACTCAAAGGAAATTGTTTACATTGAATATAATTTAATGTTCAGCAGTGCAACCTCATGGGGATGTAGCTCAAATGGTAGAGCGCTCGCTTTGCATGCGAGAGGCACGGGGTTCGATCCCCCGCATCTCCAATTATTATTATTATTATTTCTCTTTGTATATCCCTTTTTGATTGCCAAGGCAATGTTTAATTTAAGAATTCCATCTTTTTTGTCCAAGCCAGCTATATGACCACAACGATGATGACGGGCAAACACGTACGCAAAAAATAATAAAGGTAACAACCGCCAAGTTGTTTAACAAGACAAGATAAGAAAATAAATGTTAAAAATATTATTGGTTTATCATCATCATGCGTTAATCAATGGTTTATTTTAATTATTCTATTCAATTTTAACAATATTGGGAAGAAAAATAAATCTTATCCTTCATAATAACAAAATATATTCAAGATGATAATATATGGTGGAGTGGAAAAAAGTAAAAAATGTTTATATTTTTATATTTGGATAATTTAGTATCCAAAGTTTTATTTTTTAAAAATTTATTATTAGTACTCAATAGAAATACTATACTATATATTATTTCAAAATAAAAATATTAAATTTTTGAAGAATACAATTTTAAGTACTAAATTACTTAAGTGAAGAAAGTAGAAACATTTTGTAATGAGAATTGGATGCATTAACATTAAAAAAAAAAAATTAGAATTTTCTTTTGAAAATAAATCGCCATTAAAAGTACGTGAAAAGTGAAAATATGTACCAAGATTTTTTTTTCTCTTTTCTTAAAAAAAGACATACATATACATGTATTGGCTTCCATATTTTGAGAGACACGATTAAAACTTACAATCATGCAGAATTAAACAAGTTCTAGAGTCTTAAATCTTCTTGTGATAAAACCGCTTCCACAAATTGTCTTACTCTTCTGTCCATTAACTCGAGCAAATATAACACCATGGAGTTTACGGTAGGAGTGGCTTAAAAATAGGTATTCGTTCATTTTTAACATATAGAAATATGGAACTCATAGTATGCGGTTCCATCATTCTGTATGCGATCTCAACGGCTTAAAATAAACATAACTTATTGTACATAGAATTAGGTATAACATTGATTGATTTTTAATGCATAGGAATATGAACCCATATTATGTAGTTGGATTATCTGATACATAGTCTCCAATATTCTATATGTTAAAATATAAATGGAAGATGCATCTAATTTTATATGGATCTGGTTGAATCTACTCCTGTTAGGTAGGGACAGAGGGAGATGTAGACAGAGAGAAAAAGAGCAGGACAGGCATGCTTTGCTAGGCTGCACCGAGAAATGAACACTACGGTGTGAAACAGAAAAAAGAATATCCCTTCTAACAGCACATGGAGCACATAGACTAAGATTAAGTTTGTTTCAATCAGCTTCTGCAATTTTAAGGTGGCTCATGGAGATACATACTCCACACACAATGTGATCACAAAATTTGGTAGAAAGAAAAATGAATTTGCTTGACTTTCTTGCTTTCTTGACTCTATTCTTTACCTTAATCATCAGTGTTGTAATCATTGATAGTTTTATACTATTGATTCCATATGCAGGAGCATAATGGAAGTGCTGAGTATAAGTTGATGTTTGGTCTTACAATAAAAAGGTTGATATTGAGAAAGATAACCACGAAGTAAGAGAGGGGGAGACTGACCATTTTGTGAAAATTACTGAGTAGATGAAGTATATCTTTCAGGACTAGAACTCATTACGTTTGGGAAAACCACAACTATGTCATCGAGGTATCGGATATGAGACAAAGTGGATATAATCGAATGGCGTAGTTTGATATCGAATGGATTGAACTTGAGTGGCTGAGAAAGACATACAACCATAACCGACAAGACATCATAACATGGTAGCATCTTAAGTGTCATACATTTCGTATGTCCACCAAAAAATTTGTGTTAATAAATGATAGTGGAATGTTTAACTTTTATACTTAACCCTTTCAAATATTGGTACCTCTAAAAATAAGCTGATCTAAGTATCCAATTGACTCTTTAACATACCAATACTAGAATAGAGCATCTTGGTTGGAAAAAAGTGCCTAAAGCGGTGAGCTTTTTGAGAAAGAATACTTTCACATATTTAAGGGTCTTTTTTGATTCATCGTTTTGGCATTATTTTAACGTCCTCTTCATATATATTTAAACGCCAAGTGTTCATATAACAATCAAATTAAGAAATAAAGGACAAACACACACGACAAACGTGTATATATACATATACATACATATATATATATATATTATATAGACGAATTAAACCGATGAAACGAAGGGTAGTAAAACCACATGAATTAAGTTTCTAACAAGAGTTTATGAGTCAAAACCGTGAAGGTCATAGCTTAACCCTTTTTTATGTAATTTATCTAGCTGCAATGTGTAAAAGAGAAGAGAATAACTTAAAATTGTAGACAATTCATGTAAAACAATAAAATGGCTTTTCAATTAACATAGAAGTGTGACATGGGAGAGGGCCGATTTAGGCATCAGCCTGGCCAATTCAAGCCCTTGAACTAGCACATTGGAGAGATTGGTCTAGCGGTTTAATGGCCCGATTGCATTACGCAACCCAATAAACTAGCAAGTTTGAAACGGTCGTGAACCCGCCCGTTTACGATCAACTTGAATTGGTAGGTTAGGCCCACTGTATATAAGAAAAAAAAAAATTGAAAAACATGGCAAGACAAACTTTCACGTTGCAACATTGAAAAACAAGACCTGACACACATTGAAAAAGAAGAAAAAAAATTGTCAAAGAAGCAAGAATAGAGTGAAGAAAATTTTCCTGCAACTCTATAACATTAGGAAAGAAAAACAAAGAAAAAGAGAAGACAACTAAAGAGAAATGCGAAAGGAGGATGCATGATAAAAACAGTGAAATTTGCACTTCGAGAATGTGAAAACATGGAGTGCATTTTGAAAACAAAAATTCACGTAGGTTTATACGATTGTAAGTAGTGAGGAATAGGTATTAGCTATTGGTGTAGGTGCTGCGTACATGCATTGAAAATTTGAAATTTGAACATTGTAAAGGAGCAGAAGAAAATAAGCATGTTGTTGAATGTTATATAAATTAATAGTGTAAGTTGAAGAGCAAAATTATCAACGCAAAAAAACTTGCACCTACTCTTGTCTTCTACTTTCATTTTCAAATTTCTATACTCTCATCTTCTATTATATATGCTCTCATCTTCTATCTGTTGTACTCGCGTCTTCTACACTATAAATACCTTGCGAATAATTTTTGTTATATTTCTTGCCAACTATTAAATAAATTCCATCCCTTTATCTACCCATATCAATATTTTATAATTATCTTAATATTAAAAAATGGCAAGTTATTTTGATGGTTTGAGTTCTTTTAAGAGGGATCGTTTTGGAAAATGTGATAAGAGAAAACCTGTGCAAGAGGCACCCTAGCAATATTTTGAAGTGGATGATTTCGATATTCACAACTTTACCAATGAACGCCTATAAGACTTGATGATACCACCCCCAAGCTTTCATGAAAAGCCTTTTGGTGGACAAAGTGAACTGCTGCCATAACAAGGCAGTGAGGAGGAGGTGGAAGAGAAGGGCAAGACGATATGCAAGAAGTGCTAGAGGAAGAAATTCCAAGGCACTTACGTGGCTCATCCGGCTTCATGGGTAAGCCATCAGCACTACTTAAATAAAAAAAAATTACTAAACATTTTTGTAAAACTATACGAGAAGATGGTAGCAGTCGTGCTTATTGCAACTACTGCCAATCAAGTTATGCATGGAAAAGGGGATAAAGGTATGGTACCCTTAACAGGTACATGTGAGCGAAGCACCCCACAGAGTTTGGCATAGATAAATTATAACAACAAATTTTACAGTTAACAGGATCACAAGGAGGAGGCTTATTTTGTTATTCTGCTGATAGAGAACAAGTTCTACTTGCAGAATACTTAGCAAAGTATAACCTATCAAGAAGTTATGCAGCTTCCCTGCACCGGTTAAAGTATGAGCAAGAAGCGTTGAATCCAAACTCACCGACTTATGACCCAAAAACTATACAAAAAACCGCTATTAAGCTGTATCATAAAGGTAAGCGTGATTAGCTACTTTTTTCAATTCTCTTGAGATGCATGTTTCCATTTGTGCAAATACATGGACTGATCCGTGACAAGAAGATTCATACATGGGAGTTACATACAACTCGATAGATGATGCATGGTAGGTACAAAAAAAACTAATAGCTCTAAGGGTTTTTAACAATCGCGTTATGGCGTAAAACATTTTCCATATTATAAGTATTATTTTAGGTGAATACGATTTGACAAAAAATATTTTTTCAATTGGTTTTAATAACGCAGCCGCTAACACGACATCCATTGATGAACTTCAAACTTTATGTCAACCATGTTAGGTAGGACATTTTTCTACATTCAATGTGCCTGCTACATTTCGAATCTTTGTATTAAGGATAGCATGAACTGTTTAGATTTTAAAATATCCCCAATAAGATAACTAATATGTTTTTTAATTGACCATTCTTCCATAAATAAGGCATGGTGGAAATTTTTTTATTGAAAATGGAATACAACCTAAAAAATTTAGAAAAGATATTAACATAGGTGGAATTTCACCTATCGAATTTTAGAAAGTGTGCTTATAAAGATATATTATATTCTTTTGTTACCATGAATGTCCTAGACATTCCACTGCACTTCAGTAATTGAGATGTATGTTATAGAATTTTAAATGTTTTAAATTTTTTTCATAACTGTACTATAATATTTTCGCAAGTGTATTAGGTTAATGCTCATCGTTTCCTTATGAATACAATGAATATATTATTGGTATTGCTCGATTCCCGATCTGAAACTTTTCTGTAGGTGGCTATAAATGATATGACTGCAAAATGGTTGTAGTATTATAGATAAATTCTAGCAATTTATTTAGTTGCTTCTATTTTAGATCAATGATGTAAAAAAGACATGTTATTAGAATATCTTAATTTGTATTTTTTCATTGTTGACACATTCTGTGACACGGAAGACACTTATGCTGTTATCGTCGTGCAAGAACTACACGAGCAGTTCAGTAACAGAAGAATTATATTCTAACTTTTGCATTGCATTCGGTGGCCAAGTGTCCCATACTCCCTCACTGTCCCTCAACTCACATGGTACCAACCCATTATCCTACCCTCATTGCACAACGAATGATGTTGCAAAAGTTGAAGCGGCACCGTTCTGGGTTAACCAAGTACACTGAACTTGATGATTACTTCAATATACATTTCAAATTTGGTAACAGCAATATCACGAATTTCAACATGCTCGACTAGTAGAAGAGGCATAAGAAGATGTATCCCATACTCTTTTGCATGGCTTGCCGAGTTTTGGCTACCCCCCGATTGCCACCAATTAATTTTGAAAAATCATACATTGCCCCAAGAAATTGTAAATTAAATTTCAACGTTTATAAATTTAAGGAAAAAAAACCAAACCAACTAAAAGAATACACATGATAAATATCAAATAAATTATTCAAGAAAAAAAATTAAAAAAATATTCAAAAAAAAAAAACTCGAAAGCGTTTAGAGTTTGAACCAGCCCATAAACCACTAGGTCAAGGAATCGGCCTAACCCTTCCCCTGGGTTGGATCTTTTTACCTCCCCACGGACTCTTGACATGCTAGGCCGGTTCTAAACCGGCCGGATGTCTAGAAGTGCCCCTTTACTCATGTCTGAAAAAAAAAACAGTAAAGCTTATATTTTCTTTGTGGAGCATGTGAGCTTGCCAGATCATGTATGCGATGCGTCGTAATTTTTTTTTGGATGTTTCTTAATGTTCACGGGATTTTTTCGAAGATTTCCTCTAATTCCCTATGAAGTACAAAAAAATGTAAGACAATATTCCTTAAAATTCGTTAAGTTCTTAGATAGCTTGAAAGGTTGTTAGAGATACTTGATTAAATTTTCTTAAATATTCACACTGAATATGTAAAGTAAGAGAAATAAAAGCATTTGTTAAGTATAATAACGTGAAGAAACATTTGGCAGGTATATTCGAAGAAAGCATTTGTGATCTTAACCAATTTTATTACTTAATACTAGAAAGTAGACCAAAATGGGTAAGGAATAAAATTCAACTAGGAAAGACCAACTTGTCATAAATAAAACTAGTTACACGTAGGTCACACAAGTTGACTTTGCTTCGAGTATCTTATTATTTCCCATGTATCAAAAGAACTAAACTATAATAAAAGTTGGAAAATGCAGGATGGTATGGTTCAATTAGGAACGTAACTCTAACTACATAATAAACCATACTATTATCGTAGTGAATTTTAGGTACATTTGATTGTACTGATCCTATACCCTTGTTTCGGATCTTATTTTTCTTTCTCATAATCCTGGCTTGTATATGGGCTAAAGGCTTCTGCTAACCAACTCTTCTTCCTCCAAGAACTCCACCCCATTTCTTCACATATATCGTCATCATGGTTGATACTATAAGTTGAAATGCAATGCCTCCTGTAAAACCTAGTGGTTCTTTTGCTCACTTCCATCTCGTTTCTTGCCTGCTCAAGCATCTTCTCAACGCTTGGCAGCTTGAATTTCTCATCCACTAGTCGAGCCAACCACTTGCATCGAATCTCCGCGGAGTGGAGGTTCGACACGCTCTCGAGGTAGCCAGCAAACGCCATGTTAGGAATCAGTGGATTGATCGTTCCCCTGCCAAAATAAAGATTGAAAATGTTAGTAGCCAGTCAAGTAATTTGAGGGAAAATTATGATAAATAAGAATTTGTTTGATTTTATTATGCGTTTGTATTGATGCTTCCTATAACATTCACAAGGTTACAAACTTAGAGTGAATCGGCCAATTGCAAATATATTCATAAGACTATTGACTAGGTACAGGTAGATCATGTAAAATTCTAAATCATGGTTTTACCTATTAATTGTTTTTTGAAATAAAAATTTGCACGTAGTTTGAAACCTTTACCGAAACCCTAAGATAATCACTAAAAACATCATAAATTTACCTGTACAATGGCATGATGCCGGAGGGAAATTCAACCAAACTACGAAAGGGTTCTGGTAAAATAGATTTGAGCTTCTTTTTGCCATCATAACCGGTTGCGAGGGCCACAACATCGGCTTCTATTTTGGTGCCATCATCCAATTCAATCCCTTTCTCCCAAAACCACCATTTGTTTGGTCTCTTGAACATAATCTTCCCCTTATCAGCTTCCTTGAAAAAGTTCTCCGGCACTATAGCCATTTGACAAGATGCATAGTCTTCCTCAAATGGGTGTTCTGGTTTCAAACCATATTTTTCTAGAGGAAGCTTCCACAATAAGTAGGACTCGATGAACTTTGATATTCCACGCCTCTGCCAATAATAAACAAGTGAATTTAGTTAGCATACAATATAATCATTTTGGTACTTTCCTCTACATTTGCATTAAATAAAATATGTATCTTTTTTTTTTTTTAATTCTTGAGCAATTAGATCATAAAAGTAAGTAAGGGTAAATTACAGTAGCATCCTCTCAAAAGCATCAAAATAATAGAGACAACCCAAGTTTTGAAACTATTGCATTTACACGTTTGCAAAATATTGACACCTCAAAGTCATTCTCTAATTCAATACCAAATTAGTTTTTGTATGGATATACACTTGCAATTATTTTTTATGTATACTCACCATTTAATTTGAGGCTTTTTAGCAGTTCAAATTAGGAAATGAATTTTGGGCCAAAAAAAATATTAATTTTAAATTTTATTTTAAGATATACATATATATATATATATAATATTTTTAAAAATAATGATATCTTCATAATTTTAATAGCTTTTAAGGTATCACTATAAGTTATCAAAAACTTTTTAATAAAAATAAGCAAAAGCCAATAATAAGAACAGCATACCATTGGGGACATAAGGAGGCAAAAAAGGGTCTTGAGGAAAGTTTGGTTAGGCCTTTCATGGAGGAACTGGGAAAATCTTGTCGAATAAAACAAGAAAAATGGCAATCCCCAGACCCAATAGTGTGGAACAATCCAATGTGTTGTTCTCGTAATCATGATACAAGGTTGACCTTCAGGCCCTGTGCAATTTCAGAGAACAAGGAGAAAAATTAGAATAAAATTATGTAGATCAAATAATTAATAATACAAAGTGCTATAGGCAAAGATTTGATTGTTTCAACTAATTAGAAATTTCACTTGCATTGTAAGGAATAATTTCGGGACTATTTAATTAATTGACCCAAGAAAGGACAAAGCACTATGAAATTATAATAAATAAATGTGGAAAAGGTTAAATGTATAATATTTACAGAACATCAAAATCGAGACAAGTCAAATCATGATTTGTCATCGAAATTTATTTTGGTGATTTAGAAAACTAGACAAAATCACACACGCGTCCTAAGTTACTGAGTTTGATGAGCAGACCCATGACTACACACTTTGGCTTTCTTATTAAAATTTAGTTTTTGTGGTATGTGTGTATAAGATTAATATAATTCTTCTGACTTGAAAACCAGATGTGCTCAGTCGTATTGATACTACCTTCATGGCCACTTCATATTTTTAATTATAAATTAACTTAAAGTTAAAACAATCAAGACTTTATTTAAAATATTAAGCAAACAAAATAATCTTCTCACTTGTTGTCTAATAGAAAAATAATATATTTCATTAAGTCTCTTATTCTCTTCTAATCATGTAATTACAAGAAACGTAAATCACGAGAACAAACTTTTAAAGTTGAAATTATTAGAAAAATTTCCCATGTTCAAACAAATCCTTTGTTAGTTGGGCTTTTTGGTCAGAGGACAGAAATAGCACAAGTTCCAATTTTAGTTTTGTACGGAGAGTCCAAGCTCGAGATACCCGAATGGGGTCATCCAAATGCGCCTTTTGAAATATAATATTATATAGCAGCATTAGAATGGATACGCGATCTAGGTTTGATTCGTAGGAAGCAAGATAAGAGAAACCTATGCTCCTCCATGAATCTCCTAAAGAAGAATGAAAGTAAGAAGACCTTATATTATACCTTGATTGACCTCAGCGCATTCCATGGCTAAATCAATCGCTGATTTTTTGTAGCCGACGACCACAACCTTTTTGTTGCTTAGCAATTCATTGGCAGCTTCTTTGTCAAGTTTGGAGTAATCAATCGAATGTAAGACTTTTCCCTCATATCCATCTGGACCTTTATATTTTGGAAATTCCGGAATTTTCGGTACATCACCATATTTTCCAATGCAAATCACGACAAATTCAAAGGAATACCACTGTAACATTGAAGCAAAAAATAGATCAGATTAGCCAAATAAATAGGTTTCATATGCATTTTTATCGAAAGAATGTGCAACAACGAAATGTATTAAAAGCAACAAACGATAAATGAATTGATTATTGTGATTAATTCTATCGAAATTATATATTTGTATGTGAGTGATTAAGATGTAATAAATCTTAATATAATAATAATGTTATGCAAACCGTATATATATATATATATATATATGTAATAATATTTCTCTGTAATCGCACTGCAAGCCAGTAAATAAAAATCGAGGGACTTCTTTCTATGAATAAAACGTTATGAAATTGACAGTAATTGAAAAATTTTAGGACCTTTTGCTATTTTAGTCTAGTCAACCCTAGGGCATGGTGCATAGGAGATGCAAATGCAAAGTCGACAACATTATTTATAGATACCTGAATTGTATCCGATTCACCGGTTTGGACAGCAACTTCCCAAACCGGTCGGCCAGGCAACAAGCGGCTGTACTCGCCGTTCTTAGAAGTTTCCCGGCCACCAACAAAGCGCACCTCCACCACCTTTGAGTTAAACCTAACAAACTTCAACACATCAAAGTGTTGAGCATAAGTTGTCAAGTAATTCACTATCTCAATATGAGACGGAAAGCTAGAATTGTCTCTGTCGGGCCAAGGAAAGTCTGAGAACTCATAGTCACAACGCAGGGATTGAAGCTTTGTAGAATTATAAGAACAATGCTTCCACACCCCACCAATCGAGTCGGTCGCCTCGAAAACCACCGGCTCATGGTGCGCCAGCTGCTTAGCGGCAGCAATACCGCTAACACCAGCACCAATGATACAGATTTTGGACATTATAGGAGCCATTATTGAAGAGTGGTGAAATTTGCAGGCTTGATAATCTGCCTAGGGCTCGAAATCGATCAATCACAGTGGTTTCAATGAGAGAGAGTTCTTGGTATGTTTGATAAAGCAAATGTAGGCAAACTGCAAGATGGGCAACAACTCGAAGGTATCACGGCTGTATTTATAGGGTTGCCCTTGCATGTATTGGTGACTTGTGAGGTTTGGTTAGTTGCATGTAACTTTTCCAGATTACATTAAAATAATGATTTAAGTATGGGAATGGATATTGATCAAGGAATTTGGTTAGTTATTGACAAGAAGCTTCGTATAATATTGTGGACTTGTCTCTCCTCGTGCTTGAGGTGGAAGTTTGCCACTGGTTTCTTTTATTCTTTTCCCAAGTATAAGTCACATTAACATATGTACATATATTTATATGCAAAATGAAAGGAAAATTTTGAAATACTTCTGGGTCATACAATAATTTTGGATTCTCTAAATTTGTGCAACCACGTTTTCATATCATTTTGGATTCTCTAAATTTATCTAAAAATTGAGCATCTCGATTTTCCTGATTAATTGAGAAATGGATCATTTACTTGAGAGCCGATGGTTCAAGTTTGTTATTAAACAAATTTATTATGATAATTCCCTTGAGAAAACTAATAATCTCAATTTCCCTGCCAAAGACAAACTAATAATCTCACCTTCCCCGTCAAAGAAAAAGTGTCATGCGATTCATCAAAAAAAAAAAAAAATGTCACGTGTATTAATGTAAATCTAAGGGTTTTGAATTCTTCACTTTCAAAAGTTGGTATTGAGCGTCAAAATAAATTAATGGCTCAAATCATATCAATTAATTCAAGTTTCCAAAATTAAATGTACTATAATCTCATCTTTTAGTGCCGTTTTAGTATTTGCTAATTCTCTCTTTCACCAAAAACAAAAATTTTTTTTTTAGACATGCTTAGAGAAATTTTATTGTCCCTTTTATTGCTCTTTTTTGGTTCATTAAGGAAGGAAATGTCTTGAAGATTACAAAGTTATACCGTCTAATGTATATTAATTTATTTGTTTTTCATATGAACAGAGATGTAATTGATTGCTTAATTTATTTTAGCACCAAAGATTTGGCTACCCTTTTTTTTTTTCTCCATATTCCAAATATTTTGTTATCGAAATGATGGAATTATGTACCAATTTCTGTTTCGATGAAAAACAAAATCACTTCAATCTTAGGTTTTTATGTCCTCACGTAAAAATTTATTATATTCCTGTAATATCACCAGGAAAATAATGTCCAGTGAATATTATGCCTAATCGAGTTAATAGGAAATCATCATCATCATATATCACATATTAATGCCTAATTTTTCAAGTAAAACTATTGCAATCCAAATCGAACATCTTCACTTAGTTTAATTTGGCTAAGCCACATGTATTTTTTTTTTATTTAGTTTTTTCAACTGAAATGATTTGATCTGTGCAAAAAAATTTCGCAAAACTTCAAAGCAAACCAAATCGTGGCTCTCTCCTATTGTGTCATTTTGTGAAACAATATAGAAACACAGGATCATCACCATGAAATAATATGTGTTGTCAGGAATTGTTAATCCGATTGATTTAATCTAGTTTAACCAGACGAGAGTATTAAATTAAAACTGATTCGGGTCACCTCCTTGAACCCCCTTATAGCGAATTGGATTTATTGGGTTGAAACCAAGTTTTCCATATCAAAATGCACAATTTTTTTCTCTCCAGAGAATGCACTAATTTACTTAAAAATACATCTATAACAAATGGAAAACAAAAAATAAAAACTAAAAAGCTTACAATATTTAAATATGAAGAAGGTAAATAATTTCATTACTTTATATATAAAACGTGAATTATATTTCAATGCTTTTATTGATCTGCTTTGATCCCTATTCAACCCTCTCAACACTTTGAGCCTTTTTTATTCCCAAGTTATCCTTTGACCTGACAACATTGGGATTAATAAGACCAAATATATATAATCCTTTCTCTCTCGTTTAATCAGTAAAATTAAAAGCAAACTAAAAATAATTCACAAAACCTTAAAGCAAACTATTGGCTCTCTTCTATTGTGGAAAGATGTTTGATGTGAAGAGTGATTGCAATCTATTTGTAACAGGATAATTTGATAGAATTTGTCACAAGGTTCAAATAGAAAGGATCCAAATCTATTATAAAAAGGCTGACAAAATATTGAATCAAAATTAATCGTGCTTGGAACATAATGGAGTAGTTGTGTTACTTATGGTATTTTTCGTGGAAGTAATATCCGTTATTATTTTATATTTTTTTAACTAAAATAAAATCTCAATCCTTGGATTAGACTTAATAAACATGTGATACTCCTAGAAACCGAAATTAATCTCGTCATTTTATTGCAAAATTAACTTTTAATTGATGGTGTTTCAATCACATGTAAAAATAAATAAGATGGTCAATTTCAAGGTAAATTGATAGGATCGATATTCCATCGGTCGATCATGTATTTTTGCCAATTAAAGAATCACTTCTTTTTTTTTTTCCACTTGAAGTGAATAATATAAAAACAAGTTAACATGGGGTGCTAATCTTGCTTCTAAGGACCCAACCCTCTGGGATTGGGACTCCAGCATGACGACAAGTAACCACAAATTAGACATACGTGATTCTAAGCCAACTTTGTTACTTATTATTAACTCGCTACACGTATGGCTTGCGGAAGGCAAAGAAATAGGAATACAACTATTATTCCTAAAAATTAAAATAGAGAAGTAATAGCTATTTATTATAATTCATTTATTAACTGATGGTTAAGTATAAAAATATATTATAAAAAAAATAAAAAATAATTATTTCTTTGATCTTAAGATTTATAATTTCTCATTTTGCTATAATACTAATTACATAAATAAATATTCCATCAATCAAAGAGTACAATAACTTTACAAGAAATAAATAATTACTATACTCTTATAAAAGTTATTCAAACATAAACGCAGCCGTTCATTTCAGTCACTGTTGCAAGGATATCTTAATTCTGACAGAAGAAGACTTGCGGCATAATTGATCAACTTTCTTTTAGGTGTCTCGTCAAGAAAAATATTGGACACTTTGCATTTGAGTCCATATATACTTTTCAATTTTTTGAAAAATTATATATCACGTGTATGTTTATATGTATATATATTATATATAATACGTAAATATCAATAAAATTTATATTAAAATAATAAAATTAATAATTTTTAAAATAATTATCATCCTATATATATTTTACATATTATATATATCATAATTTTATTAATATAACATATGACATGTGTTATATAATTTGCAAAAAAAGAGGTTAGAATCGTGAAATATCCTCAGTTGACGGATCCATGTTCAGTCATAATGTTTTTCCATCTCTAGTCCTTAAAAGGCTGATTCTAGAACTTTGAAAAGTTAGTGGGGATTGAATTTTCCAATTTTCTAAAGTAGTCTGCAAGTGAAAATACATTGGAAATATGCTGCTTCGAAAGGTGGTGGTGGTATTATAGACAATTCTCAACCTTTTTTTCTTCCGGCTGGTGAGAGATGTGTGAATCCCAGGTATCTGCTAATTACTAAAAGTTCAGTGATAAAATTTTCCGATCCTCAAATATATATATATATACAATTTAATGGCACGTTATCATATATGAAAAGGAAGGTAAAAATAAAAAGATATAAAATTTTTATTCATAATAGTATGTAATTAAAATAATATAAATAGAAATACCAGTTAAACATAGGAAACTTGGTCCGAATCTTCCAAGTTATCTGTTCAACAACACCGGCTTGGCATCCAAGTCCATTCTTTCTTATGCCAATATGAAAAGAAGAAGGGTTTCATGGAATTGGAGATCAAAGAACAACCATCTTAATTGCATGTCTCGATTACATAACCCAACTACTATCCACTTTCAATAAAAGAAAAAGGGTATTAAGAATGATAGAACTTGGAAGAATCTGTCTAATTAATAAGACAACATATCACTTGGGATTGAAGGAAGACAACGTGAGTCGATAGATAACAGAGTCATGTTTGTCCTTGATAATAGTATATAAGAACAGGTATTAATTTATTATTGCATTCTAAACAGTGGGCTACTTCCATGTCGTTTTTGCAACTACTACTCCGGAAAAGACTTAGAAACCGGATAAGCAACCAAAAACAAATAGCCACAAAGATGCCGGCATATATCCGCAATTTCGCCTTCAATGTATAAATATTTAAAATATTATGGTTTTATGTTTCAGAACTTCTTTAAAAGTAATAGAACTAACTCAAAAAATGTTCTTAATTACAGTGTTTATGAACCGATCGAGAGTCTTCATTGGTAGTCTTGGGGCAAATACATTTTTTTCCCAATGTTATAAAAACGTAAAACTACATTTTTTTAATAGCTTAAGATATATACGTGCCTGATCAATATTTTAGGAATCAAGTTACTATTGTTCCTTATAGATTAGGCAATTATATGTGCTGTTCAATATATATATATATATATATATATATATACATTTTTTTTCTCCGGTATGACTTAATTTTCTTAAGAGCACAAAACTGAGAGAATTTTGGGAAGAAATTAAATGGAAGATTCAAAGAAAGTAATAAGAAGAAGCTACTCGGAGGAATTAATGAGAAACTTTGAAGGACAATGTAAACACAACTCTAAACTGGAAATGAACCATGTGCAGAGCCTTTCTGTCAAGAAATCAAAGTCCCCCGAATCTGTGCTGGTGTGCCCGACTTTTTAGGGCGAGGTTTCTCGCCAACTTCTTGGTTTAAAGCTTGGATTTGTCCATCCAAGGCTTTTCTTAATATGCCCATTCTCTTAATAACAAAATAATTCGAGAAGAAGAAGGGCTTGATCATTTGCATTGATTATTCTATATATTTTTTGTTGATGCGCTTAACACATATGTATTCGGGACTTCTGCACAAAAAAAAATTGACTATATATGGTTATATTTTTTTTATATATTAAAAAATCAATGAAGATATATCTATTTTTATGTATAACCTGTCCTACCTTTTTATTTATTTATTTATTTTTTTCCCCTTTTGGGTAGTGTTCCGGTGTTCAATAATCTTCCCCTGATGGCTAACTTGATTATTAAACAAAATTAGTCAAATGCATTCTCCTCCTTCATATTTTAGTCTTTGCAAATTTAGCAGCACCCACTTTCTACTGGTCTAATTTATTTATAAAACGAGAAGTTTGCGAGTAGGAAAGAGACGGGAAGTATCAGGAAAAAATGCTCTTGGATGGTGGTGTTACACAGCTTGTCATACCCTGATAACCTAGCAATCTAGGGGGAGAGGATCCATCGAAGGTGTCCTAAATTTCATCAAACACACACAAACTGTTTATTTACAGCATTCCGTGATAATTACGCAACTTAGACTCACAAAAACTGATACTTGCCTAGCTTCATCATTGTCTTCAATTTAACATTATCATACCCCAAACAATCTCTAACCTAGCTGTTAGAGGTACATTAAATATCTATATAATATCAAAAGAGAAATAGCAAATATCTAGGGGGGTTTCAACATGCCAACACATCTTACAAAAGAAAATCCTAATCAAGGCAACATTAGGAAAACACATCTAGGGAACTCTATTGATGTGCTCCCTGTAGTATTTATTACACTATAAAGGAGCAAGCATTATCTTCACGGCTAAGTGAGATAAGATATGCAATACAAAATAATTTAACAAGTATATACTCTATAGGATAACCATATTGATCAATGTGAAGTGGATATAACATTTCTTTCATGGTTAAGGATTTTGTACCTACCATTAGTCCTAGGAACATCCAAGATTTATAAGAAGTGATTTCCTTAACGAGTTGTTCATGGATCTTTACACTAATGCAATAAACCCCAGATGGTGGTTAGGACCTGATCTTCATCAAACGTTGTCATTCCCACATTAACTAGTTCGTAGATGGTGGTGCAAGACTTAAATCAATGATGAAATTCTTTTTTTTTTTTAACCATTTAATATAAATTTATTTTCTATTATAATTACTTAATATAATATTAATTATTTATTTTAAAATTTTAAATGTTAAATTCTTTTTTTTTTCGTCTGTAATTTTTCCTATTATTTTTTCTTTTAATCATACCCCGTTTATCATTAAAGAGTTATGGTATTTGTTATTTGATGTTTAGTGGATTTCATTTAACTATCGGTAATTCCATCTATGAGCTCAAACTGTCAACTCTCGATAGTGTGGTAATGCTCAATAGAGTCGTTTAAACAAACCTTTTTCTTAGAAGTTAACTATTTGTCATTTATTATTATTTTTTTCATTCAAATTATGTAACAGATAATAGTAAACAAATTAAAGGCATAACCTTTTACATGTTTTCTCATTCAACTATGTTATAATTCAATTATATAAAATAATTTTTTAACTTGATGGCGTAATGCTTAAAAGATAGAGATGAAAAATTATATAATTATTCTTTTTCAACAAATAAGTACATCCATACCATATAAATTTGAGAGGTGAAAATTAGTGAATACAAACAAAAGCAACCTCTAGAAACCCATAAGAAACAAATATAAATATCAATAATCATCTTAATTTTGACATGAAATACATTTATTAAATCGAGATGGGATACGAATTTAACATAAAATGAGACGAGTCTTGAACACAACTAATTTTAAGTCTAATTTTCCTATAGGTGGACTTGTATTTTTAATAAAATTAATGGTCAAGAGTGAGCAGACTAATTATTAATATCATGTGGATCACAAGATTAATTATATCCGAGTCCCTCGATAGGTCAATATCATGTACTTGTGGAAGCAATATTTTATGAGTTATGGTCCATCAAGTTGCAATTTTCTCGTGCGATACTCATCTCAAATTGAAGATGGGGTATCTTCGCCAAAGGCTAAGAACAGTAAATGTCTTGCACGTGGGGAGATTTTGTGTTTTCTAGGCTGGCAAATTCAGTTGTTATCCAACTTTATTTGACTAATTATCTTTTAAAGTTTTGTTGTATTATTCAAAGTCAATTTTTCCAATTAATAAATCATAATACAATTTACATCAAATTAAATAAGACTATTCAAAAGTTGAAACCTTATATAAAAATAAGTAACTTCACCAAGGTATTGTTTTGGGGCAATTTCACTTGAATGACGTGAGATTATAGGTTATATTAAAAAAAAAATGAGTCAAATTGAGATGGTACTATATATCAAGTTGCAACTAAAATTTGATTAAAGGTCGATTGAGTTTAGAATTTTTTGTTCAAATTTGAATCAAAGTAGTGTATTGATGTGGACATAGTGGAAGATAGAGGCTGACACGGTTCCAAGCATGGCTTGAGACACGGCCTGAACATAGTAGGGTTTGGACATAGTGGAGGACAGAGGCTAACACGGTTCCGGGCACGGCTTGAAACACGGCTTGCAGAACTATCACAGACTCTGACACGGTTCCGGGCACGGCTTGGGACACGGCTTGCAGAACTTTCACAGAAGCTTACACGGGTTAAGACACGGCTTAGGATATGGCCGTGTACTGCACTCGTCACATGCCCAGACGCGTATATTATTATTTATTTCCACGTGTACACTTAGATTTTCCCCTTTTAGGTATTTTACGAGAAAGTATAAATACTCTTTTGTCAGACATATTAGGGTTACGTCTTATTTTATTCTTGAAATACATTTCGTGAGAGATTTCTCGCCTTTAGTGGTTGTGCGCAACCATTGTTTGTTTGAGAGATTCATTCGTTGAGTGATTCTCTAAGCTTGCTACGCTAACTCGCTGCGTCAGTTGGTATCAGAGCAAGGAAAATTTCCTATGGAGATGTCGACTAACGACGGTGTTGACGGCGGTCGTATTCTTGACGGTGTTCGAGGTACGGAAGTCCTACGTTACGGGCAACCAAAACGAAGGGCGGTAGAGGAGACCATTGATCAGAAAATCCGGCGAGAGGAACAGCGTCTTGAGGCCCTGATCTATCGATCCAATACCAATAGTAGCAGGCAGATCTATTGGAGACGACCAGAAGGTGATCCAAGGAACAGTTCTGTTACTTATGATACAGATGATGAAGACGAGATTTTTAATAATCCGCCTAGGAGAAGAGGCTATGGTAACATAAGACGGTACAACAGATGTGACTACAGGTATAAAGATGAAATCTTTTCTCAATTTAAATATGTTGTATCGGAGTTTGATGGTTCTGAGAGTCTGAATGAGTTTTGGGTTTGGGTAGAGGACATAGAAAGATTCTTTGACCATATGAGGGTTTCAGAGGGAATGAAGATAGAGTTAGTGGAGAGTCGTTTGTGGGGTGATGCATTGTATTGGTGGGAACGACTTCGGGGAGTAAGACACCTTAAGGGTAAGGATCCGGTGAGGACTTGGTTTATGATGCAATACTTACTAGAACAAAAGTTCTTTCCCCTTGATTACGAGCGAATCCTCCCTCAAGAAATTCCACAAACACTTAAGCCAGTAAATTTAATTCTGGAAGTGTATAAAGAGGAGATGGTCAAACAAGAGGAAAACTCGACCCTTAACGATCATAGTACCTTGATTGTTGATGGTAGGGGCAATGGAAAAGCAATTGAAGCCTATGAAAATTGTGTTGGTGAGGAAGCTATTGTGAACTCGCCATTGTTGAATGACGAGCAGGTGATGGTGGTAACTGAAGAGTCGAAGACTGAGGATACTCTGAGCCAATTCATCGCACCAACGGGGGAGATTAAGGATGTAGAGTTTAGTGCTTTGCCCAAAAACTTATATGTCAATCCAGAGGAAGTGCTAGAGGTAATAAGTGCAACTGTTCTATTGTTTCCTAACGACACAGGCGGTGATTATCCCATTAATACTCAAATCCATCTGGATTATGCACAAATAAATTTAATAGAAAATTCGGTGACAAGTGTTACTCTGGGTGTGATAGTTGATGTAGTGCGAATCACGATCAAGCGACGAGATAAATGGGATAAATCAAGACGATTCAAAGAGAGGGAACAACGTGGAAAGTATATTCACAAGAGGAGAACTCGGGGTCAAGTTTTGTGTAGGTCGGAGAGAATGATGGAGAACTCAGGGTCGAGTTCTTTGCCGGTAAGAGAGAATGATGGAGAACTCGGGGTGATGGAGAACTCGAGGTCGAGTTCTTTGCCGGTGGGAGATAATGATGGAGAACTCGGGGTCGAGTTCTTTGCAGGTGGAAGAGAATGATGTGGACATAGTGGAAGACAGAGGCTGACACAGTTCCAAGCATGGCTTGAGACACGGCCTGGACATAGTAGGGTTTGGACATAGTGGAGGACAGAGGCTGACACGGTTCTGGGCACGGCTTGAGACACGGCTTGCAGAACTGTCACAGACTCTGACACGATTCTGGGCATGGCTTGGGACACGGCTTGCAGAACTTTCACAGAAGCTTACACGGGTTAAGACACGGCTTGGGACACGGCCGTATACTGCATTCGTCACATGCCCAGACGCGTATATTATTATTTATTTCCACGTGTACACTTAGATTTTCCCCTTTTAGGTATTTTACGGGGAAGTATAAATACTCTTTTGTCAGACATATTAGGGTTACGTCTTATTTTATTCTTGAAATACATTTCGTGCGAGACTTCTCACCTTTGGTGGTTGTGCGCAACCATTGTTTGTTTGAGAGATTCATTCGTTGAGTGATTCTCTAAGCTTTCTACGCTAACTCGCTGCGTCATGTATAAAGAATTAGAGCTTCAGATCAACTCAATTAAGCTCATGTAAATTCACTATATTTATAAAAAGAAAAAAAAAAGAAACTTCTTCAGTTGAAAATAATATTAAAGCTCACGTTACAACTCAAATTTGACTGAAAATTAATTGAGTTTAGAAATTTTTGTTCAAATTTGAATGAAAGTAGTATATAGTTAGCTCGACGTTGACTCAATTAAACTCGTTTAGACACTATATATATATATTTAAAAAAAAAAAGCCTCTTCAACTAGAAATAATATTAATGCTCAGAATCAACTTGATCTCAGTTAAAATTTAATTAAGTTGAATTCAGTTAAATTCATAAAATTGTTAATCCAAATGCCATAGATATAGAACTCAACTTAGTAAACAGTTCAAACTTGGGTAAATGTTGAAAAGCACTTGAATATTTTACAAATAAATTTAACTCTTTTATATATTAAATTACATAAAGGCACGGCACTTACATATGTTACGGCTGGGTTAATCATAAAAGGAGCACCCGAGGACCTTCATAACATTGTTTTGTGTCAACCATGCTACTAAGAAAATTCCAAAATAAGAGGCCTAATTCATAGAATTTATGGTTTTACATATTATACAACTTATTTGTTTTAAACATACACTTTTAACTTATTAATTTTTTCTAGAAAAGCACATTTGAAGATTTTCTTCGTATTAGCACTATCACCATCATTGATATTTCACCCCCAAATACGAGTCATTTAAAAAATGTTTACCCGAAAAATTAACTTAATATCACATCTACAAACTGTAAGTACTTTGGGACGTATTTACCTATCTTATTTTTGTTTTACATTGAAAGTTTCCCCCGATGGAGTGCTTACATGAAAAAGTCGAAACTTTGAACAAGCAAATCTTGGTCTGTCCCATACTTTGAGCACGAAATTGACTTAACATAAATTCTCAAGTACACAGATTTTAGGTACTTTGCCTCCGGATTTCTTCACAAGTCAATTCCAAAAGTCTCTTTGGTACAGCAGAATGTTGCTTTAGTCTCAAGTCAAGGGTCCTTTTCCCATAATAACTTTTCAGGAAATTACATAATACCATGTGAACGTGCAGACCAATAACATTTTCTTCGCCATTCACATTTAGAAAAATGTTGCATAAACAGAGCATGCCTTATATGAAACATGTGCATCCGACAGTGTGTCGCACAACCTAACAAATATAAGGTTATTAAAAAAAAGAAGATCATCTCACTGCTCATGCACAGAAGAGACAATATGGAAGACAATACACATGGAACGAAAATACGAACACAACTCACCAACTATCTATCTATCTGTATATATATTGTGGAAAAAAAAAAACAAAAAAGAAAAAGAAAGAAAGAAAAACCATCTATTGCTGCTATTATTATTGACCACCACTTTGCAACAATCAAAATCATATAATTCAACCTGTATATTCTTATATATGCACTTTAAGTAACTAAATATACGATCCTAAATTTAGGACATATTTGGCTGTTGAAAAAATAATACATAAAAATAGACGTTGGAATAGATATAACACAACACCATTAATTAGTCGGTGATGACACAAGCTAGCAGAATAACGCAAAGTTAGTTATTTACAATTTAATAATTTTTTTAAGGTTTTAAGAAATTCATAGTTGACATAAGAGAGTGGATCTTTGATAAATAGGCTAATAAACCTTCTTGTATTAATTCACAGGATCCAAAAAATTGAAAACGAAACCTTGATCGTTACCTCCAAGAGTTACTCTAAAATCTATACTTTATAAAATTTATAAGTTTTAGGAAATCTTATGAAACATGTAAATTTAATTATTTTAATTTTTTTTCTTTTAAAATATTATTATTATTATTATTATTATTATTATTATTATGATATCCAAATGGGAAGTTAATATCACTTCAAATAAATTACAAAATGCAAACATATTGAGTTTCAATAAGAATCACAATCGACAAAAAAAAGGTAAATAAAATAAAAATAAAAAAGAATAAGAAAAATAACAACAAACTATAATATACATTAACTAAATATTAAATTAAATTGGAGATGGAACAAAGATTCAATTGCTTAGCTAAAAGTTAGTCCTAAATAGCAAATTATAAGTTACAAACTTAATTGTATATCTTTCAAATGTAATTATACATTATACCAAAATTTATTTGTTGGTACATGGTAGATTATGAATGTTAAAAATTTACAAGTATCCTATAACATGGAACCTATAGTATAAGTGGTACATATTTAAATGTGTGTTTATAGTCATACCTTGTAGTCTACCATTGATAGATGCTTAATTGGTTATACTTATTAAAGAAGATTTATAGTATTTCCCTAAAATTTTGGTGTGTTTTTAAAGAATTTAATACTTAATTGAGTAATGTTTTGATTTTAGGGCACTGAGGAATTGTTGAGTTGAAAAGGAAAAAAATTAATCAAATTTTACTCAATTTAGAATTGGATTGCAAAAGTTATGAGCATTGGAAGGTAGGTATAGTCAATAGACATGATCATGTTAAGAATTGGTTGAATTGGAAGTTTTGAAGGAATTTTGGACAAGAGATACACGAGGGCAAGATATGATTGTGTTTAATAGTCATGTAAATTTCGGCGAGAATTAATTAGTTAGACATGATCATATTGATTTTGGCATGTTGGTAGACACGACTTGCTAGACATGATTGTGTCTCGACCGTGTTAATGTTAACTCCTATTTTCCAAACAAAATTTGAAAGCTTGAACTTAGACAACTTGAAGTACAACTATGTTGTATAGCATGTTGACATTAAATCAAGGCTTTTGATAAGTTTTGAAAATAAACTTGTAATTAATTAATTTTTGTCTAGTTTCAGTCTATTGTATAAGCATATTTGACTATATATTACACTTAATTGGCTTATATTTTAATTTCACATTCTTAAAAGAAACTTTGGACAAAAAAGAACAAATTCACATAAGTTTCACATTACTCGGAGTTAAAATAAACAAGTTACGAAAGTGGAATGGTTGACATGCCTATTAACATAACCATGTTGAGCTTACAAAAAAAAGATAAGTTACAGGATCAAGTATATGACCGTACCAGAGGCTGTGTAGAAGTACATGCTCATCGATACGACCGTGTTGGAGATTGTGTTGAAGCAAAATTGCAATTTAAAAAAAAAAACAATTCATAATAAAAGTTACACAAGCATTTACATGATTGCATTGTGACCGTGTCAAGCAAAGACGTCACTTTCCATATCAATCATAGAAGTTGAAAATTACTTTCCTAAAGTGTGATTATTTTAGAAGATTCGATTTTCTTCTTATGAAGCCAAGTTTCCTAATTCATAAAGTCGCAATTTCCTGCCTATTGAAGACAACTTTCATATTTTATGAAGATTTAACTTTCCATTCCATCAAGTTACAATTTTCCTTTTCAAGACACATTTGATTATTATAAAAGAAGTATAGAGTTTAAGCAAGAGATATAAAGTTTTAGAGTTAACATTACAATAGTTACAAAATTTTATTGCTACTATTGAGTTCTTGATGTTCTTCTTTATGTGTTATTTGTACATTTCTGCTTTTAATTTCATTATGATGCTAGTTTAATTTTCTTTTATACTTGAGTATGATAACCCCTAGAATGAGCATATAATTGCTAATTTTATTATTCAATGAAGTTATTGATATTCTTGTGATCCAATTATGAGTACATTATTGTTTTCAAATTAATATTATCAACGTATTAGTTTGAAGTATGATTTCATTCATGGAGATCGAGAGATCTTGCATTTGAATAGATTTAATATAATTAAAAGGAGTTGCACACAATCCTAGAGATAGGATAATATAAATCTTAGGGTCAAACCTAATAGTAAAATTCATAGATTGAAAGTAATACAATTTTAAAGGTTATAATTAGGAAGAGATTCTAATTAATTAACTTAGAGTTAGGAATTAGTAGACTCCGAAAGAGTTATTAGTTCAAATTAAGGATTTCCATGATCTAAGAATACAATAATGGAATTGAATAGTAATTAGTTAATTGCATTAGTAATTCTATGGGGATTTGATATTTGAGTACACTTTCATAGATTGTTGTTTTCTTTAAATTTACTCCTTTTTTTTTCTACTTATTTCATCCTATTTTTATGATTAGTTGATAGAAGAAAAGATAATTATTAGTAATCATAGTCTCTATGAAATCAACACTTAATATTAATATGTATTATACCACAAAATTGATAAGTGTATTTACCTATAAGTCTTAAGATAGTAGGATGGACTAATATCAAGTTTTTGACTCCATTGTCAGGGACTAGGATATTAGGATTACATATATCTTATTCTTCTAATCTAATCATTATTCTTCTTATTGCTTTCTTTTAATTAAATTTTATTTTCCGTAATTTCTTATTATCCTCTTGGGTTGTTTATGCTTGAGGGAAATTTTAGAGCAAATCGGAGATATTGGGTTCTTGCTCAAGAATCTGATGATAATCAACCTACCTACAAACATGGCTAACGAAGACAAAAGAATGATGTTTGAATTTGCAAGACCATCACTCACTGGAGCGGATCTGAGTGTTATCACGCTTGTAATTGCGGCCAATAATTTTGAAATTAAACCCAATATTATATAGATGGTTTAACAATTTGTTCAATTTGATGGTTTACATGATGGGGATCCAAACACACATGTTGTAAGCTTCTTAGAGATATACGAAACCTTTAAGACCAATGGGGCCATAAATGATGCAATCAAGTTAAGAATTTTCCCTTTATCCCTTAGAAATCATGTAAAACAAAGGTTGAACTCTCATTCTAGAAGTTCAATGACTACATGGGAGCAAATGGCAGAAAAGTTCTTAGTAAAATACTTCCCACATGCGAAAACTGCAAAACTACAAAATGACGTCTCCTTTTATGCTCAAATTGAGTTAGAGACACTATACAATACATGGGAGAAATATAAAGATTTGGTGATAAGATTTCCACATCATAGTCTTCCATTATGGATGCAACTCTAGACTTTTATCGGAGATTTAATCAAAACACTAGGCAGATGGTTGATGTAGTGGCTAGAGGTACATTAAACAACAAAACACCTAAGGAGGCTTAGAGCTTGATTGAAAACATGGCCATGAACAATTATTAATGGAATTCAACAAAGGCAAGACACCAAAGGGCAACAAGAGTTTATGACGTGGCTGTAGTCACTACACTTGCAACACAAGTAGAAGTACCAAGTAAGAAAATTAATGGAATAACCATTGCTCAACATCTAGGTCAATAAGACTCCTTAACTAATGAGCATGTTGATTTTGTAGAACTTTCAAACAAGTAGTTAAACAATCCCTATAGCAACACTTACAATCTGGGATTGAGAAATCACCCAAATTTTTCTTAGGAAAATCAACAAGGAAATCTTCCACTTGGATTCCAATAGCCACCCTCACCACCAAAAAAGAAGCCAAAATTGAAAGAAATTTTTAACAAAGCTCATTCACATAATTGAAACAAGCTTCCAAGCTACAAAAGTATCATTGAGAAATCAAGAGACTTCACTTCAAAATTAAAAAAATCAAATTGGGCAAATTGCAAGAATGGTTTTTGAAAGACCACAAGATACGTTGCCTGGAAACGTAGAACCAAATCTTAGAGAGCAAGTTAAGGCAATAATTTTAAGAAATGGAAAAGAATTGCAATCTAAAGAAAAATCTAATGGGATAGAGGTTGTGCAAGAAAGTGAAAAGCAAGAGAAAGTTGTTGAGAAAACTCAAAAAGCGAAGGTGTATGTCCAAAAAATTCCTTATCCCATGTGTTTAATGAAAGAACACTCCAACAAGCAGTACGATAAGTTTTTAAAATTTTTTAAACAACTTCACATTAATTTACCTTTTATTGAAACCTTATCATAAAAGGTTTTGTCACAAAACCAAAATCCTTGAGAGAGATTAGCAAACTTGAATACGCCTCCTTAAACTTTTTTTCCTATGATTGAAAATTCATTAGTTTCCATGGAAAGAAAAAAGATCACGAAAAAAATTTAATAATAACTTACCGTTTCGTTAATTATTTTTGTCACAAATCATGCTTTAGATCTCTAAATGATAAAGTGATTTAGATCAAAACTATATTAAACCTAAGAATAAGGAGATTGATAATTAAAAAAAAAAGTTAGGAAAAACAAATTACTTAAATGTTCAGAAATCTCTTTTTCACCACTAATCACAAACCTTATCTTAGAGAGTGTCTTTAGTATTAGTAGCTAACAAGTAAGAGAGAGGGACTCTAGGGATTATATTGTTCTCAGAAGAACACCATAAGGATAGATAAAGGAAGATTACCACCTAAGCCTTCATTTTAAAATATTTTAAAGGGTGTTTCATATTTTTAGTCAACTGCACTAGAACCTAACCCATCTCATTAGGAGGTTAGTGTTTATGTCTATAACCACAAAGCCCAAAAAACCCCTTGTTATTAGTACATAAATCCATATTGCAACATAGTAAACTAATAAGACTTCTGATATGAAACTTTGAAATTGATACATGATTTTTAAATGTTAATAAGGAAAGATGAAAAAGAAAAGAAAAGAAAAAGCCAATATTAGGAAAATAGTTATTTTTTCTATCTTTGAAATTAACCATTTAGACCTTTTACACTCTTATACACTATTATTCACTATCTTACTGCTAGATAAAATAATAAAAATTCTAAAATATAAACACACACATATATAAGAGTAACATAGCCACGTCAAAGTCAGAATGCACTTTAAAAAAATAATAATAATTTTGAGGTGAAAATGCTTGTAAATAATGAGGCTAAGTACATATGCTACAAGCATAAGGGGTATATTTACGACTTATCATTCTTCTTGTCTTTTGTGGAAATTTTCACCTCTTAGATGATAGGCCTATGGCTAGCAAGTCATGTTAGTGGATCATATTGATATCTTTATTTTGTGTCAAATTCATATCAATGTTAAAGTATATGAAATTGAATAGAAATTAAA
Organism: Laguncularia racemosa; assembly: GCA_037954665.1. NCBI lineage: Eukaryota > Viridiplantae > Streptophyta > Magnoliopsida > Myrtales > Combretaceae > Laguncularia > Laguncularia racemosa. Next base: position 621,987 of record JBBMOL010000087.1, read on the forward strand.
AAAATAATAATTATTAAGTTATAATATAATTGTGTTTATTCGTGTTATAATTATTGTTTTTTGTTGTATGTCATATTTTCTCTTTATAATAGTGTTCATAATTATATCATGTTTGTGTTTGTATTAACTTTGCATTAATTTTGATCTTAAGGTATCTATATGTTCCACTTCCACCTAAATTGCATTCTATTTGTAATCAATCCGAGCTTTTGTTTAGAGAAGTCAAAGGCTCTCGGCTCATGCAACCTTTAACAGGCCTTGGTGGAAAATGTAGCCCACCTTGTTTCGTCCTACAGAAACAATGAGATATGCTGCGGGGCGACATAAATGGCCCACTGTTTTTATTACACTGTGCTATACGATACAAAAGCATGTGTAAATGATGTATATGACATGGCTCGAAATTATAATTATCGTGAAATAGCCACTTAAGCTTGCACAAGCCCATTGGCGAACAAAGAACACCAGCCAGGAAAGTGCAATTCAGTTTGCTGTGATTTTGTAGATTTTTTTTTCCCTAAAAAATTCTGATTTAAAATTTCAAGTAAGCTACATCTAACCAATATAGACATATACATCAGTCGCAATCATTTTTTCGTTATTCACCTTCGATCTACCAAACATTTCTCATGTATTATATATGCAATTGCATGTTCATAAAATGCATTATGTGATATGCACATAACATTTTACATATGTTTCATGTATATATATTTATAATATCGTGAACCAAAGATTAAATATTTCGACTTCATATTTTCAAAACTAAAACCAAAAGCCAAAATTTTGATTTTGTTTGATCCTCCAAGTTGAGACCTTAACTTGACATGACATAATTTCATGGGGTTACAAATAGATAATTAAATTTAAAAAAAAAAGTTAAAAAATCATATAGATTTTGCTAAGTGCTCAAATATCTTTTTTCTAATTTAAATCTCTAACTTCATAAAATCGAATCAATAAATCCTTCTATTAACATTATTATATTCTTTTGTTATGCCATGTTATAACTCTTCTATGATATTCAATTAAAATTCAATGGTTATTACTGACTATAATTTGGTAAGAGGTTTGGCTCCTATTTGGATTAGACCTATATGCATGTAACTCCATTCTTATCCATATTTTTTAATAGGATTATAAGACACGGGAATGACAGGGGACACTTCCCAGAAGGAAGTGAGACCTAAGGAATGTCTAGAGCTAACTAAACAAACCTACTAGCCTAATTGCTTATATAGAGATGAGATAGGCAATTAATCCTTTGTGGAAACCTTACTTTCTTAATGAAAGCTTTTATATGTTTAAAGTGTTGATCCACATTAGGGGAAAAGATCAACACATCATCAATTTAAACGATTACAAATTATGAGCAACCGTTGAAGATTTCATTCATTATCCTCTGAAACTTAGAGGGAGCATTTTTTAATCCGAAAGGCATAACATTCCATTCATATTGACCAAATGGAACAGTGAATGATGTCTTATACCTATCGGTTTCTTTGATCTAGATTTGCCAAGGTCATAAATCTTTGTGATTGGCCTGATAGACCCATGAAAATTAGAAATTCAAAGTTAACCCTTTGATGCCTCTAGTACCATATCTTACCATTTATAATTATTTTGATTATATATAGGTGTGGTTTAATACTTTTCTCATAATAAACCAAAAAAGATCCCATACCTATATATATATATATACATGACGAGTAAAAGAGTGCAAATGGATTGTAGCCTACAACCTGACTTGTTTTATCCATTTTGAAAATGGGTTAGAATTAAAATTTTTAATCTATTTAAAAATGAGTCAAACTCACTTGACCTATTTAACCTGTAAGTTAAAATAGGTTAACCCAGGATGGATTAAGTTAGTTCGCTTACTCCAATAATATTATTAACAAAAACATTGGTATTTTTGTAATTTGAAGGGAAAAAAAGAAAGTGAAAACCCCATTCACAGTCTGTCGCTCACTCACGTAGTCATTAAACTATTCACGATCATGCTAGCCAAGACTAAAAAGTCACATCACATCACCATTCAAATTTCAAGTCTTTGTTTGTCATCTCATCTCGGCCCCATCCTCTCTTCTTTTTACTTATCCAGTCATTCGCAGTCTTAGTCTCCGTCTTCTCTTTACTTCTGCTTCACTTGCTCTTCTCTCTGTCTCGTAGTCGGCTTGCTCTTGTTCCAATTCTGACTATGAACTGGATGGTGGATGCCCTTGAAGGTCCACGATGCGAAGGTATGAGGAAAATCTTCATTTTAGTTTAAATTTACTTTTTATTTTTCTATTGACTTGGATAAAGTCCATTTTCTTTGTGCAAATTTATCACGTCTCTTCAAACAATACATTAATAATTAAAGGTTTACATATATATATTCCTGAAGAATTTCATAGGGAAATTCCACGGTTCCACAAGTGAAAAGAAAATAAAAAATATTATCAATTTCATGTATATATATATACAAACCAGGGCTATTCATTAAACAACGAAATAAAATTTAATTTCCATGATTTTATTCATATTTGTTTTTTCTATAATAAGTATTATCAATTTCAAGTGCTTTGAAAGTAAGTGCTAACTAAGGATCTGTTCTTATCAAATTTTCATGTGGACTGGGCCTTTTAGTTCCAAGATAAACATTAGGTCTTTTAAAAGGGGGAGGGTGGTCTCAAAACTAGTGACTATCTTGATCAAGTGGCTATTTCTATGATGAATTAGTAAGTACCTACAAATTACTACAAGGAAGAAGGAAAATGTTAGTATCAAAAGTCCCATTGCACAAACAAGTATCTCGTATTAATTAATAGATTTTTTTTTTGTTTTGGAACTCTAATCATTGATCAAATTTCCTATTTTCAAATTATGGGACTCTCAAGTAATTTGCTAGCTTCAAGTTACTTTATTCACAAAAGAAAATGAATCCAATGTGTAATTTTAAGCAATAAGTATTTACATTTGTATAGAACACTACAAATTAGACCAAACCAACCACAAAATAATCATATTTTGGGATCAATTAAATCTTCTTATCTGTTCAAATGAATAGCTTGACCATTATATTCTTACTTATCTTTTGTGGTGTATTTTCATAATGGATCAACATACTTCTACTAATAATGACAATGCTAGCCAATGCATCAATGTGGATGTTGAATTAGAAGCTCATGGGGGCGATGCTTGCATGTCATCAAATTCTAATACGAGAACATCACTTGACTTCGATGAACCTAAAGGTAAGAGAGCTAGAGCTAATACTTCTGAAGTTTGTAAGGTTTTTACAAAGATAGGTACACGGAAGGATAGTAAAGAAAGAGCAAGATGTAACAGATGTAGAAAAAAAATATGTTGTAGATGGATCTAAGTATGGGACATCCACTTTGATTTATCATATGCGTAGGTGTCATTCTCTCCCTAAGTATCATGATGTAGGTAATTGATCAATCTAGAAAGCTAAAGTCAAGAAAAGTAAATTATAAAGTTACTCATGAAATTTTGTTTATGACAATAATAAAACACAATCTTCTTTTTTTAATTTATTAAATATAGGAGGATTATACAATTCATAAAACATTTCTATCCTAATTATGTTCCCATCCTTAGGAAAACAATTACATCTGATGTGTGGAGAATGTATTTAGCTAAAAAGGAAAATTTGAAAAAAGTTTTGAAAAAAAATTCACGGTATAGTTTATTTTACCTTTAATCCACGAACAACTTCCATAAGTAAGGGTTATATATATTTGATTATACATTTTGTTGATGAAAATTGGAAACTTAATAATAAAATTCTTTTCTTTTGTCATGTGCTTTCTCCTCACATAGGAGTTGAATTATTGAAAAAAAAATTTGGATTTTTTTGAAGAATTAGGGAATTGATAAGAAAGTTTTTTCTCTTACCCTGGATAATGCATTTGTTAATGATTGTACAGTGAATCTCTTAAAAGATCAATTGAAATTACAGGGTAGTTGATGCAAGGCAAGTGTACTTATCAAATTTTGTAATATAGTAAATTGAATACAAATATTGTCCTATAGAGATTATAAGTATTAATATTAACCTATACCCTATTATTTGATCGATAAATTGTAAAGATTATTTAACCTAACAACTACAACTAATTATTATCTTCTAAACTAAAGACTCAATTGAAAAAAAAAAGAATAAAAAATATTGCAATTAATTTTAAGATAGCAAGATAAGTATCTAAACTTTAATTCCCCTAAAATTTATTATGTGATATCAACAAAAAATTACTTAAATTCATCTTTAAATATATTAACCAAGAGAATTTGTAAATTAGATCAATAACTTTGTTAAGTTTATCAACCCTAATCGAAAGAATATCAATTCGAATCTCTTCATAACAACACATTTTTAAGATCACAATAAAAATAATAAATTCTCTATAAACAATTGAATCAAGTTTGGAAAAATTATATAATTTATCTCTAAGATTATATTAATTCCTTTCAATCATGTTAAATCTAATCACACATCAAATTTTTCAATCATAATGCATAATATCAAGTAACTAGAATAATACCCTGAAAATATTTATCTAACAAAATCAAGAACACATAATTGAATAAAAAAACTAAAGATTTCTTTGAAATAGCAATAAACCCAATCACATAATAATTCTATTTCACAAGTTTAGATACTAAAAATTTTAAGCTCTAATCATGTTGAAATCGGAATCCTTCAATGATGAAAAAGCATGCATCTTCAAAAAATTCAAAAGAAAAATCCTAATTCTTCCTCTAAAAAAACCCTAAAACCTATTAAAAAAATCTTTTAAAAGTTATGCGATCGATTCTCTCTTTTACTTTATATAGAAAGCATCTAAAAGTTTATTTTAATGCCAACATGCTATTCAATACAATCATGCTTTGGATTATGTCAAAATTGTTAACAAAAAAATTTCTAAAAACCAAACTCTATAGCTAACACGATCCAGACACTATTGTATCTAGAGGCTATGTCTAAATTACTCTTAGAAAAAAAAATTATTTTTGAGAGATACATGACCAATAGATGTGGTCATGTCTCGTCCCCATGTAACTCTCGTAATTTATTTCTTCAAGCTTCAATTTTAATTGATTCCAACATGGTCATATCAACTACTTATGTCTATCTTTAAAAGTTTATAACTTCTTTTATTTAGCTCTAAATTGAGTAAAATTTGATTCATTTTCTTCCTTTTTAATTTAATTATTTATCAAAACACTAAAAGCAAAATATTACTCAATTTAAAAATAAACTCCTTCAAAAAAAACACCAAAATTAGGAGAAAATACTTTAATTCTCATGTAATATACATATCTAATTACGTATATATCAAATTTCCCCACACTTAAGCATTTTTTTGTCTTTAAGTAAATTAATCAAATCAAATAGTAGGACAAGAAATACTTAATCAAACTTATTACTATTCAAGAAACCATTCAAAAGAAATCTTATTTAACCCCATAATAACTTAAGAAACAAACTCGTAATTTAACTTGCAATTTCAAAAGAAAATTAATGACAACTCTTATACTTTTTACTTAACTAATCTGTCAATATTCTAAAGATACCAAATTACTCAAATTCAATAATTAATCAATGCAAATTAAAGTTTACTTATATCATTTAACAAAGGATTCCTAAGACTTAAAACTTAAATTATCATCTCCTTAGTCAAGAAAAAGTTATAAAAACTTTACTGGTTTAACTAAAATATATATACCCCCATCTTCAGTTTTGCTAAACACCGTAATTCAAGATAAATATATAGTACATCCACTCATCACTTAATCACTCATATAGTAAAATTCTTTGTTGGAAGGTTTTTTTTTTTTCAATTTAAAAGTAATTTTATCAATGAGTAAGTCTGAGATCAAACAATCTTAGATTATTAGGTTTTAAGATATCTCTTCAAACCTCCTACTACCTTTATTTAATAGAGTTTATTTACTTGCGTTCAGCCTCCACATGAACTTTTCTCTTAGCCCTTTTAGCAAGCTTTTAGCCGATAATCATGAGTACTTCACTTAAATTAACAGGTATTATTCCACACAAATGAGGCACCCACAAGCTTAATTACTCAAGTTAATGAGGCTCATAGCTAAACTTTGATTCAATTTGTTTATTCTTTTTATTTATTTCATCTCCAACTATATTGATTTTTTTTTTCAAGGAATTTTTAAAGAATAAACATCTACTATTTACTTAACAATTATTATAAAGCTCTAAAAATATCCAAAGGAGAAAGTATACATCAAAGTATGTTTAAAAGAAATTCATGACTAATTATTAACTCGTGATCTTATTCTAATTCCAAATCTTAAAATCTTAAGCTAAATGATATGTAACTCTACTCTACAAAGATTTTATTATTTAATTTAAGTAGGCATCATTAAAGCACTTATTGATCAAGTGTTTAATACTATCTAAAGAATTATAATATACCTAATTGCAACTTAATTTAATGATTTCCAAGTCAAATAAAAAAATTTGATTTCTTAAATTACCACAAATTTGATAACCCCTTTCCCCACACTTAGAACCATACATTTTCACTAATGTATGAATAAAAAAGAAATACTAAAAAAATAAACATAAATCAAACATAAAATGAGGAAGGTAGTAGGGAAAAGAACTAGTACTCCCCCAGGAATTTTGGTGTATCTGTTCCATAACAAGTTTAGCATGTCATGTTCTTGGTCTTAAATGCTTTAAGCTTGTAGAAAGCTACAAAAAAATGCAAAAAGAAAAAAGAAAAAGAAAAAAAATCTAAAGCAGCAATGAAAAGAATAGAGATAATACAATATGGTTTAGCAAGTCATATTAGTCTTGTTAAATACATCAAAGAAAACAAATATGAAAGAAATCAATAAGAGGAATCATGATTAGAGTCCTCTTCATCTCCTTCTTCATCTATTTCATCCTCATTCCTTACATCGAAATCTATCGTTTCAACATTATCCTCACTATCCCCCTCTTCCTCTTCTTCCTCCTCACTTTCATCATTATATAAACCTAGAATTTATTCATTTGTATGTGTCAGCTGAAAATTCAATATTGAATTGTGAGGCAGCATTACAAGCAAATCTTTCCAACCTATTTGATCTTCTGAATATCCTTGCAAGATCCATGTGATAGCGTTATTGCAAATCCAAAACTTTCCTAAACTTCTTGATCATTTTGTTGACCATATGCTCAATCCTATCTAATTGAGATCTTATCTCTCCACTAACATTAACATATTGACTTAACCATTCTCCTTGATGTTTCTCTGTCTTAAGAAGTGTATGCATTTGACTCTCAATCATGCTATAGAGATAAATGATGCCATGAGTAGATACCACGCTATGTTCTTTCCCCCCTTCCATTAATGGTGTGAGATAATAACCAATGGACTACTTTATGGACAATGTTGCATAAGTGGGAAGCTTTTGAAGTTTTTGGTTTGTATATATCTTGGTTGCTTATCCTTTTCCCAATAAGACCAATAGGTAACCCCTCTTAGTAATTGGTAAGGTAAAGTTGCAAACTCTTTAGTATCCACATAGTTAGCATCATATAATCCTAAATACATACCAAACTTGGCCATAGAGATCTAGTAAGGTTAGCCTCTAATCCTGAAGTTCAAGCAATCTTGTATCCCTCAAGACATTCCTTTATGGTCCAATTTATAAGTGGTTAAGAACTTCAAAGTTAATTCTTTATAAACTGGACCCCTCAAGGAAAATAACCTCTCCCATGCTCCCACTCCTACCGACTCTCTAATCTCTTCTTCCATTTAGAGTCTTTAGATAACATCCCAATCAATGCAAAGTATCTAGCTGAATGTCTTCTCCTTTAGAATTTTACATCTATCTAAGTGAGCCATCTCAGTAAACTATAGCATGGGATGATCTAGTAGTGGTGGTAAGCCTATTAGAGCAATTGAAATTGGAGTCCTAGTTAAGGAAGTAGATGCTCTTGGATGATTTTTGCGATGAACCGGTTGCTTAACTTAACTTGTTTAGGTGCCATTGTTCCTGTAAATAAAAGAGATCCTTTAGCATAGGCAAATACACTTACTATTCAAAATATGTCATCCATGATACATGCGTAATATTAGATAAGTAAGGAAATAAACTTAAAAATGTAAACCATTTATCTAATGTTAATAGCACCAAATGATTCAAGCTGGGTTAATTCTGAATACACCAAGATTAACTATCATAATTATACAAATCTAAGCACTAGATCATCCTAAATATAAACCATATATTGTTCATTAAGCTAACATGAAGTGAATTTGCACAAAAACAATGGATTTATTGAGTAATTGTAAACATAAAGAAAAATACAACCTATCCTAGAATATAAATGGTCCTGTCTCCCTCATGTCTAAACACTAGACTCAAACAGAGGGATTTTGTGATTCTAACTTGTCTATGCATGCTACTCATTGTTTCTAATTGAATTTCACATAAGAAAAGCTACCTAAACAAGCTAATATTGCCAAAAATAACAAAGTGCAACTAAACCCTTAAACCTAATTCAATGCTAGTTTGAAAATAGCCAAGAATAAATGAAATGAAAGCATCTAAGTAACAAGATTAGGAAACACACCTCATGTGAGCAAGAAATCAATGAAAAATCCAACAAAAATGAAGTGTGTAGTGACACTGTAATGTGCATGCCTAAGTGTGTTGTGTTCATGTTTGAGGAGAAGTGTGTGAATGTGTACTATGGAGTGTAATGTCTATATGCATGTCTAACCCTTTTATATAAAGGGTGACATACTAGGTTGAGATGTGCATGTTTAGCTCATGTCTATATACAAAAAAATAAAATAGAGGATTTAAGGTTAATATGCCCTAGACACGGCTATGTCTAAGGATCATGTAACTCTCCTAAAGAATTAAAAATAGGGCACACTCAACACGACCTTAGATATTGTCATGTCTAAAGATCATGTAATTCTTGTAAAGAATTAACGTTCTTTTGATTCTCTAGACACGACTTTAACATGATCATGTCAATAGGTCGTGTATCTCTTGTAAATTATTAAAATTCAAAATCCCATTAGACATGACCTAAACATAACCATGTCAAAAAATCATGTAACTCTTGAAAAAATTTAATTTTGAAAAGTAGCCTTGACACAACTTTGACATGCCCATGTCTAACGGTCATGCTATATCCGGAGAATGTCATTACACTCAACAGTCTAAACACAACTATGTCTAGTGGTCATGTCTAGCTAGTAAAAAAAAAAAAAATTAGCTTGCTTTGCTCTCTTTTTTTTCTTTTTTTTTTTTTTTTGAGTAACTAGGTGTGAAAACAAAAATAAATCTAATTGAACTAAACTAAAATAAACTAAGGAAAGCTAATCAAAAAACTAAAATTGGGTTACCTCCTAAGAAATGCTTTTGTTTAACACCATTGGCTCAACATATCTTTCTTTTACTAGTTAAGGGGATGGCCATTAAAATTCTAGTGTTCAAATTAGTTAGATTTATCCAAACCCTGTTACATGCCATGAATGAGACGTTGCTGAACTGGGTTTATGTAAATGACATCCTTTACACAAGTGGAACCAAACAAGTATCGTTACTCTTAAGGGGTTATTGAATCATGTTAGTCTTGAAGGTTCTTTCTTTATCCCCAACATTTAGAATTAATGTTTGATTTCTTACATTTATAACTGCTCTATTAGTAGCTAGGAAAGGTAACCTAAGATCAATGCTACCTCGATGTCCTCATATGTATTTAGAATTACAAAATCTACTAGAAAACGAATGTACCTATCTAAATTAACACATCTTCAATATATAGGCTAATTAAATGCTCATATGTGTTGGTTTAAAGTTCTCTAATCCTAATTTTTTAATCATATGATGTAGTAAATTTATACTTACGCCTAGGTCAATTAAAGCTCCATTTATTGATAAATTGCCAATAAGACATGATAGAGTAAAACTCTCTAGATCCTTCAATTTTTATGGTAGCTTATTTTTCATAAATGTCGAGCATTCCTCACTCAATGTTGCAATTAATATCTCTTCCAGTTTTTTCTTCTTCAAGAATATGTCCTTTAAGTATTTGGCACACTTAGGTATCTATGATAGGGCATCAACAAAGAGTGACTTAATGTATAATTGTATAAAAATTTCAAGGAACTTACTAAATCACTCATCCAAGTGGTCCTTCTTAAGAAGTTAAAGATAAGGTATAGATGGTCTGTATTCCTTCACTTTTTGTGGCTCTACACTCTTTTTTTTTCTTTCTTTAACTTCCTCTTCTTTCTTTTCTAACTTCCCACTAATTTTCCATTCAACTTTCAATTCCTTTCCACTTCTAAGGGTCACTACTCTCACTTGCTCTTTAGGATTAGTCTTAGTATTTCCTAGTAGTGTCCCTTGCTACCTTTTAGCCATCATTTTTGCAAGTTAACCCACTTGATCTTCCAATTTATGAATAAAGACTTCTTGATTTCTTAGAGATGTGTTAATTTTCTACAATCTAGCCTTATTAATTTGAATATATTTTGTTAAAAGTTGTTCCAAACCTGATTTCTTCTCTTATGGTAAGGGTCACTAGAATCTTAGTGAGATAAATTCATCATTTTCTGATTTTGATTTTGATTACTCCAAGAGAAATTTAGATTATTCCTCCATGTCGGATTGTAGGTGTTACTATATAGGTTATTTTGAGGTCTAGAGGGTTTCTTTAAATAATCTGCTTGTTCCCATTGGTTGTGTGTCCTAAATCCTTCTACACTTGTTTCTCTTGAATTATGTTAGGGATTTACAAAGAGTATCTAATTTCTAAGTAATTGTATTATCCTTGTTAGCTAAAGTTGTCACTTCATCCAACTTATAGATACTCATAGCTTTGTTTCTCACCCTAACACCTTCCCGTTAAGAGCTATCCATTGCCATACCCTCAATCAAATATTGGACTTCTTTGGGTGTTTTAATGTTCAATGTTCCTCTAATAGTGACATCTATAAATCATTTGGTTGATAGATTGAGACAATTATAGAAGGTTTAGATTTGCATCCATAAAGGAAGGTCATAACGTGAGCATCACCTCAATAGCTCCTTGTATCCCTCTAAAGTATTGTACAAGGTCTCAACCTTTAATTAAGCATATGACAATATGTCTTTTTGAAGCTTGGCAATTTTAGGAAGTGGGAAATATTTTCCAAGAAATTTTTTAGCCATACCATCTCATGTAGTAATGGATCCCCTTAAGAGTGAATTCAACTATTGCTTTGCTCGAACTTTTAATGAGAACAGAAAGGGTTTCAACTTAATTGCATCATTAGAAGCTCTATTAATCTTAGAAGTGTCACAGATCTCCAAAAAAATCTTATATGTGAGCATTAAAGTCCCCATCCTATAGGCTATTGAATTGAAAAAATTGTTTCACCATTTGTATGATATGTGGTTGAATTTTAAAATTATTAGTAGCAACAGGTGGCATAACAATACTAGAGTTGACTCGCACCAAAGAAGGTTTTGAATGATCCGACATAGTATGTTGTTGGTTCTAGTTTTTGTTACCCATAATTTCCAAATTTTCCTCTTCCCCTTCTACTTTAATTCTCAAAGGATATCCTCAATTCATTTCCTTCACTATTTGTTTAACTTTCTTCCTTAAATGCCTAGCTATCTTTTCAATCTCTGAATCAAATATTAGCACGTTTAATGGAGTAATTCGGGTCATGCACTATAGAAAAAAGAAAACAAAAAACAAGAAACTAAAAAAAATAGTTAAATTAATAAAGTGATCAATATTCTTAATATCGTGATTCTCGACAATGGTGTCAAAAACTTAATGTAAGGCAAGTGTACCTATCAAATTTTGTAATATAGTGAATTAAATACGGATTTTGTCTCATAAAGATTATAAGTAATAGTACTAACTTACACCCTATTATCTCACTAATAAATTGTAAAAGTTAATTAACCTAAAAACTACAACTAATTATTATCTACTAAACTAAAGACTCAATTGAAAGAAAGAAGAATAAAACATATTGCAATTAACCTCAAGATGGCAAAACAAGTATCTAAACTTTGCTTATCTTAGAATTCCTTATGTGATATCAGCAAAATTAATTCCAATTCATCTTTAAATTCATTGACTGGGAGAATTCTTAAATTATATCAATAACTTTCTCAAGTTTATCAACGCTAATATAAAAAATACCTATTTGAATCTCTTCATAACAACATATTTCCAAGATTGCAATAATAACAATGAATTCTTTAAAAACAATTGAATCAACTCCGAAAAAATCATGCAACTTATCTTTAAAATTACATAAATTCCTTTCAATCATGTTAGATCTAATTATACATCAAAATTCTCAAAGATAATGCATAATATCAAGTAAGTAAACTAATACCCTAGAAATATTAATCTAACAAAATCAAGATCATATGATTAAATCAAGAAACTAGAGATTTCACTGAAATAACAATAAACCTAGTCATATAATGACCCTAGGATTTGCAAGTCTAGATATTAAAAAGTTAAGCTTTAATTGTGTTGAAATCAGAATCCTTCAATGATGAAAAAGCATGCATCTTCAAAGAATTCAAAAGAAAAACCCTAATTCTTGAAGTAAAAAAAATATGTTCTTCTATTCTTCAAAAGAACCATAAAACCTATGAAAACATCTTCTAAAAGTTATAAGATCAATTCTCTCTTTTTCTTTATATAGTAGGCATCCAAAAGTTTGTTTTAATGCCAACACACTATTTAACACGATTGTGCTTCAAGTTGTGTCAAAATTGTCGAACAAAATTTCTAAGAATTGAGCTCTAAAATTGACACAATCTAAACACAACCATGTCTAAAGGTCATGTCTAAATCACTCTTAGATAATAATTATTTCTACGAGACACATGACAATAGACATAGTCATGTCTCGCCCCAATGTAACTCCCGTAATTTATTTCTTGAAGTTTCAATTTCAACACGATTCTGGCATGATCATGTTAGCTGCCTGTGTTTGTTTTCAAAAGTTCATAACTTCTTTTATTAAACTCCAAATTGAGTAAAATTTGATTTCTTTTCTTTAATTTTAATTCAATAATTCATCAAAGCCCTAAATTCAAAATATTACTCAAGTTAAAAATAAAATCCTTCAAAAACACACCAAAATTATGAGAAGATACTTTAATTCTCATGAAATATACATATCTAATTATGTATCTATCAATAGTTTGTTGTGTGATGGTAAATTTTTTTCATATTAGATGTTTAGCTCGCATTCTTCACCTAATTATTATAAATGGCTTATTAGTAACTGAAGAGGCTTTACATAAATTAAGGGAGAGTGTAAAGTATATAATGGGATCCAGGAGTAGAATGAATCATTTTTTGGAGTATGTTGAACAAGTTGGAAATATTGATAATAGTGTTAGTTTGCGTTTGGATAAAGCCACTAGATGGAATTCTACTTATATGATGCTTCATAGTGCTTTCAAGTATCAATGTTCTTTTTGTTACTTTTAATGAAATGACTCAAATTATAAGGATTGTCTCTTAGTAATTGGGAAATAGCTAAAAAATTGTGCAAGTTCTTGAATCTTTTTTACACCATAAATTTGATGCCTAGTTCTTCATATCTAACTTCAAACCTATACTTGTTACAAGTGTGAAGAATGGAATGTTTTTTTATTGAGAATTTAACAAGTGAAGACTTTTAATAAGGGATATGTCTATTAAGATGAAACAAAAGTTTGACAAATATTAGAAGGAATATAGTATTATCCTTGTGCTTGGAGCTATTTTGGACCCTCAAATGAAGTTTAAGTTTTTTAAGTTTTTCTTCAATAAAATTGATCCACTAACATGTGAAGAGAAATTGGCTAAAATAAAAAGTAAGTTATATACGCTCTTTGAAAAATATAATAAGAGCAAAGAATGTAACATGCAATCTAATAGCTCTTCTTCTCAAGTTCAACAAACAATTAGAGGTAGGTGTAAAGGTAAAGGATCTGTAGGATGCTTGAGATTGGGAAAAACTTTGGGTATCAATATTACTACTATTGATGTAAGTTTAACAATCACTTTATTTTTGTTTTATTCTTTAATAATGTTTCATTTTTAATGATCAAGTATTGTTACTTTTTTTTTATTGATGTAGGAGTATTAATGACATCTGATGTGTTTAGTATTCTAATTACTACAGTAGCATATGAGACGACTTTCAATATTAGTGTTCATATTCTTACTAAGTGTTGTGGTTCTATGCTTCCTAAAGATGTGGAAGCTTTAGTGTATACTTACAATTGGTTACAAGAGTTTGATTGGAAAGGTAGTTTTTTTTTTTTATAACATTTTTTTTTAATTTATGATTTTAACCTTTTAATATTTTCATCTAATTATGTGTGATATTTGTTTAATTGTAGATGAAGGTGAAAAAAGACTTCAAACAACACATGTCAAAGGAGGATTCAAATGTGATTGTTGATGAAGAATGATTAATGTTAACAACCAGTCTATGGCCATTCAAAAGCCTCTATTTTTATATGATGTTCTATATAATGGTTGTATATTTCATCTCAATTACATTGCTCTTTGTTGCTGAATATCTTATGTTTGTTACAAACTATCTAAAAGGGAAATGTGCTGGATTTTTTATGTTGTTGATTTTAAAGATAATGATGATCTTATTTTTCATGTTCATGTTTATTTAAAGTGTGAATTAGCATTCACTTTGTAATTAAAAAAAAAAGAAATTGGTCATAAAAGATACTTTATGCTCATTTGGCATCATATTTTAAATGACTATTTACATTTAAAAAGAAAAAAAATATATAATCTATGTTAATGGGCCAATTCATCAATCATTTAAACTGCTAATATATATAAATGGGTTAAACAGGTTAGGTTAACCCATTTTGCCCACTTTTACATACTAGTAGGTTAAATGGGCCAAGTTAGTGGGTTGGCCCATTTAACTCATCAACTCATGCAAGTTGGGTTGGGTTAGCAAAATCAAGCCCATTTATTAAGTGGGCCAAAATGGATTAGCTTGTTTAACCCATGGGTCAAAGTAGACCAACCTAGTTTGACCTATTTAACTCACTTACATATCTCTAGTAATGGGTAAATATCAATAGAAATTTGAATAAACTGCAGTATAGATGGTAGTTATTTTGGAAGCATACGTGTAGCATCCAATGAAGCTTTTCTTCCATTTTTTTTTATTAAAATCTAAACTTATATTTAGAGATCAATATTTTTGCCATCAAAATTCACTCATCTCGGCAAATGACAACCATATTTTATTGGTATGAAAGAGCAATAAAAGTCACATATATAACTTAAGATTTTTTAACTACTACTTTTTTTTCCAAAGCTATATTGTAGATAGGAGAGGAAATAATAATGATGTTCCATCCTAATAAAAGAAGAGTGTTGTATCATAATTAATGTTGCCAAACTTGGCTTGGAGATTGATTTAAACATATGAAAGTGTCAAGGGTCCAAGGTTTGAACTAATATCTACTTAAGGCCGACTAGGGGTTAATAAAAATTAAAAATATAAATCATATTTAAATTATAAATGATAGAAAAATATGAAAATACACTAAAATTTCTTCATGTCAATTTATGTCTATTATAATGAACTGGTTCATTCATATATAAGAAATATATGTTGTATAAATATCAGTTTTAAATTAGATATTATGTTAATTTAAATATTTTAGCTCCAAATAACAAGCACTATTTTCTCTCATTCCATCTTTTAAGTTATCCATTATATTACTTAAATATTTTATCATTGTGTATTTGAAGCAAATGAAACATTCAACTTGATGATACATAAGAATTACATGGTAGGAAGGGATAATTAGCCATCATTTTATTAAGATGGACTTATATTTTAGCATTATGTAATTAAAGAGACAAAGTGTAATGAGCCATACTACTTAGACGTAAGAATTTTCAATGGAAAACCTAAGTGTTATAAATGAGTTTGGTAAACTTTATATATTAGTCTTAGTCCCATATGGGTTTTTCAAGGAACTTAGCTTGAGTTAGCTATCCTAAGGTTGAAAGCATTACTATGGAAGCTGCATTAGCCACCTTGACTTATCTATCTGTGGCTGGGCTCTATCTAGTTCATGTGAAATCGGGCCCATTAAGCTGGTTAGGTTGCCTAGATAGCAGTTGGACTAGACATCAAGTCAGTTCAAAACTAACTCGGAATCAACCCTGACTCAATGGGTCACGGGTTGGCACGTCTTGGAACTAGCGCCAACCCATGGGGGATAAGGGTTAAGTTGGTTTGACCTATGAACTACCGCCTTTTTTTCTTTTAATTTTTCAATTCACTTGCTGAACTCACTTAATCAACGAGTTCAAAACTGGGTTGAACCGACCCCATGGGCCAGTTCATGCTTTAGAACCGGCTGGGCCGATTCACAAGCCAGAACCGATCCTTTCAACCGTCTAGGTTGAACTAATTAGGTCATTCAATTTTTATTGGATTGGTTTTCATATTGATCTTACTAAAAGATTGGCCTTTTTTTATGACTAGATCTGTTTGAATCAGATTGAGCCAACAAAGTAGCCTAAACTGGTTATAATATTAAAGTGTACAGCACTTTTAGTGCCTTACATTATCTATAAAATATGATATTTAAATAAATTTAATATAAAAAAATTACATTTTCCCTTTTTTTTTAAATCCCATATATTATTTATAGAGCTCTTTATTATTTTGTTATGCCCCATATATGGGTGTGTCATCGTCTAGTCATACACTATATAGGTTAGGAGGGTTTTTTATTTCATACTCGGTTGCTTTACAGGGGAAATTATTAGAATAAGTTGTTTAAGGCGACTTGAAATAAAGTAGCAGTACAAATCATGGTATAGTTTTATAAAATTAGGATACCATATAAAAGATTTTAATACACATAGGTATTACAATTTAATAAAATTATACCATAATTTATATTGCGCCTTTATTTTAAATCGCTCTTAAACCAATAAAATCCCCCTTTATGGTGACAGGTCAATCAAAAAAATTTCCAGCCCGTGATCGCAACATTTTCGTGGAAATTAGATTGTTGGTTGATTGAATAATTGAGGCATAACTAATCCGGGTGGTGTCTTATTGATTGAATTTTATAATAAAACGTCCAATGATAAATGAGACAACTTTCATTATGCAATGTTAGTAGAAAAACGTCATTTGAGCTTATTTTTTTATGATTGTTATATAACATAGTGTTAGGACCAATAGTGCTTAAAAAGTCTTTGTACCAATTAGTAACTTCGTAGAAAGTGATAGTCATATATTAATAAAAAAAATTACGCAACTAAAGTAATTAAAAAATGAACAATTTGCTTTATAAACATGGCAATCGTTACCGCACTAATATTTATAGAATATTACTTTAACTGAAGTGATATTTTACTTTAACAAGATTAAAAACACAATAACTATCTATACTTTCAATTTTATAGAAATTTAGTATTTAAATTTTTATTCTCTTCAGTTTAGTATTTGTAATTTTCAACTTGGTTATAATTTAAAATTGTATTTTCTATTTAGTTGCTATGTAAATATCTAATTTTTTACTAAATTGCAATTAATTCGAAAACACTAATATTAAATTGCAAATAAAATCACGATGTTCAATTCTTAAAAAACTGAAAGTAAAAACTCGTCTGAAAAACTACTTGATTTTGACCAGCTAAGAAAATAGCAACGTTCAACAGAATCAATTATGGATTGATAGTAAATGCATAAACAAGAGAGTCACGTAAATAATGGTCTTCTTCCATTTAGGTTAATGTAAAACAGTTGACTTGTATATTCACCAATCCATACGTACCTAACTTTTTTATTGAAATTATATATCAATAATATGTGCTCATGATTCAAAATCTGCCTTCTCTTCATTTAAACCTTGTTGTCCTACATTGATACATTTACGCAGGCAAGTAATAATAACTTCCTCACCGGCCAAACCATGAATATCACATGTCTTTTGGTATTAAAATACTTATTTTGGATTGATACTACACGTTATGGAACAGTGGCTTTTATGCTATATCTTGGTTAATGTAGACTATTTTTGAAATAGTACATACTTTGACCTTTTTGGTTTTCCTTGCTTTAAGGGGTAGTAAATGGTGCATGTATTAAACATAAGGAAATATAAGGTAGTAATTGCATATGGACATATAATAGTTGCGAAAGGTATTAATGACACTAATATATTATATGAATAAATTAGTAATTTATAAATATTAATAAAATTGTAATATATAAAACATAAAAAGTTATTTTTTAAAAAGTACCTACTATTTACTAGCTATGATATCATTATTATTATTACTATTTTATGTTTAAATTACACGAGATTTATTAAACAAATAATTTTTTTTTTAGAAAAAAGGCATTTAGATTACATAACTAATATGTTTCGCACATTATTTACTCTAGATAATTCATTATAATTAATATATTATATCATATACTTAATGTAAATAATTGTAAACAGTGATATGTTATTTTTTTTAATAAGATAGAAAATTAGACAAATCAAAAAAGAAAAAAGAAAAGCCACCATTGGCTTAATGCTACCCAACCGAACAGCTGGTTATGGGTTGATAAGCCCGTAGGCCATATTAATGTTATATTCAATGCCGGAATTCATTGATTTGTTATTAGTGGTTATTTTTGCTCTAAAAAATACTTTAATGCGGTTATAATTTAATTTGTAATATAAAAATAATTTTAGTCGAAAGTAAAGATTTAATTGTAGAATTTCAAAATATTCAGATAATATAGGAAAAGAAACCATGCCAGCGGAATTCCATGGTTCAATATAGCGGTTTGCATAGTTGGTGAGTTTAAACGAATTACTCAAATCTAAGAACAAATTGTGAATACGTATCCTAAACTACTAGTTATATAAGGATAATTTTTTTTTAATTTTAAAGTATGATTTTATTTTTTTACGATTTTTTAATATATATATATATTATAGGGGGCTAAATCTAATTAATGAGTTTATGGTCCGTTACTTTAATGGATTTGATTCTTTAGACTAAAGTAACACAACTCATAGAGTGAAGTCCATGTTTGGGAGACTTGGCATAGTGGGCTTGGGTAGGTTCTATTAGATCTGCCTACCCGATCCAACCTTTTTCAAATAAGTCTCACACGCTCATACACACTAAAGACCTTAAATGGGCCTAAACCTATACAAAGCTCATATGAGACCTCATTTGTCAGGAATCGTTGATCGCCATTACTATTCGATGGACGAGATTTGTAACCAAACACTATAAATACTCTATGCCTCCTCATACAAAGGAGACTTTTTTGGAAAAAAAACGTTATTACTCTACCAAATTTTTCTCAGGAGACTAAAACTACGATATTCCCACATTTACTCACAAAAACATATATCTATCACCATAGAGTCAAGCCCTATCTAAGATTGTCTACTCCTCCGCCCCATCTCAATCACTCCCTAATCATCATTCTATGTGTCACTTTCTTGTTAGGCTGCATATAGTGCATTTACACGTAACACCCACACGACCCCATACTCGAGCTAAAACCCCCACATATATAAACCGCAAAGTATTATTAAAGTTCAAAACCATTACTATTTATAACCTAATCTACTACTACTTTAGCTAACTATTATTAATTTAGAAGTTATTTACATATTTTCAAAAATTAAAGAAAAGTAAAATTGCACTTTGGTGTGTATTATATCCTCATCTAGCCAATAGCATATGGATACATTTGCAATTACCATAGATTTTAATCTTATCATATAGACTAGGAAACAATAACTGGGGTCATACGTATTTCAAAAAAAAAAAAAAAACTAAGGAAAGAAAGAAAGACAACAACAACATCATGTATGAACATGGACAAGAAGCTAGGGCAAGTGGGATGGAGGTTCCTAACCTTAAGTTGGTGCTGTTATACATATTCCGTTTAATTACATACTGCTATGTCCAAACGAAAATTCGTCTCCGTTTTATTTTTTATTTTTTATTTTTTCCCTTCTCTGAAAGTGAGAGATGGATAGATACATATCAGGTGGGGATAAGTAAACTTTATCTAAGCAAGGAATAAAAATTTTGGAGCATGAGATGTCATAAAGCAAACGAAAATAGGGACTAAGAAGGAAGGCTGCTAGTGAGATAATGGCACTAAATGCTTTAAACATAATTTTGCATAAATTGCGTGTTATCGGGGGCTCATTTTTTATTTTTATAATCCTTATAACTTGCAAAACCAGATATTATATGAATGTAAAATACTCACCATTGGAAAAAATTAAATAAATAAACAATAGCACCAAAACGATTCGTTTAGATTGATTGATATATAATCAAGTGCGTATTCAAATATTTCAACTCCCAATAAAATTGAAATCATCAATAACTTAAAAATCCTTGTGTGTTGTGTCATTTAAGCCTAGCTCCTTGCTTATAGAATTTCTATTAAAATTATCGTAATATATATTAAGATCAAACTAGTAATATCCGACTGTGCACTTGTGCGAATACTAGATGGATCAGATATCACAGTACAGACAACCCTCTAACAAAGAAAAGAGACTAGGGAAAGATTAAAGGGGATAAAGTGGAGCACATACTAACTTTATTTGGATGACCATGGATAAATTTGAAAGGAACAACCGTAAGAAGCTCGGATAGGAAATTTACTATCATATAAATGTGGTTTATGGATAAGCAATGGACTCTCCATTCTTCTGCGTAACATGCCACTACATATCTAAATATAAGTGTAATATATGTAAAATAAAAATAAGGGTAAAAAAAATAATAATGAAATAATAGTAGGATATATAAAAACTAAAATTAGAACATTGTTTGAAGAAGAAATAAAGAGATATATAGTTAGGTACATAGGCATGTACCTACCCATGTAGAGTTGGAGGTGGTTTTGTGTACCAAGAGGGTACACGACCATGTATTTGAGTATGTTGAGAAGGCCTCATGTACAGTAAGGTACATGGCCATCCACAAAATCATGTTCCATCTCGTGTTCTTCTATACAACCACGTACACAACCTTATTGTTTGAAACACTCATTCTTTACGTCTATTTCAATTTTTCTTTAGTACTAAGCTAGTTTCACCTAAAATAACACAATGGGGGAAGAGAAATTTACAACTAATACATAGTTAATGACCTAGCAAACTTAGGTTATGTTGTAGAGTAGTACTAAACTTAGTCTTTGGTACTTAATGGGTTCTAACACCTTTGATAGTTACACGAAGCTAACTTTAGGATTATTTTTCCAAGTACGTGTATACCATATTTGCTACTTGTGATTGATAGCTTAGCAAACTGAATGAAATTAACTCATATTGGACTTAAATGTATATGTTACTTGTGATTGGCTCAATCTAAGGGCCTGGAGTAGCAAATCTCTAGGAGGTACCCCGATAATCAGTATGTAACGTTATCTCTAATAGAGTCATATATCAAAATAATCTAAGATAGATTTTAAGAATAAATGGGGCCTGTAGTGACAATTCCCAATTTAGGATCCTTATATATCTATATTTATACTATATATGGTATAGTAGGGTCATGGGTACTCCTATGATGGTTGATAGCTAATTTTAAAAAAATAAATAGATTGTTTGTGATATTAATGTTACATTCTTATGTGTGTGTATGTTGTGATTTGAATTACATGCACATATGCTTGTAGTACTCACGTATTAGGTTTTGGTTTAACCATTTTCTTTTTCAACTGCAAGTTGATACAATGAATATGACGAATATGATGAGTATGGAAGTGTGTACTACTATTATCAGGATGAGAATGAAGGAAACTATTACTATTACTATGGTGACAAGTAGTGAGGAAAATTTAGAAGTTTATTGATGGATATAGAGATATTTCGAATGGGAATTTATAGTTAATGAATTCACTTGTATATGCTTCGTTAACACTCTGTGAAAACTATGGTTTTAATTAGTAACTTAATCAATATTGCCATTTATTTTTAAATTTTAATTGTGGTAGGAATGACTCACCTATGAGTCATTCATTTTTATTTATTAGAGAAGTTAATGATAAATTGAAGTTAAAAGTTGAATAGGTTTGAAGTTACAAGTGTAAATGAGAGCCTTATTGTGTCACTACACTGTAGGAACTTTTGGTAAGTTATGATGTCTTAAGTTCTAGAGTGTCACAACTTAGGTAATATCAAAGCTTAAGTTTGATTATCTATATAACATAGTCAAATGATCAATAGGATTAAGTCTTGATTAATAGAACTTAAGCGATGATCTTTAAAAGATTTAGATATTAAATTTATAGGATGGTGAGATATGAAGAGAGTGAGTTGAATTATGGGCACAATTGTTTCATGAAATACTTTATTTTATTTTACCTTCTTACCTATAGATTTTCTTCAAATCATTATTTTATTTTCCTATGTTTACATATATGAGTAATGTCTTAGTTCTTTCGAAAATTTTATTAACTATCAAACCCATTTGTCTACCACTTCTTAAGTAGAATACCTCCTAAAAGAATTATAGAACCTAATTCATCTAGCGTTGGATGAGATAAGGATGCTCCTGGTAAAAGGTACCCTCTAAAACCACCTTAACAAGGGACTCCAATTCAAGCATAGGTAGTTGACATGACTAAACAACTGTTGGAGACAGTTAACACTCTAGCAAGGATGATTACTCAACAATACTAGGAACAAGCTATCATGATGATCCCTTCAATGTGAAGGCTACATAATCTATCACATGAGTTAAGTCAATGTGGTTAGCTAGAAGGTGCTTATTTCTCCTATGGTAAAATAAGACACACCAACAAGACATACACTAAGAAAGTCATACAACTAGCCTTTTGTTATAACTATAAACAAAGAAGCCATAGATCTTTTTAAGTGTGGTTCTACCATGAACCAAATAGCTATAGTGCCATAACCCATTCTAGTGCAACAACTAATCAAACCTTCACCTTAAGCACTAGTAGGCAGACCTCAAAGTGCAAGACTAAGACAAAGAGCTCTAGCTCATGATTTTGTATTACAACAAAAGCAACATTAATATACTCAAGATCAGGATACCATTGCAAGTACACTACCCATCGACTTAACTACTACATACCCATTATTTAATATGGGTGTGACACATTCTTGCATGTCGTCTGACTTCATGCATGTGTATGGTTCCAAACTCGTGCTGCTAAGCGACCTTATGAGTATGAATATCCCTTTGGGAGTTAGAAGAAAGTTAGATCAAATCTGTAGATATATAATATACATATAACTTATATATAAGCCAAATTATTGTTGTAAAATTTAAATTTATATATTTTTTTAACAAATATAAACTAAAAATTCTTTTAAATATTATATTATATTAAAAGAATTTTTTTATTTATAAGTAAAATAGTATTAAAATTTGGTTCAAATTATCCATTCAAGCCAATCATAAATTTTCAATTTGGTTTAAATTGAAATTTTTTTAAACTAAATTGCCAAAAAAAAAATAGTTTACTTTAATTCAATTTATGGATTAGTTTGGTTTAATTAGTTTTTTTTTTTTCTTTTTGCCTATCCCTAATTACTAGGATAAGCAATCACTTGGTCATCTACTACTAGTTCCCAGTCAAATGTCCTCCCTTCCAATTGGTTACACATCATTTCCATTGATTGGGCAATATGAATGCTTGCACAAACCTCTAAATTATGACTTGACTTCAAATTCCACAACCTCCGAGCTATATTGAACTATAGAAATATTACCCCTTACACTCCCATTAGCAAGGCCCTTATTATATTCAGCTCCACTTTGCAATAACTATTGAATTCATGGTATGAATCAAACTTTAACGACAAATTTTATAGTGTCATCATTACCTAATTACGGTAAAATATCTCAAATTACTATAAAAATAAGACGCGATAAGAAAAATTCTTCTTAAATTTTTATAATGCATATTTACATTAATTTTTTTACAAAAATTTGAAAAAAAAAATTATATAACTGGAGAGTAATGATATGTACCATAAGATCCCCCCACTTAAGAATATTCCAATATAGATTTGTAACTTAGCTAAGAGTAAAGGTAACTCTTGTTTATAAGAGGTAAGTAAAGCAGCATATTTGCTAGAAAAATTTACTAAGACAATTCTCTTTTATGTTTTTTTATTCTAGTTTACCTTGAGCAACACTCTACGAACTTAGCTATGTATTTTTTTTTATTTATTTTGTATTTTGAATCATCTTCTTGCAAATCCTACTTAAAAGTTTGATCTCTGATGAAACTTTAAAGTATACACAATTACCTTTCATCTAAAGTTTTTAGAGATCAAAAGAAACAAAAAAGTTATAATGACATTCTTGAGAGCTTCAAAAAATTACAAAAGCCATCTCAAATGCTTTTTATACATAGTTAAAACTCTTATCAAACCCACTAATTTGCTTATAAGTTTAATGATATAGACATATTAGTTGTTGGGGATGAGCATCGAAACTTATTAGATCGTACATAAATAGGTTTATATATAGGTATTAGATATTATAAAATAGGTTTTGGTTTTAAATTTTCAAAACTTACTCTTATAAAGTGGAACACATATTTAGATCACTTATGTATCCTAAAGCATATATTAGATATAATAAAAATACTAAACTCCAAGTCTCTTTCTTCTTTTTGATATATATTTACATAATACCTTATAGCTAATATGCAAAATATAACAAATAAATACAATTAAGTTTGATGAATATAATCAAAATTCAATCCCATCTTAGGTTAGTGTTGTAGTTGGGTTTGCTTCTATTGACATCGTGGGAATTCCTAACACGATATACAATGAGTCGTGTCATGTGCTACATATGTTGAAAAATGGTTGGCTCTAGGAGTTTGTCATGTGTCTAAATGTGCAACTAGAACAATTGGTTATCGTTGTCCTTTTGCAAGTTTCAAAAACGTTACATGATGTAAGTTTCCAACGGAAAGCATCGAACATATCGTAAAGCGTAGAAACAACATTGAACTTTCTTCTTTTTCTTCTGCGATGGCATCGTTAATTTTAAGATAATCTGACTCGTCGTAAAAGGTGCGAGCCAGTTGTTATCGATTTCTAGATTTATATTATCTTAACCCATCTTTACTTTCTCTTTTCTTGTACCCTATTTTAATTGATTTTGTCCCAATCTTATGGTAGGTAGGGCAAGGTAAAACGTGACGCACTGGAATATTCCCAATCCACGTCTAAGCATCGTGTCCCCACGTTCACGATCTCTCTCACTACGATGGATTGATAACGATGTACGACTTCAGGAGATAGGAATTTGAATCCCATCTGTCCTAATAGAAAATATATAGAGAGTGTGTGAGAAAGAGAGGTAGACATCCATAATATGTGCATTCTAAAATAAAATAAAGAAGATTACTCTATTTATAAATTATATAAGTTGATTACCTATAACATAATTATAAACTATATATAAATATATATAGGATAATACTCTAAAATATTGTATTTTTTTTTAATTCGTAAATATTATATCCAAAATAATTATTCAAAAAATGGATTTCGAAGGCACAAACATGGTTTGTGACTTCAATTTTACAAAAATTTGCAAAATTAATGACACGGATCTTATTTACACCTTTAAACAACTGTACTGGCGCAAACCTGATGTACACTTCCAGTTCTACCACTTCAAGTAATCCAATTGTCTTTTTTTTTTCTTACTTTAACATTCACTATCAATATAAAAAGTAACTCACGCAACAAATAGTATAAACAATTAATAATATAAATATAGAAACAAAAAAACATTTACTTTAATTTTTCCATCTACAAACTCTATCCAGAAGAAGAAGTGTTTGTGCAAAGCAAAAAGGAGGGATTAAAACTAATACATTAAAATCTAGTATTTCCTCAATGATTAATCAATTGTGGTATTTTTTGGGGAAAAAGTTGAATTTTTTTTTTACTGTGTTTGATATTATTATTTAAGGAAAATGTTGTTATAATGTTATGTTTTGTACAAAATATTACTATGTATTACTAGTTTGTAATGTGGTAAATATGATTTATGTAGATAATGTAATACATAACATGCAATATTAATTTTTGTGTTAGTATGAAAATACTTTGTTATGACAAAAAATTTAATATTATTTGTAAATATTAAATTGAAAATATTATCTATGCGGTTATAAAAAAATATTGCAATGGAAATTTATAATATTTGATTTACGAAATAATTTTTATAGAATTTTTAATTAAATTTGCAAATTTGTATTGGAAAATAATGGGAAAAATTAAAATTAAAAATGATACAAGATTTTTTTTTGGGCTAATTTTTACAATATTGTTATTGAAAATTGTCTTTTTCTTAAAAAAAAAGTCATAATTTAAATATACTGTGGATAAGGTAATAATGGGTGACTGTCAAATTGATGATCTATGCATATTAGAAATATTATGGTTGATAACTGAGGGTCGGAATATGATAAGGATCTAGTAAAAAATTTGAAAATAAAGAAAAAATGTCAACTATAACAAATTCTTATACATAATATATCGGAGCATCCGAGTTGATCTAACTAAAGTAGGGGTTGAGATAATTCATAGGCATCCTATGTTCCATGGGAACGGTACATGTTATGTATTGATAGCAATTAGAAATGATGAAGACATTGAAAATTTCATTAAAACAATTGAATCGAGTGGAGATCTTAGCATATAACAATTGTACATCAGAATTTCTGACAATTTAGAAGAGGCACCCTCCATAAGGTAGACATTCAATACAAGCAATCAATCACATTCGTCACATAACATTGCAGAAATGTAGCCCAAGCCATCGACATTTGAACCTTCAATTCCAACCTTAATGGAAGGCAATGATGAAGATGAAATAAATAGAGCAGTTACTTTAGTATTACAACGATCACATATACATGATTCATTTGGGAGCGAAGTTTACAACTGACACTAATGTTGGAATGAGTGTTGAGGAGAAGAGTTTTAATGAGGAAAATGGGGAAAGTGAAAATGATGGAGATGAAGTACTTGAAAAAGACTTTCTAACCGTATATACATACTCAAAAGAGGCAATATATCAATTAGAGTAGGCTGAACCACCAAGCTTGGCAATTAAAGATCTTATTTTGTACTACAACATTGGTGGTGATGATGGTTACATTTATTTCGAGTGAGAGTAAACTAATATTTATTGTGGTTTGAGCAGCAATGACAATTTCTACAAGGGCTTGAGATTCATAATGAAAGCAAATGTGATTCAAGTATTGAAGGCTTACCATGTGAAGAACCGTTATAACTTCATTATTGTAGAGTCTAGTCCATTGTTTTGGTCTGTTTATTGTTTGAGAAGAGACGATGGTTGTAAATGGAGGCTTTGGCCCTGAAAAAAGAAGTTAGAGGGCATGTTCATAATGAAAAGATTCAAAGGTCAACACACATGCAATAACCTGCTAATTAGTTATAATCATCCACAATTGGATTGTAATCTTCTTGCTTACCAATTTGTAAATCTTATTAGGGACAATCCTGATATGAAGATAGCGAAACTGACTTATGTTGTTGAACAAGAATTTAGCTATAAGATCAATAGGAAACGGGTTTAGAAATGGAAGAAATGGGCTATAGAGCATGTGTACGAGAATTGGGAAAAGTCTTACAATGAACTCCCTAAACTTCTAAATGTAATAGAAAATACAAATCCCGGACCATGAATTGATTGGGGGTGGAGCAAATCAACTATCCCCAGAGTGTTTACTTTGAAGTAGGTATTCTGGGCATTTTAGCCATGCATTGCAGCATGGAGATTCCTTAGACCAGTTTTTATTATTGATGCAACGTTTCTATATGGGAAGTACACTCACAAGTTGTTAACTGCTTGTGACGTTGATAACAACAACCATATACTTTCACTAGCATTCACTCTCGTGGATCAAGAAACAATTGAGACATAGGATTAGTTTTTGAGGAAATTGAAGGAATATGTTATCAATGACTATACAGGTCATGAAACCATTTGCCTCATATCGGATAGATATGAGAGCATCAAGTTGACATGCTGCATGTAATCGTCATGCACACAACTACAGCCCTCTACGTGAACCATTCGATCAATACATTATTTCCCACATGTGTAAATACACTGCGTGTTGCACTAGCCAATCAACATCAATCTTCCTCTATAGGTCAATTTGATGGAATTCTAGTTGCGTGTTCACTAGCTATGGAATATATTGGAACCCACCAAACTGCCTTGTCACTCGATTAAGAAAATACCACTTAACAAAGTGGAAACATATTATGGTACTCTAGTAGTCCAAAAGTGTATGTCACCTTTGTAGAAATTTGGTAGGAGGTTAATTACATTCCTATCATATGACTCTCATTCCACTTGAAGAATAGGAAATTATATTTAATATAAACAATCAACATGATGAATTGGATAAAAAAAAAATAGGTTACTGAAATACTTGTGCCATTTTTTGCTTATTGAACGCATCATAATATGCACTGGCAATGTAGGTCGAGTGATACTGAGTGTCCCTTCTCGTGTTCCAATGTGAAGCCAATGGATTTCTAGATTCTATATATAGTTCGTGTCGACTAAGGGGTGTTATATAAGAAAATCTATTCTAAGCCTACACTTGTAGGATAGTGGTAGTCCCTCCAATCTCATGTGTTGATGGCAATGACGCGACATAAAGTTAGCGATATAACCAGATCAAATATGTAGACCCCCAACTATACATCCCAACAATGTCGAAATGCTCCAATAGAGGTAACTACATCGCATGGATGAGGGCATATCGCATCCCAATCTAGGCAACTACTCCCTGTAACTACCTGTCCATCAATAGGGAGTCCTAACTAGATCTCTACATCCTATAGGGTGATAGTAAACTTCTCTATTGGCATGTGAAATGCGTGCATCTCTAGTGTCCATCGCTCCACCAATGCTATAATCATATGCCAATCTAATGGAATGAACGACAAGCAGCTCACACCTTCGAATCCTACCAAATGTAAGTATGACTCCATTCAAGGATCAAAGGAGATGGTGCACTTGTCGCGATAGAGTGACAACTCGCGATGTTGAATGGTAAGGATTGATTGATCCTATAATGATAACAAGTGAAACGTTATACTATTCGTAATGCAACATAAACTAATTAACAAGTGAAAGGTCATTTACCCCTTTGCCCCAAGACAACCTATAATCGATGTCTCTTCTACTGCATCAAGATTGAAGGATCGAAGAGTCCAAGCTTCATTTATTATGCAAAAAAATATACATATATATATATATATATTTAAAAAATTAGCATATGTTACCATTAATATCAAAATATTAATTAAGGACTTATTAGCAACTATTTACTATCTAATTAATAGTTAATTAATAGCAATTAAAGTTTACAACTACTTTTATAATACTAAAAAAAGATATTATATAAACAATCAATATCAAATTTTTTTAGTAATTAATTTTATGACAATTAATTAATAATATATCAACGACCAATTACTATTAAGTAACTGTTAATTAATAATAACTTAATTTTACAACTACTTTCACAAAAAACACATAGATATAAATATATTACATTTACAATTAACATAAAATTTCTCACTAATTGTACTTAATAATATATTAACAACCAATTACTCTTAGTTAACAGTTAATTAATAATGACTTAATTTTACAATAACTTCTATAATAATAAACAAGCATATTACATTTACAATCAATACAAAATTTTTTACTACTTAATTTTTTAATAATTGATTAATGACATATTAACTACTAATTACTGTTAAGTAATAGTTAATTAACAACAAAGTAATTTTGTAATTACTTGTATAAAAACCTAGAAACATATTACATTTGCATTTAACATAAAAAATTTTACTAATTAATTTTATAACAATTAATTAATGACATATTAACGACTAATCACCTTTAATTAATGGCTCCTTAACAATAACTTGATTTTATAGCTACTTGTACAAAAACATACAAATATTTTACATTTGCAATCAACAAAAAAAATTCACTAATTAATTTTCTAACAATTAATTTCTTACCTATTAACGACTAATTCATGTTAATTAACAGTTAATTAATAACAACTTAATTTAACAACTACTTTTACAAAAATATATTATAATAACACACAAAGATAATTTATTATACAAAGGTTTTTCCTAATTAATATTTTAATGATTAAATAATGAATAATTAAGGACTAATTACTTCATAATTAACAAATACTTTTACAATAATTTTCACAACTACAAATTAAGATATTTTATTTATTTAAAATACTAAATTTTGTTACTATTCCGTTTACTAATGTTAATTAATAATATATTAACAACTAATTAATAATTAATTAATAACTATTGCTACTTCAATAAAATAGTAAAGTATAAATAATTGCACTTACTTTTTTATGCATTCATACATAGTAATATAACAGCAAAAAAAAATTATTTTTTTTCCAAAAAAACATATCAAAATCTTACTTCGCCGAAAGAGTTGAAAAATGTCATCTATATATTTTTTCACATGTAGTTTAATAAGCTAAAACTTCATAAAACAAAAGTTAAGAAAACAAAAATTTTCAATCTGTAAGAAAAAAAGGACACTTATAGAGAAAATTCAAAGATGTAAAAATAATATATGAACCGAGATTCGTATTTGTATTACAAATTATTGGTATAAATTTTTTTCTTATGCATTAGTCATCACATGTTGTGATACTGTATAAATTTACAGTATCATTTTAGAATAATTTTTATAGATTTATAGTGTTATTTTGTAATAAATTTTATAGATTTATAAGATTCTATTATGGTAAAAAAATTCGAAATTTATTTTTAGAATAATTATTTTATGTATAATATTTTATTTTTTTAATATAATATTTTAGAGTGTTGTCCTTTATTTATATATATTTATATATATATATATATATATACCTAATTTTGTGAAGGGGGGCGGAGGGTAGGGATGTATATATATATATATATGTACCTAATTTTGTGGGGGCTAGGTCGTCCCTCTAAAATGAATGAAAGCGCCGTCCGTCAGTCATAGTAGTAGAAAAACCTCACACGACAATCATTACATGCCAGTAGTCTTTGCACACGTGTGCCGACCAAACCACACCGTTTCAGAATTTCCAAGGAATAAGTCTTAGGATCTACCATTTAGGCTTTAGCTGTTGGCATCTTAATTCGCGATTCCCGGCATCTCTCTTTTTTATTCTAAGTCCTATATCCTACTTATCTTATTAACGGATCAGATTAAGTCTCGCCCTTCTCAATTTCCTCTCTCTCTCTCTCTCTCTCTCTCTCTCTGTGTTTTGCATTATAAAAGCACCCCCACCCCATACCCTTCTCTGTTTTGCTGCTCTGTTTCTGACTTACTTAAGAGCTCGATTCGACGACTTTTATACGATAAATTCTCGATCTTGACTTGAAACATGTGCTTAGAGGATTCAAATCTTGAATCTCTAGCGATTGATTGCGTGAGTTTCGGTTTTTTCACTGTTGTGAATAATGTATGGACATGGGTTGCTGTTGTTACAGCTGCTTTGAGTTTTTGGAGAATTAGAGCCGCCGGAGGTGAGACTTCACGCCGGAGAATCGAAGCGTCTTCTGGAAATGAGGCTATCTCAAATGGGCATCGACCGGATTCAGCAGCGGAGCCACCGAAGTCATCGGGACAAGAACAATCCCCTGTTTTTAAGCAATGTGAAGGGGGATTTGATGGTGTGAGAAAGGGAAGGTTTCTGGTGTATTATGAGGATGAGAGGGTTGAGGATGAGGTGGATACGGTGGATGTGGAAGACGAAAGGAGTAATGGTTGCGGAGGGTTTGATGGCGGAGAGTGGTGGCAGAATTGGGAGAGAGTGTTGAGGATTAGGAATGGAGAAACGGAGTGGTATAGATTTCAGGACATGAGGGCAATCGATGGAAATGTTGTTAGGCTGTGGGATGGAAGGAGGAGGCCGAGGAGGACGGAGGAGAGCTGTCTGTAGACTGCAGTAGGTAGAATGGCTGTGAATAACGTTGGTTCAATATATTTTTTTCTTTTTTTTTTCCCTTTTTTTTGTGGCAATTGCAATAAATATTTGGTCTAGATTGGTTGTTGCAATGTAATTAAGCAACAACAAATACAGCAATTAACTGTTGCTTGTAAGCAACTTTCTCAAAATATGTCATATTATATCCATTTCAGACCAAGTATCATGTCTTATAACGTTGTTTATATCTATTTCAGTTTCAATCGCATGTTCTTCCATTTCTATGAAACATCCAACCTTTCTATCTTAGAACCTTTTTTTTTTAAAAAAAAAAAAATTGTTTGGTTGATTCTACTTTAAATGTTGCAACGTGAGAAAAATGCAGCTCACAAGAAATGCAATAGTTAATAGGTATTCTAGAAACGTGCAATCGGTACATAAATAATCTCATTATTTGACTACTTACAATAGAAAGCAACCAAGCAACAAGAATTTTTTTTTTTAATAAGTTAGTGTCGGTTTCTACTTAATATTTTAAGGCACGCCAACATTTGCTCTCCCAATTTTACTATTTTAATAGTGTTTGTATGTCAAAGACCATTATAGTAATAGTACCATGAAAATTGTTCTTCTAGAAGGATGGATTGAATTTAATTCCTCAATTTCCTGTACATTGTAATCAAATATAAAAATATTTTTCTATCAATTTCTATGAAACATCCAACCATACTATCCTAGCACTTTATTATTATTATTATTTGGTTGATTCTACTTTAAATGTTGCGACGTAAGAAAAAGGCAGCTCACAAGAAATGCAATAGACAACAGGTATGACATGAGCGTGCCATCGGTGCATAAATAATCCCATTATTTAACTATTAACAGTAGAACTTCGAAACAACCAACCAACAAGACATTATTTTTCAGTAAGTTAGTGTCGATTGCTACTTAATATTTTAAGGCAAGCCAACAAACTAAATAAGAATTTATACTTGCTATCTTAATTTTGTTGTTCTAATAAGTAGGATTTGGATTGTAGTAATAAATAATATAAAGAGAACTAAATAGTACATAATAAAAATAATAAGATAATACAATTTTATTGTATTACATTTAACACATATGATATTTGATAAAGATTTTTGTAATGTTTATTGTTTAGAAATATATAAAATATTATATTAGATATGATATATAAAGTCTTAGATAAAATTTTTTATACTTTTATCTAATGAATTTGATTTTTATATCATATTTTAAATTATATAAAATGTAAGTATTTTGTCTAGTATTTTAAAGTTATTTTAGTTTAATAACCAATAAAATATATAAACCAAACAAAAGATAAAATATTTTATTTAACTCAATACTATAGATTTTTTACAATCAAATGATGCCATTGTATTCATAGGCCAAGAGCATTGTAGCATAGTATTATGAAAACTATTCTTCTAATAGAGTGGATTAAATCCAATTCCTCAATTTCTTAAGAGTTGTAATATATAGTTTGGAAAAAATTAGCATTTATAATCCGATAAATCATAATTAAATATCTAATTATCTAAATAATAAATATCCGTATTAAATTGTTTACTTTGTATAGATATTAAATTACCATTTATAATATCATATTTGAGGTTGGAAAGGGGAGAGCGGAATCTTCAGTTCTCCAATTTCAAAAGTTAAGGATTTCATGAAAATGCCATCATTGAAAGCTACTGCGCTCCAATTCAGTGACATCCTAATGTGTCTTTTCGTATTTAATCAAGACGTGGATTTAGGATTAATGATGTTGTTGGAGAATCTTGTAAGACGAGGGCTAACATATTAATTGTTGTTTCTTATAGGAGAAGGCTTATTCATGTTTTCTTATCAACTGTATTGAGAATGGAAGGTCAAATATGGATGGCACATTTGCACATCCCAATTTGAATATTATATATATTATCAATTTCTTTATTATTTGGTGTATAAATATCATTTTCCTTATTTATATCTAAACACAAATCCAATCAAACCCATACATTGATATTGATCTAATCGAATATATATATTAATATTTTTGTAAATGGTGCTTCTTGTGTCGTCCTTTTTAGAAATCTTGACCGATTGAAATGAAACCAACCACATAAA
Organism: Laguncularia racemosa; assembly: GCA_037954665.1. Lineage (NCBI taxonomy): Eukaryota > Viridiplantae > Streptophyta > Magnoliopsida > Myrtales > Combretaceae > Laguncularia > Laguncularia racemosa. The sequence goes on from JBBMOL010000087.1 coordinate 656,219, forward strand.
GTCAAGAATTATGGAGAAAGTTGACTACCATGATAAAATGTTGATTTTACTTGTAGTGCTTTATGACACGTGTAAACTTATGGTTGAATATATGGGAAATATTTATAATTAAATATGTGTTACAAATAATGCTATCTTTTCATTTTTCAACACTCCATTATATTGGTTGCATGCAATTGGTCGTTAACTTTGTCTTCCATATATTTTCTTTAACTTTCTAATCAGCTCCATGTCATACATTTTCTTACACATTTTGATCACACACAAACTACTTAATTGATGCCAAAATTCAAAAAAGTAGTGGCCATGAAGCAAATTAGGTAGTGAAGAAATTTTATGAAAGACGACAAATACATACAAGTTACATGTAATTGATATAGGTACTGTCACACAAAGAATGTCAACATAGTTTGTAATGCTTATTAACTATAAATATTTTCCATACATTAGACTATAATTTCATGTGTTCTATTTTACTGCTCCAATATTGAAGTTATTGCTGCATTAAAGTGAAATTACAGAGTATTATTATAACTTAAACCATAAACAAAATAAGGGAAAAAAAAAAGGAAAGTAAAAAATATGGGTAAACCAGTTCACAATTCATGGAACCTCGACTTGGAACTTGATATGAGTCTAACCCGTGGTCTCATCACTCGAGTTAGGGCATGCGAACTTCAAAATCTCACACAAAGGATCTTAACTAGTCAATCAGCCAAGGAAGTAGCCATTTTTGTGCAAGGATATGAAATACACCATTAGTTGAGTTGCCATAGCTCACTCATTGTCATCTAAGCCAAAGAAACACCGAGCTGTCTAACTTGGAATGCTGCGATGACCTATCCCTAAGAATTTGGTCACTTACCAATGCATGAGTCTACCCTTATCCAACTACAAAAATTAGTTAAATGTGATATAGTGTATGTATTTGTTCTAACTTTACGTTAGGATATGTATATTGTAAGTTTTTTTATACTTGTACTAAAATTTTATTAAATCATCTATATCTAATGGAATTAATCAAGTTGTTTATATATATGAGCATGCACCAAATAAGTCATTAATTGATTTTTTTTTTCTTTATAGTGTTAAATAATGCTGATGTGACCCCCTTAAATGCCGATTTAGTAAATTGACATAGAGTATTATAATTATGGTTATTAAAATCACAATTTTGCCTATTATGAAAATTTCTAGAATTGGTAAATTCACATAAAAACGAATAAAATCAATAAAATTAATAATTTGTAGAATTGTATATATAAATTTATAATTTTATCAAGACTTTGCACCTAAATAATTTTACATCTATTTTAATTAAGAAAATATTATAAAATTATAAACTCGTAAAATTGTATAGTTGACTTGAGATATAATGTATTGAAGGAAAATTATAATAGAGGGACTTCTTTAATATAGGGAGCAACATCAAGTAATTAAACGACACAAAAATTTTTTAAAAATTGATTTAATAAATAAATTTTTAATTAATTAAAATTATTTTATTATTTATATACAAATGTCTAAATTAGGGGTGGGCAAAATATGATTCAGCTCAAGGATCAAATTGAAACTAAATCTTATTTTATGATTTGGTTAACAATTTCCTTCCTAACAAGGCCACTTTAAATGGTTTAGTAAGCTGAATTAGATTGAATTGCTTCATATCAATTGAGTTTGGTTTTAATTTGAATTGAATATTTTTATTTTAATTAATTTTCATTAATTTTGTCATATCTTTTATTATTATATTTATGTACCTTATCTTTATTTGTATTTATATTCACTCTTGACATCTCAATTATACTCTATTATAAAGAAATGCAAGTATTTTTTTATGAATTTGTTGAATGAATGTATATCAAGATTTATGAATGTTAAAATTAATTCATATTCGATGGAAATATGGTATGATAAATTATTCAAAATAAAACCGATAATATAGGAGATAGAGTGAAGATTTTCTAGATAAGTTAGAAATTTTTTTCTTTTTCCTTAATCATTGCAGTTTGGTTATAAATTGGTTTGACGATTCGCATTTCTTTTCTTTTCTTTTTATCCTCTCTCATAAATGTCACGTGATTGAGATGACATTTTAGACAGAAAAGTCGGTTCGGCAAGGCCATATTATGTAATTCACATGGTGATTTTGAGAGGGAGACGTGTAAAACAATTAATTGTTGTATTTGCTGGTTACTTAATTACATCGCAAAGAAAAAGTCTACAACAAAAATTTGTTACAAAAACCATGGTGCTATGTGTTAGGTATAATAGTTATGAACAATGTCGGTGTAAATATACATATGAATTCTCAATTTATATTTTTATATTTTCATGTTTTAATTTATTCTATAAATCTCACTTTTTATCGTTGTTTGAAAATTTTTGTTTCTATAATTTATATTTTATATAAGTTTTACTCTATTTTAACGTGTGTGAAAATATATTCATCAAGATTTCGATATGTTTTCTTAAGAAAAATTTTATTTTTGTTATTGTTATACTACTTTGGACAAAAGCAAAAAAAAAAAATGTAAATATATAAACTACATAAATTTTATGAAAATAGTAATTATTATTAGTTAACTATTAATTAGTAATTAAATAATTGTTAATATATAATTATTTAACATTAGTAAATGAATTATGTACATATGTTATTATAATGTATTTTTGTAAATGTAGTCATTAAATTAAGTTATTGTTAATTAATTATTAATTAGTAGTAATGAGTCGTTAATTAATTGGCATAAAATTAATTAGCAAAATTTTTTGTATTCATTGCAAATAAAAAATACTTGTATGGTTTTGTAAAATTAGTCTTAAAAGTAAGTAGTTCTTAATTATCTGTTAATTAAATGTGATTAGTTGTTAATATATCATTAATTAGTTGTTATAAAATTAATTAGTAAAAAATTTTGTATTCGTTGCAAATAAAAATTATTTGTATGGTTTTATAGAATTAATCATAAAAGTAGGTAGTTGTTAATTATCCGTTAATTAAAAGTAATTAATTGTTAATATGTCATTAATTAATTGGTATAAAATTATTTAGTGAAAAATTTTGTCTTTGTTACATATGAAAAACATTTGTATGGTTTTGTAAAATTAGGCATAAATGTAAGTAGTTATTAATTATCTATTAATTAAAGTTAATTAGTCATTAATTAATTGTTATAAAATTAATTAGTGAAAAATTTTGTATTTGTTGCAAAGTGAAAATATTTGTATGGTTTTGTAAAATGAGTTTTAAAATTAATTAGTTATTAATTATTCATTAATCAAATGGGATTAGTGGTTACTACATCGTTAATTAATTGCTATAAAATTAATTAGTGAAAAATTTTGTATTCATTGCAAATGTAAAATATTTGTATGTTTCGTAGAATTAGTCATAAAATTAAGAAGTTAATAATTATCTATTAATTAAATGCAATTGGTTGTTAATATGTCGTTAATCAATTGTTATACAATTAATTAGTGAAAAATTAAATATTTGTTACAAAGTGAAAATATTTGTATGGTTTTGTAGAATAAGTTATAAAATTAATTAGTTATTAATTATTCATTAATTAAAGAAGATTAGTGGTTAATAGATCGTTAATTAATTGCTATAAAATTAATTAGTGAAAAATTTATATTCGTTGCAATTGTAATTTATTTATATGGTTTCATAGTATTAGTAAAAAAATTAAGCAGTTAACATTTATTCATTAATTAAATACAATTAGTCGTTTATATGTCATTAATTAATTGTTATACAATTAATTAGTGAAAAAAATAAATATTTGTTGCAAAGTGAAAATATTTGTATGGTTTTGCATAATAAATAGAGCCTGGACCTTTCAATCTTTCAATCTTGACTCAGCAAGCAAGTTATCGATCGCAAGCCATCTGGGATGGAGAGATAATCGGTGTTTCACTTATTTATTAGTTTATGTTGCATTAGAAATAAGAAAACATTTCACATGTTGTTAAGATAGGATTAAGCAACCCTCGCTATTTAACGATGTGAGTTGTCACTTCGTCGCGATGAATGTACCATCCCTTTCGATACTCAAATGTAATCATACTTACAACTAGTTAACTTTGAAGGTGTTAATCATTTGCCGTACATATCCCTTGGTTAGCACATGATTATAGTGTTGTTAGAGTGATGGCGTCTAAAGAAACACACATTCCACATGTCGACGGAAGAGTTTACAATCACACTATAGGATGTGGAGATATAGTTGAGACTCCCTGTAGATGAACGGGTAGTTGCAAGGAGTAGTTGCTTAGATTGGAGAGTAATATGCGAAGAATTGTTAGGGGCAAGACCGGGATCTAGTGGTAGGGGGTTGCATTAATATGATATGGCTCTGTAATATGTTCTAGCTTACCTTACCAAACATTGTAGTGCCTGCTGTAGTCAATAACCCTATGGTTGCTAGCTTGTGAACTCCATTAGTTGATTTTTTTTCTGCATATTTGGTGAAAATTCTACCATTTGTTATATTCTTCAATGCCTTCATTCACTTCTAGACGGAGCACTCGATGCAATTGTAAAATGTTTTCTTCACCAAAGCAATCACAAGTAACCATCGAGCCCCCTTAAATATGAAATTATAGCTTTCAACAACAATGGATGTCATATATCTAAACCGATAGCAACTATCATGAGCTAGCATCCATATATTTAATGGCATGTCATCAAACCATTATAATGCATCCAGTTTAATCATCTCTACTTACTCCATCACATAATTCAACTTGTGAGATTATGCTTGCAACTCGGCATATGTGACCAACTTTTTGCATTGAGTGTTTTTATGTGCCAAGTTGAAGTTGCTCGTAATGTGTCAGAGGTAAAACCGTCACACTGCAAATGAAGGCCACAATCCATTCGCTACTTTTTAGACTATTGATCTGATGCTTGCATGTTTATCCAATATAAGGCAAATGATTTTACAACCTTCATGTCTATTTCTTCAATATTACATATGCACAAGCAATTTTAAACAAGTTTTCAAATCTTATGCTATGTATGGGCAATCATATGAATACAATACCGCATACGGTCTTTTGGTAACTAATGTGAAGTTTAGGATTTACGCCCCCTCTTAACCGTGGGTTAGGGATTTGGATTATACCATTAGTACCCGGGTCTCACAATCAATTAATTACTCTTATCTCTTTATTGGAAATTGTTTCTTAATTTCAATGTCATAAGCTCAAGTGTTACTCACACACCAAGCGATAAACACCCTCAAGAACAGATCGAACTTGGAACCATCAAGGTGCGATAATTCCTTAATCACTTAGTTCGTACTTAGCGGAACAATAATCCTCCGATTACTTCTAATGCGTCCTGTAGCATTGATGACCTTTGATTTTATGCCATGTATCATGTAATGCACATTCGGTTTTAGCTAAGTCTAATTATCAATTCCTTTATATATATACATATAATGTAGTTGGGATAGAAATTGTTTTGTTTAATTAAACATTTTCTAAGTCTTTAAATTTATGCATATATATATGTACATGGGAGCAAACACTTATATATATATATATAAGATTACTAAATCTATATATTTAGCTAAAGGATAAGTTTATAAAACATATTCCCTTACAAATTTAGGAGAAACAAAAGAATATGTTTATTAAGTTTAAAAGATGAAAATTCATACTTAAGATTTTGTATGATTATATGTATAAATGTATTATATAAATATAGAGTCAAAATAGTTTTGTTCAAACATATATATATATATATATATATGTGTGTGTTGATAGTTAGATTTTCATATGTGTGTAATGGTATAGTTTGTTCCACAATATGTATATATATACACTATGTATATAAGGAAAAAGTAAGGTTTTATATTAATTTAGTGAAGAAAATAAGGTTGAAATCATGGTATTAAGTTAGTAATAGTGACATTGGCTTAACACCATCGTCCAGATGGTGACGTTTAAATTTTTAGACCCTTTTGTTCCTTATACTATTAAGACAATATTTTTGTGTTGTAAAGATGATATTCATCTATATCATCTAACTTCTAATTTCTTTACAAAATTTTATTCCCCATCTATTTTGCACTACTTCTAACTTCAAAATATTAACCACCACAACAATTATAAACACACATATACACACATAAGTTGATCATGCACTCCCTCATGCATACAAACAAACCAACACATACACTCTCGCACACATACATAATAGACATACACACACTATCACTAGGCATACACGCACTTATTCACATTAACAACTATGACATAATCTCAAATCTTGGTACACTAGCGTCTACACCACTCCGTCACACTCCAACACGCTCCCTACATTAACATGACAACAATAGCAATAGTAATAACAACAACTGCAGCAATAGCCCATCAATATAATACAGTTCACTTCACTCCACACACAATAGGGTAGGACACAATCAAAATAATTCAAATTCCATAGTGACCAAGATATATATATATATATTCAATACAATATATCATGAAATAAAATATAGTATATCATAAAGTTTCTCACTCAATTTGATTTCTTAACTTTAAAATTTTAAATAACTCTTGGGAACTTGCGTGAATCCAGATCTTTCACTTAATAATAAATGGATAACTAATTTAAAGTTAACTCTATTAGTTAAACTCATTAAATTTAAAGCAAAAATGAAATTTAAATATTTTTGTTTTTAAATTCGTATGGCATTTTAGCTTAAATTTCGAATTTCAAATTTACTTAGTAAGTGTTGTCTTGTTGTGAAGTACTCCTTCTAAGGGTTATAATGGCGCTTATGGTTTTTGATTCTTAGTTTGAATGAATAAATATGGATTTTTGAAGTTTTGACAGCATAGTGGTGCCTGAAAAGAAAGTGGCGGAGAAGAAGAAAAGAAAAAAGAGGAAAAGAAAGAAAGGAAAGAAAGAAGGGAAAGAATTGCAGTCTGGCGAGAGAAATGAAGACTCAGAGAAAAGAGAAGAATTTATTGTGATCCGGTGGATAATTATCCGGTTACGTACTAATATTTAATTATATTATTTAAATTATAATATTTTTATATTAAAATTTATATATATTAAATAAAATATTTTAAATATAAAATATATTAAAAAATTTATTTATTTATTATAAATATAAAATTATGATAAAATTTTAATTTTTACTTTTTATATGTTATATTTATTTAATATCTTTTTTTTTCTTATTTTTTCATTTCAAAATCTATTATTATTTATTATAAGATTTCTTTTATTCGTAACTTATTAAAATAGTATTAATATATTATAGTGATTAAATTTTTTATTATTACTCTTCTTAAAATTTTTAAATCACGAAAATTTTATACTTACTACTCTAACTTAGAAATACTTATTATTTCATTTATTTTCTTTAATTTTAGTATAGTTTTTTAAAATTTTTGAGATGCTTCAATAAATATATTCTTTTGTTGCTTAGTCATGTTAAAAATAAATAAATAAAGTTCTTTCAGTGAGTAGCTTACGCAATCTGCAAGAACTGTTGAGAATTTTTTTTTTCTTCCCTAAAGAAAAAGCTTCGTTCACGTTAGAGAAACACTATATAACGAGTAATCAACAACCAGATCAAGAAATGATCCATAATAGACACATGTCTCCTGCACATGGCTTGTTATTTCCAAAGTTTATCACATAGCTTTTTGTATGGACATGGCCATCGAGGCTTTAACGTCTCAAGATTTTTGGGTTATTCATATATGTAACATTCTACAATCTATGTTCTAAATTGTCTGTCCTGTATAATTCCATGCTCCTAAATTAAACAACATTTTAGATATTTATGGAGATACATTGGGTATCTACTGAATTATAGCATTACAATAATACATTTGTGTTTTTTTTTTTTTTTTTGTTTTATGTCTCATCTCTGCTTTGCATAAATGAAATTATGAGAGAATTAATACATTTACAATATCGAATTTAAAAAGGGGAGTACTGTAAATTGATTGCAATGGAAATTATCAAGAAATTTTGCAAGATAAATAGCTGAAATCGATGTAGTGACTCGTAAAAAGACAAAGAAAATAGCTTTGAATTTAGGATATGATCTGGAAAATGAATCCTCTCAATTCTTTTCAATCCTATAATGTGGGTTCCTATTTTGCCTTTCTTCTTGCTGATTGGAAACTTGGTCAATAAGTCATCTCCAATTGGTTATTATTGTAACCATCTTTTCCTATAATTAGAGAGGAGTGGAATCATGATGCTACATGACTTGAGCGGACTAACATGACTCGCATAAATGCAAAGGATACGGAAATCGATGATTTAGCTAAATTAGACAGCTCATTTTGTTAATGGCCTTGATATAAATATTAATTTTTTAATTAAATAGACCAAATTTGATTTTTTTTTCTTAATTGTAATTATAATTAATTAATAAATAAATAAATAAAACCCACTCTAAAAATTTGCAACTTTATGTAACACATAGGTAACTTACATTGAATTTTAATGAAAACTTCACATTTATGGCCACAAAAATTTTGGATTAGCCAAAAAAATAAAAAAACTAGTACTGCCCTAGAAACAAAGTGGGTTTATATTATTGATAGTATAAGGGTACATATATTAATTTAGTTAGGATGACTTATAAGTAAGGGCCTATTTAGATTGTTTGTTTCTTATTTATGTCTTATTTATATTTTATTTGTATTTAATCAGTGTTTATTTGAAAACTAACATTTGGATAAATTATCTAATTTACTTATATTTTAAAGTAAGGTTTAGGAATTTGTTTTTTCTAATAAATATATATGTGTAATTATATCTACTTTTTTTTTTCATTTGAATTTTTTGTGATCTAACAAAATACTTATATTCATGAAACTGACAAAAATAACAAACAGGCTCTAAATCCAAAACTATCAACCATGTGTTAATATATCCACCGAACTCCTATTAATGGTTTTGACCCGTCATTAACTCCGAAGAATTTGCAAGCTAGGTTTATTACGTTTAATAAATAATATATATATATATATGTATATATATATCCTATTAATGGTTTTGACTCTCATGAACACCGAGGAATTTGCAAGCTAGGTTTATCACGTTTAATAAGTATATATATATATATATATATATATATATATATATAGAGAGAGAGAGAGAGAGAGAGAGAGAGAGAGAGAGAGGATGAATAATAGCCATTTGATTTTATCAATGTCGGTAATGCAAAATATCCTGATATAGTTAGAACGATTTGAACGTGGATAAAATGAGAATGCATATAGACTTTTAAATGTAAGGAGACAAGGGGAACTGAAATCTCAAACTCCAAATTCGCTTAAGAGAACTCTAAACCTAAAAATGTAGAATGCGTTCAGAAGAAATTAGATTGGGTAACCTCTAAATACATATTTCTAGGAGCAATTCAACCACAGTTCAAAATTTAGGACTCAAACGTCATTTAAATTAATCAACATCCCATTTCATTGCAAATTTATAAATTTATTAAGATTTTATAAGATGTATATGGATTTCCAATTAATAATTTGAGCTAGTGTCTCACGGCTTTTACGTTTGTTTTATAAAATCGTAAATGCAAAGGAATTTATCTTTGCACTTTAATAACTATTGATAGCGATTTTCCAGTGGGCTTTAGGCTTACTAGAAGGTCTACCTCACCCCAGCCCCTAGTCATGGTCTAGTTTTCACCCTGGCCTTTGCTGGAAAGTAAAGCAAGCCTGCCGTAGCTATCAAGTCCTAGCAAGGCCTTTGACATGTAATGATTCGCTCCAAAGACCCATCGATGATGGGAAGAAGTCCATAACCGACCCATCTCCTAGGATTCTATATATCTAAAGACCAATGATGGGGAGAGTAAGTCAAACGCAAACTCACATCTCTCTCTCTCTCTTGCGTGATTCTTCCATTCCCTTATACTTAGCTAACTTAAGTATGCAACTGATAACTTATATATGTTTATTTTACAAGCTCATTTACTCTAAGTGTTATATAGATTCCAAATTATATAAGTTATTGATAAGCTGAAGTTTTAGGATGTAAAGAAATGAATGTATAAAGTAAATAGTGAGGTATCCACTCCACAACCATGTACTAGAGTGTATTAATTGTACACGCAAGGATGTGTATTGATATTTGGATGTTTGAATATATATTACTATGTTTCAAACATCCTTTACATAAGTTTTGCATTTATTTTCATATTCTTTTCTCTTTCAAAACCTTTACCATAAGAACTAAATTGTCTTCCTAAGTTTTGCAGACTTATGTGGTCATCAAGAACAAAGATTGCTATTTTGTTCTTGATAATTACACTTAGTTATATCTTAAAAGAGTTATGTAAATTCTTAGCACGCCTTTATGTAGGGCATGGAAAACTCTTTAAGAAAAGTGTTTCACGTGTATTAAGTGTTCTTGATTTTCCTTATCCCACTAATATTTTTTAGCAATCTTAAAGAGTTTTATGATGTGTAAGGGATGAAAATGATGATGGCAAAAGTGAATTAATGAATTATGAAAGGAGGTGCATGAAGACTACAAGTGATTTATGAAGTTAATGAAACGCTTAACATTGACCTTTCAAGACATTGTTAGAGATCAAAGCGATAATCTAAAGTCAAAGAATTTGAATGACATACATAAATGTGCAAGAAATTATATCTTTTTGATAAAACCAACTTCAAGGTAAGTAATCAAAATCAAATTTCTATATAAAATAATACTTTACTTGCAATAGATTTTTTGTAATATCATTGATTGGATATTTATGCTTCGTAAACAATGCTCATGTTACATGTTGGTGAACTAGTGCTAATCTAGAACTATATTTATATATCTTGCGTATAATATTTTTGGAAATTTTGTATCATAATTCATCAATATCTTAAAGGAAACAAAGTACGAAAAATGTTAGTGGAAGAAGATTCCAATCAATTATGAATCGATTCCATATGTACGTCACTAAAGACACATGTAGTAAAAAAAGAAAAGAAAGTGAAATGTAACCATTATATATATACATAGATACATCTATATATGTATTTAATGCTTACTACGAAGCAGAGTCTGTAGCGTTTAATTGAAGTCCAAAAAGTCTTACTTCAAAGAACCACTACAAAAAGAACACACTAATGTGACTATGATTATTTCATAATATTTTCTGTTTTGATTTCATGGTCTTGTGACTGTTTTGGCTTTGAATTGACTAATATGTTATTATTCTTAGACTATGATAATTTTAAGTTTTTTTTTTTTACCTCTTAATAAGGCATTTTTTATTTACAAATTTAAAATAATGAATATCTACAGTTCCTATAAAACGTATTAAGTTTTACTTAGTTTTTTACATGCCTACTACTATTAACTAGGTTATGTGGTCATCACAACTCAAATTTAATATGATACATAGAATGTTGGAATCTTAATCACACGAGTGACCCTCAATAACAATGATTATATCCTTTTGTTGCTTAGTCAAGTTAAAAAACAAATTAAGTTCTTTCGGTGATTAGCTTACGCATTTAGCAAGAATTGTTAAGAATTGTTTTATTTATTTATTTCCCTAAATAAAAAGCTTCATTCAAATTAAAAAAAAAAGAAAAGAAACACCCCATAATGAGTAATCAACAACTAAATCAAGATATGGGGGATCTAGTGATCCCATACATAATGGATACTACTCTCCTGCACTTTGACACATAGCTTTTTCTATGGACAGTGTCATCGAGGCTTTAAAGTCTTTAAGATTTTTGGGTTATTCATCTATGTAACATTTTACAATCTATGTTCGCAATTTTACTTTTGGTGAATTGTCTGTCCTTTATAATTCGATGTTCCTAAATTATATTTGTTGTATTATCATGCTTCTCCACCAAATTTGCTTCGCATTTTCCAAAAGGTAATAAAGCCATTTAGAAGCTGAAGAAAAAAAATCTTTTCAATGATATTAGAGTTGGTGAAATCAAGAAGCCAGACTTCATAGACCAGTGCCATCGCTATAACGTAGAAGATGAAAATAGTAAGGATTTTTTTTTTAATTTTATCAAACAGATATATCGAGTGCCCGTTAAGTTATAGCATTACAATAATATATTTGTATTTTTTTTTTCACACATCATCTCTATTTTGCATAAGTAAAATTATGAAAGAATTGATACATTTACAATATCGAATTGAAAAATAGGAGTATCACTATATCCTAATATAGTTAGAACTATTTGAATGTAAATAAAATGAGAACGAATATAAGCTTTTAAACATAAGGGAACAAGAGAAAATGTAACCTTAAACTCTATTTACCCAAAAAAAAAAAAAAAAAACCCTCCAACTCTAAATTCGCTTAAGAGAAAGAATGTGTTAAGAAGAAATTAGATTGGGTAACCTCTAAATACATATTCCTAGGAGCAACCACAAATCAAAATTTAGGACTCAAACGTCATTTTAATTAATCAACATCCTATTTGACTATAAATTTACAAGTTTATTAAGATTTTACAAGATTTATATGGATTGCCAATTGATAATTTGAGCTAGTGCCTCATGGCTTGTACCGTCGTTTTATAAATAATAAATGCGAAGAAACTTGTTTTGCTCTTTGATAACTGTTGATAGCAATTTCCCAATGGGCTTTAGGTCCCCTAAAAGATCTACCTCACCCCAGCCCCTAAGTCAAGGTTCAGTTTGCACCCTCTCCTTCGCTGGGAAGTAAAGTAGGCCTGCTACAGCTATTTTGTCCTAGCAAAGCCTTTGAGCCGGCCTAGGCGTTTAGGGGCATAGGAGGAAGTCCATCACCTATCCATCTCCTAGGAATTCACTTATCTCAAAGACCCCATCATTAAGTTGAAGACACAAATCACATATCTCTCTCTCTCTGAGTTTTATCGCCACGATTTCTTCATTTTTTCATATTTAACTAATTTAAGTATGGAAACAACAACTTCGAAATATTTTTAATGCTGACCAATAGTTTATATATGCCCATTTCGTAAACCCCCTTATTCTAAGGCTCAACAGCTGCAAGCAAGCTAGAACGAGCACTTCAACGGGAGCAAGCATCGCGCATCACAGTGACAGTAACATCATATGTCATGTCTTTCAACTACGTGCACTTTAAAACAAAACTAGCATGCCTTACTTAAAAATTATTTCTCTTGCTTTCATGATCCGATGGGAGATTTTTGGCATGATATAAAAACAAGTTGGAAGTCAAGCATATAGCCAACAATTTTTCCAAATAGAAAAGAAAGTATACAGCTTTCAATAATGACATCACTTATTAATGACTAATTCAAGCAAAATTATGATAAAGATATAAATCGAAAAATAAGTTATTATCAAATGACTAAAATGGCACAAATAATAATTTTTTTTTTTTATAGTCCGGAAGGTATTTCATATATAGATTGCACTTTGCTTCCTTTAAACTCTACCTAGTTTGACGGATTGGGTTGGAGGAAAAAAGCTGAACTTTTGCTTGTTTGTTTAATGCAAACCAAGTAATTGAATTCTAATCGTACTGGTCAGTTCAATTGAGTTAAACGAGAATTGATACCTATACCGCACAGCTCATTTATAAAACAAAAATGGTGAAACCAAGTTGAGTTTTAGTTTGATTAGGTTTTCACCGTTTCTTATTATTATTTTATTTAAAAATAAAATAATGATAAAGAGTGGTCATGAATCTCTATAAATCCATTTTAATATATGGATCATTTCATTGGGTGCTCATTACTCATACTTTTGGGATAGCCAAACTTACAACTTTTTTTTTTTTCTTTCTCTTCTTTTTTCTTTTCAAATTTTTAGTTTTTTTTTTAGTTTATTATTTCATTTGATTTATATATTTAATTACTTTGTTTACTTATGTTAATTTTGCCGATGAATGAGGGGCTACCATGTAGCAATTACAAATAGAAAAGTTAACATGTCTTAATTTGTAAACTGTCAAATAGAGGAAAAAAGGCGAGAAAAATTTATAACTCAAAATCAAGTAGAGAACGAGAAATGGTCAAGTCAAGCTTTAAGGTTAAATGTTTGATTTTGATAACCGTATAAAAAGCATGTTTTTAATATAGACAAAGTGGAAATGCATATAATGTGTAAATATAGAGGGAAAAAAAGATGAAATACCATCTTTAAATAGACCCCATCTTCTAAATTAGAATTTAAACTGAAGTTATAGTATTATTATTATTTTTAAATTAGGACTTATCAAACCACTATATGAAGAAGGGTTCTTTTCTTTTCTTCTTTATTTATTTTTTTAATTTTAGATTTAAGGTTTAAATTTACTAACTAACATGCTAATCGTATTTTTATTTATTAAAATTTATACCTGTGATTCGAAATTATTATATATCATATTCAATCAACTTTTTTTTTAACCATTCTAACTATTAATCAAAATTTAGAATTGAAGCATATTCGTCAATGATGCATCTATTTGGAAGCTTATTAAGATTTTACGAGATGAATTTTGAATTACCAATCGATAATTTGAATCGCTACATCATAACTTGTCAGCCGTGTATGAAAATCTCAAGCTTTTTTGATAATGATATCTCGATATTATATCTTTTACGCAGAACTATGTACTCTCAAATAAATCTAGGCTTACCAAAACATAACCCTATGTTTCTACAGGAGATATAATATATTGGGTGTCTTTTTCTTTTTACATATTTGTATTTTATCATTGTTTTCGACTTCCACGGTCTCTCACACGCTCACATGTCACGTAGATTCACGTGGTATTAAGTAAGAAATAAGAATCTATGGTTCAAATCAATATTTCACAAGCCACAAGACAACGAAAAATTCCTATGAAGAAAATGTATTTGGATCTCTTAATTTATTACTTTTTCTTAATTTTGCTCAATTTATCTCCTTAAAATATTATTATATGTAATAAATAAATAAGATTACAAGAAAGTTAATAACTGATGTCATTAGATTGTTTGAATTTTTAAGCAGTTAATGACTGATATAATAAGATTGTTTAAACTTCTAAATAATCTTAATAGTTAATTCATAAATTAAGAAGAACAGCAACAGCCAAAAAAAAAAAAAACCACCATGCTAAAAGGATGTTAAAAAAAATGAAAACAATTAATAACGTAAGACAAAGCCTAAAAGAAATTCAAAATTAAGTAAATTTTCAAAATTTTTCCTCGGCCGAAAAACGTAGATCTGAAAATCTTTCTCATCAAATAGCATGATTATCCTTTTAAGTTTTCTGTAGTTTTTTTATTATTATTATTCGTTAGTATAATAGTTAATTTAATATATTTAATAATAGTTTATTAATATCAACGGACAGAGACTAGGCACAGGACGAAAATAAGGGTAAGTAATTGTAATTCACCACTAATATATATGATACAAAATGAATGGTTCTTCAAACATATATATTGGTCAATGCAAACATGCAACTAGATATAGGTTATGGACTAGGTTGAATTAGTAATCCAATCTAAACAGGCCTACTAATTCATAGTTTAGGATAATTGGTTCAACTCAAATCAAAATCTATCAATTAGTCAATTCCAAGTTAATTCACATGTGAATCATTTGGTTCAACGAGTTTACATGATAAACTAGTTAAATCAAGATTAAAAGAAAAGGAGTTCTTGAGTTAATCTCGATTTATATATTTTTTATACAAAAACCAATGAATCCAAGTCAATTCAAAGCTAGGTTGAATCAGCCCCAGATCTACATACAACCATAAACAAATGAAGCTTATTTCATTGAAATTATTTGCTTCGATCGAGTTGATCCAAAATTATATGTCCTAATCTATGGTCTCTTTCAATTGCTTTTTAAATTACAAGATTCAACTCATTTCTGATACCATCAATACCATTCTTATAAATTTAAGAAATTGCCGAGAACATGACTCATTTAAGGACAGATACAAATATAAACCTCTTATTATCAATTCCAGCAACATGCCATCATCCGTAAATATATTTTAATTCCCCTAGGTTCAATTCCATGCTAAGGATTTGATTAGTCTTGCAGGTCTCCTATAAAAATAAGAATATAAAACCTTGCAATATCACCCAAATAATTCCCCTCCACCTATAACCTAAATGGAGAGTTGGCTCTACAAGGCTGCTCTTGAGGGGAATGCGAATTCCCTACTAAATTTTCTTAATGAAGATGCCCTAGCTCTCGATAGATTCATTGTAGGTCCTTATAGTGAGACTCCTTTGCACATAGCTGCAATGTTAGGTCATGTTGAATTCGCCCATGAAATCTTAACTCGAAAACCCGAAATGGCAGGGATATTGGATTCTCAAGGTGCAACACCCTTGCACCATGCATCAGCTAAAGGGTATATTGATATAGCCAAGGAATTGTTAATGGTAAACCCTGAAGCGTGCTTCGCTCGCGATAAATATGGGAGAAATCCTCTACACGTTGCTGCTGCGA
Source organism: Laguncularia racemosa (assembly GCA_037954665.1). Lineage (NCBI taxonomy): Eukaryota > Viridiplantae > Streptophyta > Magnoliopsida > Myrtales > Combretaceae > Laguncularia > Laguncularia racemosa. Next base: position 672,660 of record JBBMOL010000087.1, read on the forward strand.
AAGGCCAAGTTGTTCTGTTGAAGGAGTTGATGCAAAATAGACCTCTTGCTGTATTTGAGAGGTTGGGAAATGGTGATACCATTCTTCATTTGTGTGTCAAAAATAATAAATCGGAGGCCTGGAAGATTTTGGTTGTGGGTATGGATTATGAGTTCATAAACTCAAAGAATAATGGTGGAAATACAATCTTGCATGTAGCTGCAGCAAATAAGCAAATTGAGGTATGCGTGTATATGAAAATTATATTGTATCTTGATATTTCAATAATGGCACTATATTTAAATCTTCATAATCAAGTTACGGTGAGGTCATAGTATTAATCCTACTATGCTCTTATGATTCAAAAATAGGTTTAGACCTTATGATTAGTATCACAGTTAGAAATATTAAAAATCGTAAATATATATATTTAGTTAATTATTAGCTGCATAGGTTTCTTGTTAGAGAATTATTTATAGCATTTTGCCAAATTATTTAGATTGCTGGAATAATTGCCAAAAGTATGAAATAGTTAGTTATTGTGAATTTTGTTTACTTATGCAAAACGCGGTCAAGTTTTTTTTGGTTCATTTACTCTCAACGAAGTTTGATTAAACTTTTAATCTATATATAAATTAACTCTTTACAGTGTTTATTTAAATCTTAATCTATACAAAAAGTGAGCGCTTTCGAATGCTTAGTTAAATTTGTAATCCATACACGTGCATTTTTCTAGAACCTTAAACATTTTTCCTCCCTCATATGATGTTGTTACAATCGCCAGACTATACATTTCCTGACATCTGAGACAGCAATTGAAGTGAATTCAGTAAATCAAAATGGTTTCACTGCATTTGACCTAATGGCACAAAATAGAGGCTCAACCACATGCATAGAGACCATCAATCCTGAGCCATATGCAACACAAATTCTCAGTGAACACGCTTTGCCAAGAAATGAAATAACCGAGTCCCTTGGTTCCGAGCCTAAGACCAAATCGTTCAGAAAGCACTTCAAGATAAAGGATGATTGGATCGAAAGAAAGCGAAATGCACTAATGGTAGTAGCATCCTTAACTGCGACGATGGCATTTCAAGTCGGTGTCAACCCCCCTGGAGGACTATGGCAGGACACTTCCTCGGGGGAGAATGGCTCAACCTCACATACCGCGGGGTTTTCCGTAATGGCAGCTAACGATCCAGCATTATACTCCAGATTTTTGGTCTCCAACACGATTGGATTGGTTACATCTCTTAGCATCATCCTGTTACTTGTTAGCGGGCTTCCTTTTAAACACAAAATTGCTGTGTTGATCTTAATGGTGATAATATGGGTGGCTATTACCTCCATGGCAATCACATATATGATTTCCTCATTTGCTTTCACACCAGAACATGAAAGGAGCAAGTTGTACGAGGTACTAAAGTATGCAATCATCGTTTGGGTAGGATTGGTGACACTGCTGCTTTTTGCGCATGTTGTGCGCTTGATGATGAAAGGAATGCGAAGTTTGGCACGAAGCTTATTTCCACAAATTAGGAAAGAGAATTATAGATCAATGGCTTGTAAAATCATGCTTAACATACGCAATAGCGGAAACAAGAGTCCTTTTTATATACCTCAAGCCATTGCAAAGCAAATAGTTATCCTGCTCGGTGGAGATTGGTTTTGCGTCTCGGTTTTGGTTGGTACTTCTAAACTTTAACTCACTCAAAATTGATGGTGTATTTTTTTTTTCTTGTAGAAGTGAGTAGGCTTAGGGACCTCCGAAGTACTTCTATTTAAACTCATTCCATCAATGAGTTGTTCCACAAAAATAAGAAGCATTTGGAACGGTTGAAGAAGTTGTTGCACGTTCCTGATGTTGTGGGATTCGTGTTCCTGATATTGTGGGATTCATGGACCATATCTTGCGGTTGTTTGTTACCGAGTAAATAGGAAAGGAAAACCAACATTCTCTCACTTGGTCCATGTATTTCATAATTTATCTTAATGAGAAACAAAATACATGAATCATGGTGATAGATCCTCTAATGACGAGCATTATCTCCCATGTATTACAATGCATTGTGCCTCTCAACCCCATAGAACTTGATGTTTATTCAAGGTCTAAACTTAATGATATTTCTCAAAATGAATAAACAAGATGTGTACACAAGGCCAAATGAGAAAACATCAACTGAATAAGAGTTTCATTAACATCAATTACATATACAATGAAAGATTACATTATGGAACCAAGTCCCATTCTCATTACATGATCCTTAAAATTCTTTGGTTGCATGCCTTTAGTTAAAGGATCAACTATCATTAACTCAGTGCTAATATGCTCAATGACCAATTTCTTTTCCTTAACACGTTCTCTTATGGCCAAGTACTTGATGTCAATATGCTTACTTTGACTACCACTCTTATTGTTCTTAGCCATAAATACAACAGCTGAGTTATTATAGTACAATCTTAATGGCCTAGAAATAGAGTTGACAATACTAAGCCCAGATATAAAACTCTTTAACCATACACCATGTGAGGTAGCCTCAAAACAAGATATGAACTCGGCCTCCATCGTGGAAGTAGCAGTTAAGGTCTCCTTTGCACTTCTCCATGATACGACCCCACTGGCAAGCATGAAAACGTAACCAGATGTTGATTTACGTGAATCAACACAGCCAACAAAGTCCGCATCGGAGTATCCAATAACCTCCAGATTATCGGTCCGTCTATACATGAGCATATAACCCTTTGTCCCTTGAAGGTATCTCATTACCTTCTTTGCAGCTCTCTAGTGGTCAATACCTGGGTTACTCTGATATCTCCCTAATATCCCAACAACAAATGCAATGTCAGGTCTGGTACAGACCTGAGTATACATTAGGCTTCCAACAACTGAAGCATATGGGATGTTTCTCATTTGTTCCTGCTCGAGCTCATTTTTGGGGTATTGGCTTAAGCTGAATTTATCACCCTTCAAAATGGGTGCTACACTCAGTGAACAATCTATTATCCGAAATTTTTCTAAAACTTTATTGATATTGGTTTCTTGAGACAAACCTAAAATGCCTCGAGATCTATCCCTGTGGATCTTAATGCCAATGACATAAGATGCCTTATCTATATCCTCCATATCAAAGTTCTTTGAGAGAAATTGTTTCACCTCATATAGCAAACTCTTATGATTGGTTGCAAGTAAAATATCATCCACATATAGCACAAGAAAACAAATTTTACTCCCACTGACCCTTTGGTATATACATTGATCCATCATGTTTTCTTCAAAGCCAAATGAAGTGATGATATCATGGAATTTCAAATACCATTGGCGGGAGGCTTGTTTTAATCCATATATGGATTTATTAAGCTTGCAAACCAAATGCTCACCTTCACTAGAAGAGAATCCTTCAGGTTGTTTCATGTAAACCTCTTCCTCTAGATCACCATTAAGGAAAGCCGTTTTCACATCCATTTGGTGCAACTCCAAATCAAATTGTGCAACCAAAGCCATCATTACACGAAGGGAATCTTTCTTAGATACAAGAGAAAATGTCTCTGTATAATCAATTCATTCCCTTTGAGTGAATCCTTTAGCAACGAGTCTTGCTTTATGTCTCTCAATATTGCTTTGTGAGTCTTTCTTAGTTTTGAAGACCCATTTGCATCCAATGACTTTTACACCATTAGGCAACTTGACGAGATTCCAGACTCTGTTAGATGCCATTGAATCCATCTCTTCTTTCATGGCATTATGCCATAAGTTTGAATCCTTAGAAATCATGGCCTGTGAAAACGACTCAAGATAATTTTCGGCTCCAACATTGTAGTCACACTCTTGTAGATATACAACATAGTCACCAGGAATTGCTGATTTCCTTACTCTAGTAGATCTTCTCAATGCTGCATCAACATTCTCCTGAGGAGTAGGATCATATTGTTCAGCTTAATGAAGTTAATGAAACGCTTAACATTGATATTTCAAGACATTGTTAGAGATCAAAGCGATAATCTAAAGTCAAAGAATTTGAATGATATACATAAATGTGTAAGAAATTATATCTTTTTGATAAAACCAACTTCAAGGTAATTAGTCAAAATCAAATTTCTATATAAAATAATACTTTACTTGCAATAGATTTTTTGTAATATCATTGATTGGATATTTATGCTTCGTAAACAATGCTCATGTTACATGTTGGTGAACTAGTGCTAATCTATAACTATATTTATATATCTTGCGTATAATATTTTTGGAAATTTTGTATAATAATTCATCAATATCTTAAAGGAAACAAAGTACGAAAAATGTTAGTGGAAGAAGATTCCAATCAATTATGAATCAATTCCATATGTACGTCACTAAAGACACATGTAGTAAAAAAAGAAAAGAAAAGAAAAGAAAGTGAAATGTAACCATTATATATATACATAGATACATCTATATATGCATTTAATGCTTACTACGAAGCAGAGTCTGTAGCGTTTAATTGAAGTCCAAAAAGTCTTACTTCAAAGAACCACTACAAAAAGAACACACTAATGTGACTATGATTATTTCATAATATTTTCTGTTTTGATTTCATGGTCTTGTGACTGTTTTGGCTTTGAATTGACTAATATGTTATTATTCTTAGACTATGATAATTTTAAGTTTTTTTTTTTTACCTCTTAATAAGGCATTTTTTATTTACAAATTTAAAATAATGAATATCTACAGTTCCTATAAAACGTATTAAGTTTTACTTAGTTTTTTACATGCCTACTACTATTAACTAGGTTATGTGGTCATCACAACTCAAATTTAATATGATACATAGAATGTTGGAATCTTAATCACACGAGTGACCCTCAATAACAATGATTATATCCTTTTGTTGCTTAGTCAAGTTAAAAAACAAATTAAGTTCTTTCGGTGATTAGCTTACGCATTTAGCAAGAATTGTTAAGAATTGTTTTATTTATTTATTTCCCTAAATAAAAAGCTTCATTCAAATTAAAAAAAAAAAAGAAAAGAAACACCCCATAATGAGTAATCAACAACTAAATCAAGATATGGGGGATCTAGTGATCCCATACATAATGGATACTACTCTCCTGCACTTTGACACATAGCTTTTTCTATGGACAGAGTCATCGAGGCTTTAAAGTCTTTAAGATTTTTGGGTTATTCATCTATGTAACATTTTACAATCTATGTTCGCAATTTTACTTTTGGTGAATTGTCTGTCATGTTCCTAAATTATATTTGTTGTATTATCATGCTTCTCCACCAAATTTGCTACGCATTTTCCAAAACGTAATAAAGCCATTTAGAAGCTGAAGAAAAAAAAAATCTTTTCAATGATATTAGAGGTGGTGAAATCAAGAAGCCAGACTTCATAGACCAGTGCCATCGCTTTAACGTAGAAGATGAAAATAGTAGGGATTTTTTTTTTTAATTTTATCAAACAAATATATCGAGTGTCTACTAAATTATAGTATTACGATAATAATTTTGTATTATTTTTTTTCACACATCTTCTCTACCTTGCATAAGTAAAATTATGAAAGAATTGATACATTTACAATATTGAATTAAAAAATAGGAGTATCTGACGCAGCGCGGAAAGCGTAACGAAACGAACCCGAATAGGGATTGGTTTCACAACAACAAAGAATAACTCTTTGATGCAAACTTTAGTTGCGCACAACCGAAGAACAGAGAAAATCTCTCTCAAGGTGTATTTCAAAGTATATAAAAATGTATCCTAACATGTCTGACAAAAGAGTATTTATACTTCTCCGTAAAATACCTAAAAGGAGAAGATCTAAGCGTACACGTGGAAAAAAATAATGATATATACGTCTATAAACTATCGCATACACAGCTGTGCCTCTAGGCCGTATATGTTTCTGGGCATGTGATGAGCGCAGTACACGGCCGTACCTCTAGACCGTGTATGAATCTGTGAACATTCCTGACCGAATACACGGTCGTGCCCCTGGCTATGTATGGGGGCCGTGTATGCTTCTATGTGATATCCTGATCGAGTACACGGCCGTGCTTCAGGCCGTATGTCGAGACCGTGTATGATTCTGTGGGATTTCCTGAATAGATACACGATCGTGTCTTAGGCCGTGTGTCTTTCTGGGAGTTCCCTTCATCCGTTAGACGACAGTGTAACAAGCCGTGTATCAGCTCGTGTCTCCTGTATCTCCATCATTCTCTCCCACCGATGGAGAACTCGACCCCGAGTTCTTGTCAAGATATAACGACGTGTCATCAGGGTGAAAAGGTGATAAATCCGCAAGATTAAAAGTACCAGAAATGTTCATACCTTCCGGAAGTTGTACAACGTATGCATTGTCGTTGATCTTGTGCATAACTTTATAAGGTCCATACTTTTTGGGTTGAAGTTTCTCATATCTACCTGTAGGGAAACACTCTCTTCGGAGGTACACCATTACCTAATTGCCCACGATAAAGAGTTTCTTTCGTCTATGCTTATCTACAGCCCCTTTGTATCAGGTGTTGGCTTCCTCTATCTTCCGTCTAACCTCCTCTGCAGTGGTTTGGTATTGTCCCGCCATATGTTTAGCAGCCACATCACCCACCATGTCCTTGGGTAATTTGATCAAATCCAACGCATGTTGTGGTGTTTTAGTGTAGACCACTGAGAATGGTGACTTCCCAATAGTTCGGTGGACGAAACTATTGTAAGCGAATTCAGCCTGAGCCAATGCTTGATCCCACTGCCCTGGCTTCTCATGGCAAATACTTCTGATGAGGTTTCTGAGGGTCCTGTTAGTTACCTCTGTCTGGCCATCGGTTTGAGGATGAGCGATGCTGCTGTAATTTAGAGATGAATCAAACATATACCAGAGAGTCCTCCAAAAGTGACTAAGGAATTTGCTGTCTCTATCGGAGGTAATGGACTTTGGTACCCCATGTAACCGCACCACTTCCTTGAAGAACAACCTTGCAATAGCCCGTGCATCTACGGTCTTTCTGCAGGGAATAAAATGAGTCATCTTGGAAAACCTGTCAACTACAACAAACACAGAGTCAGCACCTCGTTGGGTACGAGGCAAATCAAGTATAAAGTCCATCGACAAGTCCTCCCAAATGTTTGCCGGCACGGGAAGAGGAGTATATAAGCCAGTGTTTTGGGATTGCCCCTTCGACACTTGACAGATGTAGCACCTTTCCACGATTCGATACACATCCCTCCTTAACCGAGGCCAAAAATATCTTTCAGTAACTGCAGCTAGGGTCTTATCTCTGCCCATATGCCCCGCCAATCCACCACCATGCAGGTCTCGGATAAGCTTCTCTCGTAAGGAAGATTCAGGAATGTACAGCTGATTCCCTTTCATTAAGTATCTCTCATGGATATGATAGTCGTCACAAGGTTCTCTATTGGCACACTTAATCCACATTTCCTTGAAGTCCTTATCCCCTTCGTATAGCTCTTTCAGTTTCTCAAAACCGACAATGTCCACACTTAGAGTAAGTAGGACGTCTGCTCTTCTGCTCAAAGCATCTGCGACCTTATTCTGCACACTCGACTTGTGCATTAGTTTGAAAGGAAACCTTTGTAAGAACTCAATCCACCTAGCGTGCATGTCCTTACTAATCCGGGTTTGACCACTCAAGTGTTTAAGAGCCCCGCAGTATGAGTATAAGATGAATTCCTTCCCAATCAAATAGTGCTCCCATACTTTAAGGGCTCTGACCACAGCGTAGAATTCCTTGTCATATGTAGACCGAGTCCTTTTTGCTTCACACAATTTTTCACTATAAAAGGCGATTGACCTTCTTTCCTGTGATAGTACTGCCCCAACTCCAACCCCGCTGGCGTCGCAATCCACCTCGAATAACTTCTCAAAATCTAGTAGCGTTAGTATAGGAGCGCCACACAATTGTTGCTTCAAATTCATGAAGCTCGTTTCAGCTTCTTCACCCCATTGGAACTTACCCTTCTTCAAACACTCAGTCAAGGGGGCGGCGACTGTACTAAAGTGCTTAATGAATCTTCTGTAGAAACTAGCTAGGCCAAGAAAGCTTCTCAACTCAGAAACGGTTCGCGGAACAGGCCATTCTCTAATCACTTTCACCTTTTCGTCATCCACCATTACCCCTTCACTACTGACTACAAACCTAAGGAACAACAGTCGCCTTGACATGAACGTGCACTTCTTAAGATTAGCGAACAGTTTGTTCTCTTTTAGTATAGATAACACGCATTTCAGATGCTCAAAATGTTCTTCTTCAGACTTACTGAATACTAAAATATCATCGAAGTACACAACAGTGAAACGACCATTGAAGGGTTTTAATACCTGGTTCATTACCCTCATGAAGGTGCTCGGTGCGTTACTAAGACCAAATGGCATCACCCCTCCTTGGTCTTGAATGCCGTCTTCCACTTGTCTCTAGGGCGGATCCGAATTTGGTGGTACCCACTCCGCAAATCTATCTTGGAGAAAATAGTAGCGCCATTCAACCGATCCAACATATCCTCGATGAGCGGAATAAGGAATTTATACCCTATGGTAATCTTATTGATAGCTCGGCTATCAATACACATCCTCCAGCTTCCATCTTTCTTGGGAGTTAACAAGGCTGGAACCGCACACGGACTCAAGCTGTCCCGAATAAACCCTTTGTCCAAAAGCTCTTGGACCTTCCCTTGCAGGATCTCGGCCTCCTTGGGACTCATCCTATAATGCGGGAGGTTTGGGAGACTTGCTCCGGGCACCAGATCTATCTGGTGTTGAATGTCTCTCAGTGGCAGTAGACCTTCAGGTAGATCATCGGGAACCACCTCCTTAAATTCCTCCAGTGGACTCTTTACCGCCTCGGGTACTTCCCCATCAATCTCCTCCTCTCCTTCTGCCACAACTTTTACGATGAGGGCGTGTACCACCCGCGACTCCCTCAAGTCTTCCATCACTTCCTTCTCTGATTGAGTGACGGTTATGAACGAACGACTCTCAACTTCCTTTCCCTTTGTGCGTCCTTCCCTCTTCAGTGGTAACAAGGTGTACCTCACACCCTCCTTCTCCAATCTATACACATTCTCCTTGCCCGCATGTTGAGTGTCCACATCAAATTGCCATGGTCTCCCGAACAAGATGTGACAAGCATCCATGTCTACAATATCACAAAATGCTTCATCGCGGTACTTCCCTATTGAGAAAGGTACCTTGCATCTCTCCTTGACTTCAATCTTTTCGGCTGCTTTAATCCAACCAATGGTGTACGGATTCGGGTGCTTCTCTATAGGCAACTGCAGTTGTTTCACCACCTCCCTTCCTATGATGTTTTCGCAACTATCACTGTCTACTATTAGCTCAAACAACTTTCCCATGATAGTACACCGTGCGCGAAACAACTGGTGTCGCTGCGTGATCTCTTCTTGCTTTGGGGTTAGCATCATGCGCCGAATTATATAAGTTGGTTCTGCTGCTTCTTCTTCCTCCTCATAATACTCTCCCTCTCCGTCAGGCTCACAGCAAACCTCTTCATCGTCCTCCCTATCAAGGACATTTACGCTTCTCCTCGTAGGACATTCGTTTGACCGATGACCCAATTGATTGCATCTGAAACATTTTCCCAAGATAGGCTTGGCATAGGGATTATTTTGCTTTTAGGCTCCCTTCTGCTCCATCGACTTCTTCCCCTAACTCTTCTCTTCCCTCTTAGTAATGTCTTCAGTAGGTTTGTATGGTGTAGTTTTACCTTTCTCAAATTCGGACCTACTACCACTACCCACTACTTCACCTACACATCCCTTCCTTCCTCCTCCATATCTACTCCCCTGTTCCTGTAACACTAGCTCTGCTCGGAGAGCCAAATTCTTTGCCTCTACTAGAGTCCTTACCATCGTAACCTCAATCTTGTCTTTAATTTGGAGCTTCAGTCCTTCCACATACCTTGCAACTTGCTGGCATTCGCTTTCCCTCAGATTGTTTCACTCAGCCAACCTCATGAACTCCGCCGTATACTCATGCACTAAGCGTTGTCCCTGGCGGCACCGCTGATATTGCTGAAACAATATCTGCTCATAGTTCGGGGGTAGGAAATCACGTTGCAGCAGCTGTTTCATGCGATACCATGATCTCACCCGGTGTCTTCCTTCCCTTTGCCTCCTGCTCTGTAGCCTCTCCCACTACGCCGAAGCACCACTCTTCAACATGCATGCCACCAACCTTACTCGACGGTCTTTAGGAATTTCCATATAGTCAAAGAACCGGTCCACTTCCGCAATCCAATCGAGGAAACCTTCGATATTAAGGCTGCCATCGAACCATGGAATGTCGACTTTCAAATGGTAGTCTCCTCCGTCCCCCTGGTCATAGCCTCCACGGTTCCTCCTATAATCGCCATCTCTAGGATGGTTCCCATGATGAGTCACCCGATAACCACCACCTCTACCACCGCGTCCTCGCTGTGGCCTACTCCCATACGTATCATCACTCTCTTCACTGGACTCCTCATCCCCTACACGTTCCCACCTGTTCTCAATGACAGGTCGGATTACGCGTCCCCCGAACTCCTCCACTACACGTAGGGGATTCCTACCAACGCCTCCGGCCCTATTGGGGTCTACCACTAAGGCGTCGAAACGCTCGATCAGTTTATCAAGGCGTCGTTCCATACGTCCGACCTTCTGATGCATTGCGTCGAACTCTACCCTTGGAACCCACTGATGGTTCCCTTGTAACCTCGCATCTTGAACACCGTCAAGAACACGACCGCCGTCAACACCGTCGTTAGCCGACATCTCCGTAGGAAATTGCCTTGCTTTGATACCAACCGATGCAGCACGGAAAGCGTAACGAAACGAACCCGAATAGGGATTGGTTTCACAACAACAAAGAATAACTCTTTGACGCAAACTCTAGTTGCGCACAACCGAAGAACAGAGAAAATCTCTCTCAAGGTGTATTTCAAAGTATATAAAAACGTACCCTAACATGTCTGACAAAAGAGTATTTATACTTCCTCGTAAAATACTTAAAAGGAGAAGATCTAAGCGTACACGTGGAAAAAAATAATGATATACACGTCTATAAACTATCGCATACACGGTCGTGCCTCTAGACCGTGTATGTTTCTGGACATGTGACGAGCGCAGTACACGACCATGCCTTTAGGCCATGTATGAATCTGTGAACATTCCTGACCGAATACACGGTCGTACCCCTGACCGTGTATGGGGGCCATGTATGCTTCTGTGTGATATCCTGATTGAGTACACGGCCGTGCTTCAGGCCGTGTGTCGAAGCCGTATATGATTCTGTGGGATTTCCTGAATAGATACACGACCGTGTCTCAGGCCGTGTGTAAAGGCCGTGTGTCTTTCTGGGAGTTCCCTTCATCCGTTAGACGGCCGTGTAACAAGCCTTGTATCAGCCCGTGTCTCTTGTATCTCCATCAGTATCACTATATCTTAATCTAGTTAGAACTATTTGAATGTAAATAAAATGAGAATGCATATAGGCTTTTAAATATAAGGGAACAAGGGGAAATGTAACCTTAAACTCTATTTACCAAAAAAAAAAAAAAAAAAAACCCTCCAACTCTAAATTCGCTTAAGAGAAAGAATGTGTTAAGAAGAAATTAGATTGGGTAACCTCTAAATACATATTCCTAGGAGCAACCACAAATCAAAATTTAGGACTCAAACGTCATTTTAATTAATCAACATCCTATTTGACTATAAATTTACAAGTTTGTTAAGATTTTACAAGATGTATATGGATTGCCAATTGATAATTTGAGCTAGTGCCTCATGGCTTGTACCCTCGTTTTATAAATAATAAATGCGAAGAAACTTGTTTTGCTCTTTGATAACTGTTGATAGCAATTTCCCAATGGGCTTTAGGTCCCCTAAAAGATCTACCTCACCCCAGCCCCTAAGTCAAGGTTCAGTTTGCACCCTCTCCTTCGCTGGGAAGTAAAGTAGGCCTGCTATAGCTATTTTGTCCTAGCAGAGCCTTTGAGCCGGCCTAGGCGTTTAGGGGCATAGGAAGAAGTCCATCACCTATCCATCTCCTAGGAATTCATTCATCTCAAAGACCCCATCATTAAGTTGAAGACACAAATCACATATCTCTCTCTCTCTCTCTCTCTCTCTCTCTCTCAGTGTTATCGCCACGATTTCTTCAATTTTTTTTTATATTTAACTAATTTAAGTATCGAAACAACAACTTCGAAATATTTTTAATACTGGCCAATAGTTTATATATGCCCATTTCGTAAACCCCCTTATTCTAAGGCTCAACAGCTGCAAGCAAGCTAGAACGAGCACTTCAACGGGAGCAAGCATCGCGCATCACAATAACAGTAACATCATATGTCATGTCTTTCAACTACGTGCACTTTAAAACAAAACTAGCACGCCTTACTTAAAAATTATTTCTCTTGCTTTCATGATCCGATGGGAGATTTGGCATGATATAAAAACAAGTTAGAAGTCAAGCATATAGCTAACAATTTTTCCAAATAGAAAAGAAAGTATACAGCTTTCAATAATGACATCACTTATTAAGGACTAATTCAAGCAATACTATGATAAAGATATAAATAAAAAAGAGGTTATTATCAAATGACTAAAATGGCACAAATAATATTTTTTTTTATAGCCCAGAAGGTATTTCATATATAGATTGCACTTTGCTTCCTTTACACTCTACCTACTTTAAGGGATTGGATTGGAGGAATTGCTTGTTTGTTTAATGCAAACCAAGTAATTGAATTCCGATCGTACTGGTCAGTTCAGTTGAGTTAACCGAGAATTGATACATATGCCGCACAGCTCACTTATAAAACAAAAATGGTGAAACCAAGTTGAGTTTTAGTTCAATTAGGTTTTCACCGTTTCTTATTATTATTTTATTTAAAAACAAAATAATGATAAAGAGTGGTCATGAATCTCTACAAATAAGTCAAACGATCCATTTTAACATATGGATCACACTCATCATTTCATCAGGTACTAATTACTCATACTTTTAGGATAGCCGTTATCTTCTAAATTAAAATTTAAACTGAAGTTATAGTATTATTATTATTTTTAAATTAGGACTTATTAGTGAAGAAGGGTTCTTTTCTTTCCTTATTTATTTATTTTTTTAATTTTAGATTTAAGGTTTAAATTTACTAACTAACATGCTAATCGTATTTTTATTTGTTAAAATTTATACCTGTAATTCAAAATTATTATATATCATATTCAATCAACTTTTTTTTTAACCATTCTAACTATTAATCAAAATTTAGAACTGAAGCATATTCGTCAATGATGCATCTATTTGGAAGCTTATTAAGATTTTACGAGATGAATTTTGAATTACCAATCGATAATTTGAATCGCTACCTCATAACTTGTCAGCCTTTTTTTGTGTGTGAAAATCTCAAGCTTTTTTTATAATGATATCTCGATATTATATCTTTTACGCAGAACTATGTACTCTCAAATAAATCTAGGCTTACCAAAACATAACCCTATGTTTCTACAGGAGATATAATATATTGGGTGTCTTTTTCTTTTTACATATTTGTATTTTATCATTGTTTTCATTGCTAATAGACTATCTCATAAATAACTTTCAACTTCCACGGTCTCTCACACGCTCACATGTCACGTAGATTCACGTGGTATTAAGTAAGAAATAAGAATTATGGTTGAAATCAATATTTCACAAGCCACAAGACAACGAAAAATTCCTAGGAAGAAAATGTATTTGGATCTCTTAATTTATTACTTTTCTTAATTTATTACTTTTTCTTAATTTTGTTCAATTTATCTCCTTAAAATATTATTATATATAATAAATAATTAAGATTACAAGAAAGTTAATAACTGATGTCATTAGATTGTTTGAATTTTTAAGCAGTTAATGACTGATATAATAAGATTGTTTAAACTTTTAAATAATCTTAATAATTAATTCATAAATTAAGAAGATTTATTTCCAAAAAAAAAAAACACTCCTATTTTATGTTCTTGTAACAGGGACCTAGTGACACTTCGATCTAGAAACAAGAACAGCAACAGCCAAAAAAAAAAAAAAAAACCACCATGCTAAAAGGATGTTAAAGAACGATGAAGAACAATGAAAACAATTAATAACGTAAGACAAAGCCTAAAAGAAATTCAAAATTAAGTAAATTTTCAAAATTTTTCCTCGGCCGAAAAACGTAGATCTGAAAAATTTTCTCATCAAATAGCATGATTATCCTTTTAAGTTTTCTGTAGTTTTTTTTTATTATTATTCGTTAGTATAATAGTTAATTTAATATATTTAATAATGGTTTATTAATATCAACGGATAGAGACTAGGCACAGGACGAAAATAAGGGTAAGTAATTGTAATTCACCACTGTACAAAATGAATGGCTCTTCAAACATATATTGGTCAATGAAAACATGCAACTAGATATAGGTTATGGACTAGGTTGAATTAGTAATCCAGTTTAAACAGGCCTACTGATTCACAGTTTAGGATAATTGATTCAATTCAAAACAAAATCTATCAGTTAATCAACTCTAAGTCGATTCACATATGAATTCTTTGGTTCAACGAGTTTACATGATAAACTGGTTAAATCAAGATTAAAAAAAATTAAGAACAATTCACATAAATCAGAAGATCTTGAGTTAATCTCGATTTATATATTTTTTATACAAAAACCAATGAATCCAAGTCAATTCAAAGCTAGGTTGAATCAACCCCCTGATCTACATACAACCATAAACAAATGAAGCTTATTTCATTGAAATTATTTGCTTCCGTCGAGTTGATCCAAAATTATGTCCTAATCTATGGTCTCTTTCAATTGCTTTTTAAATTACAAGATTCAACTCATTTCTGATGTCACCAATACCATTCTTATAAATTTAAGAAATTGCCGAGAACATGACTCATTTAAGGACAGATACAAATATAAACCTCTTATTATCAATTCCAGCAACATGCCATCATCCGTAAATATATTTTAATTCCCCTAGGTTCAATTCCATGCTAAGGATTTGATTTGTCTTGCAGGTCTCCTATAAAAATAAGAATATAAAACCTTGCAATATCACCCAAATAATTCCCCTCCACCTATAACCTAAATGGAGAGTAGGCTCTACAAGGCTGCTCTTGAGGGGAATGCGAATTCCCTACTAAATTTTCTTAATGAAGATGCCCTAGCTCTCGATAGATTCATTGTAGGTCCTTATAGTGAGACTCCTTTGCACATAGCTGCAATGTTAGGTCATGTTGAATTCGCCCATGAAATCTTAACTCGAAAACCCGAAATGGCAGGGACATTGGATTCTCAAGGTGCAACACCCTTGCACCATGCATCAGCTAAAGGGTATATTGATATAGCCAAGGAATTGTTGATGGTAAACCCTGAAGCGTGCTTCGCTCGCGATAAATATGGGAGAAATCCTCTACACGTTGCTGCTGCGAAAGGCCAAGTTGTTGTGTTGAAGGAGTTGATGCAAAATAGACCTCTTGCTGTATTTGAGAGGTTGGGAAATGGTGATACCATTCTTCATTTGTGTGTCAAAAATAAAAAATCGGAGGCCTTGAAGATTTTGGTTGTGGGTATGGATTATGAGTTCATAAACTCAAAGAATAATGGTGGAAATACAATCTTGCATGTAGCTGCAGCAAATAAGCAAATTGAGGTATGCGTGTATATGGAAATTATATTGTATATTGATATTTCAAGAATGGCACTATAATTAAATCTTCATAATCAAGTTACGGTGAGGTCATAGTATTAATCCCACTATGCTCTTATGATTCAAAAATAGGTTTAGGCCTTATGATTAGTATCACAGTTAGAAATATTAAAAATCGTAAATATATATATTTAGTTAATTATTAGCTGCATAGGTTTCTTGTTAGAGAATTATTTATAGCATTTTGCCAAATTATTTAGATTGCTGGAATAATTGCCAAAAGTATGAAATAGTTAGTTATTGTGAATTTTGTTTACTTATGCAAAACGCGGTCAAGTTTTTTTTGGTTCATTTACTCTCAACGAAGTTTGATTAAACTTTTAATCTATATATAAATTAACTCTTTACAGTGTTTATTTAAATCTTAATCTATACAAAAAGTGAGCGCTTTCGAATGCTTAGTTAAATTTGTAATCCATACACGTGCATTTTTCTAGAACCTTAAACATTTTTCCTCCCTCATATGATGTTGTTACAATCGCCAGACTATACATTTCCTGACATCTGAGACAGCAATTGAAGTGAATTCAGTAAATCAAAATGGTTTCACTGCATTTGACCTAATGGCACAAAATAGAGGCTCAACCACATGCATAGAGACCATCAATCCTGAGCCATATGCAACACAAATTCTCAGTGAACACGCTTTGCCAAGAAATGAAATAACCGAGTCCCTTGGTTCCGAGCCTAAGACCAAATCGTTCAGAAAGCACTTCAAGATAAAGGATGATTGGATCGAAAGAAAGCGAAATGCACTAATGGTAGTAGCATCCTTAACTGCGACGATGGCATTTCAAGTCGGTGTCAACCCCCCTGGAGGACTATGGCAGGACACTTCCTCGGGGGAGAATGGCTCAACCTCACATACCGCGGGGTTTTCCGTAATGGCAGCTAACGATCCAGCATTATACTCCAGATTTTTGGTCTCCAACACGATTGGATTGGTTACATCTCTTAGCATCATCCTGTTACTTGTTAGCGGGCTTCCTTTTAAACACAAAATTGCTGTGTTGATCTTAATGGTGATAATATGGGTGGCTATTACCTCCATGGCAATCACATATATGATTTCCTTATTTGCTTTCACACCAGAACTTGAAAGGAGCAAGTTGTACGAGGTACTAAAGTATGCAATCATCGTTTGGGTAGGATTGGTGACACTGCTGCTTTTTGCGCATGTTGTGCGCTTGATGATGAAAGGAATGCGAAGTTTGGCACGAAGCTTATTTCCACAAATTAGGAAAGAGAATTATAGATCAATGGCTGCCAACAGGGGAGTGCTCTAGACTCTTGAGTGGATTGATAGTGAATTCTATATATGTGTAGATGTAGAAGTATAAGGAAGCTTGCAACATTTCTTGACGCTGTAATGCTACAAATTTCACACGTTTTCAAAAAGTATTGTAATTTTGACAAATGTTTGCAATAAATTGTCTATGGGCATTTCGTTTGCATTTTTAGTTAACTAGGCATGAGAATATTTCTACTTAAAGGATAATAATAATAATAATAACACCAGCAATGATAACCCATCGGTTTGATATCATAATATATATTTGCATAGAAGACTAGATAAGATAACGTGAGTAGAATTTGAAACAACGTTGTTCTCTTTCTTTGGTTTTGAGTCTTTATGTCAATTGTCAACATACCATAGATAGCACCAAGAGGTAAGGTAGGAATTTTCCTTTTGTCCTTTCTCTTTTTTTCTTTAATTTTTTTAATCAATAAAATAGGTAGATACATATCATTTGTGCTATTGAAGAGACCAATGCCCATCGATCGATTTAAATCTTCTTCCTTTAAAATTTGTTTGTAGTTGAATCTATTTTAAATGTTATGACGCTTCATTTGTTCAGGATGTAATCTACTTTAACTTTTATTTAGATGTCATCCAATAAATATATACATTGATTGGAAAGTCCTACAAGGATCAAATTGGAGAAACAACATATTAAATCAAATAAATAACAAATAAAAAGGATTGTTCTGGTTTCTCCGGTTTTTTTATTTGACGTTGGTTTGAAAATTTTGAGACATTTGATTTAGTTTGTTTTGTTGGTTTATGATAGCTTGTCTAATAATATTCTTTTAACTTGTGTATAAAAAAGATTCATTAATTAGTAGGTCCATTTCATTATGCTAAAATAGTTTAGCCCATCACAAAACTTGATTAGCTCACTTATTCTAGCATTACTCATTTTTAGGGATGTAAGCAAACCAGCATAATTGGGTTTTTAATCCATTTGACCTACTAAAATTTTTATAGGATTTGAGATAGGTTATAGTTTTTTTTTTCTAAGAAAAAGAACTCTATTGAATTTTGAAAGGATAATGTGATAAATGTTATACTAACAAGAATAGAAGATTTGGTGATGAATTGGATTGATACACTCATTGCTGCGATGGACTACAAATATATACACATCGCAATGAACAAATATGGTAAGATATCCCTAATTATAATGCACATCTTCTCCTAAAATAATGCTACAAATTCGAAATATATCCCTAATTATACTCCTATACAAATCATCTAAATATTTCAAGAATAATTACAAAATAACTGACATATAATTTCCTAATACTCCCCCTCAAGTTGGAGAGTGTAGATTAAGAACTCTCAACTTGTTGCATAAAAACTCGAACTACTCTTTGCTAAGAGCTTTTGTAAAAATGTTTGCTAACTGCATCTTTGTAGAGACATAACAAGGACAAATCACCCCAGCCTGTAATTTTTCCCGAACTATATGACAATCAATCTCAATGTGTTTTGTACGTTCGTGGAAAACTGGGTTAGCAGCAATGTGTAAGGCCACCTGATTATCACAAAACAACGAAGCCGGTTTATGTAATTCAACCTTCAAATCTCGAAGTATATACCTCAACCATGTTAACTCCAGACAAGTGTTTGCCATAGCCCTATACTCAACTTCTGCTGACGACCGTGAAACATTCGTCTGTTTCTTTGACTTCCAAGAGATGAGTGATGACCCAAGCAAAATACAATAGCCAGAAACAGAACGTCTAGTAGTACAACATCCTCCCCAATCTGAATCACAATAGGCACTGAGTGTTAAATTATTTTCAGATGGTAAAAACAAACCCTGACCCGATGACTGTTTAATGTAACGGAGAACGCGCAGTGCTGCTTCCCAATGCGGCTTTCGAGGCATGCTTATGAATTGGCTTAGTGTACGTACTGAATACACTATGTCTGGTCTGGTAACTGTCAAATATATTAATCTCCCAACTAGTCTTCGATACTTACTCGGGTCATGAAGAACTTCGCCATCTTCATCTGTCAATTTTAAATTTTGTTCCATTGGGAACCTTTACGGCTTCACACCTGATAATCCTGCGTCTTGTAAAATGTCTAAGGCATATTTTCTCTGAGACATAAAGATAACTTTCTTTGAACGAGAGAATTCTATTCCCAGAAAGTATTTTAACTCACCAAGATCTTTGATAAGAAAATGCTTGAGCAGATGACTTTTCAGTAACTTGATCTCATGCAGATCATTATCCGTTAACAGGATTTCATCAACATAAATAAGAATGGCAGTGAACTTTTTACCTTGAGACTTAGTAAAAAGTGAATAATCCGCCCGTGACTGTATGCAACCTACCGATTTAATAGTACTTGCAAAAGTGGAAAACCAATTGCGAGATGCTTGTTTCAAACCATAGATGGATTTTTGAAGCCGACATACCAGATTCTCCCCCTGTCGGTGAAGGCTAGGAGGTGGAGTCATATACACCTCTTCGTGCAAAGTTCCGTGAAAGAACGCATTGTGTACATCAAGTTGATGGATATACCAATTTCGGGAAGTTGCAACTGTTGACAAACAACGAAGAGTGGTGAGTTTTGCAGTTGGAGAAAAAGTCTCCTGATAATCTATACCTTCAATCTGTGTGTACCCCTTTGAAACTAAACACGCTTTATAGCGCTCAATTGTCCCATCTGAATGATATTTAATCTTGTAAACCCACCGACAGCCTATTGGTTTGTGCCCCAGAGGAAGGGGAACCAACTGCCATGTGTTATTTCGTTCTAGAGCCTGAAGTTCAGCGGACATGGCTTGGCGCCAAAGAGGATCACGGTCGGCTTGTTCGAATGAGGTGGGTTCAGATTGTGCTGTCAAGAGAGCTAAAAAAGCACGATGATTTGGAGAAAAACGAAAAATAGATAAATGAGAGGAAAGAGGATACCTTGTACCGTGACGAGAACTAGGTTGCGTCGAAGAGAGATTAGCCTGAGAAGACATGTCGTAGTCTTTCTGTCATACTAGTCGCTAGATAGAGCAGGTGGAATGGCGGAGAGGTGGTGCATCAATGGAGGTGGACGACGGAGAAGATGGGTGGTGTGTTGCGGAAGGTGATAGAGAGACTGTAGGTGACGAGGATGGTGGGGATGATAAGGGTTCGGGTGAAGCAGTATTAGGTGAAAGTGGAATGAAGTCAGTATCCTGATGAGGCATGGGAAGCGTGATATTGGGAGAGGAATTTGGAGAAAATATCGGCAAAGGATTCTCCGGTGAGCTGTCGAAGGAAACATGTGGAGGGAAAGGGAAACTTGGTGCGGAAGTTTGAGGAGATTGGGAATGAGAATGGAAAGGGAATATATGTTCCCTAAAATAGACTTCTCTACTAACCGAGATTTTCTTTGTGTTTAAATAAAAAATTTTATACCCTTTTTGGCCATGTGGATATCCCATAAAAACACAAATAGAGGCTTAAGGGTTAAATTTTTGTTTAGGGTGAACGTCGGTTGCGTAACACTCTCAACCAAAGACACGCAAATGTGTAAGAGAAGGAGGCCGATTATATAAGACCTCGAAAGGGGACTTGTTGGACAGTAAAGGTGTTGGGATTCGGTTTATGAGGTAAACTACTGTTAAAACACACTCCCCCCAAAATTCAAGTGGAACGTTTGATTGAAATATAAGAGAACGAGCAACATTTAAAATGTGTCGATGCTTGCGTTCTACAATTCCGTTTTGTTGCGGAGTATAGATGCAAGAAGTTTGGAGCTCAATTCCTTTATTTTGAAGAAAAGTGCAAATGGGAATAAATTATGTGCCATTGTCCACCCTTATTGTTTGAACATTTGTTTGAAACTGAGTTTTGACAAATTGTACAAAATTGATTAACAAAGATTGTGTCTCTGATTTATGAGACATGAGAAAAATCCATGTGCAGCGTGAAAAATCATCGACAATTGTGAGAAAATAGCGCAAACCAATGTGAGTAGGAATTTTATGAGGGCCCCAAACATCACGGTGCAAAAGGGAAAATGGAAATTTTGTTGTTATTGAACTTTTGGGAAAAGGCAAGCGTGTCTGCTTGGCCTTCGGACAAATAGCACAATTATTCTCTAATTCTTTATGATTTGAAGGAAGTAAATGTGACAACAATTTAAAACGAGAAAAGGAAGGATGACCCAAGCATAAATGCCATAAGTCAGACAGCTGAGAAACATGGAAAACAAACGATTTATCCTCTAATGGAAGCATGTAGTATAGGCCACCACGTTGTCTACCCGAGCCAATCGTCTTCCCCGAAACCAAGTCCTGCACAATACAATAGTCAGAAAAGAAGAGAATGCAACAATTCAGATCTTTCATTAGCTTACTAGCGGAAATCAAATTCAAATTGAATGATGGAACGCATAGGACATTTTTAAGTATCAATTTTGGATTAAAAACAACAGTTCCAGTGTGTGTGATTTGTGATATAGCACCATTCGGTAAATTGACATTTGTAGAATTAGAAGGCTTGGGTTCAATTAACAAAGATGGGTGGGAAGCAATGCGATCGGTGGCGCCAGAGTCCAGAATCCAAGAACTTGTACTACTAGAATTAATAGACACAAGAGTCGATGGAATCAAACCTGCAGCATTAGCGTATGCATCAACATTATCGGAGTTATTGTGATTCAGGGCATTGATTACCTGTGCCAACTGTTGAATTTGTTCTGCGGTGAATCCCTACACTCCACTAGAAGAAGTAGAAATAGCTTAGGATTCTGCCACATTTGCTGCTGGTTGGTTCCGTTGCCCTTTAAACTGTCTCGACTTATTATTGTTCCCGTTCTTCAACCGGCACCAGGAACCTTACTTTGATACCATAATAAGAATAGAAGATTTGGTGATGAATTGGCTTGATACACTCATTGCTGCGATGGACTACAAATATATACACATCGCAATGAACAAATACGGAAAGATATCTCTAATTATAATGCACATCTTCTCCTAAAATAATGCTACAAATCCGGCAATATATCCCTAATTATACCCCTATACAAATCATCTAAATATTTCAAGAATAATTACAAAATAACTGACATATAATTTCCTAATATATACCCATCGAGAACTTGAAATTGTTAATTTTTTTATATAATTTAATTAATAAATATTACTATATATTTAATAAATAATTTTGAAAAAAAAATGTTGAGTACATTTATAGGTTCTTGGTCTTTATTTCATTGTATTTTAATTGAGCAAATTAGTGTAGAGAGAAATATTCTTTTTGTTTTATGTTTATGGTTGTGTAGCTATGATATTTAAATAATTGGTTCTTGGGTTTTTTTTTTTTTTTTAACATGAATGCAAAGATGATATTATGATTTACTACCTTGTATGTTTGTATCTTAACAAATTGAATCACAATGGCCAATGTTTCTCATTTTAGTTTGCAAATGTATAACCTAATTGTTATTTTTTCATATTTTTTGTTTGTTTTCCCCCTATTGAAGATGGAAATGAATGTAGTTATCCAGCATTAGCACATTTTTTTTTAATCAAGTAGTATATATATTTATTATTTGATATGAATTTCTCTAGTTATTTAATCCTCTTTTATTAGGGTGCTACAGCACGAAGCGCATGGGGTTGTTGTTTGCGATCTAGATATATATGCAACTTGTAAGAATGAATCAAACTAAACTCAACTCACCCTCAACTTAGGTGACATGACCCCAATCCTAGCAATTGCTTTAAAATGTGGGTTCTCTTCGTTGTTAATGACATTGTGTTAAATTGTTGATTTTTATTACTGTTGCGTTACTGAAAGTATTGTTCTTTTTTATTTGATTTATGGTTTGATAAGGTGAAATTTTGAGGCTTTGTGTTAATTTCTAAAGATCGGGGAAAAAAAAACAAAAGCTATATACTAACTCTAGAACTAAAAAAAAAAAAACAAACCATTCAAGTGATGCAGCAATAGCAAAGAAAAGCAAAGCTTTAAGAACATTTCGTTCTTGTTTCCTTTTAGCCAAATAGTGTTATGAGACAAACATCTAGTCATAGGTTGATTAACAACAAATTCATGCCCTAAATTAGACAATACATGTAACTAGAATCTTTATATTGACACTTTATGTAATGCAGATATGGAGGAATTTGAAATGCCTATTGATGCAAATCTCATTGGCCTTGAGGAAGAGGAAGGCCCATTCCCATTGCCCGGATCTAAAATGGAAGCACCATCAACAAATCCAACAACCATAATATTATGGTTGTTTGTACTGTTATGAATCCATGTTTTAAGATGAAGGTTGTTGACTTTGTGTTTCCTTCTATTTATAGACCAAATGCATCTGTAAAGACTCAAAATGTTAGAAACATTTGTTATGAGCTAATTTAGAAATATTAATCAAGAGGTAAATCTTGGCTTTCTAAAAGTTTGAATAGTAGTAATAGTTCTTCTATGGATATTTTAGCAACTACTTATATTGTTCTTTTCGAATCTATAAGAAAATCAAGATTGATGCAATACTTACGCACTATTAATGCTAATGGCTAGGAAAATTCAGAGTTCGATCACTATTTAGAAGAACCTATGCTACCTTAGAGTAACAATTTTGATATTCTTAGTTGGTGGAAAGTAAATAGAATTAAATATCTTACATTACAAGAACTAGCTAAGGATATGTTAGCTATTCCTGTGTCTACAATTACTTCTGAGTGTACATTTAGTACTAGTGGATGAGCAATTATGTCGTGCAAAAGCAGACTAAATCCTAATACAATAGAAGCATTTATATGCAATTAAAGTTAGTTATTAAATGAGAGGAGGGGTAAAAAAATTTGATAATACAATAATGAGTTCTTTTATATATGAAATAACTATTATTTTCTTAGTCTCTAATATGTTTTATAGGGTGTTTCCCCTCTTTTGATAGGTTCAAAGATAGATGATGAAGAAGATGAGATGTGAAGACTATGAAAGTCAAGTAAAAATTACCAAAATTATAGGATTAATGCCTTTATTATATGTTTTAGAATTTTTTTATTTTTATTGAGACTTATTAACTACATTTTATTTCTTTATATTATTTATTAAGTTGTATAGTTGGTTAGGTAATTTATAAATTATTGTAATTAAAAAGGTTTTTATGTTAGCAACTTTATTTACTGACATTAAGACTTTGGAATAATATGAAAATACATATTATTAGATATGTTGAAAGTGCAAATATTATTTATTTCTAAGAACATAGCCATGTTTTAAAAAAAATAGTCATAATAAATAATTAAATATCTTAAACTAACAATAGAATTAAAAAAAAAAATTCTAACAGGTTTAGGATGGGTTTCAAGTTGCTTATTGAAGCCCTATAAGATTTAGGATAAGTTTAGAAATTTCTATAGGATAACGAGATTATTGAACTTGACCCAAGCCCATGCCTCTTACATCCCTACTCATTTTTCAATATATTAGGGAAATTTTTTTTCCATTAAACTCCTATTAGCTCATATTTCTTTACATCATTTAGAAATTGATGGAAAATAGTTTTGTTGTGGATTATTAACTGAAAAATAAACATATAGTTTACTTATTATGTTAAATTATTCAAAAGAATGACCTTATTTTTCAAGAGATTATAGGTTGATTTGTTTAATCTAGCTATTGGTAATAGACCAAGTAAAAATAAAAATCTCAATTTATTTGTTAAACGAATACAATAAGGATCAGCCTGTCTAACTCAAGCCTATGACAAATTGAGTTATAATAACACCTTTTTATCTTTTTTGGTCCATTCAAATTTAGGTTTATTCTCTTATAAAAGATTAAGAAGATGAGTCATACTAGGGAGGGAGAAATAAATAATAAAACAAAAACAAAAATACCCATGTTTTAGGAGAAAGCTTTAAGCTTAGCCCAGTATACAAGTAAGAAAAGGTGTGAATAACTTAAGCCTGTTATGATAGTTCATTCCTTTGACATCGATACACCCCTTCAATGACATTATTTCTAGTACACATGACATAGGCAATGACATGGATCATGATTCGCAACAAACATTAGCCTCCATTTGCTAGTGTGAGGTCTCATTTCCTTTATTCTATGGCCTATGACCACCTATATAAATCACAGAATGTGACAAAACCATCAATTTCAAATCTTCTCTCTAAAGTTATATTTATTTATTTTTATCTTTTATTTTTGGCCAAAATTCTATATGGAGTTTACACTATTTTACACCTTTAACATACATTGGGGTGGTTTAATCATGAGGTGAGTTATTTGAATTGGGCTCAAATCAAATGGAGGCATAAAACTATACCTACACTCCCAAATTATCATAAGAAAATTAAAAACATATCAATCCCATAAACAACCTAAATATATGCTAAATTGAGACCTTACAAGTTTCTCTTTCTATCGATAGAATCTTATGTATATATATATAAACTCAATTACAAATAAAATAAAATCAATTAAGCTTTCTATTGATTCCATAAATATAGATTAATCATATAATGAAAGACAATTTAGATTTTATTCTATTATAAATATGAAAGTTATAAATAACACAACTATCCATATATAAGGATTCTAAATGCTTTATCAAAATTATATATCAATTCTAAACTAGAAAAATAACAACGTCAAGAATATTTGAAATTGTTTTTTCCATTTGTATAGCAAGCATGATGGTATTGATATCCAAAATTGCCCCAAATTTAGAAAACTAAGAATGGAAAAAACTATTTAGAAAAAAAAAATAAGAACTCACTATTTACCTTTTTTTATTTGAGTTTTCAACCTTTTTTTTTTTAAATTTGAGTCCTTAATGTTTTCAAAACCTTACAAAAAAAAGAATTTTCGTCAACTTTATTAAGTTTTCTATCAATCTGTTGATGCATATTAACTTTAAATTATTTTATAACAATTAAATAAAATGATAATATTAAATATATTTATTTATATAAAACAATAAAAATTAACATTAAATATATTTAATGATATAATATAATAAAAATAAATAAAATATAAAAATAATAACTAAAATTAAGAAAATGAGCTAAAAAAATTTATGTGCATCCTAATTATCTTGAGTAACTAACCTAAGATTAATTAAAAGTCAAAACATATTCAAATCGAAAAAATTTTTAACATATTTGATGAAAATTTAATTTTTAGAAGATTTTAAAAATATTAAAATTTTAAATAAATAAATATTAAAAACTAAAAATATCTTCTCGATCATGCAAATCCTTCCCTAATGAATTGTACTTCCAAGTCCGAACGAAGAGGTAAGACTCAACGTGTTGTCCAATTTAACCATCGCACACGGTGCACCTCTTGGCCTTGTCAATTACGTTTCATGTCTTGTCCTGTTACTCATGTCAGAGTGGTCGAACTCTGCCACCCAATCACTTTTCGTCAACGTAACAACCAACGGCAAATGGAGGGACGATCATATTAGCATCTTGGTTGGTGTTAAGAATGTTTGTATTAGTTATTGCAAACCCAGGATGTATTCATTCTAGTAGTTAAGTTTCGGAAGTTATAATAATATCACTAATATTCAACTCTCGCCGACCGTGTTCATGAAGTGGTTCATATATCTAGCTGTAGGTCTAAGTGAGAGCATAGGGAAGATGTATCTATTAAATATAGTTGTAAATTTGATCAATATTTTTTTTACCCAAGTGGGGGGCTTATTTTTATATTTCTTTTTTTTCCCAAGGAATTTGGTACTTCACTCTTAAATGATTTATCTAAAAACTTTTTATTCCATTGCAATCACAAAAACAAGAGATTTAAAATCCATCATTATTCATTTTGATCCATTCATCCGAGCATTCTCTATCTTAGATTTCTTTTTTTTTTTTTTTTTTGTCAAGCCAGAATAGTATTATATTAACAAATTATCAAACATATTACATAGTTTATTACCAGTATTATCAAAAGCATAAGAAGAGTCTTATGAAAGAAAGGATTCTAAAGCTGGAGGAAATATAAATATCCAGTTTCTTAGATAAGACTTCAATCAAGTTTGTGCTATCACCCAATTTACTATCTTATTAGCCTCACACTTGGTTAAGCTAAACTTTATTGACTTAAAACTAAGGAACATAATTTTGATGTCATGAGTGAACGTGACCAATTGCCAAGAAGGGTTCGATGTTGATGTTAAAGATTTAAAGACAATCTTACTGTTCATTCAGAAAGTAACTTCCTACCAACCTTTCATCCTAGCATAATTTATAGCTTTCATAACAACCAAAGATTTAGCAGAACTAGATGAGCTTGTGAAACACAACTTTGCTCGATATATTGTTAAATTTGAACCATTGAAATCATATGCTAAATTTTGAGATGTACTAAGATTTCTAATATAAATCTCAAACCTAGTTTTAAACTATTTAAGAAAAAACAAAGAGCGTATTGCTAGGAGGATCGCTTCTCCATTCATAGAGAAAAGAAACATCGTGACAACATGCTTGACATCAAAATTCTAACCATGCTTTGATACCGGTAAATGTTCATAAGAAACAAGTCTCATATAATACAATAAAATAGCTTTTTATGAAGAAATCAAGAGTAACTTAGAAAAAACTTAATGGATAAAAAGGATAAAAAGCCAAAAAATCCAATATGTTAACTAAGATATTATCTAAAAATAAGAATAGAATAATCCTAGAAATATTGAAATATCATAAATGACAAGAGAGCAATTAAAAAATAAAATAGGAAAGAGATTGTAATACGCAGTTCTCGGAGGACGTTGATTGGATATTCTCTAGCTTTGTCTATTGTCCAATCACTCAAGTTCCCCCTCATACTCACATCAGTGTTAAGCTTCATCCAGACAAAATTAATTAGGATTTCATATCACGTGTTAAGATTTCTTAAAAAAAAAAAACATAATATATAATACGGTTACACGAATTATCGGCCCTACTCCAAGTAGTTAAGAAACTACCGAGAACATGACTCATCAAGGGCAGATCGAATTCAACCCGTTTACATCGAGAATATTACTAGTGAGAAGTTAAGAAACTACCGAGAACATGGCTCATCAGGGACCAATTCAAACATAAAACTCTTTTAGTCAACTCCGGCAACATGTCATCACTCGTGAATATATTTTATTACTCTGACTTTAATTCCTTGCTAAGGATTTCATTATTTTGGCAAGTCACCCACAAAAATAACAACACACACAACCTTACAATATTACCCAAGTATTTCCACCTATAAAAAAAATGGAGATTCCGCTCTGTAAAGCTGCTCTTGAGGGGAATGTGGTTTCCCTACAAAAAATACTTAATGAAGATCCACTAGCTCTTGATAGATTCATTGTAGGTCCTGATAGTGAGACTCCTTTGCACATAGCTGCAATGTTAGGTCATGCTGAATTCATCCACGAAATCCTAGCTCGAAAATGCCGAATGGCAAGTATGCAAGATTCTCAAGGAGCATCACCCTTGCATTATGCATCAGCTAAAGGGTATATTGATATAGTCAAGGAATTTTTTGTGGTAAACCCAGGTTGATGTGTTGGGGGAGTTGATGCGAGCTAGACCTGATGCTGTATTTGATAAGTTGCAAAATGGTGATACCATTCTTCATTTGTGTGTCAAAAATTATAAATTGGAGGCCTTGAAGATTTTGATTGAGTATGTGGATACTAAGTTCCCACACTCAAAGAATAATGATGGAAATACAATCTTTGATATAGCTGCAGCAAATAAGCAAATTGAGGTATGTGTATAATTGTTAAAATCATTATTCTATTTTTACGATTCTATAAGTTTACGATTTTATGAAACATTTTTAAGTTGAGTCGAATGTTAAATCATTTCTATATAAACTTGCTTACATATAAAATTAGTAAAATCTTATATTTTTAACCAAGTTTACCAATTTTACATATTTTAATTAAACGGGTTAAAAATTAAAAAATATAACTTAACTTTCACAAAATATGAATATTATTAGTTTTCCAAAAGAATTAGAATTATAATATAAGATAATGTTAAAAATAATACCAATAATGATGTTAATATTAATAATGAAGATGACAACAATGATGGTAATGGTAAAAAAAGAGTTGGTGATAATTTTGACTTTTAATGATAATAAAGGGATTGGTGATTTTTTTTAGTATTCTATTTTATTATTATAATTTATTTTTTATTAGTAATATTATTTATATTATAATTTTATATATTACATTAATAACTTATACTAATTTATTTGTAATATAAGCATATAATTTTTATTATAAATTGTAACTAAAATTTATTTAATTTTTTATTTCATCTTATGTTTTTTTTATTATTATATTAAAAATCTCTATAACTTTAAAAGCTACTTTATATAGATTATAAAAAAATTTATATTTTTACATTTCAATTCTATAAACTTTTTGGCAATTCTAAGTAGAATTGCAAATTTAACAACCTTGTATATCTATGTATCTGAAAATTATATTGTATCTTGACTTCTCTTGCATATAGTATGCAGAAAATATATCATGGATGGCACTATAACTAAATCTTTACAGGTATTAATCCTACCATGCTCTTATGATTCAAAAATAGGTTTAGGCCTTATGATTAGTATTACAGTTAGAAATATTAGAAACCGTAATATATATATATATATATATATAGTTAATTATTAGCTGCATAAGTTTCTTGTTAAAGAATTATTTATGGCATTTTGCCAAATTATTTAGATTGGTGGAATAATAGCCAAAAGTATGAAATAGTTAGTTATTGTGAATTTCGTTCACCCACATAAAACGCAGTCAAGTTTTCTTTGGTTCTCTTTCTGCTCAAATTTTATCTTTTTATGGAGTCATAAATAGGAATTCATAAATGAATTGGTTCATTTACTCTCTAGAAATTTAATTAAACTTTTAATCTATATAAAAATTGACTGTTTACAATATTTATTTAAATCTTAATCTGTACAAAAAATGATTGCCTTCGTACACGTGCATTTTTTTAGAATCTTAAACATTTTTTCTTCCTCATATGATGTTGTTACAATGTGCAGATTATGCATTTCTTGACATCTGATAGAGCAATTGAAGTGATTTCAGTAAATCAAAATGATTTCACTGCATTTGACCATATGCCACAAAATGGAGGATCAGCCACATGCATAGAGACCATCAATCTTGAGCCATATGTAACACAAATTCTCAGTGATCACGCTTTGCGGAGAAATGAAATAACCGAGTCCCGTGGTTCCACGCCTAAGAGCAAATCGTTGTGGAAGTACTTCGAGATAAAGGATGATTGGACCGAAAGCTGGCGAAGTGCACTAATGGTAGTAGCATCCTTAACCGCGGCGATGGCATTTCCAGTCGGTGTCAACCCCCCTGGAGGACTTTGGCAGGACAATTCCTCGCGGGAGGATGGCTCAACCGCACATAGAGCGGGGTATTGGATAACGGCAGCTAACGATCCAGAATTATACTCCAGATTTTTGTAATTCAACTCGATTGGATTGGTTACATCTCTTAGCATCATCATGTTACTTCTTAGCGGGCTTCCTTCTAAAAGCAAATGGTCCGCGTTGATGTTAATGGTGATAATATGGGTGGCTGTTGTCTCCATGGCAATCACATATATGATTTCCTTATTTGCTTTCACACCAGAGATCGAAAGAAGCAAGATTTACGGGTTACTAAAAGATGCAATCGTCGTTTGGGTAGTATTGGTGACACTGCTGCTTGCTGCGCATGTTGTACGCTTGTTAATGAATGGAATGCGAAGTATGACACGAAGATTATTACCACAAATTAGGGAAAAGTATTTTAGATCAATGGCTGCCAACAGGGGAGCGCTCTAGGGTAGATTGATAGTGAATATTATATATGTGCAAATGTAGAAGTATAATGAAGTTTGCAACATGTCTTAAGGCTGTAATACTACAAATTTCATGCGTTTTCAGAGAATATTATAATTGTGACAGATGTTTGCAATACACATTGTTTATGGGCATGTCGTTTGCATTTTTGGTTAACTAGGCATGAGAATATTTCTACAAAGGATAGCAATAATAGTAATACCAGCAATGATAATCCATCATTTTCAAATCATAATATGTATTTGCATAGAAAACTAGATAAGATTACGTAAAAACCAATAAAATTTGGAACAATGTTGTTCTCCTTTGGTTTCGAGTCTTTATGTCAATTGTCAACATTCCTAGACAGCAACAAGAGGTAAGGTAGGACTTTTGCTTTTGCTTTTGTCCTTTCTCTTATTTATTTATTTATTTATTTATTTTAATCGATATAAAGGTAGATACACATCATTAATACTATTAGAAAGCCCAAGCCCAACAATAGATTTGGATCTTCTTCCTTTAAAATTTATTTGTACTTGAATCTATTTTAAATATTATGATACTTCATTTGTTCATGATATAATCTACTTTAACTTTTATTTACATGTCATCTAATAAATATATACATTGATTAGAAAGCCCTGTAAGGATCAAATTGGAGAAACAACATATTAAATCAAATAAATAACAAATAAAAGGATTGTATGGGTTTCTCGATTTTTTTATTTGACATCGGTTTGAAAATTTGAGATATTTGAATTAGTTTATGATGTTGGTTTATGATAGCTCATTTAATAATATTCGTTTAACTCGTGTATAAAAAAGATTCATTAATTAGTAGGCTCATTTCATTAACTCAGAATAAGTTAGCCCATCCCAAAACTTGATTGGCCACTTATCCCAACATCACTCATTTTTCAACATATTAGAGTAGGTTTTTCCATTAAACTCCTACCAGCACATATTTCTTTAAATAGTCTAGAAATTAATGGAAAATAGTTTGGTCGTCAATTATTTCCTAAAAAGTAAACATATAGTTTACTTATTATGTTAATTTATTTGAAAGAAGAACCTTATTTTTCAAGAGATTGTGGGTTGATTTGTTTAATCTAGCTATTGGTAATAGATCAAGTAAAAACAAAAAATCTCAACTTATTTATTAAACAAATACGATAAGATCACCTCGTTTAACTCAAGCCTATCATGGGCCGAATTGTCATAACACCTTTTTATCTTTTATGGCCCATTCAAATCTAGATTTATTCTCTTATAAAAGATTAAGAAGACGAGCCACACTAGAGAAGGGGAGGAAAATAAAAAATGCCCATGTTTTAGGAGAAAGCTTCAAGCTTAGCCCAGTATACAACTAAGGAAAGGTATGAGTAACCGAAGCCTGTTATGATAGCCCATTCCTTTGGCATCAATATGCCCCTTCATTGGCATTATTTCTAGCACACATGACATTGATAATGACATGGATCATGATTCACCAGAAACATTAGCCTCCATTCATTGGTGTGGGGTCTCTTGTCCTTTATTCTAATGGCCCATGACCACATATATAAACCATTGAATATCACAAAGTCATCAATTTCAAATCTTCTCTATAGAGTTTTCTTTCTCTTTTTCTTTTTCTTGCCAAAATTCTCTATAAAGTTAAATTATTATACACGTTTAACATATCATGGGATGGTTTTCTCATGAGGCTAGTTGTTTGAATTGGACTTAAGTCAAATGGAAGCATAAAATTCTACCTACACTCCCAATTTATCATAAGAAAATTAGAAACATATCAATCTTACTTGAAATAGACAACTTAAATATATGCTAAAACAAGTTTTTCTTTCTATAGATCAAATCTTATTTACATAGAAAAAATCTATGACAAATCAAATGAAATCAACTATGTTTTATGTCGACTCCATAAATATAAATTAATCATTAAATTAAAGATGATTCAAAATTTATTCTATTATAAATAAGAATGTTGTAAATAACATAACTATCCATATATAAAGATTTTAAATACTTTATCAAAATTCTATATCAACTCTAAACAAGAGAAATAACAATGTCAAGGACATGGTGGAAATAGCTTTTTCCATTTGTGTAGCAAACATGATGGTACTGATGCCCAAAATTTCCCCAAATTTAGAAAATTATGAATAGAAAAAACTATTAGAAAAAAAAAAGGTTAAAGACTCAATGTTTACCTACTTTTTTATTTGAGTCATTAACCTTTCTTTTTCTTTAATTTAAGTTATTAACGTTTTCAAAACCTTAAAAAAAAACTTTATCAAATTTATTAATTTTTCCATTAATCTATTGACACGTATTAACTTTAAATTAGTCTATAATAATTAAATTAACAAAATGATAATATAAATATATTTATTTATATAATATAATAAAAATTTTCAATTTCTTATAGATTGAAAAAGAAACCTACGTATGGCATGAGTTTAACTAATTTAGTAATCTTCTTTTAACTCTTGTATCAAAAAGATTCTCTAGTTAGTAAGCCCATTTCACCAACAAGTAAGAATAGGTTAGCCCATCACAAAACTTGATTGGCCTACTTATCCTGGCATCACTCATTTTTCAACATATTAGAGTATGTTTTTCTATTAAACTCCTACTAGAACGTATTTCTTTAAATCGTTTAGAAATTTGTGGAAAATAGTTTTGTTGTCAATTATTTCCCAATAAACATATAGTTTACTTATTATGTTAAATTATTTAAAAGAACAACCTTTTTTTTTTTCCAAGAGATTGTGGGTTGATTTATTTAATCCAACTATTGATAATGGACCAAGTAAAAAAAAAAAAATCTCAATTTGCTTATTAAACAAATATGATAAGGATCACCTCATTTAACTCAAGCCTATTTATGGCTCATTCAAATTTAGGTTTATTCTCTTATAAAAGATTGATTAATAAGATGAGCCACACTAGAGAAAAGGGGGGGGGTGGTGGGGTGGTGTAAGGAAAGTTAATATGCCCTTTCATTAGCATCAACATTAACGATGACATGGGTCATGATTCACAAGAAATGTTAGCCCCCATTCACTAGTGTAGGGTGTCTTGTCCTTTTTCTATGGCCCATGACCATCAATATAAACCATAGAATATCACAAAGTCATCAATTTTAAATCTTCTCTATAGAGTTGCTTTCCCTTTTTTTTCTTTTTTCTTTTTTTTTTTTTGCCAAAATTCACCATAAAGTTACATTATTTTACATGTTTAACATATCATGGGATACTTTAATCATGAGGCTAATTGTTTGAATTGGACTCAAATCAAATGAAAGCATAAAACTATACCTACACTCCCAATTTATCATAAGAAAATTAGAAACATATCAATCCTACTTGAAATAGACAACCTAAACATATGCTAAGCTATGATCAAACCCTCTTACAAGTTTTTCTTTTTATCAATTTGATATTACTATATTGAAAAACTCAATTACACATCAAATGGAATCAATTATGTTTTGCGTCATTCCATAAATATAGATTAATCATAAAATGAAAGATGATTTGGAATTTATTCTATTATAAATAAGAAAGTTGTAAATAACACAATTATCCATATATAAGG
Organism: Laguncularia racemosa; assembly: GCA_037954665.1. Classification (NCBI taxonomy): domain Eukaryota; kingdom Viridiplantae; phylum Streptophyta; class Magnoliopsida; order Myrtales; family Combretaceae; genus Laguncularia; species Laguncularia racemosa. The sequence goes on from JBBMOL010000087.1 coordinate 707,078, forward strand.
ATTCTAAATGCTTTATTAAAATTATATATCAGCTTTAACCAAGAAAAATAACAATGTTAAGGATATGGTGAAATAGCTTTTTCCATTCATATAGCAAACATAATGGCAATAATACCTAAAATTTCACCAAGTTTAGAAAACTACGAATAGAAAAAAAAAAACTATTAGGAAAAAAAAAAAGTTGAGAACTCAATGTTTACATACTTTTTTACTTGAGTCATCAACCTTTTTTTTTTCCTTTAATTTGAGTCTTTAACATTTTCAAAACCTTATTAAAAAAAATCTGTCAAATATATGAAGTTTTCCATCAATCCGTTGACACGTATCAATTTTAAATTAGTCTATAATAATTAAATTAACAAAATGATAATATTAAATATATTTATTTACATAATATAATAATTTTTTTTTGCTTTTTATTATTGTAAAAGAAAATCTACGCATGGTGTGGGTCTTTAACTAGCTTAATAATATTCTTTTAACTTGTGTATCAAAAAGATTCACTAGTTAGTAGGCCCATTTCATCAAGAAGTTAGAATAGGTTAACCCATCACAAAACTTGATTAGTCCACTTATCTTATCATTATAGTTGTTAAAATCGTGAATTCTACCCATATGATTCTACGAGTTTATAATTTTATGAGGCATTTTCAAGTTAACTTAAGTATAAAATCATTTCCATGTAATATCGGTAAAATTTTATATTTTTAACCGGGTTTATCGATTTTATATATTTTAATCAAATAGACTTAAAAAATATAACCTAACTTTCACAAGGTATAAATATTATTAGTTTTTTAAAAGAATTAGAATTATAATATAAATTAATGTTGATAGTCGTACTAATAATGATGTTGGTATTAATAAAAAGGATAGCAATGATGATGATGATAATGATGAGAGAAATGACGATAATTTTAACTTTTGATAATGATAAAGGAGTTGGTGATTATTTTTAAAATTTTATTTTATTATTATAATTTATGTTGGAATTCATTTTATATTGATATTGTTATTCATATTATAGATTAATATATTAGCTTAACAATTTATACTAATTTATTTGTACTATAAGTATATAATTTTTATTATAAAGTGAAATTAAATTTTATATTAAATTTCTTTATTCCATATTATATTTCATTTTTTTTATAACTATAGTAAATATATCTATAGCTTTTAAAAACTATTTTACATAGGTCGTAAAAACTTACGTTTCTACGTTCTGATTTTATAAACTTTTTGGCGATCTAAGTAAAATTGTGAATTTGACAACCTTGCCTAGCATCACTCACTTTTCAACATATTAGAGTAGATTTTTCCATTAAACTCCTACTAGCACATATTTCTTTAAATCGTTTAGAAATTGATGGAAAACAGTTTCATTGTTGATTATTTCCCAAAAAATAAACATACAGTTTACTTATTATGTCAAATTATTTGAAAAAATAACCTTGTTTTTCAAGAAATTATAGATTAATTTGTTTAATCCAACTATTGATCATGGGCCAAGTAAAAATAAAAAATCTCAATTTGTTTATGAAACAAATACAATAAGGATCGCCTCGTTTAACTCAAGTCTATTTGTGGCCCATTCAAATTTAAGTTTATTCTCTTATAAAAGATTAAGAAGATGAGACACACTAGAGAAGGGGAGAAAAAAAAAAAAAAGCGCCTATGTTTTTGGGAAGCCTAGCCAAGTATACAAGTAAGGAAAGGTGTGAATGATCAATACACCCCTTCATTGGCATTATTTCTAGCACACATGACATTGACAATGACATGGTTCATGATTCACAAGAAACGTTAGCCTCCATTCACAGGTGTAGGGTCCCTTGTCCTTTATTCTATGGCTTATGACCACCGATATAACCATAGAATATCACAAAGTCATCAATTTCAAATCTTCTCTATAGAGTTTCTTGCAATTTTTTTTTTTTTGGGCCAAAAATTCTCAATAAAGTTACATTTTATATACATTTAACATATCATGGGATGGTTTAATCATGAGGCTAGTTGTTTGAATTGGACTCAAATCAAATGGAAGCATGAAATTATACTTGTACTCCCAATTTATCATAAGAAAATTAGATATATCAATCCTACTTAAAATAGACAACATAAACATATGCTAAACTGTGATTAAACCCTCTTACAAGTTTTTCTTTTTATCGATCTGATCTTATTTATATAGAAAAACTCAATTACATATCAAATGGAAATAATTTTGTTTTGTACCGATTCCAAAAATATAGATTAATCATAAAATGAGAGATGATTTGAAATTTATTATGTTATGAAATAAGAAAGTTGTAAATAACACTACTATCAATATATAAGGATTCTAAATGCTTTATCAAAATTATTTATCCTCTCTAAACAAGAAAAATGATAACGTCAAGGATATGGTGAAATAGCTTTTTCATTTGTATAGCAAACATGATGGCACTGATACCTAAAATTTTCCCAAATTTAGAAAACTATGAATAGAAAAAGCTATTAGGTAAAAAAAAAAAAAAAGTTAAGGACTTAATGTTTAATTATTTTTCTATTTGAGTCATCAACCATTTTTTATTTAATTTGAGTTCTTAATGCTTTTAAAATTTTACAAAAAAAAAGAAAAAAAAGAGAGGACTTCTATCAAATTTATTAAGCTTTCCATAAATCTATTAACGTGTATCAACTTTAAACTAGTTTACAATAATTAAATTAATAAAATGATAATATTAAATATATTTATTTACATATACAAAAATAATAATTAAAATTAAGAAAATTAGCTATAAAAATTTGTGCATACCCTAATTACCTTGAGCAACTAACCTAAGGTTAATTGGAAGTCAATGTATGTTCAAGATGAATAGAAAAATTAACATATTAGATTAAAGTTTTGTTTTTGTAAGATTTTAAAAATATTAAAAATTCAAATATAAAAAATATAAGAATTCAAATGAAAAAGAAGATGAGCATTAATCACTAAAAGGAAAAAGGTACACTTTTATTTCTCAACGTTTACCTACTATTCTATTTGAGCCTTCAATTTTTTTTATTTGAATCCTCAATATTTTCAAAACTTTAGAAAAATATAATTTTTATTAAATATATTAAATTTTCTATTCATTTGGTGCAAGCATTAGCTTCCAATTAGTTTTACACTAGCTGACTAAAATGGTTAGGGTATACATAAATTTTTCCAACCCATTTTCTTGATTTTAATTATTATTTTGTATTTTTATTATATTATATTATTAAATATATTTAATATTATTTTTTTATAATATTATGTAAATAAATATATTAATATCATTTTTTTAATTTAATTATTATTAACCAATTTGAAGTTGATACATATTACGTATTGATAGAAAACCTAATATATTTAACAAAAATCTTTTTTTTATATAAAATTTTAAAAATGTTAAGAATTTATATAAAAAATTAAAAACTAAAATAAAAAATAAAAACTAAAAATATACTTTTTCAAACTATATATATATATATATTGCAAATGGGCGTGGACACTGCATTTGAAGTATGATGTGTAATCGTGCAAATCCTTCCACAATTAAATGTATTTCCAAGGAAGAGATAAGGCTCGTCTTGCTGTCCTAATTGACCATCGTACCCAGTGCTCGTCTTGGCCTTGTCAGTACGTTTGATGTCTTGTCTTGTTACTCATGTGAGAGCGGTCGAACTCTGATCCCACCTACCGGCCAATCCTTTCTCGTCATCATAACAACTAACGGCAAATGGAGAAACCATCGTATACATATTATATATTAGCATCTTGGTTGTTTGTTAAGAATGTTTGTATTAGTCATTACAAACCCAGGATGTATTCTTGTAGTTAAGTTTCGGAAGTTATAATAATATCTCCCTAATATTCAAATCTCCCCGAGAATTTACACGAGTTCATCAAGTGGTTCATATATCTAACAGTAGCTCTAAGTGAGAGCATAGAGAAGATGTACCTAATAAAAAGACGATTATTTATTTTTATTTTTATTTTTTATCAAGAAATTTCGTAATTTATTCTTAAATGATTTACCTAAAAACTTTTTATTCTATTACAATCACAAAAAATGAGAGATTTAAAATCCATCATTATTCATTTGCATGTCTCTTCCATGGTATTTATATCATAGAAATGTTTTTCTTTTCTTTTTTTTTTCCAAACTAGAATAGTATTATATTAACAAATCACCAAACTTGGCATATAGTTAATTATAAGCATTACCAGAAATATAAGAAGTGTCTTTTGAAAGGAAAGACAAAAGACTCTTGAGCTAGAGGAAACATAACTTCAACCAAGTCGGTGTTGTCACTCAATTTGCTATCTCATTAGCCTCATGTCTGATTAAACTGAATTTTATTGACTTAAAACTAAGCAGCATAATTTTGATATCGTGAGTGAACGTACTCAATTGCCAAGGAGGGTTTGATATTGATGTTAAAGATTTAAAGGCAATCTCACTGTTCATTTAAAAAATGACATCTAAGCAACCTTTTGTCTTAGCATAATTTGTTGCTTTCATAATAACCAAGGGTTCAACAAAAGTAGATGAGCTTGTGAAGCACAACTTTGCTCCATGTGTTGAATTTGAACCATTGAAATCATAAACTAAGTTTTGAGATCTACTAAGGTTTCTTATATGAGTGTCAAACCTAGTTTTAAACTATTTAAGAAAAAACAAAGAACATATATTATTAAGTGGATTGCTTTTCCATTTCTAGAGAAAAGAAGCAACGCAATCACATGCAAAATTCCTATCATGCTTTGATACCAATAAATGTTCATAAGAAACAACACTTATACAAAATAATAAAATAGCGTTTTATGAAAAAATCAAGAGTAATTTAGGAAAAACTTAATGGATAAAAAAAAGATAAAAAGCCAAGAAATCCAATAAGGTATGACCAAAAAATAAGAATAGAGTAATCTAGAAATATTGAAATATAATAAATAAATAAAAAAGCAATTAAAAAATAAAATAGGAAAGAGATTGTAGCACGTAACTTGTTGTGATTAAATATTCTCTAGCTTTGTCTAGTTGTCCAATCACTTAAGTTACCCTCATATTCGCATCAGTGTTGATCTTCATCCAAACAAAATTCATTGTGATTTGCTTACACCAACCAATCCACTACATCCAAGATCCTCCATGATTAAATAACAATAGTAAATTTACGATATTAATGATCCTCGTTCATGTCATGCTAACTCTATAAATTATCATTTATAAGAAATATTTGTCAGGCATGAACTATAGTTATGAGAAATGATACGGATAGCTGATCATCAAACGAAGTAAAATAATAATAATAAAGAAAAAATCAACTTTAGGTCTCGTCTAGTATTTGGTATAGACTTGGAAAAATAGCTAAAAGTGGAACTCCCTTGTCTTTATTCAGCTATTATTGGTCTAATTAATTTGTCAATTTTTCCTTCTTAAGGCGGAATGGGATTATTGGCCCCCTCGAAGTCTTATCCCTGTTGAATTTAGGGCAGCATCTCTACCAAATCGTTCCCCATGGAGGAGAAATAATGGGAACCAATTGTCAAATATTTTACCAACTCCATGCCACCTTTTCTAGGCAATGGACTCCCACTAATAAATGCATACCTTTTTTAATTAGCTATTACTCACCCACATCTTTATATAAACATAATTTTTCAAATAAGATAAAATCAAATTTCATTTCCTATTCCTCAATAATTGTAATAATAATTAAAGAAAAAAATTAGGATTTACTAACCCATGTAATATAAGAAAAGCATGATGTTATTGGTGAAAACATCAAAACCAAAATTACTCTAAATTGAGAAATGATATTGCGACTGTTACTAAATTTGTTCGCTAGGAGCAATAATTCCTACTCAATATCCCACGTGAACTGCATAGTGGTGGATGGACAAATAAAAAGTTAATATAATGGAATTTTTATAATTATTTGTAGTAGTTTTTTTAATATGGTCGGTTCATATATATTAAAATTTTAAATATTGACTCCACATAATGCATCATGTCTAGTGATCTTTTATTTATTTATTTTTTCCACAGGAAGTAAACCTTCCAAATGAACTAAAAGATAAGAGACTGGTGTAACTAAATATAAAACTAGTTGAAGTTTTCAAGGCTTCTTCTTGGTAATTAGATGGCTTATTCTTATGTTAATTTGATTAGACTCTTGATATATTTGAAATTTTTAGAGACTCAAGTATAGAAAGATGTTGCAAAAGAAATTTAGGGATGATTACAATGGAGAGAATATACATTCGGCTTCAAGTATGAATAGATGATGTAGATTTTAAGTGATGTAAATTGTGAATAAATATTACAATATGTAATATACAATAATTCAGTTTTGCACCAAAAATATTACGAAATAAATGATGATAATGTGAATCGATGTGCCAACCCTTTCTTATAATTCTTCTCTACTATTGCGAATGATCTACTCTTGGATGAATGGTAATTTGTCCATCTATATTGGGAAAAATATATGTATTTTTGGAGGAAATAATATTTTACATTTTTCTCCCGTTTAAATTTTTAAAACTTATTAAGAAAATGTGGAAGATTTTAAATTTATATGAAACGTTCCTTTTCTTCTACTTGTAGTCTTAAATTGAATATGCACATGACTATTTTACTGATAATATAACTTATGTTCACTTTTTTTTTTTTAATTGGCAGTGATAATACTTTACCTCTGATGGTAAAAAGTACTGACTTCGTCATAGAATACAATACAACACATTAAAATAGAAACTTGGAAAGCAACACGGATCAATCTAAAACTTTGGGCAATACTAAAAATTTAGGGATCAAATTGTAATTCAGACAACCTTCTTATTAAATTTATGCCTTTTGTGACCATTTTTGTTAGTCTTTATACTACTATCATCGGCTATCAATATAAAATAACATGAGGGTTTTTGTGTGTGTGTGAAGCAAGTATCTGGTGAGCTAAAAATTGTGAGTCCATATTTGCCGAAGGAATTCATATAAGAAAAAACTTTTCTTATCCTTTTTTTTTTAATAAAAATCAAATCCAAATTATTTAAGCAATTGAGGCTTATAGCTCAACCACCAAAATAGAGTGTAATGAGTAACAGCCATGTCCTTCAGGACGCCCATGTCGTCTTCCTGGCTAGGGATCCCAGGATGAATCAGCTCAAAGCCTTGCATTGGTTCACAGTGCACCTTTTTTCTTTATGAGAGGAAGTTCACAGTACTCTACATAAGGGCCTCTTATCTTCAATTCCATTCATTTATTTAAATAATTGTACATTGGAGGACGCATTTACATTACACAGTTCATCTTTCATTAAAATATTGTGGCATTTTGGAGACACAATATGTCAAAGACCCCTAGAAACATATTTATTGGCCTGGTTTGAGGTATATGGAGTCCCATTGAATTAATGGACGGACTAAGTCAGAAAATGTATAAATCGTTAGTGCATGTCACATATGAAAAGGAAAGCAAAGTTTGAACTTATATCATCTACAGGCTTATGGTTGATATATTACCATCACATTGCTGAAAAAAAAAAAAAAAACAACCATCAATTTTGAGAAAAGGCACACAAACTAGTTCGATCATATAGATAGAATTAGCAGACATGCACCCACGGTATGTTCACATAAAATATATAAGAAATTATTGCTATACTAACATATGACATAGTGAAAAAAAAGTAATAGAAACCTAGAATAGTAAGAAAAGGTGAAGAAGAGAGAGTAGTTAATATATAAAGTAGGTTAGTCTATATAGAAGAGAAAAAATTGAAGGAGAAAGATAGCAGTTATTAAAAAACAAATAAAACTAAATATTAAAAAGTTGGAGAGGAATAGAGACTATTCTCTTAATAATAGTAAGTATAGAAGTATAGATATACAATAGGTTAGACTTGTATCATCCATTTTTAATCCAATCAAGTCCTACTAATAATAAATATATTAATGGAGAAGTGCAAATACACTTCTAAAACTATTAGCCCGGTGTAGAGTGACTCTTAAAACCCTTTAAGGATGCTTTAACTTTCTATATAACTTTTGAAAAATACATATGAACCCCACAAATCCTAGCTAGGGCTCAAGGTTACCATTAAAAAATTATAAATAGTAATAATTTTGAGGTTTTGGCAATAATTTGAAAGTATATGTATATATATAGCTAATTATATATTACGCAATTAATGAGAAAGTAGAGAATTTAAATATGTTTATCTCTATGGAAGAACAATGTTCATATTAACTAAACTATAAAATCTTAGTAAGATATATATATATATATATATATATTTTAAAAATTATAAAAAAATAAAATATACTCAAAAGTTTAGATAATATATTCGTATTAGATACAAATAGTTGAAGAGTTTATCCACTCTTTGCAAAAATATCAATTCATTTTATTCGTTTTTTGTTCTCTTTATCCTTAATTGTTGGGGAGATATGCAAAGATGTCAAATAAAATTATTATTAAGGGTTAAAAGCTGATGGGACAAATAATTGCACAATATATAGTCCCCCGATAATATTGGATATGGGCATCGTACTAGCTCCCCCAACTAAAAAATTGAAATTGTAACCGGTTTTCAGTCCATGGAATCCTAAATTAATGAGAAATTTTTAAATTCTCTAAGTTTGGCTTTTCATCAGTTTCGTGATCACATATCCATGAAACAATTTTAATATTTCTTTTTCATTTGTCAGTGACTGTTATCGGGTAACCCTAATTTTCTTTCGACAGATTAATGGTGCCCAGATATAGTTACGTAAACCTATCTACACTACAACAAAAATGAGCAAAAGCGAAGAATTATATTGTGAGAAGTAAATTGTAGCAAAGAAAAATGCGCTTTTTCCAATAAAATAATTCTTGCAAATAATACATATTTATTACGAGAAGTTATTTACCGAAAAGAAAGTGCTTTTTTCTGGAACATAATTCTCTCAAATAGTATATGTGAGAATGTGATTGCCACATTTATCACTTGTGAGAAGGTTTTTGTCGCAATTGCTTATTTGCGAGAAAGTAATTGCCACATGCCATGTCAGCTAAATTTCAGGCTCACTGTACTTTCTCTTAGCATTTTCCCTCTTCACCTTTTTCCCCACATCATCCCAGTTCAACCTTCATTTCCTAGAAAAAAAGAAAAGAAAAAAAGAACCTCACCCCCAAAACACTACCACAGGTGAATAATTTTCACAAACTACTACTGAATGCTATGTACCAGTGGCTTGTTCATTTCACTCTCGTTCACCTACATTCGTGGCTTGTAAAAGGTGTGTTTAAATCTCTCTTCCTCTTCCCCTGCCTATTTACCCAATTTTTCAAGGTAATTTTTTAGGTTCTCCATGGAATGCAAATGATATGAAGCTCAAGAAGTTCCGACTTTCAATGTGTCATGAGTATGCTTTGACTATCCCTATGAAGTTATGGAAAATCTATTGCTCTCTCCCCCGATTTCTCAAGTAAATGTGATGTTGTTTTGGTTTTGTGTTGAATTTGGAGTTTTTTGTTAGGTAAAAAACATTAGAAAAATTAAAGAAAAACAAAGCAGGTTTGGTCATCAAGATTAGTTGTCCATTGCCAACGATGAAGCTCGACAAAAGAAAAAAAAATCAGGTTTTCGATTTTATTTTAACAGTGACCGTTCTTCATTACAATTTCAAGAGCAGTGGTGAAGGAGCTAGGAAGGTCTCCCTGTGAGTTGAACACCAACGAAAGGCAACATCAGATAGATAAAAAGAGAACTCCCTTGGAAGGTCTCCTCACAGCAAATAAAACTTCTAAAGAGAGAAGCTCGAAGTGGTCACGTGGAGGTCGAAAGCCTGATGTCTAACGTAAAAAGATATATAGTCTCTATTGTTCATCCCTCTAGAGTAATAAGTTAAATAGAAAGTGTTGTTCATTCATCTCATGTAATCATGTAAGTTTTTTTTTTTTTCATTTAACTAGTTGTTTCTTGGTTTTGATGTTTGATTGGTCTTATTAATTCTACAATTTCCGTGAAAATTGTGCAGGACAAAATTGCATTATGTGACAAATCATTTGTCGTAAACACAGCAATTTTTTTTTATTTGCCATAATTTATTCGTCGTAAATATGATATTGCCACAATTTGATTTCTTGTAAATTCCCACAATCAATTTCTCCTAAACATTGCCACAATTTGATTTCTCATAAATGTCCTGTTGCCACAATTTCATTCCTCGTAATTGCCTTATTGTAGCAATTTTATTCCTCACAATTGCCTTATTGCCACAATTTTATTCCTAGCAAATGTCTTATTACCACAATTTGATTTCTCATAAATAGTCCGTCACAAATGCTTTATTGCAACAATTTCAATATTTGTAAATGCCTCTTTACTTTATCCACCCATCAGGTTTTTTTGACAATTTTTTTCTCGCAAATGCTTTTTCCAAGTATAAGAATATCTTCTTTACAATCGATTTATTACCACGATTTTTTAAGCTTTTGAGAAAAAAAAATTTCCTCACATTTTCTAATAATTGTTATAGTGCTAGGGATTATGATGAAAAATTTTCCTTGATTTCAATAGGATATATAAGAATAAAAATAATTCATGTTGAAGCATGTCTAGTACTTTTGCTAACTCGAGTTTGGAATGTGTAACCATGGAAGGGGGGCTAAGACAAAGCTGGCTGGAGTAGATCATTATTCGGCCGAACTTGTCGCTCAAATGTGTTGATCACTTATTTATAATTTTTCTTCTATTATTAAGATTTTTATAATTTAATAATATTAATATTAATGTTTAAATTAGATGAATTAAGTTTGAATTTTTTTTTTTTTTGTCCAAGTCAGTTTTCTATGGTTTAGGCTTCATAACTCTGTTTATATATACAACATCGTAATAGGAAAAAAAAAAAAAAAAAAAAAGAGCCTAGACACTCAGTCATGGAAATTGGAAATAAAGCTATAAGTGGTTGAGCCTTGCATTATTATTTTTTAATATGTATGTCGAATATTTAATATAAAATTATAAGAAATTTGAAATTTTTTTCCTATTTTTAAGATTTTTTTTATTTCCAAAACAAAGTCAGTTAATACAACACCTATCATATCACTAAAAATTTAACTTGGTAATTTTTAATTCAACAAATATTTTCACTATTACTTTACACTACCAAATATGTCACTCTTGCCCATATTTGAACCCCAGTTTTCGGGGTCTCCACATTAAAATTCTTGCGTCAATAAGTTAGTACTCTCTATTACTATTTACTATTGTGTGTTTTATTAATCTGTAATTGAAACTTAATCACCCTAAAATTTATCAATGTAATAAAAATAAAGTATATATATATAAGTATTTACGCCTACACATATACACACATGTGTAAAGTTATAATTTATATGAATATGGCCCTTAATAAGGAAAACAAAAATTAATTAATGACTTTTGATAAAGCAATAGATAAGAAATTAAATGAAAGTTAAAATCTCCCGTAAGATTAAGACAAATTTTGAAACCACCTTAAACAATATAAATAAGGCCTCAAGTCCTCCATTATAAATTACTCCAAAAAGAGTCCACTTCTGTAATACAAGAAAGGAGTGCCAAGCGTGAAGTAATGAGGAACTCCAGGTTAGATCTTAAACTTAGGTTTTTTTTCTTTATGATTATGATCACGAATTTTGTAAAACCTAGATATCACAAGCCCTCAGGTCTAAACCAAAGTAAAAGTTGAAAACTTGGCTTTTTTTATCCCAACCAAACTCGAAACCCTAACTCCAACCTAGTGGATAATCACAATAACGCCCTCTTTCTTTTCGGTCCAATTTCAGACCTTGAACTATAATTAATCCGCCTAAAATGTTAAGATATATTAAAGATAAAATTAAAATAATTTACTACATACTTTCAAAAATATTAAATATTCTCTAATGTATAATTTATAGGAATACTTAACGAAAGCCAAATGTGGGTGAAAGTAGTGGACAAGACTATTTATTACTACTACATGTGATAATTTTAGTTTAGATAATTTGATACCGATGTCACAATTATAGATATCAAATAAATAATGCATAATTGCCTTGGGATACTAGGGATGTCATTTGTCAATTTTTTTTGCTACCCCTTACATCAAATACCCATAATTTGGCACATCTATTAGTTACTATTTTTTTAGCATTCAATAATAACATACATCGCATGCACTACAACGTTGAATATGATTTTAGCTAGAGTTTTTTCTTACTAAGTTTTATAGCTCATCTATCATGGGACTTTTTTAAAACATTTCAACTAATAAAAGACTTAAATATGTAGAAAGCATTATATTCAAAGGCTTACATATGCTCACTAGAGGATAAGGACACATGGCAAACTATCATGCCTTATACTTTTGGGGCATGATAGAAACTTAGATTGGATTCTAAGAAACTTTCATTGTAGCTAGTGAAGATATGTGAAGTCTGGATGTAGCTAGGCTTAAAGAAGGCATTGAGTCACCAACTGGAACCATTAAGGATGATGAGGAGGAAAAACCAGATGAAAAGTCCAAAAACAATCTAGTTATATTTGAATAGTAGCGTATTTTAGGAGGTATTAGGAAAGAATGTAGAGAAAAATCTATGGAAGAAATTAGAATCTTTGTACATAGCAAAATTTTAAGTGAATTGTTTGCTGTTGAATAAGAGGTTGTATTCACTTTGCATGAGTAAATGATCATTGGTAAGATAGCATATTTCTAAGTTTATGTCTCTAACTAACAATTTTAAAAATGTGGATGTGGTGTTAGAGACTAAAGCCTAGCAATGATCCCATTGTTTTCTCTCTATAGTCTTCATTATATGGAATTAGGGAGACTCTAATTTGTGGCAAAGAAACTTTTTTCATTAGGAAATATCATAAGTTATTTGTTGAGTGAGGACAGACTAGATCATAGGATGGAATACATAGTTAGTATGGTTAATAGTAGTCTAGTTGTTAGAGATCAAATGATGGTGGCATTTTAAGAGGCGAGTCTAGAATTGAGGATGTGATTAGCTTTCACTGTAAACAAAAAGGTCCATATGGAAGAAAAGAACCTTAGATAGTAAAAAGATTTCAGTTAAGAAGGATGGATCACTCTTGAAATGAATCCATTAGCTCTTTCTTGATTGGTTTTATTGTAGTTGTGATGATTTACTTCATAAGCATGGGCTCCAAGGATAAAATAGAAACCATTATAATGATGATTTTGGTAGGAGATGGTATGGTGTTACTAGTTTCAAATATATAGAGAGGAGATTATCATGTTGGGTTATATACTTTTGGTAGTGCACTACACATGTGTCTTACAAAATAGATTGATTCTATACCTTGAAGACTATGCACAATGCCTCTATGCAAAAGGGTGAGATATAGGCTAAAAATTGTTATGATGGGAAGAGTCTAAATTAGACTACATGATAGCCGAATGTAAATTATGTCAAATGTGGTGTTTGCATCAGGATTATTCTATGTCTTATCACTAGGTGTACACTAGTCGTTACTAAACTATAGTGATGTCCAATTGTATGGAGGTTTCCTAGAGTCTACTATTAGGAGAGGATTAAGTTTAGTGAATTGTCCCTGTTTCAAGGCACTCTAATTCATGGTATATTGATTATAGGACAAAGGATTCTGTTGTTGGTGTTTTTTACTATGGCATATAGGTGCGTGTTATTGTTGGCAATGCAATTGAGAGATTTGTTTTACTTTAATTAGGTGTTCCAGCGAAGAGAATTTGTAAAAGTGTAGCCTTAATGGCCTATTTACTTTCTTGAATAAAATTAATAGGAAATTTATACTTAGGGAATAACTATTACTAAGAATATATTAGAAATTTTCATTATAATGTTTATTTCATGTAATTTTTTATTATAAGAAATACTTATTTCAGTATTTATTTCATCTCAGTAATTATAGTATTAATTGGAAATATAAATAAAATTACTAATTTATCTCTATTTGGTCATAATTACAATATTGATGAAAGTATAATGTTATAATATTTAAACATTTTATTCCCTCTATAAAGGAAATAAAAAATTTCTATTTTTTCTTAGGTAATATCTATTTCCAATAGAGTGAGAATAAAAAAAACCCTATAAATTAAAATTCTCTCGTCATTTTTTTTAAAATAAATATGGTAATAAACAATTGATAAAGAATAAATATTCTATTTCCTTTCTATTACCTTTGAGTAAACAAGCCGTAAAGGTCCAAAGAAGTATGTAGTGCACGAAATAACTTGGAAATAGGTGGTTGCCAACTTAATTAAGCACTTGAAACATATGCAACCTACATGCATGAGCATCTTAAGTTGTTCAAAAGTTCAAGCCAATGTGGATATTGCTAGAATGTGTCTTATATTTTCAAGGCTTTGGGTTTACGAGGAATCCACTTAAATAGCACCATTTTTAAAAATTAATCGCGAAATGGAGTACTACGAAAATATATAACCAAAGTAGGTGACAAAGATGCATAACTCGAATGTACCTTCAATTGAGCCAAAATTGGCTCAACTAAAGGCGTGAATAAGATATGCACCTTTAATAGAAATTTTTAAAAAGTTAAAAAAATTATTATTTTGAAATCAATATTTGAAAATTATAAATTTATTTATTTTTTTATGCCATAAAATATAAAATAATTAAAAAATTCTTTTAAGAAAATATAAATTTTTTACATAAAAAATTAAATATACAATAATAAATAATAAATAATTCTTTAAAATTTATATATATATATATAATAACTAAAGAAAAAAATTATTATTTTTGAAAATAAAATAAATAAATAAATAATTACAAACCTGACTGTGATCTTCTATGATGCTTTCCAGTGAAGATGAGGGACGACGGCGGAGGACAACGGCGAGCAGCGAAGGATAGTGGCAAGGCGGCATTAGTCAGAGCTTCCCAAAGAGGGGACACAACCAAATCAGTGGATGACTGATTAGAAAAAAAAAATAGAGAGAGAGAGAGAGATTTTTGAGCTTTTTTGAGAAAATTCTTTCACCTTTCCAAAAAGAGACCCCCTTCCAACAGATTTGGGACTCTATTTATAGGTAAAATGTGTGTTAAACGGTTGGGGCAAGAAGAAAGGTCGAAGGTTGGAAAATTATTGCAAAAATGTTTTTTTTTTTTAATTTCCTTGATTTATTGTGCTTTAATTTGATTCCAAAAGTTATTTGCTTCTTAAATTATGTTGTTTAACCTTTTGTAAGCTTTGAAATGTTAAAAGAAAGAGAAAAATAAAATTCAAGCTCTCTATGGTCTTCAATGGCGGACGGGTCAGAGGTAGGATGTGATGAAAACGTAGGTTGTGTCCATGTTTTTCATTATAATAGCAATAAGGTAAAAATGGAAAACGTGGATTAAACCCATGTTTTTCATTGTAATGAAAGATATTGAAAGAAGAAAATGTAGGTTGAACCCATGCTTTTTGTCGAGAGAAAACAAATCTCGCGCTTTTGCAAGATCAAGGATTTGAACCTCAGATCGAGAGAGCATATACACATGTTTATTCCATTAGATCGTTAGCCTGTACCTCAATCATATAATGCAATCAAATTGCATTTATTCTAGTTTATTTATAAAAAAATAAAAAATATAATAATAAAATATTACAAATAATAATAAAAAAAATTATGTGTCTACAATCTTTATCTTTGACTCTAAGGTTATTCACACTTGATTCATATATCAACTTTTTTATATATATTCTTGTCTATTTTTTTAATGTATTTTCAGATATGGATAATTTTTCGGGATTAATTATTTCATTATAATTACAATGGAAACCATAAATTGGAAATAAGGGCTATTACTCTCGCTCATATTTTAAATCCATAAAGTAATTGATGTATATTATTAAGCTCCATGAAACTTGATTAGAAGCTTATAGAGCCTCGATGAGAATTTTGTGTTAAAAGAAAAACAAAACAAAACAAAAAGCAAAAATAAAAAAAATCAGGAGTTCGTACATTACTTTTCGAGTTGTAATTTGTATTTCGATTAACTCCAATATTGTGTTAAAGCCAATTAATTAGCATATTACCGTTAAAAGTTGCAACATTGTTTGTTCGTACCACAAAATTTTTAATAAATTTTAAAGCCGTGTGAACATTTTGTGTTCTTTTATGCTACAATCGATAAGCATCGAGATGAAATTGAGGTAGTGTCAATTCCTCGACAATATTATTGTACGAAACACAATTTCCATGTTTCGATCGAGAAAATAAAAATAGGTTGGTTTCATCGTATACAGATATATAGATTTTACTTGTATTGATATTTTTACCCTCCCATAAAAGCCAAAAAAAAAATCATGTGATTTAACTTTTATATATAAAAAACTAAAATATCCTATATATTAAAATATTGATAAAAACTTTATTAATAAACATCTTCCGACCTAGAAATGAGATATGGAGCATTCTCCGGAAGGGCGGCATGCACATGTTCGGTTTGCTGTTGGGGATTACAGGATGTGTCAGCTCAAAGCCTGCCATTGGTTCACGGTATTATACTTGACTCGACGATGGCCCCTTCCCACCTTCGGTTCCTTTCAATTATTAAAACTTTTCGTACGTTGGAGGACCCATGTTTTAATATATATCACGCTTCTTTCTCTCCATATGTTATGGCATCTTGGAGACACCTAACAGATTCGGTTCAGTATTGGCCATGAGCATTGGAGTTATATGCAGTTACATTGAATGATTAATGGACACTCTTTAAGTGGGAAAATCTTATTATCTCTATTGCACGTGTCGGATCAGACAGTGCAAGTGAAAGTGAGGTTTGAATATATACATCATCTAACGCTCATGATTGATATATTTCCATTTCATTAGATCTTTCGATATTATTGTAATATTATTTATTTTTAATTTTAATTTTTAATTTTTAACTGTGTATTATTGCATGTAATGGTACTTATAGAAAAAAAAATTAACAAAATTTCAGAAAATAAAAACGGAAAAGATTCATTTCCCGTTTGGTGTAAATATAAGTCTGAGTATAAGTATAAGAAGATGCGGTAAATTTTTCAATAAAGTAGATAAGTGATTGGGATTGGGTATCATAATATATTTAACCAATCTAATAATAGATGGATATTGTTGCTATCATTTACAAAAGATGCATCTTATGATGAGGTAATTAATATATATTGAATTTAATCATACATATTATTTGGAATTTGTTTGGCAATGATGCATATAAAAAAAATGGCAATAAACAAAACATAAACAATATTGAGATAAATGAAAAATAAAATATTACTTCTCATATACATAAAGATACCATTGAAGTATAATATTTGATTGTGTTTGGAGTGTGTTTTAATGAAGTTAAAAACTACAATTGACGCAGCGAGTTAGCGTAGAAAGCTTAGAGAATCACTCAACGAATGAATCTCTCAAACAAACAATGGTTGCGCACAACCACTAAAGGCGAGAAGTCTCTCACGAAATGTATTTCAAGAATAAAATAAGACGTAACCCTAACATCACTACAAAAAAGTTTATATACTCTCCTAAAATTATCAAAAGGAAAAAACGAATCTGCGCGTACACGGTCTAAGGTACGGCCGTGCTTCGAACCGTGTTGGACTCTGTGACAATTTGTTATTCGATGCCCCTGGTTGAGACACGGCCGTGTTTCAGGCCGTGTTAGACTCTGTGGGGATTAGCTGTTCAATACCCCTGCTCGAGACACGGCCGTGCTTTACGTCGTGTTAGACACTGTGAGATCTTGCGGTTTGATACCCTTGCTCGAGACACGACCGTGCTTTAGGCTGTGTTAGACACTGTGAGATCTTGCGGTTTGATACCCTTACTCGAGACACGGCCGTGTTTCCGGTCGTGCGCAGAACCCGTGCTCCCAACCGTATGATCGCTTCTTGTATCCCCTCCATCATTCTCTCCCACCAGAGAAGAACTCGACCCCGAGTTCTCTGTAGAATATAATGCCACATCGTCAGGGAAAAAGGGAAAGATATCAGCAACATTGAATGTCTTTGAAATGCCCATGGTGTTTGGTAAACCGACCACATAAGCATTATCATTGATTGCCTGCACGATCTTATACGGACCATACTTTTTAGGTTGAAGCTTGTTGTATTTGCCAACAGGAAACCATTCCTTGCGTAAGAATACCATAACCTGATCACCCACTGAAAATACTTGTCGCCGGCGATGCTTGTCAGCTGCAGCTTTGTACTTAGCATTAGATTGTTCAATTTTCGCCCGCACCTCATATGTAACCTGCTGCCAACTATCCGCTAGGTTCTTAGCTACTGTGTGAGACGTCGTATCCCTTGGAAGCTTGATCAAATCCACAGCATGGTTAGGAGTATTGGTATAGACAATAGAGAATGGAGACTTGCCTGTTGTCCTATGAACGGCACTGTTATAAGCAAACTCTGCCTGAGCTAATGCCACATCCCATTGCTTGGGCTTCTCACCGCAAATACTTCTAATTAGATTGCCCAAAGTGCGATTTGTAACTTCTGTCTGGCCATCTGTCTGTGGATGAGCCGTGCTGCTATAGTTCAGTGAGGAATCAAACAGCATCCACAAGGTTCGCCAAAAATGACTCAGGAATTTGCTATCCCGATCTGAAGTAATAGACTTAGGCACCCCATGGAGGCGTACCACTTCTTTGAAGAACAACTTGGCAATGACCCGAGCATCAGCAACCTTCCGACATGGGATAAAATGTGCCATCTTAGAGAACCTGTCAACCACAACAAAAACGGAATCAACACCTCGTTGGGTACGAGGCAATCCCAGGACAAAGTCCATGGACAAATCCTCCCATATGTTCTCAGGAACAGGGAGTGGAGTGTAGAGGCCCGTGTTTTGGGCCTGACCCTTAGATGTCTGGCATATATAACACCGTTGCACAATCCTCCCAACGTCACGCTTCAAGTGTAGCTAGTAGTATCTAGTGCTGACTGCCGCAATGGTCTTGTCTCTGCCCAAATGACCTGCCAATCCACCACCATGGAAATCACGGATCAGCTTCTCCCTCAGAGAAGACTCTGGAATACAAAGTTGATTTCCTTTCATGAGGAACCCATCATAAATATGGAAATCACTGCTAGGTTGTTTGTCCCGACACGACACCCACGCATCCTTAAAATCGTTATCACTTACGTATAGATCTTTCATATGCTCAAATCCCACCACTTCAGTGTGAAGTGTCACCAACAAACTGGCTCGCCTACTCAAAGCATTTGCGACTTTGTTGTAGACTCCCGATTTATGTTTAAGTTTAAACGGGAACTTCTGTAAGAATTGAATCCACCGTGCATGCATGTCCTTACTAATCCTGGTCTGATTATTCAAGTGCTTAAGAGCATCACAGTCGGAGTATAGCACGAATTCCTTGCCCACTAGGTAATGTTCCCAGGTCCTCAAAGCACGCACCACTGAATAAAATTCTTTGTCATAAGTGGACCAATTCCGCCTAGACTCGCATAACTTCTCACTGAAAAAGGCAATGGGCTTCCTTTCCTGAGATAGCACCGCTCCTATTCCCACCCCACTTGCATCACAATCGACTTCAAACAATTTA
The DNA here is from genome assembly GCA_037954665.1 of Laguncularia racemosa. Lineage (NCBI taxonomy): Eukaryota > Viridiplantae > Streptophyta > Magnoliopsida > Myrtales > Combretaceae > Laguncularia > Laguncularia racemosa. Next base: position 726,683 of record JBBMOL010000087.1, read on the forward strand.
TCAAAGTCAGGTAATGCAAGGACTAGAGCATTGCACAACTTTTCTTTTAACAGCCCGAAACTACTTTCAGCTTCATCACTCCACTGGAACTTCCCTTTCTTCAGGCACTCGGTCATAGGTGCAGCAAGGGTGCTGAAGTGACGAATAAACCTTCTATAGAAGCTCGCTAATCCCAGAAAACTCCTCAAAGCACTTACGGTGTTGGGAATGGGCCATTCCCTAATAGCTTTTACTTTCTCATCATCCACGGTAATTCCATCACCACTAACGACAAAACCCAAGAACAACAATCTCCTAGAGAGGAATACACACTTCTTGAGATTCACAAAGAGCTTGTTCTCCCTTAGAACATTCAACACTTCCCTCACATGATCAATGCGTTCCTTCTCAGTTTTGCTTTAGATCAGGATATCGTCAAAGTAAACTACGACAAACCGAGCAGAAAAGGGTCTAAGTACCTGATTCATAATACGCATGAAGGTGCTTGGGGCGTTACTGAGGCCAAAAGGCATGACCATCCATTCATATAGGCCTTCCTTAGTTTTAAAGGCCGTCTTCCACTCATCTCGTGGTCGGATCCAAATCTGATGGTAACCACTTCTCAGATCGATCTTGGAAAAGAATTTAGCCCCACTCAAGCAATCTAGCATGTCTTCCAACCTTGGTATCGGGAATTTATAGCCAATGGTAATTTTTTTTATTGCTTTGCTGTCGACACACATGCGCCAACTACCATCTTTCTTTGGGGTCAGCAAAGCGGGCACTGCGCAAGGGCTCATGCTCTCCCTGATGAATCCCTTCTGGAGTAGTTCTTGTACCTTTCCCTGCAATATTTCTGTCTCCTTTGGGCTCATCCTATAATGTGGAAGATTAGGTAGGCTAGCTCCTGGAATCAAATCAATATGATGTTGGATATCCCTCATGGGAGGTAATCCATCGGGTAGCTCCTCAGATGTTATTTCCCTAAACTCCTCCAGTAGCGCCTTCACACTGTCTGGCAACTCTTGGTCACTACTCTGATCTTCCTCCACGAACATCACCTGTCAGACAACTAATGCATGGATTGTATGCGTCTCCTTAATTGCTTCCCCCATCTCCCTCTCAGATTGGGTGATAGTGAGGAAAGAACGCCCCTCCGTTTTAGAAGTTTTAAGGCGGTGAGATGTTTTGAGAGGTAGGAGAGTGAACTTTACCCCATCGTTCTCTAACCGGTAAACATTCTCCCTTCCTTCGTGTTTGGCATCAACATCAAATTGCCAAGGCCTCCCAAACAGAAGGTGGCATGCGTCCATGTCCACGACATCACAATAGACCTCATCTCTATACTTCCCTATAGAGAAAGGTACTCTGCATCGCTCGGTGACTTCTATTTTCTCAGCCTCTTTAATCCATCCAATGGTATATGGATTCGGGTGTTTTTCAATCGTCAAATTCAATACTCTCACCGTTTCCCTACCAATGATATTCTCGCAACTCCCGCTATCCACTATCAAGTCAAACACCCTACCATCAACAGTACATCTAGTACGAAACAACTGATGTCTTTGGGACTTCTCATCACACTTCGGTGCCAACATCAACTTCCTAATGACATACGTTTCCTCATCATCTCCATAACCATCATCACCATAAAGCTCATCCCCTCCATCCGGTTCACAGTACATCTCATCATCCTCCTCTCTATTAATAACATTAATTGGTCTCCTACTGGGGCACTCATTGGAACGATGACCCGGTTGGTTGCACCTATAGCACTTTCTCATAACTGGTTTAGCAGAGGGATTGCTTTGCTTAGGTGCTTCCCTATTTTCCATTGGTCTCCTACTTGTGCCCCTTTCTTCTCTCTTCTCATTGCTTCCGCCTGGAGCTTCCAGGACAGCCTTCCCTCTATCCGTACCTACGGTACTGAATCCTTCGTTCTTAAACCTTCGGTTACCTCCATCAAACCTACTGGTCTTTTCTTGTAGCATCATCTCTGCCCGAAGGGCCATGTTTTTCGCCTCATTGACGTTGCGTAAAACATGAACCCCTATCTTCTCCTTAATTTGCAGCCTCAGTCCATCCAGGTATCTAGCCACCTGCTGTCCTTCACTTTCCCTAAGGTCGTTTCTCTCAGCCAACCTCATGAATTCCGCCGTATATTCATACACTGTTCTCGGGCCTTGTCTACACTTCTGGTATTGTTGGAACAATATTTGTTCATAGTCAAGAGGCAGGAAATCCCTTTGGATCAATTGCTTCATTCTATACCACGTCTGCACCGGTTGCTTTCCTTCTCTATATTGCCTATTCTGCAATCTCTCCCACCAGGCCGAAGCCCCTCCTTTCAATCTACATGCCACTAAACTCACCCTACAATTCTCCGGCACTTCCATATAATCAAAGAAACGATCCACTTCTGCCAGCCAATCTATTAAATCCTCGATGCTCAAATTACCGTTAAAAGAATGTATATCTATCTTTAATTTGAATTCGCCGGTGTCTCCCTGATCATAGCCCTGGCGATTCCGGCCATAACCACCCCCACCGTATCCTCTCCGCTGTGGTTGCGGGTTTCCGGCCAACCAATCATCTTCCTCCTCAGAATCCACATCATACTCTTGGACTCTTCGATTCGCAGCGATAGGTCTGTTGATTGGAACGCCAAGAGCAGGGTTTGCCCTGGGTCGTACTCCCCTAACGTCTCTATCCCTGTTTGTATTGGTTCCCATTGCGTCAAAACACTCTACCAGATCATCAAAACGCTGTTCAAAGCGTCGGAGTCTCTGATCAATGGTATCCAACACTACCCTTTGAGCCTGCACTTCGGTTCGCAGAGTTTCCACATCCCGAGCAACATCTGGAACGTGACCGCCTCCTAAACTTCCGTCACCTGACATCTCCACAGGAAATTTTCCTTGCTCTGATACCAACTGACGCAACGAGTTAGCGTAGAAAGCTTAGAGAATCACTCAACGAATGAATCTCTCAAACAAACAATGGTTGTGCACAACCACTAAAGGCGAGAAGTCTCTCACGAAATGTATTTCAAGAATAAAATAAGACGTAACCCTAACATCACTACAAAAAGGTTTATATACTCTCCTAAAATTATCAAAAGGAAAAAACGAATCTGCGCGTACACGGTCTAAGGCACGGCCGTGCTTTGAACCTTGTTGGACTCTGTGACAATTTGTTATTCGATGCCCCTGGTTGAGACACGGCCGTGCTTCAGGCCGTGTTAGACTCTGTGGGGATTAGCTGTTCAATACCCCTGCTCGAGACACGGCCGTGCTTCAGGCCGTGTTAGACACTGTGAGATCTTGCGGTTCGATACCCTTGCTCGAGACACGACCGTGCTTCAGGCCGTGTTAGACGCTGTGAGATCTTGCGGTTTGATACCCTTGCTCGAGACACGGCCGTGTTTCTGACTGTGCGTAGAACCCGTGCTCCCAACCGTATGATCGCTTATTGTATCCCCTCCATCAACAATTGTATGAAATAAAATTTAATCAAGATATTATTCTCATATTTTACACATTAATTATATAATATTATATATAAAAAATAAATAAATAATAATAATTTTTTTATATGTGGTAGTATATATTTAGATGAGAGAAAAATACAAAGAAAGCATTTATGTTTGTGTAGTTTTGCAAATAAGTTTTTAAATTTTTAAATCATATATTTAAGGACCTATATTTATAAGTTATACTTATTTTAAGATCTTTGTCTATGCCACATCGGATTTCATTAACAGTAGATGAATGGATGCTCTAAAATGAAGGCATTTTATAAACATGGGCTCTTAAACGCATGGTTGAAAAATCCATGGCCTTTTTTGCAATAAATGCACAAATATGGATCCTTCCTTTGCATTTTTCCTATAAAACATTATACAAATTGAATTGGGAAAAAACATAAAGGAAGGGCTTGGATTTGTCCAATTTATGCAAAAACAGGACCTAGATTTGTCAAGTATGTGTTTAAGGGTTTGAGTTTATGAATTATCCTCATTTTAGAGCCTACACCTATTTATCATTATTTCTATCCAATGTAGCATTAAATTTACTGAACGTGGACATGACAACTTAATGCAATCCCTTAAACACATACTTAACAAACCCAAATATAACTTACATCATTTGGCTCACTTGTCTAGAAATATTAAATTTTTTATTCTATTAGCCATAACATCTTCAGTTAAATTTAACTAACATTTATATTTATTGATAGACTATTTTAGACATGAGCCCTCAAGTCGACCTACCTACCTTAAATCTAAATGAAGATAGGCAAGAAGAGCTTAGCAAATAAGATAATTCAATATCCTCATAACTTTCCACCAAATCTAGAGTGAAAGAAAAGATTTTAGGACAATTATCACATGCCTTATTTGGCCCAGTTATCTTCCTATAAATACAACATTATGCCTTCTAGTAATGGATCCTCACTATCATTTTACAACCTTATATAATTTTATGAATACTAACTTGAATGTTAGAATGACCATGCTGAATTAACCTTTGGCACTTCTTAGTTCTTCTTGATTGTCTTATACAAGTTAAACTTACCCTTTGAAGATCACATAACAACAATATGTTAGCATGAGCTAGGAATCTTCTTGCTAATCCTCAGAATCATGAAGTCAAAGATTTAGATTAGATGATATTGTAATATAGTTATATTTCCTTATTTACGTACACTTGTAAATTCTATAAAAGAAGGCTTGTATTTTTAGAATGATAATAAGAAGAAAAAAAAAAGAGTTCTTCTAATCATGGTATCAAAGCCATATGCTTTAGGGCCTATAGATTAGAGAAATGGAAGAAGGAATATCAATGGGGGATCAAACACCCTCCACTAGAAACTCACAAACAAAACCCTCAATTCTTGATGACCTAGCATCAAGAATATCACAGATGTTAAACCAAACACCAATACCGACTACTAATGATCCTGTTATTACTCCAATTGGTGTCAAGCTAAATGATAAAAACTATGAGATTTGGTCCTAGATTATGGAGATGTATATTGCTGCCAAAGACAAATTGGGTTACATTAATGGAGATTTACCAAAGCCCTTAGAAACATATCCAACAATTAGAAAATGAAAAACAAAGAACGTAATTGTTAAAGGGTGATTGATTAGTTCTATGGATCTAACCTTAATTGGTAATTATCTCAAATTTGCAACTACTAAAGTCGTGTAGGATGTCGTTACCGCAACACATTTTGATGGCACAAACACCTCATAAGTTTATGATCTTAAGAGAAAAGTGTCAAAGCTAAGACAAAATGGAGGATCAGTTGAGACATACTATAATACTCTTCAAGGACTTTGAAGAGAAATTGATTTTAGACATCCAAATCCCATGAAATGTGAGGTTGATATATAGAAATATAACTCTATGTTGACTTGATGATTATTTAGACAATAATTGAGTCAATGCACTACAATTGCAACCCCTTTCTATAGTATAATAGAATTATGCATACGTTTGCAAGGAAGATTAGAGACAAATGGTGATGTTGACAAAGAAGACACAACTTCCAACTCAGTAATAATATCCAAAGGAGGATAAAAATCACATCAACAACCCATGCTTCAGATTTTTTCTAATGGAAAAAGAAGTTCTTCAACAAAGACAAAGACTCAAACTAAAAAAGGTGGTTGTTCTCATTGTGGGAACATGAAGTATACAAAAGAAACTTGCTTCAAGATACATGGATATCCAGATTGGTAGCGCAAATTGAAGGCAAAGAAGAAACGAGAAGTAGGTCATGCAACACTTGCTAATGTGGAGACGACCTATACTGAACCTCATCTTTCCCTTGTTCCCCAAGAGGAGTCCTTTACAACAATAGCAAATTGTTCCTTGGCTCAAAATAAATCAGGTAACCAAAGCTAGATCATCAATTCTAGAGCAACGGATCATATGACCTTTTATCCTCAAGACTTCATTAAAACTACCAAACTAAAAAGAGTCTGCATGATAAATGCAAATGAAGAGAAATATCCTATGATTGGAGCTAGAAAAGTGTCTTTCTCGCCCTCATTACAACTATTTGACACTCTTCTTGTACCATTTCTTTCAAATAAATTAATTTCAATTAGACAAGTTACTGAGGAATTAAATAGTTGTGCATTAATATACCCAAAATTTTGTTTGTTCCAACATATTCTCATAGAGGGGAATATTGGTCATGGTACTAAACGGGAGGGGCTATACTACATGGAAGATTTCAATAGTGGTAGAGTAAATAAAGTCGGCAAAGATGATAATAGAGAGGGAAATTTGGTTGTGGCATTGTAGATTAGGACACCCTTCATTTTCTTATATAAAACATTTATTTCCTAATTTGTTTTCAAATGTTTCTAATATAATGCTTAAGTGTGAGTCTTGCATTTTGGAAAAAAAAGTCATAGAGCATCCAACCCAACAAGCCAAAAAAGATGCAAAAAAAAAAAAAAAAAAAAACCATTTATGTTAGTTCATTTGAATTTTTTGGGACCTGCCCCTATTTCCATTTCTTCAATAATAAAATGGTTTGTGCTTTTTGTTGATGATTGTACTTGTGTGACTTGGCTATATTTGATGAAAAAAAAATGAAATTGCTAAAATATTTTGAGCATTTCATTCTATGATTATAACTCAATTCTCTACTAAGTTATAAGTGCTTTGTTCTAATAATGGTGGGGAACTTGTTAACAAATAATTACAAGATTATTTCAAAGCTCATGATCTATATCATGAGATAACTTATGCTCAAACCCTATAATAAAACGGCATTGTAGAAAGGAAGAACAGACATATTTTGGAGAAAGCCAGAGCACTCTTGATTACAGCAAATAAACCATAGAGATTTTGGATAGATGTAGTGACCGCTGCTTTTTATTTGCTAAATCACATGTCATCCAAGGTATTAAACTTTAGGACACCATTACAATTCTTAACTTAACATGAATCTTTACCCTCAACTTTAGTGCTCCCTGTAAGAATATTTAGATGTGTGGTATAGGTCCATCTTCATAAAAATGAAAGAACCAAAATTGATCCATGTGTTGTCCGCTATGTCTTCTTGGGCCATGCTACACATAAGAAAGGATATCATTGCTTTGATCCAAGTGCCAAACACCTTTATGTCATGATGGATGTTACCTTCCTTGAAACAGAAATGTTCTTTCAAAATCCAGATTCGCATTCTCCTCTTCAAGGGGAGCTAGTTGGTGAAGAGAAAAATCCTAATAATGGTTGGGAAAAGCAGCTAGACTTCTCAACTTTTCATGATGAAGACAACAGGTTTTATCTTCAAGATAATCTTCAAGAAGGGGGAAGTATTGAAAATGGGAATGAATATAATTAAGAACAAGAACAACCCTCTCTTGCACAGTTCAAAAACGCCCTCTTGAACAGTCTCCTCCCAATTTAGTACCAATCGACCATACTCCTGAGAATAAATTAAAGATACAATATCTTGATCGCACTCCTAGTTATGAATTGCCTTTCAAGAACAATTGTTATAAGCCACCAAGTCGATACACACCAGATCATGGAGAAAGCAAAGTAAGATATCTAATTGCTAATCACATCAATACTAAAGGGCTATCACAACCACTACAAAATTTAGTGCATCAATTATCATTTGAAAGCATTCCTAATACAATAGAAGAAGCCTTGAATGACCCTAAATGGATTAAAGCAATTACTGAAGAAATGGTAGCACTACAAAAGAACAACACTTGGAAGCTTATATCTCTACCAAAGGAAAAGAAAGTGGTAAGATGCAAATGGGTATTCCCTATCAAACATAAAGCGGATGGGACAATAGATTAATATAAGGCGAAACTTGTCGCAAAAGGATACACCCAATTGTATGGCATCAATTATCAAGAGACATCCTCACCAGTAGCAAAATTAAATACAATTAAGGTACTATTATCACTAGCTACGAATCTAGACTAGCCATTACACCAATTCGATGTAAAGAATGCACTCCTTCAGGGGAATTTAGAAGAAGAAGTGTACATGGAAGTCCCACCAAGTTTCATTGCTTCATAAATAGGAATTATATGTAAGTTAGAAAAGGCATTTTATGGATTAAAGCAATCACCAAGAGCATGGTTTAGACGATTCGGCCTGGTTATGAAGAACTATGGTTATAGTAATTCATATCACACTGTATTTCTAAAGCATCGAGAAGGAATGGTAACATCATTAATAATCTACGTTGATGATATAATAATTACATGAAATGATGATGAGGAAATCACAAAGCTTCGAAGGCATCTAGCAACTAAATTTGAAATGACGAATCTTGGTGGCCTTAAATACTTTCTTGGAATTGAAGTGGTAAGGTCAGAACAAGGAATTTTCCTTTCACAAATGAAGTATATTCTTAACTTGTTAGCTAAAACAGGAATGCTTGATTGTATACTTGTAGACACTTTAATTATTCAAAACCATAAGTTAGGAGAATATCCAGATCAGGTTCCTACAAATAAAGAAATATATCAATGATTGGTGGGCAAACTGATTTACTTATCCTACACACGACCAGATATGACTTATGCCATAAGCCTTTCTAGTGCTCCCTAGAATCAAGGAGTCAAAGGTTTAAATTAGCTAATATAGTTGTATCTCCTTATTTATATATATTTATAAATTCTATAAAAAGAGGTTTATATTTTTAGAATGATAATAATAATAACAAAAGAGTTTTTCTGATCGCAATATTCAATTCAAACTCAATTAGACTCGTAAATTAGTCTAACTAAACATCATAATACTTAAGCTTAACTTTATAGATTATGCGAGTAAACATTAAACCAAGCTAAAATATAGTTTGCTAGTAGGTTTATTTTATTTATAACCCTAATAATAACTAATCAAGTTCTTTCCTAAACCAGTACGCTATATTCGCGAGGCATCCATTTTCCCCCTTTCAAGCAACTTCATCCCCAAAACTTGTCTCTCTAGTCTCGATTCGATTTACCAAAATGCTATTATTATCGAGCTCAAATTGTAAGTTGTTTATACAAGATCGATAGCTAACTGCTAAATATTTTCACCACGTCCAACTTATCATTATTAACACACCCCGTATTACCATCCCAAATTTTATCACGCAACAATTGATTTTATATGCCAATACAAGTTGATTAAATCAGTATGGCCTGTAGTAGTTCTAGGTATACACCAGGCCTTAATGGTAACAGGAACTAGAATCGCTCAAATATTTCTTTGAAAAAAATGGCCGTCGGTGGTAAGTGCAGTTGAAACCATCCAAAACTATGTGTTCTTCAACCACAAAAAAAAAAAAAAAAAGTGTAGATTCTCGGGAGGAATGGTCAAAGCCACGTTTAACTTCTACCACAAATTTACTCTTTGTCTCGTTTTAGCATTCCAACTTCATTCAAATCAAAATAAATCCCATGATAAACAATTCGAAGTTAATCCTTATCTTATTTCAATTTCAAATCACTGATTTCTTTTCATTTTTATTATCATAGACTCATGAATCACCTTTGTTAAGATAAAATTGTTAAAGTATACTTATATTTAATTATGATCGGTAGAAATAAATGCATCTTTCATCAATATTTTAACATATAAAAAAGATAATACCATATATAATATTTATATATCTAAAATTCTATATGATGATGCACCAATAGAAAAAGCGTCCAAAAATAATTGTAAACAGTTGATAAGAACCCGTACATTGGGATTCTACAGTTTCAAGAAGGCAATGATTTAAGAAAAAAGAAAAGGAAAAGAGTAGACACACTATTTTATTATTACTCCCGACCTTCTATATTTAATGTTGCACAAGGGGTTGGGTGAATTCTGTCGGACATAAATACGTTCGAAAATGCCTTTGTCGTCGACCATGATTTTTATAACCTCTTTATTTCCGTTCTCCTATTTCTAGTTGTCTTTGTTTTCCATTTCCCCTTTCCCAACCTTCTACTGGTGGGAACTGAAATCTATGTCATACTGGTGGTGCAAATAGTGCCATGGACGCTTTGGAAATCCAACTTTACAGCTTTGCTGGTCTGATCGATGGAAGCATTTAATCCATCATTTAATTATCAATTTTATCATTCTTTTATCCTTTTTTTTTTTCATAAATAGACTTGAGTGCTCGCAACAATGAACCTTACATGTTTGCCAAAAAAAATAATCTAGGAGAAAAATATTCGCATTTTTAATGCTATTATATACAATATGGGTTGGATTCGATCATAATTAAATATTTTTCCAACAAAGTGGTTTTTACTAATAACTAGCTACTAACCGGATGAGTTGAAGATGATGGAATTTTTACTTATATAGAATAATTATAAGATTATAAAACTTTATCTTATCTCGCTTTAAATAAAATTCAATCCTAAATATTATGTCACCTCCATTTATAACCTGAAACGTTAAAGTGAAACCTAATAACCATAATATTTTTTTTTAATAATAAAGATTTGACATCAATCCAACAGTGACTACATTGACCTATCCGTTGATCAATCAAGCCCCTAATGATGGGATAGTTTCCAAATCATGTTGGATGGTTGAGTCAAATCAAAATTGAATTTAAACATATATTGAAACCAAACTTTTGAATTTTGATCGTTTGAATGGTCAACTTCAGCTTGAAAATTGGTATACTCGATTTTTACATTGTTTAAGTGGATTTTAATTTTTAAGTCCTGCAGGATTGGAATGGACTTAATTTAGCTATCCCATAGTCAAGGATGTTTAAAATCATAACGTGTTATAACTGGAAAATACTAATTATAGTGCGGCGAAGAATAAGTAAAAGGTGACACTAAATATATATTTGTTTGAATATACTTTCTTCTAAAGATATGTTAATTTTATCTCCATGTCAATCGACTCCTAATAACCATTCTAAGATGCTGTGAATTCTTTGTACGTTTTGATCGAGATATCATAAAGATGGTAGAATCCTTTTATAAGTTGCTTTGATGCGTTTAGGCAGTCAACCAAAGCCGACCTCTACCGATCCCTTTATTATTTTTTTTCCCCTTATCTTCTCCCATTTTATATATAATTCTTGTATTTTATATCCTTATCTGTTATGGATATAAGTAAAAAAGCCTTCAAAGAGTACCACAAGAGAGATACAATTATAAAAGTATTTCTATTCTTAGAAAGAGATTACATATTATAATTCTATCTCGTATTCTTATGTTTTATAGCAAATTTTAATGCACTTTCATTTTCCCTTTCTCAATCAATTTTTATATTTATTTGATTGCTATTGCTTGTATGACTATTTGTTGGTAAATCGTGCTTCCGTATAGCAAACTAATAATAGAGCTTCACTGATGATTGGTTAATCTAAGATTCGTAATGGCTTTAGATTTGAGGCTTGGTGGTTTTTCTTAGATGGTTTGTATTACGTAATCACAATAGCTTCAATAAAGTTTGATATTGAGAAGTTTATTGGGAACATAGATTTCAATTTATGGGTGCTTATGTTAAAATTCAAGTGCGGAATGGTTTGGACGAGGTGTTGGTTGGTGTGTCAAAAAGGCTAAGATCCATGAGCAACGGTGATGGGAGGAGTTAGATATTAAAGCATTGTCAACAATTCAATTGTGTGTAGCAAACAATGTTTTACAAGAGGTGTTGAGCGGGTGATTAGACCAAAGGATACGTGATGCCTATCATTTAAGTCTACCAAATCTGTCTTCTTAGGGCACACTCCTAGAGTTAAGGCAACAGCCAACAAGTAATATGATTCAAATACTAAGAAAGTAGTGATCGGCCGAGATGTCATGTATGATGAGCCTGCCATGATATAGTCAATAATTTTACAACCAATTGATTCAAGTTATATAGAGAATATGGCGAGAAAAGGTTTCTATTCATCGAAATAAATTATTATTTACTATTTAGTCTTTTACAATTCAGTCTAATAGTATGGCTACATCTCCAAACACATCTATACTTTATTTTATATTCATATATGCTAACTATTATCTTCCATTAAATATGAATAGTATCAATGTCTCACGTGTAAATGACTTTTGAGAATCTTCATATATTTCATATTTTGACATAGTTGTATAGACAATTAAATTCTATACTCATTTTGAATTTGTTGAGTTTCACTTTTGATTTATTAAGTTTTACATTTGTTTATTTCAACCCTATCATGCCAATGTGTAAGCTTGTTAAAAATACCTATTTTTCACCTTTGAAGCCCCTTTTGATTTATTTGATATTGTTTAGACGAAATATTTAATTCTTATCAATTTATTTCACATAACTCACATATTATGTTCATGTAAAAAGTATGAAAACCAATACATTTATCGGTATCCCAATAGAATTGATTAAATTTGAATCTCTTTTTTTAGATATTATAATAATAGTAAGTTGTCAAAATAATAATAATAATAATAATAATAATAATAATAAATTATTATTATTATTATTTAAAGAATCCCATCCATGAAAATCAGATGTAAGCATCATAAATAAAACCTAATGATTAATGGTAAATGATAAGTCATCCACAAATAAGCTAAAAAAAAATTATTGTGTATGGTAGCATTAATCGCCTAAGTAAGAGAAATTTAAATGCAATAAGGCGCCGATGGTCCTCTCATCCTTTATTTCGTGATTAAGTCGTTAGAGAGATTGAAGAAGTGTGAAATTTGTAAGTTTTTGTCAACTCTCATACTAAAAATATTGAAAGGGCAATATTAGTAATCGCACTCCAACAACCGAAACAAACCATTGATGATTATTGTTGGATTAAAGCCATGCAAAGTCCTATTCAAACCTACCAACCACTCACACTTACTTTTCTTCACATTTTTTTCTCTTAAATATTATTACATTTATTAAAATTTGTAAATTTCACTTTATATACTTACATTATATTTGATTTGTTGGAATAGGATAAAATTGAAATGAAATTGGAATTCCTTTTATATTATTTTGTTTAATCATATGAATACTTTTAAAACAAAAAGTTACACACTATGAGAAATAGTTATTCCTCAAGTAAAAGGAAGAAATGGAAATTTCTTATCTATTCTACAATATATAGAATAAACATTTTTTGTGATATAACATTTTACAAACTAAATAAAGGAATAGTCATTCCACAATAATAAAAACATAATGAAAAATCTATTCCAATGAACCAAACATAGTGTTTTAGCATTTCATATACTAGTGTATTTATCTATTTGTATATTTGTTAATTAGCAAATAATTCTCAATTTTCATTGGTTTATAATAATTAATATAAGAAAATGATATTATTAAATATATTTTATTAGATAATATAATTAAAATAAATAAAAATTTTAAAAATTATAAAACAAAGGAAAATGATAGGAAAATAATAATTATAATAATAATAATAATATTGTAAGCTAGGTGATAAGGCCTAAAATTTCTTTATGGCAAAACACCCACAATGGTGGATGCCCATCCATGAATGTTGGCGGTGGCACAACCCATCCTTAAAAAAAATAAAAAATAAAAGATTTAGGCCTAACCCAATGCGTAATAGTCGGAGTCACACCAGTAATCGATGCTACTCACCTAGAGTGATGAGTTGTGACCCATGAAGAAATTACTCTTAGCCTTTCTAATTGCTCCCAACCAGACCCATATGGTTCACTTGTATCATTTTTCTTTTTCATGTTTTACTATTTTTGTATTTTATTTTATTATGCAATTAAGCATACTTAATAACAATTATTAAATAAGCTAACACATATATGTTGACTAATATTGACGGATAAAAACAATAGATAGTTATAGAAAGTGTCAAAAATGAAAAATATATTTAAAATTATAAACAAATGATGAAAATACAGATATATAAAGGGACCTACGGACCCAAAAATGATTCAGCATCATGTGACATCCTCTGCAATTGATAACATATCATACATTATGGGTATGTTTGGATTTATTTTTTTATCTGTATTTGATTGGTATTTGATCTATAATATATTTGACTTATATTTATTTTGAAAATTAATATTTTAATAAACTGTTTAATTTATATTTTAAAATAAAATTTAAAAACTTTAATATTTTTAATAAAATATATATATATATAATTATTATTTTTTTCTATTTAAATCCCATCAGAATTTTATCTGATTTTAACCGGATTTTATGATCAAATAGATATGAAAGGGATACAAACCCAACCAGTAAGCCAGCCAAACAGGCCTTAAATCGCTTCCTACCTTGCTCTTTGTAAAGTCGGTCCACATAGCTATTTTTCTATATAATGTAGAACTCTTCACTGCACTGTACTCGCTCTGCTCAGTCTTCACCACCCAATATGCTTGCCCTTTCCGAACTCTCTCTCCTTGTTACCCTCCTCCTAACCCCCTCTCTCTCCTACCTTTCCTCCGCCCGCTCTCACCATCACCACCACCACCACCACCACAACGAAAATAATTACCCCCGATCCCAAGGCTTAGTCCGCTCTGCTTGCAGCCATGCACGTTACCCTACCGTCTGCCTCCGCACTCTCTCCACTTACCCTGCCACCACCCCGCGGGACCTCACGCAAGCCTCCGTCCACGTGGCTCTACACCGCGCGCGCAAGGTATCCACCTTCCTACACTCCCAAGGGGGGTCCACGAAACGGGCACGCTCCGCCCTGAGTGACTGCGTGGAGCAGCTATCCGACTCGGTGGATGAACTGAGCCAGACTCTGTCCGAGTTGAAGCATCTAAAGAGAGAGACGATGACGTGGCAGCTGAGCAATGCAGAGACATGGGTGAGTGCAGCGCTGACCAACGAGGACACGTGTCTTGATGGGTTTGACGAGGTTGACGGGAAGATTAAGGATGATGTACGACGTAAGGTTACGAATGTTGCTAGGGTTACCAGTAACGCACTTTATATGATTAATCGTCTAGATGAAAGTAGGGGTGGAGGATAGCTAGGGTTTTAGAAAATAAAATATAAGAGAATAGTTCATTTTATTTGCTGTTTTGCCTAAACCATGGTATAAAAAATATATATATTAGTGGCAATATGATATATGCTTTGGTGTATTTTTGTGTGATGGAAGTGTATTATATAAATATAACTATGTGAATGTGAAAATTATGGATTTATGATTTCTGACCATCTGGTTACAATAATAATTATAGGTCATTTGCTCCTTCCATCCTATGAAGGGAGGTAAAAAAAAATGATTATACTTTAAAAATATAGCCTTTTTGAATAAAGGAGTAAGAAAACGCAATTCGAGCTGTCTAATTTTTTTTTCTAATTTTAAGCTTTTTTATTTATAAAATTTTTTATTTTTCTTTAAACTTTTTGCAAGCACAGGCCAAGCGAACCACTACATATGGAAAGGGAAAAGCATTTGATTTAATGCAAACAGGGAAAGGTGAAACATTTTGATAAATACGTAAATTGGTTGGGGATGTGGGCCACCAAGTGAATAAATTTCATGGCAGATATCTGACATCGACCCCCATGATGAGGCTGAGATTCAAGGTTGGATTTGCAGGAGCGGTGCAGACTACACATAATTCATATTGCTATGGACCGTTGTATCACTGCACGCAGTTAACATATTGTCGAAAACTAAAATATTAAAAATATCGAATATTACTATAGTTCTTGAATGAACACCGTATACAATGACTTGTAATAACAATTCATAGTGAGAGGCTCATGCGACAACCATTAATTATTATCATTTATGGTGTGGAATGAACTTAATCCACTGGTGTGCCTGTCTTATCGTAACGCATACCTAACTCCTCTAGAATTAAAGGATTGATAGTTGTCCTAGAATTTTCCTATTAAACCAATGGCGGTTTGTGATTATGAAAGGTGACGGTACCAATAGTAGTGATGATGGTAAATTATGCATAGATTTTTTTTATGGGAGATATATTAATGATTTTCTTTTGGAATTAAAAACCTTTAATTATTAACATAGTCTAGCCATTCTGAAATACATACTAGACTCCTAGCTTATCCGTATTGCTTAGACCTGATTCGCCATAAACCAGCTGTCCCAAGACTCTGGATCTTTATGATATCTGCCAATCCTAAATGTAGATAATTTCCTGCAGTAGGGTACTGTAAAGTCCGGTAGGCTACCACCACCCCCTTGGGAATAGCCTCATGCTAGAACAATGAAATAATCTAGCGTGTCCATAGAGTTCAAATGACCTCTTTCTACATCTGTATCTCTGATGCCAAGTTCTTACTTTTCGGGTTGTCCCCTGTACCTGTACACGGTCAAGTTATGTCTTTGGCCAAAGATATTGAATATCATGCAAATTCTCAAGATACATTTGCTGAGAAAGAAAAGCCCAATATCGTTGCGTCAGCGTATATTCAGCCATTGACATAGTCTATCAAAAGATTTATAACAAATTGCTACCGAGTTCTCCAACGTGCGAGGCAGTAAAGAGAAAGAAAAACAAACGGTGCCTAGATATGACAAGAAATTCTGTTACTATATCCTTTCAAAGCATCTTCTGGACAGAGCTTATAAAATACCAGAAAATGCGCTATCCTTGATCAATTATTATTTCCTTAGACCTTTTAGCCCTTCAAACTACCAAAACTCCTCCAGAATGATTATGAACATGGGGTTATAGAACAACAGCACAGGCACTGACATAAATATGGGCTTTCGTAGTCTTACAACAGAGCTTTCCTGTTATAGAGTCAACAATGCAACCAGGGTCAAACGTCACCCACCAAAAGAGGCCATATAGCACAACCTGTGGATTCAGGTAGCTGAACATTGTCCACCAGAAAATGATGGGTTAGCTTTAAAGCAACATTGAGGTAAACAAAAAATTAAAATGCAAGGATGCTCATTCAAAATGATGTCAGTCGGGAATTTTAGAAAAACTGTAGTAAAGGTACACAAACGTAAACTTCCTTCGGACCTCCAACCGCATGTACGCATTTCCACCATGACAGTGGTATAGATGTCATGCTTTAAGGACACGATAACGTGTATTTCCACTATAACAGAAATCAATGGAATCAGTTTACCCAAGAATTTAATGGAATCATCCACAGAAATTTTTCAATAGTTTTGAGACTCCAAGCACTTAAAATCGAGATACTAAAATGAAAAGGTTTGAAGATCTCTAATTTTCCTTAATAATTACTGACTAATAACTTTTTTAATAACAAACAATAGCCACTCATCCATCTCTAACACATTGAAATGATGAGAGGGGCTCAAAAAAATAAGGAAGGGAGTATGATCTGTACATACCAACGTACCTTCAGCTTCAGGGCTGAACAATCAAATGAGCAAATGGATCTTCTTACTTGTAGGGCGCAAACAAAATTGATGAATTGTGGCCACCAAACCCAAATGAATTGGACAAGGCAGCCTTAATATCCAGCCTCTCTTTCTTTGGACCAACTAGCACTCTTGTGTCCTAATTAAAAAGGTCAGAAACCCATGATTAGAAACTTCATCACATTAAATTAGAAAAACTAAGATCATGAATCAATCCGAACAATATGGACAAGAAAGAAGCATACCACTCCTTTGTCTGGGGATTCCAAATTGATATTCGGATGAACCCATCCCGTACTTATTGCCTGAAACACAACAATATGAATTTCAGAAACTCAATTAAACTGCTTGGACTGCCAAATTAATTTCACTTGTGATTTACAATAGGGGTACCACATGGAAAAGCAAATTTACTAGTCCCTCTTTGTGAGAATGTCAGATGTGGACTTCAGGCAACAGCTGGCAGCTGAAGTATAAGTTTGATTTCCTTTTTCTTTTTTGGATAAGTAGTTTAAGCCTAATTGTTCTCTTATAACTTTATATCCATAAATTAATCACCTGTACTGCTGCAACAGCTTCCACTGCTCCAGCCGCTCCTAGTAAGTGTCCGGTCATAGATTTTGTAGAATTCACCTTCAACTATAATTTCCAAGATTCCATCATAAAAGGGGGAAAAAAGATCAGCTTATGTGGATAAACAAAAGAATTAACCAACTTTACCTCACTGTTCTGGCCAAAACATTGCATGATTGCTTGATATTCCATAAGGTCACCAGCAAGGGTCGATGTGGCATGTGCATTGACATAGTTTACATCTTCCCTGGACACCCCAGATTGAGCTAATGCCTTCTCTATGCATAGAATAACGCCAGCCCCTGGTTATTAAATAACCAAGGTTACAAGCAGCCCCATCTAAGTAGAATGGAGTATCTCAGACACACTAGCAAACTTGTAATTCCAGGCCCAGATATGAGCACTGGGACTGAAAAACAGAGAACATAGTGAAACAGGAAATTCCTTTCTCAGCCTTATCATTCTGAGTACATCATGGTAATCTCCATTCAAGCACAGTTAGTCAAGATTTGAAAAAAGGAGGACTCTTAAAAGTTCAGTTGCATTGACAAATGGAAAAACCTGTGTTTCAGCAAAGCTGCACCATCTATGGTGTCCATGGCTCCACAATCAGAATGATCATGCTGCCTTGATATTTAGAGGTATAGATGATTCTTTCACGGATATAAGATCTATTTAAGTGAGCTAGTGGAGAACTGACGCTACATATTTAAACACCTCTTCGCTTTTTTCATTGGAATTTCCAAGAAAATTCATCTTCTACTGCTACAAAACTATTTGGAAGGACATACTCAGCTTAAATTTAAGTATAAATTCCTAAATAACTTCTGTTTACAGTGCTCAAGGAAAATCTGTTACTGCCTACTTCTGCAGTGTTAGTAGAAATCAACATGGACAAATGTTTCAACAGACCCAAAAAGAACATTCTTGGTCTCAAATATTTTTTGGCTAAGTTATGATTACATATCAAACAGTATCCAGACTTACAAAAGCAATGTGAAAGCCCCCACCATCCTATCCACATATTTTTCAGTCATTTGATAGCAGCAGGACATAGGAGCCTTTAAAAGCAAGAAAGGGTTCATCATGAACATATATTTTTACAAATGCACTTTAGAAATTTCCTAAGAAACAGCACTATCTGAGAACAATTTGAGGCCAAGTGTAAATCCATTTCAAAGAATCAGGTATCAAACATAATTTCTGCATATTGTAGCCCCAGAATTTTCACAAAGTTGTCCATCGTCCATGGAGTAAATACAAACTAATGTGGTTTCAAATTGGTAAAGATGAATGACTACTCAACCATTAACTCTATTTCGTAAAATTTTGAGAGCATGGAATAGTAAAGAAACTGACCCTCCTCTCCTTTCTTCATTGCCCTAAACATTTACATTAGGTAACTTATCAAGCACTCAAATCAACCATTCTATCTCTACATCAGAGGTTACACTCAAACAGATCCTATCAAGAGATTTCCTTTTTAATTTCTGTTCGTTGCTATCAACAGACATAATTTGATGGATACTCATTGCACTAACACAAAGTATAACAGGATCACAAGAGTTAAGTTTTACCTAGGTTTGACTCATAATAGGATGGTGTAACTTAACTAAAAAGTAAAAGAAAATTACCATCAGGGTGTGGCTCAGTTATGTGATGGGCATCGCAAGTGAAACTTCCTCCGAGAAATTCTGCATATATATTGGCACCTCTAGCCTACAGAACAGAGAAAATACCATAGCAACATCGAATGAGTACAGATTTGAAAATCTCATGCTCATCAAACAAGGGAACAGTAGAAAAGAATGTCAAAGCAGTAACTTGATTTGCAAAGGACTCCATTAAGTCCAACAATATGCCATCACTACAAGCATTAAAAGCTAACTAAGATGATGGCAAATTAAATACCTTGGCATGCTCTAACTCCTCTAGCAGCAGGACACCAGCTCCTTCACCCAAAACGAACCCATCACGGCTCTGTTCAGAAAAATAAATTAAAAACATCCCAGCAATTAACATGGGCATGTTAAGTAAGCAAATATATATAAATGGGAAAAAAGTTGCAGTTGCTCAATTTAGTGACTCGTTGCTTTACTGAAAGGTTCATAGTGATATTTTCATTGCTATTCATATCTCGGAAGCATATGTTCATATAAGATATGAGACCTATCAACTGTGTTAACAAAAAGTCAGCTATTTGAATTTTCTTCTTCCATTGAGCTTAACTGTAGATTCATCCAGGCGGTCAGTCACAACTCCAGGATTACAAACATGTAAGACCTATCTACATGGCTTTTAGTCTCAGAATCAAATTCAGACAAGCTGCCGACCATAGACTGATCTGCATGGCCTTCAAAGCTCCTTGGAGGATCCATCCAAAGCACAAATCAGACAGCTCTCGCCAGCAGCAGTAATGTTTTAGAAATTACATTCATAAAGTTATAATCACATAACAGAATGATCAATTTCTTTGCAAGTCATTAGACTAAATGCAAAACATGAGAAAAGAAAGATGAACAGATAGTAGCACTACAGAATCCCATGGCCGTGAAGCTCTGGCGGGTTCATGATTTCGTTCAGAAAGTGCTCGACAAGCGACAAAACCTCCCAAACCTGCATCAATAGTTATTAATTTCAACCCATGTCCACCAATAGTTATTAATTTCAACACATGTCCACTTGGTGCACATGGAAATGGAAATGGATAAATCATCAAGGCAAAAAGTACCAATTGGAATAATGGCTGCATCGGAGCCACCACAAAGCATCATATCCTGCAAGTTTGGCACAACATAAGAAAATAGTGCACACGCAATGAGAATCCACCATGTTTGCGATACTTCATTGCCAGGAGATTCAATTTCACAAAAACTTACAGCTTCTCCTCTTAATATGTGATTTGCTCCATTCAATATACAGAAGTTGCTTGTAGCACAGGCAGTAGATATAGAATAATTTGGACCCATCCATCCCTACAGTTTTATATGAGAAGAAAGAGTTAATAATAATTATGTGAGACTCCATTATTGGATATTGTCACTGAATCTGACCAGATCCATTGCAAGCATGGCAGAACCCATGTTCGTAGTTGCAAAAGGTACACAGAAAGGATTCATTTTTCTGTATGAAATCCTCAATGCTTCAATTGCATCACTAAAGACCTGCACAATATTCGCAGAAACAACAAATAGTGAAATTAACATTGTTGAATACACTAATATTTTACTGCATTGTTTCATGCAATATGCCCCTACCCCACATTACACATCGGACTATTTCTATCTACATGCAGGTGCTTCAGGCAGATTACAACCAATCACAGAAGACCATATCTAGAGTTAAATGAAGGCACTGATTAAAGTAATCATTTGTAGCCTCAATGATGTGCCCCCATAACTTGTAGCCTGAATGATGTGTCACCATCACACTTAAACATCAGTTAGCAAAGAGATCAAAAGGACCATCTTAGCTTTACTGACAAGCATGTAGCTGGAGATGAGAAGACAAGTTAAGTATGGACATTCCAATTCTCTGTGAATCAATATTGTTGGTCCAATTATCATCATGGTTTTCCCTCTTTCAACTAACTCATCAGGACATCATCGCAAATTTTGGGTTACCTTCATACCACCCATTGCTGAACCAATGAGAACACCGCACTTGTTTTTATCAAGCTCATTCATTTTATCTTCAATGATTCCACCATTCGCCAAAGCTTTCTTTCCAGCAGTAAGTACATAAAGCATAAATTTGTCCATTCTCCGAGAGAACTTTGGTGCTACCCAGCCATCAGTTGAAAAAGACTTGATCTCTCCAGCAATTCTCTGAAATTGAAAAGGGAGATACTAGAAGATGATGAAACAAAGCAATAGCAGAGAAGAAATCTACAACAAAAATTTACCGTTGGAAACTGGGAACAGTCGAATGTCTCTATTTCACTCACACCACTGACACCCTCAAGCAGATTATTATAGAAGGTGTCCGGATCAAGGCCAAGGGGCGTCATTACACCCATACCTGTCACAACTACACGTCTTTGTTTCATCACAGGTTTCTTCTTTCTGGTGAGCTCAGGAGCATTTTGAACAGCTACGGCCATCACTTCTCCTAATTTATTAGCACAGGATGGTGATATTTTGGCAGGAATGGTGTTAAATGAGCAGAAAAATATTTCCTCAAAGTAGACAAAATCAGCAGATTTAAGAACTTGCACCTCAATTTTTTAGATTCAACAAAAATTTGTGCGCTTAACATGCATGGACTAGAGAAAGACAGCCAGATAGAAACAAACACCAAATTGACACATCCATCAGAGCATCCTGGCTCTTTAGCAATTGCATTCAGATAGGAACTTTGTTTCAATTACAGAGTAAGTCATTCTTCCGTTTTTTTTAGTTATTTATGGTTTCAAAACCAATGGTTCAGTAAATTCGGTCACTTCTTTTGAATTGTTTCTCAATATAGAAAAAGTAACAAAGATAAAACATGAGTTAAGCCCGTTTTAGAGTAATTATAATCGGTAGTATTTCTTTGAGGTTAACTTATCTAACTATCAAGATTATTAAAGTCAAGTTTTATTGGATCGTAGGCAAAAGCTTACAGCAGATCACTTATGTTTAAGAAAGAACCTATTTCATTGTTCTTTTTTGGGGTAAATTCTATGTCTATTATTCTTTGGAGAAATTTGTAATAACATTGCCAAATGCCAATATATTATTAAATTAGCACCTGCATTTTGTCTATTTACCATCAGCTAAAATGAATTGTAATTTCAACTGTAGCATAAAAGGCGGAGACAGACATTAAACCAGTAAATATAGGAGCAAAATCTTGCACTCAATTAGCAATGCAAACAATTGACCAAAAAGATACAAACATGTCAGCCAATTTATCCATCAAGCATATTTATTGGTTAGTTTGTTTCTCAATAATTAAAATCCTAATCAGAGAAGAAAACGAACTTGCACATTGCTAGTAAATGAAATAGCCTGAGTCCACTAATCAATAGAAATAGATATCGAGTCATGAACACACCCTTTGATCTTGTCTTATATTCTTCTCCTCCATTCCTACTTCTCTTTTCTAAATAAACTCTGATGCTCAAATAAGCTACAGCATCTTTCACAAACTTACAGCGTGACGCTATTGGACTGATATGTCCAATTTCACCCTTATAGTTTCAAAAATTTTCGGCAGAATTCACCAATACATAAAAAAAATTTCGTCTCCACACAATCAATACATCAGCCACATGTAATCCACTACAACTTACAAAAAAGGAAGAAGGAAACAAAAAAAAGAGAAAAAGGAAACGAGAGCCAACCACATAACAACTTTTGTTATTTGCAAATCTACTTAAGGACCAATGAACATCATTCTAAACTTTAATACAACATCCAATGAACCAATTCATAGAATTCCTTATAAAAAATTTCCTAAAAGTTCCAGGAGCTTATTGAGCATTTAGCACTCTGACTCCAAATTCCATCCGGAAGACATAAGCCACAAAAACCGTACATTCTAGTCATCCATTTTAGCAACAATTAACAATAATATAAAACACTATCAACAAACTAATACCTAAATCATTCCAAATACATACATACATTAACTGAAATATCGAACTTTTAACTCACGAAATTAAAAAAGAAAAAAAATAATAACAGCTGTCCGCACTGGTTAATATGCTAAAAGAATAAACTTTTCAACTTTTCGCATACTTAGGTTCCTCTAGAACGTGTAAACAGGTGAAAAGCTGCTTCTTTCAATCCCCTAACAAGAGCACTCAATAGTAGAATCCAATTGAATACAAACCATTACTCGAACGAGAACTTCGATTGGAACACCTATTTGTCGAACCAAACCGGCAATTTCTGGATCCAAACGCATTATTACCGATGAACTCTGTAATATACTTTTCGCAGGGCTTAGAGGGTAAAGAAGAGCTCATTGTAGTATCAAAGCTCGATCCATAGCTACATTTGGAGGAACAACAGACTCGATTGGATCGATTACGTCGCTTACTGGATGAATGCTCGTTTTCGCATGACGAAGACGAAGACGAAGACGACATGCATGGCGCAGCGAGACATGTGCGTAGCGAAGCTGCCACCATTGAAAGAGAATACGATTGAAACAGAGAGATAGATAGATAGATGGAGAAGGAGAGGGGAGATATAGGGAGAGGGAGAGGGAGAGGGAGAGAGAGAGAGTGATATCAAGATGGGTTTATGTATGTATGGATGGAGAGGTTAATGTGATGCGACTGCGTAGTGAGGAATGAGGGAGATCATGGACATCGATCTATAGATGTTATGCATGTAAGGTATAAATATTTACTGTTCATCCGTGTTACCTATCACATTGTGTATTTCCAGACAAGTAATTAATACATAATAACGAAATTTATTCCATTAAATTAAATGTATAATATAATTAATGGAGATAAGTTCGAGATAAAAGAATCAGTGAATATATACTCGGATGTATGTGATGTGTGTGTATGTATGTATGTATGTATGTATGTATGTGTGCGGGCGTATGTGCGATGGGTTGAAAGGACACGGATGCGAGCGTATAATTTTTGGGGGAGAGCGTGGATGGTGGAGAAGAGGAGAGAGGAGAAGCTCTCTGAACACACTTTGAGAGCCTTAAGGCCCTCGTGCGGTCTCTCTCTTTCTCTATCAAGAGTCAAAGTCTCCAAACTACTATTGGATTTTCCTTTGCTTGCTTGTGGACGCCGCAAACAGGGAGATATCATCAAATCTTCCTTTTACTCAAAGAAACCATACATCCATTGAATTAATCTTGGCAATTTTTTTTTCCTATTATAATGAGGGAGACGAATCAAATTTAATTGTTTCATTTTAATAAATCAATATTCTTATCACAATACTGCAAGAATTTTGACAATTAATTTGAATTTTACTGTAATACAAGATCAGTGCAACTGGTACATGATTTTTAGTTCAATTTGAGGATTGAGTAAAAGATGAATTGTATTTCACAGTTTAGTCCATAATTCCCTTTCTAATCAAACATTTCAAATAATTTAGAAAAATGAATTGGACCGCTACAAATTAGTTTGCTTCAACCCACATTTGTTTTTCTTTTTTAAGTTATATTTTGATATATTATATCTTTATTGACTTTGCATTTTTTAAATTATGCTTTATCATGAAGAACCATGTGATCTTTGTTGTAGATGTTAAAGTATTTAAAGTTATAATGATTTAAATTCAATTGATAATAAAGTTGAATAAATTAAAGAAGGTAAAATAGAGGCTTTTCAACTTAGGTCATCATTTTTTTCATTTTTCTAAATAACTTGATTTTGTTAGGTTCAAAGTGATTTGAGCTATTCGGTTCATACTAAATACCTAGTCGAACCACTTTAAACATAGTCAACCAAACTACAAACTAAACTGCATTATAAAAGAACTACATTTTACCATTTCATTCAATCTAATTGTTGAGATTGTGACTCAATAGACACCCTCATTAGAGATGATAGGAGTGCATTAGCCCAATCATGAAATGGACGAATTCAGTTCCCTTTTTCAAGAGTTTAACAATTGGGTTGAACAAAATGCTTATTATGCTTAATAATAGTTAGCCATAGGACATTCTATAAGCAAACTATAATAGTCATGAGAATGAGTGCTTACTACCCATTTTCCACCATTACCCTACATTTAAGAAAAAGAATAGTTGCAATAAGTTATAAAGCAAAAGGCAACATTAATACTTTGTGGGCAATAGTGGTCCCCACTGTGATTCACCAATTTGAGAGAACGTGATGTGAACATCAAAGACCTACAATAAAGTCTAGATTCTAACTAAGTTGTATTTAGGATCTTCTTAGATTTTATCATGAAAATTAGTATTTTTTTTTTTCATGGATGCTTAAGGATTTATAAGTATGGGAAATAGAGGGATATGAATGATTTGATTAACTATCTATAACTCACCAACTAAAGAAATCAAACTAGTGATTAAATCTAGGGATTAATATGACTCCTAATTCTAAAAGTAATTGGGGTTGGTTAATAGAATTCTAATATGACTTGCAATATCTAATGATTAATAGGGGTTGCTCACCATAGGTTGACAACAAGTTTGATAAGACATGGTAATTTGAGAGAAAAATTTATTAACATGCAATAAAGATCAAGCCTTATGATAGTACAACTATAGAAACCCTTATGATAGTGTTTAAGGTTAAAATAAGGCAAACCCATCGATACTTAAAACAAGACACGCGAAAAGAAAATGTAGTAAATTTTGAAGCCATTCAAGTAATTATATGGTGCCATTCTCAATGGATATTATTATGATCAGTAACATACGTAGTTCTAATCGATCACCTTTAAGGTGCTATCTAAATGGGACTCATGTTGCTACTATTATTAATAGCATTTCATTTGTCATTGATGCCTTATAGCCATTTAAATGGCTCATTGACGCCTTATAGCTCCTACTCTATTTTCCTACACAAATAACAAATAGACTTACACTTGGTCTCAATTGGTTCTAAGTCACTTCCTAATATATAGGTCACTACTTAAAACTTAGATAATGGTTCCTATTGTAACCATTCGATTAGCAAAGATTTGATCTTGAATCTAGCTTCTTCTTTGGCTTACGAATTAGTTTATGTTGGTTCGAGTAAGTCTTGAATGAGTCCTTCGAAGGCTTGATACAAAAATAATGAATTTTTTTATACATCTCTAAGTAATATATCCTTGCCTAATCTTGGTTCTCTAAGTAAATAGGCTTTGCTTGGCTCGTTCTTGCTTACTTTATTTCACTTTCTTTGGCGTAGCTTTCTTTGGTTTCTTGGACAATGAAATCTAATCTACCTTAACTTCTTTAAGATTCAATGGTCGTATTAGCATCTTTCTTGTATTCACTTAAAATGCTTATATATTGCGGTAGTTGTCATGCAACACCCTAACAATTAAACCAAGATGCAATCATAGGAGGCACATCACATAAAATCTCATCAATATACTTTCCCCTACAAAAGTTTGAACCCCTTTTATTTGGTGACATGTATAGTATCTTCATCATTGAAGTAGTGTAATCAATAAAGATGCAGATGTGAACTAATAAGAAGACCCAGTTTTCCAATAATAGATGTAGCAAACATATTTGTATAACAATTGCCATCTATAACAATCTCACGCATATGGTTGTTAACCTTATAGCAATTGTGGAACCAATTATCCCTTTACTCCTTTACTATAGATGGAACATGACTAAGTGTTGTACTATAAATTCATGGTGTAGTTAAGTCACCTAAAAAAGAAAAGAAATAGGCTAAGGGGAGTGTTGAAGGTTGCTCTAGCATGGCCACATCGATGCCTAAGTCAGCATAAGGGATTTAAGTGTGATAATTTGTGTAAAATATGAGTGAGAGTTAAGAGAATGAAATCTTTTACCAAGTAGTTTCACCCCTATTTATAAGGGATGAGACTGGGCTTCATTTAGTAAATGCATTCATATTTGATTTGTTCCAAATATTGTAAAGGGTATATATTTGATCGATTCCTTTTCTTACCCGCTTAGGGTCTTCTTTGCTTTCTTTATCTAGTTTTAAGATGTGCATGGTAGATTTGAGCTAAAGCTCAAGCATGCAAATTAGACTTGATAATCCAAGTACTATACCAACCTATTAGAGGTCAATCTTAGCATCAAGAGCTTAAATAAGGGCCTAAACAAGTTAAATTGAGTTTCGAGGGTTCATGCTCATAAAACTCTATCAATACTAAGGGTGCATCTTGCCACCATTGCCACAACTCTCTCTCCCTTTCCCTTTAACTCCTTAGCCTCAAATGTCTCCATCACTTCCTTAATATCTTCATCTACTCCTTTATCTTCTTCCTCACTTTCTTCCTCTAGCTTTGACATACAACCCTTCACCATCATTACACAAGGGTTATGACACTAAGAAAGCAATATAGTCAGAACATAAACATTTAAAACATTTAACCTCACTAGATTTTGTTTTACGTTGGTTTCCATCTAACTTCTGTATATCATGTGCATCAGGAGCCTTTTTTCTATTATTATTACCCTACTCATAAGCTCAAATATCTCACATTTCATGATCTCAAATTTCACCCCTCATATCACTTCTACACACATCATCACCTATAGATGGAACTAACAAATTTTTCCTAGTTTTAATCCCACTTGTATACTTACACATTCTTCTCGTGTTTTACTTTAATAATGGCATAATTGCCCTTATTTTAACCCTAAACACTATTTTAAGAGCATCTTTGATTGTATTATTACCTCATATCACTAATGCTATAAATATGTCACTACTTAAGAAGTAACATGAGGTAATAGTACAACCAAAGAAGCCCCTATAATAGTGTTTAAGGTGAAAACATGTGCATATATGTTATTTTTTGAATTAAAATTTGGGAAGAAGAAAGTATAGTAAATGTTTGAGCCCTTTGAGCACCTACATGGTGCCATTTAGATGGCTCAGTATATGCTATTGTGGTTAGTAACATCCATAATCACAGTTGCATGCCTCTAATGCACCATCAAAATGGAATACATGTTGTAATTGTGATTTATAGTGTTTCACCTATCTTCTAGATGCCTTTCTTGAGCTATTTGTGTTATTAACCATCCTTTGTTTTAGGTTCCAATGGACTTGTATATAAGAGTTTTAATCCAAACACGTCACATTTATCAATTGCTCTTAAAACCTAAATCATAACCCAATTAGCTTAATAAACATATGATGTGAGCTAAACCCATTCACTCAATAAAAAATAGCATAGTTATTGAGTCTATGAAAATTATAAAGGAATAAAAGTCTCCATAATGTTCTATTAAGGACATTACTTTAAACATTGGTATGATGGAGAGAGAGGAGTAATAAAAAAAAAGAAGACTCATACATAATTGTTAATGGAGTTAAAGTTACAAATTCACAGGAGTTAATATCAACTTGTGCCTAATTGCTCCACAAATGGTTCCTCTAACCACATTTTCTAAACAAACCAGAACCAATCCATATTGATCTTGTAAGAGATACATTATAGAACGAATATGCTCATTTTTTAAATGATTCACATCATTAAGTGTACCCATTCTGAATTTCACTCTAATCAAATAATCCACAATTGTCAAAGGTATATCAAGATTTAGTCTACATATCATATTCTTTCAACCAATCCTTTCTAATTCACATCTTTATTGAAAGAATTTCTTTTGTAATTCCTTACATAAGAATTCAAAAAATACCGGATCCCTACTAGATCAAAAGGAAGGATAAAGAGTAAAGAGCATGTATCTAGTCAATTATAAACATTAAAATAGACTTTAATCTTAAAATGATTAACGAGTCAAACCTACTTTAAATAGGTTTAGGTACAAAACACAAACCCAGTAAACAATTATAGATGTGTCTGGCCTATTATTAAATTAATTTTTTTTCCAATTCAAATTAATTTATAATCATGTTTGTTTTGTTCAAATTGATGAATCTTGTGCAAAGTTGAAGACCCTAATAATGACTTGAATTAGAGATGATGTATCAAGTTATTTTTAAGTATTTACATTTTTTACTAGCTAACTCAATATATGTTTAAAACTATAGATTATTAGTTAGCTTGATTAGATTGATTTTTTTTTCTAAAGATAATCACACTTATTAGCGATATTTTAGATTATTGACATGAGGTATTATATATGTATTAGAAGTATATACTACTTTGGAACTTATGATTTATGAAATTTAGTATGCTACAAGGTTGATAGAAATCATACGTTGTATCTTATTTTATAGAAGTATGCTTGGAAAATTAACATTAAAAACCAATCTTAAGCATGCCTAATAGTCATCTTGAAAACCAGCTTTCCATATAAGACTTAATAGTTTCTAGGATTCTACATGTTGAAGTACAACACTAGGAACCCAAGAAGGGAGTGAATTGAGTTTAATCACAAAATATTACAAGTTAATGATATCTTACACAAAACAATATAGAAACAATACAATAAACAAAATGCTAAAAATAAAGAGAGAAAGGGATTAGAAGATCAAGCTAGAGATAACGTGAAGTTCAAATAACCCCCTACTCTCCATGGCATACATTGGCCTCCAACCAAAAACTTTACATACCTTTTTATTCAATAAAATTCAAACAATGGCTTAAGAGCCAACAACAATTGTTTCACACTCACATCACAAGTGTAGTGCACTATCTCAATGGAAATTGCAAAACAATTACACTTGCACTACACTAAGGCTTTAACAAAGAATTAACAAATAATGAGCAAAAGTACAAGAGAGTCAATAAGTAAGAAGACATGTGGTGATATTACAAACAAGGCTCAATTTCTTGTCTTCAATTTACCCTTGAAATGGCATTTAAAGCCCTTCAACAAAATATGGACATTGCTCCCTCCATTTTGCATTAAATGCTCTATAACAGCTATAAATTTCATAAAAGGTTCAAACCTTTTTGCATTGCTCCAAACCATTTTGGCTCTCTCGCAATTTTCTTCATTTTAGGTCATGGAAAGGTCTAAACATTTTTGCAATACTCCAGACTCTTTCCTTGAATCTTAGAATGCATTTATTCTCAACATGGAATTGTCCAAACCTTTACCATAATGTTCTGGATCATTATTTACAACACACCCTTTAAGAAAGGCAAAGATGGTCTAAACATTTTTGCATTGCTCTGAACTATGTACATAAAAAAAAAAAAAAAAAAAACAAGCTTTCCTTTGATGATGCAACAAGACTTTTCAATTTCCTTATCAAAATATTTTTTTTTTAACATGGAAACATTAAAAAAAAAACACACAAATATTCAAACTTTGGCTTTTTAGATCATATTTCAAGATAATTTTTTACTAGAAAAAGAAATATTTTCCAATGTGAATCATTTGCTAAAAATTACTTGCATAGGCTTTGAAAGCCAAGTTTTCTCTCATAAAAAATCATTATCAACCTTCAGATTCAACACATGTTGCAATGCTATTCTTAAATTGTAGCTCTATGTGAACCAAGAAGTTTTGACTTCCTATTTATCAAGTAAATTTTTATTATTGTAATGTTGTGGTAATGTTTGGTTTGCAATGTGTTGAGATTTTCGATATGACAAAACTTATTGTACTATATTTGCTTTACAAAATCAACCTAGTATTAAACAAAACCCCTCTTATGGTATTGAACAAAATCTTAAAATTTTTTCTCCTTCTATTAGGTGATATAAAAATATTAAGACATGAAAAAACAAAACAAAGTCTATCAGCTAAAATCCTAAACTATTATTTATTTTTAGCGTTACCTCGCCACCACCATAACCATCTAGCC
The DNA here is from genome assembly GCA_037954665.1 of Laguncularia racemosa. NCBI lineage: Eukaryota > Viridiplantae > Streptophyta > Magnoliopsida > Myrtales > Combretaceae > Laguncularia > Laguncularia racemosa. Next base: position 757,902 of record JBBMOL010000087.1, read on the forward strand.
TTATTATCATCACCACTTCCATTGCAATTACTAACATTAACCACCACTATAACCACCAATACGACACTAACATTAGGCCATCACTACCGTCACCATATCATTACCACTATACTATTGCTTCCATTTACACCACCACGATTATAAAATCTTTGCCACCATCATTACCATATTAAGAACCTTATAAGCCATAACCTAAAGGCAAGCATAGGCCAAATTAGACACATGCCTCAATATTGAACTGACATATTAGGTCAATGTTAATGACCCAAAACCAACCCAGTGACCGATTCTCAAACAATCCCTAAACCTGTAGGGTCTTTAAATAATATTTCATATGTTTAAGGAGGTGATTATGATATCCCATATAAATAGAAATTCTACAAGGATTGTAGATTATGTTGATTAGTCGTATATAAAGCCAAATAGTAAATAACATATTAACATTAGAAGAACATTTTTTAGCCAAGTGGTTCAAAAAGGCCCATTATTGTTTGTTGGCTTAATTATTAGCTACTTTTGCCTTGAGATATTACACTAAGATCATGGGTGCTTCAGTCATATGGACTCAAGGAATAGTTAGGTTCATGGCAGTTTTGTTCCATCGAAATTTTTCATTAAGAAAAACCTTGCATGTGAATTTACAAGTTATAGGCCATCATGTGACAAAAAGGACAAGCATTAATTGCTTAAATTGAGTTACCACATGCTAATTGAAAAGAAAAAAACATTTCATTGCCTATAAAATTGAGCTTCCTTTCGTAGAAGCTCAACAACCTACACAAGTATACAAATAAATAAGTTGTACTACATAGCTTGTCTTAAGATAGTTTGTCAATATTTCCCCCCTTCTACTCCAAAATGTCCCCTATATTAATATCTTTCATGTATTATTAAAATTCTCAACTCCTTTATAACAAAGGTATTACGATAAATATTAATATTTTTTATGCGATGTTACTTATATTGTCTTAGTTCTTGATAAATGAAGTAAATGATTCAAATGAAGAGGAATATAGAGTTTAAGTATTAAAAAGAGATAAACTATATGTTCACTTAGAGGGACTAACTATTTCATCCCCCCCTTATTTCATATAAAGCTGCTATTACGGTGTTTATTTCATCAAATAGTTATTACCAATGAATTATTATTATAAAAAGTATTGAATGGGAATTCATAAGTTATGATGATGACAAATAAGTTATTAAATAGAAATTTATAGTAAGTTGTGTTAAGCCTATTAAGGTTATGAAAAGTGAAAAATGATAAGGATTTTAGGAGTATAATAAACTGTTTATTTTTTATTTATGTCATATTCATTATTCATTTTTATGTTAACTAAATAAAATAATAAATATATAATAGTTATTACATATCTAATCAATTCTTATTTAATCGCAATTTAATCCCTTTTTTTATTCCATTCAGTGAAATAAATTGGCTAGAAATCAAGGATTCTCGTAATATTTCATTCATTTCACTTATAGTAAAATACAATATTTTTAAACTTTAAAGGATAAATGTTATATTTGGTATTTAAATTTTATCAATTTTTGCAATTATTTATTTAAAGTTTAAAGGTATCAATTTACTACCTACAAACTTTTTATGATTATTTATAGCACTTAAAAAAGATAGTTAGTTGCAAAAATTGATAAAGTTTAGGTAGTTAATTACAAAAATAGACAAACTTCATATAGTTAATTGTAAAAATAGACAAAGTCTAAGTAGCAAATTAACACTTTAAAACTTCAAATAGTTAATTAAAAAAAGGGATAAAGTTCAGATATCAATTGTGATATTAACTTAACTTTAAAAATGTGTAGAAAATTTTAAAGATAATTTTGTTTGCAATCATTCTTTCTACCCTTGTTTGCATTGGTTATGTATGGACTTTTGATGTTGTGAGCTTATATGAAATATTTGCTATCTAGATGAACATCTCTATTACTTAATAAAGATTTGCCTTATGCCAAAATTCAAATAAGTTCTAGGTCTACCCTTGTTTGCATTGATTATGTATGGGCTTTTGATGTCCTGAGCTTATATGAAATATTTGCTACCTGCATGAACATCTCTATTACTTAATAAAGATTTGTCTTATGCCAAAATTCGAATAAGTGACTAAACTAGAGCAGACTAGACAACAAATAGCTCATTACAACTTAAGAGTGCCAAGAGCACTCACCTAAATGATCTCGGTAGTGCCACTGAAAGCGATAATAATATTAATTGCACTATACATTTAACTTTGCGAATTTTCTATGCTTATTTCCAAAACTAGAAGTAGTGTACAATCTCAATATTGGAATCAAAGGAACGGTAGAAGAGTTATCCCCTCCATCTGCCTCTAATTCTTGAACCAATTGTTACTCTTCAATCAAACTTCTTACTTCAACATCTCAAGATTTTAAGATTAACAAGAGAATGATAGCTTTAATCTAACACATAGGAGTACCATCATATAAAGAGACACTAATGGTAATTACAATATATATAGGTAGTTGTAAAACAATTTAATATGTAAAAAATATTAACATTAGTAAATGATGATATTATGTATATTTAATAACTTTGTTCTATTCTTTTTATTTTTTATTTTTTATGTGATAGTAGTTATAATATCTTTCTTTTATATATATACAATATTCATAAGTAATGATGTAATAAGATTTTATTATACTTTAATGAGATACCAACTAATCAATTGTATATTTTTAATATGTTATGCAATATATATTTATGTAGGCATCAAATATGTAAAATTGGGAAATGGGAGAAGGAGAAATATATATATATATATATATATGGAATTGCGGTAGGTGTCCCTAATCCTCCATTTTGGACCAGTAGATTTAGCCCAGTTTCCAATACTTGCTTCGACCATTATCACTATCATTACGTTATCATCAACACCATTATTATAGTAATTTCACCACCACTGTTATTGCTATTAATGCAACAATTGCCATTGTAACATTACCAAAATCTCCACCAATTTCACCACCACTGTTATCGCTATTAATGCATCAATTGCCATTGTAGCATTACCAAAATCTCCACTAAACTACATTATCATTATTCGTGTTGTCCTCATAAAACCACCTTTTATTATACCATTGCTATTAGGAAAGGACTAGCGCTTCGCCACTATCACTAAAATGATTTTATGGTGTCAGAGGATCAACCATAATGGTGACAATGTAGTGGTGGTAACAGTGTAATGACGTGACAGCTATGGCAGCAATAATAATTAGACTGCATTGTTATGGAAAAACAAGCTCGGTGCATCAAATATAGCACGAGAAACACATGTTATATGTTAGTCTCTTTATAATGCACTTTGTTGTTCTCTTTTCCTAGAGTGTTACGCCACCTCGATCATGGCAGGCTCCTAAGATCACGTTTAAAACGGCCGCGCATTATCCGATCGAAGACGAAATCTTAGCCATCACAATAATTGTTTGATACCAATTGACCGAATCAACGGGATACCTAATCATCTACATGGTTCTTGGTCTTGAGTGTGGATGCTATAGCTTAATGGATCAAATTCTCATTACCGAGTTGGGCTGAAATTGAAATAATGATGCAGTGTAAACACGTAAAATTAATATAAATTTTATTATAAAATCGTTGATTATATAAATAACACTATATACAATCTTCAAATATCAATTGATTATATGAATTTCTTGATATTTGGTATTCAAATTCGATAATTTTATGAATTCCAAATTTGAAAAAAAATAGAGCAATGACACCTCAAAATTTTAATAATACTTAACTAATGCCCTATGCGTATAAATAATAGTTGATACAAAGTTATCAAAAATAAAATATAAAATTTTTTCAAAAATAGAAATATCTAAAATTTACCAAAAATAAAAAATGCTTAAAACTTAAGAACATATAGAAAGCTAGAAAACAAATACAACGCCACAAACAACAAATATGATAAATTAACTATAAATCTTCTTATATTTGTTCTATGTGTATTGAATCTTTCTCTTTAAAATCGAGCATTTAGGCACTCAAATTGAAAAATATACTTTTATTCTATTTTAATATTTTATTTTTTGGATAAAATAATAATTAAATACTAAATTTAAGAGGAAAAAAATACGTAAATCAAGTCAGCTCGAATATAGTTTATTTTAAAGATTTATGGGTTTAAGTATTCAATTTCAAAAATTAAAAGTTAAACATACATAAAATAACAACATAAAAAAGCATATTTACAATATATCTAAACAAATATAAAAAAAATTATTTACAATTTACTCTAAAATTTAATTTTGAAAGGAGAAACTGTTGATGATAATTCGTTGTATATACCTAACACCACTTGCTTATGCAAGCGGAAAATCCTGGTGCCGACAAGTAGCAAAATGCTATAGATTCCTCGTAGCTGTAATGTCGCTGCGGATGCTTTGTCCGATTGGGGATGCTTCTCACGTTGTAATTTCGTTGGGACTCTAATTATTCTGTTGGTTATTCGTACTCGTACTGGTGTATGCCCATTAATAATTTATTGAATTCAGGTGCTGGGATAATACAGTATAACAGTTGTCCACCCACCAGCATAGCAGACAATGTAATAAATATATAATAATTATTATATATCTTTTTCATATCAATTGAATTATAATTTTTTTTTAATTATACTCAATGAAGTGAATAGACCATTAAGTTTGAGGATTGAACCGATTAGAATCATATTCCTTATCTTTGATGGGATAAAATTTGAATAGGTTTTGATGAGGAAAAGGAAAAAAGCCACCCATCAAAAGGGTGTCTCCATCAATTGGCAAAAAATCAAGAAAGGGCCTAGATTCTACACGTCGTCCGATGCATTTCACCAGGGAATATGTATATTTCTAGTAATGAATGTCTGTCTCGTTCATCGGACCTGCTTATCTCAACGATGGAAATGCATGCAAGTTCCCAAGATACCTCGAATTTGAACATCATTCTATCATTAATGAATGACGAGGACCAAGTATTCAATTGCTTTTTGCGAAAAATTAATTTTCTATTGAATGTCTACCAAATCGATTGGAAGATGTCGAGAATCATAGTAAGAGATGCATCGTAAATGAGAATTGTAGGACATCGTATTAAAGTTAACTTCGTCATTGATCGGAATAATGTTTAAAGGTGTTATAGATAATTAAACCAACATATATGATAACTTGTTCATGACAGATTGAGCGAAGCATATTCGAGTTATACGTGTGATTGCCCATACGATTGATGGATCCACATGGGGAATGCTACATATATGTTCAACATCATCCATGTGCAAGTAGTCTCCATGTAAAGCTGTCTTTCTTTAAAACGTAATCCTTTATAAGTTATAGATAATACAATTATCAAATATGACATAAATGATAAAAGAGACAGTGATTATTTAGATTAAGTTTTGTTATTTTTTTTTTATATCTATAGCCATTCAACCAACATAAAAATAATTTGAAACCGCTAAATATAATAAAAATAACCCGTGGTTTAAAGTTCAATATAGTTATCATAGTTTAACTAATTTGAATGCTAAAAACTTGTGATAACACATCAAATATTATATTAATATGAGATAACAGTAACTTGAAGAGATTGGATTGTATAATAGTCAATTTGTGAGTAATTAATGGTTCACTAACCATCTATCGCATTGGATATCTAATATATTTATAGGCGGTTACTTCTGTTTGCTCCTTGGACAGTGGCTCAAGGGTCACACATAGTAGTGTCTTAATGAGAGTAAGCTTATTGAATAACTATTTACTCTAAAGATTGAGACGTAGGCAATGATTTACAAGTAGTTTCGTTATGTTAAGGTACTCGACCAATTATTTAAAATGCTAAGGAAAACGTTAAAGAAAGATTTATGTATTTTAGCATTTTAAAATGTTATGTATATCTAATTAATGGAATTATCAATCGATTAATGATTTATATGTTGTATCTATGGAAGAAAAATGATTTGTTAGTAGTATTTTTCTATTTGGTTTGTAAAATGGGTATTATAATGAAAAAAAAAACCCGTACCACCTAATAAATGGATAAAAATCTTGTTATTAGCTATGATAAAAAAATTTAGTAGCATTTGTGTAACACTCCAAAACCCGAGTATGTTATAACCCACCATATATCCTCATTTCCTCTAGGCATGCAAAGACTCAATCATTATTATTTTTCAAATACTCTCATTCATGTACTCCTAATAATAATTATAAATCATCTGTTACATAATAGAGATTAATGAAATTTCTCATTCTCAATAATAAGTCATCAACATTTTTTTAAAATTAAATAGCGAAAGCGATTAACATTCACTTACAATAAAAATTCTCAAAGCTACTAAATAAAAAAAAAAATAACATGTCTTTCCTTAATCTATTTACTAATCATCGTAATAGGCGTATTCTATATTTTCTTCAAAGTTTTGATCTTGAATTATTTCCCTCAGGTTTTTAACAAATCTTACAATTTCTCCTATATCATCTACAACTAAAAAAAAAAAAAAATTCTCACAAAAGGCAAGCTAATGCCCAGTACTGTACATAACTACGCACACACAAACATGTCATACCAGAAATAATAACACATGTAAGATGCATTATAATATTCATGCAAAATTTTATTTATCTTTCACAATCTTTAGCCAATATACAATCTCATCATAAATATCTTCGCACATCACATTCATAAACATCATTTCACAATCCATCCATAAGCAATATATATATATATATATATATATATGACAAATGTATTCCTCTTTATTCATGAGTCTCTTATCATACATAATAATAATATATACATGACAGTGGGGATAAGTCTATGAGTCCTCACACATCAATCTTCTACAACCATACATAATAATAATATATATGATAGTAGTTCTACCACACTGTCTATGAATCCATGAGTCTTCACACATCAACCTTCCACAACCATACATAATAATATATATATATATATGATAGTAGGTACTTCCCACTATTTATGAGTCTATAAGTCCTTACACTATAACCTTTCACAATACACATCACAACCTTCCACATAAGACCCAAATCATGTTAGTACACGACTCCACTAAGGACAACGTCACATACTGATCATCAAGGTACCATCCTAAGAACATCAACCCACACTTGGTTTCTTGGACCCAATAATTTACAATCACATACATACTCAATTAGGTTCATTTACAATATTATTAAACCTATATGCAAAAATCTAATTTATCAATCACAAGCAACAAACATGGTATATACGTACCTGACTCATAATACTTGGTTTGTCTTATACTTTTCTAACTCCACAAGTCTCCCAAACCTATACATCATTTAAATTATTTGCTTTTATAATTGTATTTCTATAAATATCAAAAGGAAAATAGGCGTGTTTCAACTTAATATGGTCATGTTGGAGGTTGTGTAATTAAATACGAGGTAGTACACGACTATGCCAAAGGTCGTATAAATTTCTCTCTTCTTTTTTTACAACATGGTCATGTTGAAAGGTCATGTATCTCTATGTTCACTGTTCATCAACACGACCTCAACTTAGTCATGTTGAGAGGTGTTGTTTTTTCTTTTTCTTTTTTTTTTTTTCAACATGGTCATGTATCTCTCTGTTCACTATTCATCAACACAGCCTCAACATGGTCATGTTGATAGGTCGTGTTGTTTTTTCTTTTTCAACATGGTCTTAACACAATCGTGTTGAGAGGCCATGAATCTCTCTATTAACTTTAGATTGTCAACGTGGTTCCAACATGGTCGTGTTAGGAAATTGTGTATCTCTTGGTTCACTTTAGGTTTTCAACACGGTTCCAACACGGTTGTGTTAGGAGGCCATGTATCTCACTATACACTTTGTAATTCGATCCCTTAGCCTAATTTCTAATCAATTCAACCCAATTGATCTATTTAACATAAAATTTACCATATAATACACTAGTAGATACACTTACTTGACCCGATTCATTATCTCGATAAGTAAATCGCTTGCTTCATCCCTTGCGTATCACGGATTGATCTAGATCTGTAAATGACCTTAATACGTTAATTCTTGCTTTAGGATGTACATGAATTTAACGATTAATTGTTATTAATTGATCTACTCACTTCAAAATAATTAATGAATCATAGCCTTTGCTCATCCTTTTCTCTCTTTGGATTTTCTACATAGTATATCTAAGTTTCTGTGAGGTGTACAAATGAGGAAAAAGTATTAACCCTAGGTAAAAAAAAGATATATATACTCAGTTGCAAAAAGACTAGCTTGCCCCTATTGCTTTAAACTATTTACTTTTTTATCCTTTGTATATATATATAATACTTTGAGTAATTACAATTTGGTTAACATAGTTTTAAGGCTGGGATTGGATAAAAAAATCTAGTTATGAGTGTAGTATTGGAAAACAAATTTGTCTAATAACAAAGATAAAACTTAAAAATTTTATACCATTCAATAAATGGTATAAAAATCTTATTATTGAACAAAATAATTTTTTTTTAAGAAAACTTCTAAAATAATTCCCTTGTTATATATATATTTATATCAAATATGTTATAAAAGGTTAAACTATATTGTGTTTCTTATATTATACTATCCTATTTTCATTACATATAATCAAACGCTAACTTTATTCGGCAATAAAATGTTAGACAAAATATGGGCTTTGGTTCTGCAGCCATGGACTCACATTCTATCAAGCATATGAAATAGCTAATAGACTAACATCATGCGATACATAAACCCTACCACAGCACAACTTAATGATAAAACCTATTGTTTTGTGTTTAACAAATTATGATATTTGATTGTGATTTATGATCTAGAAAAAGATGTTTTTGTGATTCAGTTTACATAATTGATTGTTGCTTATAAAAAAAATAAGAAAATTAATAGAAAAAGTTTTTCTTATTTTTTCCAATAAATTCATAGATCATTGGTAATTTTAAAATAAGTTATAAATATGTTAATTTATAATTTTAGCATTTGATTTGAATAATTGACATGTGCAAAACTATTTGTTTTTATTAATAAAAGGGACAGTTGTTTTCATAAATCGGAATACATTAACCAATTTGTAAATTTACATGTAATATTAAAATATCTTAAAGTTTTAAATCATATGTTGATAAGATAAAAATGAGACAAATCAACCAAATGTGATAAATTTCAAAAAGTGTGATTTGAACATTCAATATAGGCCTTTGTTAGACAAAATATGGAAACTTTTTGGGCTAGAGAACCAGGGTCACCCTTAGGGCCCGTCTCTAGGTTCTATAAAAAAAATTTAGTAATAGAAACCTTACATGTGAGGTTGCAAGTTGTATGCCATCATGTGACAAAAGAACAAGCATTAATCACTTAAATTGAGTAACCACATGCCAATAAGAAAAAAAAAAAAAAAACACTTCATTGCCTATAAAAATTAAGCTTCCTTTTGCATAAATTTGACAACCCACACAAGTATCCACATAGATAGGCTATGCTACATGGCCTGTCTTAAGTAGTTTGTTAATATTCACCTTATTTCTCTCCAAAATGTCTCCTATACTAATATATTTTATATATTATTAAAATTTTCAATTTCTCTATAACATAGGTATTATGATAGATATTAACATATTTTTATGTGATGCTACTTATATTGTCCCAATTCTTAATAAATGAAGTAAATGATTCGAATGAAGAGGAATGTAGAGTTTAATTGCATGCTCACTTCAAGAAAATAGCAATTTCATTCCTCCCATTTAATATGATTTACTATTATGATATTCACTTGTATTTTAAACACCATAATAGCGATTTTGTATAAATTATTATTACATAAAATAATGAATAGCAATTCATGTTCTCACCCTCATGAATTACTATTCAATGGTTTTTTTTTTTTTTAATCATCTTCTCATAAATGCTTTTGATTGGAAAAATCACTAACACTATATCCATTATATAATATAATAAATATTTATTCCTGGTAGGGGTATAACATATATTTTATTTTTGCTACTAATTAATTCCCTACTTTTTATTAATGTCAACTAAATAATGTAATAAAAATAAATAGTTATTACAACTCTACTGCTTTTCTATTGAATTGCAATTCAATTCCCCTTAATTTCATGTGGTGAAGTGAACAAGTTGTAAATGTTAAAGAGAGATGAAGACAAGAATTTGAGTAATATTTCATCCATTTTACTCTTAGTAGAATGTAATAATTTCTAAACTTTAAAATTGTGCAAAATTTTTTAGAAATAATTATGTTTGCAATCATTTTTCTGTGTCATTATTTGCATCCAAAGGTGGGCTTAAAGGGGGGCTAATGGGGGCCTTGGTACCCTAAGACCAAAAAATAATAATTGTTAAATTCTATTAAAATGGAAAAAAAGTACTTATTCTATATATTTTAAAAAAGCACAATATGATAAAATTTTATAGATAATATATATATATATATATATATATATATATATATATATATATATATTCATAAGAAACAATTTACTTTACTTAAATGACAATCTTTTTTCTGTTTATTGTTTTATTTTTTTTCAATAGTAATTAATAATGTTAAATGTCATTCACTAAAAAAAATTATAAAAGCATTCTTAATTATTTTTTCAAAAATTTAAAATTTTCTTTTTATTTGAGTATTAAATAATATCGGGATGCACTCATCAGAAAAAGAAAAAAAAATGTTTGTGACCCCCCCTAACCCCACTTATATTGTTTTGAGTTTGCCTCTATTTGCATTGGTTATGTATAGGCTTTCAATGTCCTCAGCTTGTATAAAATATTTACTACCTAATTAAACTTTAAGGCAACGACTTTCTTAAACATCTCTATCACTTAATAAAGATTTGACTTATGCCAAAATCTAAGTAAGAGACTGAATTGGAGTAGATTGGGTAACAAATAATTCATTACAAGTTAAGAGTGCTAAGTGCACTCACCCAACCGATCTAGGTAGTGCCATTGAAAGCAATAATAATATTGATTACACTATACACTTAACTCTGAAAATTTTCTATGCTTATTTCCAAAACAAGAAGTACTATACAACCTCAATATTAGAATCAAGGGAACGCTAAAAGATTTATCCTCTCCATCTGCCTCTAATTCTTGAACTAGTTGTTACTCTTCATCCAAACTTTCTACTTCAATATCTTAAGATTTTAAGAAAAAACAAAGGAGGGATAGCTTTAATCTAACACATAGGAGTAGCCTCATATAAAGGACTAATGGCGATTAAAATATATATAGGAAGTTGTAAAACATTTTAATGTTATGCCCTTGATTCACTATGATGAAGACAATTCGCTACATGACCAATTTAAGTAGAGAATATAAGGTTTTAGTTATTAAATGAGTTTCTAAATGAATTTTAAAACTTTGAAATTGTTAATTAGATTTTGAAAATTTTTTGGTGAAACATTGATTTTTGAAAATATTTAGTGGTTTGTTGTCAAGAAAACACATGGATAAGCATAGAGGAGTTTAAGTCCTAAGGCTTAAGGGAGGCAACAAAATACAACCAAAGGAATAGGCTATAAAACCATAAGCAGCTCTTAATAAAGTCTAAGTTCAAAAACTAAAACATGACTAGGTCTAAAAAAGCAGTAGGAAATCAATCGTAGTTGTAAACAATGTAATCTAGGCCTGTGAACTCATCCCCATATTTCTCCCTAAAGTTGTACCCTAATAAATCATACAATGAATCAATAACATCCTCACCTAAAAAAGGAAAAGATGAGTGAGCCACAAAGGCTCAGTATTTAGCAATGCAAACACATATACCAATGTTAAGCAAACCTACATAATAATACAACAAACAATCAATCAAATCATTTAATTATTTTATTTAAATATCCAGCATGAAAGTACTCATGACTCTAACCATTATGATGGGGGATCTAAGGTCTAATTCTATTGCAACGAATATTAGGGGTTGATGGAAGTAATTAGACTCCACCATGCCGAAACCAAAATAAAAACCAAAACCAAAATAGCCTCGTCCAAATGAACTTATCGTTATGCAATCTAACCGATCACAATCTAGTTAAATCGCATAGCTTGTCAAGACCCATATTCATAAACTATGCTTGATATACACTCTCTCTACTTACAATGTTTGTTATTCAACGTGATTTCACTTATCAACTACCTATCGAGCCATTACTCGATAGTCTAAGTGCCTAACTATTGTGTTATTTCAGTAGATATGACTACAACCACAATTATAATTCCAGGTTTGTCACTTACTGGTTTAAGTAACCAAGCACAAGCAAAAAGGGGATACTTAACCAAATTTAATTATTAGTTTGATTTAAAATTACTAATTTAGCAAGCAACATGCATGTTATTACATACTTGAAAGAGTCAACAATTCCCAAATCGCATTTCAAATTCTAATGGAGTTAGCTGAATTGATTTTATATATTAAAAGAGAAAATTTAAGTCAAATGATTATTTTAAGTGATTGAATTTTTTTCAGCTACTTAAGGCTCATACTAGTTACAAGCCAAATTATGGTTATTTAGGTCCAATTAACTTTTGACTAATTTTGACTTGAACTATTTAAAATTTAATTATTTAAACCTAATAAGTTATTTGAATTTTAAGTCTAGTTGTGTCTAAGGCCTAATTAGGGCATTTAAGCCCTTTAAGTATAGTAGATTAAATTATATTTGGAATTAGGTTCACTAATCCTGAATGAATTAGTTAAGTCCAATTAGTAATATTAAGTCCATTTTTAAGTTCAATTAGGCTACTTCAATCTATTTTAATCAACTAGGCTCATTATGTTTAATTAGTTCTATTTTATTATGTCCTAAGTCTAATTGACTTATTAAACCCAATTTTAATTTCATTTGAACCTTTAATTGATTTAAGGCATTGATGGGTTTAGGGCTCATTTGAGTTTAATTTATTTATTAGTGTCTATTTAGGGTATAGGCCATAAAAATTAATAGGTTTAAATAAGTTTAAGACCTTCAGCTTAATTAAGTTTTATTATAGTCATATAAGTCCATTTTACTCTATTAGATCTAATTTTAATTTATTTTAACTATTTAATTTAATTTAGGTCTTAAAATGGTTTGAGACCTAATTTGAGTTATTTATCATAATAAGACTCATTTAGGGTATGAGCCATATAAGGAGAACGGGCCCAAGTAGAATTTGGATTTGGGCCCATGGGTCATTAAAGTTCATATTATTAAGTCAATTCTTATTTTAGTCTAATTAGGATAGTTAATTTAATTGGGTCTTTTTAATCCAATTATATTTAATCATATGAGCCACCTAAAGAGAGGGTAAGAGGGTGGTCTTTAGACCCATATGGTTAGGCCAACTTAAGATTAGACTGACCTTGACTTAAGTTAATTAAGCCAACTACTAATTAAATTCTAATTTATTACTTTTAAATGCCTTAACTTTAAAAGGCTATAACTTATTCAATTTAAGCATAAATAAGTAAAACTAAAGCTAGATTTCTTATTACTTTCATTATCCATTTTAACATAAAAAATCTTATTTTATTCATTTTAGAGACCTTAGATTTTCATATTACACAAAGTTACGAATTATCAACTTTAAAAACTTATATCTTATCTAATTTAGGTTCGAATCACATCAAACCAAAACTTACTTGCTCCTATTCCTTTCTAGAGTTCAAAACATCATTTATTTTTCATTTTTGAGTCCAAAACACCTTCAAAATAGAGCATGCGCAAAACATTTAATTGTAATCCTATAAGTCCAACTTCAATCTATTTTCACTTCTATACCTCATTTTATGTCCAATCCAACTCTTATTTAATTTCACTATATTACTTCAAAATAAACATAATATATCACAAAATTTCCAAAATTAAACATGTTATAAAAAATGCAAGAAAATCATATTTTCAAGTCCATATATTCCTCTAATTTGACATAAATTATCCCTAAACTTTGTCAAACTCAACATCAATCTTATAACTTCAATTTCCATCAAATCTCATGCTTTGAAGATATGTTAACACGTTGGAAAAATCATAGTTTAGTAATCAAATCAACTTGTTCATCCGCTATTTTAATCATACCATCAATTCTAACTTCTAACATACCATAGACACTAAATTAATTACCTAAATCATTCTAAAACCCTCATGTTCATACTCCAATCATTAATTTACCATCCCTCATTATCTAAATTAAAATTTACAAGAATATTAAATCTCAATTTCTTTATCTTAGTGGTGGTGACAACAACACATACACATATCCTCAATTATCATGTATCAAACTTAATTTTTATCCACAAATCCAACACCAAACATCACATTTATCATGTCCCAACATAGATCTTCAACCTAAACATCAAATCACACCCAAAGTGCAACAATACAAGTGGTGGTCAACATGGGTATGATGCCTTACACCATCAACATTCAAGAAATCACTAAATTATCATGCTCAACCACTTGTAATCATCCTAACTCATCAAGTTAACCATGATTTTGGACTTACCTTATTGGAGATCTAATTTAATCTTCAAAGCCTCTCGATGTTGTCCCAAATGATGCTTCTAAAGTGTATTTGCTCAACTCCTAATTATTATTTTTTTCACATAGAACATCAATTCCTACTTAGATCTATAATTAACAAGCTCAAATTTACTTGAATCAAACCATATTTGACTTTCCTTCAAGCCAAAGTTCACGTGTATAAGAGCCCCTCTTAACTTGGATCTCCACTTGATTCTTAACCTAAAACTTGCAAGAAAATAACTAAAATTAGTAGCTAAATAAGATGGGGTTTTGAGCTAGATGAAGGTTCATGATTTAAGCTATTGTTTGTGGGTTTTTCTTACCCTTGATTTTTCAAAACAAAAAAAAAAATGAGAAGGAAAGGAGTTGTTGATTTTTTATGCAAATGAGGGTAACGATATAATGTAAGGGGGACAACAAGGATTTGTTGGAATTAACTTAAAGATATGTGTTCTTCAATTAGCCTAATTTTCATTTTATTTTTCCTCAATTTTTCCCACTTATTCCAATTGAAATATGATACATCCTTTTTCCCTAAAATGCCCATGGAAATTTAATTATTTATCTATCCTTGAACAAAATGAGCTTAGGGGCATTTTGGTCATTTTACCTAATTGACCTCTAAATTTAAAATTTTCTTTTCCAATTATCTGCAAATAATTTGTGATTGATTTTTTTCACCTAATGTTTGATATTTAAAATATTGTACTAAATAAGAAAAAATAAATTAGAAAAGAAAATGAGTATTAATTAAGAGTCCCAATTAAATACATAAATATAATAGCAAGCATTAAACAATAATAACAAATCTACTATGATTTTGAGTAGTAAAATATATTAAAATAATAAAATATTTAACAAACATAAAAAATTTCATATAATGTTGAAATTACTGGAAAAAAAAAACTCAATTAAGATAAATGGATGACATAATTATATCCTAAAACTAAAATATGAATAGGAGAAATGCACAATCTAATATATACCAAAGTACATTATGATAAAATTATGATGTCTTTCTTGGTTGAAAATTCATTCATATCTATTAGAATAGGGATTTATTATGATTTACAATTTAAATTCTTCATGGCAAATGAAATGACACTATAAATGAATGATTTAAAACATAAATTATTGAGAGGAATGAATATTACTAGAAATTGAAATGTATTATTAATAATAAATATGATGGGAAAAAATAGAAAGAATCAAGATTTTTTTTATGATAACAATGTAAATAGTGAATTGGGATCATTGATATTTATACCCTTAATGAAAAAAAAAATACAAAAGTGTGTATTATAAAATTACAAATAGTAAATTATAAGAAATATAAATATTATATATGAAAAATTCAGACAAACCAAAAAAGACACTAAAAGTCCCCTTTTGAATTTTAATAATATTGATAGATATATACATGGATGATTTTATCTATGCATTTGAAATTTAGATCTTAAATAAAATGCAAAATTCTTCCTATTTCTGTAGTTCAAACTTGTTTAATTTGTTACATTATATAATAGCACTATTTAATTATGTATATGTTGTTTTTGTCCTATTTCTTGTGTAATAACTTCTAACATTTAAATTTTATGTAGATACTTGAGACAAGTATATGGACAAATTGGTATACATATTTAGAAAATTAAGTTAATAAACTCCTTTAAAATTGTACACATATTTAGAAAATTTAACTTCAATGAAAATTTGCACAAAAAGACTAAAACAATAAAAAAAGAATTAGAAAATTACTTATTCAAAATATAATTATAACTAATATATGATTGATGTACATAGATGTTTGTGTATTGCAATAAATCTCCAAGTTAGTTTTCTTTCTCCTTTTATGTTTTCTCTTGTTTTTAGTCTCTTTCTCCTATTCAATTTTTCCTTTTCTTCATTCTTTTTTCTTGTAAACAACAAAATAACTATCTTCATAAAGATATCAATTAAGTAATGAAAGATAAGATAAGTAAAATATTAAAAAGTATAATTTATAAAAAAGAATACAAAAAATATTTACACGACAACTAAAAAAAGGTTAATAGGGGGGAGTTAGATAGAACAATATGAAAAACATGACTATTAAATGTGAATACAAGAATAATAACATTTATATATATAAGAAAAAAGGTATTAATTTTTATTTAAGCATTTAATAGCCCTAATCTTTAGTAGGAATCACAATGGTCATTTGGTTTTAGAAAAAGTGTAGATTATGTAGATTTTTAATGCCAATTAATGGTAGAATTAAAGTTAAAGCAATAATGACACTATAAACAAATTTAAAATCACACCACAAAAATTTTCTTTCAATTATAACATATTTATATTTGATAAGTTTCTTAATAATGGACGGCAAATTTATTTTTTTTATTGTTTTGATTGGAATAGTTCTTTGCATAGTGAAGAGAAGAATAATATTTTTGTGATAACACTTATATTATAATGTGGAGATGAATAATAATTAGTGGCTTAAATGATAATTGAATTCATAGAGTGTATGTTTTAAGAATAATTATTCTATGTTAATGTGCCATTTAATATTTGTAATTACTGAAATTTTGGTTTGGCCAAAATAAATTATTGAAATTTATCTAATTATAAAAAGCAAATGTGATCATTAATGATGGTAAGTGACTTAGGGTAAAAAATGATTATATTAAAATGTGGAGATGAATAATAATTACTTGCTTAATTCTATGTTAATGTGCCATTTAGTATTGGTAACTACTAAAATTTTAGTTTGACCAAAACAAATTATTGAAATTTTTGTAATTATGAAAAGCAAATATGATAATTAAGAGTGGTAAGTGACTTAGTGATAAAAAAAATGATTATATTATAAGAGTAACCAAGAGAGGAGGAAGTGGGGTGGGAGGTGGAGAATTGCTTGCTCAGAAAATAATAATAATAATAATAATAACTTTCTTTTTAAAAAATTAGATCACGTCCCCAATTAATTGCTTATAAATTATGGCTTTAAATATGCTTTACAAACACAATAAATAATTAAATGCATGAAAATAAAAGAGTCGAGTAAAAGAAGTTTGCATAAGAATTTATAGAGGTTTTGCCTCTAGTATCAATGTTCTCTTCCAACTTCAAGCCGGGGACCCAGTATTCCAAATCAATATGTTCCACTATATCTAATCAAGAATCAAGATTATAAAATAGTGAGCACAATTCACTTTGTTAGACTTCACGTTATCTTTGAACTCATAGCCTATTTTTAATTTAACTCTCACAAAGCATTAAAATCAATGAGGAATAAAGATAATGAAATCCTTACTAAGTTTAGTACAAAATAAAAATGAAATTTAATAGAATTTTGCACAAAAGATGTAGAGTATATTTCTTTTTTGTCATGTCTCCGTTTTTGTAATACATAGTTATATAATATATCTTTAAGGGTAATGTCATAATTAAGAGGATTAGATAGGGGTTCTTTAGTCTTTTCCTCACTATAGTATAAAAGCGTAGAACTCACCTAGGGTTTTATTTTTCCTCATTTGTGTATTTGCTAATTCTAGAAATCTAAAGAGAGAGAGAGACCCTATATAGAATTAAGGCAACCTTAGGGAACACCATGAGACTAATCAAATAGGTAAGGATTTTAATTAGTAAAATGTTTATTCTAACTATAGATACACAATCATGGATATGACTTTGGCATGTTAATAGAGATTGGATCAAAGGACGGGTTGGAACAAGTGAGGGATCAACCAAAATTTGAAGTTCTAAGTGTAATCTGAGTTAAGTAAGTATATTAGAACCTAATTTACATTGCAATTAGCAAATATAATGATTCATTAGGCTTAGAATCATAGATTTTAGGCTTAGGAATGAAATTAGACAAGAAAAATTTAGGTTTCGTGATGAATAGGGAAGTACATGGTTAAGTATACGACCGTGTATCAAGGCGTGTTGAAATAGAAATTGTTATAGTAAGATGCACGGCCTTAGGCAAGACCGTGTACCTGGGCATGTTGAAGTGGGAATGTATACGATCACAAGCACGACCATATACCTTGGGCATGTCAAAAAGGAAAATCTTACAGAACAATACATGGCCATTAACATACCCATGCTTTGGGCCATGCTCCTTTACATAGTTTCTTTCTTAACCATGTTGTCCAATAATATGTCCTATTTGATTTGATTTCATTTTATTTCAATTCTAAAATATATATTAAGCTTAAATGTGGATTAAAAGTATAAGTAACTTGATTTTATGATTGTTTACGCTTGGCTCGATCTAGAGGCACATAGTGGTAGTTCCCTAAGGGGGCATTTCGATTATCGATACATCACGTTATCCCTAGTAGAGCAGTATATCAAAATGATCTACAGTAAATTAGGATTAGACAAGGCCTGTAGTGGCAACTCCTATTAGAACTATATGTATAAATACTATATGTATACTGAGGTCATGAGTACTCCTATGTCATATGCTGGTTAATTATGATATATATGACATGAAGAATGGATGTATTATAGGTTATTGCTTCATATATGCTTGTGATGTTATAACTGTATGGCATGCATATGTTGGTGTGGTATTTACGTACTAAGCTTAGGTTCATCCTCCTTTTATTTATTTTTCTAGTTGTAGGTGAAAATGATGAACACATAGATTATGATGAATAGGGAAACTTTGTGGGACAGTATGTGGATGAATACGTGAGAGAACATTACTATTATGTGGATAAAGGGTAATGAGAGATGAAGAAAAAAATATGTTTAAAGCTTAAGTTATTGAGTTGAGTATATGGAGATAATTAGTAGACTTTTTATTACGTTTGTTGTTATAGGTTGGTAGATGTTACTCTAAAATTTGGTCTAAGGTTTATGTACTATTTTAAGTAATGATAATTGGAATGGCTCACCCAAGAGTCATTCATTCCTTTTATAGAGTTATAATGGTATGAATGTATTGTGGAGAGAACAAGTTTAAAGTTGTATGAAGTTTTAGAGCCTTAGCATATTGCTATGTAGTAATAACACATAGTGGGCTATGATGTTCCAAGTTTTGGAGCATTATAGTTTAAGTGATATCAGAGCTTAGGTTTGATGATCCTTAGAACTTATGTTATGATCAAATGGAGATTAGGTTAATGGTTGCTAGAATTAAGTGATGATCAATAAGTATAAGGTTCAATCAATAGGAAGTAAGTTGAGATCATTAGAAGATTAAGTATTGACCTATAGAATAATAAGAAATGAAGAGAATGGGTAAATTGCGAGACAATTGTTGATTGTATTTTTGTATTTTAATTATTTTATATAATTGTACTTTCTTTTAAATTTCTGTTTATTTATGTACATATATATATATATGTCGAGTCTAATTTTTGAATTCCCATTCCTAATCCGATCTAAACTAAACCCTATGCTCATCTAATCTAGATCCTCGACTTGAATTAGGAATTTCGTTTGATTTTTGGAGTCGCCACCCAACTGTTGTTGGGAAAATTGAATTAAGACTAAATGAGCGGATTAGTCTTAATTTGGACTACTAGTCGTCGTTATTTCCTCTTCTCGTTTTTGTGAGAAGAAAAAAAAGGGAAAACCAGAGTTTCTAAGTCCGGAGGCTAACCTATTAAAACCTATGCGGTTACCACCTAATCTCCTAAAATTGTTCATCTTTAGAAATATGTTGTGTTTCTGTTAATTTTTGTTATGTCTTTGAATTTATTTCAGAAAAAAGGATTTTTCATTTATTTTATGGGTTGACCCGAATGGGTGCCTACGTACCTGCTACTCAGGATCAAACAAGCCGTAGTTCGCTTTTTTGAAAACCTTTAGATTTGTTGATGAATTTTAATTCTTGCAAACTCTTTTGATTTAAGTTCTTAAAGTCTTTGGGGTTTTTCTAAAAATTTCTAAGCCTAAACTTTGAATTTGATTTTTTTGAAAATGATTTTGAGGGAAAACATCAATTTTGAGTTTATTTGAAGAAAAGGATTTTTCTAAGTGTTAAAACTTATTTTATTTTTATTTTTATTTTTTATTTTTTTTGGTAATTCTTGGAATTTCTTTAAATTTTTGTGATCTTTATGATGTTTGTGATTTTCATGATTTTTGTGATTTTCATAAGTTTTGTAGGTTTTTCATGATTTTTATAATTTTTATCTTCTTTTTGTAAGTTTTTCATGATTTTTGTGATTTTTATAAGTTTTGTAAATTTTTCATGATTTTTATAATTTTTATATTTTTTTTGTTGAAAATTTTATCTTAAGTTTATTTTCTATCCTATTTTGAAATTTAAAATTTTATTATTATTTTTCTAATATTTCTATTATTTTTCTTCATTTTTATTATTTTTATTTTATTTTTTCTTATTTCCTATTTTCTATTTTCTATTTTCTACATTATTAAATCGTAGAAAAATACAATTCCTACATTTTCCTATTTATCGACAATATAAATAAATAAATGGCTAACAATATAATAAATAATAATAAATAAATTCAACATAAACAAATAAACAAAATAAATAAAATAAATAATAATAAAAAATCTGGAAAATCCGACTTACCTGGATCCGGATCGGTGCGCGGGTCGGATCGGGCCGAATCGGGTCGGGTCGAATCGGTCGGACACGGCGGCGGTATTGGCTCGTTTACGGCGTTCCGGCGATCGTTTGCGGCGGGTGAAGTGTCGAATCCTAGCTTCTTAGGGGTGCTGAATCCGATGGTGGTGGCGGTTTACTCCCAGAACGTCTCCTTGCGGTGGTTTGAACTCCGGTCGGCGGTCTCGGCTTCAAGTTCCTCCGGCGTACTCCGATTCGCTCCTTTCTCTCTCTTTCTCTCACTTTTTCTTCGTGTTTTCGCTTCCTCCTGTTTTCCTCTATTTATAGGAACCTCAAACTCCTCTTGGATAAGCTCGAATTGGCCGATTTAGATAAACCCATATTTTTCCGTTTTTGGATTCGGTTTTATCCCGATGATTTGATGTAAATCTCTTGTTTTTCTTTGATTTTTCTAATGGATTTGGCTTTATCTTGACTTTAATCTAGAAGATTAAAAAGAAAACGGCCGATTTCGTCTTCGTCGGACCGGCTCCGGCTCCTCCTCTGATTTTCCTGGGCGAAGAAGACAATCACGCGCCATGCATGCGTTTCCTCTTGGCCAATCACATGCTGCCTCGTGGCAGCTCTAGAGTAAAGAAAGAAAAAAATTGCATCGAGTGCTCGGGGGAAGATTCGAACTCGCGATCTCCAAGTCTCCCGCACGTTCCCAGCGCACGCACGAACCAGCTGAGCTGGCCCAATTTCCCGATTTTATTTACATCGCAAATTGTACATGTGCGATGCAATTTTTTTTATTTTTTTGAAATTTCAAAAATTTGTAAAAATTTTTTATTATTCATTATTGCTATTTCTGAAATCATTTTTCAAAATTGAAGTGTTTTCCTATTTATTTTTATTTTTGAACATTTTTATTATTTTATGCTAAATTAGGAAAAATTGGGAAAAATTAGGAAAAATTGAAAAATTGATTATTACTGAAAATTATTGACTCCTAGGGCAAAAATGGGGTGTTTACAGCTGCCCCTCTTTGTGGTAAAGTTTGAAAAACTTAACTACAAAGACAAACAAAAGACGCCTTTTTTGACCTCTTGAATTAGGTTTTAGTAGGAAAATGCCACAAGAGCTGATAATCCTACGGTTGAAGATGTTCCTAACAATTCAAGGTAATGTTCCCTCTCCAAAAAGTGCTTTATGGGCTAACTAATTGGTGACAGGACACATTTCAAGCATCGAGTAGGAATGTATGAGGAATGATGATAGGAAGCGTCTTATCAGACTTGCAACCTTGGAAAGAAAATTTATTTAGGAAGCGCCCTTATGAGCTGGCTACCTGTCGACAGAAGCGTCTTGTTAGACTAGCAACTGTTTGGGAAGGATGTTTCCGAAAAGTGCCCCAAGAGCTGACTAATCGGGAGAATCTAGGAAAGTGCCCATATTGGGCTGACTAACCTTAAAATAGATTTTAGGAAAGTGTCCATCTTGGGCTGACTAACCTATGGTAGTGTCTCAAAAGGTGCCCTTATGAGCTGACCCTGAGAACGGATTTTTGGGAAAGTGCCCATATTGGGCTAACTATCCTTTGATAAAATTCTTAGGAAAGTGCCCCTCTTGGGCTGACTAACCTTAACTAGAACTGTCTCAAAAGGTGCCCTTATGAGCTGACCCTAAGAATAGGCTTTTTTGGGGAAGTGTCCATATTGGGCTGACTAACCCTTGGATTGATTTTTAGGAAAGTGCCCCAAGAGCTGACTAACCTAAACTAGAACTGTCTTAAAAGGTGCCCTTATGAGCTGACCCTGAGAACAGACTTTTTTGGGAAAGTGCCCATATTGGGCTGACTAACCCTTGGATTAATTTTTTAGGAAAGTGCCCCAAGAGCTGACTAACCTAAATGAAAATGATGGCTCAACAGGTGCCCCCTATGGGCTAACCTTGCGAGATCTAGGGAAGTGCTCCTTTTTGGGCTGACTACCCTATTATGAAAATGATGGCTCCAAAGGTGCCCCTTGTGGGCTAATCTTGAGGGATTTAGGGAAGTGCCCCTTTTTGGGCTGACTACCCTATTAAAGGAAATATCTAGAAACGTGCTTCATTATGAGCTGACTTATCTGGTGCTCTTGAACATGCTTCTAACTAAGCTAGATGATGTGATGCTTTTCATGATGTGATGATAGTTACTTGTTTTAACATGCTTGCCAGTTTATCTTGGATAGCAACCAAACGACCGAACCTTCGTGTCGGTTCGCTCCTGCTTCTTTTCTTCTTATCTTGACACTGGATTGAAAATCTTGATGTGCCTCCTTTCTTTATGGACAAAGCTCTTTCTATGGTAATGTTATCTTAATAATGCGCTCGGTTTTAATGCTTAAGAGTAGACAAAATTATATCACAAATTACATTAATATTCATTATCATTTTAGTGTTTATCTTTCGTTGACAAAGTGGTGGGTAATGTGTTTAAGTGTATTTATTGTGATGAGAACTGATTGGGATCGTTGACCATTCAGGGATATTAGCTTTGCCTGTAGAAAAGTAAAAACTCAACTCAACGAACTTTGTATCGAATATTGGCTTTCATAAACATTGGCAAAATTTCGATTCCCTTGCTTAAGGATAGTACATCTTTAAGGCGTCTGTGTTGACGGGATCTTTCAATTTTGGACCATCCATTTGAGTTAGTATTAGAGTGCCACCTGATAGAACCTTTTTCACCACATACGGGCCTTCATAATTTGGAGTGAATTTTCCTCTGGAGTCTTGGGCGTTCGGGAGAACTTTTCTTAGTACTAGATCGCCCTCTTTGAAGTACCGAGGTCTCATCTTCTTGTTGAATGCTCGGGCTATCCTCTGTTGGTAACACTGACCATGACATAGCGTGGTAAGTCTTCTTTCATCAATCAGGTTCAACTGATCAAACCTTTTCTTTACCCAATCCGATTCTGTTAATTGAGTTTCTGACAAAATTCTGAATGATGGTATCTCGACTTCCACTGGTAGCACTGCTTCTGTACCATATACCAATGAGTAAGGGGTGGCTCCCGTAGATGTTCTTATTGAAGTCCTATAAGCCATGAGGGCAAATGGTAACATTTCATGCCAATCTTTGTAAGTTGTTGTCATTTTCTCGATGATTTTCTTGATATTTTTGTTTGCTGCTTCTACTGCCCAGTTCATTTGAGGTCGGTAGGGTGTTGAATTTCTATGGTTTATGTGGAATTGTTGACATAAACCTGTCATCGATTTATTGTTGAGATTGGTACCATTGTCGGTGATGATTGACTCAGGAACTCCATACCGGGCTATTATGTCCCTTTTTAAGAAGCGGACTATTACCCCTTTGTGACATTGGTATATGATGACGCTTCTACCCATTTGGTGAAGTAATCAATCGCTACCAGTATAAATCTATGGCCATTGGATGTCGTTGGAGTGATTGAGCCAATTATGTCGATTCCCCACATGGAGAAAGGCCACGGTGCTGATAACAAATGTAGCTCATTGGGTGGAGCATTGATCCGGTTTGCGTATACTTGGCACAGATGGCAGTGCTTAACATACTTTATGCAATCCGACTCCATGGTTAACCAGTAATACCCTAACCTCATGATTTTTCGGGCCAACATGTAGCCATTCATATGAGGTCCACATACCCCTTCATGTATTTCCTTCATGAGTTCGCATGCTTCATTTTTGTCCACACATCTCAACAGGGTGGTATCAAACGATCTCTTGTAGAGTATAGACCCACTTAATAGGAAATGGCTTGCCAACCTTCTGAGTGTTCTTTGGTCATTTCTGCTAGCCACCTCAGGGTATTTACCTTCTTGGAGGAAGGTCTTGATATCGTGATACCAAGGCTTATCATCTTGTATCTTTTCAATTGTCAAACAATAAGCGGGCCGATTTTCGATGTCTATTTTCATCGGTTGAACCTCGGCTCCTCCTGTTATTTGAATCATGGACGCTAGTGTGGCTAGGGCATCTGCGAACTGATTCTGAATCCTCGGGATATACGTGAAGGTGATTGCCTTAAACTCCTCAATTAGCTCTGTCAAGTGTTGATGGTACGGTACTAATTTGGGGTCTTTAGTTTTGTATTCCCCTCTTGTTTGTAGTATGATGAGCGACGAGTCCCCGTACACCTCCAATTTGCGGATTCCCATTTGGCAGGCCATCTTGAGGCCAAGAATACATGCTTCATATTCCGCGATATTATTGGTATAGGGAAATGTAAGTCTCGTCGCTGCAGGGAATTGAGTGCCATCTGGGGATACCAATACTGCCCCAACCCCACAACCAAACACATTGGCAGCCCCGTCGAAGAACAGTTTCCACCCACCATTTTGCTCTCTCTCAGAGT
This sequence comes from Laguncularia racemosa, assembly GCA_037954665.1. Classification (NCBI taxonomy): domain Eukaryota; kingdom Viridiplantae; phylum Streptophyta; class Magnoliopsida; order Myrtales; family Combretaceae; genus Laguncularia; species Laguncularia racemosa. The sequence continues at coordinate 783,356 of JBBMOL010000087.1, forward strand.
TTTCTACCGGCATATCTTCTACTGTTGATATGTTCTCATCCGGAAATTGGACTTGTATTTCTTGGGTATCTGTCTCGACAGGGTATTCGGCCAACTGATTAGCTAAGGCTTGTCCCTTTATCGAGTTCTGATTTACATACGTGATGTCAAACTCGGATAGAAGCATCTGCCATTTAGAGATTCTACCCATCAATGCTGGCTTCTCTGCCAAGTATTTCAAGGGGTCATGTCTTGTCAACAGCTCAACATGATAGTAAAGAGTGTATTGCCTTAGTCGATGCATGACCCAAATTAACGCACAACACGTCTTCTCTACCTCTAAGTACCTCTGTTCCCCATCTGTGAACTTCTTGCTCAAATAATAAATGGGACGTTCTCTTCCCTCTTCGTCTTTTTGCCCCAGCACACATCCCATGGATTCGGGGAGTATGGTGAGGTATAAGAATAAGGGTTTTCCTTGTTTCGGGACTATCAAGACCGGGGGTTTTATAAGATAGTCTTTGATTGTCCTGAACGCTTCTTCACATTCGTCGTCCCATTCTATTGCGGCGTTCTTCTTCAACAGACGGAATAGCGGCCGGCATTTGTCGGTGAGTTGTGAGATAAACCAAGCTATATAATTTAGTCTCCCCAGCAAGCTTCTTACTTCTTTAACGGAACGTGGGGAAGGTAACTCTAATATGGACTTTACCTTGTCAGGGTCAATCTTAATGCCCTCCTGGCTGATGACGAACCCTAACAATTTCCCCGTTGTAACCCCGAAAGTACATTTTTCCGGGTTTAACTTAAGCTGGAACTTCCTCAGTCGTTTGAACAATTTCCTCAGGATATCTACATGGCTTTCTCCTTCTTTGGATTTGGATATCATGTCGTCGACATATACTTCAACCTCTCGATGCATCATGTCGTGAAGTATGGCGACCATGGCTCTCTGATACGTTGCCCCGACGTTTTTCAGACCGAAGGGCATGACTTTGTAATAGAAAGTTCCCCATGTTGTGATGAAGGTTGTCTTGGTCTTGTCTTCATCGGCCATTTTTATTTGATTGTATCCTGAGAAACCGTCCATGAATGAGAAGAGATGGTTTCCCGCGGTGTTATTCACTAGAACATCAATATGAGGTAGGGGGAAGTTATCCTTTGGCGTGGCTTGGTTTAAGTCCCGAAAGTCCACGCATACGCGCACTTTTCCGTTCTTTTTTATAACGGGGACTACATTTGCCACCCATTCTGGGTAGTCGGATACTTCGATGAACCCTACTTCCAGTAGTTTCTTGACTTCTTCTTTAATTTTTAGCAAGATGTCGGGCCTAAATCTTCTTAGTTTTTGTTTTTTAGGTTTGACATCTTCCCTTGTGGGAAGCCTGTGAACTACTATCGACTGGTCTAGCCCTGGCATGTCGCCATATGACCAGGCAAACACATCTGCATATTCGATTAATAGCTCAGTTATCTCACATTTTTACTCGGCACTCAAACTGGTCCCGATTTTGAGGTTCTTAGGGTTTTCCATGCTTCCTAGATTTACTGTCTCCACAGGCTCGTCGATCGAGATTCCGCTTTGTTCATGTTTTAGCCAATTTTCTTGTATTATTTCGTGGTCTAAAATATCGCCTTCAACAACTGACCCAGCAGCGTTGGAAACGATATCAACGTTTTTACTTTCTACCTGCGCGAAATATCCCTGATGTTCGATGGTAGGAGATCTGAGTAAAATGAAAGCATATATATATGTAAGAAAAAAAAAAACAAACTATAATTGAACTTGATAAAGAGTCTCAATAAAATTTGTTTAATAATCTTTCTCTACTCTTGAGCTAACCTAGCGCTACTGATAGGATAACAAAACCAATTGTTGAGAGCCGGATGTTGGTTAGACGTGTGGGGAGTTGATTTCCCCTTGCTGTCGTCCTCTTCATTTATCCGAAGCTCTTGAATGACGTTTGTCTTTCAGAAAGATTGTTGGAGAGGTGGGATGCACATTTGGGTGTCGCTTGGCTTTTCCTTCATTCTGCCTTTGACACTTCTTGCCTATGCTTCTTCCCTGGCTGTAGGAATGCTGGTCTTATTGCGATTGTCACTGTTGTTGCCACTGTTTGCCATTCTGGTTCTTGAATGAGTGTAAATTGGGCTTCTGGGTAGGTTCGGTTGCTTGGAAGCTATTTTGATACCTGGCGCGCATTTTTCTTTTTCTTTTTTTTTTTAATATGATGGATGCAAGAATGATATGCATGTGTCACGCGGATGCTAAAAGATAAAAGGGTTGACAACTGATTGACAATGTATTATTAAAACTTTACTTTTATTATTAATTCTGGAGTTCAATAAAAATGAAAGATTACAAATAATGCTCTATTTCCTAGCTCTTTTGGTCTTCTGTAGTGGAGGCTCAGGCTTCCCACTGATGATGGCTTCTAGTTCCTTGACCCTGGCTTGGCACTTCTCTAATTGCGCTTCCAGGGCCTTGTTTCTTTGGTCCGATTCCTTGAAGCGTCCCTTCCAGATGTTTTTCTTATAGTCTGCAGCTTCGAAATATACTTCCATCCGGGCCTTGACCTGCTCCAGGTAGATCTCTGTCTCTGGATCGATCTTATCTGGTCTTGGCTGGGTGACGTCTGGAACCCGGTATGCTCTTTCCCCTGTTTGGTATAGCTGACGGATTACAAACTCTCTGGTAGCTCGGTGTTTTCCCACTTCGCCATCTAGCTCGCCGAGGTCCACATTCGGGCTTTCGATTCTGGCCTCCCAAAGTGCTTTGACCTCTGCCAGCTTAGCAAATTTCTCGGCCACCAACAGGTTCGGATCCTGGTACTCAAAGGTGACTGCTTCGAGTGAAGGCCGATAAACTATGTCTTGGACGGTGCCGAATTGGCGGACTACGGAGTTGGGGTGATATCCGATACATCCGTTGATCCCGATTAATGGCACTGCTTGGAAATTATTGCAGGTTAAGATGATTTTATTGCAGCAACTCCACCTGGCTGTCCATAGAATATCTTCGGCGCTAAGGCTTCTAAGCAGATCTACCCAACTGTGGCTGGTAATGTCGTCGGGTAACTTCACCTTTTCTATACAAGAACCCACCAGATCCACCTATTGGGCTAGGGTTTTCCTGACCATGTTCAGCTCGAAGCACTTGAGGTGGCTTACGAACCATATTAGCAGAAGGTTGATGCTGGAGCGGAGGATCCCATAGCCCTTCTTCTTAAGGAAATTCAAATTCCGGATCTGTTCAGCCAGTAGAGCCGGGATGTAAGATCTTCCCTCCAGGAATTGGGTTACCAGCTCTGCAACCCGGTAGTGAATATAGAAGGTCCCGGTGGGGAACAGTATGGTGGCGAAGGCTGTCAAGATGAAAGCGTTCACCCTTCTCTGTCTGTAAGTCTTAAGGTCTCCACACAGGATGCCCTTTCTGTCCCCATTGTCTTCTCGGGAAATAAACCAGGCTTCTAAGTCATCCATTCGTATGCAATACCCATTATAGTCTGCCAGGGCTTTGTTGACCGCTGTTTTACGGATGCCTAGCAATCTACTGAAGGTGCCGGCTGGCCCGGCCTCGAGGTCTGGCGTGTAAATCTGATCAGTCAGTGCTAGAGCCTGTAGCAACTGGGTGTACTCCTCCAGGGTAGGGGTGATCTCATGCGGTCCGATGAAGAAAGCTGCGGGCTCGATCTCCCATAACTAGAGCATGGCCCGGACCATAGGTAAATTCGCCTCTGACTTAGTCAATGAGAGGATGGGGCCGATCTTCTGCTGGATGAAGGCCTGCTCCTCTGGGTTGTACAAGGTAAACCAGTGGTCCAGTACCAATTTTGGGTCCAAAGGTCTGTACACCCGAATCTCTTTGCGGAGGAGGCGGTTGACTGCACTGCTAGCCATCTATTACAATAGGAAACGACCTAGTTACAACAAGAACTACAAAAATGTTACAGGGAAATAGTCCTGAACTCCAAGGACAAACCAATACATTGTCATTCAATTGTCAACCTCTTGTACGATGTTATGTATGCAAGTAGGTTGGTTCTAACTGGTTCCCGAGCTCTATGGCCTCCCGCATTCTTGGAGAAATGGATCTCAGGCCATATCGAAGCATAGGGTGGGGTAGCTTAATCGGTCCCGAACGGTGAATCAACTCACTTCGCCCGAAACCTACACAATGGCTCCCCGTCTTAGGTTTCTAGGACGGTCCGGGTTCGACCGCATCTACTCACACAAACATATGCATGCAAAAAAACCCCATAGTAAACATCTAACTAAATCCTGCAAAGTTAGTGACAGAAAAGAAACACATTTCTTAAAGATAACAATCCGAAGAGAATCAGGTGGCTAGCCTACTAGCATGGGTCCCCAGTGGAGTCGCCATCCTGTCGAGTCTAATTTTTGAATTCCCATTCCTAATCCGATCTAAACTAAACCCTATGCTCATATAATCTAGATCCTCGACTTGAATTAGGAATTTCGTTTGATTTTTGGAGTCGCCACTCAACTGTTGTTGGGAAAATTGAATTAAGACTAAAGGAGCGGATTAGTCTTAATTTGGACTACTAGTCGTCGTTATTTCCTCTTCTCGTTTTTGTGAGAAGAAAAAAAAAGGGAAAACCAGAGTTTCTAAGTCCGGAGGCTAACCTATTAAAACCTATGCGGTTACCACCTAATCTCCTAAAATTGTTCATCTTTAGAAATGTGTTGTGTTTCTGTTAATTTTTGTTATGTCTTTGAATTTATTTCAGAAAAAAGGATTTTTCATTTATTTTATGGGTTGACCCGAATGGGTGCCTACGTACCTGCTACTTAGGATCAAACAAGCCGTAGTTCGCTTTTTTGAAAACCTTTAGATTTGTTGATGAATTTTAATTCTTGCAAACTCTTTTGATTTAAGTTCTTAACGTCTTTGGGGTTTTTCTAAAAATTTCTAAGCCTAAACTTTGAATTTGATTTTTTTGAAAATGATTTTGAGGGAAAACATCAATTTTGAGTTTATTTGAAGAAAAGGATTTTTCTAAGTGTTAAAACTTATTTTATTTTATTTTATTTTTTTTTTATTTTTTTTATTTTTTTTGGTAATTCTTGGAATTTCTTTAAATTTTTGTGATCTTTATGATGTTTGTGATTTTCATGATTTTTGTGATTTTCATAAGTTTTGTAGGTTTTTCATGATTTTTATAATTTTTATCTTTTTTTTGTAAGTTTTTCATGATTTTTGTGATTTTTATAAGTTTTGTAAGTTTTTCATGATTTTTATAATTTTTATATTTTTTTTGTTGAAAATTTTATCTTAAGTTTATTTTCTATCCTATTTTGAAATTTAAAATTTTATTATTTTTTTTCTAATGTTTCTAATATTTTTCTTCATTTTTATTATTTTTATTTTATTTTTTCTTATTTCCTATTTTCTATTTTCTACATTATTAAATCGTAGAAAAATACAATTCCTACATTTTCCTATTTATCGACAATATAAATAAATAAATGGCTAATAATATAATAAATAATAATAAATAAATTCAACATAAACAAATAAACAAAATAAATAAAATAAATAATAATAAAAAATCTGGAAAATCCGACTTACCTGGATCCGGATCGATGCGCGGGTCGGATCGGATCGGGTCGGATCGGGCCGAATCGGTCGGACACGGCGGTGGTATTGGCTCGTTCACGGCGTTCCGGCGGTCGTTTGCGGCGGGTGAAGTGTCGAATCCTAGCTTCTTGGGGGTGCTGAATCCGATGGTGGTGGCGGTTTACTCCCAGAACGTCTCCTTGCGGTGGTTTGAACTCCGGTCGGCGGTCTCGGCTTCAAGTTCCTCCAGCGTACTCCGATTCGCTCCTTTCTCTCTCTTTCTCTCACTTTTTCTTCGTGTTTTCGCTTCCTCCTATTCTCCTCTATTTATAGGAACCTCGAACTCCTCTTGGATAAGCTCGAATTGGCCGATTTAGATAAACCCATATTTTTCCGTTTTTGGATTCGGTTTTATCCCGGCGATTTGATGTAAATCTCTTGTTTTTCTTTGATTTTTCTGATGGATTTGGCTTTATCTTGACTTTAATCTAGAAGATTAAAAAGAAAACGGCCGATTTCGTCTTCGTCGGACCGGCTCCAGCTCCTCCTCCGATTTTCCTAGGCGAAGAAGACAATCACGCGCCATGCACGCGTTTCCTCTTGGCCAATCACATGCTGCCCCGTGGCAGCTCCAGAGTAAAGAAAGAAAAAAATTGCATCGAGTGCTCGGGGGAAGATTCGAACTCGCGACCTCCAAGTCTCCCGCACGAACCAGCTGAGCTGGCCCAATTTCCCGATTTTATTTACATCGCAAATTGTACATGTGCGATGCAATTTTTTTTTATTTTTTTGTATTTTTTTGAAATTTCAAAAATTTGTAAAAATTGTTTATTATTTATTATTGCTATTTCTGAAATCATTTTTCAAAATTGAAGTGTTTTCCTATTTATTTTTATTTTTGAACATTTTTATTATTTTATGCTAAATTAGGAAAAATTGGGAAAAATTAGGAAAATTTGAAAAATTGATTATTACTGAAAATTATTGACTCCTAGGGCAAAAATGGGGTGTTTACAATATATAAATGTCTAGACTTTAGTATATATAGATATATATTATCATTAACTTTCCCCATTAATTCTAACTCTAGAATCATTTTGTTATCTCAATTTACATAAAATGCATCTAAGGAGAAACATTGTTTAGGGTTCGTCTAGTGCTAGATAGGGTAGAGATGCCCTAGAGGATAAGAGCCCTCAAAGGCCACCTCAATAAAGAGCCCTAGAGTAAGCTAATGTCACAATTGCCCAATTGCTATAGATGATCAATGCTTTAGTCGAAATGTAGGCACGGCAGTAGTAGTAGGCCATGAGACCTGTTAGGCCTATAAAGGAACCTTGTGGACTAGACAAATTTGTAAGGTTGGTTAAGAAATTTCACCTAAAGTTTGATGATCCAATAGATGCTGAGTATTAGATCAATGAGATTGAGAAGACTTTTGAAGCTTTCATAGTTTCTAAGGATAGAAAAGTTGGGTTTGCTACTTATATGCTTAAGGGATTAGCTGTAGGCTAGTGGACTAATACGTTTAGATTGACAGGAGCTACTATCTAGTGGCAAAGGTTTAAGGAGCTTTTATATGAAAAGTACTTTCCCAACAACATCAAAGATAAGATCAAGGCTAAGTATTATAATTGCCAATAGGGCAACAAATCTCTAGAGGCTTATGAAGTGGAGCTAAACCGCTTGAGCAAATTCTTACCAAAATCAATGAGAGTGGATGATACCTCAAGAGCAAGAAGATTTGTGAAAGGCTTGAAGCCTACCCTTTAGCATAAAGTGGGGACCTTTCAATTAACTACTTATATAGAGGTAGTTAACAAGGTAAAATATGTAAAGTAAAGTAGGAAAAGAACAAAAGAACAACTGTCCCATAGACTAAGAATTGTTTGGGGGGAAAAGGCTTGCCCTCGGCATATCATATGTAGACAAAGGTAATAGGCTAGTAGTATATCAAGCCATAATGTAGCTTATGCACCTAGACCTCTCCAAACTAGGCTAATGCCTCTAACATTATCTTCACCACGATAGGTAAGACTAAGGAGGAGATGTCCTAGGTGTTTGGGACCACATCATCTTCAGCAATGTGGTTAGCTTGAAAGGGCATGTTTCTTATGTAGAAAAACAAGATATACCAACAGGAATTGAACAGAAAAAACCCTCCTTCAAACTTTCAACTATACCTACAAGCAAAGAGGACATGGATCATTTGAGTGTAATACTTCTCAAACCAGATGGCTGCAACTTAATAAGTATAGCAACCATCAAGACTTACCAGAAGACCGCTAGGTAGACATCAAAATGTTTTACTAAGATAGAGGGCACCTAGCAAAGTGTTTGTATTACAATAGCAACAACAACAAAATGCTCCAGATTAGGATACCATTACAGGTACATTGATCATAAACTCAAATACTGCATATGTATTATTTGATACAAGTGTAATGCATTCTTACATATCACCCATTTTTATAAATGTATGTGGGTTGAAACCAGTGTCCTTAAGTGATGCTATAATTGTAGATACTCCTTTTAGAGTGGAAGGAAAACTAGATCAAATGTGTAAGGATGTAAAGATTATAATAAATGGAAAGAAAATGCCAGCAGAGTTGTTTATATCAGAGATGATAGAATTTGATTTGATTTTAGGAGTGAATTAGCCGTCTAAATATCATGCCACTATAGATTGTCGTAATCTAATAGTTTATTTTAATTTCCTTAATGAAGAACAAATTGTATTCAAATTAAACACCTAAAGACCTGCAACTCTTCTAACATATGAGTTGTGGAATAAAGGGAGACTATCAGCATTGTTAGTAGAGGCAGGACAAGCCATGAAACTAGAAGATGTGTATGTAGTGAATGAATATTTAGATGTCTTTCTAGAAAGTTTTCCAAGCCTATCACCAGTTAGAAAGATAACATTTTGCATTGATGTGGTATTAGGAATGGCACCAACATTTAAAGCACCTTATAGAATAACACCTATTGAATTGTCTGAATTCAAGACTTAACTTCAAGAGTTACGAGATAGTGGGTTTATTAGACCAAGTATCTCACCATGGGTTGCTCTAGTATTATTTGTTAAGAAAGACGGGGTATGAAGTTGTATATAGATTATAAGAAGCTAAATCGAGTCACAATTAAGAATAAATACCCCATCCCTAGGATTGATAACCTATTTGATCAATTATAGAGAGCTTAAGTCTTCTTAAATCTGACTTAAGATCAAGATACCATCAGTTGAAGATCAAGGAAAAGGATATACAAAAGACTACTTTTAGTACTCCGTATGGGCATTACGAGTTTCTAGTTATGCCTTTTAGATTGAAAAATGCTCTAGCAACTTTCATTGACCTAATGAACAGAGTGCTTAGAGACTAGCTAGATTAGTTTGTGGTACTATTTATAGATAATATCCTCATCTATTCCAAGAGCAAATAAGAACATAAAGCACATCTCATAACAGTATTGGAAAGACTTAGGGAAGAGAAACTGTATGCTGAATTTAGTAAATGTGAGTTTCGCTAGAACAAATATCCTTCTTAAGACATGTGGTGATAAGGATGGCATATCAGTAGATCTTGAGAAAGTAAAGGTAGTGAGTGATTGGCCAAGACCGAGAACTGTGATAGAGGTTAGGAGTTTTGTAGGAGTAGCTAGATATTATAAACACTTCGTGGAAGGGTTCTTCCAGCTAGCAACTCCCTTAACACAATTGACAAAGAAAAAGACCAAGTTAGTATAGAGTGATGAATGTGAAAGTAGCTTCACAACACTAAAGGATAAATTGGTGACAACCTTTGTGTTAGCCCTACCAAAGATAGGGGAAGAATTTGAAGTGTTCAATGATGCATCAAATCAAGGCTATCTTTGGAAGATTTATTACATATGCCTCTTGCTAGCTGAAACCGTATGAAAGGAATTACCCCACACATGATCTAAAACTAGTGGTTGTGATCTTGGTACTAAAATTGTAGAGACACTATCTTTATGGTGAAAAGTGTAAATTTTTTACAATAATAAAAGTTTGAACTATATTTGTTTTCTTGGAAAGATTTGAATATGAGGTAGAGGAGGTAACTAGAATTGATGAATGACTATGATGTAGAAATCCACTATCACCTTGGAAAAGTAAACGTGGTGACATATGCTCTAAGTCAGAAGAAACAAAAAAACATTACAACATTAGTCACATCTCAAAGATAGATATTAAAAGACATGCATAAGCTTGAATTGGAGATGGTGACATAGGGAGTGAGAAACAGGTTGGTTATCCTTAATATCCAACTTAGTATCATTGACCATATAAAAACTACACAAATTGGAGATCTTGGAATTTAGAAAATAAAGAGCAAAATAGAATAGGATGAAGCTACAAAATTTGAGGTAAATGCTGAAGAGGTAGTCAAGTATGGCATAAGATGGTGTGTTCTAGATGACATGGAGTTAAAAAAGAAAATCATGAAAGAAGCTAATTACTTAGGATATATAGTATACCTAAGAAGCACCAAGATGTACAAGAATCTCAAGAATAATTATTGGTGGAAAAATATAAAGTAGGAGATAGCTAAATATGTATTCAGATGTCTAACCTGTCAACAAGTCAATATTGAGTACTAAAGACTAGCTGGTGAGTTACAATCACTTTCTATAGCTAAATGGAAGTGAGAATACGTAACTATGGATTTTGTGATAACCTTCCCAAGAACTAAGAAAAAATATAATGCAATCTAGGTTATAGTTGACAGATTGACCAAGTATGTCCATTTCTTACTAATTAAGGTAGACTATAGATTAGAAGAGCTTGCTCAATTATACATTAAAGATATTGTTAGATCATATGGTGTACTAGCCACTATCACATCCAATAGAGATATTTAGTTTGTGAGTAGGTTCTAGAAAAGTCTACATTAGGGCTTGGGAACTAAACTCTAGTTTAGTACTACATTTCACCCTCAAATGGATGGGCAATCTAAGAGAGCCATCCCAATTCTAGAAGATCTATTATGAGCGTATGCATGGGATCAAGGAGGTAATTAGAGTGATCACTTACCCTTGATAATTTTTTTTTATAATAACAGTTACTAGGCTACTATCTAAATGGCTTCATATGAAGCATTATATGGAAAAAAGTACAAATCTCCCTTACATTAGGATGAAGTAGGAGAAAGACGAATACCAGGGCTAAAGATAGTGTAAGAAGCAATGGATAATGTTAAAGTGATAAGACAACGAGTTTTGTCAACCTAGAGTTGTCAGAAGAGTCATGCGGATAGAAGTTGATGCCCCTTGGAAATTCAAGTTAGGGATAAGGTTTTACTAAAGATATCTCAAACTATAAGAGTGATCAGATTTAGATTGCGAGGTAAGTTAAATTCGAGATATGTAGGTTCGTTTGAGCTTTTGGAAGGGATTGGGATAGTTGCTTACAAGTTAGCCTTACCATCAAGTCTAGTTAGGGTACATAATGTATTTCATGTATCGATGTTAAGGAAATTCGTACCAAATGCAAACTAAATAGTAACCTTGGAACCTTTAAAGGTATAGTCAGATTTATCATCTATTGAGAGACTTGTAAGAATAGTGGACATGAAAGAGCAAAATTAAGGAGAATAATAATTTCCTATGTTAAAGTATAGTAGACGAATCAAACTGAACGAGAAGTAAGATGGGAATTAGAAGAAAAAGCATCTAGAACTCTTCTTAATTCCAAGTAACTTTCAAAGACGAAAATTTTTATAAAGGGGGAGAATGTAATATACAGTTATATATATATAATATGCACATTAATAACTATGTAATAAAATAATAATATAATGTAATATAGCTTTAAGGGCAATGTCATAATTAAGAGGAATAGACATGGGTAGTTTAGTCTTTTTCTCACTATAGTATAAAAGCTCAAAACTCACGTAGGGTTTTCTTTTTCCTTGTTTGCACATCTGCCAATTCTAGAAACCTAAAGAGAGAGAGAGAGACCCTATAGAGAACTAAGGCGACCTAAAGAGACACCATGAGACTGATCAAACAAGTAAGGATTTTAATTAGTAAAAGGTTTATTCTAATTATAGATACACAATCACGGATTTGACTTTGGCATGTTAATAGAGATTGGATTAAAGGATGGGTTGGAACAAGCAAGGGATTAACTAAAATTTGAAGTTTCAAGTGCAATCCGAGTCAAATAAGTATATTAAAACCCCATTTACATTACAATTAGTGAGTACAATGATTCATTAGGCTTAGAATCATAGTTTTTAGGCTTAGGAATGAAATTAGAGAAGAAAAATTTAGGGTTCATGATGAACAAAGAGGTATATGGTCAAGTACATAACCGTGTACCAAGGCATATTGAAGTAGAAATTGTTACAAATAAGGTACATGGCCTTAGGCACAACTGTGTATTTAGGTGTGTTGAAGTAGGAATGTACACAGTCAGAAGCACGGCCATATGCCCTGGGCATGTCGAAAGGGAAAATATTATAGAATGATACACAACCATTAGCACACCTATGCTCTAGGCCGTACTCCCCTACACAGTTTCTTTCTTGATCGTGTTATCTAAGAATATGTCCTATTTGATTTCATTTCGTTTTATTTTAATTCTAAAATATATATTAAGCTTAAAGATACCTCAAGGAAAGGAGTTATATGACTAGAAAATATGAAGTAAATTAAGTAAACTTAGATTACTTAGAGGATCAAATTAAGGGTACTTCCTTGTAATTAAACAGGGTTACTTACTTCCATTAGAGGCGAGTGGGATTATAATAGGAACATACTTCTAGATATGTGTTTACCTTGTTTTACTGTATGTGAGTGTTAGGTAGTTGTTCATTACGGTTTCTGTGCTATAACATGGATTAAAAGTATGAGCAACTTGATTGTATGAATGCATGTGCTTGGCTTGATCTAGGAGCCTGTAGTGGCAATTCTCTAGCGGGACACCTTAATGATTAGTATGCTGCATTGTCTCTAGTGGAACTATGTATCAAAATGATTTAAGATAGATTAGGTTTAGACGGGGTCCACAGTAGTAGTTTCCATTAGGACTATATGCATAAATACTGTATGTTTATTGAGGTCATGAGTATTCTTATGTTGTATGCTAGTTAATGATGATATATATAACATGATGAATGAATGTATTATAGGTTACCGATGCATATATGCTTGTGATGTTATAATTGCGTGGCATGCATATGTTGGTGTGGTATTCACATACTAAGTTTAGGCTCATCCCTCTTTTATTTTTTTACTTGCAGGTGAAAATGGTAAACACATAGATTATGATGAATAGGGAAATTTAGTGGGACACTATATAGATGAATATGGGAGAGAACAATATTATTATGTAAATGAAGAGTGATGAGAGATGAAGAAATAATTATGTTTAGAGCCTAAGTTGTTGAGTTGAGTAAATGGAGATAATCGGTGGACTTTTATGATGTTTGTTGTTATAGGTTGATAAATATTATTTTGAAATTTGGTCTAAGGTTTATGTACCATTTTAAGTAATGATAATTGGAATAGCTAACCTGAGAGTCATTCTTTCCTTTTATAGAGTTATAATGATATGAATGTATTGTGGAGAGAACATGTTTAAAGTTGTATGAAATTTTAGAGCCTTAACATGTCACTATATTGTAGTGACACATGGCAAACTGTGATATTATAAGTTTTGAGGTGTTATAGACTTCTTTTTTTTTTAAACATTGAGGGTATTTATCTTTCGATTATATAATAGCTAGACAATGATAAGTTAGATGTTGAAGATAAGATTTGTTTCGAATATTTTTCATTTGCTAGAGATCATATCTTTTATCCTTATCTTAAATTCAGAAATTTATGTTGTTAACAAAGTATGTGGATAATATCTTCAAAAATTGTTGACTTCATATTTCTTAGAAATACGAGTATATCTTATTTGTTATCCCTTTTGAATGTTTTTTGCTTCGTAGATGTAGCTTTGGATTTTGAAAAATATAAATCTTCATCAGATAAACTTTGCTTTGTCAATTTTGGACCATTTTAGTTTTAATCTTTAAACTGATCATAACCTCAAATCCCCTAGATCTATTAACCAACTTTGTGGAACATCTTGAATGTATTACCTAAATACATCCAACTTTGAAGTTGAGCCTTCAAGTTGATTAAAACTTCAAGATAAACTCATTTTGTAACATGCTGTTCATTTTTTGGTTATATTCATATAGCAGATTTACTCTTTGAATCATTCTTTGAGTTACTTTCTAAGTAAAAATTTGAGAGTTGTACAGTAGGTTTACTCTCCGACTTAGTTTCTGAGTAAAAATTTGAGAGGAAAATTGAGGAAAACATTCTCCCCCTTTTTTGATGATAATAATACACTTCATAAAAAAAATATTAAAAACATTTATTCAAATTTTCATATTCCTTTTTCTTTATTAATTCTTGAATTTTTGTTTATTTTTCACATATTTTCTCCCTCTTTTGTTATCAGTAGGTAAAAAAAAAAAAAGAAGAGAACATTAACAATAGTAATGATAAATGATATATGATAGATTATGACGAGAAAATTTTATTTGTACAATTAGATTGGAATTTATAATATTCATGAGGATGTATTCATTTCACATGTTTTAATGTATCTATTAATATTGGTCAAATACTATAGAATTGAAAGTGACAATGATAATTAGTGATTATGAAAAAAATAATAATTATTACTTAACTTAGCACAAGACCAATTGGTAATCGTATTTTCAATTTTAAAAAATTAAGTTTTTTTTTTAAATATAAACAAACAATAAGATTTAAACTCCCAAAATGACAAATATTATAACCTTTATATAGATAGTAAAAAATAATTTAAATTTACCAAACATAGTAGTTAATAAGTGAAAGCATTGGTGGGATAAATGGCAATAGGAAAAATGAATATTGTAGCAGTTAATAAGTGAATTATTTTGTAGAAGAGTAGATATTAAAAAAAAATAAAAAGAACTTTATGTTATAAATATGGAGTCTTATGTTATAAATGTGGAATCAAATGATGCCTTAGTGGCTTAATAATAGATAGATAGATATGTGAACCAATGGCTTGAAAAATATAGGAATTGCAACAATAAAAAATATATCAAATACAATGTATAAAATAAAAGAAGTTCATTAAAAAAATAAACATCTTTTGAAACATATTACTCCAAGGTAATCAAACACGGTTTTTAGATGAAGAAAATAAAAATAATATAAATTATATAGTTGAATGATAGTGTAGGGTGTTTAAAAAAAATTATAGAGTTAATAAGTTGTGGATTGCAACCACAAAAGTGAAATAAAATAAAAGAAAATTAGATACATTATCCTTTTTCAATAGTGGTGGTAAAAAAGAAGGGGAAAAAAATTGTAAAGTATGTAATGTACTTAAAGAGATGATGGTTAATAAAATGTAACGGAGTGTGACTATAAAAATAAAGAAAAAAAAATAGATACCAAAGATGAAAAAAAATGAAGATGAGAAGAAAAAGAATTAGTTGGATTACTTGGTTTAATGGTGTTAGTGTTTGTTTGGCAAAAAAAAAAAAAAAACACAGAAAAATAGTAAGTTATAGAATATACTTAAAAAGATGATGGTTAAGAAAGAAATGTGAGCAATGTAATCAAAATAAAAATGTTATGTAAAACAAATACCCATAAAAAGACATGAAAAAATTGACAAGTTATGGAATATACTTATAGCATATTTGGTTCACCGAATAAAAGTAGAATATAATAACAATTTCTTATCTATTCCTATGTTTAGTTGGCAAAATAGCTATTTAGTGGAGTTGTCATTACTACAAAATGAGGAATTAGAATTCTTTTATGGATAAAAAGAATAGCTATTCTTTAATTTTTTTTCCCATTATACCTACATATATATCTATGAAATCTTAAATAAACTATAAAAAATAAATATTTCTTTTTTATTCAATTCTTACCTTATTTCATTCAATAAACCAAACGTACTATTAAAGAGTGACTGTTAAGGAAGGAATATAAGCAATATAATAAAAATAAATATTATGTTTAATTCTCCCCTTTTATCATTGAATATTTTTAAGTTGCAAAATTGTGATACATGGTTTAATTACTTTTGTAAATGATCTTAAGGCCAAAATAGTAAATGATAGATGTGTAGTCCAAAACTCAATGTTTTGACTTAATAATATAGAATATTCTATTTAGTTTATAAAATGGGTATGATAATGCAAAAAATAATAATGAAAAACTATAGCAACCTAATAAACCGATAAAAATCTTGTTATTGGATATGATCATTTTTTTAGCTGCATTTGGTTAGCATAGTTTTAAGGAAGTGATTGGATAAAAAATCTAGTTATGAATGTAGTATTGGAAAACAAACTCATCAAGGAACATGACAAAACTTAAAAATTTTGTACCATCTAATAGGTGGTGTATTAATCTTTTTTTTTTTTTGAAAAATTAGAAAACTTTTAAAAATATGTATATCAAATTGTAGTATAATAGATTGTACTATATTGTATTTTTTGTATATAATGCCCTAACTAATCAAACTGTAACTTTATTTGGTAATAAAATGATGATTTTTTACGATCCTACCTAGTATTTTAATGAAATTGATTCATCTTTTAATCTTATAATTCAATTACTTAAATTAAATCTCTACCATTGAGTATTACTAAATCTTCACTGTTAATGCATGAAATAATGGTAAGATTAATTATTAGATCGAACCATAGAAACAGGTGAGCACCTTAGAAATTTCCTAGAAAATGTTACCTTAAAATGATTCTTTCAAACAAAATAGGGGCTTCGGTTTTACTTCCATGGGCTCATATTCTGTCAAGCCCACGAAACAGCTAATAGGCTAATGTCATGCTCTGCTCATGCAACATACAAGCCCTACCACAACACAGTTGCACTCCGTTACACCTCCACTTTCGAACGACAGCACGATCAAACAGGGTGCAAGTGCCGACAAACCTTTTCCCAGATATGGAGAAACAGAAACAGAAAGCAAACACTGGCGCGCAATCTGATAACGACGACGTATTCGCCGATTGTTCGTTTTCTTCCCTCGGTCTCGACCCTTCCTTATGCCAACAACTTAAAGGTACAATCTTTCTGGGTATGTGTGTGTGCTTGTTCAGTTGGTTGAACAAAGTCTTATATTTAGTGGTTTCTTTGCAGAGAGATTAGGGTTTGATATGCCTACACGAGTCCAAGCTCAAGCTATTCCAGTCATACTCTCTGGACGCCACGCGTATCCTTCTCTTTCTCTTTTTCAATTTCAATTTCATTTATTACTTGCGTTAGGTTTTAGATCATTGAAATATTAAATACAGAAACTCGTTCACGCATTGCTATTTTAACTTGGCTGGATAATTATTCCGGTTCACTTTAAATGTAGTTGAGTTAAACTCGGAATTCTACGTAGTTTCTTGAGCCAAGCTCGGGTTTCAATCTTGTGTTTGAGCTCTAGTTGGTCATACACGTATAAATAGATTTATCTTAAAGTCATTATCAAGTTTAAGGTTGAGTGTAATTGGAATATAATATTTTTCTAAAAGGTCAAGTGGAGCTCAAGCTCGTTAAACATATTGAGCAAGGTAAGGTTGATCAAGCTCAAGTTTTGAATTTCTGTGCCGAGCTCGACCTCAGGTTTGTTTGGTTCGATACAATTCATGTGTACCCTTAGTCTGCCCCAAAGGTTTGGTTAATCACAAAGGATTAATAATATTGGAAAGGAATGAGTTAGTGTATAGCTAATATGATGAGATAGTAATTTATAGGTGTTTAAGTTAATTTATTGGTTTTTGTTCTTTTCTTTAGAGTGAATTGTGCTCCTTTACAATTATTGTGGTTTTTAGTTTGGTGAATGCACATACTGGTAGTGGCAAGACTGTTGCCTATTTGGCACCAATTATTCACCAGTTGCATAAGTCCGATCCTCGTATTCAACGCTCTGATGGCACAGCTGGTGCGTGTTACTTTTAGTACTTCTTATTCACTTTTGTGTTATTACATTTAATAGATACTTGTTTCTTTGTGAGTGGCCAATGGCTTGTTCCATGATTTGCTAGTGTTAAGTAGTAATAGAACTCAGACTGTTTGCAGTCTGTATATAAATTGGATAATTATTGTTAAAGCTCAGTTTGTAATTTGCATTGAGACCTAGAAGTTATAAAGTGTTCATTCGGTCATACAAGTTGCTAAGATCATGTGATTGTGTCCTGTCACATTATCATGAGCAGCATGTTGCCTACTCTTATGCTTTTTATGAGTAGGTTAATGCTATTAACACTTGATGCACTTTCTCTTTTAAACAAAAAGTTTGCCAATTATTCATCCAAAAAAAAAAAAAGTTGTCCAATCGAATTGTGGATGCAGATGAAAACTTGATCTTGCCGTTTTTATCTATGAAAAGGTCTCAATTGCCTATACTAATTTTTTATCATTAATAATTATTAGGACCATGTTCTCTGATGCCCGCGAGTATGGGAATAATACTGCAATGTAGAAGTTCCATACATTGTGTTCTGAGCTTCTTCAGAAGTTTGATTAAAAAAAATTCTTCAGAAGTTATGTCAAAAATAGTTTCTCCATGTGGCAGCTTTTTGTTACTGCATTTTTAGTGCTAAGGGTTGGGATAATCCAACTCACAAGGTATTGTTTGTGCACAAATATAATTGATTTGTGTAATAGCGTTGGTACTTGTACCAACGCGTGAGTTGTGCTTGCAGGTGTATGAAATTCTGCAGAAGTTACTGCACCGATTCCACTGGATTGTCCCCGGTTATGTGATGGGTGGTGACAATAGGTTAAAAGAGAAAGCAAGGTTAAGAAAAGGTTGCCAGCTCTACTTTAGCCAATATTTTCGTAGTGTTGATTTAGGAGCTTTGTGATATTTTCCGGTACTCTATTTTGCTAAATTGAAATCTTAGGTTATCTAATTCAACTGAAGGGAGTTATATTCAATTATAAATTAGATCAATTCTATAACAAGTTGTGAAGGGATATGTTAATAGTAAATGAGTTTCGTTCTCATCCAATATTGCAGTTTAGTATATTTTTGAGAAAAGATGCAGATGTTGATCTTGTGATTCATTTTTAGGCATATCCATTCTTGTGGCAACACCTGGACGGCTTCTTGATCACCTGAAGCACACATCATCATTCTCACATACAAAGTTACGCTGGATAGTCTTTGATGAAGCAGATAGGTTGGTCTTAAAATTGAATTCTGGGGTTTCTTGTGCATGATATCGCATCATTATATCAAGATTTTCTGGAGACAATTGTGATTGACTTTAAATCATATCCTGTGAATACTTACAGGATTCTAGAGTTAGGCTTTGGCAAAGAGATAGAGGAGATACTGGATATACTGGGTTCTAAGGAAAAGTATTCGGTTGGCAGTAAAACTATTTCAAGTACTGGATTTAAGAGGCAGAATATACTGCTGTCTGCAACACTAAATGAGAAAGTAAACCATCTTGCTAAAATTAGCTTGGAAAATCCTATGTTGATGGGGCTTGATGACAAGAAGATACTGGCAGATCCACCAAGTGAACAATCTGGAGCTATTGGTGAATCAGAATATTCTATAAAGGGAGCAGTCTCATCAGCGGGAGACTATAAGCTTCCATCTCAATTAGTTCAGAGATATGTTAAAGGTATATTTTGGACTGTTGGCTTGTTTGTGTGAAGCTTTCGTACTTCAACATGCATATTGACATTTATCCATCTCCACAGTGCCATGTGGATCCCGACTTGCAGTACTACTTTCGATTTCGAAGCATCTTTTTGAGAGAGGTGCTTCAACTAAGGTATTTTGCAGCATTCAATGAAGTTATTCTTTGTGCAGTGTACTATTTTTTTCTTGAATGTGAATTTTTCCCATGCTCGTTGAAGACACTCTCCAGCATTTCTGCCCTGCATTAATACTGGCATAATATCATCTACTGAGTGACAAATTTAGAAGAAATATATCTATGACCTTTTTGCTCTTTTCTAAATGCTATTGTGAAGAGCTTCCTAGAAAGAGTTGCTATTCACAGGCATCTCCTAGTTAATTAGAACTTTCTGATCAGCTGAGCAATTTATTGACGAACTCAGTTAATAGACTTCATGAGATGCTTCTATGAAATTCTGTTGTACAATTATTTCAGGTATCTGCCTGTTAAACTATAGGCGAAGTTTGTAATTTTATACTTGCCAAAAGTCAAATAGTGTTGTTTATGTTTAATAAGAATACTCGAGTGCTTTTTCTTTTTTCACTTTTTCTTTCCTCTTTAACCCTCTATGCCACTGTCAATTTTCACTTTACAGGTTGTTGTGTTCTTTTCAACTTGTGATGCAGTAGATTTCCATTATAAATTAATAAATGAGTTTCAGTGGTCTCCATATTCTCAAGAAGCAGAGACAAAGCAGATGTTTCTGAGGTGCAAAACTTTTCGCTTGCATGGGAACATGAAACAGGAGGATAGAAAAACTACGTTCCAGTCATTTAAGGTTGAGAACTCAGCTCTTCTATTATCAACAGATGTTGCGGCTAGAGGATTGGATATCCCAAAAGTTAGGTGCATTATACAGTACGATTCTCCTGGGGAGGCAACTGAATATGTTCATAGGTATTTCAGCACCTATTGTTTTCAATTTCATTTTCTCTTTGTATTTCTGTCAGTATTGCTTTGATTATGATGCTTAACACCTTTGTATTGATATGCGTAGGTAATTGTCTAGTAGTATTTATGTGTATATGCATCTGCATATCCAGTAAACATCTAAGAAATATGTGATCGCTTGCTAGAAAAATACCAATCCAGCACTTACTTTAAAATTTAGAGTGGGGGGAGAGAACAAAATTATTGTGTTGTAATGCTCAACGTGTATTTATAGACCCATGGAAAATTATTATGGGAATATTCCATATATAAAAGCTATTTCCTTATTTTATAGTATAAACAATGTAAGTTCAAAAAAGAAGTTGATAGAAATTCTTTGGTGGGTTGGCAAAAATATTGATAAAGGGCATGGTTTTTTCTATTAAGAAAATCATGGAGTAATCAGATTATATTGATTGGAGTGTAGAGTTTGGAAAGAGTCACTATGTGGGTAGTGGTCTCATTGTCTAACACAGATAAACTCTCTGTTTATGATCAATATGTTAGACCTCAGTCTTTCCTAGATATCACTCTATAGGCACTTAACTTTTGGGAATCTGAAATTGTAACAATCCCCATCCATGTGGCTTCTTTTCTTCTGTGGATTCTTGAATTATTATTAAGATTTTGAAATTGATATCGTAGGGTAGGAAGAACCGCTCGATTGGATGAAAAAGGAGAGGCACTCCTATTTTTACAACCGGTTGAAATTGATTATTTGCAAGACTTGGAGAAACATGGAGTATCCCTCTCTGAGTATCCTATCTCAAAGGTCTTGGATAGTTTTCCGTTGCATGGCCAGAAGCTCAGTGTCAAGAAGTTTGTTTCCCTGGATTCACATCCATGGGTTCTAGTTTTACAGAAGGCACTTGAATCATTTGTTCTGTCAGAGGTATATCCCCCTGCAAATATTCAATCCCATGAATTTACTTGTTATATTTGTTCCCTTACTTTTAGGGATCTGGGACTGGTTGAATAGTTATTACCTCTCCATATTCATTGTGGTCATCAAAACTCAAAGATGAAAATGAACAAATTTGGTACTTAATTGCCAAGAAAATCTAAAAATATAATGGTCCGTGATATTTGGAATCTTGAATAACAATAAAGAAAATGCAAGTGGAATGCTTCGATGTTTCTTTTACTCCAAGGCAGGCTTTGACGAAGCTCTTCTCTGGGATTTATCATGCAGATGCGCTTGTTTTAGTTTGAAGCTGATGATTGGGAAAAATATGGTCTAGAGTCACCTAAATTAAGTGAAATATTTAAATAAACTGCTATCCATATGGTTCAGAGCATGTCTGCCTGAAAAAAGTTCATGCTTGAACGTCCCTTCTTTTAATATGAGCACTTTTCTGCTAGGACTCATTAAACTGTATTTTTTGATATTTCCATAAGAAACAGGGATGGAGAAGCAAGGATCCTATGAATCTAAGCATTATGATACATTGTATCATCTGTGTCGGTTTTGTTGCTGGTGGGGAAGTTACTTTTTTTCAGGACGATGATCCTAACAAGAAAATGATATTTAGATACATACCAGGCCAGTCTTGGAAATAGACTCTCTGCTTGAATGTTTGAGTGTTTTCTTAAAGGTGGAACTTGATTTGGAGTTCATGTGATATATTTAGTCTGAGCTGTAATGTTATAGTTATCTTTTAAGAAATTAATGTTTTCCTTATGTGCTTCAACTTGGTGCACTCATTTTGCCTTTGCAGCTTTCATTAGATAAACTGGCCAAGACCGCGTATTGTTCCTGGGTTCGTGCATATACTGCTCACCGAGGTGAGCTGAAGAAGATTTTCATGGTCAAGAAACTTCACCTAGGGCATGTTGCAAAAAGCTTTGCTTTAAAAGAACAGCCATCTCTTGTGGGAAAGACGTTCCATAATCAGCAAAAGAAGCGGAAAAGAGAACAAAGGCAGAGCGGTTTGTCAAAAAAGAGGAAGGTCAGCAATAAAACATGAAATTATAAGAAGCGGCCATATGCAATCATAGATGCATGATGGAGTTGATCATCTAAAATTTTGCTCCTGTCGGTGGAATTAAGCAATTCTTGGAGATATCATCGTCAACTTATTGCAAAATCTTGTCGGGCCCTGCAGTTTGTCTATGGTGACTCATTTGAGAGGATACGATTTGCCAGTGATTTGATGTATTGGACTGCATGTTCCTCATCTGGGACAAGTGATGTGGCCCACGAGCCTGCAGAGGAGTTGGCTCTGAATTTTTGTTCGCTGAACTAGCTCTAGGACACTCGGCCCTCCTAAGGGCGTATCCGTATAATATTTGATTGGAGAGAATTGTGGCAGCTCCATGGGACACATTTGGAGTGGCAGATACTAAGAGATGGGAAAGGAGTAAAAACCGTAGCGTAAATTTGAATCATTGTCGTAAATGGTAAATTTATGCTTTACCTTTGATGGTAATGGATCAGGCCTGGTCTTATGAAATTTTTTGGTAACCTAACTGGCTAAGGAAGATAATCAATGCCGTGAAAGCTTGCAATTCAGCAATCATTTGTCGGTATGCAATTAGCATAGGCCGCCAGCTTGTGCAATGCATCCAACAAGTTTAGCTTAATATCTTTTTCCGTCATTATCATCATTGTAGCAGTCTTTATTGAAAGAAAGACATCTTTATCTGCTTCTCGTTTTCGTGCGTATTATTTAGATGTCGACCGAATCCGCTCAAATTTCAGCCCCATCTTGCCACATGCTCTTACCTAGTGCTCAGACTGCCCTTAAAAAATTGGTTACGGGTCACGGACAACATAGTAATGATTTTACGTCTTATCATGTCGTTTCCTTTTAACTTTTTTTCTTCTTTAGTGTCTAGTCTGTGCTTAACGTGCATATTTATTATTTTTAATTTTTGTTTTCTTTTTCGGATAGTTGTTTGACGCTAAATTGTATACTGGTGCCAAAACTATGATATGATATGACATCTATAAGCTTTAGTCTAAGATTTGGCTGCAATCAAATCGAGATGATAAGAGTTCAATGACGGTTTTAATAATGGTTCTCGATGATGGTTTTAAACATAATTTTAGTTTAAGACGAGTGCCTGAATCGATTGAATGCAATAAAGTAATTACACCGATTGTGTTACTAACTTTTTAATACTAGAGCCGTCTGGTGCTTCATGAACCGAGTCTGTATAATGATTTCCCGAAGTTTACTGTCACTTTTCGATTTTGAAAACTTGGTTAATTAACGTAATAGCGTTTGAGTAAGGTCAGACACAGGACTTTGCCTCGTAGGGGACCAAGTCGCAGGTTTTCTAATTTAAGAATAAAATAGGTGAGAAGAGTACAAGGATGCTTGGGTTAACTTAAATCTAACACTTAAAACCCGAGTTCGATTGGACACTATCGATTAAGTCCACTTACATGTTTAGTGTGACAAGAGGATTTGGTATAAATATAATCAAAACAAAGACCTATTCATGGGGTGCAAGCATTCATGTGTAATTGCTTGGCAGCTTAATGTACGAAGGGACACTAGCCATTCAATCTACCTGATGTAGGTGGAGTCTTAATCAGAAGCACGTAGAGATTAAATAAAAGGAGCGCCCAGGCCACCAGCAACAGCAACATGAGAGAGAGAGAGAGTCATTGTAGTCATACACGTTGACTGGTACATGTCCATAAAACCCTTGTTGAGGTTTGTGTCCTCCCACGTCATTCCCTTGGTTGGTTTATCTCTTTTGGGCCCACATTTAATTGACAGAGTAGGCCGATGTTTACTCACATGAGGCCCATTATACCTGAATATTGGCCCACTTACCGTCTTATCTGTCGGGACCTCTCATGCACATCTAAACCTACTACTAGCTATTATCCTCTAGGCTCTAGCTTCCTTTTTCCTCTTTTGTTCTCGACATACATGGCGGAGATACAAGCGAGAGCAGCCGTCACTGCATAGGAACTTTATTACGATTTTACTGAGTTTTGTTATTTGATTTATAACTTAGTTAATAAATATAAGGAATATATGAAATCTACAAGATCTTACAAGGATCCATATGAGATAAAAGTGAGTTTCAAAGTTATTTATAATGAATTATGAATATGATAAGAGGTTTTATTATTTAGTTATAAATTTTTAAATTGTGATATCAAAATCTATTCAACTATACATCAACCGATGGTATATAGAATCAAAGAGATCACAATACTTTGCTCTCAGCGATTATCAATCCTTTGATCATAAGTATCCAACTAAAGTCAACAATCAATGATCAAATCTTATAGAAAAGATGAAAAAGGTTTTTTTTTTTTTTTTCCTTCGATTCATGATGAAAAAAGGGTTCAATTTTAGGAATAGTTGTTTCTTTCAAGCTTTCGGTACGTCACATGAACTATACTTATTTTTTTAATTCTTTACTTTATAATTTACATTTGAAAAGATTGCAATGTCATTTCCATCTCTTCAATTGATACTTAATTCAGTTCATTGTATTATATCATGTTCCTATGTTTGGTAAGAAAAAAACAAATTCGCAAAATAATTTAAAATAACAACTTGATGGAGAAATATATAAAAAAAATTAAGAACATTTGAGGAAGTCAAAATTTAGGTTAATACTAGTCAAAATTTCGCACATGATATGATAGGGTTAAATAGAAAAAATAATAATAATAATAAAAAAAACCTAATTGAATTTTTGTGCCCTTATCACTTGGTATCTTTTCCATTTTAGTTGTATAATCCAAGTTTCGTCGTAAAATGTACGTGATGGTTTGAAATCTTATTTGTATGTACAATAATAAAGAAAGGAAAATAATATTTATATATTTAATTATGAACCCAATAATAAAGAAAATGAATACGTGTTGGGTATGCGGAGATCACTTTTAGATGTGTAAATATCATATTCAGGCTATACAAATATCATGTTGAAATGTATAAATATGACAACCGAGAAAGATCGTACAGAAAATAATGGCAGCTACCAGATGGTAACACTTATATTCAAATTGGGACTAAAATTCCAACTGTCTTTTCAATATTAATGCGAAGAAAACTCTCTCCATTATCCAAGGTTATGCTTTTCGTTTGAATTAATTACATTTACTCTCGAGATTTTGTGTTGTTAGCGCTGATGATTGTAATTGTCAGCCATCTATGGATACAAAGGATTAAGGTCCATAATTAGGTGGATTAACATCATTATTGGCCGTTGACGTAGGTACTAAGTTTCTAAGGTAGGTCATAATAGCAGTAAAACGTGCATTATACAATGATTATCATCATAATTATCGCAATGCAAACAAATTGATCAACTGACAAACATATCCTACGTTGAAGTTAAACCGTGATGACCAACAATCGAGGCTTGTCTACTGCCCATCGTGACAGGGGGACATAAAGCCCGAATCAAACCATAAATCAAATCCAATTAATTCAATTTGAACAATGATTACGGTTTAATTTAGAAAAGTTTCTCTTCAGACATGAGTTTATCGTGAGTATTTTACCTGTATAACGTGTATTCACGCATTGTACGTAAATAAAAAGGATTATAATATTATCATAATGATGATTTGAATAAGGATTACAATGGTGGAATGGAGATCTCTGCAAACCCAGCATTTAAGTAATGGATGGTAATTGGTATAGTGGATGGGGCTAAGCTAAAAAATCTTTCTTTCGTAAGTAGCATATATATGTATTTATAATGAAGAGCAAGAGATAATCATCATTGGACTTTATAAGCTATTGATGGATAAGATTAATTAGAATTTAGTAACTCTAATTAGCTCAAGAGAGAAAAGCAAACCTAAGTTATCCACTACTGAACTTGATTGATACTAAACTCTATTCCAAGTTCAAATCATCATAAATTAGAAATATTTATTTAAATTCTATCACGAATATAAATAATTAGCTTAAATATAGTTTAAGTACTTTTCAGCTTGACCTACAAAATGATAATGCGCAAATTATCGACATTTTGCCTCGGCCGTAGAAAACTTTAATTAGATGACGCAGCGCGGAAGCTAAAACGAAACGAATCCGAAATTGGATTGGTTTCACACAATAAAGACACACGCTTTGATGCAAATTAGGTTGCGCACAACCCGGAAATTGGAGAAAACTCTCTCTCAAAGTGTATTCAAATGTATATTAAAAACGTAACCCTAATCTATCTGACAAAAGAGTATTTATATGGCCCCGTAAAATATCTAAAAGGGGAAAATCTAAGCGTACACGTGGAAATAAATAGTAAAATACATGTCTATAAATTGTTGCATACACGGCCGTGCCTCCAGGCCGTGTATGCTTCTGGGCAAATGACAAGCCTAGTACACAGTCTCATACACGGCCGTGCCTCTAAGCCGTGTATGATTCTGTGAAAGTTCCGCAAGCCGTGTCCCAAGCCGTGCCCAGGACCGTGTCAGCTTCTGTGGGATTCTCGATCGTTATACACGGTCACGATACACGGCCGTGTGTGAGGCCGTGTATACTTCTGTGGAAATCTGTCTAAGGGCACGGTCGCAAAGCACGGTTGTCTCCTAGTTGTGTGAGGAAGCCGTGTATACGTTTGTGGCTCTGAATTGGATACACGGTCTATATGTACGGCCGTGTGTCCAGGCCATGTGTCCCCTGGCTCCATCATTTATAGCACGGCCGTGTGTTCAGGCCGTGTGTCCCCTATCTCCATCATTAGAGGAGAAAGGGTTCTTGCCTATTTATCAAGTACCTTTAATGCTAAAATTGTCACTTGGTAAAAGGGCTATTTAGCACTTACATTGCCGCATGGTGTGTCTATGTTGCTCAAAATTGATTGTGCGTAATTCAATACAACATACAAATGTCACGCTTGTCACCTTTCGTTTATTGTTTTATTTCATGCATTGTTTAGTGTCTTTGTTGCAACTTATTACACAAGTTACTTGGAATTCGTAAGTAGCTCACTCGTCAAGTTAGTAATAATAAAATCCACAGAATTATTATTATTATTATTATTATTTACATAGTGTTATTCTTCTAGAACAAAGATTGTATGTTTACTACACTCTTTTTTAAGGAGAGAAAAAAGAAAGACTGGAAAATTGTATGTTTTTTTATTGAAAACATCATCTTTTTCTTTTTTGCAATCGATGAGCAATCATTTTATTTCCAAAGTAATGTAATATGATTAGAGGCTAATTGCATAAACTTGTTCCTAATTGCAAAAAAAAATAAACATCATAACCGGTGAGCTTTATCTAAGCTCGTATTTTATGCAATAAGCATTATGTATTGTCCATATTATAAATAACACTACTTAGCAATGAAGTGTGGGGTTCATATGCATAAAGAACATAACAAATTTGGGATTATGAAGAGCTAGTAACATAATGTAGCAAAAGTAAGGGAAATAGTTACCTATTGCCGCATAATCCATAATAACCAATGTATAGATAGAATCAATCAAATATTGAGCATATAAAAAACTACTGTAGAGCTCATATACATTGCTGTATAAACATTTGTAATGTTTTTTATAACACATTATGCACATAATATATGTCTTTAGTAGACTTATTATAAGTATTTAGCTTTTATTAGTTTCAAATGCGAACAAATTTTTTTTTTTTTTTTTCGTGGCAGTTTTCTTAAAGTTTAGCAACATTGTAAAATCTAAAATTTCTATATATTATTGGGTTGGGTATAGGTTTTATAAAATCCATACCAAACTTATGGGATTGCATTTCTATAATGCCTATGTTCGATTAAAAAATGTTTCTATTGTAGGAGAGAAACCTTCCGTGTTGCTCCAATTAAATTACAATGACTCATTTACTCAATTTCCCCCCTAGTTTATGCTTGTTGAGAATCAAGCCCATAA
Source organism: Laguncularia racemosa (assembly GCA_037954665.1). Taxonomy (NCBI): domain Eukaryota; kingdom Viridiplantae; phylum Streptophyta; class Magnoliopsida; order Myrtales; family Combretaceae; genus Laguncularia; species Laguncularia racemosa. The sequence goes on from JBBMOL010000087.1 coordinate 811,430, forward strand.
CTTTAGTTCTAGTATCAATTGTAGGATTCAATGTTTATCATTGTTTTATAGATGATGGTGAAATGCAACTCCAATCTTTTTCAATCACGAGTGCTATATTCAAACATGACTTAGTCTATCTTTTAATCCATCATATGAGTGAGAAATTGACAAACTCACACTAACAAAATATAAACAAAAGAACTATTTATCAGTAAAATTAATAATAAATCCTTTTATTATTTATCTTCAGAATTTGTTAAGGGTTAAAAATGCAATTATTCATAATCTTTTTACCCATTCCTTCCAAATTGGAGAGAAAGTAAAGGCTCAAAGGATTTGTTTCTTTTCAAAATTCTCACCACTTACTTTCCTTTTCTATCCAAACGAAGGAAAGTGTTTTAAAATCTCTTTTTTTTTCCCCTTCTTCTCCTAACTCCTTTCTCTATTCCAAGCATAGATTTAATGATGATTTTACCATTTTAGTAATGCTTGTGATACTGAAAATATTTTAAACAATCTATCAATACTATTAATAATCAATCGTATTGGAGTGTGTTTACTGCTTACGATGATCCCATTACCTTTTCCGGTAGCCTCATTGCTGAGTAAATTCAATTTCCTAATTCCTTTCTCCTATAACTCGTCAACTTTCCGCCTAAGGTTTCCTGTCCTTGACAAGCCATACTTAGTTGTTAACTTTGTTAGCAAATGGCTAATATAGTATGGTATAGGAAGCCGATTTGTCAGAAGAAAGGTGATTCAATTATTCAAGTCATCTCTGCAAACCGATCGACTTAAACGCAATTTAATAATTACCCCCGCACGTGAAGGGCAATAATAGCACACAATTGCACTACGACACATCAATGTTGCTAAAGGTTGTTAAATTAATCAATAATTCAAGAAAGTTGTCGGAGTTATCTTAATAATTAAAACAGTAGATTAATGAATGAATCCCGATGCCAGTATGAACCATACCAGCCTGGCCAATTTATGTCATAGAAAGGGGAAAAGGTCCATTGTTAATGACTATATCTTATCTTTGATAGGTTTCAAATTTGAGCATAGATGAGGATGATATCAAACGAGATAAAAAGATATCCATTAATAATATTTGGACGGGGTACTAATCGAATAACAAGCAATATGATAATATAAAGACAAGAGAATCATACAATAATATAATTTAAGCATTCTGCAATGTAAAGGAAAAATAAAATAATAAAAAACTTAATGATTAGCTATCATAAAAGAAAGTAGAGAATACAAGAGAATTATAAGATTTCTCAACAACTCACAAATCCTTACATAAAATCTCATGATAGACATGATATGCAAGTGATGTTGTGTAATGTATAAGGTAAAACCTGAAAGCCCTAGTTTAAAAGTTCACATTAAAGTATGAGGCACCAGTGGAACTCTTATTATTAGCGCCTGAATGATTAACTGCTGTTCATTTAGTCAACTGTCCAAGTCTAAAAATACCACTCTAACATCCGATAACCCTATAAGACTGATATATAAACTTTATATGTTTGGAACATTCAATTCATATATTACATTTTATCATCAACACCAAAGTCTCATATAAGACCGGGTGCAATCATGACACACTCAACGAAAATAGAAATTTTTTTTATGATATTTATCCTAGCGCAAATGTAGATAACAAATTTTTAATGAATATATTTAGTCCATTCAATTTACCAAATTAAATTCATGTATCTTTGCTCTTAAATTTTAAAATCTAAGTTCGGATTGTAATTTAACCTTTGCAACAATTTATATGTGTGGTATAGGATTCTAAATTTAAAAATGTGTTTTTATACTAGAAAAGCTTTCAAGAATTTACTACATCATTAAGCTTTTTATCCTTAAAAATCTCTTTATTTTAGAGATAAAACCTTTATATTTATAACTTTTTGGAAGTATTAAAGGAAAGTAAAACCATATTATGGAAATACTTGCCGTAATTAGGTCATGTTATATAATAATCCCTAAAATCAAATAATAATCAAAAGTTGTTTTTAGTATTTTTTTGCTCTTTCAGTTTATCAAATTAAATAGCTAGTCGAGAATGAAATGGTTTTATTAATTTATATAGTGACTGGCTTTTGAAAGATCAATATATTAATTAAAAGAAAGGAAGAACAATGTAGTATGATTATTACAAGAGGAGACACAAGCAATCATTCATTTAGGGCATCTTTTTACAAACTTGCAGAGTCCTTTCATAAGAAGGTTCCCTAATAGTTATCATCTGTGCCGTGAATCTCGCTTCTTGCTTGCATTTTTGGGGTCTCATGTAATTGTGGTTTGTATTTGATGATCTTCACTGCACCTAGGATGAATACATAGAAAATTTTTTATTTAATAACTAAAAATCTCTTCCATATGCACGGTCGGGTACGTGCCTAATTTCTGTATTTCAATGCATGTGCAATAATGCATCTACAGGTATATATATACCCTATATGTTCCTGCATGAATAATCACTTGTGACTTATTTAATTTGTTGTGAATATAAAATAAACATCCAGATCTTCTTGGTTCTTGATCAAGTTTGTACAGCGATTGAAGAGGTTTGGAGTATGTAGCGCTAGATCTATATGAGAAAGGAAGAATTCTCAAATAGACCTCCAAAACTAAAATTATTAACTGGGTGCTTATAAATTCTCTAAAATTTAGAAATATAATTTCACATCTTCATTACTTTTAAAAACATGAAGAGATACCTTATGGCATTTCAAAACTTAAAAACAGTTGTTGCAAACCATCCTTATTTATAGTTATTTTTTTCATGATTTTAGGATTTTAGTTAGTTTAAGGGCATGTGCACATTTTCATATATATTATGAAGAGATTAAGATGTGCTATTGGTGTTTGAGAGGTTTATCAATATCTAACTGATTATTTTTGAAGTATATTTACAATTACCCTTGAAGCAATTTAGCTTGATTGAGTCTCAAAGCTCAAAAATCAGCAAACATGGAGCAATCTATATTATCTCATGCTCAAACTCACAAATATATAAATGATGCTGCAAGATTGTTGATCTGGAATTAAATGGTATCTAGGATCTATTTTTTAGATTAATTAGAAGATGGGCAAACTATAATCACACCCACTAAAATACTAATCAAGCGTGAATAGACCCTTTAAGTTCTCAAAGTGTAACTCCATCTCATCATAAGTTGTGAGAATGTGTATATATGCACCAAACTATTGTTAAAGCCATCAAATAATCACTACTTATGGCCATTTTAGTGATAATTTTGAGGTTCTTACAACAATATGAAATTATTTACATATATTCAAAGTCCTAGAGATGTGAAGTTACATTTATAGGAATCTATCCATACTAATAGTTTAGGGGATGTATTTATAATTATCGTTAGAAGATTAATATTTTATAATGTATTTGCAAACTTTTAGAGTATGATTTTATCCCCCCACGACTTTTAAAGTATGCATATATCCTTTTAATCACTGCTATTTATGGTCACTTTAGCAGAAGTTTTAAGGTTTCGGCAATATTTTTTGAATTATTTACTTATCTTTTAAGTTCTTGGAGTTGAAAATACACTATGAGAGATTAGAAGGATTGTATGTACAAATAATTTATGAGATGAATTTGCAATTAACCCTTAAAAGATTACTATCTATAATATAAATCTAAAGTCTAGTTTTAAGGTCCAAAACATCGATTTGTTACAAATTTATTATTTATAGATTTTTTCAAGAAATTAACTTATGAATTAATGATAAATCCCTAGCTTTCAACCTCTATTATAGCTAGTCCATTTGCCATGATGTAACCTGTAAGGTGCATTAAATGTATTTTTTTCTTTTCGGGGAAAAAAGGGGATGATTAAGGTCTTAATCTATTGTTAGACAAAAGAAAACTTTCATTTCTTATGTTTCTTTGTTAAATTACATGGAGAGGTTCCTTTGTTATCTTATTGGTCCGATGAGTCCACTTGATGGAGTTTCATTATAGTTCGAGTAAGCACATTAGGACAAGTTGTCGGGAAATACTACTTCAATTTGTACTAACCTAAAACATATTTAAACAGCACTAAAGTCCATAAATACAGCAAAGAGAGAATCCTATATAATGGTATTAATGACTATAATTAAATAAACCAAGAAAGGGTGAGAAAGTAGTATAGGATCAGGAAAGGAATTGAACAACAGAGAGAGAGAGAGAGAGAATATTCAGTCACCTCCAAAACCCTATCTTTTCTTTTATCCCTCCAAGTTGAAGGAAGGGGCAAACGAAGTTGATTGATGGAACCCCACTTTTGTTGAGGGCATTAAAATGCTTGGTAGGAAAGGACCCACAAAAGAAAAAATATCGTGGTTCTTCTTTTCTAAGTGGATAATGTACAAAGAAACCCCATTCCCACCTTTGGAGACAGTGTTGAATCACCTGGATGGAGACCTAAGCTGTTCCATCACCACCATCACCTCTTGTATGTGTATAGAATCCAAGTAGATTTGTTCATATCTTTTGTGTATTGATAGGTTTAGCTAGGTTGAATTCTCTAGCCCAAAAACCATACAGTGTGAGGAATTTTTTATATGTAAGGTTCTCAATCTATTTAGTAAAGCATATAATTTATCAAACTTTTTAAATTACGAAAAAAAAAATCAATGATTGATTTAATACTGTTAACAATTGGATTTCTTGAAATAAAGTTGTATAATACTTGATCATGGATGGACTTTGAATTAATTTTATCAACCTCGTTATAATTTTTGTAAATTTGCAGTTTATGTAAGCTTTTTTTTTTTTGGTTAACTTAGTAGAAAAATTGGATGATTTCCAAAATTTTAAGGATAAAATTTTTGAAACGTTAGAGACAATAAGGGACCAAATCAGTCCTTAAAAGAGACAAACTGCGAAGTAGTGAAAGTTGTTAATTGTGCATTTGGCCTGAGTTACATGAATAATTTGGGACAGTCGGAATTCAACAATTAAAAAAAAAAAAAAGAATTTATGAAGACATAAACAACCTTAAAATGAAAATGGGTACAATGAAAAAGTGGGCACAGATCCTGCGAAACCCCTGTGTAAGCAATAGACAACCGAATTTTGTCCAATTGTAATTTTATGACGGAAAATGTACCCATTCACAGAAAAAAAAAAAAAAAAAAGAAGATTAGCTAAAGAAAAATATTTTTGGTTTTTAACTCTAATATGACCCTTGTTTAAAAGTCTTGCAACTAAGAGTTAAGTACTACGATGCTCTTGACAAGTTGTCTCTAATACGAGATTAGTTTTTTATTTTTATTTTTTCAATTTTATCTTAATGGTTGGTGAGCTGATGGGATGCCATCGCCTTAAAACCTGGAGTAGAATTTGATTACCTAAGAGATTATCAAATTGGGAAAACTTTATCAAATTTCATAAGTTTTTCTCGGATCCAATTTACATGCTACAATAATATAAATTAATGGCCACCTAGAGAGTTTAATTTTCTATATCTTTCGGATCAACTATTATATATTATAAATATCGAAACACAGAGAATAAAAAACAATCAATCTCATTGAAATGATGGTATTCATATTATTTAAGATGCTTAAATTACTCCTTAATCTAACAGGCATCTGTTTAAACTGAGTTTAATTGAAACTAAATCTTATTCATTAAACTTCAATCCCCTATAACATCCCGCTTTCCTTAAGGTTTAATTGTTGCCCACAAAGCGGTGCAACTATGAGGTGGGTTTATGAGAAATTAAAACTTTATGGTTATAATACCTGTCCTTAATGGTTTCGATTTTGTTGGCCGTAAATATTAAATGCTTCATTCCATTATTTTCACTGCGAGAAAGAAAAAAAAAAACCTTTAATAGCACATATTCCATAGCAGCCACTCTATATATTATTACAAAGCTTATAAGAAATAAACAAAATCATGAAAATATTATAAGAAAAACACACACACACACACATATGGGAGGATTAATATTGGGCGAACGTAGGACGCGTCAATCATTGATTGCGTTTGGCTCAATAATTTCCCGTCCTCTTTCGCCGAACCAAAAATCCAATAAGCATCCCATTGCATGAACCCAGCACCAACTATCCTAGCTGTAGCTTGAATCAACCACCATTGCTGTACTGTCACCATTAATTAACCACAGAAAGAATACAAATTTGATAAAGATATGCATCCCCACCACTATAGAAAACTTTTTTTCTTTACTCTCTCTCTCTAATATGAATGGTCTCAATAAATTTTCTATATTTCTACTTCATATCTTAGTGGTAATATATATATTCAATTTAATTATATACTATTACGTAATCAATCTTTACTTATCGATAATTATAGGTAACTAATTGGGATAAAATGAAATATGCATAACAATATACAAACCTTATTCTCATTATATGGGGTCGGTTATATGTATTAGATTTTTCAATTGCATTCTCTATCATAAACACCATCATTTTTTAGTTTATATCTCCATGTCTTTTCGGTCCCCCACCTTTGAAATATCACAATGTTTAATATGTGTCGCTATATCACACCCCTTTACATGGCGAAACCATTTGAAAAGTACTTCAATCATCATTTCATCTACTCCAACTTTCTCTTAAATAACTCAACGAGGTCCATATTCATATAAAATTGGGAAGTTTTTACATTGGCTCTCAACCTATAGCACAACCTTCGTCCTATACTCGGGTCTTGAAACCGGCTAGTTAACTAGATGGAGTTAAAAAACGGGTCTTGAAACCTGGTAATTATCTAGGTGGGGTTAAAAAAGCACAAGTATATAATGGAGATACAAAACTTTCCCCGGTACTTAATACATTAGGTAGGATATATTTTTTTTGGTAAGAACATGGAGGTAGGATACACAAGGACCACAAATCGCGTTTAAAGGTGGTGGATCCGAAATAGATGTCATTCATTGTCATGTCACTGTCTTTAGATATTCTATTCTAATATCTAATTGTAAAACATTTCATTTGCAAGCACTAAAGATTCATGGTTATGGCTTAGTGGAGGAACAATCCGTATGATTAGCATAACATAAAGAAAGGTTTGTAGACAACGCAAAGTGATTTTGTTCTTCACCTGAGGCAACACATGATTAAGAGATTGGTATTATTTGATTTCGTCGAAAAGGCAACGTAATCCATCCTTGACTCTTTTATAATCAATGTAGTATTATCTCGATGCTGTTGATTTTTTCTAATTACTCGCAAAGTAATTTTATTATTCCATCGTTGTCCATTATCATGCTCAAATGTCATGCACTGAGGAAATTTTGGGCTCGAAGTTTGTGGTATATACCTGTTTAAACATGATTCTTTGCAACTTTGGTTGTCATGGATACATCTAAATGATATAATAAAAGGCCCTTTTTTTTTTCCCGATAAGACATATTACAAATAACACAATTTTCTATATTATTGTTAGAACTATTTACTTTGTTGATTGAAACCGTAGCAATACTTTTTAGTCGAGCAATTGGCTTGAATACATTGTCTAAATTATTAAATTTGTCTATGAACTTTTTGCATCCATAATCATATGACCGAGTCCATTAGCTTGGATTTATGAAAAATTCAAGTTTTCCAGTTATTATATCTTTTATATATATATATATTTTGATATATGATTAAATATAAGCAATATACATATGCTTAAAGCAACTTAATGAAATTATGATTTCATATTTATATTCTAATATTCTATTTATGAAAATTAACGGAACATGACAAAAGTTGGATCTCAAAATTTCTTACTCGGCAATCATACAAAGTTTTTGATAGCCACGATATAATTAATTTATATATTTATATATTTCAAGCTTAAGCATAATAGAATAGTGGCAGACATATAAGACATAGTGTTGGGAACAAGGTATATATTTCCATGTGATCTAAGGAGATGTTATGTAGCATATTACATACGCTCTGTGTTTCCCAGGCGATAAGGGAAATATTTATGTCACAACACCTTAGTAATGTCTTGTCTACTTTTCTTAGCACGAAAATATTTATATATTCTTGTTCTTCATAATTGATTTTGTTGATATTAGGCCAAGATCAAGCATCTTTGCTTTCATGTTCTGATGGCTTTTGCAATTGGTGATAGCCGGGAATCAATCTAAATTTTAGCTTATAGATTACTTAATATATGATCAAAAAAAAAAAAAGAGAGAAGAAATAATAAGTAACAGGGAGAATATGATGCGTAGAATTTATATAGAAAATTTTAAAAGAACAAAAAAAAGAAGAAGAAGTTTCACACAAGATTTAACATATCATTGTAATATAAACAGAAATAGTATTATAAGTTCTCTCATACTTATAGAGCATTAGTTTTTCTAACTGAGTTCCAAGATTTTTCTACTATCTTATTTATTTTATCTTCTGACTCAAGATAACTCTCCTTGACTTCTTTAACTACTAAAGCATATAAAGTGCTTTCTTTATTATCAAGCTCAAATTCTCTTGCATTTAAAACATGGAGGGGTTTCTTGAAATCTATGGTGCTAACTGACCCTTTGTTGGTGTTGACCTTAAGTTCTTTTAGCAAAGAAGGACTAAATTTAATTTTCTTACTATCATGCATGAATACACATGTGTTAACTTTACCATAATGAACCACATTTAGGTCATACTACTAAGGTCTCCTTAAAAGGACATGAGTAATGTCTATAAGCACTACATCACACCAAATTTTATATGTATATGTAGCAAATTACAAGGGGACTAAACATTTTTGAGTGATAGGTAAAGTGGTCTTATCAACCTAAGCTACCTTATAAGGATTAAGGTGTAATTTCGGTTTAAGACCTAATTTACACATAGTAACCTGTGAAACCGCATTCATATTGAAACCCCTATCAATGATCACTTTACAATTATGACCATTATATTTTATGTAAGTATGAAATATGTTAGTTCATCTCCAATCATCCTCTTTTCTAAGTTAGGTAATGAGACAACCATCAACATTCAAATTGCCCTCATCAAAAGTCAAGCCCATGTCATCTTCATTACTAGCACCCTCTTCTATAATATGATCTAACTCCTCACAATTCTCATTCCCTATTGGCTGTTACAAGTCATGCATGGGTGGTAACCTATCTAGAATTTCATCTTGTGTAAGGTTTTTGAACTCCTCAAGTAAAGGTTTCATCTCTACAAGTATGTTTAACTCTGACTCATGATAACTCTCCTCGACTTCTTTAACCACTAAAGCGTGTAAAGTGCTTTCTTTAGAATCAAGCTCAAATTCTCTTACATTCAAAACATGGAGGGGTTTCTTGGAATCTATGGTGCTAACCGACCCTTTGTTGGTGCTAAACTTAAGTTCTTTTGGCAAAGAAGGACTAAATTTAATTTTCTCACCATCGTACATGAATACATATGTGTTTACTCTACTATAATGAACCACATCTAGGTCATACTACCAAGGTATGCCTAAAAGGACATGAGTAATGTTTATAGGCACTACATCACACCAAATTTTATATGTATATGTAGCAAATTGCAAGGGGACTAGACATCCTTGAGTGATAGGTAAAGTGGTCTTATCTATATAAGCTACCTTATAAGGATTAGGGTGTAATTCCGGTTTAAGACCTAACTTACACATAGCAACCTATGAAACTACATTTATATTGATACCCTTGTCAACGATCACTTTATAATTATGACCACTACATTTTATGTAAGTATGGAATATGTTAGTTCGTCTCCAATCATCCTCCTTTCTAAGTTGGGTAGTGAGACACCTAACAACATTCAAATTGCCATCATCAAAAGTCAAGCCCATGTCATCTTCATTACTAGCACCCTCTTCTAGAATATGATCTAACTCCTCACAATTCTCATTCTCTAATGGCTTTCCCTCTTCTACATAAAGATTCTAACTAGGAATTAGTACGCAAAGTAACAAAAACTATAACACTTCTAACTCGAACTAACCTTTGAACTTTCTATAGCTATGTTCTTACTTTTGATTTTTTTTTTCCTTAAGTCATAGTAGGATTGCTAGACCTAGGTGCTATAGGGGGCATTCCCAATGGATCTATTAGATCTTTCACTAAGATTGTTACTCCTAAAGACTTGCTCCCTAACTTGAGAACTAAACCTCCTATGTGGCTTCAACCAATTTTCGATCTCTAAGGATTGTTGGAAGGTCTGTTCTAAGGTTTCATCATAATGAGGTCAAAGTTCTCTCTTAATATTAGGACATAGCCCATTCCTAAACCTAGAAAGTGTTAACTCAGGTGACTTTGGCTCATCACACCTAATTAAGAGCTCATTAAACTTAGCCATATATTCCTCAATTGTCATGGTTCCTACCTAAGGTTGATATATTGTTAATTGAGCTTATCCTGATATGATAAAGAGATGTATTGCTCATTCAGTTTGATTTTCATCTCTACCCAATGCTCTATAGGTGGTTACCCTAATCATAGAAACTATCGTTTTACAATGGTCTAGTACAATTTGGTTTGACCAATTAATAACATCTTAACAAAACACACTCTACGGTTTTCGAGAACCCTATAAAAGTCAAAGTATTGTTTCATGGTAATTATCCAATCTATTAAAACAGTTGGGTCAAGACTCCCATTGATTGTGGGTAGATCTACTTTAATGTGTCAAGTGAAGTCGTTGACATGATTGTCATGATGTGGATTTTCAAAGCCGAATTCTAAATAGTCATCTTTCTAGAAATTCCTATGTGGTATCCTATGATGCACTAACTTGACTCTATGGATGTTTTGAATTCTAGGATTCCTTTGATAGTATCGTCTACGGGTTAGGTTATCCTCTAAGTTAGAATTCCTATTTGGGGCTTAATTGACAGTTTCTTTATCCTTATCTTGACTGACAAGTAACCTAGTAGCTTCTAGAACATCTATGTGACCTGAAAGGGTTTCTAATTGGTAATGTATTGTACTTATGATAGTTGTAAGTTTATTCATCATAGACATTAATTGATTCAATAGTTTAGTAGTTTTATTTTATGTGGATAAGTCTTCTCTAAAAGTTATACTATTATGGGTTTTTTTTTATATTAGACTCTTCTTTTTTTTTACAGAATTTTTATTTTTTTTAAAGAAAGAATGCTAATCTAGGCTTTAATACCAAAATTGACATAAGACATGAAAGCAGAAATAATTAAAGGAAGAAAAAACAATATATGGCGATGCAGAATATTAAATTAGAAAACTACATTAAACAATAATTATAATAAATATGCTAAGATATTCACCATCAAATATTAAGAACTAAAGAAATAAAAGAAAGAAAAAGAACATTTTCTTTGTAATTTAATTTTCCTTGCATCTTCAATCAAATCTTATCCTATGCTTGATATCTTCATAACTCACTTTTCTTCCAAAGTCATTTTAACACTCCTCAATTCTTAATGTATTGAAAACTTTTTAATGCAGTTGTGGTGATGACTATGGAAGAAAGAAAAACAATGAATGAAGAAAAGGTATGTATGTATGTATGTATGTATGTATGTATGTATGTATAAAGAAGATAATTGATGGCCTTACACCACTTATGAATTTTATGATGGCCTCACACCATCAATGAAGAAGACGAAATTACTCCAATCTTGAAAAAAATAATTTAATTCAATAATGTTCTCTCAATCATATTTAAAACCATAATAAAATAGACTATTTATATAAATGAAAAGACAAATATAGGCCCTATGATTTAAAGACAATCTAACAGCTAATAATTAATTATTTAAAAATAATAAGGGGAAACTAATATGTTTTCATTAAATAAAAGATAATAATATAACTAAATCTAATAGTCTAAATAAAATAATTAAATATAAAAATCTTCATGCCATACGAGTCGATGACGCTAACCTAAACTTTTACGCATGTGTCTCTAATCCCTATCAAAAGAGATTTTGATAAATCATTTTAATATAATAATTTTATCAAAAGAAAAACTCTATTAAATATTACAATGGTGGAAATGAAAATTATAATGAGACTATAAATTAATAAAGTACTTGTATAATTACATATCTATACATAGATAGTCAATTAATGAAGTACTTGTATAATTATATATCTATACATATTATTATTAACATAAAGAGATGTTTCTTTTCTAACGTTCCTTTGTGGAGGATAAATTATTTAGTGAAATTACAAAATGGTTCCTTAATATTTGTTAGTTGAAATAAATTAATGGGAAATTACTAGAATTTATATAAATGAAGTGAATTATGGTATTAAAATTTATACAAATTGAAATGTAAGTGGTCGATCTAATAAATTAAAATGAAGTGATTTGAGAAACGACATTGAGTATTTATTTTGTTTGCACTAAGTTTTTAAATGTAACTCTAGTAAAAGCATAAAACTAAATCCTAGGTACTATGGTTTTTTTACCCCTAACCAGACTAGATACTTAGGTTAAGCATCAAAATCTATGTAATCTTAGAACTTGTTGGACTTTGTATAGTTAAGTAGGTTTCATGATGAGTATCGCATGCCACAAGGTAGGTTTCAACAAGTTACCTTAATAACTATAGATTTTATAGTACGGAGTTTAGAATGATTCCAAATGATAAAAAAGTATCTTTCCATTATAAAATTTTGAAACTTGTACTTATACCACGATATATAAAGTAGGGTTCATTATCATACACACCTTGACCCACTTAACCTAATTAGATATAAAATCACATTAACTATAGAAGTAAATGTATAATAAATTTTGTTTTGATATATCATGAGTAATTCCAAATAAATTTTTTTATTAAATTTAAATTATTGCTAATTAATTTATTTCAATCGACAACTAGCAAAGAGTCACTATCATAATTTCATAAATAACTCTTTCTCAAATGTAGTGAGTAGCCTTAAAAGTTGGTAGATCCATTTGCATTATTAATACATGTTATAGTACAATATAATTGATAGTACAATATTTGATACAATTGACGATGTATTTCAATAAAATCCTCTCGTGTTTATATATTACATGTTATAGCATAATATAATTGATAGCATTGACGATGTTTTTCAATATAATATATATTGTTATTACTCATATTATATAATACATAAAATAATATGCAATATCGTTCTTTTTGTGTCCTTTAGTTAGGAAAAAAAATAAATACAAACCGTAGATTTTGACACCAAAAAAATAGGAAAAGCACATAGCTTGTGAGTGCATTTAATCCTATAATTTTCTAAACCAAATGAGACAAGTATCACGTTAGAGTACAAGTAACAAGCTTAAATACATGCACCATCACTTTGTCTCCCATTTTAATTGTTTCACATGATGAGTTTAGATTAATATCCCAATCCAAACTAATAAATAAATAAATCACATTAGCATCTATTGGATTAAGGGCCTAAATAAAGATGATCATGGAACTAAAATAAAAACAACATATTGTATGATAAAAGGGTGATATGTGAGTGGAGAATAACATTCAGGATTAAATTGTTTTATCGTTGTTTTTATATTATTTGGGTTTATGATTCTATTATAACAACGTTAAGAAGCTCAGAAAATGCATTTACAAGATCACCAAACATCTCCCTCTCTTCTTTATCCTTTTTCGATAATTTTATTCCTCCTTTCTGACGATTTCCTGTAACATACACCTTGGAGTGAGTCAAGATTTATTGTACATTAAAAAAGGGCGGAAAACAAAGGGTGAAGTCAGATCCGTGCAATAATATATTGCTATTTAACTGCAAACGCTGCATATTTTTTGTTCTACTGTCCCCTTGTCAGTTCATGCACGAGCGTGTTTCTTTATACCCAATAGGAAAGGCAAGCGTGCAAGTGATTCACTGGACTTTAGTAAGAATAATATGAGAGTCTTGAGTTGAAGCATAATAAAAACATATTCCTAGGACAATGTATTTAATCTTGGCCTATGGTTTTAAGGCAATATCAGTTCATATATATATATATATATATATATATATATATATATATAATAATATGGTCAGTCCTTATTCGTGATTTTTAAATATCTTCAATCATGCAAATACAGGATTTTCCTGATTCATGAGAGACACACATACTGAAACTTCAGTAGAAGTCAAAACCTAATGTAGGAAAGCTTAATAGATATCTCCTTACATATTGTTATTGGTGGATAATAAGTTGCAGTTGGGGATCAACCGGCTGAAGATAATTAAGCTCGCGAATTCCTATCACTTTGTTTTACAAATATTTCAAACTATACGATAATACATACGGATGTATTTTTTTTTTCTTCTTGAAAGGAATAAGAAACAAAAAAAGCTTTTCTTTCTCTTTTATTTATCAAAAAATGGTAAATGAGTGTCTCAATATACTTATCAAGGACTAAAGAAAGAAATTTTTTATTTTTTATTTTTTATATACTTTTTTTTAAATGTATATCAATCTTGAAAATACGAAAATTTTCTTTTTTAATTAAGCATGTTAACAAATATTCCTAGATGCCCTCTAACATACATCATCCATTTCAAATGTGTTGATAGGTGTATATTTTGAGGTCCCGATAATAAATGATATATGCACTAATTATAAGTAAAACAAAATTCCTTTTATTTCTTTTGACACTGGCATTCAAACCACTGAGAAAAATATGTATAGAATGGATGTACAATTTTATTTTTTTTTAACATTTGACAAATACACTTAAAATACTTAATAGCATTTTTCTTATGTTTAACCAGGATGCCGTGTTTAATTAACTAGTCAACTTTTTCGAAAATTTTTACCATTTGAGCTATTGTAAGTTTCATATATGCACAAAATCCAAATAAAATCCTCTCATGTTGACCTAGCAATAATTATACATTGGAGTCAATCAATCGCAGACTCAAAAATTATTTCCCATAAATGATGACAAGAGAATTATAGAGAGAGAAATGAAGTGGTTGTCCTTAGTCCGTACAATAATAGAACGGTGAGAATTGCGATGAGAAAGAGAGAAAAAGTTGGAATTTGAAGCAAATGCAATGCAAAACAAAGCAGCATTGGGCAGGCAAATAAAGGGTTAAATTATAAACCCTACAAAGTAAAACCAATGCCTACAGCCTGGTCGGAGCTACGAGGCAGTTGGCCCGACAAAGGCTGTGCTCTATCACATGTTCTTCTTCTTCTCTTCATGGCTTGCCTCCATATTTTATTTTCTTCTGTATTATGGCCAATACTTTCTCTCTTTCATTTCCATTTTCGTGATTGTTGTATTTTGACTGACAAGACAATCATGTCCCCCTATCATTTCCTCCCCTTTTCACATTTCATCACATAAAAGGGTTAGTGTAATTAACATTTTGCATGTTTAAAAGGGGCTAAAGAAGAAGGACAATATCGTGAAAAAAAAAAAAAGATCGGCATAAAGTTTTTACGTAATTTGTTGCATATGAAAGTGAAAACTAAAAAAAAAAATTCAATAATAGCACTTGGATTTACAACACCTTATATTTTAAACGAGGCACCACAGTGTAAGACAAAACTACATATAACTACCATTGTTGTTTTTGTGGGGACTTTATTTTCCATCATAATTTTCTCAAGCTTCATGGTGCATTACGATGCTCCATATCGACTCGAGGCACAAGAATGATGAGATTTTCTCGACCTTATGACCATTCTTATATACTTCTCTTCTATGGATTATCAAGGATGAAAGATCAATATTTGTCTTGAATTATTGAAAATGAAATTTTTATAGGCTCAACCCATTGATATTTCAATAGACTATAATTTCAATTCAAAATATCACAACTGAGTTAGGTTATTGAATGTAGAGTATATTTCTTCACCACTTTAACCTTGTTTAGTTAATTTATGGAATATGATTTCAAAAGTTTTGAATTTCTATTTATTTTTATGCTACTTGATTAATTAGAATGTTGGATAGGATGATGAAAAGTACGTCTTAGTAGATTTCAATAATTTGGGATCCTAAGAACTAGTAGGACAGAGAAAACTCATTTCTAGGAATTGGAAACAAGGGGTGATATTTACTGTGATCCTAGCTTACATCCCTCAACGCATGAAGAACCGTAATTTTGGATTTTTTTCCAGTCTAGTTCCATGTAATAGTCAACCAAAGCTAGGCGTTATAGTTTTAATAAGACAGCTTCAAATTATGTAACTTGTGCTTCAAATGGCAAGAGCAAGGAAACGAAAAGAATATTGAATATTCATATATGTTTTTTCGCTACATGTTACACAATTGAAACAGAGGGAATTTGAATCCATTCCATTCCAAATGGTGTATAGTGTTCATGCCAATTGAGTTAAAGGGCTTGGCGGTTAAAGAATAGATTAAAATAAAATTTCACTGACCTAAAGACTTTTTTAGATCAAGTTTTGTTAGTAATGACTTAATTTGTCACCTATAGTTAAAAAGAAGAAGTAGAAATGATAATTCCTATTGAATTTTGTACTTCTATGCAATTATTAAATTTTACAATCAATTTTTTTTTATTTCCATTGTGATGGAAATTGAAGCATCTCTTTGTTGGATAAGAGATAGAGAAAGGAAATAAAAGTATGACATGGAATAGGCACTCTTTATAGTATAATTTTTTTTAAATTAAATAAAAAATAATCATTCTACAGTAATAAAGCAGAATGATAATTTAATTCTAATGAACCAAACACAATATAAGTATAGTTTTCTACTCATTGGATGAAAGATGTTGATGTAGGTAAATTGGAGATGTGTAGATTTTTTTTCTATGTTAATTAATTGCAATGTAAAACTCAAAGTTATGTAGGATTTTGAAAAAATAAAATGTTGCCTAGGTTCTAACTCACAAGTTAATGTATTCAATAGTGGTTAATCAAAGTGCCTAAATGGTTGATCAATCCATTATTTTAATTGACTTATCGAGTAGTTGGATGGATAGAACTTGCTTTGTAATAGCTTTTGTAACTTTCTACTTTATCCCACTTTTCATTTTATGTTACTATCTATTTTGTATTTTCCTATTAAGGGCTTTCTAGTTTTGTTGGCTTCGTCTCTACTTTGATTCAAACTTATAAATTAAAGGTGAGTGGGTACATGATGGATAAAGTATGAAACCTTACCTATACCTCACCTTGTAAAATATAAGTTCCTGAATTTTATAATTGAAATCTCTCTTGTAGCATGGTAGAGCCACCATGAAACTTGTATCCTATAAAATCTGCAGGTTATAAGGTAAATCTTATGAAACCTATAAATTTTATCTTTTTTTTTTTCTTATAAATTTCAAATTTATATGATATTAAAAAAAGTAATCTATATATGTATTACAATTTTTTTATATGCAAAACATAGAACTTATAGAAAAATTTGTAAAATTAAAAAAAAATTCCCAATTTTGTTATTTGAAGTTTTGGTGATTTTACTATTTAGTAAATGTAAAAGAACAAAGGGAAAGAATGCAAAAGTAATGTTAGAGCAAAAAAATAGAGAAGAATGAAGGAATGATTGTAAAACATAAAGTAAAAGAGGTGATATTATTTTTAGTTGTTTAAGGTTATTAACTTATCAGTTTAAACCCTTTATATATTTATGTGTGTGTGTTTATATATATATATATATATATGTATGTATATATATATATATATATATATATATATATTTATTAGCCAAAATATTATCATTTATCATTCATCGATACTTTTTAATAATTTTTTATACGATAGGTATAGGGTATTTTGAAATTTATATCTTATATATTTTATAATATATGCTTTGAGGTGAATATAAGATAAGAAGACTTTGTATCCGTATCCTACTTTATGAGAGTTTCTTTTGAAAAATCTATATTTAAATCCTATCTTAAAACTCTTATTACCTATTTAAAACTTATTTAATCAAGTAGAGTATATATGAGTAAAAAGTATAATAGGGTTGTCCTCTCATTCCTAGTACAAATAGGTAATTAGACTTTTGTGTGTAGAATGTAACTTTTCTTTTTCTTTTTCTTTTTTCTTTTTGAACTGACCCTTAACTTTGTACACTCCGGTATGCTACCTCTTTCCGCATATTTTATAATTTGTAGTGAACTGTGACTTTTGTTTTACCAATTATTTGTTTCATATTAAGTTTGTCTCACTAAATAGCTACGTTCTTCTTCTCTTGGTACTCGCTGTTCTTGTTTGGTGTTTTGTATGATTTGATCTTAGATATCTTCAGCTAGATATCCTTAATCTTAAATGTGGATGGAACATTTGGTAAGAGCACGCTATAAGTAATTTCGAATAGAAGAGAAAGTTAAAAGAATTAGAATGATGTTAAGCAAAACCCCCCAATTACATATACTTAAGACGTACACACCCTCAACTTGTTTATTTTTTCTTTAATTAATATACCCTAATTAAATCATGACAAAGAAAGGAGTGATAACTTCCTTGTTCCTTCCCTAATTTTTTGACTTGACTTGGGTTACGTTAGACATAGAGCACTCGAAAAAGAAACTATTTAATTATTTGAGTAAATATAGGAATAATATGAAGTGTGAAGCAAACGCTATACTCAACAACGTCCAAATGATGGTTCATATTTGTTGTCTACGATAACTACTGCACGCATATAAAAATAATAATTATTTAAGAATGTTAAACATTTGCGTTCAAACTCCATAAGAAGGGGGATGAGGAAGGATTATATCCTTTATAAAATTTGTAGACGAATATTTACTTTATTATTTTTAACTTGTCACTTATAGTATGTATCCATCCTTTACACAATTATTATTAAAAAAAAAGTATATGAAGTATTTCAATAATCATTAAAAAAATTTTCTTCGCATGTTGTTAAACAATGAAAGCAACACTTTAATTGAAGTATAATGATGTCCGAAGCCGAACAACCATGCTTGCGACATGTGATGATCTCCTGCTTTTGCGGCTAGTGGCTATTTAATACCATATTTTATAACCTTTCCCCTTTCTTAATCTTTCTCAAGAATCATATATTATACATGTATTACATATTTTATTTGATATTTTTAAATATAATATTGCTTTGGTAATCTCCCTTTGCATCCTTCGAAATGATCGAACATTTAATGGGGACAACATATAATTATTATAGTTTATGATACAAGTCCCAAAACTCAAAAATAACATGTCTTTCACCTGAAATTGACCTGCTCTTTTAGTTGTTCTTTCGTGTCTCAACCGGCTCAAAATTTATGCCAAGTAACTTGAAATGATGTTTTGCTTAGTATTTCTAGAAAAAGATTTTGCTGACATTTTGTGATTTTAGTTAGATTTAGCTGTAAATGTAACACGAGGCATTTAATCCATCCGGCTTTAGTACATATAGTTAGTCAACTATATAATTTTTTTATTCAATTGTGATACAACTACTTAAGAAATGATCTTTGAATATGTCAAATGGTAACTTAATTGAATTATGTACATAATTTCTTTCTTGGTTGCACTATGAAAAATTTTTATTTATATTTCGTAAAGTTACATTGATTATATTCAAATTTCGTTCATATATGATGTGATTTGATTTTTTTTCTTTTTTAGATCTATTTTACATGTTTAGAGATTATTTTTTTAAATACCCATATCATAGCTAAAAACTCACCAAAATAACATTAATATCAAAGCTTTTCAATTAAAAATCTTAACATAGTTCACATAATTATAAATCTTAAAAAATGCTATTATTAATTTTTCTTCAAATTCTCCTAGGAGTAAAACTTTTTTGAGTGCTATAGGCATCAATCATGAAGCTGACCTTTGCTTAAATTACAGTTCATCTGCAATTTATCTTAAAGTTACCTTAAAGGAAAAAAAAAAAAAAATTTGCTTCACAGAGAAAAGGAGCTTTTATAAACCGAAACCCTAGCAACAGTAATGTGATAAAGATAAGTTCATTTAAAAAGAAAAGGGAATCATTGAAACGATGGTATGATTAAAGTTTTTATGGTGAAGTGGGGTCCAAAATCCCAAAGAAAATCCCAGGCAAGTGGAAAAAGCAGCAATATACACGAGAATTGGCCACTTAGTCAAACATCGAGGGTGTGTCCACTTTGCATCGGAATATTTCCCCACGTTATACTCCCGAACAAAAATTACCCCAAAATCTGCAGTCCAACACTAAAAAGGAAACAGGAAGGAAAGCATTAAAGGGGAATATTATAATCCATGACATGGCCAACTAAATGGAATTGTGAATTACTAAATAGGCATAAAATATGTGATACCGATAAAAGCAGTATTACAACATCGTCTTAATGTTTTGAAATTTTTATAAAAATAGATTTTTTATTAAGTATATCAATTGTTTTATTTATCTTGAAAATTTATTAGCTTTCAATTAGTCTTGATCTATCTAGTCAAGGTAGTTATGGTAGGCACAAATATTTTCAACCCCCTTTTTTTTAATTTTAATTATATTATATGATTATATATATTTAATATTTTTTTAGTTATATTATATAAATAAATATATTTAATATTATCATTTTGTTAATTTAATTATTATAAACCAATTTAAAGTTGATATATGTCGTAAATGGATGAAAAACTTAATAGATTTGATGGAAGTTCTATTTTTGTACGATTTTAAAAATGTTCACAAGTCAAATAAAAGAAAAAAAAAAGATTGAGAACTTAAATAGAAAAAAAAGATAGATATTGAAGACTAACATTATATTTTTCTTTATTAATAAAATTTAAACATATATTAATGAAAATCAAATATAAATCTAAGAGATTGAATTGAGATTTATCCGGACCCACAAATATATAATTAAGACTTACTAACATTTAATACGGGTATATTATTCAATAATTTCGTTTAAAAATTGAAAATCAATTTTCCCTTTCTTACCGGAGGAAACTCAGATTGACTCACCTACTTTTTCTTTTTTGAACTTAAAAGGCAAATTTTAGTTTATTGAATTTCATTTACTCAATATTATAGTAATTTCCTAGGAAATAAAGAAAAGAAAAGAAAAAAAACGCATCCCAAATTTGAGCAATATATATATATATATTAATATGAATTAGTTTTTTTTTTTTTTTTTATGATCCCATCCATGTAATCGTATTATCTATTATATGACTATTGAGACAGTTATGGAGTTATGCATAATAAGATGGATGGACAGGATGTAAAGTCTGTGTCAACTAGAAAAATAACCTAATTGGTGAATCTAAGTGGAAGTTGAAGTGAACCTACGAGGAATTTTCCCCAGTGATGAAGAAAATGAAGCGAGCACTCACATGTACAAAAGCTTCGCTACCTGTAACACAGAACCGTTAGATTTCTTTACAAATTTGCAAGGTTACACAGTGACACATGTATAATTCAACTAGTAATAATTGTTGACGGCAATTTTAACGGTTGATCTAAGACCATTTTTAAGAATATTTAGTCTATAATTAGTAATGTGAATTGACACCGTACAATATTGAAGTTGAATTTAAGTTCAATTTAAAATTGTAAAGATTGAGCTTGATCAAGTTTAGAATTTTAAACTCGAGTTCTACTTACGGTGGTACTCAATAATGTCAACCTCGATTAAGTGAAACTTGTTTAGATTAGATTCATTTAAAAAATAAACATTTAATTTGAAGTTAACTAATATTTAAATTTAATTTGAGTTAATTAGATTTGCAATCTAATTAAATTTAATATTTTGGAGTTCGAACTTGACCTAATAAACTACTCCAATAAGCTCAAGCTTGAAATCAACATAATCACTGTCAATTCAAACTCAAATGTCTATTGAGCCGAACTCAAGTAATTTACAAATAAATTTAATTTATTTGCATCCCCAAGCAAGCTACTGAACACATAAAATTAGGCTTAGTACATATTGAATATAAACTAGTTCGAGAAGGAAACAATTCGGCTATTCCAAGCTTGCAAACTAGGTTGAATGGGGTTTAGATATGGAAACCGTTGATTTTTAATAGAAATAGTTTTTTTTTTTTTATTTAGATAACGTTTGATTGTTTTAAATTTATGGTACTATATTAGATAAAATATTTTGTTTTTTATTTGACTTATATATTTTCTCTGTATTGAATAAAAATAATGATAAAGTATTAGATAAAATGTTTATATTTTATACTATAAAAATATTATATAATAATCAAATTAACTAAATAAAAATATAAAATATTTATTTAATATTTATATATTATATTTAATATAATATTTTATTTATCTAAATAATGAATATCACCCAAAAAAATTATTTTATGCTATCTGTTTGGTATTATAATTCAAATATTATATTAAAATATGATAAAAGTCCGCTTGGGATAGGTTTGTGGACAGAATGGTAAACTCTCTTTAGATAGTTTTGGCGTAAAAAATTTGGAACCGCTAAGTACTGGTTGCGGAATCAAAACCAGCCACTCTACGTGAAATGTAAAATGTGTTGATAACATGGACCTAATACAGCAACTGTTTACTGAAAGGGGCATCCACTTACTACGATTTAGCGAAGGGCTTTCACACTTACTTAACATAATCTTTTATTATTAGGGGCACAGATGAAATAATTTACTTAAAACCTTATTTAACCATACCTTGTTGAGCTCAGTCTATTTCATGTCGGCTTGTTGCAATAACACAAAAACACACTAAGCATAAAAAAAAGCTGTCCTTGCCTTGCCTTGCCTTATTGCTTTGTTTAGCTTTTGTTTTGGTCTCTGATTTCTCGGCGACAAGTCAGTTTTCTCTTCCACCTTCATCCCAAACACAAACACCTGAACTAAACTAAAACCCTTTCGCTTCTCTCAAATCCCAAAGCACCCATCTTTTTGTCCCTCTTTCTTTCTTTCTTTTTTTTTTTTTTTAATACCCATTTTTTGTTATATTTTTTTTCTCTTCCTTAAACACTTCGGTTCTTGGATTTTCACTTGTAATCCATGATTAATTAATGTAATTAGACCTTAAAGCTTGAATCTTTCTTTGACAAGATCCATTGCAAAGTCTAAAGATTTAGAAAGTTTTGTTTTTGTTGCATGTTTATTAGTTTGGAGGTTTTGTTAGCTGAAGGTTAGTGAAAAAGAAAGCATTTTATTTATATTTTGGGTGAAATTGTTGAAGCGAAGTTGGGTTATTTTGGGTTTTGTGTGCTTAGGCTCAATGTGGCATTGGGTGGTGTTTTTTCCTATATTGAGCTGTGAGATTGATATTTTCAGTGTTGTTGGGAATAAAAAGTTAGTATGTGAAAATGGGTTGGGGTTTGATTGTTATTTTTCATGGTGAGATGCTTTGAACCTGTTGTTGAAGTTCAACGGGGGAATTTGGTGGTGACTATTGTGTTGTTTTGTAGAAGAGTTCATTTGGGTTTAGTTGAAATATGAAGATTCCTACAAATGGATTTCTGCCTGGTGGTGGAGAAGGTATAATTTCTTTAAATTTTAGCTTCTGAGTCCTATCTTTAATTTATTTGTCGCTTGTTCTAGTTCATGATGTGGCAGTTCAGTTGCCTTTAAGCTGGTGGTCTGATTGAGCTTTACAATGGAAGTTGATCTGTGTTTCTTGTTCGATGGTGTTGAACATACAGTGCTACATCTTGCTTGTAACTTAGAGTTGCACAGTGGTGTCTATCTTCTATGAAGGCAGAATTTTTACTCTCTTGCACTCTAGGAAGTTTTGGTGCTCCTTATATTACGATTCTGGTGTCTGAGGCATTCTTTATTGGAGTTCGGTCTATATGCAAAGACATGTTGGTTGAGTTAGGCAACTCCGATTTGCCTTCATAAATAAATTGTCTATGTTAGTTGCTGAAAGCTATTCCCACTTTCTCAAAGCGTATTTTGAGGTCTTGTTGTGGTTTCTTTTGGAATGAATGTGTTAAAACCAGATAGCATAGATCTTTTATCCATTGTCGGGTTGATGATGGGTCCTATAAAGAAATTAGATAAGGGGAAAAGAGCATTTCTTTGTTTTCTTGATCTTTAATTGTCTTAGGCTTCAGCTATGTATCTTCAAAATTTACGTTGTTTGAACTTTTACAGTTTTAAAAGGAATAGCGTGTGCAATATTTCCATGTATATCAGAATTCCAGTAATATGGATCAAACGGAAATTAGTTCTGTTTGATACTTATAACAGTAATAAGATCGCTTCATAAGTACTTTCCCTTCTGTGTTCCGAGTCTGTTCCAACGGTGTGCTCTTGCTGCATTTCTAGTTTGTTCACATCATATGGGATTAAAATTGCTGTCTTATTTGGTACATGTAAATTGTGCTTGTTAATTATACGTTTTTACTTGTTTTGCTTAGGAGAAAAGAAGAGCATCAACTCAGAGTTATGGCATGCATGTGCGGGGCCATTGGTTTCCTTGCCTCCAGTTGGTAGTTTAGTGGTGTACTTCCCTCAAGGCCATAGTGAGCAAGTATGCTACTGTACTAGTTAGTTACCTGCAGTGTATCTTCCTTTCTGATTCCTTGATTGATTTGGATTTGACTGGTGAAATTTCAGGTGGCAGCATCAATGCAGAAGGAGACTACCTGTGTTCCTAGCTATCCTAATCTTCCATCCAAGTTAATTTGCATGCTCCATAACGTGACATTACATGTATGAGATTTTTTATTTGTGCTATATGAAGATTCTGTTGGATCATAAATTGCTATAAATTATTGTAAATCTTTAAACAGGATATATACATCTACAAAGGATTAACTTTTAGTTTTTTTTATCCTTATGGTAATTTTTGAACCAGGCTGATCTGGAAACTGATGAAGTCTATGCACAAATGACCCTTCAACCTGTAAGCAAAGTAGGTCAGCTTTTTTTTTTTTCCTCTTTAATAAAATGGGGTCTGCATGCTTTTATCTTTTGCAATAGGATGGCCTGTTGATGTATTGCTTATTTCATGATTGTTTGGAATCTTTTTGCAGCTTGACCAGGATGCTTTGCTAGCATCTGATATGGGTCTGAAACAAAGCAGGCAACCAGCCGAGTTTTTCTGCAAGACGCTTACGGCTAGTGACACTAGTACTCATGGTGGATTTTCAGTTCCTCGTCGAGCAGCTGAGAAGATTTTCCCCCCTCTAGTGTGTGCCACATCCTGTCTTTTTACTGGAGGCAACTGTGTTTTTCTGTTGCATATTTATAGATTACGCTTATGATGGTATTTTTTTTTTCTCTTTTGGTAGGATTTCAATATGCAACCCCCTGCTCAAGAGCTTGTAGCTAGAGATTTGCATGACAATTCATGGACATTCAGACATATATACCGAGGTACTGGCCATAGGAGTCAATCTTCTCTGTGTTTAAGTACCAGTTATGGTGGATGATAATTTGTTTATCTTTTATTGCTATCATATGAAGCTTGTGTTTTAATTTGTTTTAGACAACAATTCAGAGCTGTATTTTCTTTACTTGCAGGGCAGCCAAAAAGGCACCTTCTTACAACAGGTTGGAGTGTATTTGTGAGCACCAAAAGACTCTTTGCTGGTGACTCTGTTCTATTTATACGGTATGACAGAAATTCCTTCAAGAATAGCACTAAGATGGAAGCCGGTCCTCCTCTTACTTGATTGTTGATATTTGCAGAGATGAAAAATCACAACTGTTGCTAGGAATAAGACGTGCTAATAGGCAGCAGCCTGCTCTTTCTTCCTCTGTCATATCCAGTGATAGCATGCATATTGGAATTCTTGCTGCTGCAGCTCATGCTGCTGCAAACAATAGCCCTTTCACCATCTTTTATAATCCTAGGTATTTGGCATACTTCCAGTATTGTTGTACCATGAACTTTATGCTACTAATGAATAGGGACTGACATGATATTTCTATCAACAGGGCCAGTCCTTCTGAGTTTGTGATCCCTCTGGCCAAGTATCAGAAAGCTATGTATACGCAAGTTTCACTTGGTATGAGATTCAGAATGATGTTTGAGACAGAAGAATCTGGAGTGCGCAGGTACATGGGTACAATCACTGGAATTAGTGACTTAGATCCTGTGAGATGGAAAAATTCACAATGGCGCAATCTTCAGGTTATTAGTGTACCCTTTGATTACCTGCATTATGTATTTGCTCTTGCTTGCTTTTGATGATGTCTGTATACCGTGAAGCACAGAACCTAGTTTACAACAGTGTTTATGTAAACGCATGCTTGTGGAAGTCTTTTCTTTTGGTAAACCTTTATGGTCTACATACCTTAAAAAAGGTGAATTGAGGGAGTAAGAGAACAGTGTATGATAAAACATCAACCTGAATCTTAAGTTGTGTCCTTAAATAGAAAAGCTTAAACTCTTAGGCAGTAGCTGCTGTGTTGAGACAGATCAGCAATATATACTATTAAATAAAAAGAGAAATGTAAGAAAAGGCTCTGTTTTGGTTAGTTTGGGGTAAGAACTGCTTGGTTATGGTTCCTGCAATTTCAAATTAAGACTTAAAAAATCTGTTGTATTTGAGAACTCTGGATACTCTTAGAAAGATCTTGTTTTATTCCTTGATTGCTGAATAGTTGTACAAGTACATATGTTTTGTACCTTGAAAGCAGCTTGCTGTCTAAAAATCAGTTGATGTAGATTGTCCCATTTTATTGATTTGCTGTTCTGGTTTAGGTTGGATGGGATGAATCTACAGCTGGTGAACGACCAGGACGTGTTTCGATTTGGGAAATTGAGCCTGTGGTGACTCCCTTCTACATATGTCCGCCTCCATTTTTTAGACCAAAATTTCCCAGACAACCAGGAATGCCAGGTAATTAATTACATAACTTAAAAAGAAATTTCATTCCTATTAGACAAGAATAAACATCTTTTCAGATGCTGTGATTGGTCTGGCTTGTTTTCTTTGCTAATATCATGATTCTGGTTTCTGGAGATAAAAGTTAAAGTAAATGCTTAAGAAAGGGCTAAGACTATAGGATATAACTAATAATATGAATCAAATTTTGTTTTAAGGTTGACAATGGCAGAAAGCAGCTTTGTTGATGATGTAAAGAAATACTGAAACATGCCTTTTATTCTCTTACCAAATAGAAATTGTAATGGTTTTTCTTGAAGTTGTTTCTTAAATATTAGTTAAGTCATAACAAGTTTCAAAATTTGATGGGATTATTTTCTAGAAGCATCATTCTCCTTATGCTTGCATCCTGAGGGTATTTTGTTGTGTATTATGGGAATAATTTAATCTAAAGATTTGATTGGCATTGATGGGTGATCTCTCCAAGTATTATGTCTTCAATGACAAGGCTTTTGCATTATCTCTTGGAAGATTAATATGCGTCTGTTGGCATACTTACGACTGCATAAATTTACCATTCTGATAACCTGAGTAGAGACACAGGTACTCACTAATTGTCTTACATTGGCAGATGATGAGACTGATGTAGAAAATGCTTTTAAGAGAGCCATGCCATGGCTTGGAGATGAGCTTGGTATGAAGGATGCTCCTAGCTCAATTTTCCCTGGTTTGAGCTTGGTGCAATGGATGAGCATGCAACAGAATAATCAGCTTCAAGCTGCTCAATCAGGACTGGTTCCACCTATGGTTTCTTCAACTGGAATGCATAATAATCTTGGTGTTGATGATCCATCCAAGTTACTCAGTTTTCAGGCCTCTTCTCTTCCATCACAAAGTTTCCAGTTTAACAAATCAAATCCACAAAATCAAATCAATCAACTGCTGCAAACTCCAGCAGCATGGTCTCAGCAGCATCAGTTACAGCAATTGCTTCAGAATCCTTTAACCCAGCAGCAGCAGCAGCAGCAGCTGCCGCCACCACCGCGGCAACCACAGCAGCAACCACAACAGCAACCACAGCAGCCACCAGCACAACCACTGCAGCAGCTGCCACAGCAACCATCTCAGCCGCAGCAGCATCAACAGCAGCCACAATTTCAACCACAATTACAGCAACAGCAGTCACAGCAGCCATCATCTCAACAACAAATATTCCCTGCATCTCTAGGAAGTAATGGCCTAGTTGGATCTAACCAACTGGCGAGTCATGTGACGCAGCAACCAGCTTTGTATTCTCAATTGCAGCAGCAACAATTGCTTAGTTCCAATACACAATCCCAACAAAGTATACATGGAAACAGCAAGAGCTTGACCCCACTGGCATCATTATCACAAGATACAAAGTTTACGGCACCAATAGAGCAACAGAATAATCTGCTCCAGAGACATCAGCCTCAGCCACAACTGCAACAGCCCTCGCTTTTGCAGCAAACTTGGTCCCAGAAATCACAGCCACAAATAACACAAGTTCCACAACTGTTGCAGCAATCTCTCTCTGATCAGCAACTCCAGCTGCAGCTATTACAGAAATTACAGCAGCAACAGCAGCAACAACAGCAGCTACCATCAGCAACAAGCTCACTTTTGCAGCCTCAGCTGCAACAGCAGCAGCAGCATCAAAACCTCCAACCAAACCAGCAAATGCAACAGCTTCAATTGCTGCAACATTCACAGCAACAACTCAGTTGCAATGGTCTATCAAATGGCCTCTCAAATTCTCCTCTCATGCAGACACAACAGTTGACTGTGAACCAAGTACATAGTCAGCAAAAGCCACTCACTACAGTCAAAGCCCTTTCTGGTCTTACAGATGGAGATGCTCCTTCATGCACGACTTCTCCCTCTACCAATAATTGTAACATCCCTCAGTCAAACTTCCTGAACAGGCATCAACCAGGACCGCCCATTTTTGCGAGTGATTCAGTGGTGGAGCCTGCTAATCTAATTCAAGAGCGACAGGTGAAGCCTGATGCCCCCATCAAACATGAGTTGCCATCAACAAAAGCTCCAGACCAGTTGAAATTTAAGGCTTCAGGGACTGATCAATTAGAAGTGTCATCATCCGCAACCTCATATTGCTTAGAAGGAAGCACTATTCAGCATAACTTTTCACTTCCTCCTTTCTCTCTGGATGGTGATGTTCAATCAAATCCTCGGAACACTTCCCCTTTTCCCACTAATATTGATACCTTGGCACCTGATACCCTGTTGTCAAGGGGTTATGATTCACAAAAGGATCTTCAGAACTTGCTGTCTAATTATGGTGGTACTCCCAGAGAAATAGAGACTGAATTGTCCACTGCTGCAATCAGCTCACAGTCATTTGGGATGCCAAACATGCCATTCAAGGCGGGATGTTCAAACGATGTTGGTATTAGTGACACTGGGTTGTTAAATGGCGGAATGTGGGCAAACCAGACTCAACGAATGAGAACATATACAAAGGTATCCTTATATCCTTAGATTAAAAGGACAAAAAGAGTGTAAAAATTTATGCACAGATCATATATAAGAATATTTACTAATTATGTGTTTACTCCATAAACGTAACAGGAGAAGAAAGCTATTGATAAAATTGGCCGTGTAGTCTTTTTTGGGTTTTTGTGGTGGTCGACCATGTTATTTTTCATGTCAATGGTTACAATTTCATTGCTGTTGAAAATTAATCTTAAGTACTGGTCAATTGCCTTGAAGGTTCAAAAGCGTGGATCTGTTGGAAGATCAATTGATGTCACTCGATACAAAGGTTATGATGAGCTTAGGCGTGATTTGGCCCGCATGTTTAACCTTGAAGGGCAGTTAGAAGATCCCCAAAGGACTGAAAATAAACTTGTTTATCTTGACCATGAAAACGACATACTCCTTGTTGGCGATGATCCTTGGGAGTAAGTCAACTCAAAAGCCTTTCTCGAATTTTGTATACTTACTTTCCAATTTTTATCTAAATATTTCCCCCCTATACAGGGAATTCGTAAGCAATGTTCAGAGCATAAAGATACTGTCACCAGCCGAAGTACAGCAAATGAGTTTAGAGGGAGACCTTGGCCATGTGCCTGTTGCCAACCAAGCATGTAGTGGAACTGACAGTGGAAATGCTTGGAGAGGTCATTATGATGATAACTCAGCTGCATCTTTCAACCGATAAGGAAACTCTTGCTAGACTATTCATTTTACACTAGTTTTTAGTATCAAGTGCTTGCAGTTACCATCATTTCTCAGACGGCAAATGACAACCCAGTCATCCAAATATTCATCGAAGAATCTTCATAGCTCCAAAGGCAGCATCTTATAACCTGGTTCTCGTCTAGCCATAGGTATGAAATGAACAAGCATGTCTATTGTTTTCACCAGTAACAAATGTGCTGCTAACAGGCTGAGTTAAGTGATTAACTACATGTCGGGCTAACTAAAGTGCTGTTTTTTCCCCTTTAAATAGTTTGAGTTCCCATGATATATAGTTTGATCTGCAGATTCAGCAAATAGATTTGTAGTTTCCATTGACATCAGAATGACGGATTGTGGAAATGCAGTACATATTTTTTTTTTATGCTGGAAGCTGTTGTCAGTTTCCCTGTATTTGTAAATTGCACAATGATACGGAAGGTGTAATGTAGAAACAATAGTATATATAAATGAAAACAGTCCAACAGCAGGCAATACGCCACACGTTTGCTATGTTGCTTGCTTTGTGTCATTACGAATGCCGTTGGGGGGCTGTTATGTGTTTGATATATTTGCTCTGGTTTGTCTCTCTTCCCCTTAGTAGCGCTTGTGATTCGCATTTTCTCCGAGTTTGATCTGTAAATTTACTATGAGACATAAAAATTAGTCCGACTTGCCAGATCAAAGCATTGCAAGATGGATGTGGACAGGCTGGAGAAATCTGTGAAACATCTTATGGAAGAAATGCATTGGACGGATGCAAAAGTGATGACTGAGATTCAACGTCAACTGATTTCAACTGAGGAAATTACGCATATGTTGAAGAAACCGATGCCCAGACGCAAAATTGGGTAAATTCTGCATTAAAGAGGGGTCATAATAAGTTCGATTGAGAGTGCGAACGTCCGAGTTCGGTTCGGAATTGAAGACAAATTTCGTCTGGTTGTCGCCGTGCGTTTAGATGTTTGTTGAAATGAGACGGTGGTGATGGATCAATCTTTTATGTATAAATAGATCATGATGTGTCCCAACTTGATTCCAAACTTACATTTTGATTTTTAGTACTATAAGAATAAAGAAAATTACACAGCATGAGAAAAATAATATAAGTTTTTTTTTTTTATTATGTTTATTGTTAATTTTAAGTCAAGATTCTTTTATATTGTATATTATTTATCATGTATATATATTATATCGAAACATCATTTTTAAAATAAAAGAAAAGTAAGTAATGTGCTATTTTATTAAATATAACATAAATTATTATAATTTATAATATGAATTATTAAATTTTTTTAATCAATGGATTTATACGAATTATTTTATATAATTTATAATCTCTTCAAATTGTATTTTTTTTATAATAATATCAAATATATATAAATAACTATGATATAATTAAAAGGGTATAATTATCAAATTTATTATGTTCAGTCTAGTATTTTGCAATTCTAAACATTGGATGGTACAAAAATATTTGTTTAGTATTGAACAAACCATACGTGGTATAATTTTTTTTTTGTTCAGTCTTTATTTTGTACTGTTCAATGCTTTTTGTTCTATCCAGTATTAGCAACTAAACGCTAATTATGTGTATGGAAGGGAGGGTTGTGCCTTGGTTTCAGATGCCACAAACATGTAAAGCTTAATATCGTGGGGAGAGAAGCTGACTTGAAATATCTCGATCAGATATAGTGGAAGAAAAGCCTTAATTCTTACTAAAGATTTGCTGCAATAAAAGAAACAAATGTGTCGATGCTTTATGTATAAGAATTTTGAAGTATTCGTTAAATTATATATAAAATGCATTTTAATTACAATAAGAATAATCTTTAAGATATTTATACAGAGATCGAGAAATAGAAAGCCAATGGATTCCCTTTTTTTTTTTTTTTTTTTTGGGTATAACAATCTTTTCATCCGATGCACTAATATCCAAAATATCTGTCATTGTAAGCAATGAAATGGGGGTGCGCTTACTCTGATTGTACTTTCCTTCCCAAATTAGGACTTAGAATTCATTTTTATTTTTTATATTATACCGAATACAAAACCATCTTTGATTATTTGGATATTTCCTTTTAAATGTATTAATTAATTATTTATATAACTAGAAGGACAGTTTAGATGCCTTTTATCCAAGTGATAAATTCTGTCATATCCTTAATTTTCCATAGAGTTTATCACATGATTCATTTAAATAAAATATGTAAGCTGGCCAAATGTGTTAATGCTTTATGTATAAAAATTTCAAACTTTATATTTTTAGCCGCTTGTGACATGCTTGAGTATTGTTAAATTATATATAAAATGTATTTTAATTACGACTATAAGCAGATTTTGTTTTTTGAGTAATCTTAATATTGACGGTGTGTATTCAGAGATCGAGGAACAGAAAGCAAATGGTTATTTTTTTTTAGTATAACAAGTTTTTCATCCATTGCACTGATATCCAAAATATTTGTAATTGTAAGCAATGAAGTAGGAGCACGATTGCTTTGATTGTACTTTCCTTCCAAAATCAGGACTTATAATTCACATTTTGCTTGAACTCAACACATAGAATGAGTTAATTTTTATTTTTATATTACGAATACAAAACCATCATTGATTATTTGGATATTTTTGCCTTTGTTTTTAATAAATTAATGATTTATATTACCAAAAGGAAGATTCAGATGCCCCTCAACTGGGGGATGAATTGAATTGGAGTTTTCTTAGCTAACCACCGACCAAAAGTTTTGCTTATACTTTTGTGCTAAGTGGAGAAGAAGCGAAGAAAGGTACCCTTGCTTGCTGTCTTGTTCTCTGAGTGGAAGAGAAAGAGAGGATTTCTTAGAGCAACACTATGGTTCCAAACCTAGGAGTCAACCTTCCCATATGAGAATTCGATACATAGATTGATCCGTCGAAGTGTGAGAGTGAGAGGGTCACCGAGACCCACCCATATACTAGGAGCATAGAGTTGATATCAACAAATGATAAAAGAGGTCAAATGAAAGAAATGTTAAAGCGGATGGGAGATCAAAGTCTCCCTAAACTTTGCACATCCCCATTTTAAATAGGATGCAACTCAATTGGCAGCCGCATTAGCTCTACTAGAAATCAAATTAAAACAACAAAATGAAAAACTAGATTTCAAAGAAAGAATGTCTTTTAACGATTGGCTTTGTGATCCAAGAGGCCTTATTAGAATCCATCAAACTGGAGAACACCAAAAAATTATCCGTCTTGACTTGGAACTATCCCGAACTTGCATGGGAGGGAGCTTCCATTACGTAGGCTTCAGCTACTACAAGTTCATCAACAGAGCTTCCTGATGTGCTTGACTTTGCTGTTAAAAGATTAGCTTTGCTGTCGTGGGCCACAAAGCTATGACTAGCTCGCTGCGTCTTCAAACAAACAGCCTATAGCAATTAAGCTTCACTGTGTCATTGATAGGTTGAGACTGCAACTATGCGGAATGTACTGACAAATGAGATGAAGTTGGCGAAACAAAGGTAGAGTTTAATTCAAACAAACTTGCACATATCCTTCCAAGAAGAGAGAACGGATTTGCTATAGCATTTTCAAACAGACACTCATTTCATTACCTCTAGATATACTATAAAGGTACAACAACACTCACTAATTGACTAGAAATACTACATTTTAGGGTTATTGAAATGCCTCAAAACTCAAGGTGTTATAATCCACCACATGTCATTATTGGGTAATACATGCAAAAGCTTAGAAAACCACTAACATCTCTTGAACCTATATTAATTGCAAACACATATAGTAATATAATCCTCTAAAGGAACATCTTTGAGTGGCTCTCATGATTCTCGCTCTACAATCTCAACAAAAACAACAACATCAATTGACCAAAACAATAGGAGTCTATTGCTCTTATTGAACTGATAAACTAATACGATAATAACTAAATATCATATGATGACAACGTGAGTTCATCTCTACAACATAGTCAACATACTAATAGTACAAACACTATCTCCTATCCACTTCACAAGCTCTAACCCTTGCAATAGTAGCAGTTTTAATGCCATCTCCCATATAAGGATCCATGCTTGACTCATCATAAACCAGAAATTCATCATATGTTCTTGTAGTAGAGATGTAATTCCTTAGAAAGGATGAGCTATTGCTCAATATGGTATCTAATAGACATATGCCTATGCCATGTAAATGTAGGAATCACATACACAAATGCAATACATGTAATACAAGCAACTAGTTAATTATTTTTTATTTAGGTATGAAATACAACATGATCTTGTTGTCCAACGACCTAAGGTTACACAAGACCCTGGTCACAAACATATATAATATATGTCATGGCCCAAAGGGGGCTTGGTAATTTTCACTAAAAGTTATTGCATCTCATATATACCCGTAATGCAAAAACCATCTTGCAAGTTAGAAGTTGCAAGATTTTAATTAAGTCTCCTTTAGTCATAATACATAGAAATAGTTATTATATAAAAATAACTAAGGAGACTGATTATCTATAGTCACTAGAACCATAGAGAATTGGTATCCCTTACCAAATCGTAAAATTGAGTTGTCACAATCTTAAGAAAGTCTAGGTTCAAATAAGTTTAAAGGAAAATATTTTGAAAAGAAAGATTATACAAGTTTCGCATTATCTTGTCACTCTATCTAGGTCTAGATAAACAAATTACTCTATCTTGTACTTGTTCCTCTATATCTGAGTTTGAAGCTTTCATCACGTAGTTCCTAGCCCATTCTTGACTTTATGATATGAACTACATTCACGTGTGACGAAACCCAATACCAATACGTTCGGAATTGCTACCCAAGATGCCAAACACAATCAAGTGGAACTGCGACCCGTTGCCTATAAGTGAGGCAAGAACCTTGGTATATTATGTGGACGCTACAATCGGGATGAAAGACCGATTGATAAGTCTGGATGAATGCCAAGGAAGAAAATCCGATAAGTTCAAGAGAAGTTCTTTAAAGAACCAAGAGAGGAATTCTCTCAAATATGTTATTCAACCTTGTATGTCTCTTCTCTCCTCTGTTCTCAACCCTAGACATTTATATTAGGGTTTACAACTTGTAATAATAAAGCCCAAAACGACATAACATCATAAAGTCGCGGAAAAATAACAAACAGGGAATAAAGGCCGGCGGCGTAGGAGCCGACGTAGTAGCCGACGTAGAGAGTATACACGGCCATGCCTTTCTGGACGTGTATGTTTCTGTAGATATTCTTGACACCATACACGGTCGTGCCTTGTAAAGACACGCCCCCTTCAACCCGTATCCGTTATGACTTGTACAAGACCAAGTGCATTCTCATGGTTGTTCCAATCCTTTACGGCTTCATGATTACTCCAATCCTTTCCAGCTTCGTGGACATCCTTTATCAACCCGTTAAGTGCTTCCTTGAATCGTTTTGCTCGAGTTCTTGTGATCGATCCAGGTGGCACTTCAAGAGGATCCACATTCCATCTTCTGGCTTGGCTCCCATCATAGCTCTCATCACTTTAGGCTTAACTTGCAAAAGAAAAGTTGTTGGGGTATAAGCTATAAAACTTAGTGAGCTATATCCTCTTATTGAACCAATAAGCAATAATCAAGCAAGTTATTTAATCAAGCCTATACCATGCATGAGCAACCACATGAATGCAACAATGTATGCGATTTACCGGACATCACATATAACATGGATTTATTGATTTGCTCTTAGGCATTCATTTTATTTATGGCCAAATAATCTTAAGTTAAGTTATATGGCGTCCACAATAAATAAATACAAACACACAATTTCTATAGTCTAAATGTAAGGGAAAGTAGTAATCAATTAGCTAGGTACAGTTAAGATAAATTGGCATTCAAAAATGGAATTCAACCGCATACAGTACCCTAAGTTACCCCCTGCATACAAATCCATTTTTTTTTTAAATTCAAATTGCGCGATAAGAATTGATTGCACAACTCAATCTTGATTTTTTTTTAATTCTCTAAACACAATTAAAATTGTAGACTAAAATCAACAAACCCAATCAATGAAGAAAATGAACAAAAGGAATTTTTTTTTATGAACAAGAAAAATAAGAAAAATAATAACTTAAAGACTCAAAGGATGAAAGATAACAATGAAATAATCAAAGGATAGATAACACTTGATTTTCAAGAGTCAAAGCTTTTATACCAATTGATGCGAACCTTAGGTTGAGACGAACCTAGAACCTGATCGGATGGAAACGAAAATCCTAGGATCATCTTGAAAACAAGAAAACAAAACTTGACCCTAATTCGCAATCTCAAATTAAAACTAAAGTTATGATGAGATTTTGATCGCCACAAGTTGCCTTGATAAGATCAGATTAAGTTCTTGTTAAAGAACAAAGAGGAATTCTATAATTTCATATGAATTATCTCTCCATTTGAACCCTAAAAGACTATTTATAGTCTTTACAATTAAGGAAACAAATAACAAAAGAAATCATAATACAAAAAAAAAAAAAAAAAAAAGCTAGCTTTCAAAGTCGGCGACCTTCTTCGACTCCTAGGCGACCTTTAACATCTTCTAAGCAATGATAGCCTTCAAGCTCAAATATTCCATTTGCTAGTGTTGCTCTAAGCTTTGATCTTCATTATTATCACTAGAGATGCTTGATAAATGGAAAATGATCTCTTCATCTTTTGGATTACTCAACTGCAATGTCTGGTCCAAATGATCTTAAACAAGTCCATTCAAAGCCTGCTCCATGTGTTTTGCTCTTGCTCTTGTCATTAGTCTTCCAACTCCTTTCGATGGATCATTGGAAAGAGTTAGTGCAAGCTGATTCCCATTAGATAGACTTAGGTAAAGACAATAAACTAGTTATAATCTTTTATTTACATAGAATGGATGTGATTGTTCAATGTAACATGCACATGTGGTTGTGGGTAACTCGTATTGGGCTTTAGCTCACCCATTATGGAACTCTTTTTTAGTTGTAGGTACTAAAGTGGATGTTGGTTATGATTATGTTCTCTATGAGTATGTATATGGAGATGAGGATATGGAGTATTTATGCTATTATGATATGCCAATTCAATTAACAATCAACGCATATATAATCATGAGACAATTGGACAATTTGCAAATTAAAATATCACTTTTCACGTGGAACCTAATTTAAGCCAAGAACAAGATAACAAAGAAGATTCAATTTCTTACTAGATATTACGCACTAGTACAAGAAGGATCAATATTGTAATTGTTGATATGACACACAAAAATCCTAGCCTTTTGACTCGCCACAATCTACAAAAGATTAATAAGAGTGGATAAAATGAGAAAGCCTTCAATTTCACGTGTATTCTTGTGTTTTTGACCGAAATGCCATTGGCCTTTTTTGTGTTCCTTGTATAAGTATTTATAGTATTCCCTCATATGGAAACAAACATAAAGGAAATAAAGGAAAAATAAAAATACATGGTTGGCTCCCCATTAGTCTAGGTTAGTTCAAAAGTGAGTCGTAAACCATCCTCTAAATCATGCTCTAATTAACTTGGTCGTCATCCTGAAGTACTGATAATTGTACCTGATTAAATGTAAAGCAATCTTGTAAAAGGAATGAAGATACTATGTGAGTGTCTTCGGGTTCCATTTGGTAAAAAAGGACTCTCAATGCAAGACTCTGCAGTCCTTTGGCTCTAGCTCGGGTAATAGGTCCTGTTATTGAAATGGCTTGATTCCCATCATATCTTCAAGCCTGTGGAAGATTTGCCCTCAAATCTAATGGGTCTTCATAAAGATCTTTTGATAAGTAAGGCGATAGATCTACAGCATTGAATGTAGCAAAGACGTCGTATTCTCCTAGTAACTCTACCTTGTAAGCATTGTTGTTGATGTGCTTCAGAATCTTAAATGGTCCATCTGCTTTAGGTGAAAGTTTCTGTGATTTCTTGTGAGGAAACTTATCCTTGCTGAGATGAATCCAAACTAAGTCACTTGGATTGTAAATCTTAGCTTTCCTGTTTTTGTTGCCCTGAAGTTTTTGCTACTCCTAAGTTTTCTTAAGATGTTAAAAAGCCTTTTAATGAAGCTTCTGAATCTCCTTGGCACTCTCCACTCCACTTAAACTTTCTTCCTTTGTTGTTGGGTTAGCTATTAAATCCAATAGAAGGGTAGGATTATAGCTAGACACAACTTTAAAGGGAGATTTACTCGTTGAACTATGAGTTGACCTATTATAAGCGAATTCAACAATAGGGAGACACAAATCTTAATTGGTAAGATTCTTGCCAACCGCTGCTCTTAGTAAGGCACTAAGAGCACGATTGACAACCTCTGTCTAGCCGTCTGTCCGAGGATGACAAGATGTATTATATATAAGTTTAGTAACAAGTCGCTTCCAAAGTTTCTTCTAGAAGAAGCTGAGAAACTTAGTGTCTCTGTCAGACACTATGCTATAGGGAATACCATGTAATTTTATAATTTCCTACATAAAAAGGTTAGCAATAAAAAGTGTGTCATCTATTTTGTGGCAAGGTACAAAGTGTGACATTTTACTAAAGCGGCTGATGACCACCATAATGGAGTCTTTACCTCTCTATGTCCTGGGCAGACCTAAGACAAAATCTATATTGATATCGATCCATGGTTGTGTGGGTAGAGGTAAAGGCATATATTCACCTCAAGCTTCCTTCTTTCCCTTTGCCCTCTTACAAACACTGTGTACATCTTTCAGCATACCTCTCTAGTAAAAATGTTCTTTTAACAACTCTAATGTCCTCTTTTCACCAAAATGTCCAGATAACCCTCAAGCATAAGCTTCCCATACCAACAATTCCCTAACAAAGCCATAGGGTATACACAAATTTCCTGTTCTATATAGAAAACCATCTATCATATAATACCTATCTAATACATTTCTTCCAGAACATCGCTCAACAATCAATTCCGGGCTATCATCATGAACATATTGTTCCTTCATTAATTCAAATCCAAGCAACTTTGACTGGAGAGAAGTGATAAGTACACACCTGCGTGATAATGCATTAGCTACAATATTTATACTCTCCTTCTTATACTTAATCACATAAGCGAAGCTCTCTAGGAATTGTACCCATTTGGCTTATCATTTAGACAAACATTGTTGGCCTTTGAAGTGCTTCAACGACACGTAGTCTATATAGATAACAAACTCCTTAGGGAGAAGATAGTGATACTACGTCATCAATGCATGCACTAAGGAGTAAAACTCCTTATCATACACTAAATAGTTTAAAGGTGCATCACTCAATTTCTCACTGAAATATGCAATGGGCCTCTTTTCCTGCATCAACACAGCATCAATTTCTACCCAGATACATCATACTCCAGTTCAAAAGTTTCATCAAAATCTAGTAATGCTAAAATTAGAGCACTAGCTATCCTTACCTTCACTTACTAAAAACTCCTCTAAGCCTGATCTCCCTAAACAAAAGGAACATTCTTTTTAGTCAATTCAGTCAATGGACTGACAATCCTACTGAAGTTCTTGACAAATCTCTTATAAAAAGAAGCCAAACCATGAAAACTCCTCACCTTAACTGCTAATTGTGGTGTTGGCCATAAGGAACATTCTTTTTAGTTAATTCAGTTAATGGACTGACAATCCTACTAAAGTTCTTGACAAATCTCTTATAAAAAGAAGCCAAACCATGAAAACTCCTCACCTTAACTGCTAATTGTGGTGTTGGCCACTCCATGATAGCCCTAACTTTTTCTTCATCAACTCTTACACTAGAACCAATCACAACAAAGCCAAGAAATGTTACCTCTGACTAATAGAATGAACACTTCTTGAGATTTCCATAAAACCGTTGTTTTTGCAAGACTGAGAAGACTGCCTACAAATGTTCAACATGACATTCCATGTTTCTATTGAAAATCAAAATGTCATCAAAATAGACAACAACAAATTTTTCCAGAAATTCCTTCATGACATGATTCATTAGTTGCATGAAAGTACTAAGGGCGTTGGTCAACCTAAATGGCATAATCATCCACTCATACAAACTGTGTTGTATTTTAAAAACGATCTTCCACTCATCTCCGCCCCTCATACAAATTTGGTGATATCTGCTTTTAAGGTTCACTTTAGAAAATACTCGTGCACCACTCAATTCATCTAACATATCATCAAGTTTAGGAATGGGATACCTGTATTTGATGGTAATTTTGTTGATCGCTCTATTGCCAATGCACATTCTCTATGTGCCATCCTTCTTTAGAACAAGAAGTGCAGGAATAGCACAAGGACTAGTACTCTCTCTAACAAAAGTCCTTTTTACTAGCTCATTCACCTGTCGCTTCAATTCTCTAGCTTCTTCAGGATTCGTGCGATATGCAGGTCGATTTAGCAAGACTGATCTAAGCTAAAAGTCAATGGCATGTTCAATGCCTCTCATGGGTGGTAATTCCTCAGGTAACTCATCAAGGAATACATCCATGTACTCATCTAGCACCTAGTTCACAACTGGAGGTAATTGTTCTCACCCATCGACTTCCAACACATATTTCATCTGCAATAGATATATTGGTCTCTCTTTCTAAATTGCCTCTTCCAATTCATGTTGTCCCATAAATAAGGTCTTCTTTTTAACAATTTTATTGATTTTTCTCTATGCTTCTTGTACTTAAGTTGGTGACATGGGATTTAATATAATGCGTTTGCCATCCTTCTAGAATACATAGGTGTTCCTAAACCTATCATGCAACACCCTCCTATCATAACTAAGGTCTGCCAAGTAATATGTGTGATGCACACATAGGAAGAAGATCATAGACTATCTCATCATGGTATCTCTCCCATATGCTGAATGGAACCTTAGTCCTTTAAGTAACATGCAGACTGTAGCGACCCACCTACTAGGTCTGATTCTTGAACCTGTTCCAAAATTCCTATAACTATCCTCAGTACCTGTAGGTGGGTTGCTATGCCATCTTTGAATTAGAGATAAGACAAGTTCTGCTAATATTGAACCTGTAACTCCAATCTATATTAAATTTTATAAACGTCCTGTAAAATGGCGCTAACAGCGCTATCATTTCATATCCACATCATATCTAAACACATGTACTTAAAATCTCCTGTCACATCATACATCATATATATATACTATCGGGATCTGCATTCCCGGTAAGTAGTCATAGCCCATGATTAATCCTGTAGCCTTAAGTGGCTCAAAAGATTACAAATCCAACCTTATACACACAAATATTTACATTACAATCTGAAGATTAACACCTATAGATCTTATTACAAATAACAGAGGTTCCAAAATGAAACTAAGGGCTTCTTTTCCTCTATTGACGCTCTCCAAAAACCCGAGTCTTCAATAACTTATTTTTCAGTACCTGTACCTGAGGTTGGCAAAAACACGAACCCCTCAGCTTCTTAAGAAGCAAAGTGAGTATAAAATCAAGCAACCCAGTAAAAACAAACAACAAAATCACATAATAGTAATCAACAATATTATCAAATACCTTGAAGTGATTACTCAAGCAAGCAAGTTTTCAACTCAAGTTATACTCGCAAGAAACCCAATTCAATTTATTACATTTTAACATCACCATGATCTTACTTAGTGATATTTTCCCTGTAATTCCATTTTGCTAAACTCATAACCTTTTCATTGGAGACCATTTCAATCACTCATGTTTACTCACAGGTCACAAATATTTTTCAGTTAATCCAGGCAAAGCCTGTCAATTGGTAGATAAACTACCATCATGTACTTTTCAAAACTTAATGTTTTCTCAACCAATTAAGACATCATTATATACTCTTTTTAGTTAGAAACATTCAGCTCGCCTTTCACCTGCCTCGAACAAAAGGGGTGACCAGATCCCCATAGGTCACTGAACCGGGCCGGTTCGTCGACCATGCCTTAAACCCATCCGGGTCGACTCAAGGTTGTACCACAAACTTACTAGGCAGGGAACAGGACTTTTCTTACATTAAGTGTTTTGGGTTAGTAGGTACTTATAGCTTAAACCCCGTTTTATTATCCATTTAAATATTTCATCGTTACCAAGACAACAATAGTATGAACTTAACCAGTCGTATAAACTCCATCTAATAAGCTAAAAATAACCCAGCATTACATCACAATCATGAAGCATTTAATAATTTAAGTTCATTACATCACATACAATCAGGAATAGTATAATCAAATCCCGCACCCAACTCTCATTCTAGGATTTTCTAGAAAGTTCCCCCCCCCCCCCCCCCCCCACCCCGACACACAACCAGCCATCAGCAAACCAATGTAATTCAACAATCCTCCTGCATTGATCACAGTAAGTGATCGTACAGGGTAATTTCAGCCAACAACAAGTAGTCTACATTATCAACCACTTATATCTAAGAGAGGAGTTAAGGGGGTACTCACCTGAAACAATGTATGCCAATCCAAATAGTCGCACCGACCAAATTCCTTTGTCCTCCTTACTCAACAGAAACACCTAAATCATTAGTATACCAATCAATGTTACCTCATTCACTCTATTGAACCCTACATTGCTAATTCAGTATTCCAAACCCCTAAATTCCATCCTAACCTCGTATAATCCACCATTTTTCTACAATTTATAATTCATATACATACAGGTATACTACGCTCTATTATATATTAATGTAATTAAATTTCGATCTGATTCTATATTGTATCGTATGGTTCTAAATTATCACAATCTTGCACCGAACACTCCCGTTTTTGTTTCGTAACTAACCCAAGCTTCTTAAAATCATATTATGCTTCAATGAACCTCAATTGAACATCAAATTCAACAAATCAAATCAAATTATCTAATTTTGCTAAGGATTTAATTCAGCCAGAACAGGGTAATTAGCTTGAAAAATTCACTAAAAATAGAAAACGACTCCAATCTGAACAATTATTGATTTGGTGATCTAATAAATCATATAAGGATCTTATATACTAAAAATTACATCAAAAATACATCATTTGACCTATTTAGTTTCCAATTTAATTTACGACCAGAATAGAGCATTTCTTAAGGATCACATATTTGTGAATCAAATTTCATAAAAATAAAATTATCACATTAATATTCATACAAAATTATGCCAGAATACCAAAAATCATAATTTTTTCATCAACATTTGATATTTTTAACAAAAATAGGAAGTTTCAAGCGTTACCGGGGGCTGCTCCGTTCACCGGCCTCCGGCCACCAAAGCCGGCAACCACTATGTCGGCCGAAATCCTCTTCCACCCAAAACCTTAACCCTAGCTTGGCCTAGCAGCAGATTTACCCTACCCCCTTCAAACGAACGGACAAAATCCTCCATACTTAATTTGATTTTTTTTTTCTGCAATTTCTTCAAATTCTTGTTGCATCCTACTTCAATCTTGTTCTTCTTCCTATCCTGATGATTGCATGTTGGAAATTTCAAATTCAATTTTCCCAGAAAATTCGGATGAA
The DNA here is from genome assembly GCA_037954665.1 of Laguncularia racemosa. Taxonomy (NCBI): domain Eukaryota; kingdom Viridiplantae; phylum Streptophyta; class Magnoliopsida; order Myrtales; family Combretaceae; genus Laguncularia; species Laguncularia racemosa. The sequence goes on from JBBMOL010000087.1 coordinate 854,780, forward strand.
ATTGAGAGAGTTTTGGTTTCTTTTTTATCTAATTTTTGATGATTTGTTTTTTTTCTCTCTCTCTATTCTAATGTCTATATATATATAATATTACTTAATTTTGCTGACATTGAAAGAGGGTGTTGTTCTGTATTTTTTTTTCCTTCCTCTTTTATTTATTTTCTTTTTAGCTATAATATAATATAATATAATATGTACATTTTTTTTACATATATATATTCCATATATATATATATATATATGCCCATATAATTCATATTATTATTATTTTATATATATTTATTTTATTTTATTTTATTTTTAGCAACATATGTATGCATATATATATACATTGATTTTACCTTACACACACATATATATTATTTTAATTTTAACATTATTGCTTAAGTTTAGGTCCTCACACAGATTGTCTTATTCACTCAACCGGTGCAGTTTATATGGCTTAAGGTGTGAGGTAGTGACTAGTTTCAATTTATTAACTAATCAAGCAACCACTACATTGGTGCAACTATCATCATCAATAATAAAAGCACAAAGGTTACCTTGGACCCTATAGGAAATATGAAATAGGTTCTTCCTCATTAGTAAGAAAAGTAGTCATCACCCTACATAACACGTTGATAGACAAATATTGATCATTCCCTCTGTCCTCATGCACCTTAGCGTCTACATCTCCATAATACTTATCTAATACTGTTGACAGATTTGTGAGCTCATGCATCTCTTCCTCGTCATCCTCACTCTCCACCTCCACAGCAGTCATTGCCCTTCGATTAAGATATTGAGTAGCCATATGTCCAAAACCTAAACATTTGAAGCATTTGACCTAGCGATTCTTTCCTCCTAATGAACTGGCTGTCATCTATTTATTCTCAATCCTAGCAACTGCTTTTCCCTTTCTAGCAAATTCTTTCTCCCCTCTAATGTTTGGAATAACTATTCTTTTCCACATTCTTACCATATCCCCCCTTATCAACATGTTTATTGTTTAACCCATATAGTTTATTAGAGGATCCATACCTATTACTCGTCGCTCTATAAGGATTAGAACGACTTTGTCTCTCAACTTTCAAAGCTAATTGGATGGCCTCATCAAGTGTGTCATATCGTTGCAGCTCTACAATATAAGCGATCTCATACTTTAGACCGAACATAAATCGTACCATCATCTATTTAAGAGGTTCAACCACTCCACATCAAATCATTAGTGTCTCAAACTCTTAGATATACTCATCCACAGTTTTGTCTCCTTGCTTCAATGTTTGGAGACGCATGAATAGCTCTTGTCTGTAATGCTCTAGTATAAACCTCTTCCTCATAACCCATTTCATCTCTTGCCAAGTATGTTTTTCAGCATCTCCATCTCTCCTCCTACTGGTCACAATGTTCTTCCACCATAAGGCGGCATACCCTGTAAACTTTACTACTGCCAAACGTACTCGAGTATGATCATTGATCTCATAACACTCAAAAAGTCCTTCCACCTTATTCTCTCAATCAAGATAATCCTCTGCAGATCCCCTTCCAACAAATAAAGGCATCTATAATTTCACATATTATAAACCCTTAGGTGGCCTGAACTCACGGTTATGATAGAATTCATTCTCAAAATGATCATCTCTTCCTTTCAGTTCAGTGAGGTAATTTCCTCTAATTCACCTTCCCCTTTTACCTCCCAATGCTCCTTCCCTATGAGCATTATTAATAGCTACCTAAGGTGGGGGTACTGGTGGATTTGCCATTAGCTATTAGGGAAGTGTTATCTGGTCAACCTTTGTAGCTAGATTAGCAACAATGGCGGTTAACTCTTGTAATTTCTCTTTTATGTCTAACACGAACCTCGCCAACCCGTGACGAAACCTAATGATCGAATTTGCTAACCTCACAACCTAAGACCTCTAAAGAACAATGGGCATCGTGACCCTTTGTCTATAAAGAGACAAGAACCTTGATATATGCGATAACGCCATAATCGATTATAGAAGGATCGATTGATAAGTTAAGGGATGAATGCCACTGATTCAAGAATCTGATAAGTTTGATAGTTCTTCAAAGAACCAAAGAGAAATCTCTCTCAATTAATGAGTAAAATATTACTCAAAAGCCCCTTACAAATGAATGTGTGATGACTATTTATAGTCTCACAACAAAAGGTAAACAAAATGTCATAAAAAAAAAAAACCTTACTTGCAACTAAGGAAAACAATATATGTTGGCGACCTAAATTGGACAAAAACTGGCCTATAATTTCTATCTAAGCCTGCACTCAAAGTCGGCGGCTTAAATTACAATTTGAATTGGCCTTTATGGAGTAAACTGGGCACTTAGGCCGGCGGCCTAAGTCACTAAGGCCAGCAGTCTTCAATACTTTTGAAGCTGTCGGCCTTTAATTCCACTCTCGACTTTCGTCCTCGTGATTCGCACTTCAAATATGCTCATACTCTTTGTTCCCAACTCCTTATCTTGTCCTTGATCATCCTTAGACCAATCCTCCTAATGTGATCTTCATCATTCCTCTCCTCTTGAAAAGGATTTGTCCTCAAATTGTCATATGCATTAAACTAACTCAAATCAATAATATTAAAATTAGTATAGTTGGATATATACCTGGCAATTCCAATATGTAAATGTGATCATTGATGCACTCGAGGACTCAGAATCGACCCCCGCCTCTTGATAATAGCTTTGATTGCCTTTGTGCTAGGAATTGCCTTCAACTCATGTGTGCCCAAACCCAATCTCCAGGTTTAAAGAGAATTTGACAATGCCCTTTATTGGTTCGTAGCACACTGCTTCTTCTATAGCTCAATATTGAGCTTGGTCTTTTCATGCACCTCAACAGATCTCTTTATTCCTGAAAATAGCACATTCTTAACCTCACTGAGTTTCTCATCAAAATTTTATTTCCACTCTGCTTTTCTCTCATCACTTAATGTTTTTAGAATAGGTATAAATACTTGTTATTGAGGGTTTTTGGACAGACTTTTCAGATTAAAAATTCACATACTTTTACCGTGAGGGGTTCTCTCCATTTCATGCCTAACTCTTATCAATTTCTACATTAGGGATTGTGGCGAGTTTTCTTGGGATTATTGTGTGTAATATCAATAATTTTCAAGTCTTTTCCTAATTACTACTAGTGTGTAACATCCGATAAGTGATTAGATTATCTTTTCTTTCTCTATTATTAAGCAAATTAGGGTTCATTTTGCAAGCTAAGGTTCACATAATTGAATTAGAATTGTTACATTATTTGTTCCATCCTTAACTTATATTGCAATTACCATTCGAGCACATCACTACTTACCACTTGTGCGTAGTTAATTGTGATAAAAAGCAATAAACCTTGGATCAGGATTATGGCTGCTACCATTTACCTCGAATTAACATGATAGTTAGGTGCTTAAGCCTTTAAGATAATTAACAGAATGAAGTGATTGACCACTGCATTAGTTATAGGCCCATTTGGCATACGTGTATGTGTTTGTGTTACTATATATTGGATCCTTATGACTCGCTCCCTCTTTACCACCCTCCCCCCCCCCCCCCCCCACCAACCTTTTTTGTTGTTTTTTTTTTTTTTTTGAGGTTAGAATTTTATTAATTCTTTGTACAACTTGTTAGGTTATAGCTCTAATGAAGAGATTTAGGATGAGATCACGGAGATAAACCATGTCGATCATTTTTATGACTAAAATTTGTTATGTTCAAACTACATTTTTATATTTTCAATTATACTAAGAGTTATTTAGAACCACCTATGGTTCTATAGCCTATTACATATGGATTGTGTCTTTTGTGAGCCCTAAAGGCCCTATGACCTAGTTTATCCTTTCCTGTTTTACCACGCATTTTTATGACCAACAGTCATCAAACGTTTTTTAAAATCTAACGTTTCTCCAAAATGTTTTCAAAATCTAAAAAATGATTTTAGGATCCTAAAACTAGTTTAGAAACCTACTTAATAATTGTAATCTAACATATTTTACTTAAGTGAGATACACGGTAAATTTTTAGTATCATAGTAGTTTTGGGGCATGACATTTAACATAGATGATACAATGATGAATGCATACAAACACGACATAGGCATTATATCACTAAAGGTTCTCAATTTCAATAAGAAAAAAGTATAAGAATGTGAGACTGCTATTTAAATCACACCCAATAGAGATATCCTCTTTGAAGGTCTAAAAATGACACTCTCCTTCCCCAGAATGATCAATCCACTACATCAATCTTCTCAGGCTTCATAATAGCACTTTACAAAAATGGAATGAGTAGCAACTATGTAATATCAATATTGAACGAACATTGAAGATAAATTCACAAACACACCCAAAAAAAAAAAGAATTGCATACCAAAAACCTACTCTACATCAATCATAAGTCTATGAGGCAAATTTAAAAGGATGGCTTGTGGTCTAATTTTATCCTTGATAGGCAAAAATCAAGTAAGACAGAGAAAGAGATTAACAAAGAGAGGAAAAGAAGAGGAAAGAATAAAAATAATAATTTAAAAAATTAATGCTATGTTTGGTACACAATAAGGATCTGAACTTTAATGGATTGGAATGGAAGTCCATTCCTATATTTGGAAACGTTCACGCAGTGAAATGGAATGGTATATAGTAATATTTACCAAAATTGTTCTTAATTAATAAATTTAATAAATATATATTAATTAATTATAAAGGTTATTCAAGTAATTATCATTGAGAAGGAGGAATGAAATCGCAATTTTCTCCCCCTTAAATGCAGAATGATGATTCCGTTGTGGAGTTATGATTCTCCTTGAAGGCAAAATCATCAATTCTAAGGAATTATGATTTCGCTTTCTAAAAGCCATTTCAAACATGAGAAAGGTAATAGTAATTGGAATCGTGATTCCATTCTAGGTTTATTCTCGCATACAAATGTGCTATAAATTTAACTCACATAAATTTTTTTATTATTATAATCAATAATAATAATAACACCATAAACATAATAATAATGGTAACAATTGCACAAAAAATGCAATATATAGAAATAGACATTTGATCTTTATAGCTCTAATAAAATAATATAAAAGCATGTATCGTAAGATAACAAATAGTAAATGACGTAAATAGAATATGATACAAAAATCTAAGAAAGAGAATCTAGCAAATTAATGTACCAATAACAATTTTATTAAATAAATATTGTAGACAATAACAGCAAAAAGATTACGAAGAAATTGTGAATTAAAGAAATTACTTTAATTATGCCTGTACATACAATTGACTTCTCAAAGGTATGCTCATACTTTGAAATCTACTTTAGATAAGGTGTTACTTTATGAAATTATAATAAGGGTACTTTTATAAATTAAAATGAAGTAATTCTAAATGCAATACTTGTCATAGCACAAAACCGAATCCTAAAGAGCAAATCACATTTAACTATAAAAGCAAATATTTAACAAATCTTTTCTTTTGATATATCTTGAGTAATTCCAAAACATTTTTACTTATCATATTCCAACAATTTTCTATTAAATTATTTCAACCAATAAAAATTAAAAGACTGTCTTTTTAATTTCATAAAATAACTTCTTCTCAAATGGATCTTTAAAGGGAAGAACAAATCTTTTACTTTATTAATAGTATATATATGCAAAACACACTATAAATAGGCTCTTACGTGAATCACTTAATAGTTACTATTCCTATTTTCCATGAGAGATGAAGATATGGTGCTCATTCCATAACAAATAATGAAGAGTAACAATAAGAATTGAAGGAAGGAAATGGAGAAAAAAAAAGAAGGAATAAAGCCTAATTGAAAGAGTTCTTCTATCTTTTTTTTCTTAATTTTCTTCCATTGATTCTAGTTGTTAGAAGCGCAAATATGCAAGAAGGGACAAAGATTGTAGTTTTAGAGAGAAAGTTAATACCAATATTCCAATGAAGTAATCGGCTTCTTATATATATATATATATATATATAATTGTAACATAATTATCTTTTGTTAAATATCTTATTTGCGTTTGAATGGCCTTTGTTTGAAGTGTAAGCGTGAGAAACTAAAATCCATGCATAATAATGAAAGTCCCATTGCATTCTATGTTTTTTTTTTCAATTATTTTATTTGGAGAGTTAGAAGAGATTGTGCTGAATGAAGATGTGGCTAGATGCCGAGAGGCAACAATTTGCTGTTTATTCCCTTTGTCAATGACTCTTGGGTTTGTAGCTGTATTTGACTCATCACAAATTCACTAGAAATTTCTAGTCAAGATTTATTTACATCCTTGGGTCTAGGTAGGGTAGGATGCAAAATCATGCAATTGTGGGGTGATGCAAACAGGAAAGAGCAAATATGGAAAAAATAATTTTTACATAAATTTTATTTTATTTTATATTATTTAGGTTAGATATGATATTATCATTATCTTTTATTTGATTAGATTTAATTTTTTGTTTGTAGAATTTAGTTAGATCATATCTTTATTTTATGATAATAAATCTTTTATTTTCTTGTTTCCTTAAAAATTGGTTTATTAGAATATTAGATTTTGTCATGCTAATAAATAGGAAAAGTCTACACTCAATTAAAGAGAGAGTTATTTGATATTTTAAAAAATTATTTTATAAACTTGTGTTATATCTTTTTTTTTTCTCTAATAATATAATTTCATTATAAATCATCATAATGTACAGCCATATATATCATCAATGATGTAAGGCCATTATCTAAATATACTAATATAAGTTTGCTAGAAATATCTTTTTTATTATTTATTAAAAAATTATTTTATTTTATTTCCATATTTTTCCACCCTTTTCATAGTATTCCATCCCTTTATTAATTTTTCGCTTTCGCTAAACTTGACACTAAAAAAGAGATTGCACCTCTTATCCACCTAAAAAAGTCACCATTTAAGTTTCCAGGTCCTACTTTCCTGCCTTTATAAGCTACACGTGTCATAAAGAAAGTTTATACAGAAGCTACAAATTTGCATCCATTGACAGGGCTCGGTCTATGGAACTCATATTTATCCAATGGGGGCAATACCCTATTCTTTTTTATTGAATATATAATTTAACAAATTTAATGTAAAATTAGAAAAAAAAATTAAAATTCAGAAAGTACATTTGGCAATTACCCTGTTAATAACTTAATATCACATTGTTTTTAATAAAATACCAAATAGACACATTACATGTTAAGTACTATTTTCAATATAAGCAAATAAAATCTTTATAACTTAATAATATAAATACTATTCTTCATATTAAATAGACTATATTCGACTCCCCCTCCTCTATTATAATTATAAAAAAAAACTAAAAATATAATTTACTCTATGCTTTGGTGATCTTAATTCTAATATGTATAATTATGAAATACTATGTTGATAAAGCAATATATTAATTAGAACGTTACAATATTATGGGAAAATAATAGTCTAGTCTTCAATATTTGACTACATTATTATTTGAATCCTTTAACTCTTTTTCTTTTTTTTTTAATTATATTTAAATCCTCAATTGAACTTTCTAAAAGAGAACTTTTTAAGTCCAATAAAAAATACTTCCACTCCAAATTGTAAACCACTGATAGATCCACAATAAGCTAATATTATTAAATGTATTAAAATAAATAATATAATAAAAATAAGAAAAAAAAAAGTAAATGCCCCAAGTGGTGGCTGCTCAGGTTTGTGTTCCTTTTATTATTTTTATTTTTTTTTAATTTCTACAGTTTTATTATTTTTTGTTATACTATTTAAGTTAATATATTCAATAATATTACTAATTGATTAATTTTTGTAGTTCTATCAAAAGTGATAATGGACTTGATGGAAGTTCTCTTTCGAGAACTTAATGAAAAACTCTTAAAAGTTGATGAGTAAATTTATTCTTTTACCTAATATTATACACCGATTATATGTGGTGTATCACAATATTTAATATATTTTATTCTTATCAAATGATTATCAAGTTATGAATTGATATATATATATATATATAGAGTAAAACATGTTAGTTCTTCCATTCCACAACATTTTAATACTTTTGTTTGTATTAGCAAAGAAGAGATGTTCCTAGTTTATGTTGAAATTATAAAAATATCCTTTAATATTTATTGGTTGAAATTAGACATTTGCAAGAGGTGGAACAGCATTGAAACCCAAAGGGATCGGGTCCTTAAAATGGGAATCGGCACCAAAATTATGCGCTCAGTTCATGGTCAGTTTTGTACTCTCATGAACTAGATCTAATTTATTTTTTTTATTTCTTAAGTTAAAAAATAAAAAAGATTATGGACAAAAAAAACTCTTAATATTTTATAGTCTATTTTATAAATAATTTTTAAAAAATTGCATTTATTTATATAGAAGTACACTTAAGTAAAGTTGTTATCTTAGTAATATGGGATAAAATTCTTAAAAAAAAAAAAAAGGTGAAAATTGATTTTAATTTCATATTGCTAAAGTGAAATCTTTAAATATCTTACTAGATATGCTTTATAATATATTTATTTCTTATATTGTTAATAATAACAATAAATTAAATGTTGTGAGTGAGAATTCATTTCTTCTATTTTATATGAATGTAGTTTAAATTTTTAATATTATTTCGATTTAATTATTTTTTATTCTTCATTAATTTTTTTAGGTCATCTTGTTGGACCTAGCTCAAATCGCCATGAACTCTTGAACCCTCTGAGTTCACATACAAATCCAAAATTGATTGTATAGGGCCGGAACTGGAACCGACTCCAACCCATGACCATATCTAGTTGAAATATATTTATGGGAAATTGAATTTTGGGTATAAATGGTGTGTTCTTAAACTACTATCAAATATTGGCCACACTTCATATGGATCTTGAAAACTAATCTTTGGAATCACTTAAATTGGTTTTAAAATGAGTATAAATGACTGAAACCAATATCTATCCAGGAAATCAAAATGTAACCCCTTCTTAAAACATCTCGTCATTGAAATTTGTGAAACCATCGTTTCCTGATCTGGCCTCCATTTTGAAGTAAAACCATGGCCAAAATAACCCTAACATCCTAAGGTTTCGACTCCAAATGACTAAAATTCAATCCCAATCTAAATAGACTTACCATTTTGATGCTATTCCAAACTTGAAAATTAGGAATACAAGCTTTCATGGATTGAAGGTCCCTTAGGCTTAGGCCATTGTTTTACATTAAAAAATTCTTTAGGCTTCAAGCCCAAAAACCTAAAACCAAAAGAAAAAACAACCCAATCACAAACAAGAGAGTCAAAGTGAGCTTTTAAAGAAATGAGATGGAGAACCTTCTCTCTCTCACACACGCACACGCAAAATCCTAGCAAACAAAGAAAGAAAAGGAAATGAGACATTTTCATGGTACACTGAATATATTAAAGTTATCTACCATCCTAAGAACTTCCATAGAGTTCTTAATATATCACGTTAGCTTTTTAAAGACACCTCCACTTTATTCTTCAATTCTTAGTAAAGCACTTTCACGATTTTTTTTTATATCATTTATGGAACATGTATTTTAACATTCCAGAACCTAAAACGAGTACAGTCTACTACGTGTTCTCATTATGCAAAGACACACAAAGGCTAAAACACTACAAATCTTCAATATTTATATTTAGATCTTCCTAATGATAAATAAAATCATTTTCCAAGTACAAGAAGTTAGAAAAAAAAAAGTAATTACTCAAATAAAAACATTTTACTTAATGTTTATTATAAAATAGAACTAAGGTTGGAAGTGGAAACTTTATATAATAGAGAGGGGGGGGGGGGTGTAAATTGGTAAATTTCTCAAAGGGATATTGTAACGACCCTATAGGGGGCCTATTAGAATTTCTTAAAAGTTGTCATATCACACGTACACCCGCAATATGAAAACTACCTTGCAAGTTAGAGGTTATAAGACTCTAATTTAATAATCATTTCTCACCATAATTGATAGTACATATAATTAGTTATTATGAAAATAACTACGAAAACCGATTATTACAGTTCTCTAGAATCATAGAGAATTAGTATCCCCTATCAAATAGTAAAATCAAGTAATCTCAATATTTAAGAACATTAGTTTGAAAATTTTTTGAAAAATGATAAAGTTATAAAACAAATAGCTTTACAATTTCTTATTCACTCATCTTAGACTTTTAACTATCTTCTAGTTCTTTAGCTATCCATCAGGCTCGAGTTTGGAACACTCATCACTTTGATCTTAGCCCTTTTCATTGATGGTGGTAGTTGCACTAATGTCTTATCTACTGCATTAGTAGATAACTTACAACTAGCCACTAGCCCACATCCTAGTCCTTGTAAATTGCATTGGTTAGATGACCGAGGTAGTCTGCATGTTACACAAGGGGCAAAGGTGCCAATCAGTATAAGAGATAGATACAATGATGAGATTATCTATGATGTGCTTCATATGTGCTCCTTTCATTTATTGTTGGGTAAGACCTAGTTATTTGATAGAAAGGTGTTACATGATTAGTTCAGAAACACTTACATGTTTCAAAAGGATGGTACACAGATTGTCTTGACTCCTATGTCTCCGTCTGAGGTTCGCTCTTTCTAGGAAAAGATTAGAAACACTTTTGGTTCTCCCAGACTTCCAGCCAACAAGCAATCACAAACATTAGGTTTCATTTCAAGAAAAGACCTCTTAGATTTGAGGGCAAATCTTTTAGAAGCCCAAGGAGATGATGAGAATCAACCCTATGGTTCCAATAGTGGGGAAACCTAACTTGGATGCATGATCCCAGGAATTCACATATGGCCACATTTTATCTAATAATGTTTTATTTTGCACTTTAGCAGGTATATTTGTCGGTTCTACAAGATGGCCAAATAACATGCACTAAAGATCAACTTGCAAGATATTTTTGGAGTCACATCCAACGACTCACAAATTGTTCAATTGAAGTGAAGAACCGGCTACTTGAAGACCATTTGTATTTGTAATTGTTGCTTATGAGAACTGGCCATTTTATTTTGTATTTATAATTTATGTTTTGGAAAACCGACCACTTAGTGGCATCCTTGTAATTTTTGTGGTATTTTTACCTTAATTGGAGCAAGTATAAATACTTGCTTACTAAGGTTTTTGGGAAGCTTTTTGACAATTGAGAAAATCATACACTTTATGCTGTGAGGGTTTTTCCTTTGCATACAAAGATCTCTTATCAATTTCTTAGTGAAATTATGGCGAGAATCAACTAGAGTGGATTGTGAGTCATATCAATCTTACTCTTGTTGTTTTACGAATTGTGTTTAGTGAGTAATATCTAAGTACAATTTATTGGTTACTTGTTCTTATCACATGAATTAGGGTTCTTTATTTTCATATTTGATCATTTCAAATTGGGATTGAATTCTAGTTCATTTTCATGTTGTTCCATTGAAGTTTATACACTTGTTTGTTCCTTACACCAATTTAGTGTTAAACTCGTGAATTGGGGTTCCATTGTGAAGTAATTTGATCATGCCATTTAGTTGTTGGAATTGGTTTTTCACGCTACTTAATTGATGTGTTTGCTATCCAATTAGTGAGGCGTATCGTAATTTTTGTATCGTAATTATTTAGGGTTCTTGAATTTTACTTCTTGATCCAAATTATTGAAGTGGAATTGAAGTACTTTATTGTGATTTTTGTTGTATTATAATTGTTGTTGTTGAAGTGGAAGTGGAGATCTTGTAGTAGTCCTTGTGTTCTTGATCTTGCCATGAGGAGAATGGGAAGTAGGAAGTGTATTTCCTTGTGTTTGTTGCGAAATTGGAGATACATTATTTGTGACAAAAGAGAAGTGAATTCTTGTATGTGGTTTCTGAATTAAGGATTATCAAATTACATTTCCAAATTTGCCTTGCGTGGAGAATAGGGAAATTATTTGAATTTAAATACATTCATTAAGTTTGAAGAGTTATTATGTAGTATTAATTGAATGCAATTTAAATATTTGAATTGTTTCTTACCATTTGTGGAGAAGCTTCATTAAGAGTTGCATTTGAATTTTTGTGTCTTGATTGTGTTGTGAAGTGAGTGTATTGTGTATTGAAGAAGTGCTGCACTGTGAGTATAAGTGTAAGTTGTGTTTAAAGCTTGCATCATGGTTGAGGTGTGTGTGTGTGGCAAATTGAGTGTGCAGCAACATGTTGTGTTTTTTGTGTTGTGGTGAAGGGTACTACACGTGGATTGAAAGTTTATGTATGTGCCGTGAGTAAGGGAGTTGTAGTGGTTAAATTTGAATTTCAAAAAGCAAGCATTAAAGTGTGGAAGTTATTATGTATTGATGCTTGAACACTTTGCTTAGTTGGAATTATTAACTTACTATTGGAGAAGTGTTATTATTACTTCTACTTGTTGTAGCCGTAAATTGAAGTGTGGAAGTGTGTGTGAAGCTAAGTGGAGTTTTGTGTTTACTTTTTTAGGTTATTTGGTTGCTGTGTAGCAATTGAAGTGTGGTTATTGTGAAAGGGTGCACTACATTGCTTTGAACTATCTTTGTAATTCGACAAATCAAGTCCACAACTATGTCAAATGATAGTATAAATAGGGGAATTGGCAATGAAGCTAATAGCAAAGTTGGTGGCAAACAGGGTCATCGGATTGTAGGTGGAAGAACTTTGGAGGAATAGCTTCAAGACCTTACCACCATTATTACTACATTAGCAACAAGGATAGTTAGGATGACGATGCCATAACCACCAATGGCAAATCCTCAAGCACCACCACCTAGAGTAACTCCTCAAAATGTTCAAAGGGAGGGAGCAGTAGGAGGAAATATGGGAAGGAGAGTTGAAGGAGATCACCATGCTCTTAGGGAGGAAAGAGATGATAATTTTGGGATTAATCCATATCCGAACAGGGATTTCAGGCCACCTCGAGGATTAGAGTATGTGAAACTGCAGATACCTTCATTTAATGGCAGGGGCTCGGCAGATGATTAGCTAGATTGGGAAGACAAAGTTGAGGGTCTTTTTGAGTGTTATGAGATTGATGATAACACCAGGGTTCGTCTTGCAGCTGTAGAGTTCATAAGTTATGCCGCCTTGTAGTGGAAGAATCTGATGATCAGCAGGCGAAGGGATGGAGAGGCTGAAATAAACACCTGGAGAGACATGAAACGGGTTCTGAGGAAAAGGTTTATACCTGAGCACTATAGGCAGGAACTGTTTATGCACCTCCAAACACTAAGGCAAGGAGGCAAAACAGTGGATGACTATGTACAGGAGTTTGAGATGTTAATGATCAGACGTGGATCAATCGAGCCTCCTAAGCAAACCTTAGCACGTTTTGTGTTTGGGTTGAAATACGAGATAGCCTGTGTTGTTAAGCTGCAAAGGTATAGTATATTTGATGAGGCTGTACAGTTAGCCTTGAAAGTGGAAAGGCAAAGGCGATCCAATCCATTCCGGGCCACTAGTAACAGATCTAGTACCACTACTAAACCCATAGGGGCAGATGGTTAGATGGTTGGACCAAAGGGAGTAGGCGAACATGCCAAGGCTGTAGACAGAGTTATCCCTAACATTGAAAAAGAGAAAAATGTTTCTGAGAAAGGCAAAGAAGTAGTTGGATATGATTTTAGGCAGACAGTACTAAGGTCAACCGGTGGGAAGATGCACCAGATTAAATATTTCAAATGCATGGGATTTGGACATATAGCTACACAGTGTCCCAATAAAAGGGTAATGACTATTATGGGGGACAATGAAGAAGATGATGAGGAAGAAGCTGTGAAGCCTACAAATTTATCCATAGCCTTGCAGGATTATTATGATGATTAGAATGCTAAGACACATGAGGACAAAAAGGATGAAACTTACTTACCAATTAATGTGTTACTTCCTAGCCCTTTTCATTGATGGTGATAGTTGCACCAATGTCATATCTGCTACATTAGTAGATAACTTACAATTAGCCACTAGCTCACATCCTAGCCTTTATAAATTGCATTGGTTAAACAATCGAGGTAGTTTGCATGTTACATAAAGGGCAAAGGTGCCAATCGGTATATGAGATAGATACAGTGATGAGATTATCTGTGATGTGCTTCCTATGTGCGCTTTTCATTTATTGTTGGGTAGGCCCTGGTTATTTGATAGAAAGGTGTTACATGACGGGTTCAGAAACACTTACATGTTTTAAAAGGATGGTATACGACTTGTCTTGACTCCTACGTCTCCATCTGAGGTTCGCTCTTTCCAAGAACAGATTAGAAACACTTTTGGTTCTTCCAAACTTCCAGCCAACAAGCAATCACAAACACTGGGTTTCAGTCCAAGAGAAGAGCCCTTAGACTTGAGGGCAAATCTTTTGGAGGCCCGAGGAGATGATGGAAATCAATCTTGTGGTTCTAGCAGTGGGGAAACCTAACTTGGATGCATGATCCCAAGAATCCACATATGGCCACATTTTATCTAATAATGTTTTATTTTGCACTTTAGCAGGTACATTTATTAGTTCTACATGATAGCCAAATAACATGCACTAAGGATCAACTTACGGGACATTCTTAGAGTCACATCCAACGACCCACAAATTGTTCAATTGAAATAAAGAACCGGCCACTTGAAGACCATTTGTATTTGTAATTGTTACTTATGAGAACCGACCATTTTATTTTTTATTTGTAATTTGTGTTTTGGAAAACCGGCCACTTAGTGGCTTCCTTGTAATTTTTGTGGTATTTTTATCCTAATTGGAGCAAGTATAAATACTTTCTTACTAAGGTTTTTGGGAAGCTTTTTGACAATTAAGAAAATCATATACTTTGTACCGTGAGGGTTTGTCCTTTGCATACAAAGATCTCTTATCAATTTCTTAGTGAAATTGTGGCGAGAATCAACTAAAGTGGATTGTGAGTCATATCAATCTTACTCTTGTTGTTTTACAAATTGTGTTTAGTGAGTAATATCTGAGTACAATTTATTGGTTACTTGTTCTTATCACGTGAATTAGGGTTCTTTATTTTCATATTTGATCATTTCAAATTGGGATTGAATTCTAGTTCATTTTCCGTGTTGTTCCATTGAAGTTTATACACTTGTTTGTTCCTTACATCAATTTAGTGTTAAACTCGTGAATTGGGGTTCCATTGTGAAGTAATTTCATCATGCCATTTAGTTGTTAGAATTGGTTGTTCATGCCACTTGATTGATGTGTTTGCTATCCAAATAGTGAGGCACATCACCTTACAAACCTTAAAGAAATTGAAGTTTCTTACCTAAAGGCATGGAGTTGGTGGTTTTGAAACTCTTGTTGGTTTTGGAGATGAAAATGGAACTAATTATGGATGAAATTTTCTAACTTCTTAAAGGGATATTAGGTGTATTTGGTGGAGAGTTGGATGAGGGAAAATCAAAGAATAGGGGGCTCAAAGTGGCATGAGAAATGAAGGGCTTTACTTAGGTAGGTTAGCCTCTATACATCCCCTTTTATAGTAGTTAAGTTTTGTTGCTTTGTAATTAATTTTTTGTGCTGATTCACCATGCCTAAGGGGAAAAGATTAGGCAAGTTTTAGGTCATAATTTTCCTAATAGCTTGTAGGATAAGTTAGGGTATTAATGATATAGGATAAGATAAGGTAGATGATGTCATATAGATAAGATCACATGGTGTTGACATGGTCAAAAGAGGAGGGCAACCTTTGGTAGCTTCTAGGTAGTTTCTAAGGCTAAGTTTTTATTATTTTTAGTTAACCTCCTTAGCTTAATAGTGAAAAATTTTGGGCTAATTTTGATTAGGTTAAGATTAGGTAAGATGGCTTCAAACATGAGGTGAAACAAGGTTAAGTAACAAGGTGTTTTTAGAGATGAGATTTAGATGTAATTTTCCTCTTGTTTATGAGACTCTAAAATTCTAATTTTTACATGATATTTCTAGGTCCTCAACCTACTTTAATCATGGTAATTTAGGTTATTTTAGATTAAATTAAATTAAGATAGGAGGGCATGAATTGAATGGTGACAAGCTAGATGGATTTACATGGTAGTGTTTCACATGAAGAAAGGGTTTCGAATTTTCCCATGATCTTTTACTGAGTAATTAAGGTATGTTTAAGGTATAATAGGGTAAATTTAGGGTAATATTTATTAAGTATAGGTTGAGATAGATTAAGGTAAGTAAACTTTGGCAACAACTGGAAAGATCATATGTTTAGTGCATTTTATTTGGATTCGATTTTCATATGCATATTTTTAAATTATTTCATGTCCTTTCCTTAGGTTAGATAAGATAAGCTAGGGTAATATTGAGATAAGATCAGGTGTAATAAATGATGATCTTGATAAGATAAGATAAGATAAGGTAAGAGAAGAAGTTTGACTTCTCTTTGGTGGCATTTTGGAGAAGGATATTAGCTGGTGGAGTTTTGCTTAGATTTTCTAATATTTTGTGTGTTACTGTGTAATTAAAGATTTAATATTAAATTAGGAAAATTTTGGTTCAAATAGATTAAGATTTAGCGACGGTTTCAAGCTTAACCGCTTAGAAAGCTTTAAGACAAGGTTTAAGAGACTTCCAATTTTGATTTTGTTTTTCGATTAGATTTGTTATTAATTTATGTTTATTCTTGTTAATCTATGTTTTAGGGTATTGATCCTCATGATTATGATTAGATAGGATAGATTTGAGAAAAGATTAGACTCAAGTCAATGCAAGTCTTCATGAGTTGTCTAATTGTTTATCAAAGGTTGACTTAAGTCAAATGGGAGTAGACTTTAGTCAATCAAGTTCGGGTTTTTAGATTTAATACTCAAGCAATGCTTAGGGTTAAGTACTGGTCCTACATATGAAATTTGACAAAATTCAAGTTTAGTCTACGAGGTGAAATATTGAGAATAAGATTGAAGTCTCAAATAGGGAGTTTAGTGGAAATTAGTATAATTAACGATTTTTAACTAAACTTTTATTGAGTCAAATCCATCGGTTCTATTGGAAAAGGACATCATGTGAATCCTTGGTATTTTATTATCAAGTCTTTTCTAAGTCAATCCGAGTCTTAGCTCTAAGGCTTTAAGTCTACTCAAGTCCTCCCAAGGTGTCAAATGGAAGACTTAAGTAAGTGAGTTGGATAGAGTCAATTGACTCAAGTCAACTTTTAATTTGACTAAGTTGACTTTGATCAACTTATATAATATCAAGTCTTTTGTAACTCCTGGACCTTACTTGGGTTCATTTGGAGCTAAATTCCAGGTGTAGTTATCTAATAGGATTTCTAAACATGCTACCCACAAAAATCCTTAGGAATTATATATGACATTTGGGCTAGAATATTTGATCTTTGATTTTGATTTATAGGCCAAATCTATCGAGTATTCATACTTATTTTTGTTTTCCATATGATACTTTAGTTCGGATAAGGATCTTGCTATCATCTAATAGTTCGATTTAGGATTGGATGGAAGTGTAACAAATTGGTACTAACTGGTAGAAGTGTAACAAGAAGTATAACAAATTGATTTCCTTGAGAAGTTATACTTCTTTGCTAAGTTTCTTTTAATGTCTTACTTGAGAAGTTGATCAAGTAAGCTTCCTTAAGAAGTTAGGAAAATATCCTTCTTTAAAAAATTAACTTTAAGGTGACTTTCTTGGGAAGTTGGTTAAAAAAGTTCCTTAAAGAAGCTAATTGTTTACATCTCTAAAAATAGAAAAATTACATACAGATTTTTAAAGAAAACTTAAATTGACTAAAAGAAATTCTTGTTACATAAAATTTGAAGACTAACTTTATGTAGCTAATAATATTTGGTGCCTAATTGATGAGGATCGACTAGCATAAAAAAAGAATGAACCAAAGTCCGAAGACCCGCTACATGGTATTGGAGGCCCAATGACCTGAGCTAGAGCTAAGCAGATGAATGAAGCCTTGCAAGGACTAGTCATGAAATTACAAGAGAAGGAACCAAGTTATGCTAAAGGAGAATTGACCTTTGTTAATTTGATTCAAGCATCCTCAGACGAGTATAGGACATGAGAACCCAAGGAAGACCGATAGTTTATGTGCCATTAAAAGACCACTCGGCTTTGTAATTTTATCATTTTTTTTTTGGTAAGATTTTGGCCTTCTAGAAGTTAAGTGGTCGGTTTGCTATGTTTGGAAACTTAGGTTATTCTTTTGTTATGTGATAACAATATAGCACTGCATAAGGGAAAACACGGCACACTTCTATCATATTATTGAAATACAACTTTTCATAGAAAAGCTCTCTCTTGTTCTTTGAGAAAGAACTCCATGGTTTCTTCAACATCAACGCTTAGGGAAATCATTGATAGCTTAGGTTTCAATCAACAGGTGTGGTTGGGGTCTAGTTACGAATTACAACTTGTTCAAGACGATTTGTGGGAATTCCGATTTCAATTTCGATCGCTAGGTTCTAGGTTTGACATACCTAGGGTTTGCGCATCATTTGGTATCAAAGCTTCAGCTTCTTGAATCAAGTAACATCTATCATTTGTTAATTATTTGTTTGTTCATTCTACAGTTCTTGTTCATACCTTAGAAATTCGTATAAAAAAATTTATGAATTCGATCATAGAAAGTCTATTGGTAACCAACAAAAACAATTTGTTATCTTAGCAAATTGACATTCAGTCCTTAATTCTTGTTCTTTATCTTTAGGAATTCGTATATATATAAAAAAAAAAAAGAAGAAGAAGAAAATTTGAATTCGGCCATGAAGTATTCAATTGCTGAGTTATAAGACAAAATTCTTGCTTTAAAATCAAATAATCAAGTGATACAATACACTTTCTAATTCTTACCTTCAACATTATCTTATCTTTCTAATATTGTATCCGAATTACATTGCCATTCCATTACATGTTCGGTGCAACATTCTTCTTTCCTATTTCGTGTTGAGGATAGCTCTTAGTTTGTGTTTCCAATTCTGTAGTGAGTCTTTTCATATCAATTAATTCGTGTTATGTACCCTTGCTTGCCGTGACTTATAACCAATTAGTTAATCAATAGACTTACCTTAGTGATTTATTTTAAGGAGGTTATCAATCCGAGTTCATATCAAAGGATTGTAAGAGCGAGTTGTGAGAAATTATAATTGAGAGCAAAAACACGAGTGAGTTGTGAGAGATATATTATATTTGTGTTACTAATCTCTTTTCTTGACTATAGAGATATGTCGAGAAAAAGTCCAATTAGAGGTGAGAATGGAGGAGGGGAAAATAGGGTGATGTTTGATGCATTAATGAGGGAGATGAAGAGAATATTGAGTGGTGAACTTGAACAAATCCATGAGAGGATGGATAAGACGGAAAGGAGTAAAGAACCGTCTAGAAGTACTATTGTCGAGCGAGGTGCGAGTAGACCCTTGAGGGGAAGAGTAAGGATAGAAGAGGGTGAAGAAACGGATTCAGGAGAGTATAATTATAAGAGGGAGAAAAGAAACACCCAGAGGTGAGATAGTAATCTAGGAAGTATCAAAATGAAGATACCCTCATTTTAAGGAAAAAATGATCCAAAGTTGTACTTTTAGTGGGAGAGGAAGGCGGATCATGTATTTGAGTACCACAATTATATTGAGGAGAAAAAGGTTAAATTGGCTACGGTTGAATTTTCAGATCATGCTAATGTTTGGTGGGACCAGCTAGTACTTAATAGATGTAGATATGGAAAGAGACCTATTAGTACCTAGGATGAGATGAAAACCATTATGCAGAAGCAGTTTGTCCCTAGTCATTGTCATAAGGATTTGCTCAGGAAGTTCCAAGGGTTGACACAGGGGTCCAAAAGTGTGGAAGACTATTATAAAGAAATGGAAATAGCCATAATTAGAGCCAGAGTATAGGAGAATGATGAGACTACAATGGCTAGGTTCATTAATCAGTAAAACAGGGAGATTGCCGACATGGTGGATTTGCATCACTATTTAGATATGGAGGAGTTATTGCATAGGGCGATCAAGGTAGAGAGACAATTAAAGTATAAGAGCAATCAAAAATCTGAGGCGACTTCCAACTCTTCATGGAAGTCCAATTGGAAGAAGAATCCCACATATTCAAAATCTAAAGAGGGTGTAAAGGCTAAGAGTCCAGTTGTTGCTTTTAAAGGTAAAACTGACACTAAACCAACTTCGAGAACTCGTGATATTAAATGATTCAAGTGTCAAGGGTTTGGACATATTGCATCTCAGTGTCCAAATTAAAGGGCTATGATCATCCACGATAATGGAGATATAGAGAGTATTACTTCTGAGGAGGATGATACATCACCCTCAAAGGAATATGATGATGTCAACTTGGAGGGGCCCGTAAGTAGAGAGTTATATGTTACTAGACAAGTCCTCGGTGCTCAACCACAAGATGACGGTGAAGGGGTTCAACATGAACACACCTTTCATACCCAGTGTCACGTGCAGAACAAGGTATGTAGCTTGATCATCGATAATGGCAGTTGCACTAACATTGCTAGCACCTTGTTGGTTGATAAGATGTGGTTGAAGGCTGTGAAACATCTTAATCCATATCTGTTGTAATGGTTGAATGAGTGTAGGGAAGTGAAGGTGACCAAGCAGGTTCTTATTTCTTTTTCTATAGGGAGTTATCGTGATGATTTGATGTGTGATGTCATTCCCATGCAAGCTAGTCACCTATTACTAGGTCGACCATAGCAGTTTGATAGGAAGGTGATATACGATGAGTACAAGAACCAATATTCTTTTATTCTAAACAAAAGGAAGGTGGTTCTAACTCCACAGAAACCATAGGAAGTTTGCGAGGATCAAGTTAGCATAGCAAAAGAATTTAGAGAGAAACACATGAGTGTGCGAGAAAAGGGTGAGAAGAAAGAAAAGAGTGAGAGACAAACACCGGTGAGCCATGAGGGAAAAGAGTCTGAAACACTGAGAGGAGAGAAAATTGCAAGAAAAAGTGAGGTAAAGACTGCAATGTTGGCGAGGAAACAACTACTTACACTTATGTACAAGGATGTTTATTTTACTAATACTAACATTAACTCTTCGTTGCTTAGTACGGTAGTGTCTCTTTTGCAGGAATATGAAAACTTGTTTCCTGGAGAAGTACCACAGGGCCTACCTCCACAACGAGGTATCGAACATCAAATTGATTTCTTGCCAGGTGCATCTATTCCTAATCGGCTAGCTTATCGAACTAATCCTGATGAGGCAAAGGAAATTCAGAGGCAGGTTGATAAATTGATGGAGAAAGGATTTGTAAGGGAAAGCCTGAGTCTATGTTTAGTTCTTGTCATCATGGTTCCTAAGAAGCATGGGACATGGCGATTGTATGTCGACTACCGAGCAATCAACAAGATAACAGTTAAGTACAGACATCTTATTCCTAGGTTAGATGATATGCTTGATGAATTGCATGGTGCTTATTTATTTTCTAAAATTAATTTAAAGAATGGCTACTATCAAATTCATATGAAAGAGGGGGATAAATGGAAAACAACTTTTAAGAATAAACATGGGTTATAATGGATGGTAATGCCTTTTGGATTAACAAACTCACCTAGCACTTTATGAGGCTAATGAATCATGTTTTGGGTCATTTTATTGGAAAATTTTTTGTTGTATACTTTGATGATATTCTAATTTACAGCATGACATTAGATGATCATGTTCAACATCTGCAGTGTGTGTTTAATGTTTTAAAGGAAAACCAGTTATATGCTAATTTAAAGAAGTGCACTTTTTGTATGGAAACTGTGGTTTTTCTTGGCTTTATTGTAGGTGCGGATGGGATAGCTGTAGATGAGGAGAAGGTGAAGGCGATCGGAGAGTGGCCAACACCAAAGAACGCAAATGAGGTCAGGAGCTTCCATGGCTTAGCAAGTTTTTATAGGAGATTTGTGAGGGACTTCAGTTCCATAGCTACTCCTCTAAATGACCTTGTTAAGAAGAATGCCGACTTCAAGTGGACTGAAGTGCATGAGCAGGCTTTTCAAACCCTAAAAGGTAAGTTAACTAATGCGCCTTTATTAGTATTGCCTATTTGTGAGAAAGTATTTGAGATTGAATGTGATGCTTCCGGGAAATGTATTGGTGGTGTATTGATGCAGGATCGCTTACTTTAGTGAAAAACTCAATGGTGTTGCCTTAAATTATCCATTGTATGATAAGAAGTTGTATGCTTTAGTGAGGACCCTACAAATGTGGCAATACTATTTATGGCCTAAGGAGTTCATCATTTATTCCGATCATAAGAGTTTAAAGTACCTAAAAACTCAGGGTAAGTTAAACAAGAGGCATGCCAAGTGGTTGGAATTTATCAAGACCTTTCCATATGTGATTAAATACAAGCAATGGAAGGAAAATGTGGTGGCAGATGCACTATCTCAAAGGTACTCTCTTTTAACTTCTTTGCATACTAAATTACTTGGGTTTAAATGGATTAAGGAATTATATGAGCATAACGTTGATTTCAATCAAATTTGGGCTGCTTGTTCTGAATTTGGATATGCTGACTTTTATAGGCATGATGGGTATTTATTTAAGAAAGATAGGTTATGTGTGCCAAAAGGCTTTATACATGAACTGTTGGTGAGGGAGACACATGGTAGCGATTTAATGGGATACTTTAGTGTTAGAAAAACTTTGCACATTTTTCATGAACATTTTTATTGGCCTAAGATGAAACATGATGTATAAAATGTGTGTGATAAGTGCATTGCATGTAGAAAGGTTAAGTCCAGAGTGATGCCCCATGGGGAATACCTTCCATTGCCTATGCCTAATCAACCCTGGACTAACATCTCTATAGACTTTATATTAGGGCTAACACGATCTCAAAGTGGCAAAGATAGCATATTTGTTGTTGTTGATTGGTTTAGTAAGATGACGCATTTCATTGCCTATTCTAAAACTAATGATGCACAGCATATTGTTGACTTGTTCTTTAGGGAGATTGTATGGTTGCATGGTTTGCCTAAATCCATTGTAAGTGATAGAGATGTAAAATTTTTGAGCCATTTTTAGCGTACTCTATGGAAAAGTTTAGGCACTAAATTGTTGTTTTCTACTATTGCACACCCTCAAATTGATGGTTAGACGGAAGTAGTCAATAGGACACTCTCAACATTGTTATGTGTTGTGATTCACAAGAATTTAAAACAATGGGAGACATGTTTGCCTCATGTCGAATTTGCATACAACCGAACTGTGCATTCCACTATATCATATTCTCCATTTGAGGTTGTATATGATTTTAATCCTTTGACTACATCAGATATTTTGCCTTTACCTATTAACGAAGTTATTGATCTTGATGATAAAACAAAGGTAAAGTTTGTTAGGGAATTGCATGCTGAGGTTTGGACCAATATTGAGAAGAAAAACGAGCATTATGCTCGTCAAGCTAATAAGGGACAAGTTAAGACTGTGCTTCAACCAGGAGACTGGGTATGGGTACATTTGAGAAAGGAGAGATTTACAAATCAACAAAAGTCAAAATTGCTTCCTAAGGGAGATGGACCTTTCCAAGTGATGCAACGCATCAATGACAACCTTTACAGGATTGACTTGCCAAGTCACTACAGTAATGTAAGCGCAACTTTTAATGTTTTTGATCTTACTCTTTATAATGCAAGTGATTCAAGTACGAATCTTTTCAAGGAAGGAGAGAATGATGAGGATCAACTAACATCAAAAAAGAATGAACCAAAGTCTCAAGACCCGCTACATGGTATTAGAGGCCCAATAACCTAAGCTAGAGCTAAGCAGATGAATAAAGCCCTGCAAGGACTAGTCATGGAATTACAAGGGAAGGAACTAAGTTATGCTAAAGGAGAATTGACCTTTGTTAATTTGATTCAAGTGTCCTTAAAGGAGTATAAGACATGAGAACCCAAGGAAGACCGGCGGTTTATTTGTCATTAAAAGACCACTCAACTTTGTAATTTTATTATTTGTTTTTGTAAGATTTTGGCCTTTTAGAAGTTAAATGGCCGGTTTGCTATGTTTGGAAACTTAGGTTACTCATTTGTTATGTGATAACAATATAGCACCGCATGGGGGAAAACACAAAACACTTCTATCATATTATTGAAATACAACTTTTCATGGAAAAGCTCTCTCTTGTTCTTTGAGAAAGAACTCCACGGTTTCTTCAACATAAACGCTTAAAGAAATCATTGATAGCTTAGGTTTTAATCAACAGGTGTGGTTGGGGTCTAGTTACAAATTACAACTTATTCAAGATGATTCGTGGGAATTTCAATTTCAATTTCAATCGACGGGTTCTAGGTTTGACATACCTAGGGTTTGCGCATCATTAATTGTAAATTATAGATAGGAATCGTAATTATTTTTAAAAAATTGGGGTACCATATTCTACTTTATTAAGATCTTAAACAATTAACCTAATTAATTTATCATTAGAAATGGCCTGCTTTTTTGGGGTTTCATAGATATAAATACTCCACTTTGACCTAGTATGCCTCTTTTTCCATTTGCATATTGATGAGACACAAGGAAAGAGAAAATGCTCTGGAGAACACTAAGGCGACTTAACAACTAACAATAAGGATCAAACCTATTACATTAGGTAAAGGCTTTAATGATAGGATTTTTATTCATAAGTATGAAATTGAGAATTTAATCAATTTTTATCACATTATCCATTAGAATTTGGTCGTGGAAGGAACAAAATAAGCACGAAGATCAATTGATTAAGGATTCGATTCACAAATTTTGATAAGTAAGTTCACTAACCTAAATAGTTCGATTGGAAGTTACAAATATTAAGAATCAATTAGGCATAGGATCATGGAAATTAAGTGATGGGAATCAGCTTACACCAACTCTTTCCTATGATCCATTGGAAGGAATGGAAGGACCGATGATAAGGGCAAGAGTAAAATGCATGGAGCAAGCTTTAAATGGACTTATTTAAGATCACCTGGACCAAACGTTACAAATGATTACTCCAAAAGATGAAGAGATCATTTTCCATTTATCAGGCATCTCCACTATTCGCAAAATGGACAATTTTGAGCTTCGAGGAAGTCATTACATATAAGATATTGAAGATCGCTTGGAAGTGGAAGAAGGTCATTGGTGTTGGAACTTAGGTCACTAGACCGACTTAATATTAAAGGCCGTCGGCTTAGGGTGCTAGCCTATGTGGATTCATAGTATAATTTCTTGTGTATTTTTTCCCATTCAATTGTAAACTATAAATAGTCTTTTAGGGCACGAAACTTGGCAAACTTTTTATGTATTTTCTTATGAGAAAAACCTCCTTATTTTTCATCAAGAACTCCCTCCAATCCAATCAAGGTATCTTGTAGAGATCGCAATTCCTTATAACTTTGGTTTTAATTCAGTTTTTGAGATAAGGTTAAGTTGATACTTGATTTCAAGGATGATTCTAGGGCCTCTTTTCCATCCAATCGGGTTCTAGGACATTTTCAACCTAGGGTTCGCATCATTTGGTATCAAAGCTTTGGCTCTTGGAAATCAGGTGTTACCTATCCTTTAGCATTATTGTATTGTGTTTTATTAATTTAATCTTTTGAATTCGGTTGTTCATTATTGTTCTTGTTTGTCAAAAAAAAAAAAATCTTCCTTTGAATTCGTTCTACAAGTTTAAAATTGGTCGATTGATTTGGAATATTGCTAGTGGTTTTCGTTGATAGTGTGTTCAAAGAATTAAAAGAAGAAGAAGAAGAAGAAAATTGGTATGTAAAAAAAAGGGAGAAGAAGGAGAAGAAAAGAAATTAAATTCGTATAAAAAAAAAGGTTTGTCACAAAATTTCCTCTTAGATAGATTAGACTGGATTATTCCTTAGTTCTTAACATTACATGTCATTATTTACTGTCCAGTTGGGTCGTTGATAGGAATCTTGTTAAAGAACTTACGGGGAGAGGTTTATTGAATACAAAAATATATTTTTATTATTGAGTAATACACGAGAGAATTGAATCTGTATCTCTGAGTGTAAACACATGAGGGAAAGTTGAGAGGGAAATTTTTTTTTTTTTTTTTGTTATTAACAAATTTATTGCAGGCTGTGAAAACATGAGTAGTGGAGGAGATCATGTGGATTATGATATGAAGACGTTTATGAAGGTAGTCTAAGATCAACTTAAACTTCTGAATAGAAGGTTAGATGATCTTGAATCTCCTTTTAAGCATAGGTCTTTCAGACGGAGTATGGATAAGGAAAGGGAAAATGAGGAGTTTGATGTTAATATAGGTAGTTATAGGAGAGGTAAAAGGGTTGTTTAAAGGTAGGATAATAATTTAGGGAGTAGTAAGATGGCAATTCCTACTTTTCAAGGGAAGAATGACCCTGAGCTGTATTTGGAGTGGGAAAGAAAAGTAGAACATATATTTGATTGTCATAATTATGTTGAGGAGAAGAAAGTTAAATTAGCAACAGTTGAGTTCATTGATTATGCTAGTATTTGGTGGGATCAACTTGTAGTTAGTAGGCGAAGGATAGGAGAGAGACCAATTAGGTCATGGGAGTAGATGAAAGTAGTAATGAGAAAAAGGTTTATACCTAGTCATTACTATAGGGATTTGTATAGAAAGTTGCCGAGGTTGACTCAAGGTTCCATGATTGTTAAGGATTGTTATAAAGAGATAGAGGTCGTTATGATTCGAGCTAACATAGAAGAAGATCGTGAGGCTACAATGGCTAGATTTGGTAATGGCCTGAATAGAGAGATAGTGATGTGCCTAAAACCAAGATTAAGCACATGCAAAACCAACTTGAAAGACAATTAGACAATGTCAATCAAACTAGCTTTCAAATGGCGTCAATTCTCAATGTTTATAACCAATTCTTCAAACAAGGATGTGATCAATCTTAAGTATCCAAATTTGATTGCTCTAATACCAAAAGATGATGTGCTTAAAAGGGGGGTTTAAGCACATGTAATTGAATCAATTAACAATCACTAAAAGGACTAGATCAATTTGAATCCAAAGGCCTTAAAATTTGCATGAACCCTAAATATGAAATATGATCCGATTTGCTATCTTTCAAGATAATGAAATTCACAATGATGAAATCCTCAATTGAAAACACTAAACACACTTAAAATCCCATGAGATTATTACACAAAAACAACAAGAACAATGTCGTGATCCACTTTCCCAACAAAGCCAATCTAAGGTTCAAAATGAAGCAAAATTTGATGATAATAACAAGTGCTAAAACCAATCAATCTTTTAACATAATGAAATGATTACAAATGCAATCAAATCTGACCAAGAACAATCCAATTCAACCCTAGATATAACTCACTAGTGATGAAAAGGAAATTACAATAAAGAGAACTTGATATTACTTACAAATTCACTTTGAGGCCACTCGCCACAATCTCAATTTTGGGATTGAAATTGATAAGAGCAATTTTGGAATTAGGAAACCCTAACCCTCAACATGTGAAGTGTTTTCTTTTTTTTTGAAAATTATCAAAAAGTCCTTTAAAACCCTACCTAAGCAAGTATTTATACTTGCTCCCTATATGGTTAAAAAGTCCTCAAAATTACAACTGTGCCACTTTAAGGTGGCCGGTCCTAAAAACACAATTACAAGCAAATGAAAGTGTCCTAAAAGCTTACACATAAATAATCCAAGTAAATGACAAATATATAAAAATTAGTCTTCAAGATGTTGGGTCTTCAAAGTCTTTTGATTTGAATCCTGATGAGGTTCTCAACTCACTCAAAAGTGGAGGTGATTTAGCAGTCTGTAGGACTGATAAATGAACCTATTGGAATGCATAATAATTATATGGTAAGAATGAAGAAATTAAGTTATCTTCCTCAAGATTAGGTTACTCATGAAGGATTCTCAAAACTAAGTTATGTAAGCCCTTAGCTCGGGCCCTAATGATAGGTCCTGTGGGAATCTGATTCCTATCAGATAGCTAACATTGTGCAGCTGCATCATTATGTGGAGATGGAGGAACTATTGCATAAGGCTATTAAGGTGGAGAGGCAGTTAAAGTCCAAGGGTGCCTCTAGGTATGGCTCTACTTTTGGCTCTTCAAGGAAGACAATTTGGAAGAATCATAAGGATGCATCTAAACAAAAGGAAGATGTAAAGACTAAGAAACCAATTACCTATCCTAAAGGTAAAACTAAACTTAAACCCTCTACTAGAACACGTGATATAAAATGTTTCAGGTGTCAGGGGTTGGAGAACATTTCATCTCAATGTCCAAACAAGAGAGTTATGGTTATTTTAGATAATGGTGATGTAGTTAGTATCAGCTCAAATGAGGAAGAGATGCCACCATTAGAGGAATGTAGTGATGTTGATGTAGAGGGTCCTATGAAAGTAGAGATGTTGGTTACTAGGCGTGCTCTAAACATATAACTTAAGGAAGATGATGATGAGGAACAGCGTGAACATATCTTCCATACTAGGTGCTATGTCAGTAGTAAGGTATGTAGCATGATCATTGATAGTGGTAGTTGCACAAATGTTGCAAGTTCTTTAATGTTTAAGAAATTGCATCTACCTACAATGAAGCATCCTAGGCCATATAAGCTACAATGGTTGAATGAGTGTAGAGAAGTTAAAGTAACTAAGCAGGTTGTAGTTGCATTTTCCATTGGTAACTACAAGGATGAGGTACTTTGCGATGTTGCACCAATGCATGCTGGACATCTCCTTTTAGATCATCCATGGCAGTTTGATAAGAAGGTCGCTCATGATGGGTACAAAAATGTGTACAAACTTTTAATGAATAACTGACTCATTATGTTAACACCTCTCAAACCTTTGGAGGCGTCTGAGGATTAAGTTAGAATAGTGAAAGATTTCAAAGTGAGAGAAAACAAAGTGAGTACATCAGAAAAAAGAAAGAGTGACAAAAAGAGTAAGTATGTAAGAAAGAGTAATGAAAGCAGTGAAGAGAGCAACAAAAGAATGAGTGCTTTTGCTACAAAAGGAGATATTAAGAGAGCTATGTTAGCAAGGCAACAATTACTTGTACTTTTGTACAAGGATGTCTATTTTACAACTAACAATCTTAACTCATCTTTGCCTAGTGTGGTTGTGTCCTTCCTCAAGAATTTGAAGATTTATTTCCTAAGGAAATTTCAGATGGATTACCTCCTCTAAGAGGTATTGAACACCAGATCGATTTTATTCTAGGGTCATCCATCCCTAATAGACCTGCATATAGAGCTAATCCAGAAGAGACAAAAGAGATATAAAGGTAGGTGGAAGAACTTGTACAAAAGGGATTCATGCGAGAAAGTCTCAGTCCATGTTCAATTCCTATGTTGTTGGTTCCCAAGAAAGATGGAACATAGCGCATGTGTGTAGATTGCTGAGCCATCAACAAGATCACCATAAAGTATAGATATCCTATCCCCAGGTTAGATGATATGATTGATGAGATGTATGGTTCATGTTTATTCCCAAAGATTGATTTAAAAAGTGGTTATCATCAAATTCGCATAAAAGAAGGTGATGAATGGAAAACTACTTTTAAGACAAAATATGGGTTATATGAGTGGTTAATCATGCCATTTGGCTTAACTAATGCACCTAGCAGCTTTATGAGTCTAATGAATCATTTTTTGCGTTCTTTCATTGAAAATTTTGTTGTAGTATACTTTGATGATATCTTATAGTACAGCAAAAATTTAGATGATCATGTTAGACATTTGCAGGTTATTTTGAGTATTTTGAAGGAAAATAAATTATATGTTAACCTACAGTAGTGTGGTTTTTGTATGGAATCTATTGTTTTTCTTAGATTTATCATAAGCTTATAGGGAATAAAGGTGGATGAAGACAAGGTGAAGACGATTAGGGAATGGCCTACCCCAAAGAATGCAAGTGAGGTAAAAAGTTTTCATGGTTTAATAAGTTTCTATAGAAGGTTTATAAGGGATTTTAGTTCTATTGTAGCACATTTAAATGAGCTTGTTAAAAAGAATGTTGTGTTTAAGTGGGAAGAAGTACATGATAAAGCTTTTAATACTTTGAAAGAAAAATTAACTAATGCACCTTTATTGTGTCTACCTAACTTTAACAAAACTTTTGAGGTTGAATGTGATGCATCAGGGATTGGAATAGGGGCTATTTTGATGTAAGATTCCAAACCGATTGCCTTCTTCAGTGAAAAGCTTAGTAGGGCAACATTGAATTACCCTACCTATGACAAGGAGCTATATGCCTTAGTACGAACACTTTAAACATGGCAGCACTATTTGTGGCCTAGGGAGTTTGTCATTCATTCTGATCATGAGAGCATAAGGTTTTTGAAATCCCAAGGTAAGCTTAATAAAAGACACACTAAGTGGTTGGAATTCATAGAAACATTTCCTTATGTAATTAAATACAAGAATGGGAAAGAAAATGTTGTTGCTGATGCATTATCTAGAACGTATGTATTACACACCTCCTTGTAATCTAAATTACTTGGTTTTGAATTCATTAAAGATTTATATATTAATGATGTTGATTTCTGCTAAGTATGGAATGCATGTTCTAAATATGCATATGGGGAATATTATAAGCATGAAAGATTCTTGTTTAAAAAGAATAGACCATGTGTGCCTATGTGTTCCTTGCGAGAATTGCTAGTTAAAGAGTCTTACGAAGGAGGGATAATGGGACATTTTGGTGTGCGAAAGAATTTAGATATATTGCGTGAACATTTTTATTGGCTTAACATGAAACATGATGTGCAATCTGCTTGTGATAAGTGTATAACTTGTAAGCAAGCAAAGTCTAAAGTAAGACCACATGGGTTTTATACACCATTACTTGTACCTACTCAACCTTAGACTGATATTTCCATAGACTTTGTAATCGGGTTGCCTAGGACTCAAAGTGGTAAGGATGGCATATTTGTTGTTGTTGATAGGTTTAGTAAAATGGCACATTTTATTACTTGTTCTAAAACCAATGATGCAACACATATTGCTAATTTGTTCTTCAAGAAAGTAGTATGTTTGCATAGATTGCCTAGAACAATAGTAAGTGATCGAGATGTTAAGTTCCTAAGTCATTTTAAGCATACCTTATGGAATAAAGTAGGGACTAAACTCCTATTTTTAACCGTTGCACATCTCCAAATGGATGGGCAAACTAAAGTAGTTAATAGGACACTTATACATTGTTGCGTGCTATCATTCAAAAGAACTTAAAACAATGGGAAATTTTTCTACCTCATATTGAGTTTTCATACAATAGAACTGTTCATTCTACTACATCATATTTACCATTTAAGATTGTGTATAGTTTTAATCCTTTAACTCCTTTAGATATATTACCTTTGCCTTCTAATGAAATTGTTAATTTTGATGGAAAAAAAAAGGCCGATTTTGTAGAGGATTTACATGTCAAAGTTCGTACCAATATAAACAAGAAGAATGAGCATTATGCTAGACAAGCCAATAAAGGGTGCACTAAGGTTGTTTTTTAGCCTGGAGATTGGGTTTAGGTACATCTTTGCAAGGAAAGGTTTCCTGAACAAAGGAAATCTAAGTTATAACCCATAGGAGATGGGTCATTCCAAGTGATAGAAAGGATAAATGACAATGCCTATAAGATTGATTTGCCCAGCAACTATGGAAATGTAAGTGCTACTTTTAATGTTGCTGATTTATCTTTATATGATGCAAGTGATTCGAGGATGAATCCATTCGAAGGAGGGAATGATGGGAATTAGCTTACAACAACTCTTTCCTATGATCCATTAGAAGGAATTGGAGGACCGATGATAAGGGCAAGACCAAAATGCATAGAGCAAGCTTTAAATGGACTTATTCAAGATCACTTGGATCAAATGTTATGGATGATTACTCTAAAAGATGAAGAGATCATTTTTCATTTATCAAGCATCTCCACTATTGATAATGAGGATCAAAACTTGGAATAACCTTAGCAAAATGGACAATTTTGAGTTTCATGGAAGTCATTACATATAAGATATTGAAGATCACTTAGAAGTGGAAGAAGGTCGTCGGTGTTGGAACTTAGGCCTCCGGCTTTTTGATGTTGGCTTAGTATTAAAGGCCGTCGAGTTACATGGCCGGCCTAAATGTAGGCTGCCAGCTTTGAGGCCGGCTTAGGGTGCTAGCTTATGTGGATCCGTAGTGTAATTTCTTGTGTATTTTTTGCCCATTCGATTATAGACTATAAATAGTCGTTTAAGGCATGAAACTTAGCAAACTTTTATGCATTTTCTTATGAGAAAAACCTCCTTGTTGTTCTTCATCAAGAACTCCCTCCAATCCAATCAAGGTATCTTGTAGTGATCGCAATTCCTTATAACTTTGGTTTTAATTTGGTTTTCGAGTTAGGTTCAAGTTGTTGCTTGATTTCAAGGACGATTCTAAGGCTTCTTTTCCATCCGATCAGGTTCTAGGACATTCTCAACCTAGGGTTCGCATCATTAGGTTAGGAATGAATTAATGAAAGAGAAACTAGGGCTCATGAAGAAAAATAGGGAACATAATCAAGTACACACTCGTGTACCTGCCCATGTTGGCATGCATGTGTGACACAAAGGGTACATAGCTAAAATACACACCTATATACCAAGGCATGTTAGAGATGGAAAATTTATAGAAAGGTACACAGCCAACAACACAATCGTATACCTAGGTGTGGTAAAATGTTAGAATTTATAGAAAGGTACATAGCCAACCTACACGACTGTGTACTTGGGGCATGCTAAAGTATACGATTTTGGTAGGTGAATAACTCAAAGAGTTAAAAGCAATTAGGTTATTTAACAAGGAAGTATAAATAGGCCAACATATATCATTCTAACCCTTTCTCCCATTTACACACTATAGAAACCTAAACACTATCTACAAAACTCTATGAGAGAAAAGGGTTTTTACATCCTCCAATCCAAAGAATTAACCATAGTAAGTAAACCAATCAATAACTATTTATCGTCGTTTACATATGTATAATATGGATTAATGTTAATTTCTTGCATTTCATTGCAAAACAATCAATACAACAAAAGGTTTAGGACAAGAATTCGATCATTGGAATGATCTGAGCCAATGGGTCGTTAAGTTAAGCCAATTAGTGTTCTAATGCGAAACATAATGCATAATTAGGCTTAGAAGTAAGGAATTTCATTTAGTATTTGCAAGATTAGGAATTGGCGAATTGGAAAAGGGATTCATGATGGAACAATGCACTAAATGGCTAGGTACAACCCGTATAGTTGCCCATGTCAAAACATAAATGTGTACAAAAGGTACACAGCACATAGCTAGGTACACACCCATGTACTTGCCCGTGTCGAAACATGAATGTGTACAAAAAGGTACACAATCACCAGTCACGCCCATATACTTGGGCATGTCAAATCACACAAATTCACTAAAAGGCACACAGTCACTATACATGACTATATAGCCTACTATGTTAAAGTACACAGCTAAATACATGACCGTGTACTTAAGCATGCTAGATAACAAAAATATACAGAAAGGTACATGACTACTAACACAGCCATGTTCACTCCTCGTGTCCTTCTACACAGCCACTCACATGGCGATGTTGTTCCAAGACACTCACTATTCCGTTATATTTCATTCACTTGTGATTCTAAGTATACATAATTGTGGATTTGAATAGGTTTGAAGATTGAAGGATTTCAAGAGTGTAAAGGAATCATTCACTGATCATCAGGTACGTGTATACTGTGTTTGTTGCTTATGTGTTAGGTTAGGAATGTGATTAAATCTAAATTAATATTGAGAATGAATGTGATTGGCTGTGTGTAATTATGTTTGGTTAGGTCTAAGGAACCGAGAGAGGGTCGGTGTTTTAAAGGTGGCACCTCAATGATGGGTATGTGACATTGTCCCTAATAAAGTCATGTACCAAAATGATTTGGGTATAATTGGGAATATTTAGTATAGATGGATTCATGTTGTAGTATGGAAGGACTTTTGGACTCATGGATAGTGAGAAGTACCAACTTTTGTATATGTATAATTTATATATGGAATAGACTCATGAATAATGGGAAGAACCCATTGTTGTATATATATATGTGTGTATGTATGAAAGGACTATTGAACTCGTGGACAATGGGGAGTATCCATTGTCGTATATATATAATTATGTATGGTTTAGACTCTTGGACAATTTGTCATATATATATATTTATAGATGTGTGTGTGTATATAGTTTGCATGGTGAATATGATGATGAGAATTATGCATTAAAGATAAATAATGTGAAAGATAATAGATTGTGTTTAAATATCCTATTGCACTATGTTTGTGTTAGTATTTCTAGCATAGCATGCATGTTTGTTTGTGAGTATACATTATACTATGCATTGACTTACCCCTTATGGGACCATTTTTAGTTTGAGGTACTTCAAGAGAAGTCATGGGTATGATGAGACAATAGTGGAGATAAATTAGAATTCTAAAAAGAATGTAAAATATGTGTACTATGAAGACTAACCTATAGACTAGAAAAACAACTAGCATTAGATCTTGATGTTAGGATATTTGTTGGTGATATTATGTTTAGGACTTTGATTATAATAGATTTCAATTAGCTTCCATTGTGATTTGGTTTTAAGAAATTATTTATAGTTGACTATTGTGGACAAATTTTTATGTGACGAAATATTAATTAACTGACAAGGTTATTTGAATGTTGATGGTGGACAAAAATATTAATTTTTGTGTGACAAAAATATTAATAGTTAACTATTGTGGACAATAATATTAATTTTTATGTGACGAAATATTAATATCCTACTAGTGTATTGTATCTAGTTGTAATTAATTGTTCTTATTATCATGCCATTTTAGAATTCCTTTTCCATTATTGGATTCGTGCAATTTTAGTGAAATTAGAACCTAAATTGTATTGTTATTAGTGATTACTCAATTGCTATTGGATTGTCATTTGCGTGGAAGCCTTTCATGCTTAAGGGATTCACGCCATTTTTTTTGTAGATTTGGTGATTGGATTGTTCCATTTAATCTTGTGTTATGTGCTTGATCTATTAAGCACATCAATATTAAGCTTATTTTCCATGAGAGACTAAGATGTGGTGCCAATTCCTTGAGAAATAATGAAAAGTAACAATAAGAATTGAAGGAAGGAAAGGAGGAAAAAAGAAGGAAGAGACAAGTTGAAAGAGAAATGAAGGGAAAAAACGGAACATTTAATTTTTCCACGCAATCTTTTTTTCTTCTATTTCTTTTCTTTTTCTCTCCTTTTCTTTCCTTTGATTCTTTTTGTTAGCAAGATATATATGTAAGAGAAGGGATGGTAATTCATGTCAATCCGTCTTATCTTGTGTCCAAGTCTAAATAGGTATGTATCCTAAAAACCTCAACTCATTTATTAATTATGTATGAAAAATTAAACCCATAATTTGATTCGTTTAATAATCATATTTCATATATAAGTTTGGCTTATTTATTGATTAAAAAGTTATAAATAAATTTATTAAATAATTATAAATAAATATTTAAAAAGGCAATTATAAAGTTAATGTTTACAATAAAAATTACATAATTTTAACACTCAAATATAAAATTACAACCCAACACAAGTTTCACAAAACAAAGTCTTATCAAATATAATATTGATTGGCTACATAATAGAAGCAAGCGAGTATAGTGTAGGTAAGGTATAAAACTCTATCCGTACCCTATCCTAAAAAGTACAAGTTTCCAATTTTTAGAACGAGAACCTACCCTTTAGAACCTTAAAACCATCTTATGGAACTTGTAAACTCTATCTTTCTTCCTCTAAATTTTAAATTTATGTAATATTAAAAATAGTAATCTACATGTGAATTATAAATTTTTTATAAGTAAAATTTATGGAATTTATACCAAAATCTGTAAAATTTAAAAAAAATGTTATTTTTTTACCTTAATTATTTCAAGTTATATGAACTTACTACTTTGTAAATGGAAAAGAGTGAAGTAAATGAATAAAAAACCTAAAGTTAAAGATGAAAATGAGAAAGAAGAAAAAGAAAGAGGGGCAAAATTGTTTAGGGTTATTAACTTATAAACTTGGGCTCTCTTTTTTTTCCTTTTTACTAAAACATTTCTTGCCAAAAAATTATAATATTATCATTTACTATTTATTTATTAATATTATTTAATAACATTTTATAGAATAAGTATAAGATATCTTGAAATTTATACTCTATATATCTTATAGCACAATTTCCAAGATGGGTATAAGGTAAGAAAACTTTATATCCATACTCTATCCTATAGGAGTAAGTTTTGGAAATTTTGTACTAAGATACTACCCATAACATTTAATATCCATCTAAAACCTACCAAATTGAGTAGGGTACAAGTAGGTACCTTGTATATAATATAAATAATATGTATACTTTATATATATTATTTGCTATTTTAGTATTAAACGAACATATATATGTTACATATATTACTTATATATAACATATGTATATAAATATATATATATATTTGTTATATATGTTAAATATATATATATATATATAAATAATATACATTGTTTGTTATTTTAGTATTGAATAGGTTCACGAGTTGAACTTGTAACCTGTTTATGGGATCTATTTATAAATAGGTTTTGCACACTAAACTTGAGCTCGGACATAAATTTTATCATGTTTAAACAAGTCTGACCCATTTATCTCTCATGTCATTTTTTTATATATATAAATCCGCTTATAATTGTGTCATATCGTGTTCATATTCACAAGTCATGTTCCAAATTGCCAAACCTATGTAAGAGATGGAGAGATTGCAATTTTAGAGAGAAAATTAACATTAATGGCTAAGTCAAGCAATTGGCTTCTTTTCTCTTGTTTCTTTTCTTTTTCTCTCCTTTTCTCTCCATTGATTTTGGATGTTAGCAAAATAGATATGTAAGGACAAGATGGAGAGATTGCAATTTTAAAGAGAAAATTAACACTAATGACCCAACTAAACAATTGGCTTCTTCTTTGCATAAATAGACATAATTTTAATTTTAATATAATAATTGCTTATTAAAAATTCTTTGTTCTTTATGTTTTTTACTTTCATTATTACAACATAGCTTTAGAGTCATTCAATGGCTATTTCTTGAGTAATGATATTCTAAGTGGTCAATGAAGAAAAGGTAAAAAGAAAAAAGGCTTCCTATTTAGATTTTTTCCATGATGGCCTCTTATGGAAGTATAAAATTAGAAACTAAAATCCAAATATAATAGTAAAAGTTTCATTGTATTCTATATTTTTCCTTTAAGTTATAAGAAATTATGTTGAGTAAAGATGTGTCTAGGTGCTCTCTCTCTCTCATCTTAATTCAGATTTGAAAGTTTGCAACTACCCCTCCATCAATAAATAAAAATTACATCAAGTTATAATTTTTTTTCAAATCTATTTTATTTTTTTATCATCCAAATATGGAGATCTTTCCCCCATTGAAGTCTTGATTTCATTCTACAAATGTGCAAGAATTTTTAGGTCAATGTAACCCATTTTTATCCAAAAAAAAAAAGTTTCCGTTTTCAATTTTCAAATTTTATCTTTAGTTCCATTTCTTTTTATTTATTTTACCAATACTATGTGCATGCGTATAATGTGCTTCAATGAATTAAATTCAACTCTCTAGACAAAAAGAGAGCAGAAAAAAAGAAAGATGTTAAGATGGCCAAGAGGCAATGATTTACTATTTATTCTCTTTGCTAATAGTCGATTAGTTTGTTGTTGTGTTTGGTTTATGATAACTTACCCGACATTTTTAGTCAAGATTTATTTGCATTCCCAAACCTAGGTAGCGAAGAGGATTTACCTTATTTAAGTTCATGTTAGAACTATTTCTAGAAAAATACTCTATCATTATTATAATTGCATTGCAAAAAGATTTTGTTAACGATTACAAATAGTTATATTTAAAAAACCATGTATAAAAATTGTGTAAATTATGCTATCAATAAATAGATCACAAGATATTTCTAAACAAAATGCAACTAGAGTGAAAAAAGTAACATAGTATAAATATAAGTATTCTACAATTTCTTTTCAAGAGGACTTGATAAGATTGATTCATTAGCAATACATAAAATATCATCTTGAAATCAATCAATGAATAATATACATTCAATATTGATCGTAAACATTGCTTTAGTACATCAAATTATACGATTTGTATTATCTAGTATCTACTAATATTTTATGCAATAGAACAAAACATATGAACATCGATAATAGAATTATTGTTTGTGGTATAACACGAAGAAATAATTAGCAACTTGACAGAATTTGTAAGTTAAATGTAGTTTTATGATGAATAAAATTTAATTTCATTATTTTTGTGAAAAAAAAATAGAAAAGGTAAAAAAGAGCTAAAAATTTTATTTATAGATTTCAACTATTATTTTTCCACAATAATAATTAGAAAAAAAAAAGGGAAGTATAACCAATCCAATCATAGATGGCTATTGTAGTTGCCATTTAAAAAAGATGCAAGTCCCAATGGGTGATTAAATATTAGATTTAAGAATATGCATTATTTAGAACTTGGTTTGGAGATCATGGAAGTAAAAATAAATAAATAAATAAAGTATAAACAATATTAAGAAGAATGAAAAATAGAATATTCTAATATACATAAAGATGCCATTAAAATATGAAAGTTGATATGTTTTTGACGTATGTTTTAATATGGTTAAAAACTAAAATCACGTGGAACAAAACTTAATCAAGATAATACAAATATCAAATGATTAAAATACAGTAACATCTGATAATAATCTTCCTCGCACATTACATACTATATTGTCAATACTGCTAGAGAAGAAGATTCTTATGTAAAAGAAATAGACAATTTTAATTGAATTCTTAATTTTTTTATTATTATTATACTTTATAAACTGTAAAGACGGCTATCTGATAACAAGTACATAAAAAATGTGATAGCTTCCAAGGATAGTAGTATTTGAAATTCCTTATAGAATGTGACATTATGCCCATAATAAAACTAAGAAAAAAAAAAAGTAAGGATTTTATAATAATATTTGCTGCTTCATATAAAGTTAACAAGTTCTTGCAATTTAGGTTATTCTATAATATTCTCAATATATATTTACTCATTTAACTTCTAAATTAAGCAGCCAGTATGACCCCAATTGGACATTTTAGCCCTTTATGAAAAAAGAAAACTTAAAATAACAAAAAATAAATAAATAATAAAAATAACAAAGACCTGGTAACCAAGAGCAGATGGAATCACCATCATCTCGATGGTCAACCCACCTCAAGTGGTGTTAGGCAAAATATTGAAATGAAAAAAGATTGTAGATTAGGTTGCCCTCTCAACCATGAAAATGTTTCTCTTCTTTTCAACGCTACCACTAAGGGTAGAGAGCACAGCCCATCTCTACTAATGGATTGCACCCGCCATATAAGCATCATCATCTGACTTGAATTGTACAACTTTCCACCTTTAGTCAATAACATAAAGAAAAAATAATTACTATTTAACCTAATTGATATTAAAATTTTCTCTTCATGGAAAAGAGATATATTCGATTTTTTTTTTTCACATCTTTGAAATGTCAATTTTATGTGTCTTGTAACCAATTACCCACACCAAAAGGAGCAAAACCCAGCATGGACTAGTATTATCCCTTTATCATTCATCAAGCTAATTGAGTAGTTAATCCATAGAATACTTTAAGTAATGATAAGCATACAAAGACTTTCAGTATTTAAAATATGTATGATCATATTATTATACACCTATAATTTTTCATGATTAGATTTTATGCCAATCATTTAATAATACATCATAACATACATTGCTACTAAAAATGTAATGGGTTGCTCCCATTTTAAGGGGATTCCAAAAGGTTTACAGAACCCCTGGGTGCAAATCCCTAATAGATAGGCAAATTTATTAATTAAAATAATTTGCTAGGGGTTATTTTAGCACATAGTAATATATATGACAAATACTAATATAGTATTTATATTTTTAGCACATTGATCATAATGAATACATCATATATAATATATACATATATTTGTGCATATACGTACAAATATGATTATTTATCAACGCTTTATGTACTACTCACATAATTATGATTATGGTTTTACAATTATACCATTAAGATTATACAGATAAAAAATAACCCAACTATGATCATAATGTCATAATTATACAGGGATATTGTTACTGTTTCAGCTATTTAACTCTAAAATTATTATAATCATTTCATCCAACTAAACAATTCCTTTCCAATCATTTTACAAATGCTACAGCTACAATTTACCCAAAAACAAAAGGGAAAATCATCAAGGTTCTAAATTTAAGCGGTCTCATATGTTCTGCAACCATTTGAACACCAACAGGAGCTGATAAATTCCCATGATTTCCCATTTCAAGACCATTTTACCAAAATGATGCCATGACCATCTTTGATTCACGAGTCAACGATCTGGTAGCAACCAGCTAGAAGATGTCATGGCCAATTTATCAAGATGATGATTACATGAATGTATGCACGGTTTGGTTGCGGCTCGGGAGCCAAAACGATAAACCTATTGTATTGATGGAAATATACCAAACATAATCAAGTTAAAAAGCTGTCATCGATGAGTTTGGAAGGAGTAATTCTTGTATAAACTCAATCTACATGAACCAAATGTTTTATACCTATGGATCAGCAGAGCCCACCACTTCTATACGAGCCCCACGCACCTAAAGGCTCAAAACACCAGATCCACCCAAGAATTTTCCATTCATAGAGCAGGTTTTCAATCAAATTACAATTGAACTTTGGCCATGGTGGTAACTTGATAGCTTCCAACAGTCCAAATGGAGAAAACAGCAAAACCTTTCTATTAAGATCGAAATTCAATGTGGATATCCACGGAGCAAAATTTGATGATACAATTGGAACACACCTGTTAGGAAAGGATTGCCATTACATCTGAAGCCCTTAGCACGATGTAATCCGAGCCATCACTACCCTTGAAATCATTGCCCACGTATTTAGAGTACATCACTGTATTACCAGGAGAAACAGATAATGATTTCCTATTCCCTTCTTCATCGAGGGGACCAGGCCCAACTGCAATTACCTATTCCATTCCAGAAAAAACAGGTCTAATTCCATATTTGAGCGATGGTAAAATGTAAGTGAAGACAGTAACTAGAGTTTGCACATAATAATTGTTGTTGTTCTCCAAGGAAGTACTTCAGAAAATAATATTCTCACCGTGCCAATGGAAGGTTTTTCCTTGCTTGCTTCTGTCAGCAACAACCCTCCAGCCGTCTTTTGCTCAGCCTCAGCAACCTGCATCCATTAAGAACACATATTGCAGTTATTAACCATGGAAATACACACGCATTCAGGAGATGTGCAAAATATGGCAGAAAAAAAAATTTGGATAACACGACTAAATGAAGAAATCGAAAGTTTTAATTACACATTTAATGGTATTTATATAATTACAAACGAAGCATTCACAAAGTAATGGCTAAAAACATGTAATATAATACGGAGCTAAGGTTGTCTCCTCTATCACCTAGACATATGCACACCTTGATCATCTAGCATAGGGTCAGGCTGATGCTACACCAAGCGTCATCTAAACCTAAATCAGATGAACTATGTGGAGGAGGCATGTGAAAAGGAATAGAAGTGAGCTCGACCTAAGTAAAACCCCATCCATATCATCATTACCATGACCAAGTCATCTCTTGTGGAGCTAAAGGAGTGGCGACATAAAAGTTGGAGCCCTCTCCTAGAGGAGTGAAAATGGGTGAAAATGCAGGTACAAATAAGCCTAACTTGTCATAATACACTGCAGTCAAAGTAGGGGATGCGAAAGGTGAGTTATCGCAATCATCTCTGATCTCTAGCTTAGCACGTCTACAATCTTGTCCTCTACCCTGGCCTTGAACGTAAGCACGTCGTTCCTGAGGAGACTGCAATGGTGGTGAGTTCTTCCGTTCATTAGCATCATCTACAGCGGGTGGTGCATCATCTAGAGTCATGCTCCTAAATCAATAGGCTACCCTAACTATCTCAAGTGCCTTGGATAGAATGTCACAATATGGCATTTGTGATAAAAGCTTAATGAAATCAACATGCAAAAAAAAACAATACAATATAATTAATTTATACAACATAAAACACAAGAAATAATAGAACAAGAAGATTAGATACATATCATGTAACCTAACATGGTATCGATCCAACCTTTGTACCGTTGAATGATTTCTCAATACTAAGCAGCGTACCTTAGGACTATATCGTCTAGCAAGCTATAGGTTAGAGCTAAATAAATGATCTAATGTCAACAGTTAACCAATTGTTCTACCTAAGCCAAGTGGGTGGTTACCCAATTTGTCTCAATCCTACTCTGTAAGTCAAGCTCATAGAATCATTGCCCTTGAAATCACTACCCTTGAGGGGTAGAACTAAGATAAATTAAGTAACCACCCACTCTACCTAGTTAGACTAATGGGTCAATTGTCGACATCGAATCATCCATTTAGCTCCAACCTACAGCTTGTCAAACAATATAGTCCTAAGGTACACCGCTTGGTATTGAGAGATTATCCAACGGTAGATAGGTTGGACCAGCACCATGTTAGATTACATGATACATATCTAATTTTCCTGTTCTTTTATTTCCTATATTTTATGTTGTGCAAATTAATTATATTTGTGTTGTTCTTTTCTACCTCAAATGCCATACAGTGATGTTCTATCTGAGGCACTACAGATAGCCAAGGTAGTTCGTCAATTCAAGAGTGTGACTCTAGATGATATACCACCCGCTACGAATGATGCTAATGAATGGAAGGATTCACCA
This sequence comes from Laguncularia racemosa, assembly GCA_037954665.1. Classification (NCBI taxonomy): domain Eukaryota; kingdom Viridiplantae; phylum Streptophyta; class Magnoliopsida; order Myrtales; family Combretaceae; genus Laguncularia; species Laguncularia racemosa. Next base: position 897,576 of record JBBMOL010000087.1, read on the forward strand.
CCACTACAACCCCTTAGGAATGATGTGCTCGCATTCAAAGCCGAGGTAGAGGACAATATCATAGATGTGTTTAGCTAGAGATTAGAGATGACCATGATAACTTACCTCCTACATTCCCTACTCAGAATGCAGTGTATCATGACAAGTTAGACTCATCTACACCTGCGTCTTCACCCATTTTCACTGCTCTAAAAGCAAGGTTCCAACTTTTACGTCGCCACTTCAGCTCCACATAAGAGACGACCCAATCATGGCGATGGTGCTATGGGTGAAGTTCTTACTCAGGTCAAACTCACTTCCATTCCTTTTCACATGCCACCTCTACATCAGCCTAACCCTACACTAGATGATTAAGGTGTGCATATGTTTAGACAATAAAGTAGGAAACAACCTTAGCTCCGTATTATATTACATGTTTTTAGACATTACTCTATGGATGCTTGGTCTATACTTATATTAATACCATTACATGTGTAATTAAAACATTTGATTTCTTCATTTAGTTGTGTTATCTATTATCTTATATAGTCTAAGAATTCGAAAGTTGCTAAAATCTATTAAATGATATATTCTAGTTATTGTCTTCGAGAATTTTACTCCTATGCGACTATGAATGCATGGATGGATCATTGGGTTGATGTATTAAATGTTTTTGTAACATTTTTTGGAGTGTTACTGCAAGTAATCTAACTTTTTTTCCCCTACAGAATACAGATTACAGCAGCATTATTATGTGTAAATAGTAGAAAAAACTTGGCACTTTAATTGCTCATTTCAATGAATCTTGAATTAAAATTAGCACTTACTATTATTATATGTATATATCAAAAAAAATATGGGCACTTCAAGTGCCTATTTTATTTGAGCTTGAACTCAATACAATCCTTAGGATGAGGAAAATAAATAAAGAATTCTTTTAAAAAATACAAAAACTATTTCATTCTAAATTAAAACAGAAGAATTCAAAATTAGATCGATGGAAAAATTGGTTACAAAGTCATTATAAGTATGATTTATCTTCTATCATATGGTATCGCCTAGTACCACTAAAATTGTGAAATAAAATCACTCAACAACACATGAATCAAAATCCAAAATTAAACAAAACTTATTTAAAGAAAAAGAACAATTAATTCATTACAAAAATTAAATGGATTTTAATCAAATTCATTACCTAAATAAAAAATATAACTTCAACAAATATAACTAAAATCAGAAGTTAGAGTTTGCCTAAAATGGCATGTCAAGTGCTGAAGTTAGTTGAAACTCAACTAAAATCGACACTTGAAATATTAATTTTAGGCAAAGTTACTAGTATATTTCTGGCATTATTTTCCCCATTAGTACATTTGCAGGAATATTTTCAAAAATAATATCATATCTCTCCTTTTCCCTGACATGTTGGCTAGTAAAAGAAGAATTTATGATAATTGGAAGTCCACAAAGTTCACTTGGATTCTATTAATGAAACTTGACACAGGTACATTCAGTAGTAACTGACCTTAATTAGAACCCAATCATTCAGGGGTATGAGATCTTTTACATCGTTTGTGTCCAAAATACCAAGGATGTCATCCTCCTTTAGTATAAGATGCTTTGAACCATTGAACTCCAATTCAGTTCCAGTATACTTGGAATATACCACCTGCACACCGGTCTGGATGTGTTGGAACCAGAAGAATCAGCAATCAAGTATTCATTACATTTCAAAAGGGCTTCGTCCCCAGAAATGTCTATAAAATATGGGCGATGAGATTACCTTCACACCGATGTCAATTTTTGTCTTCCCAATAGTCTTTCCATCCCCTAGGGCAACTACTTCACCTCCTTGAGGCTTTTTTTGCACTGTATTTGGAAGCAATATACCACCCTCAGTCTTCTCCTCTGCATTTTTTATCTTCACCAGCACTCTATCACCAAGGAGCTTCATCGAGGAGTACTGTATGACATAGATTCATACCAGAGATGTTCCAAAATTATAGATGAAGATAAGGGAAGATGGCACTTCCTTGACAATGCAGATTCAAGCCACAATACAGTAGAAGCACACACTTCATATACAATGTCCACCTCTCAATCCAAAGTAATTAACAATGTTCGACCCCCCCTTAGGATATTATCATCTTCCACTACTCGTAAATAAAAAGATCATAGGGGACCTTCACCAACAGCAAAAATTACTATGCCATGTTCAAATGCACATTTTATGCAATTCCAGATAATATCATCAACTTCTCAGCAAATAGTGGGCTAAACATCATCATGAGCATAAATATAATTTGAAAAGCTACTCAACCACTAAAGTGATGTTAATTAAGCAAAATGCAAAGGACACACTTTTCAACATTGCAACCTGGATCGAATGCTTTTCGGAGTCTAGATCTATGACATTAATAGAAAGCATGTCCCAAGAAATCATGTGTAAATAAAGTACAACTGCAGAAAATGCTGTCCAAAACATTCTTTAACATATTTAGCTAATCTCTATAATTGTTAAATAATATAGTAGTAATTAAAAGATGTGATCCCTAGTAGTTTTAGGCAATAGATGTTGGGAAGGTACATTACTATTTAAAAATATTAATAGGAAATTTTAAAACAAGATAAAATCATTGTCCTTATTTTGCATTAGCAATCAGGATTGTCAACCACTCCAATTGGGCATATGCCTATCATCACCTCCAATCATCATCAACCACTAAAAGCTATTAGTTATGAAATCTTTTGATATTACACACCAAAACATGTTTAGCAAAGTGACTTTGGCAGAAAACCAAAGAATGGGTTTATTTCACACGGAACAATTTCTACATCCTTTTAATGTTTGCAACTAGCTCATGTTTCATTGGCAATCAAAAGTAGTGGAATTAACCGGTAGTATTAGTAGTCAAAGATGGTGGAAAGATAGTTGTGGTGATCCATGGAAAGTGTTAGGAGTTGACGTCAATAAACATTTCAATAATTGAAAAAGATACCTATTTTCTTAAAGAAACATTGCAGCAATTGAACTGAATCACTGGAAATATGAACAGCACTATAATGTTCATGCGCTGGTTAATCTAGTGTACACAAGAAATGATTTTGGTTGGAATTATATTCAAGACCTCACATAATCTAGATTTTTTCCTTTGGTGAAAATAGATATTATTATTATCCAATGTATCTCCTTTCTCCAGTTCAGGTTAAATTGTCCCTGAATCACATACACCAAAACTCAGTTGCATCCTTTCTATATCTTACGATTTGACACCAATAACAACACGACTAGTTAAATTACACCACATAATAAAGCCAGTGATCTTTCAAGAACTAGCACTAGAGTCAGCATCATTTCTATACCTTGGGAGCAACCTTAGTGGCAGCTCTTACTACCAATCCCCGAAGGGACCTTCGGGACGAAGCAGCAGCCTTCGATGGATCAACCAATAGAAATTTCACGGTTGAAGGCTTAAACCCTTCAAATGAGGGCACAATGCTAGCCGAAATCGATGGTGCTGTGAGCTGACTAGTAGCCATTATCGTGCCTAGTAACAAAACCTTGTCAAATAAACAAAACAGAGCACATGCGAAACGAAAACAAAAACTAAAAACTTCATTACCAGAAGATTAACACTGAACAAAAATTACAAATTTATCAACACTATTTCTAGACCCAGATAGTAAAACTGAAAAAAGATTACAAATTTATCATCTTCGCTCGATTACTTCATGACCCAGATATCAAAATTGGAAGTAGCTCATGACACAGATAACAATTATAAATTCAACGTCTTTTTCTCGAAGACTTCATGACCCAGAAATTGAAAGTGAGTAAAGATTGCTATTTTATCATACTTACCAAAATTTATGCAGCTACAAGGGGAAATTTCAAATACTGAAATTTAAAGTCAAAAGTTGGATTACCAATCAAAAGAGAGGATTAGTTGTTGGATTGCTGTGGAGGTAAATAGAAGTCTGTTAGTGTTTGATGGTGAAAAACCCTATGGGATTATGGAGTAGGAGTGAAGTGGGGCTGATGAAATTATAAGAGTCCACGAGACTTCTGGAAATTTCACTTGCGTTAGAAGGCGTCTGCATCTACGGGTCCCAAACTGGGGTTTGCAAGGCAGATCGCTTGCACGGAATCCGGGCGTTGGCTGTACAGCTACATCAGAGCCGAGAAACCTAATCCGTCGGATTCTCGATTTTGCGCAATTTGAGAAAATTAATACCGGGATTGAATATGAGATAATAATTAAACTTTTAACTAATTAAAATAAAACATTAATACTAAGCAAATTATTAAAATAAGGTATTTCATTACTCCTAAGGTTATAATATCTTAAATTGAGTTAATGTAGCAGATGTATTGAATATGTGGCCATTAGTAGGATGGATACAGCTCAATTCGGTATGGTATGATCCATTTCTCAAATTGAATATTATAGTTTGACTTTTGTTTCCTAAATCAAATCTATCTATATAGTTCACTTCGCAAACTTTAAAAAAAAAATGATTTAGTTCAGTTTAATTTATAATTTGAATCATTTTTATATATATTATTATTATTATTTTAATATACAAATTAATAAGTTATAAAAAAATATAATTATCATAAAAATTATTTAATTTTTTTTATATCATTCACTATCTTTAATGTCCATTTAATGTATTTAAAAAAGTTTTATTATCTTTCTCTAAATAATTCTAAATTTTACATCAGTCATTAAGCAAAAATCTAAAATAAAAAAAATAGCGAGTTACTCAATAAAAACTAAATACGATGAAAATTTGAATAAACGATATGAAATAATCTTTTTTTATATATTCTCTAAATTTTTCACTACTATTTTCTTTTTCTTTTTTACTTATTATGGTTCGATTTGATTCGAAACGGTTTGGTTTGGTTCAAAACAGTTCAGTTCAATTTGATTTAATTTGATACACAATTTCTTTAACCTAAAAATATAATTCAAACCTAATTTATAAATTGATTGGTTTTTTTTTTGTTCAATTTTGGTGATGGCATGGCTAGTTATTTATAGGTGAGAAAGAAAAATACATATAAAAAAAGTAAATAAAATTATAAATAAATTAAAATGTTAAAAGAGAGAGAGAAAGAAAGAAAGAAAAAATAAAGCAACATAATCACTTTTTTATTTTTCAATTTTTTCAAATTTATTTACTATTTTTTGGTTTTTTCCTTTTTCACTAGTAAACAAAAAAAGCCATGTTAGCACCACATCGGCACCATATGTTAGATAAAGTGTCATGTCAATTAAATTTAACAATATTCTAATAGCCAGATAATAGGATCTCTTGTTTGAATCATGTTGTTTAATATTAATCTTTTATTTTAACTAATTAAAAGTTTAATCCTCTATTTAAACTTCATCCCAAATGTTAATCTCATTCGATGTAATTTTCCTATGTATTCTACATATCCATAGGTTTCTAGATGAATATTAGATATCACAAAATCTACTCCAATATAAAGTTTTTGAAAACTACACCTATAGAGTAAATTTTATGGTATGTCCAAACAACTATGTGTCTTCTTCTAACATATTTTCTAAGAAATGTAATTAAACTTGAAAAATATAAAAAATATCAAACTAACTCACTAATATGATAATCTACTATCTTAGATTAATGCTCTTGCTAAACAATTTCCTTATAAATACTTGGTTCATGATAATCAATATGTTTATATTTATAGATAAATCTATAATGTAATTATTCAAAAATAACTATATAGAATAATCAATTTTTTACTGTAAAGAAACCTTATTTATTATAAGTCAAGGTAATTTACCATTAAAAAATACTGTTGATAGTTTCTCGAAAGTTATTGAAGATTTCATTTATTGTTAATGAATCTTATTTTTATTATAAATCAAAAGATTCTATTGCAATCATGGAAGTGACTATGCCATATAGTCATTTTTAAAATATTTTACTATAGAATTTTTCTATATTGATTGAAATTTAAATTTTTAAAGGGATATTAACTTCAAAATCAAGTATTGTGATTTTAGGTCATTACAATTTTTTTTAAAGAAAAAAAAATATTCACAAGTTCTAGAAGATGCCTTGAAAGTCATAGAATTTGTAGGATATAAGTTTCAAGGTTGTTCGAAGGAGCATTAGAATAAATACAGATTATAAAAAATTAAAATTGATTAGAGGATACGTTATAGGATGGGGGCTTTAATCCTATCCGATTTAAACCCACTTACTCCTAAGATGTATGCCATTTGGATTGTCTAGTAGAAGGCATATATAAATACCATGTATTTTTTTTTTAACAATCCACAATGATTATACCTTAAATGGTTCATATAATTACTAAGTTTTTATTTATTTTTACTTATCAACATATATTATACATTACATGTTATTCCAATGGGATGGATCAATTTTAAATCCTCCCAACTCCCGGAGAGAGAGAGAGAAAAAAAGCTCGTATTTTTTAAATTAAGTATTTAGACTTTCATATCTTGAAAGGAATGCTTTTAAATCCTTACATGTGCTTTTTTTGTTAGATAAAAGTCAAATATGATAAATAAATAAATAATAGCACTATGTGTATGAAAATATTTAAATTTAAAATGTAAAAAAAAAAAGATAGTTTTCTTTTTTAGTTCTATGTAATATGTTTTAATTTTAGTAAATTATTCCATTTTTATCAATAGTAAAATCGTCATGTAGAAGAATGAAAGCACTTTTTAAAGAATTGGAGGTCTAAATGATCAATTTGAAAAAAAATAAAAGACTTAAACATACATAAAACAAACATAATAGAATATAAATATATATATATATTTATAATTTATCCTTCTTTAATTAGCTTTTTAAAGCTCTAAAAATATTAAAAAGATGAAATTAGCTATACCTTTGCACCTCCTCTGAAAAATAAAACATTTAAGATGTAATTTAGAAGTGATGATAAAATTTTATCTTTTCAATGGATTTTTTTTTTCTTTTGAGATAGTCCATTTAAAAAACAAGTAAACTTATACTCTTGATTTCTTATTTATACTTTCTATCTCCTTCTTCAGCAAGCACCATATATACCATAATCATTAGTCATTTCTATAATTATTATTTATAAATTTTATTACATTTGATCTAACTAGTATAAAATATAAATAAAATAATATATTCTATAATCAAATTTTATAAATAAAAGATATATCTGATAAAATGACGCTAAAAGTAAAATAAAGACAAGAACATATTAGTAAATGACCCTCTTTTTCTTTATTAAAGTAATTCACCCTTTACTATTTTCCTCTTTTTCACTTCTCATAAAAAATAAAAACATACGAATTCTCTCTCTATTACTCCTTCCATCGATGCCAAATAAGGAAGATTGAGATTGGTCTCTCTCTTTTTAGTGTTAATTGCTCTGTAAATCCTAATCCATGCTTGTGGATTTGTGTTTGAGAAGTGAAGGAATTAAGGAAGATATTTATGTATGTGTGAGGCTTGTAGATAGTGCACGCATGGCATGGAAGAGAAGTCATTGCTTTCCATTTCGTAAAAAGACTAGTAGGTTTTGATCTCTTCCACCGAAGAATTAGACAGTTGGGATCCATTATGAAAATAGCCTAGTAATAGCGTTGGTAATGGGATGAAAGATTTAATTTGGGATTTCAATAAAAGAGAGATAAACACTATGTTCTAAAAAAGTGCAATCGATGTTGTTTTAATAAAATTTTAATGATGTTAATTTTTAGCGGATCAAACAATGAAGTTTGGAGATTTCTATTCAAAAGCATTTTAGAGTAAACCTTAATGAAGTATAAGATTAAATTTATGAATTTTAGGTGTTTTAAGATAGTTTCAAACGAAAGATAGTTTATCATAGCAAAGTATTGGTCGAATGCCGTTATGAATTTTGAGCCCTCGGATTACTAGCATTTTTTTCTTATGGGTCGATGATCAAATCTTTAAGGCCCCAATCGGTTGCCAAGATATCATAGTTGATCAAAACCTAGTAAATGCTTATCTTAGTTATGTTATAAGATCTAATCTTATTGATATAAATAGAATTATCCTATGTACTTGATTTGATTTTTTATTTAATATAGTAAGAGTTTAAAGTACTCTTTATCCAAATATATATAATATAACATAAAAAAGACGACTAAAGGTCTACAATTCAAAAATCGTGTCCACTTAGGTAAATCTAATATAGTGGTAGGTCCTTATAGCATAAAAAAAAAGAGAGAGAATAATTTAGCCTTTTTTTTATCACTAATCAAAAGTTGGAAATTGGGACAAATAATAAAATTTCAATACTATTCACTTTACTAAGCACTAACTCAACCTTTTTTAGTTCCTCTTAAATAACTTTACAAAATTTTCTTATATCTTAGTTTATCTGGATAATTTTATAATAAGTATTCTATTAATGGGTGTTTCAACATACTAATCAAAACACCAAAAAAGGAAATGTTACAAAATGTATTGCACGTTTTTATAAAAGGGAAATAAGTATATAAAAATGTATAATATTTCTTTATTTGGATTAATTAAGAAATTTATCCGGGCGAGGGACTGGGTTGGGTGGGGACAGGAAAGGAAAGAACTGCTCTCACTTGGTTGATAAAGCAAATAGAACTTTGTTTTTTTTTTTTTTTTTTTTGTGGGGTAAATTAAAGTAAATAGAACTTTGTGTAGGAATCTGACGAGTGGCGAGTGAGCTCTAATAGTAACTAGCTGTAGTCTGGCTGGACTGTGCTGCAGTGTTGTGTTGGTTATGGGTGCGGAGTAAATGGTATGGTTGGGAAGCATCGAGGAGAGTGGGGGCTTTGAGTGAGTAGGACTCTTAGCTGACGCGTGCTTTGAATGCCTTTATCGTATATCTATCTGAAGCTTCTTTGTTTGGGGCAACATGTTTGCTGACCATTACAATGACGTCAATTTTTAACTTTATTTCATGGACCATTGCACCATACCTAAATCATTTTTCATATATGAAAGCCAAAGCCATCGGAAAGCAACTCGCTTTCTGGCTCATCAGGTGAGGTCCTATATGTTCTTATCTAACTCTTATATATATATTTATAATTTTATAAGGATATGATAGCGAAAATATTAATAAATATAAATTGTTCAAATGACCTACTTAAAAGAAATAAATATATTGAAATTTAGTAAATCCAAATTTAATTAAATTTTGATATATTGCGTAAAATCTCCTCGTAACCAAGAACATTAGCACATGTTTGCTTAAAGATAATAATTGAAAAAAAAAAAAAACAGTAACAAGCAATTTTAAAATGTTTATCATGTTTAGTTTCAGCTTCAAATCCTTTTTAATATCTTGAGGTTTAATACACACACACGGTACTCTATTTTTAATCATGTTTGAATTATATTTCAATAATTGTGTCACTCAATTATTTCTAAATGATTATTGGTTTAAGTTTTACGTGAGTAAAACGATATTCACAAGTCCATGAGAATTCAACGAAAACTAATCAAGGCAGCAGCATGGAAGCGGTGTCCGCCCCAACGCCGAGGAAAAATTGACCAGAAGAAGCAGCAATTGAAGCTTCCAACATTCCCCTCCATATTAATTCAATATTATTTCATTTTATTTAGTTTAGTATTTACCGATATTCTCTCCCTTAAATTGAACAAAATATCCACCAATAAAGTATTGCATTATATATTTTGAAGGGATAAAAAATGGACACTTGTTATCATACTAAATTAATTACTTTTTGCATTTTTATATACTTATAATTTTTTCCCGTAAAGTATGCAATTACTATGGAAAATTTTGAAAAAATTCCTTTTTTTTTTCTTATTTTTAACAAGTAAATAAAAATACCGATTAATAGAAACCTTATATATATATATATATATAAGTAATGTTTATAATAATTGTTAATATAGCCTTGAATCCATGGAGATGTTTAATTTCAGGGTAAACCTTTTAGAATAGTTTAAATTTTAAAAGAATCCTATTGTATATTATATTGGCAATCTGTTTAGACCAAAATTTTATATTTTTTCCTTATGATCTCATTAAGAGTTAATTATGTGAAACAAATAATATTCGATTGATACGTTGCCACAATTCTTGATCTTATTATCAAAACCTTTGTTCTAGAAGCGATTCTAAGTTCTCCATTTCATGATGATTTTTTCTAATGCTTTAAATGTTATTGAAGATTGGAAACCATAGTCATCTCTAAGTGATATAATGAATTGTGGATTTTAATTAATTTACTATTTTCAATCATGATACCAATTATCATGATAATCTAGATTAAAAAACTATCTAATTTAAAATTTTAATTTAGTAAATATTCAACTAACTAATGCATCGGGTCATTAGTTACCAAGTTAAAAAAAAAATATTTTCTCATGATATATTATGCACTTTATTTATTTTTTAAAATTATAATATTAAAAGGTATAAAATCCCTTCTCTTTAACGTTGATAAATAATAATTACATGTCACAGTGCTTTGGGACATAGAGAATAAAGAATTCTAAGCAAAAACAGCGCAAGATCTCAAACATTTAAGCACGAGAATGACATGACGCACATGTTGACTTGGGTATCCGTGCCTCGAACTAAACCATGATTCTACGCGTACAAACAACGAGTGTCTGCGCACTCGCCTGATTCCATCACTTGCCACCTGTACAGTCTTCTTCCAAGATCAAACGCGCGTCTTTTGACCACAACACAGCCTATGCCCTCTTAGTCCAAACACACGCACACTTAACGCACCCACACACACGTATATATAAGAGAGCCGCAATTCACTTTCCGTAGCAACAAATCACTCAGCGAACAACAGCAAACAACAACAACAAAAAAAACATCATTTGGACACAAACCCAGATTTCCTTTCCTCAAAACAAGTCAGCCCATTAGGTCAAAATCAAATCTCGACACCAAAAACACTTTATTACACTATTCAGTCCAGTGCTTCTGTTTTAAAACTCCAAAAATGGTGAAGAGGACGATGGAGAATAAGATCAAATCGGAAGGGAGAGATGAATTGAAGTTTAAGGGTGTTAGGAAGCGTAAGTGGGGCAAATGGGTATCCGAAATTCGTCTACCAAACAGCAGAGAAAGGATTTGGCTAGGATCCTATGATTCAGCTGAGAAGGCAGCGCGTGCATTCGACGCGGCACTCTTTTGCCTACGTGGACATAGCGCTAAGTTTAATTTTCCCGGCAGTCCACCGGAGATAGCCGGTGGCAGGTCACTTTCACGGGCCGAAATCCAGGTGGCAGCAGCTAAGTTTGCCAATTCGGGTTCAGACAGTTCCTCGGCCCAGTCGGCCGGATCCGAAAGCGAAATGGATAGTCCATCATCTTGTGTTTCTGAGGAAACGGTTCAAACGGAGAAAACGGAGAGTGATCTGTCGCTGGATATGGACGGTTCGTTTACAGATCTTTTGGCAGGTGCAGGTCCAGGTCCGGATAATTTCGGGTCGGACTTTGGAATGCTCCTAAGTTTTGATGACTTCCCAAGCGATTATTTTGGGACAAATAATGAAGCCGCTGATTTTGGAGAAGAGACTTTTGATGAATTTTTGGGGCAAGACTCTTGTCTCTGGAATTTCTGAAGAAAAACCATATATCCCTTTTTTAATGGATATTGGAACGGATTGTACCCATTTTTTTGTGGACATCCTTCCACTTGTGTAGATGCAATGTAATGTAAAGCAAAGCATTTGTTAATTCTTTCAATTGAATTCCACGAGATTTTTCCTTTAAGATGATATCTTGGCATCCACGGCATGGTTGACCCTAACTCGGCAGCAATCCAAATCTTATAGCATATCCTAAACTCCTGATAGTTTACTTTATACATTATTCCTTCTTTATCTGTAACTAATTTATACAGAACCTTTATATCCTTTAATATCTTTGTAACATTCAATTTTAAAACATCATCAAAATGCTACCAAAACAACAAGTCGTTAAATTCAAACAGTGATGAGACTTGATGTTCGAATATATGATTAAAAATCTATTCATCAGCAAATATCCCACCAATCTTGAAGGTTGTTTATCACTGCCCTTTAGATAAATAATATGGACTTGTGAAGTTCCATGTGTTTTTCAGGTTAACTCACCGTGCTCCTATGTAAAATAAATAAATAAATAAACAAATAATGATCCATCCTTAATTTCCATGTGTGTTATCAACTTAGGTTGGAAGTTTCTCAATAGCATATATCATGTCTTGTACTCAAAGGATATTGTTAATTTGTCACTTGTCCTTATCTGGCAATAAGGCTGATTCTAATCTCTTTTGTTTCTTGAAAACAAGCACACATGTACACACAAAAAACATGTTGTAATATGTATGAGTCATTGATCTTATCACCAATACTAATAAGTTGTGTTGATCATCTAACCATCTCATTCTTATTTTATCACTAGTATTAACCGTCAAGCAACTATGTTACTGCATCCATAACAAAAGCATCATATGCTAGTAATGTCACCCATGTACAACTTGGCTGTTGAAACCCAACAATGTCACTTATCATGCTTTAAAATCTAAAAGACGACGATAGTTCATTGCACGTTTTACTTAAGTAAGATATACAAAGTTTACAATTAACTATATAAATTTTTAATCAAAATTTAAAACTTTGAAATCATTTAGTTAAGTTTACAAAACATTTGATAATCTACTCAATTTAAATTATTGCCGGTTAATATTAAGTCATCTACTAAGTCTCAATGCAAATATAAGTTCTAGAGTCTATTTGAGTGGCTTGGTTAGGAGTTGAACCGGCCTTAACCCAAATTCATTAAAATATTTATTTATTACTATTTAGTATATTTTATTATTATAATATCAATTTTCCATGTCATTTCCAAATAAAAAATGAATTTACGTGTCATAAACGCTTTCTACCAAGTTTTTCCTATTTTACAAGATCAAACACCTTTTTTCATCAACTTTAATTCTCAAACTTAATTTCAAAATCGGGTTTTGTGTATTTGATTTTTTAAGATTTTGATTTCAAAAATGAATTTAGCACCCAAAAGTCTATTTGGAAACACCTTTAACTTAAATCTTGGAAAAAAAGCATGTTTTTTGTTGAAATTTATGACTCAAGATGGATTAAAGAGCAATTTTTGTCAAGAACAACTTGAATGTTCTTAAAAACATTGAAGAACAATTTCTATGAAAATTTTCTAGAAAAATACTAAATACACTCATAGGTTTTAAAATTAGTTGCGAATCATTTCTTAAACATCTCTAATCACAAACATGTATCAAGATTATTCAAGAAACCACTCCAACATCAAAATCACTAAAAATTAGAAACTTGAACATGCTGAAAAATCTGGAAATTGGACTAATTTCATCCACATTCAAACACTTGTGCACTAAAATAGTGATTTTTGGTTCTTATTTCACTATATACACATCATATATCAATTTCCACATCTCCCTACCCTAAAATCAACTTAAACCATCAATTGAGCATGCCACAACATCCCTTTACTCAAATTAAACAAAAATCAAGTATAGATCATCATTGCAAGTGGCGGCATCTAAAATAGAGATACCAAATTGCAATTCTTTCATCCTTAATCGATTTTTAACCTAGTAAACCTTGTCTAAGCTCTAAATTAACAATTGAACTTCAAGTAAACCCCAAAACCTATTCCAAATACAATTCATATATGTTGGAAATTCTATAAAGCAACCTTTAAGAAGTTATTTGCACACCTAATCACTAATTACACTAAATCCAACATGCCACTCATTATATACTTATCATTTAAACTCGAATCATCACCCAATCCACAAATTATTATCCAAACCATCAATTTGACATGCTGTAACATTAAAATCATAAATCAAAGCAAGAATCAACCATGAGACTTCCTTTCAAGTGGTGACATGCATATGGGTATTTTATTTTACAATTTTAAGGCCTAAATTCATTTTTAATCTCTCAACCTTATATCCAACATCTAATTTAGCATGCTCACAACTTCCTTAACATTTGAAATCATCAAATTGCATCCTAAATACATCTTGAAGGTGACAACTAAACTAGGTTTTGGGTACCAAATATGCTCAACTTCATGAAAGATTCATCTAATGATCTCAGACACTCCAAAACATCATTAAACACCACTTTAAGTTTAGTTAGTCTTCTTACCTTTTAAATAGCTTAACAAATTCCTTTTCCCAAGGATGAAATGCCACTCACCAAAGCTCTAAGTGGTGTATTTCTGAACTCCAAGACAACCTTTTGCATCAAAACCAGCTAATTGGTATCTAAACTTGATATTAGTGTACTAAAACTTACTTAATCTTAACAAATCACCAACTTACCTTATATAATGGCTTATCCCAAGATTGAAACCCCCCCAAGTGTTCTTCACTTTGATTAGAACCTAAGAAAATCAAGATAGAAACACTAGATTAGTAACTAGATTAAAAGATAGTTAGAGTTTAAGCTAAGGAATTAGGGTTTAAGATGGAAGTTTAGGGTTTTACCCTAAAAAATTTAGAAAAAAAGGGAAGGAGGGGCTGCCTAGCATGTAGCAGCACATGGTGATTAAATGGGGATGTTCAAAACCTAAGGTTGATCCTTGTGAGCCCCACTAGCTTGTCTCAATGCTCTTTAGTCATGCATTGACAAATGTCATTCCTTTAGAACATTTAAGGCATTTTAAACTTCCTATCACCAAATCAATTTCTAATTAAGCTTATTAACATTCTAATTTTTCAAATTGATTATCTAAACTCAATTATTATCATCTCTTATTTAAGTTGGGTATAGGGAAACTATGGTTATTTTTAAAAAATCAACCTTTAAACCTCATATAATCACTCTTAATTGACTTTGAAGAATTCCTTATGAACTTAATTGACTTGTTTAATGATTTAGGGCATTGATTAGGGGTAAGAGCCTCTTTTTAAGTTGATTTTTATAAAATCGAGCCTAAGGAATGTTCATTTTAGAAAAACTTGGCCCTAAACTTTATAAAACCTTTTTTAAATGACTTGAAATTCTCTTTTTAATTTAATGACCATAATTGTCAATTAGGGTTTTTCATCATCGCAATTAGTTAATAAAAAACTTGCTTACTCGCAAGTAACACATCTTATTCCAACACTAATAACATATATTGTACTATATATATTGTATGGCTCATCTGATCCCAAAATGTGAGGTTGTTTGATCTTGTAACCATTACTAATAAGTTATGTTAGTTATCTGATCCTAACATTGACACTAAAGTCATCTCAACCTCGTTTCACCAATAGCATCAACCATCAAGCCATTTGTCTACTGCACCCATAACAAGAGTGTCTTAGACTAGTAATGTGATGTGTTCATGACTTTATTGGAGAGACTCGGCAATATCATAGCAATTAACTAATCAACAACTAGTTTACTTGCAAGTGGTAATTCAATTCCTAAACTGCAAGGCATTTTATCTTGAATGTCCCATCCTGAATAGGCGATGAGTGCCCAATCATTACCACCACTTATGCTACTCTTGGCATAGACTCAACCACAAGTAGCAAAACTAAGGTCGATAACTATTACATTCACTTTTCTCTAATCCTATAAACACAACAAGCAAGTAATGTTATAGTCATTAATCACCTATACTTGTGCATTTTCTAAAATAAATTAATTTACTTGTGAAAGGCCTTTTGGCAAGTATAACAATTGTATAGTGTAGTATAGCAATGAGTATAAGGTCGGTATTCATGAAGAGCTTGTAACTAAGTACTAAACTATAATGGTCTTACTCTAAGGCAAGTGAATTAGTTTTTGGATTATTGAGAACTAAAAGTATAAAACTAAACTATCACTAAATCAAATGCCCTAGCAACACAATAAAGGTCTTAGGATCCAGAGATACTAAAAATCACACACAAATTTGCAAATATATTTTCATGTGGATGAATGCAATGCTCGAATAAATAATGAAATTGACTATTCAAGATATAACTAAACTCATAAGAACTTACCAACTGCCTAGATCAATAAAGATTTAATTATAAAATAAACCATCCTACTGAGGTGGATTATATATAATTATTAGCTAAGTAGTAATTTGCTAATAGAAATTATGGATCAAGCACATTTCTAATGTTCTCAAACCATATTTCCCCGTGTTAAAAACGTAAGCTCATTAAGTTTCGTAAATCCCAACGTACCTTTTCCAAAAACCCAAATTATGCTTATTATCTTTTTCATGCTATGTATGCCGCATTAGCGAGATAATCAGGAAAGTTTAGGAAGTGGAAAGATGAAAAATCAAATCAATCAAATAATGAAAAAGGGGATACTATGGCGCACCACTTTGATGGGTGGGTTCCGTGGTCCTTCAAAGTAGTGTGGCTTGCCATCAAGGTACCCCATAATAACTCTCCCAAGTGGAGAAATCAACCTAAGTGGTGAAAATTTATTTAGAAAAAAAAAATGTAATCAATGTTAGGAAACGTGAAAAAATTTCCTTTTTCATACTTTCTATCGTTTATCAAGCTGGATCACACTCTTTCTATTGTTCATCTGTTCCTATCTTGTGTGTTCAAGTTTCAAGAGCTACAGGTATCTTCTCATATATCAGGTTATGATTAATCTTCTCTGTGATTTGGACTTGTGCCCATATATAAATCACCACAAACCATCTTGATTGAAAAAAGTAAAAATGAATTTTTGTATGATATATAACCGAGTGCAATTAGAAAGGGTTGCTAAGATAAACCAGTATACAACATTTCTCTGGTTGCCATTAGGGACTCACCAGACCATTGCCAAACTTATGTAAGCACTAGCATTTTCCGATGCAATCAATCAAACTTCGCCAAAGTGTGTACCAACACTAAAAAGTAAAAGCTCTATGAGCATAAGGCTTTGCAATCAAAAGCCAATACTCGTGTGCTATTTTATCAGGAGTGACGATTCTAACTCAAAATCTTGCACTGGGGAAGAGCACATGGGGGCGAGAACCGTTTAACTTATCATGTCCAAGTCAACTATTTTATTAAGAGTGACAACTCAGGCTCAAAATCTTGCATCGGGGAAAAGCACTAGGAATGAGAACCATGCAACTCTATTGATGCGAATAACTTGTCATGTCCAGGTTAACTATACTAAATCAAAAAAGAAACTCAGGTATGTCTGAAACTAAAAATCCAAGAAAACCACCCTCTAGTGTACTTCTGTACTCTTACTAGGGTGTGGATATATCTTTGCTATTCAATATCAGCCATTGGGAACTTCAGCAGTTCATTTGAAAATGACGGACTTGAAAATTCTTGTGTTTTGTTAGTTCTTTTTTCTTCATCCTTGCCTCAGTTGCTGCAACTGCATCAATTCTTTTCTTGCTGCAGCTGATACCAAGTTGAAAACAGTCTTCCCTCTTAACAAAAGCTGTATGACCAGCTGGAGAGGGAACTGGTTCCCCATTGGTTCTAACAATATCTATATCATGTCCATTGTCAAGTTTGACTCTGGGAGTATGATCAGACGACCTGAATTGTACTGTATCTTCGAAAGAAGCATTGACTTGCTGCTCAAATCCATATGGATCATTTTCTGCTGGCATTTGATTAAGATCATTAGTCAGCCTGATTTCTGCTACTCCAGGTGATACTGATTTGACAGCATATGGTAGCACAGCACCAGCTTCAACGAAAGATTCAACTCTTTTGGAAGGTGAAGTAGCATTACACGAATTTCCTACAGGAACTTCACCCTGTTTGTGATTCAGGTGGCATGACGATTCACAACGGTTTCCATCTGCCTTATCAGGAATGGGAAATAACAATGGATATGGAGCTACGTATACTGGAGCTGTTTGTAGTGGAGTATTTATCAGGGGATCCTGTACTTGGAATGGATCAGGCTTAAGTAAAGCTGGTATGATAACATTTGGCAGAATAGGTGGAGGAATTGCTGGACCTTCTTGGGATTGGCCAAGAATTGGTGATTGAAACGTTGTTGGCCAGAAAACTGGTCTAAATGATCCATTATACAAAACCATTGGACGATTTGTGAGTGGCATGGGAGACTCTGGGCATACCGCCTGTGGCTGAGCTGAAGTTTGTATTATCTGTGGCTCCATGGCCTTTGCAATCTGAAAGAATATGCAGAATATAAGAAACACAACAGGATCAACATGAAACATTTCTCACCAGTAGAATATCTTACCTTTTCTTTTAGTTGGTTATTAGTTGTCTCCAGCAACTGATACTCATTTAAAGCAGCATCCCTTCCCTTCTCGATAGACAAGAAATCACAATAAGATTCCAGCATGAATCAGGAGCAACAAATAATATAAAGGAAAGAATATAAAAATCAAAATGTGAAGTGTGACTTATCATCAAAAGTCACTACTATGGTAATAGCAAAAGCACCTTCTTTAATTCTTCATTCTCCTGTGTTAGTTCTGCAGCTTTCCGAGTCAACTCCTCACATAAGGCCTTAAACAAGAGAAGAGGTATACATTTAGAAATTGAAAACAATAATGGAGGAAACTGTCTCACATAGAATTAAGTAATGTGCAGATATTGACATAGAAGCCAAAAATTCCACGTGAAAATTCATCTAACAAACTATAGTCATTTAAATGTATGTTCTACAAAACATGCTCCATATAGTGCAGAACGAAATACATTCTCTACACCATTATAAGTATGGCTTTCACATGAATCGCCTGACACCACTGCTGGTCCATCTGCCAGTCAACAGTCTGGTCCGGTTGATTAAAAAATATATGTATTCGATAGATATCATATAATGTAGCCATCTAATATGATATGATAAAACTCTGGCACTTGGTAAACCTTCAGACCATGCAGTGCAAAAGCATGATTAGTAAGTTAAAAAGCTTGCTCATCTGTCCGGAGTTCTTCATCATTCTTTTCCCCTTTTCCTACAACAGATGGATTATGCAGAGACATTCTACACCATAAGTTTATTGTCTGAAATATGCTTTATCCAACATACATCAAAGCATGCCAACTTACTAAAGATCTATGTGATACCTACCTTGGTCAGTAGAATATAAGATGGAAAGGTACTAGGAAATCATATGTGCAGATATATTCCGGACACAAAATGCATGTGAAAAAAAAGGGGGAATTCTCCTTGGTACAAACACCGTCAAAGTGGTAACCAGAACTCCCAGTTGATTGGACCAAGTAAAAGGGTTTCATAAACCAACCGAATAGAAGATAAAGATATTGCCCCTAGAATAAGGTTTGCCTTTGAGTTTACTCTGTCAAATCAATAGTGCATAAATTAGCAAGTATTAAATTGGAAGCACATAGAGCAGCTAACCTGTCGACGTCTAATTGTTCGCCTAGCTGACTCCCTGTTTGCTAACACCCTTCTAAGTCTCTTCTCTTCCTGTTCTGCCTAAATTAAAATAGTTCCGGTGAATAATGACCATAAATGCACCCAAAAGAAAAAGAAAAAGAAATGCTGGCATAAGCTACATCACCTCAGTCAAGGTCTGCTTTGTCCGGCCACCACCAAGTGATGAATAACTCATTGGGCAGATACGATCTAAGGTATAGGATCCAGCGTTATTGTCAGGTACCACGACCTTGAGAGCAACATCTTTACATGTTTTTCCACGTTGCTGAGTCAAGATATCACAATCCTGCCACAACCAAAAACAATTTTCAAGCCCTGCACATATCATGTGGCTTCATGACCCCTCAAATTCAGTTTATGTGACTTGTTAACCAGTTTGTATAAGGAAAATAAACATTAGTCGAGTTATCCACAGAAGCACAGTTTTGATAGAAGAAAAATTATTATAGAAGTGCATGACAGCAAGCTTAAGGAGATCTCTATTGCTAAAAGGGAACTCGATCTCAAATCCTATTTGTTACCTCAGCAACTGATTTCGAATTCCTCATTATAACTTAGAATCTAGTCTAATAGAAGCTTAATCCTATTTACCACAATCAAAAGCTTAATCTTCACTTTAATAATAGTTAAATAAAAAAAATCCTAAAATCACCACTATTTATTAATGTTTCTTTAATAAGAAGATGTTAATGAGCATGCTATGACACTTTCCATAAATTACAGTAATCAACATTGAAAAGGGTACAATGTTATTTTTTTTGAAGCCTTTAACGAGTGTGCGGTCTTCTTAATAAAAAGGTGTCCTTATTTATAAGCAAACCCCAGCCACAATATTATCCATTCCTCAGCACACGAATCCCGTGTTCCTACGAATTTGCATAGGCAATACTAATACTCAAACATTGGGTCATTACTATAACCAGTTTGACCATAACAAATTTAAGCGCAATTTAGAAATCCGATGCTTTGATGGGGAAAAGGATCCGGAATGGAATGACTAGACTATAAAACTAAGAATTCAAAAAGCAAAATGTTATTTAATCATCGAATCAGGATATTACATTTCAAATTTAGCGTACAACAAATATGATGTGACTTTTACTGTCACGTGTATGTCGGTTCAGTCTATCATCTGATTGATACTATCTGTCTATGGTGGTTACTAGCGTCCCGTAGATAATTGAACGAGTGCCCACAAAGTAAATAGCAAATCAGCTAATGAAAATGCTTACTTCTATGACGTGTTGGGGACGCGAGGACACTGAGTCAAACGGTGTCAACTCGGGGCGACTCGGCGGGGATTCACTCTTGACTCGTTTCCTCGCTATTTTACCTTTATCCCTTATTTTGTCCGCAAACTCAGAGCCTCTCGCTTTGGCGGCGAACTGAGCCAAATCGGCCAGAGTCTCAGCCGCCTCTATCTCGAAAGGATCAGCCGGTTCCTCCGCCGAGCAGCACGACGGCGACGACGAACACGACACCTCAAATGACCTCTCGGATTCCATACTGCCCGCAAAAGAAAATCACAATGCTCCAATGGATGGCCATGTAACGTCACACATCGAGAGAGGGAGAGAAAAGAGAGGGAGAGAGGGAGAGAGAAAGAGAGTAGTGTAATGTAATGTAAATGCAATGGTATTGATTTGCCCACAGTTTGTGTATGAATGCCACGTGTCAAGTGATTCATGCTACAGCATGTAATGCGTGGAAGTTCTTCGGTAACGGGAACTCTTCATCCAGAAGGGCAGCAGTAAACGTGACCACGAGTCACAATTCAGGCATTCGTGGTAACTAACTGATAACGAGTACTTTTAAATTTAAAAATAAATAAATGATGCTTACATTGAATATTCATATAAACTTGTTCACAAATGATAAGCGTCCGAGAAATTTTATTAAAAATTTAAAATTAATCAATAATATTTTTAAATGCCCTCGGAGAGTTGGAACTTAAGTTTTGAAGTTTTTTACAAGAGAAACTGATCATACAAGAATCGATACCGGATTAAGAAAATTAATTAACTTATTAATTATCTATTATTTTTCAAATTATATAAAGAAAATCGAAAAGTTGTTTAAAGTTTTAATACTATAGATATAAGTTATTTTCTTAATATTTCTGTTTTATAAAATTTCTTAAAGATATAAATATAATCCAAAAAAAGTTAATAAATTGTAATCTAGGTAAAAAGTTAAAGAAATAAACTTTTTATGATTTTGTATATATATATTTTTATTAATTATATGTTTAATATTATAAAAAATATATATTTTTAATTTAAAAAATGTCACATAATTTTATCTAGTAATTGTTAATATGACAAAAAAATAATTAAAAAAAAAGGAAAGTTACTTTTATTAATCTAAACGAGACGCCTAGCTATAGTAAACAAGCAACATGCAAATCCCCTTAGCCAAGTTACCATATTCTGCCACGTATGATTCTGTCATGTGAGAGAGAGAGAGAGAGGACAGGAAAATGGGCGGCCTGCGGAGGACACAAGACAAGTTGGTCGCTGTGGGTGAAAAACATGCGATGGGTCAGGTGAAGAGTTGACACGTGGCGTGTTTGCATTGCTAACTTTTTTGGGTCCCGTTTGAGGTTTTATCGGGTTTAGGGATTTGTCCAACCACATCACGTGAGGAAAAAAGGACCTGGTAATGGTACTTCCGGTTTTCCTCGCCAGAGAGCTAACAGTGACGTCATAGAAAAACGTCACTCGATTGATATTTATTGCTTTTAATTGCTATTTTAAATTTGTTTTCACAAATTATATATATATTTAGATAATAAATTAATATTTAAATATAAAAATTTATTTTACTAGATCAAATGTATGTATGTAATTAATCAAAACATATTAAAAATAAAAAATTTGAAATAACAAATATTTATTGATCTTATTATGATATGCTTAAATACATAAATTTTATCATAGAGTCTTGGGACATATATATATATATATATATATATATATATATATATAACATTTTATAAAACTTTTTTAAAAAATATTATGATCAAAATCTTATAGTTGACAAATATAATCTAATAATCTTAAAATATTGTTTGTCTTTAATGTAAGTAATGATTGGAAAGTGGAGTAATAACTAGTCCTATAAGTAGTGATTAATAACTATATAAAATACTAAATAAAAATACAAAAAATAATTTGATCTTTTAAAAATGGAAATTGTTGTCCATCAATTTCAATAGAGAAATGAATTAACCTATAAAACACAAAGAAGGTATAAGTTATGGGGCGTTATGGGCTACTTAACAACCATATAAAATACTAAATAAAAATAGAAAAAAATAATTTAATTTTTAAAAAATGGAAATTGTTGTCTGTTCATTTCAATAGGAAATGGATTGACTTGTAAGACATAAAGAAAGTATACGCTATGGGGGTGCTAGGGCAGTACAACATTGCCACTTCGATGTTTAAGTTAGAAAACTTTTGAAAATTAGGAGATGATTGGAAAATATTGTAATAATGTTTCAAGGTTTGATCCTTTTACCAATAGGCGGCTTCGAACATTTATAGGTAGTGGGAGAGTAGGCAACTCAATTTGTAACATACTCTTTCTGCAGTTGACTGGGTTAAGGGGTTGTGGCTAAAGAGGCCAAGGTCTCGAGTTGGCTCATGGCCAAGCTTCCTATGTGAGATAGAACATGGGCTTAGATTGGGCTTGGGACCATAGTTAAAATGGCCCATCAACGTTTACCCCCTTCTCTCTTTTGTGGCTAGGCAACAAAGAGAGTATGCACCAAATAAGCCATTAAAATACATGTGTGGGCATAAGAGTTGATATAGGGGTTTAGCTTATGATTTTGAGCTGCAAATCAGAGTGGGCATAGTGTTTGAGTTGTTTCGGGGGTGCTGATGGTTTTGGTAAAACTGTCATACCATGTGTAGTGGCAAAGTCTATTTTCCGTAAAGCTGGATTGAAGAGGTGTAGCCTTTGAGGTTGTAGAACTGAAGATGACCTCCTTAAGGTGTGTTGGTGAATCCTAAGTTAGGATGAAGAGGTATGACCTGTTTTGGGAAGGTGAAATAATGGGGAGATTGTCCAGGCATCTACCAATTGGTTTCTTAAGGAAGTTTCAATTTAATTTGTTTTTGGACACGTAAATTTAAGAGCATTAAATGTTGGTGAACATGTGTCAAAAGTTGGTTAACTGGCTTTGATATGGTGGTTATGTGCATATGCATCTTGATTGCTCCTTTTAGTATGGCACCATATGTCACGATCTCATCACTCGAATCATTTCTATTTGCATGCCTCGGTGTTCGTACTTGGCTATAAATATTTAAATTGAATAGAGAGAAATGGCTTTACTTTTTTCTTCATCAAAGTACACTAATTTCTTCAATTTAAATAAAAGCTTTTTGATTATTTTCCTTCAACCCACTTTCACACTTTTCTTCAACCCAAAATTCTTCTAGGTATGTTGGACATCAAATCCAATTCTTCCCTCACCATCATTGAACAAGGGCTTGCGTTGGCATGGAAGCCTGAGAAGGCAGTTCCATGCCCCGCCCCTTCGCCATCTGGCACCCCCCCCAACTCTTCCCAAGAAGTAGTGGCTATGATGGTAAATGAGGACATTGTGGTCTACTAACACAACGGTGATAGTGGAAGTAGGTAGGTAAATGGCCATTGATGAGTTTCCAAAGGCTGTTTATGATGATAATGGCGAGGGCGAGAGGTGTTCGGCATCGTTATACGATGGTGTTGTAGTCGATGGTGACAAACCTAATGACTTTCAAAGCAAAATCTGAGACAATGACATCAAAAGCATATCCTTATACTTCAAACCTATGCTGGAAGGGTAGCGGGTGGTTAAGTCAAATCTGCTCAATAAGGTTGCTTTGGTTGCAAAGCGAGAGTTTTTCATATACTATAAACACTTCGAATTTGAAGTCTGGTTGTTGTTTTCATAGTTCCAAAAGGCATTCTTCATTACCATTGGGTTAGCTCTTGTTATCTCGTTCTAAATTCATTTCAAATCCTAGTAACCTTTGAGGTTTTATGTATAGACCATAGGATGTGACCCATGCCTTAGCTGTTTAGGTATTTTTACACTATCAAAAGGAACAAGTCAGCAATAGGTTGGTATTACTTGACTTGTCAACTAAAACACAAGTTGTTTAAAGTTCTAGCCTCTTCCATCCACTGATAGAAAGATAAATTTGTTAAAATCAAGTCGAACTATGACCTCAACTTCTAGACAAGATGGGTGCTTATAAGCCTCTTGGAGAATGACGGATGGGTAGCTAATTTTCTATTGAGGCAACTGGGCAAACCATAACAATTTTACAACATTGAGATGATTGTTACCATACAATTTGGGATTGGGGCCATCTTAAAGGAAACAAGAGAGAAGATCCCTTCCAATGAGAAGGATGGAGCATATGAGGAAGGCAAGGAAGACAAGGAGGATGAAAGTATTGTTTGCTCCCTTGTCACTATGCTAATGTGGACTAAGCTAGAGAGATCTGCTTGCTAATTGGTTCATGGGGAAAAAGGCTCTTATCGGCTTATGCTCAGCATGTTGCTCTCATTTTCTTTGGACGTAACTTTTTTTCAATTTATTCCCTTAATGTAACTTCCTCTTCTTTGATTTTTATAGGGATGTAGTTAAAGAAGGAAAACATTGCCTAACTTCAAGCCTAAAGTAAGGCCTTGGCCAAGGGTAAGAAGGATGGTTAAGGTCAACACGACAAGACTGGTACTCCCTAACCAAAGGAAAAAGGAATAAAGATCAAGGAATTACAGTCAATTTAGGGTAAAATCCTTGTGATAGAGCCTATCGGCAATGGCAAGCAAGTTAAAAAATCTATTATGCCCCCTAAGCCTAAGAAAAGGTCGAAGGAAAAAAGATGCCATAACTAATTAAAGGGGGTGAAGAAGGCTCCACTAGGGTTAGCCAGTACATCTTACTTAATGAGGACGTGGTTAAGGACTCTTCAGCTAACCACACTCAGAAGTGAAGGGTGGAAGCTAGCTTGAGCATTGCAATCTAAGTTACTTAACCTAGTAAGGCGCTTCAGGAGTCATCACCTTAACCCGATATAATGCATGGGTGGTCCTTAAGCCCGAACTCCTTGTCACGAGACCCGATGTACATCCCGAGTTAGGATGTGCAAACAGGCAATAGGAGCATAGGAAACCCGAAGTTATACCACTATGTGATGTCCCATGTAGTCATTCCATTGGATCGAGGTAAGATCGTTGCACTAAGGTGCAAAGTTACAAATGACAATGTGGAGACTTTAGTGAAAACCTAGCTATATGAGGTGCATTTCCCTTATCTTCTTTATGCTATTATCCCTCGATCTTATTTAACACTATGCTTTCTTTTACAAATCGACACTCTGGTAGCAATGCTCTGCTATGCCTTATAAGAGGAGAAAAGAAAGGTATATGCTCTTCACCTTGACTATGAGGATGTTCGGATGAAGAAACAGTCCTTCTTTAACTGGATTGTGGGTCTATTGTAGAGGGCCTAGGATGTTGAAAATGTCGAGGTTTCTTATCGGAAGAAGGTGGCCGACCTAGATGATTTGGTTAAACGGAACCAAGCTTAAATGGATGAGTTAGGATGGTAAACCAAAGCCACTGTTAGCAAGAACAAAGCACTTTAAGACAAGTTGAATAAGACTTGGAATGAGAGGGAAGAGTTATTGAAGAAATCTAATAGCCTTTTCAAGTATTCATTTGGAGTAAGAATGCAAGCGGGCTGAGTTTAGGATATGTTTTAAAACCTAAACTTAACTTAGTTTCTAATAGGGATACCCAACCTTATAGGTTTTTTTTTTTTTTTTTGAACCCAAACTTGCCTTAGTTAGAAAAAAGTGAACCTATAACCTAACCCGACCTAACCCAACAAGTTGCTTCAACTTTTTTTTTTTGGGTCAATGCTTCAACTTATTTTCATCTGTCATTCTTATAATTTATTACTAATTTACTTGTTATGCAAAGAAGAGAGATATTAAAATCTTATGAAATCTTATTGTATGAAAATATAATATATATTATATTAATTTGTGTTCAATCATAAGAGATTAAATAAAAAAGAAAAATTAAATTGCTACTAAGTGGACTTTGGCGGGAAATTGCAAATGATATTATATAAAGACACAAAAATAAAATAAAATGTATTCATTAAAAATTATATTATTAATTTATTATTTAAAAACATTGTTATTTTTATTGGGTTGGGTTTTCCTATCGGGTTTTTCCTAAATCCTATAACCTGATCCTAAACCTTATAAAGTCAAACCTTATGAGGTTTTTATGGGGTAGATTAGTTAAGTACCCTATTACGACTCACCCTGATTACATCCATAGTTTGGAGCCCTAAGTGAGTTGATGGTTTTAAGGCCGTTGGTCAAATACTTCAAGGGTGGGAAGAGAGAATATAAGAAGAAGATCATAAGCTTGGAGAATGACCTTAGGTGTCATCAAGATTAGATCGAAGAGTTCAAGCAAGAGGTCGGCTCGATGAGGTTAAGGGTCCATGAAGAAATTATGAATAGTGATGAATAGGTGAAGTTGCAAGTGAAGGTGTATGTGACATAGCGTATAATGTGAAATTGAATTAGGTTTATATCACAAACCATTGATTCTGTGAATACTCGGAGTTTGATCTTCAAATACCACTTGATTATGAGAATTCCTAGGTATTTGGCATTCAAATTAAAAAATTATATGAAATTCAAGAATTTGGGAAGAAATAGATCAAAGATAGCTCACAAAATTTGATAATACTAAATCTAAATCTATCTCATTGCCTTAGGGCATACAACTAATAATAGGTACAAAGTTGTAAAAAATAAAACATAAAAAAAACTATCAAAAATAAAAACGGTTAAAAAAAAACCAAAAATAAAAATGCTTAAAACTTAATAACACAAAGTAAATTAAAAGACAAATACAACACTACAAATGAAATTTAAAACAGATGTGTTTATAAAAATTTATAAAGAATCTAAAACCTATCAAAAATAAAAAAAATTACTCGCTTGAGGGTCTAAATGAAGGAATTTGCCCTAAAAATAGTATAGCTCAGCACCAAAGGTTTCAACTTCTTCGAGTTAGCTAATTTCCTTCAATATAAAGTCTAGAAATTAAGAAATCGCGACTAATCCATTTCTGTCCTATTTAACTATGTAAATATTTGCTAGTATCTTTACCTTAAAGTTGAATCTTGAGGGGATGGAAAACAATGACAATGCTCCTATGGATTCTAAAGCCCCTACTAGTGTTGTGGATAACACCATCGACGTAAAAAATAGGGCTAAAGGACACTTTTGATGACGAGGTCCCCCCTCCTCCTAGCTCTGATCCTTTAGAGGATCTTATTTCTCTTTAGGAAATTCTTATCAAACTCCTTAAGCCGGTCATGAGTTGTAAAAAGGCTGAGGCTTTAGAGGATCCCCCACTCTTGCCTCTAACAACAACTTTAATTTTTCTTTTTTTTTTTCTAGATTTGTAGGGATTTCTTTGTAATCCATTAAATTGGTATGCTAACCCTTTCCATGTAAATTGAACAAATTATTGAATAAAATCATTATTTTGATTGTGTCTCCTTTTTTTCCATTGCTTGTTCTTTTTATGTATACAATATTTAATGTGTTGCTTTTTTTTTTTTTTTTTTGTTTACGGTCATCTTAAGGTTGCTCACCTTTGTTTATTATACTTTGGATGTCTAAGGTTGAACTTAATTGACCAAGTACTTGGGAGTTTTGTCTACCTTAGTAGACCTGGTTTAGTTAAGACCAAAATGTCCTATCCTCGCGTAGGGCTAACCCGTTTGCCCACCTAAGGTAGGGTCATCCGTCACTTTGGAAAAGGTTAGAAAGGATAGTCATCCTTCTTCCCTCAAAAGGGGTTATGGGGACTTAGCTAATAGTTTATCCATCGTAAAATTAAGAATATTAAGAGCTTCATAGAGCTCATTAGATAAAATTTCAGCATTTGGGCTTAATTTTCTTTGTAGCCAAGCTGTTAGATAGAGATCAACATAAACATTTCATTTTTCAATAGCTTATTCACAAGTGAATTTCATTGAAAATACAATTTGAGATTGATAGCATTCCATGTTACAGGAATTAGCTATCTATCTATCTTTCTAATCTTTCTACTCTATATGCACCATGGCTGGGTCTTCCCAATTAGGTGCCAATTTACTATGCCCTTCTCGCGACCTTATGGCCTCTAATTTCTTGCATACTAAGTCTCCTAGTCTAAATGCCTTGTATTTTACCTTCCTATCATAGCATCGCATTGCCCTTTATTGATAAGCTGCTATATGAGTGTTTGTTAGGTCTTTGGCCTCTTCAATCGGTCTAAATTTGCTTGTAAACCAATTTTGTTCATCAGTATATCCATTGCCTATGTGTGCGCATTAGGAATCTCTAGTTTGATTGGTAAGATTACTTCTAATTCGAAGGTGAGCTTAAATGGTGTTTCTTCTATTGCTGTTCTATGAGTAGTTCGATATCTTTATAGGATATAAGGGGGCTCATCTGCCTACCTACCTTTTCCGTCATCTACCCTTTTCTTTAAGCTATTTAAGATGGTCTTATTCATTACTTCGACTTGGCCGTTGGACTGAGGATGAGCTTTCAAAATATAATGGATTTTGCTTTCTTTCTCTAAAAAGAATTCTCTAAACTTCCCATTGTCAAACTGAGTTCTATTATCAACAATTAGGGTATAAGATGTACTGAACCTATTAAGAATGTTGTTAAGAATGAAAATTTCCCTACTCTTTTTTGTTATCTTGGCTACTTCTTCTGCTTCCACCCACTTAGTAAAATAATTGATAGCTACAATGACGTACTATCGTTATCTAGGGCCTTTGAAAAGGAACTCAAGATATTGATCTCCCATTGAGCGAAAGGCTAAGGGCTCACGATGGGTAGGAGATTATTGCTTGGAAGCTAGTTAATAGGGGTGTATTTTTTACATTGGACGCATTTCTTAGCTAACTCCTTAACATCTCTTTTCATCACAAGCCAATGAAAACCGAGGTGAAGAGCTTTGACATATAAGGTCTGGCTCTTAATACAATTACTATGCACTCTAACGTGTAGCTTGTCTAGTACATACTAGGCTTCCTTTAGCTTTAAACATCGGAGGTAAGGGAGGCTGAATCCCTATCAATAAAGCTGGTCCCCTATGAGTGTGTACCGAGCCACTTTGTGTAAAAAACTTCCTTACCTCTTTCCTTTCACTTAGAACGATGCCATCCTTTAGGTATGCAATGAACGAGTCTATACAACAAGGCTTTATCAATGTAGATCATAGTTCAAGGCACTAGTACAGTGGTTAGTCAATGATTTTATTAGGCAAGTATTCAACGAACACCTTTTCATCCAACTCAGAAAGGCTGGTCAAGGTGAGTCTCGATAGAGCATTTCCCTCGAAATTTTTAGCTTGTAGAACTTTCGTAATATTCCAAGCTGAGAATTTCGCCCCGTGCGCTTATATGACCTCTAAATACCTTGTCATACTATTTTTCTTGATTGAATAGTCCCCTTTGACTTGTTGAACCACTAGTTAGGAGTTTCAGAAGACCTCTAACCTTTAAGCTTTGACTTCTTTTACTAGCTTCATCCTTGTGATGAGGGTTGCATATTTGGCTATGTTGTTGCTGGCAAAGAACTCAAGCTTCAATGTGTAATGTACCTTCGCTCCATATGGCCCACTTAAAACCAGTCCTACTCCACTCCCCCCTCAAGTGG
Source organism: Laguncularia racemosa (assembly GCA_037954665.1). Taxonomy (NCBI): domain Eukaryota; kingdom Viridiplantae; phylum Streptophyta; class Magnoliopsida; order Myrtales; family Combretaceae; genus Laguncularia; species Laguncularia racemosa. Next base: position 927,682 of record JBBMOL010000087.1, read on the forward strand.
ATGATTGTCAACATGGAGAGTCTACCTTTAAGTTTCTTTATCATTTGGAGCCTTTTCTCATGTGGTATATTCCGCTATGAAATTAGCTAAGCCTTGTGCCTTAATAGCGTCCTTTAGCTAGTATTGGACTCCGTATGTACTTAATTGTAGGGCATACTTAACTATTATCTCAAAAGCATTAAGCTTTTGTAATATTTAGTAAAGTGGTTGATCCGTTAAGATGATCACTTGATAGGCCTCGAAATAAGGCCGAAGCTTCCTTGTAGATATTACCATAGCTAAGGAAAAAATTTCCACCTTAGAATACCTTATTTCAGGTCCTTGAAAAATGTGACTAATGTAGTACATAAGCTTTTATTGCCTTCTATTAGCTCAAACTAAAACTGAAGAAAAGGCTTGTTTAATTATGAACAAGTGTAAATACAACTTTTCTTTAGGGACTGGCTTGGATAACACTGGAGGAGTGGTAAAAAAGGCTTTCAAATCTTCAAACATCGCTTGGCACTACTAAGTCCATTAGAAATTTGATATGTTCTTCAGAAATTTGAAGAACTCTATACACTTATAGGCTAACTTGGACACAAACCTACTCAGAGCGAAAATTTGCTATGTAAGGCGCTAGACATCCTTAATTGTTCTCAGGGGCTACATCTTTAGGATAGCCCAAATTTTTTCTAGATTTGCCTCTATACCTCTGATAGTAACCAAGTATCCCAAAAACTTTCCTAAAGTAATCCCAAATATACATTTCTGCAGGTTTAGCTTTATGTTGTACTCCCTTAGGGTATTAATGGTTTTCTAGAGATCCTCAATATAGTCATTAAGCTGCTTAATCTTAACGATCGTGTTATCCATGTAAACTTCCACGTTCCTCCTAATCTATGGTTTGAACATCGTTGTCACCAAACATTGATAAATTGCCCCCATATTCTTTAGTTTGAAGGGCATGATGTTATAGCAATATGTGCCAAAATTGGTAACAAATGAAGTGTAGACTTGATTGGGTTCATGCATTCTAATCTGCTTGTAGCTTGAGAAGGTATCCATGAAGGTTAGGAGGGCATGACCTAAGGTTGAGTCAACTAAATAGTCAATCCTTGAGAAGGGAAAATAGTCCTTTAGGTAGGCTTTATTTAAGTAAGTGAAATTGATGCACATGTGCCACTTTCCATTAGATTTCTTAACCAACGCATAGTTAACTGGCTAAGTAGGGTAGGGTTCCTCCCTCACAAAATTAGCTTGAAGTAACTTCTACACCTTTTCCTTAATGACTGCCTATCTTTCAGGGGTAAAATGTCATTTCTTCTATTTGACCACCTTGAAGGCCAGGTCAATGTTGAGATGGTACGTAATTATCTCTGAAGGGATGCCTGGCGTGTTTGATGGAGACTAGGAAAAAACATCTTTGTTTGACCGAAGGAAGTCGATGAGGCATTGTTTTAGTTCGACTGACATTGACTTTCCCACATGTGTGGTTTGTTTAGGTTTACATTCAAGTTATGTGGTCTCGGTTTCCTTGGCCGACTCTCCCCTATTACCTAAATTTTCCTCTAACCCAACTTTGATCATAAGAACCTCCCCCCTTGTCAATACATGTAAGTAGCATGATCTTGTTAACTTCTAGTCTCCTTGGCACATGCCAACTCCTGTTTTGATAAAGAATTTAGCTTTCAAATATGTTGTGGAGGGGACCATCTTAAAGGCATTCCGACTTGGTCTCCCAATTATGACATTATAGGAAGACCAACAATCAATTATGAGGAAATCAATGAGTTGTTTAGTGACGTTGTTGTCATCACTAAGGTCCATGGGGAGGCAAATTATCCTTGTAGCTTGGATAGGTTGATTGTTGAAGCCATATAAATCTTGGTTGTATGACTTCAATTTTGCCTTGAGCTTTGGTTTCATTTGGTCATACGTCAACTTAAATATGATGCTCATCGAACTACCGGTGTCAATTAGCATTTTTGGGACTTTAAAGCCATCGATCTAAGCTAACATGACTAGAGCATCATCATGTAGACTCTGAATGCCCTTCAAGTTCTTCTCTAAAAAGGAAATAGAGTTATCCACTCTAGGTTTCTTATTATGCAGGATCATTACCAGCAGGGGTTGGGCATAGGCTTTATTTCTAGAACCGGGTTGCCCCCTCAGTAAAGGTCCTCTAATGATGATGTTGATTACATCATTAGGGTCCTTGTTGCCTTAATTAAGGATAGAATTTCCCGCTTTTTTATTTGGGTGGCTCGTTGCCTCTAAGTTAGCCTATAAACCTCTTCAGGGCGGTTATTAATGTATTTGCAAAGGCACCCCCTTTTGATGGCATCTTCTAGAGTGTTTTTTAATTGGACATTGTCTTCTATTTTATGTTTTATGTCTTTATGGAATTCACAATATTTATCTGCATTCCTTGGGGGGGGGGGGTGGGGGGTTGGTGGGGTAGCTTAGGCTTTTTTAGGCTACATTAGGATATCTTTGTTATAGACTTCAAGGAGTATTTGACCTTTAGGTTAGTTAAGGGGTATGATTATTTTTATTCCATTCGTGAGATGAATCTTTGTCATTCCTAGGACCAAGTTGATCTTTTAAGTTGGGTTGATTCTTATTTTCTTTCTTCTCATTCGATCTAGTTTGGCTAGCTTCTTTGCGAGCTTTGATATTATCTTCTATGGTAAGGAATTTTGTATCTCATTTGCAAAATTCATCGAAGTTTTCGAGTTTATGTTTAGAAATGGATAAGAAGAAGTGTCTTAAGGGTTGTACCCCCATGATGGTAGCATTAAGGGCGATTTGCATGTTGAAGTTGGAAATCTCGAGCATGGTTGCTGTAAATTTAGACAAGTAATCTCTAATGGATTTATCTTGTTTCTGGCAATTAAGATTAAGGCTAGAGGAATCCTTCACTAGCATCTGGACAGGAAATGTTGATAGAACTATTTACCGAGCTCTTTGAAGCTAAAGATGGAGTTCGACTTCAAATGGTAATACTAAGTTCGAGCTGGCCTCTTTAAAGTACTTAGAAAAGCTTTGCAAGAAATTACATTATTGTATCCCAAGAGGCGCATTTAGGATATGAAATAGCTGAGGTGATCCCTAAGATTGGTGGTATTGTCGTAAAATTCTAGCATTAGGATATGGATCTGAGGGGGAAGCACCTCATCTTAAATCTCCTGTGTAAATAGAGATCAAGTGATGGAGTACTGATCTCATGAATCGGATTTATAGTTATTACATAGGTTGGAGAGCCTCTAAATCATGTCTTTGAGCTCCTTAATATCGACTTCATGTAAAGAACAATGGGAATGCACCTCAAATAGTTGTGGCTATTGAGGTGGGGGTGCTACTTAACTATGTGAGACAGCAGGATCGGATAATGGTGGCAGTATAGGTGGTGCTACATGTTAGGCAGTCGTTGGAGGGGTGAGTAGAGGAGATTGGTTGGACACTTGATTGTTATCATGTTCCCTCGGGTGTATATGTAGAGGATAGTGTTGTTGTTGTTGCAGTTGGTCTACTCACGTATGAAATTGAGTGTTTTATGCATGAAGATTAGTGAGCATTTGCTTCAAACAAGCCAACTTATCTTCTTTGTCTTGGGGGTTTTGTTGATGTAAATTTGTTTGGTGGAGTGTTTGGGAAGTTGAATTGTTAATGTTCTTGGATTTAGATCTAATACTGCTAGTCATGGTTGTGGCTCGCAAAAAGACGGCACCAAATGTTTTTCAAGTTATGGGGGTGCTAGGGATATCTAGCATTGCTACTCCGATACTCAAGTTAGAAAACTTTTGAGAGTTGGGATATGATTGGAAAATATTATAATAATGTTTTGAGGTTTGATCCCCTTACCAGTAGGAAACTTTAGGCATTTATAGGTAGCACTGATATGCAATTATCATTAGAGAACGTAGGATGTGTTGTAGTTGCATGTCCGGGGTGTTCAAGTAGTGGAAGAGTGGGTGATTCAATTTGCAACGTGCCCTTTTTGCAGTTAGCTAGGTCAATGGGTTATGGCTAAGTAGGTCGAGGTGGGCTCATGATTGAGCATTTTATGTGAGACAAAATTGGGCTTGGATTAAGCCTAGGCCCATAACTAAAATGGCCCATTAAAAGAAATATATATTTTTTTATTTTCCATTAATAGTTTAAATGATCATTAACTTTTACCACCCACCATCAGTTTCTAACATTATCTCATATTATCACTTATCACTAGAGAAGAATAATAATTGTACTCGAGTGATCATATTTTTCAATTAATTTTTTTTTGAATAAATAAATGAAAAAAAAAGATGGAAAAAACTTTTTCTTAAAAAAAAAAAAGAACCTTAAAGTTGAAAGATTAACTTAAATTAGGAGTGGTCAATGAGATGAAGCTTGGTTGTCAATGAGATCTCAATGGTGCTTGATGGATAAATGGTGGAATTGGTGGTTTTTTTTATTTTCTATCAACTTGGATAGTTGAAGAAATGGTCTGGATTGCAATGATGAGTGGGTCCCGTCTTAACAATGGAGATCCACTAGGGAGATAGAACTAAAGAGACAGATTTCAAAGAAGAAAAATTGCAAGTGGGATTGAAAAAAAGTGACGGTGGAAGCTTTATCTTAGTAAGAGAAAAGGGAGATGGCCTCATTTATGGTGCAAAAGGATAAGGAGGTACATGAGGAATCAACACAAATGTGTAAGCGGAAGATATTCAGTGTTGGTATGATTTATAATAGGACTTATTATCTCAGCATAGTGAACTAATTAATTCCTTTTTTTTTTCTTTCCCTGAGATTTTAAGATAAACATGTCATGTCTATCATAGAGTTGGAAATATTGTTTGAACCCATTCCGATGTCTAAGAAATATGGAAGAAAATTAACAGTTTGAAGGTCATAGGAATCTAGATGCATAATTATTTCCTTTGAGACATTAGAGCAAATTTGGGAAATTTATATTTACTTGAACAACCATTCGGTTTTTAATTATAGTATAGAATAATGATAACAACCAATGTTATAAGATCTAGCTTGGATGGTTGACTCGAACATGTGAGATGGTCAAAGATTAAGGGGAAAAACTAGGCTTGACCGAAAATTGGACTATAGTTGAATCGAGGTTAAATAAGATTGGACCATAGGGGTTAATTCGAATTTGATAACATTGATAACAACATGGTATAATATAAAGAGAACAATACAATGCAAATTTCTTATACTATGTTTGTGAGTTTAGTATAAGAATTTTTTATGTTGTATTTATGTTTGTTTCGCACTTCACTAGATTAGTGATTTTCATTGTTATAATATTAATGTTATCATATATTTATTTCAGCTATCTTTTCCTATACCATTAGCACTATCGACATTTGGACTCCTTGTCACCTATGTAGCATAATTATAATGATAGTGACATATATCGGTAATAGTAACAGTAATGATAGAATGGTGATTATGTGAAGGTGATAGCAGTAATAATGGTATAGCTCAATAAAGGTGTTAGTAATGTAATGATTGTAGCACTTACAATAATGGCAATGGTTGTGAAGTTGTCACAACGGTAGCGGTGATGATAGTAATGGTAGCAACGGAAATGCTGGTGATTAGTGACAAGGTGGTGATAGTGGTAGTAATAGTAAAGTTGATGTGATGATGCTGAGGTGCTAGTGATAATGGTAATAGTAATTGTGCTAGTGGTAATGGCAAGACAATGGTTGAAAACAAGTGTTAGTTTAGGATTTTGGTTTAGAGAATTTATTTTGTCCTATCCCAAAATTTTTGTACCATCAAATGGAAAGAATGAAAATTTGGAATTTTGTTTAGTACTTTAAGGCAAATATTGTCCACTACCAAATTGGTTCTATAAACCAAACATGACACTGTAGGTTCTATTTTGTCTAGTATTTTACATGTTGCCAACCAATAGTATCATAGCGTTGTTACTGGGCATAATTTGATCATTTCTATATAGCTTATTGGGTGTCTTTTTATGGAGGAGAAGATTGAGGTAGGTGCAATGGTTGCATTTTTTTTTTCAAGTGCATTTTCTATTAATGTATCAAGACATTGAATTTTGGGTCCAATATATATAAAGAGAGGAAAACAAATAGTAACAAATTCATATATGTTAAAAAAACTAATAGAATATTTGTACATATATATATGTAACCCATTTTACCTAATTTTTTTTTCTTTTTTCTTATTAATAAGTGACCATATTATTTATTTTGGAGTATTGTAAATAGTGTCTATAGTGTTAAATTTTAATTTATTGGAAGAAAAGGAAGCAATGTAAGAACGAAAAAACGAATTAATTGAATTTCTATCAATTATTTCAAACTAGCCTAGTGGAATAATTGGCACAATATACTATATTATCTAGATTATGAAGTAGACTAAGGTTGAAAGATTTTAGGTATGAATATACAATACGCTCAATCTTTAATAGAATGGTAAATATTACAATGTTATGATTTAAAAGTGGGTTTCTTATCTCAAAAAGAGTTGGAATCAGTAAACTGAAACTTGGGTTTTGATTTTGGGAGTCTTAGGCTTAGGAGAAGCTTCGAAAGGCAAAAGAAAGGGAAGTGAAGTTAATGCGGTCGATGGTTGTGTCTAATGTGCTATTGGTTAGATATTTACATATCATGCATGCAACATAATATAATAGAATAGTGGCACGTGTATTGTAAATAATAAAATGCACCCTAGAGAGTATTGCAACAAACCCAATGGGAGAACATACATATATCATCACCATCATTGTAAAAGATTCCTCTATTTTAGGATATCAAAGTTCATCCTATTAATTTATAATAATTTTGACACACTTTTTTTTTTTAATGAAAAGGCTTAATTTAAGAGGCACATAGTGAAGTTTTCAGTAAAATGGCTTAGATATGGCTTTTATAACTTATAATACGTATCAAGGTGATTATGCTCTTCCTTTTCATATTTAGTGGAAAATTTTTAATTTTTGTTCTAAAATTTTGTCTAAAAATGGATGTTCCATTTCACAATATTGTATCTTTCTTCTCCTTTTCTTTTTTCTTTTATTCTTTTTTGCTTGTTTTAAGTGTAACATAATCATATTTATTAAAGTTATAAATTTGCCAACTTACATTTATATTTTGATTCAAAATCACTTTTTTTTTTTAAGGTAAAATTATGGAATGTTTTGTGAATAGACGAATTAGGAAATGCATGCAATGGACTTGTCGCTCAAATATATACTTTCTCTAATGTGTAACTCAATGTGTACCCAGGAGATTTCAATTATGAGCCTGGGAAACCTGGGAAATTAAGTTTAAAGGTGGAGATAATGTGCTCATGCTGTAGGGACACTGCTAAAAGAGTAATCTTGTAGCAAATCTCATCAGCAGCTGTTCCTAAGGTAATGATACACCAGATTAGAGGGGGTTGTTGTGAACTACATATCGTTAGGAGGAGAAATTTTATGAAACATGCCATTATAGGTAAAAGTTCTGATGATATTTGGCTTTCCCAGAATTGCTCGATAATTTCAACCGTAGTTTACCTTTATTCAACTGGTAGGTGAATCCATTTTGCTTTCATTGCCTGCGTGTTAGTTGAAAAAACATTTCTTTTCCTTTCATAAGAATCTTAATTCTTACCTGTAGTTTAGAGAATTCTTTTGTAAAACTATTCTCATGCAGAGATTCCCCCTTTAGTTCGTAGCTGTTGCAGCCCATTCTCCTGGCTTTTCCAATCAGGAATTAGGAGCCCGAAGCACCACTTACTGGAAGAGGTGCCATTCAGATACGGTGTATTCTTAACATTAATGGATGCAGAGAGGCCATCTACGGGAAAGTCAAAACAGGGGCATACATAAGATGGTGCTGGGAATGGGATTCAGCCAGGGAAGCCTTTAGAATGACCTAGAAAGAAGCCCTCAAAAGGTATATCTAAATAACCCCTTGCTCTTGCTCTTTACTTTGAAACATATAGCTGAATCGGTGACTTCAAATGGGGCTTCAGAGGTTTAACTGCCAAAGAAACCTGCAGGAAGACCGAGAAAGAAGCTATTAGAAGGGACTTTTAATGATTTGAATGAAAGCAGCCTATTTGTTCCTGCACTTGCTGTTCATTTTCCAGAAGATTGAGTTGAATCAATCACTCCAAATGGGGTATCTCAAATTAAGCAGGGGCATCTGGTGCAAAATATTTCTCATGAAAAAGGTGAGAGTTATACTCCGGCAGAGGGTGTAACTGATCCAGCTCTAAGAAGTATTAAGAGATCAGAGACGGGTGTCAAATGATAAACATATGGCATTGCAGACAGAGAATGAAGGTAATGGTTCTTCCTTGACTGACCATGAAGAAATATCTTACTTAGGAAAGGACACTGCAGTAGATTATAATTTGGCAAAAAAATGGTTCTTTGTATGCTGGCTCAAATAGTTATGTTCCAAAGGATGTTGCCTTACCCAGATTGGTGTTAAGTGCTATGCCTAGCTCATAACGGGGAAAGTTACATGGGATGTAAAATGGAAGCTATCTAATATTCATGAACCTAAAAGTATTCATCGGCTTGGCTACCTTGCTGTCCTACTTGGCAATGGCTCTTTGGAAGTGTATGGCCTCTGCTTGCTCTTGCCATTATGCTGTAATGCTTATGGAGGCCATTTACTATGTTTATACTTTTATATCCTATAGATTGTTGGGAATCTGAAAATATTTCTGTCATCATAACAATGCAAAAAGATTGAAGATTTATTGGAGTTTGATATAAAATCTTTTGGAATTAATGGCTTAAAGCTTGTGTTAGTTTCCCTCTGAGATGTGAATATAACTGTAAAATGGTTTCTATCTTCTCATTTATATTGATATTTTTGGATGCCTCTTCCATTTCACATCATTTCTGTGCTTAGGCGATTACTCTTTGGTAGAAAGTGCCAGGACCTTAAGGACAATGATGGGACTGGTTTTTCCTTTGGAGATGTTGCTGTTGTAAGAAAGGTCTGATGATAAGTATAAATGGAGGGTTTAGGAGACTTTCTGGTCAGCAATATTCCGGTATTTAAGGATTGACCTACCAAATTAATGTTATTACTGCTTAAGAGTTCAGGAGGTTAGTGTAGATTAATCTTTGGCTTCAAAGTATTTAGCTAGAATTGTGACACAGAGAATTTTGGGCTTATCTTGCTGCAATAATCACCTGGAGGAGATCTTAATAATATGAGAACTGATCTTAATAATATAAGAGCTTTGAATCATTAAGCCGAACAATGAGAGAGATTGTTAAACGCTTAAGTGAATTTCGATCAGGTAAAACGCAGGTTTGTGGTTTCTTTTGTTGGTGCTCTTTCAGCTTAGGCTCAATCGGTTAGGTTGGAGTTGGAAACAATTGCCCATGAGTGATTTCTTGTAGTCTGATGAATATGACGTCTAGTTTGTCTTGGATCAAAGCTTGTGGATAGTTGACAGTATTAGTTGCTTTGGGGTATAATCAGTTGATGTTATTAGTTAAACAGGTTTCTCTAAAGCTTTGTTAGTTTGAGGGAAATTTTCAATTTAGCAGAAAAATCTTCGGCCAAAAGAGGTTTTGTTGAAAAATAGAATATTTTCATATGTATGACTGTTTTTATAAAATGTGTTGAAAAGACTTGTACAGTTTTTGATTCGTGCATCTTATGTAACTCATACCTATATAAAATATTTCTGGCATATTCCAATAAATACATTCATGTGTGCTTATTTTTATGATTTTTTTAACAAGTTTTTTTATGTTCTTTTTGCCCTCTGAAGTTTCTTGGCATTTGAAATGTAATTTATTATTCAATAAAAATGAAAATCAAACAAGTAAGCATTTTCTTAGAGCTTGAAAACTTGTGAAACTAATTGGAAAAATGACCTATTGTTTCAAAAAAGCACAAGTTGTCTTCATGACTGGGATTTTCCCTTTGTCGAGAGTGTAGGAAAATTTTTTCTACTTTAAGGGCTTCTTTCAACCTAACAAACAAAGAAAACTAGGAAAAATATTTATGTCGAAACAAATGGTACACATAATTTTAATTTTTAAGAGGTTTAATGTTGACATAGCGAATGTGAATTCCAATAATTTGAACTACGTTACTCAATTGAATTTCCTTATTATCAATTGGTCATACTGCAAATTCTACAGTTAATTTTATGGTTAATGTTAAAGATTCTGAGTTATCCCCGCACCTGAATTGAATTTCCTTCTTATCAATCGGTCATACTGCAAATTCTACGGTTAATTTTATGGTTAATGTTAAGAGATTCTGGGTTATCCCGGCACCAACTTCTCTGCCATAATGGTCCTACCAGTCTAGAGCAGGTGGGAGGTTCCACGGACTCATGCAATGACATTTGTTCATTCATCTACTCATACAGAAAGTACAGATCCAAGATTTGTGAAGCTGGATCCTGTGTTTAGGTGCTCAATGATAAAATCGGGCGGCATACAAAGGTAGGCAGCCATGAAAGCATTTGCAAAATAATTTTCTCTTTCAAGCCTTTGAGTTCTTAAAACTTTGAGAATATGAAAGCTGGTCTTATTGTGTGAACTGGATATTTTTTTACCCTTGTTTGCATTCACTTCCAGTGTGGTGATACTAACCAAATCTTTTGACTCTATTTGATGTATTTCTAACTTCACTTTCAAAATGGACTTTCTAATTGACTTGATCTATTCATTGTCTGCGCCATAGAAGGTCAGAGGTCAGATTCTGTCTTTTGCAGATTGAATGAGTAGTCTTCCTTAACTCATGATTTCTTTGTTTGGTTACTTTATTAATTCTCAGTCTACTTCTCTGCATAGAATAACACTAACGCATTAAGAGGTCAGAGTCTGTCTTTTGCAGATTGAATGAGCAGTCTTCCTTAACTCATGATTTCTTTGTTTGGTTACTTTATTAATTCTCAGTCTACTTCTCTGCACAGAATAACACTTACGCATGCTGTGTCATACATTTGAAATAATTGTTGGGGCCTTTGTCTGTCAGTAGGTGTTGGTTGTATGAGGGGTTGGGAGAAAAAAAATAGAAATGTTGGCTTTGAAGCCCTTTTTATGGTGCTTTTCGTTTATTTGACCGCATGAAGATTTGGATCTCATATGTCCTATATGCAAGGGGGTAATACATAAGGTTTATATTTTATGAACTGCCGGCAATTGAGTTATGTGTCCTTGGAAATCCCACATATCCAACCAATCCCTAGATTTAACATGATTTACAAAATTATATAATTCATCATCGACTAGCTTTAAATCACTATATAGCTTAGAAGTCAGCTTAAATTATATAATTCAACTTCGGAACATTCACATTTGTGGAAGGACAAGACCGAAATCATTTGTTTGGCCACTGAAGGACATAAACAATGTAATATTCTAGACTTTCAGCAGGCCTATATAAGTTTATGTGTGAGATACTTTTAATACTGGTGATCTCCAACTTTCCTGAAAACCAAGGTCATTCAGAAAATAGGAAAACAAAATTTCAGAAACATTTGTAAACATGCAATGGAGGGTTGCACACTCTCCATTCAAAATCTATCATTGATTTTTGCTTTCACATATCATTATTGCTTGTCATATGTGAATAGATTTGAGAAATTTAGTTATTTATTCTTTGTGAAGCAGCCTTCAAATCAAATATGTTATTACAATAATAATTTCAACAATGTTCTAGATTTTTATTTTATGCTTAGTTCTTCTGTTATTTCTTGTATCATTCTAGGCTTTCGTTTAGTGGGCTTTTACCAAAGATAACTTTCCGAGAGTTGTGAAAGAAAACCTATTATTTTGGGTTTTTCCCCCGCTTCATACATATAGTATATATATGGTGTCACAAAGAGTTGCCTCATGTTGATGTGTGAGCTGATTTGTGTCATGGAGTTGATGGATGGCATTGGTGTATCGTAATTGCATGAAGGTGGGAGGTAGTGTTCAGTTACTGTTTTAGGGTTAAGTTTGGGGTAAAAAGGAGCAAGAAAAAGAAAAGGAATGGGTAGTTTCCGTTCTTCTTCTAATTTTTTATATTATTTTTATTTAAATAATTTTTATTGTTGCGATGTCAATGAAGTACAATTGTTAGATGAAAGAACTTTAGTCCATATTTTAGAAGTTAAGGTGGAAAATCTTATAAATAGGAAAGCGAAGGGTGTTATGCTACAATTTACCCTTTGAGTTACATATATCTTGAGGTAAAGTAATGCACATCAATGCCTTAGTAGATCTCACACTAATCCTTTAGTAACTGGATGCAAGCAGCTTTTTTGTGCATCCAATCTAGTAGTACTTGAATTTTCAGAGTTTTTAATTTTACACATGAAGTTTGATATTATGAAATATCATATTTAATTAAACTTTTACTTTCTAAATTTATTATTCATCTCTTATTGTTTATATTTTTACTATATGGCCTATAGCTGTTTGTCATGATATCTTTCAAATAATGATGGAGGTACTTTGACAAGTTAAAATTCGATTGATATGATCTTTAGCAGCTCCAAATTTTGGGCATAGAACTCCAAAGTAGAAGTTCAATTAGATATGTCATTGAGCAACTTCAAATTGAAGTGTAAAATTGAAAAAACATCTGAAGTTCAAATAGATTTTAACATTATCCTACACAAATTTTACCTATCATAAAGATAGAATTCTAAGAGTGTATGATTCAATGAATATGTGGCAAGTGATCTATGTCATGACCTTTGTTAAACCATAATGCTGCTGGATGATCTAACTGAGTCTGTCGATTCTCATAGTCACAAGATGCACTTGAACGTGATGGTGTATCCTGTTTGCAGTGATCCAGAAAATGCCAGTGTTGTGCTGACTGCTGGACACAGAGGCATAAAATTTTGGCACCTGCGGTATGTTTGAGTTTGGTGTTATTACTATCATCTTATGCATTTTCTTCTGATTAATTCAAGTTGCAGTTGACTGTCCTCATCACATCCATTAATTGCTAAGTTAAAGATGCACTCATGTCTGAGTCGATTAAAGGAAGTACCAAGCCTTGATAGGAAGAAATTTTGATGAAGTCATGTGATACGCTTCTCATACTTGATGTGCGGAATGTACTGGAGTTGATCCTTTTTGTTTCTACAATGACTGAATTATACTTGACTACAGTCTGAATCGTAATCTTGTAGCTTCAGAATCATGCAAAGATTCTGAAATGAGTTATGCATGAGATGTTGTAAGGTTTCATGTTTAGAGCATAATTGTGCAGCTTGCAGATCACAGATTTCTGCTTATTTGCAGTGACCCTTTCCAGCCATTATGGGGTCTGCAGCCTGTGCAGAGGAATATATATTGTCTTGAATGGCTGTCAGATCCAAGGTATCATTGTTGACTTGCTGAATTGGATAAATTATCTAAAAACCGTGAGGCCATAAAAAAAAATCATGAAACTACTTTTTAATGTCCTGTCATTATTGATTTCAATTGAGTTTCTTCACCAGTTGCATTGTGTTATCCTTGGATGATAGAACTTTAAAGATGCTCAGCCTGTCAAAAATTGCTTATGATGTCACTGTTAATGGGAAAAATTTTGCTTGATAGAAACAACTTGGATTGCACACTTACTATCAAGAGCCATCTTGATGTGTTCGAGTTTCAAGAGCCACAGGTACTATCTCATGCTAATTTTCATGCCATGTTGCTGCAATTCTTTACCAATATTTTGTTATCCGAAAAAATATCTCATATCTGTTTCATGCCAACTGTTTTGACACAAGCAGCATGCATTTTGACTAAGTTGATGATCTTTTTATACAGTGGAGATGATTGAGTTCTTAAGCGCATCTTGCCAAAACGTATTTGTCTGTCATATGTTGGTGTTGATGTTGAGTAAACCTTTTCCTTTTTCTGCTGTCTTAGCATGTTCATCAATCTGTTTTTCTATTTAGAAGGTTTATTTCCCTGTTTTATATCTGGCGTAATATACATAAGTGAATGGTTTGCTTATTTTCCTGAAGAATCAGGAAATGAAAGCATATAGATATTCGATTTCTTTAATTGAAATACAAGGTACTATGCATGGGATACGTTACATTATTATAAAATTCTACAATTTTCCTACTTCAGATTTGATATTGATGCACTATACATCCATGTACCTATTCGCATTGTCATTGTATGTGCAAACAAGAATGCCAGATTCCAGATTAAGAATGTCATCCCTCGCCCTACACTTTATTTAGAATGGTCTTATTGCCAAAAAATGGAGCTCCTTTTTATTATTGTTGTACTCTAGGTTTACCATAGAGAATAAAATTATCTTTCTATATTCCTAGGGTAAGTCTAATATTGTGTATTTATACTTTAATGTACAATATAAATACCAACATTTTTACACTATTATAAATATACATCTTTACTATTTCTGTACATGGTATCAGGGCACCAAAATCTTAATTAATTATCATTAATTTTTTTTCCACTGTCCCAGTCGCCGGAATCTGCACTTGTTCATTGGATTTTTTTTCTCTCTCTCTTTTTCTGCCGTCACTTCCCTTCGCCGGCCAACATCATCGCCGACTCCAGGGACAACACCACAGACCCCACTGTCCTCAACCCCACCACTGCCAGCCTCTCACATCAAACTCCTCCCTCTTTTGCTCTATCAACCACGGTCAGCCTCTCCCATCCAGCTCTCTCTCCCCCGCACTACCAACCACTGTCATCAGCCCCTCCATCTCTCTGGACACTCATTATCAACCGCCTTCCTTAGCCGCTTTTTCACTCTCAGATCCCATCACCCGCTCCTTCCCATCAATCTCCACACCGAGATGTCTCTACCCTTCGAGCCTAACCAATGGACATCCTTAGTCACCTCTTTTCTCTCACTCCATCCACCAATTTCGAACCTAACTAACCCGCTTCACCCGAACCTGATTACCCAGCCCACTCGATCCCTTCCACTCTCTCAGCCACACCCTCAGCGTTTTTCCTCCAACCCCACTTCCGCTCACCACCCTTCCCTCTCTCTACACTCAAACACAAAACCCTCCTACTCATGCCGGTGACCCTCCTGTTACTCTGTTCCTGACTTCGCTCGCCTCTAGTGTCTCTCACTCCGCCACTTCGACTGTCTCTCCTACAAGTGTCGCTACCGCTGTCCCCATTAAACTCTCGTCGGACAATTATCAAGTTTGGTTATCTCTTATGCCAATTATGACGTGTTTAGAATCCTTAATTGAAACCAAACACAACAATTAAACAATAAAAGATTGGATCTTTTTGTGATTTTTGGAATTAGAACAAATATGGACAACTCCAACTTATATTACACGCCATGAGTATCAAACTATTATAATCACATCCGGTATTACACAGGCAATAAGGATCACCAGGTATTTTTCCATAATTTAATCATTGATAAGAAATGATTAAGAGTAACAACTCAATATAAGAGTTGTTATTGTCAAGGTTGCAGTCGATGTTCATACATTAAAAAGACCCCTTTAAGATTAATCTCAAAGCATTAAGGGAAATGATTCAATTAATAAAATTAACTAAGGAATATACATATGCAAGAATCAGAGGCTTCATTTCAGTGTCTTATCAGGGCGTTTGAATGAAGTGGGGTAACGTATTATGGAAATCAAATGCCTCGAAGGGGCATTCTACAAAATCAGGCAGTAATTAAATTTGACGTTCAGAGCGCCACTTTGTTTGAATGTTCCAAACTTGCAATTGGACAAAGTAGTTCAGTCACATCCTGGGACCTTTGTGTTAAACTTCGTAATATCATATCCTAAATGAGTTAAGATTATAAGGCATTGAGTAATATGAACATCAAAAGCATCAGAAGAAACAGTCGGAATTAGGAATCGGCAATCGGAAGTTGTTGTCATTAACGCTGTTTACTTGCACTGTAACAACTTATTAGTCTAAAACTCCTGCGTTGGTGCGTAACATGTCTCACGTTTGATATTTGCTTAGTTTTGATGAGATACATCTCGATTTCGGATTGAGAGTATGTACCTCTCTACACTTTGATATGAGAATACATTGATAACTTGCATATCGGTATATCTTTGCTGGTTAAAAGAACAATTTGCTCTTTAGTAAAGTTTTTGCATTTTGATTTTTTTTTTCTATTCTAATTTATTGTTTACATTTGTCTAATCTATATTATAGTTTATTGTATTCTAGTTGTAAGGGGGGATGTCATGTGATAGTATATAATAATACAAATTGATTAAACTTTATTTTGGCTATTTCTTTAATATTATTATGTATAAATGCGCTTCACACATTGATACTCGAATTGATTTTATATAATCAA
Organism: Laguncularia racemosa; assembly: GCA_037954665.1. Classification (NCBI taxonomy): domain Eukaryota; kingdom Viridiplantae; phylum Streptophyta; class Magnoliopsida; order Myrtales; family Combretaceae; genus Laguncularia; species Laguncularia racemosa. The sequence continues at coordinate 943,950 of JBBMOL010000087.1, forward strand.
AATTTTTATTTTAGAATCTTTAAAATGATTGATCTTAAAACTTCTCCCAAACGCTTATATGGCTTATACAATACGCATTTTAAGAATATTTTTTTTTTCTTGGTACAAGTTGAATGGTATTTATTTTCCTTGCAAGTATACACTGAATGAACAAATTTCAACATAATGTCAACATACATACGTTGGAAAAAAAATATCAATATATATATATATATTGAAGAGTGTTGTCACCTTCCTAATTCCTTCATCCATCTTCAAGTCATGAAAGGGAAATACCATTCCTGTAGTCCATTTCACGTGGACTTTTAGATATGAATGCAATCAAACGATGCCACGTGTAGGTGACCATATGATGGACACCCAATGTCCTAATCTAGATTTTGATCGAAGGGACCCGCGATTTTACCTTTCGATTAAAGCAGCATAATTCTGCTGGCATTGTGTCGGAAAAAGAACCATATATTTCCGCCATCAGCTATTTCACCGCCAAAATCCCTCAAAAGCCCCTCCAATCTCATTATTATTCTCAGCTTTTTATGTCATCCCACCTTGCTTTTCTTCTTTTTGCTAAAATTTTGGGTTTTGGTTAAGCTGAGAGAAGGAAATATTAATGTCATAAATAATGTAACAGGATATGTTTTTTCATGATAAAAATCAAAATCAGTATCTTTCGATTTCTATATATCTATTTATATCTTATATTTTAAGTCAAATATTTATTGATATCACAACTTGAAATATACTATTAGCCATTATGCACATAAATAGTAAAACGTATAAACTTAGAAACTTAAAAATATATAAAAATGAGATTCTAGTCTACTCTTTAAAAAGAAAAAAAATACATATCACAATTTATAAAATCCATAACTTCAAGAAATCAAAATCAGTGACCTCCTTAACATTGTCATCAGTTTAATACTTGTTGATGGCAGCACACTAATAAAATAGCATCATGGCAACTAAAGAATGGATAAGACTTGTCACAAGATAAAACTAGGAGTAAGACTTCAAGTTAAGGAGCTTTTTCTACTAGAGTTAGCAGTTTGTTTGCTTAGACTCTACTATAAACGCGGTTAAGATTGCTTGAATTTTAAAAAGAGAATAATTATAATTTTTGTAAGATTAAAGCATCTAAAAGTTAAGGGTATGTTTGTGTAGTGTGTCCAACATTGAGTGTTGATTTTCTTTCTTTTTTTTTATGTTTTAAAGATTAATTAGTTTTCATACATTAAACGAAGTATGAGATATACATTATATAACTCTAAAAAGAAGGGTCCATGCATTATAAGTAATCAACATTGAAAAGTGTAAATATTTTTCTTTTTTACAAACCTTAATAAAATGCATTGGAAAATCATATACCCTAATACTAATAGGGAAACATTCTCCAAAATATTTTTGAGATCTAAATTTGAGCCGTCTTATGTCTAATGAATAAACAAGTATCAATGCATATAGTGCATTGCTTTACCTAATACACTTAGTGTGATGGGATTTATTCCCCAATGATCTACATTATTCTCAATGTGATTAGAATTCACATATTCCCTTATATTTAATTGTGATATTTCTCACCTTGCTTTTCTTCTTTTGGCTAATATCCAGTTATTGCATAACTTGAGGGAAGAAATTAGTGTCCTAGACGAAATAAATATTTCAAACTAATTTTTTCTATCTAAATCCAAACTAACTAAGTTTAATGAACATTTTTTTAACCACCAATTAAAAAAAATTATAAATTTTCAAGTTTTTATGTTTCGTAATCAATTTTGAAAAGATAAAAAATTTTCTTTCCTTCTTAAATTTATTCATAAATTCTCAAAATATTTGTTGATGAAATCCATATAATATATATATATATATATATATTTACTCAATTGTTTTGCTAAATGATTTATATGAAATGATGAGATATGTTTGCAATTATGGTGTTTGTACATTATTATTATTATCACATGACTACAAGCTTAAAAAGTAGAATAGATTTATCACACATTACATTGAAATCCTATCCGTTTCAACCGATTCCACAAATATTTACAACTACAGGCTTCCACGCAAATAACACACGGCCGTGTCTCAGATCGTATACTCAACCGTGTGTGTTTCTATGGATTTTCCAAGCTCAAAACACGGCCGTGCCTTCAACCATGTGTGCTTCTGTGGGCATGTTTTCTTGACATACGGCCATGCAATTTAATTACCCGGCCGTGCTCTTTCCCTGTTCCTTCCAAAAAGCATTTTTCTTCGTGTTTTCTTATCCAAGCCCAAACTTTTAATAAACAACAGTGGGCTTAATTGTTAAAAGCTCTCTAGCGTCCAAGAGGCGTTGCCCCCTTGAAACCCCCGCCGAGGCGGCTTCCTCGGACCCCTGCCCACTCAACGTAGAGCGAGACCCACGTGTTTTCCTGTCGTAGGAAAGTATGAGTCATACCCCAACATGTTCATCGGTCATCATTCCTCTCTTGTCAGTGTGTTACGTTACATTGAAGTCTTTGTGTTTGTATTCGTCGATTGTTAGTCTTCTTGTTCCTATTTGTGATCATGTTCGTATTAAAGCACTCATGTTTGATTGCTGCAACTTTCCTTATTTTAACTAATATTTTTGTAATAATAAATAAAATAAATGGTAGATAACTTTAATTTTATAAGAATTTTTTAGATTTTTAATTTTATTGGAAAGGTATAAATGTATTTATATTTCTATCTTTTCAATATATCATTCTCATAGTTAAGTAAATGTGAGATATTGTTAAGTAAATATATTTTGATTTAATAATTACGGATAGTGCAAAAATTTACCTAATAATATATAATTTTGAAGGTTTTCTTGTTATAGTATCTTCTTTATTATGTACTTTTGGTCATTTTTTAATATTACTCATTTCTAATGGTATATCTTCATTATCAATTTTTATTTTTTAGTAATTTCTTAAAGTCACAATTGATTTTAAAATTTTATATATTATCTTTTAGCTTTTATATATAAAACTAGGTGAAACTTATTTTATATATGATTTATCATTTTAAAAATAAAATATCTATATTATACAACTTATGCTCGATTATCTATATTATGACTTTTATTGCAAATTTGCAATTTATGGCTAAAATAAATACTTAATTTCCTTATTTCTATTATTAATTATATTTTTTAATGACCAATGTAAGTAAATTTATAATATTTGAAAGTTATTTTACATAGGTCGTAAAAACTTACGTTTCTACGTTCCGTTTCTACGTTCCGATTCTATGGACCCCTTAGCGATTCTACGTAAAATCGCGATTTTGACAACCATGGTTACGCTGAATAGTCCAAACACACCCTTAACTCACTGCTCTCTTGCTTATTGTTGGTCACAATCATCCCTTGGAAAATCTAGAAATAACATAACACACAATATAAAATGATACAATTATGATACAAATAAATATTAAAATAATATAAACTAATTATTTATGATTTATCTAATTTAATTTATTTTTTGCATTGACATGAGTTCATTGCAAAATACATTATAAATATAATACCTAACACGAATTGCTAACCTTATTATTGCTAATGAACAAGTGAAAGATGCTTTTTTTCAAGTATTGGAAAAAATTATATGAAGAAAATGGGATGTAATTTGTATATTCCTAAATGATGTTTCCTTCTATATTTTTATTAATCACATGTTATAGTCGTGGGCTAGATCCTTAAGCCCATCTTCACTTTTATAATATATGTATAATAGCCCATTTGTTGTAAAACCCACAAATAAGACCTTGTCTATTATTAAGAAACTTTTAGAAGAGTTAGGACACTTGGTAGGTGGAGGTAATTGGCTACGTTAAGTAGGACTGTATTATAGTCATTAGATCAAAATAATCTCGACTATCAATTGATGGAGACCTCTTTTATATAATGGGAAGTTTCCCTCATTTGTAAACCACTTAAAAGTACAATCACTTTCTTACTTTAGAATATCTCATTTTCTCTCTACACTTATCTTCAGTAAGTGTGCTTTTGTGTATTCTAGACAAAAGACTGACTTAACCTTTCTATAGGAAGCCTAGAGAGTCTAGGTGCCACATGTGTCTTAGAAGCATTCTGCATGTGACAAATGGTATCAGAGCTAAATTCTTGTTGAAGATGGAAGGAAAGGTTATGCTTGAGATTCCAATGGCGTATGTTGGAACCCCGATAACTCCTTTGGTGAATGAGGAGTACTCTCTTTAAGGAATGATCTAGGGAAGCAAAGCCTCCATGGAAGTTAGGATAGCTAAGGTGGAGTTAGCTACAGTTGACAAGGTAAATTGAGCCTAGGGAGTTGATGAAGGCTTAGAAAGGCTAGAGAAGAAGCTAACAAGTGAGATGTTGATTGCTTTAAATCGAGTCTTAGGCTATTTGCAAAGAAAGGATATTACCTTGGAAGTGATGATTAAATCCTTAAGGAAGGAGTTAAGGGGTTAAGTGCCCAAACCTAAGGACTTTAATGGTTTAGGAATGCGGGGGTGATAGACAATTTCCTCTGGAGCCTATAGTAGTACTTTGATGCTATTGGGGTGTTAGATGATGCATCAATGTTAAGAGCAGCTCTAATGTTCTTAAATGATGTGGCCACCCTTTGGTGGAGAAGACAGTCCAATGGAGCCAAGTGAGGAGATGGGGAGATTTGGACTTAGAAAGAGTTGAAAGTAGAGTTGAAGACCTATATCTACTTAAGTAATGTAGAGTGGGAGGCTCAAGCTAGATTAAGGCGGTTACAGCATAAGGTGTCAATCCGTGAATATGTATGGGAGTTCTTAAAGCTGTTATTGGAGATTTCTAACATAAGTGATAAAGATGCAATGTTTGCATTATGTGATGAGCTATAAGAATGGGTCCAAATAGAGCTGGAGAGGTGTAGAGTTCAAACCTTTGCCCAAGCCATGGCTATTGCTGAAAGAGTAGGTAAGGGAGCCCAAGATGAGATGGACTTAAGCCCTAGAAGAGAAGAAGGTATGTTAGCCTAGAGAGGTAAAGTCCCCATAGATGAGAGGGAACAACCCAAAATGAGGCCATCTTGTTTCCTTTACAAAGGGCTACACAAAGTCAAGGAATGTCCAGTTAGAGACAGACTAGTAACTCTAGTTGCAAAGGAGAATGAGGAAGAGGATATTAAGATCACCAACTTGGGGCGTTAAAGTGGTTGGACTCCATCTAGAGCAAGCTTACTAAGGAAACCTAACACTTAATGCATATGGAAGTAATTGTTGCGAGTTAAAGGATGAATGCATTAGTGAACATTAGAGCAACTGACATCTTCATATCAAAGAAGGCAACTGAGAAGTTGAGCTTCAAGGTACAAAAGAGGAAGGGGAAACTAAAAATGGTGAACTTGGAGGAATTTCTTATAATTGGGGTAATCTAACATGTTGACTTTCAAGTGAGGCAGTGGAAAGGTAAAGTAAAGCTAGAGGTAATACTCATGGATGACTATGAGCTTGTAATTGGCATGGATTTCCTCAGTTAACTTAACACTTAAATCACCTTATCTGCAAACTGCATTATGATAATGGAGGAAGGGAAACAATGCATAATTCTGGTTAAGCCTAGAAACTTTTGTACTTTGTGTAAGGTGCTCATGGGTTAAAGTTAAAAAAGTCTATAAACTAAACCTCGAGTACCATGGACTTGAAAACACAAGAAATATAGAAGTTGAAAGGGAAGGCTCAAGTAGAGAATCCCTCAAAGCATTCCAAAGCCAATCCGCCTAAGGAAGAGGTAGACATAAAGGAACAAGTGCCCATAAAGGAAGAAGAAGGTACTTTGGTCTAAGAAGCAAAAGGCCCCAAGCTTTGAGAAGTATTAAAGGAGATGAGACCACATTAGCCTAAGATCCTCAAGTCAAGATGGTGCTACAGCTAAGAAGTCGAACCAAGAAGTACTGGATGGAGGACAAGGTACTTTACATGAAAGGATGAAGGATACATGTCCCAAACCATAAGGGTCTATGGAAAATGATCATTGAAAGGCTCCATGTCCCAAGCGATGTCAAACACCCAAATGTCTACCAAATGCTAACTAATATGGAGGAAAAGTTTCATTGGTTTAAGATATAAGAGGATATAGAGGTGTTTGTTGAAACTTGCCTAGTGTACTAATTAGAAAAAAAAAAAAAAAGAATTCTTGCAAGTATTAGGCAAGAAGGCGAAAGAGAGGCGGAAAAAATCTTCTAAGAGCACTTGACATAAAGTCCAAGCTAACTATCTTACTTGGAGTACTTAATTAAGAGGAGTGTCTACCTCTAGATGAAGCTACCTAGGAGAATATGGTCAATTGTTCACCATTTGAACACTTAGTGGAACAATTCTATAGGCAGCATAAGGTGATGAGGACATCATCGACTTAAGTGGGGGAGAATGTCACGAATTGCATCCCCAAGCCCATCTTCACTTTTGAATGTATGTATGATAGCCCATTCACTACAAAGCTCACAAATAAGATTTAGTCCATTACTAAGAAACTTCTAGAATAATTTAGACACTTAGTAGGTGTGAGTAACTGGCTAGATTAGATAAGTTTGTATCATAGCCGTTAGATTGAAATAATCCCGATCATCCATTGATAAAGGCCTCTTGTATATAAAAGGAAGTTCCCTTTATTTGTAAATCATTTAGAAATATAATCACTTTCTTACTCTAGAATGTTTTATTCTCTCTCTAAACTTCTCTTGAGTAAGTGTGCTCTTGTGTGTTTTAGATAGAAAGGCTAACTTAGCCTCTCTATAAGAAGTCTAAAGAGTTTAAGTGCTACATGCGATGGTCTCGGGAGCATTCCGCATGTGATATCATCACATATAAAAGGAGGTACAATTACATTAATGCTATTAATGCTCTTTATATATAACAAAATGTGATTAATGCTGATATAGATGGAAATACTAATTTGGGACCTAGAATTTTTGTCCACTAAAATGTTTCATGATCTTGCCTATTATGAGAATCGTGGCCTAATTATTATTACAAATTTTAACAACATATGTAGGAAAAAAAAAAATAGGAAGGGGTGGGGGAAGAAAACCCCCCAAAGATATACATTTTCATATGTGATTGTAAGAGTGAAAAAGGATTTTTTTTTTTTTTGGTTATCAAACCCTACAAAAATACATAAATGGAAGATAGTTTAGGGACAAGTAAGTAAATTCAAATAAAGAAAGCAAATTATGGTGGTCCCAAGAATGCACTAAGTGGTTTTAGTCCCAATCACTTTCAGCGTCTTAAAATGGGCCCCTAGTTTTAGTGGGCTAAGTAGCTTAGTGGTTTTGTCAATTATTTAAACGTCAGATCTCTAACACATATGACATGATAAACGGTCAAGATGAACTTGGCATCTTCTCTGGTGGGGTCGTATTGTGGACCCCCATTATGTAAAATCTCATAGGGCGTTCCAATCATTGCATATGGACATTAATGTATTTATTCATTGACAAGTGACTTTTTTGTCAAATTATATTGGAATTCACTTTCGTTAAATACTTAGAAAATAATTTTTTTTAATATTAAATATGCTATTTATTAAAAAAGAAATATTTAACAAATGGATCTGAAACACTTAATAACTTCTTGTTCAATGATTTAATGTTTATGTTATTTTATTTTATTTTATTTTAGTTTTTATTGCCAATGCCCTCACCACTCTATAATACCGAGTAATCAAACCAGGGGCTTACTCTACCAAACCACTCCATATAGCAAAACCTCTTAGGCCATAGCCTTAGGTACTTGCATATTTATTTGTTATCAAACTCATAAACAACATATCAAATCTCAAAAATCCTCAGTCTGATACCAGCCCAAGCACGTACATATATTTAGTCATGTTGGGCAACAAGCCACGCCCATTCATCGGAAAATTATCGGAATTGTTAATCTCCGGTAGCCGGACCGGGTTTTTCGAGGCAGCGACTAGTCCAAGGACACCATTGGATTTAAAGATGCCGTCCCCTAAGGGGTTGAAGAACTACGACGTTGATGGGGTTGGACTAGCAATCGTTGCAGCGCTTGAAAAATCAGGGCATGAAATTTCAGCCAAGAACTGGATATGTAGTCCTAGGGTGAGCCGGTCAAGTCGGATTCCGGTCGGACCGGGGATGAATTTCCCAAAGTATGAAGGAAATTATGAGGATTTAGAGATGAATAATTCGGAAGATTATACGCATGTAACAACATGCCATGGACCCAACAAGGCTTTCACTAAATTGTACTATGATGGAAGTGAATGTTGCAAGAGGGGTCATGGGAGTAGTAGTAATTATGGTATTTTTAGTGAGCCGAGAGTGAGAAAAGAAGAGGATGTTCCTGTTTTTCCACCTCTTGATTTCCTCAACTCTTGTCACCTCTGTCGGAAATTGCTCCATGGCAAGGACATATACATGTACAGGTACTGAGCTTATTTTCCTAGAGTACATGCAATAATTGTTGTTATACCCAGATGATTTTTCCTTCTTTTTTTTCTTTTCTTTTTAGTGATACGAATGGCGGCAATTCATGTTGACAAGTGGCGTTCGAGTTTCATTTTTCTGATCCATATTTTATGTGCTTTTTTCAGAGGCGAGAAAGCATTTTGTAGCGCGGATTGTAGGTCGAGGCAAATAATGATGGATGAACGTAAAGAGCAGTGCAGATCAGAAGCATCGAAGGCTGCTAATCTTTCAACATCTCCATATACAAAAGATCAGATCTTCTCAACTGGGGTTCTTGCAATTTAGCCTGAAGACGATGAAAAATAAACGAGATGTTAGTACCAAATTAGGACTACGTACATATATATATAACACGGTCTTGCTATATACAGATATATAAAAGAAATTTTAATTACCTTGTAACCGATAAAAAAAAAAAAAAAAGATAAATTTTTGGTGTGATGTAAGAGCATAGTAGAACTTCTGCTGTATAATCAGAATTTTGGAAGGGATAAAGCAATTTAACTTCCAATGGTAAATTATTATTATTATTATTATTATTTTGGGTTGCCATGGATTTTCCTCTTTGATCTATGATTTTTCTTTTTTAACCCATAATAAATGCAACATATTAGTGGGGGTTATATATAAACTATTTATCTATATTATTAAGAAAAATAGGCAACTCAATCCCATACATTTAATAATATTGTTAAATTGAAATTATAATTTAATTAATAGTTTCTTTAAATATCCAATTGTACAGTGCGCCGTATATTAAATAATTTTAAACTTGGATGGGATGCCTATCGATGTGGCTATTATCTAAATATTTCAATTTGCGATGTCAAGCACCGTGGGAGGTTTCTCCTTCTCTCCCTCTCTCTCGATCTGCTTTCATAACCTTCTAATAAAGTTAGAAGTGACAAGCAAAAAATATTGAAGAATTTATTAAAATAATGTTAATTTTAAAAATAATTATAAAATAAAACACCTAAAAAAGTTATTTATAAAATAAGTGTAGAAGGTTAGAACGCGTTTTCAATTGAAATGAAATTTCTCCGATTAAAGACATGGACTTGTACTGAAGGTTTTTTTCAGATCTGTACATTCACTATCTATTTTAAGAATAAATTTTCTGAATATCCTATTTCTTGATTATTTTTTAAAATTTATATTATTTTAGTAGATTTATCTATAAATCATTCTTCATAGCATTTTCTTTTGCTTTATACTCTGGTTATTCTTTTCCTTCTTTTTCAAAAAAGAATATAAAAAGAAAAAAAGAAAAACCTTAGGTAAAACCCAATGTTTTTTCAATTATTTTTCTGAATAGTTTGATGCAATCACTGAAAAAATGAGCGTTGTTTGGATATTTTATGCAATTTTAGTCCATAAAATTAAACTGAAATGACTCAGATTTAAACAAAAACTAATTTTTGCTTACAAATTCAACCACCTTAGTCATACAGGCGCTTCTAGTCCCTCCCATCACACCCTAGCTTATTTTCTTTATGGGATTAAAGTTAAGGCAGTTGAACTCAATTTTAAATGGAGATGTAAATAAATTAAACTTATTTATAAACCATTCAATTAGACTTAATATTTACTTGAATTCAATTCAATTATAATTAATCCAAGCTGAGTTCAAGATTTGATGAGGCTAGAGCTGAAATTCAAACTCAAACTACTCATATTATTTATTGAGTTATGTAAGACAATGTTTCAGACTTGATGAGGTTGACTTGAGTCTTACGAACTGATTTCAAATGAAGTTACAGCTTAACTATTGATTAAATCATTAATTATAAAGGTGATATATTATTTATATAATTTATTTTAAACAAGCTTACTTGAATTTTGAATTTTCACTCAATAGTCTGCAGTAGACTAGATTACAACGTTGACTCTACCCAGCCATCATCTAACAGGCTAACACTAACCCAGCAAATCAGCAAAATACCACCAGGAATGATCACCAATTGGAATACCAGCATCATCAGCTCATAACACTCTCTCTCCTGCATTATTTCTTAAATTTTGAATTTTCGTGCTCCTAACCCCATTTGACAAAGACCAACGACTCCATAGCACAAGAGTGGTCTGAAGCATGAACATCAAGGCACAAACGGGAAAGACATTTCATCCTCACCAGGAACAACACTCCAGAATCCACAGCACTAACCACAACAGCTGGACTCTTGGCCAACTGTGAAGTTAGGTATTATTGTTATGTCCACTGAAGATGAACCACTGATAAAAGGATTACACAGTGCATAGAGTACTTCGGGCTAGTGCCAGAAATGGTAAGGAAGAAGGGACATGTACCAGCATAGCCTCACCATCCCCCTTGCACTCTGTTCGATGGGGCTTCTTTATCTTTTGCAGCAACAGGAGAGTAATGGAAAACAAATTTAAACGAATGAAAGATTTGGAACCAGATGGTAAAAGGAAGTTCGGCAATAGGACTAAGACTAAGGTAGTACTGACTCAATACTTATGCACTCTTAATGCTTAAACTGCAAAATGTAGTCTGCAAATACAACATATTTAAGCAACCAAAGAAAAGGGAGGGAAAAAAACATCAGTGTCGTTTCAATGCTTAATCAGCCCTCTATTAAGTACAGCAGGGAGAATGCTTCTCAAAATTAGTGGTAGTACATAAGCTGCTGGGAGGAAGCAATGTTCGGGAAGCTGCCATCATAAATAGCTTGACTGGCTCCGGCAGTACCCATTCCCATGGCTGCCTGCTTAAGTGCATGCTGACCCTGTGGATGCACGAGGGCTTGCATGCCACTCATCTTGCTTAGTGCCAACTGTCGTTCGTAAGCAGCAAGGTCAGCAGCTGTAAAACCTGGGATATGTGCAGCAGTTGGGGGTGGAAGGGGAGTGGAGTTAGTCCCTGGTGGAGTAGGTTTGCTACCCCATGAACACTGCAAAATCATGAAAACCATTTCAATAATCATTATGACCACAGATATTACCTTCAGTATTAAAATAGTATGTGAGATTTGCAATGCGGCAATGAGAGGCATATCTATACATATATGAGTGTTCTGCAAAAGAAAATACATCACAACTTGACATCACCTTTAAAACATCTATATGAATTTCTTGGGATATACAAATTGAGGTCCAAGCAGTAAGTATTTTAAGAAAACCTCATCACTCAACCAGAAAATTAATATCCAGTGCTTCTTACAAATTATTCACAGGGTGTCACTAGAAATAGAAAAATAGAAAATCAGAGTTTGCACTTAAAAGCACATTTATGACCGGAGATGCAGATTACACCAAAAAAGGATGGGATAGGAATGTGGAGTCAGTATCCCTATAAACAATAACATAACAAAATTATGGTTTACTGATATGCTAGTAATTGTCTTCAGTTAAAACACACCTTGATTGGTTTACCACAGAGAAGACGAGCATTTCCAAGCTGGATAGCAAGAGCTGCTTCAGCATGTGTATTGTATCTAACAAAACCAAAACCTTTGTCACGTTGAACCCGCACATCTTCTATGATCCCAGCACCAAGGGCATGGAAATGCCGGTGCAGATCAGCTGAAGTAATCTGTAAGATTATAATTAAAAAAAAAAAAATCAGGTAACCAAGTTCACATGATTGCTCAGCAGTCAGGGACAAGCCCAACCAGGTCTATATTATGGCCCTGCGCAATAAAGAAGAAGAAATGTTTGGTTTTTATAAGAGTATATAAGGAACAGATCCTTGCCTCGGGAGCAAGATTTCCAACATAAACAGTAGTATACTGGGGATTGTTCTCTGGAGCATCATCATTAGTCTTCTCTTGACCATCATCTGCAAGTTGGAAAGAGAAACAAGAAAGGAAAAACATAAAACAAAATGCATTTGGTTGTATCTGAATGAAAAAATTACAAAGATCAATGAATGTGAAATTCAGAAAATACTTGAAACATGATAGTGTATAGTATTGACAAAGGTAATCACAAACAATAGAGTAGGAATAAAACCAGAACCTCAATTGCGGCAATGAGACATAAACTAAGAAGCAAAATTAATCAATAACAATGCAAGCTGATAACTTGAGCAAGATTGTAAAAAGGCAAGTTACATGCAAACATGCTTAAGTTTGGCTACTTTGTTCTCAATCTGGACTAAAATCTAAGGTACTTCAGGCTGAATGTCAATTCCAACTCAAGTATAGCAATACTTAATTTGTTGAGTGTGCAAACCTAACGAAGTTTGTCTCTTGAACTTGAGCTCTAGCTTCAATCATATTACTTAATAATTCGAAATGAGTCGAGTGGAACTTGGTACATATCGAGTGGACTAATAACTATAGAGCTATTCCAAGTGCTTAAACCTTTTCGTTTTTTTTCTTTTTTTTGTGGGTAAATCAAGTACTTAAACTTTTAGATCAGTTAGTTGTGGACCTAAAACAAATATTAGAGTGGAAGGTCCTAAGTTTCATCCCCACAATGTCACTTGAATCCTAATTTAATAATTTCCAGGCAATGAGCCTTAATCATCATCCATGCACACAACAGTGAGGGTGTGTTACTAATAAATATATGACCACTATATCCATCAGTATAAACTTCTATATCAGTTGCTCATGGATTTTCAAGCTTCTTATTGAGGTAACATCAAACTTTTATATAGCTCTACCTAGCTCACCTACACCTTCAACACAAGCTAATGCACTGCACTTGCAAATGGCAAATTGCAACTCTTGCGTCAAGTACAAGAAGCAAAATATAAAATTGCAAAAAATCATAATAGAAAAATATTTATCATAACAAAATATCCAAGCAAGTCTCTGTGCAATAGGATATATGATTCCTTTAGAAGAAGAATGGCCTAACTAGAGGCCCAAAAATGTGGATGTGAGAAAATATGATTAATAGGTTTATTTTAAGGAAGTAGTGCTATAAATATTGTAATTATATAATCAAACTAAATTAGGAAATTTTATTATTTTTAGAAGATTTTGTTATTAGTTATTTTAATTTGTATATAAGTGATTTATTGTTAATCAATAAAAAACATACTCTTTCAGTATTTTATGTTATGGTATCAGAGCTTCTAGGGTTTACAAAATCGTAATTTTTTTTTTTTTTTGGCCTTCATCGCTAGAACCCTAATTTTTCGGCCTTCATCGTCGAAATTCTCTTAAACCCGACTAGCTCCCATGCCGTGAGTCGCCAAAGATGCTGAAAGTCGCTGAAGACGCCGTGAATCGCCGTGAGATGCCGTGAGTCGACTTAGGGTCGCTGGGCGAACTCGCATGAACTACAGTGGCACGATCTACAATAGCCATGGGTCATCGGAGCAAGTAGGGTTACTAGAATTCTTGATCCATCTTTGTTAACGTTTTGATTAGTCGTCAGAGTCACTAGGGTCACCAAAGTGACAGTCTTGTTGGTCACCAGAATCCGTGTTCCTTCTTCTGCAGCGTTGCTAGGGTCATCGGAATCCGTGCAAGAGGGCAACCTTTGGTTTGTGTGCTCCTTCTCCATTCTTCTTCGTTCCTTCTCTGTTCTTCTTTAGCCGGCCTTAATTGTTGGTGGTTTTTTTTTTATCGTTATCCCTACAACCAGCCAACCTTAATTGCTACATGTCAGAAATTACTAGGACTGACACAGCCCGATCGAAGAAATTAATTTGTTCACAGCTACTTAGAGAATAGCAGCATACAAATTGAATGGAAAAAAATATTTGAAATGGTCTCAATTAGTTCAGACCATTTTGAAAGGCAAAGGGAAAATCGGTCATCTCATTAGTACAAATCCAAAGTCTAGTGATCCGAATTTTGAAGCGTGGGATCAAGAAGACTCAATGATTATGGCATGGCTATGGGGATCTATGATTCCAAAAATCAGTGACACATGCATGTTTCTAAATACTGCCAAAGACATATGGGACATGATTCAAAAAACATACTCGAAGGCAAAGGATACTGCTCCGGTGTATGAAGTAAAGGTTAAAACGATGGCAGCAAGGCAAGGGAATAAGATAGTTATAGAATATGCCAATCAATTGAGTGCTTTGTGGTAGGAGTTAGATCAAGACTAAGTAATAAAGATGAAGTGCTCGGATGATATTGTTGTTTTGAAGAACTTTATTGAATAAGATAAAGTCTATGATTTTCTTGTTGGATTGAATCTAGAATTCGATTAGGTGCGTGTTCAGATTGGCGGAAGTCCCATGCTTCAATGAGATGGTAGCCATAGTTCGAGGAGAGGAGAGTAGGTGAGGTCTAATGCTGGAGCCCCAAGTTTCAATCAATTTAGCAATGGCTGCAAGTGATGGAAACAAGCTGAATATACTCACTGGAAAGAAGTCTGTTGGTGATGAAAAGAAAACAGCCCTAGCTATGAAGACAGGTAATTCTAGGAATCAAGACTAAGATAGTTTATGGTGCACATAATGCAAGAAGCCATGACACACTCGTGAGCATTGTTGGAAGCTTCATGGGAAGACACCAAATCGAGAATGGGGACAAAGAGGGGGACAATCCAGAAGTGGACAAGCCTATATAGTAGCTGGCCAAAGTGATGAGCCACTAAAATCAGAAGTAGCCGGTCTCAACCAAGGTGGATTGGAAAGGGTGAGAGCACTCATTAGCAGTCTTGACAAGCCCACAGGTATTTGTTCTTTCGCATATTCAGGTGAGTTTCCACTTTCCATTAGATTAAATGTTTCGGATGCAACCTTCTACACCTCTTGGATTATGAATTCAGGAGCGACCGACCTTATGACCTACTCACCAAATGTCTTTACCACCTATTCCCCATGCCCAAGCAGTAGAAAAATAGCTATTGCTGATGGTTCTTTGACCACTTTGGTAGGAATTGGAAGTGTCCAAATTAACCCATTGGTAACCTTGCAAAATGTCCTTCATGTCCCTAAACTATCTACCAATTTAATATCCATCCAAAAACTTACTCATGACTTACAATGTAATATTGTTTTTCATTATATTGAGTGTGTATTTTAGGAAAAGGATTCGAGGAAGATGATTGGACATGCTACAGAACGGGGTGGCCTCTACTTTCTTGAAACAAGTCAACCAACCATCACCAATGATAAACAGTCAATGTTATTTGCTTCTGAGACTCTATCATCCAATCAAGAGAAAATTTGGCTCTATCATCGCTAACTCGGACATCCATCATTTCAAGTCATTTAAATTTTGTTTCCATCTTTGTTTAAAAGTCTAGGTATTGAGTCTTTTCATTGTGAAAAATGTAAACTTGCTAAACACAAACATGTACCCTTTTCAGCAAGCAATAAAAGATGTTCAATTCCTTTTTATTTAATTCATAGTGATGTTTGGGGTCCATCTATTGTTACAAATATCTCTAGGGTACGATGGTTTGTTTCTTTTATCGATGATTGTACTCAAGTTTGCTGAATTTTTCTTCTTAAACAAAAATCTGATATCAGTATTATTTTCTCAAATTTCTGTTCCATGATTAAAAATCAGTTTAGAGTAACCATCAAGAGAGTTAGGACTGATAAAGCAACGGACCATTTCAATCAAATTCTAAGTCCATATTTTCAAAGAGAAGGGATAATCCATGAGTCATCTTGTGTGAATACCCTACAGCAAAATGGAGTTACAAAGAGGAAAAATGGTGATTTCCTTGAAAAAACCCAAGCATTGTTATTTGAAAATCATGTACCTAAAACTTTTTGGGGGGAAGCTATTCTTACAGTAACACATCTCATAAACAGATTGTCATCTAGAGTTCTAGGTTTAAGAGTCCAATGGACATGTTGTCAACCTTTTACCCTAACCTACATACCACAAATAATCTTGTTCCTAGAGTGTTTGGGTATACATCCTTCGTACATGCTCACAGTCACAACCGAGGGAAACTAAATCCAAGAGCTATAAAGTGTGTCTTTGTGGGATATTCATCAACCGAAAAAAGTTACAAGTGTTATCACCCATCTTCTCGAAAATTCTTTGTTTCTATGGATGTTACCTTCAATGAACGTACATCTTACTTTCCAAACCCCTATCTTCAGGGGGAGAAGTCAGCAAGAGAAGACGAAGGTTTGGGTTTTGACTTGATGTTAGATCCTACTTCCTCATCCACTAGTGATCATACCTCGGGTCAAACTGAGCCACTTGAGTCCATCATAGTTCCCTCTGAACTTGTGTTTGATCCTGTAACAACAGCTTCTATGTCTACTCAACCTGAAACTAAGTCTATTCCCAAGGATGTTAGATATGGCAAAGGCAAGATGTATGCAAGGAAGAAGATGGTTGCCCCCAAATCTATGCAAGTCCAAGAGTTCGATGAGGTAATGATTTCTGAACCAACACTCTAAGTTGAAACTAAACTAGAGCTAGAGAGTGAGACCCATAAGGGTGGTAGTGACACAGACTTGCCCATTGCATTAAGAAAAGGTATGAGAGAGTGCACAAAAAAACCTTTATATCCCCTTACATACTTACTGTCCTTTAAATGTTTTTCTTCACCACACAAAACCTTCCTAAGTAACCTAGAAACTATTGTCATTCCTTCTAATCTATTCGAAGCTTTTTCTAATGAAAAATGGAAACAAGCTATGAATGTAGAAATGGAGGCACTAGAAAAGAACAAAACATGGGAGCTAGTCGAGTTACCAGCAAGGAAGAAACCAGTGGGATGTAAATGGGTATAAACAGTGAAGTATAAAGCTAATGGTTCAGTGGAGAGATACAAGGCAAGGTTGGTAGCTAAAAGATATACTCAGACATACGGAGTAGACTATCCAGAGACATTCACCCCAGTAACAAAGTTGAATACAGTTAGAGTCTTATTGTCTTTGGCAGCCAACTTTTTGGATAAGTTAAGTTTTATTGATATCCAAAGGTGTATAACCATAAGCCGGGAAAATTTACATCATAGTCTTAAGGACAAAGTAAAACAAAGCAAAGATAAAGAGCTACATGAGAGTGTTACAAGTCTGAGAAATAAGCTCTAATTTGGTTTACAACAGAACCCCAACTGGGAATATGGTTCCTTAGGCGTACATTGTTACGCACTCTCCAAATACAATACACTGTCGTAGCTAGTGCAGCACATCTTCTATTGAAGTCAGGAGAGTTGGAGCCAGTTGAGGCCAGTAGTAGAGATGTAGCCCCTTGCCAGTTTCTGAAGTGTGCCAGGCAATGAAAGTAGTCACAAACCGCGGTCCATATCAAGCGAGAATAACTGCAATTGAAGAAGAGGTGGGTGTGGTCTTCCTGGCTCTGTTGGCACAAGAAGCACATAGTAAAAGTAGTCACGCCCCATGCTTCCAACTTGTCTAATGTGGTTAGCTTGTGTAACTAGGCTAGCCATAAGATAAACGAGTGTCTAGGGATTGAGTATTTATTCCTAATCATCTTAGCCCAAGGGACTTCCCGGGTTGAAGGGGTGAGGAATGCATACCCACTCTTAGTAGTGTATTCACCCGTGGCAGAATGGATCCATCTGAGGCGGTCATTGACTGATGCATTAGGAAGGAGGGAGGTGGGGATCTAGATATTCATATTTAGCACTACCTCAGGTATGCACCATTCATTGCCTTCCATGAGGGAACAAAGCTTAGTGGTAGGAGGGAGGCCGGTGCTACCCATCTCACATGCACTGAATAGCAGATCCAAAGGACCTATTGGGAGCCAAAAGTTTGATCAAAGGGAGATGATGAGACCATTATTGGGGATCCATTGAAAGCAGGGGCGGACTAAGCATCTAAGTTTAAGCAATTTCTTCCATGTTCAGGAGCATGTTGCAGGTGCTTTTTGTGCCCAGAAGCTTCAACCTTTCAAGAAAGTGGAGTGGACCCATTCAGGCCAAAGGGTTTTCGGTCCGTCCTTGCATAGGTGCCAAATATGCTTTATCTGGATGGCTTTGTTCCATTGGTGAAGGTCTGGAATGCCTAGGCCCCCACACTTAACTGGTTTGCAAACTTCGTTCCATCTGACCTTGGCCTTAGTGTAGGTATGAGGGTTTCCGCTCCATAGAAAGTTCCTAAGTAGGTTGTCCATCTTCCTAGTAACATATCTGGGAAGTAGGAATACATTGCTCCAATGGACTTGAAGGGAGACGAGAACGGATTTGATTAATTGCAATCTCCCTGCATAGGAGAGGTATCTAGACATCCAAGATGAGACCCGAGATAACATTCTCTCTAGCAAGGCATCATAATCTTCTTTACGCAATTTGGAAGAAGAGAGGGGGATCCTAAGGTAGCGTACTGGCAGTGAACCTTCCTGGAACTGGGTCAAAGATAGGATGGCCTCCTTCTCAGTTGTGGGAACATGAGAGAAGAAGATATTGCTCTTGTTATTGTTGACTTCCAAGCCTGACATAGAGTGAAACCGCTGGAGTGTTAACTTAATCAAGGAAACTGATTGGAGGTTACCTTTAGAAAAAATGAGAAGATCATCTGCAAAGCATAGATGAGTTAATTTCTCATTCTTGCATTTCCACTGGAGGGTGAATTGGGGGTGTTCAGTCAGCCGTCTCAGTTGGGTAGACAGGATCTCCATTCCCAACACAAAAAGGTAAGGAGATAACGGATCGCCTTGCCTAAGCCCCCTCCTACTAGGGAAGTAGCTCGTGAGTTCCCCGTTGATATTGATGGAGAACTTTGGGGTGGAGATGCATTGGTAAATCAGGGAGCATAAGTGGGGAGGAAAGTTCATAGCGTGAAGAGTAGTCATCAAAAAGTCCCATCTAATCGTGTCAAAGGCTTTCTGGAGGTCCACTTTAAGGGTACACCGAGGTGAAGTGGATTAAGTATGATAGCCTGCCATCAATTCTTGAGCAAGGAAGATGTTGTCAGTGATTCTTCTTTCAGGTATGAACGCCGCTTGCTCTCTGCCCACTAAGGATGGAAGGACCCTTTTGATACGCTCTGCAATAACTTTAGAGATGGCCTTTGTAAATGACGTTACAGCAGGCAATGGGGCGAAATTCTCCAAGTCTAGATGGGTTGGCAATCTTAGGAACCAGGGAGATGATGGAAGAGTTAATCTCTTTGAGTAGGTGTCCAGATGCCAAGAATTCTTTTGATGCTTCCAAAAGGTCCTTACCAATAATCCCCCATGCGGCTTTGAAGAACTTGGCGGTGTAGCCATCAGGCCCTAGGGCTTTGTCATTTGCTTGAGAGAAGAACCCCCATTTAATCTCATCATCAGTGAAAGGAAGAGCTAGTTCAGTTCGTTGCCGGTTGCTCAGCCTCCGTGTGACCATGTCGCTGACATCTTCCAAAATAGAATCGGAAGGAGGACAATCATAAAGTTTCTGGAAGTGTTCCACTGCAAGTGCCTTTACCTCGGCATCCCCAAAGACCTCCCTCCCGTCATCTCTAAGTAGATGGTGTATGTAATTAGAGTTGGAGTACTTCACATGGATCCTTGCGCTGATGAGGGAGAAAATGCTCTCTCCTCTCTCTAACCCACGCCCCAACCCACACCCCTAGAGGACCACTTCCTTTAGGTGACCAAAAATTTCCCTAATACCCCATATACAATCCATACCCTCCACAACAATAATCCCTAAAACAGAAACCTTTGGAAACCAGCAATCCATAACCCATAGCACGTCCCCAAAGGTAGATTGCAACGTCTGCCTTAAAGAGGAAAAAACAAAAGTTACTTTTGTTCCCTCAAAAAGCAACCTGGTGAACAAAGACGGAAATGGAAACATGGAGCCTTGTGCCAAGTCAACCCAGGCCACCTTGCAACCAGCTTGTCCCCTCATGTCAGCTCACCCAACCAATGACAACCCACTGCCACATTATGTCACGTCTGTCACCCAAACCACCTTGGGTGAAGCTACAAGCACCCAAGGCAACCAAGTGACCGGAAACCACCACTCACCGGCCGCTCCACCCGCGGCCCTCCCACCTATCCGAAGTCCTACGCGACTGCCTGTGCCTCAGACCAACCCAGGCCAACTGCTACTGGCTCCACCGCTGGTACCTATGACTTCCCACTCCGGTTCATACCTCCGGCGAGCAAAGGCCCCACTACTCGAGTAACCATTCCACTGGCCGTTGAGAACCATGGCGCCAATTATTGGGAGACCACCCTCGTAGGCTACTTCCTAGGCCGGAGGATACCATACCAATTAGTCAAAACCATTGCATTCTGACTGTGGAAAGACTTTGGACTGGCAGAGGTCCTAAGCAACAAGGAAGGTGTCTTCTACTTTAGGTTCGAACTAGGGGTGGACCTCACGCCCATCTTGGAGAAACATTGGCACTTTGCTCAGAGGTTCCTCATGCTACATAAATAGAGGAGGGGACTACCACTTGATAAACCCTAGCCAACCAAGATGCCGGTCTGGGCGCAGCTCACCGGAGTCCCTTGCGAATTCCTTAGCGCGGATGGGATAAGCTATATTGCGAGTGGTGTAGGAATACCCCTCAAAGCCGACACCCTCACCATGTCACGACAGAGAGCAAACCACGCTAGAGTCATAGTGGAGATTGATGCGCGGGAGGAGCTTGTAACCACCATGGAGGTGAAAAGAGCTGATGGTGAAACTGCGTTGGTCCGAGTTGAATACCAATGGCTTCCCCCTAGGTGTGGCGAGTGTCATGTCTTTGGCCACAAGTGTGGCCAAGCCCCTCCAATGAAGCAGCAGCAGCCAGCCACAACTAATCAGCATGTGGCTAACGAAGAGAAATGGAAACAGAGCCGCCAGTCAGGAAAAGATATGAGGAAAGGGAAGGAACATGCGGTGGGAGCAGAAGCTCCACCTAGCAATGAGCAGTGTGAAGAGAAGAGGGGAGGAACGGATGAGGATACCTCTAAGATGGAAGCAAGCATCACACCAGGGGAGATGGGGAAATCTGGATTGGACCCCTTATTTACATCAGCCAAGGAGGATGCAATGGAGTCATGTGTGGTCATGCCAAAGGGAAAAGACAGTAGGACAGAATTGGGCAAGGAGGACGCAACTTCACCCAAAGATGACCTTGCAGCGGATGATTTTGAAAACACTCCACTCTGCAAGATAATCCCCCATCTACGCCCCGGCCAAGGCAGCAATCCAAAGGGCTCCACCTCTTCTAATAGGCGCAAGAAGAAGGCGCGGAAGAGGAGAAGATCCTTCACTTCGCCACTTACCTACATCCTCTAATGCATATTGCCGCTTGGAATGTCAGGGGCCTAAATGATCCCATTAAGGTTACTGAAGTTAAAAGGATTTGCAATGATCACAAGATAAGCTGCATTGGCTTGCTTGTCAATCCATGGAACGAAGCACCTATCAAGAATGCATTGGGTGTAGCTTGGCAAGTTAGAATTAATGCGATGGATAGAAAGCGAATGTGGCTAGCTTGGAAGCTTAGTGAATGGGTCGTGAGTATAGAATCGGAGCACCCCCAATTCATGCATTGCAAACTAGTCAACATGAGATCTAGTTCCACCTTCTTTGCCACCTTCATCTATGCCTCCAACAATGGAAGGGAACGAAGGTCCCTTTGGTGCAATCTTGTGAATAAAGCGCCATCCACATACCCCCTTCCATGGATAGTTCTTGGGGATTTCAACACCACTATATCCCCCACAGAGAAATTGGGTGGGAGAATGCACCTCACTGATGAAATGGTTGAACTGCAAAATTGTATTTCACAAGCAGAGTTGGAGGACTTGAATTATGTGGGAGACTTCTTCACTTGGTCTAATCGTCAAGTGAGCAACCCCATTCTACGCAAATTGGATAGAGTCATGGTAAACCAACAATGGCTCCAGCTGCTGCCCAAATTATAAAAAAGAAGTTTTTGATCATAAAGTGTGTAGGTTAAAAAAGACATTATATGGACTTAACAAATCTCCTCGAGCATGGTTTGACAAGTTTACCAAGGTTATGCTGACTTTAGGATATAAGCAAAGTCAAGGAGATCATACACTGTTCGTCAAACACTCATCTTCAAGGGGAGTCACAGTTCTCTTAGTTTATGTGGATAATATAATTGTTACAAGAAGCAATGATGAAGAAAGAAGTTTTTTGAGTGAGTGCTTGGCAAAAGAATTTGAGATTAAGACACTTGAGAAGCTAAAATTTTTTCTCGAAATTGAAGTGGCAAATTCAGAAAAAGGTATTTTTCTCTCTCAACATAAGTATGTAACTGATCTACTCAAGGAGACAGGTAAAACAGTATGCAAACCGGTGAGTATTCTAATAGATCCAAATGTAAAGCTTGGAATAGCAGAGGAAGATGTTATGGTAGACAAAGGAATGTATCAACGGTTGGTGGGAAAGCTCATTTATTTGTCTCATACACGACCGGATATAACGTATGCTGTGAGTATGATTAGTCAATTCATGCACAATCCAAAAGAGGTTTATCTTCAAGCAGCAAATAGAGTATTACAATATCTTAAAGGTACACCAGGAAGAGGAATTCTTTTTAGGAAAAGTGAGAACCTAATACTTGAAGCCTACACAGATGCTGATTATACTGGGTCATTGATTGATAGAAGATCAACAATTGGATATTGTAAGTTTCTAGGTAGGAATCTCGTGACATGGAGGAGTATGAAGCAAAATGTAGTAGCAAAGTCTAGTGCAGAGGTTGAATTTCGTGCAATGGCTCAAGGAGTATGTGAGTTACTTTAGCTAAAGATCATTCTAGAAGACATGAGAATAAAGTTGGAGGGCCCAATGAGGCTTTATTGTGATAATAAGTCTACAATTAGCATTGCCCACAATCCTATGCAACATGATTAGACAAAGCATATTGAAATTAATAGACATTTTATCAAGTAAAAATTGGAGAGCGGATTGATCTACACACCTTATGTATCTACAAATGATTAGTTCACTAATGTGTTAACCAAAGGATTAAATAGTCCAGTGTTTGAAAAAATTATATCCAAGCTGGGAATGGAGAATATCTATTCACTAGCTTGAGGAGAAGTGTGGGAAAATATAGTCAATAGGTTTATTTTAAGAAAATAGTACTGTAAATATTGTAATTATAGAATTAGACTAAATTAGGAGATTTTGTTATTTTTAGAAAATTGTATCATCAGTTTTTTTAATTTGTATATGAGTGATTTATTGTTAATCAATAAAAAACATACTCTTTCAGTATTTTGCGTTAGTGGACAATAGGATATATAAGTCCTTTAGAAGAAGTGAGTGATATATATCCACAATCTTCTAATACAAACATTACTTGACCTTTTATCCTTGTAACCATACAAGAGGGAAAGTAAAAGCTAAGCTCAGAAAATCTCACCTGATGTTCCACTGGTCAGCTCTACAACACTTTTTGCATCTGAGCTTTGTTTGTCATCATTAGTACTGGCACCTTTTGTTGCCCAATTGCACCTTATCTGCCGGCTTCCAAGCCATTTTCCTAATATGTATTAACAGATTAAAGCTAAAAGCTAATTTGGCAGTATATGGTGTAGTAGAAAAAAAAAAAAGAAAGAAAACAAAACAAACCCTAATATGAAGATGTTGAAAAGGAATATGAAGATTCTCTAAATTTAGTTACCATACCATTCAGATCATTTATTGCACTCTGAGCATCCTGTTAAGATTCCACAAATTGAAAATCATGATATTATCAAATATTCCATACTATACTAAAGAAAAGGTTAAAGACGATTCATGATATTAATTAACAACCTGCTGATTCCTAAAAGAAACGAAGCCAAAGCCCCTTGAACGCCCAGTCTTCTGGTCCCACATGACTCTAGCATCTCTGTAAGCAATAGATGGAATCAGAATAACCTCCAGGAGCATGTATCATCTGCCATTTTCATTGCACATTTGAGGCCGCCCCTCCCTGTGATATAGATGAAAAGCTTATATCGAAATATAAACAAAGAAATGGGACAAGGGGCTTACGAACAACTAGAGTAAACTGAGAAGCATGCAAACAGTGTGGCATCTGTAACCTCAGGACTTAAATCACCAACAAAGATATTATGGTGCCCTGCATTGAAAAACTGAATCAGGTCACAATACAGAGTTAAACTGGCAAAAGAGAATACCATCGCCAAGAGTCCTATTAAAAAAGTGATAGTATGAATACAGGTAAGTGCAAACCTGATGTATCCTCTCTCTGGCTGCTAGCATATGCCCAATTGACTTTGATAGGTTGGCCAAACCTGCAGATAGCACCAATTGTAGGCAAATGAAAGTGGTGGAGGGTGTTAATGCATTCTGTTGGCAACCTAAATATCTTTTCGGGTAAGGGGGCAACCTAAAATTTAACTTACAATTGTCTCCCATTAAGAGTGATGATTGCAAGGGAAGCACATCTCCGATCAAAATAGTCCACAAATCCATAGGATGACTGAAAATTCAAAGAATATGGAGATGTCTCAGAAACTGAATGTCGCATAGCCCCTAAAATTTACAGCACTCAGAAGTCCCAGCATAAACAGCAAACAAACTAAGTCTATCGTTGTCTCCAATTCACATACTTAAACACTATAATTGGTTCTTTAAAATTTTAAATTAAAGAATGTGCAAAATTTTTAGTCATCTGATGAACCTTATCCTTCCTTATAAGCTTGCATCCTTCAATGGGACCAGTACTTGAGAAAACTTCTTGAAGAAGAGGCTCAGTGACCTGAGGATGAATGTTTCCAACATAACTGCACAAAGCAAAGGTATATCATCATATCAAAAATATCAAAATGCGAGAGATCAAAATACATCTACTTTAGACTCTAGCTTCGTCAAAGAGAAGGTAATATGAGTTACAGGCCTAGCATTTCATTTCATTTCATTTTCTACCAAGCAGATATCTTTTACTAAGACTAGCAGCACTTTAGAGAGAGAGAAACAGTATGTTGAACTCACACGCTGCGGCATGTACTTGAATCAAAACCAGGTGGCAAGTTTCCACTTAAGATAGGTTCTATCTGCAGTGCAAAAGAGGTTAAAATCAAGAAAATGAAAGCCACATTTACAGAGATAAAATGTCAAGAAAGAATTCCCCAAAAAACAATAGTTGCAGACATTCCCATTCCACACAAATCCCATAGATACAGCAATTTACCTAGCATAAATAACCTAGACTGTATCCAAATCTCCTTTGTAAGTTTTGATGAGGGTAAAATCAATCTTTCTTCCATACATACTATAATTGTCTACTGAAAAGAGAGCTAATACAATTAGGAAGTGTCTTGACTATAACTTTTTTCTTTTAAGTAATTTCCCATAAGAACTTCTATCATTCGTATTTCTCCATTTTCGTACTTGAAGTTGCTAAAGTACAAAATCCATATCTCCATCAAGATCGTAATTACGTAGATTATGTACTCCATTAGCATAACTTAAGAGGCTATTGATGTGCCACTTTGGACAAGCTTCAGACCATCGGTGTCAACAAAACTTGACTGAGACACTATATCTGGGTATTTCAACAAGTTAAAGCATTTGAATGTATATATATACACATATATATAAAAGAAGTGCTCGCTACAGACAATCTAGTGTAATAGTTTGCCAAAGAATCATACATTTTATCTAGAGATTAAAGAGAACAGAGAAAATAATTGTACTCCCAAAAAACAAATCACCATAGACCCTACCATAAATCATTAAAAGAGTATGGTTTGAACAATGTTCATTTAATACTTCAACACCAGATAAAGCTATTCAACGAGACATACAAACTCATCATCAAAAAATGAAAATGTACTCAATCAATACAGTTTTATTTACACATAGGATCTTTTTTCTTTTGGGTACACATAGAATATTTTATCAACATGTTGTGTAATAGAAAACATGTGAAGGTTTTTTTTGGCAGTTTTAAAGGGAAGATAAGATATTATATTACAAATGAAGAAAATAAATTCCTCTCTCTTCATGTCTCATGGTCCTTTAACACAAACATTAATCGCCACAACATAGACCAGTGCCACTACCGCCACCTTCAACTGTCACCAGCCACTAGCCAGTCTTAATTTACTACAGCCACTTTTGCTTAACTCCAATATATATGATCATAACAAACATTAATAAATACTATTCCAAGCAATACAATCCCATTGTAACAATCATTCTTTTGAAAATTTTCAACCAAAAGCAACACAATTTCGCTTTTTATAACCCTATACCCGCGTCCACCAATCAAACTGTCATACACTTGCACATAACAACACTCGAGCCTCATTCCCACCAAGTAGAGTCATCTGTATGGATTATATTTCGTCTAGCTGCCATAACTGCGATAAATATTCAACGCGGCTCACTTTTTCCATTTTGATTGATGCGTAGCAAATTATATATAGTAACACAAAACAGAAACACGAAAATGTTATCCGTAAAAACCCTAATTTAGTAACGAAAGCAATAGCAAAATCGAAGCGAACTAATAAATGAAATAAAAAAATAAGTGGCAATTAGAGAGAGAAAATGGATGAAGTGAAGGAACCTGTGGAGCAGCTAAAAGACCAGGAGGATAGAATGACTGTTGCATCATAGCCGCGACTTGTTGCTGTTGTTGCTTGAATCTCTGTTGTTGCATCGTCTAGGGTTTCGAGTGATTGAGGAAGATGAAACCCAATAAAAGGCAATGAAAAGGAAATTAAAATAAAAAAAAGGAAAAGAAAAAGAAAAGGAAAAGGAAAAAAAAATAAAAGAAAACCCTCAAGAAAAGAGGGGGGTGGTGGCGTGGTAAGAAGACGAAGACGAGGAGAAGAATTAATGGATGATGGAAAGCAGAGACAGGGGAGAAAGACAGAGAAAACGAGAGAATATAAATAAATAAAATAAATAAGATAAAAATATGAAAAGGGTTTTCAAGCATTTTAATCTTGGAAAAAAAAAAAAAGGAAAGCGTTTAATTGATTTTATCCGATCAATTTCTTTCTCTTTTTCTTTCTTTCTTTTTTTTTTAACCTATTTTGTTACCAATATTTAAATTTTTCGCAAAAATGCAGGTTATATTGGTTTCAGAATGTCAAATCGTCTCCTGGGCTAGTAACGAAAGACCTCTCCGGATATACTCATAAATATTTTTTTTTTAATTTTTATAAAAATATTATACCTAAAAATAATATTCTAAAAATAAATTTTATAAACACAAACCTAGTTAACAACTTTTTTTTTTCTTCCAAAATTTGGAAAGCCGTAGACATAAACCTCATTCACACCACCAAGTGAAATATATGCCTTTAATATAAATTATACTACATGATTTTTTTGATCACATTATCCAATAGTAATGAAATCCTATAAACCTATAGTATAAACTTATAAAAATTATTACAAAATAATACTGCAAACTTATAAAAATTATTATAAAGTGATATTATAAATTTGCACATTATTACAACATGTGATCTCTACTGTACAAGAAAAAAATTTGTAATGACAATTTGTAATATAAATACGAATTCTTAGTTCATATGTTTATTTTCAGATATTTCAATTTCCTCTTCAATCTTCTTTTTTCTTACAATTTCAAATTATTCCATTTTCTTAATTTTTATTTTATGTAAATTTAGCTTATTCAAGTACATGTGTAAAAATATTTGTAGGATATTTTTCCAACTTTTTCAACGAAGCTATATTTCGATATGTTTTTATGGAGAAAAAATTATTTTTTTCCCTATTACATTACTTTGTATCAATGCATAAAAAATTAAATACAATTACTTGTACTCTAATGATTTTATTAAAATATCAGTAATTATTAATTAATCGTTAATTTTTATTAATTAATCATTAATTAACATTAAAAAATGATTAGTAAAAAATAAGTATCTTAATTTGTAATTATGAAAATTATTGTAAAAGTAATCGTTAATGATGAACTAATTAGTCATTAATAAGTTATTAATGAATCATTAGAAAATTAATTAGAAAAAAATTCATATCGATAATAATGAATTATTTTTGTGTGTTATTATAATGTATTTTTGTAAAAGCAGTTGTTAATTAACCGTTAATTAACAGTGATTAGTCATTAATTAATCATAAAAAATTAATTAGTGAAAATTTTTGTGTTGATTATAAATGTAATAGTTTGTTTGTTTTTATAAAAGTTTGTTAATTAACCATTAATTAATAGTTATTAGTCATTAATATATCATTAATTCATTGTTAGAAAATTAATTTATGAAAAATTTTGTATCGATTGTAAAAGTAATATGTTTGTGTAATTTTGTAAAAGTAGTTGTAAAATTAAATTGATTAATTGTTAATTAACAGTAATTAGTTGTTAATATATTATTAATTCATTGTTAAAAATGAATTTGTGAAAAAAATTTATTTATTATAGATGTAATATGTTTGTGTGTTTTTGTAAAAATAGTTGTAAAATTTAAATTGTTAATTAACTATTAATTAATAATAATTAATCGTTAATATACTATTAATTCATTGTTAGAAAATTAATTTGTAAAAAGTGGAATTGCTTGTAAATGTAATATGTTTATGTTTTTTTATAAAAAGAGTTGTAAATTTAAGTTATTGTTAATTAATTGTGAATTAACTATAATAAGTCATTAATTAATCGTCAGAAAATTAATTATTAAAAAATTTGGCATTGATTGTAAATGTAATATCTTTGTGTGTTATTGTAAAAATAATCGTAAACCTAAGTTATTGTTAATTAACCGTTAATTGGATGGTAAAGAGTTGCTAATAAGTCGTTAATTAATATTTTAATATTAATGGTGACATTTACTATTTTTTTTATTTTTTGCATAATAGATGGAGCATATACCCTTCAATCCTTTAGTCTTGACGTAGTAGGAGGAACATCGATCACAAGCTATCTAAGACGAAGAGGTAAACAAGTTTTAACTTGTTGATTACTTTATGTTGCATTACAAATAATATAACATTTCACTTGTTATCATTTTAGGATCAATCGACCATCGTCGTTCGATGCCATGAGTTGTCACTCTATTGCGATGAGCGCATCATCCTCAAATGGAGTCATACGTGCATTTGGCAAGATTCGAAGGTGTAAGCTGCCTGCCATTCATTCAATTGGATTGGCACATGATAACTATGTTGGTCGAGCAATAGAAGCTAGAGACACACACATTCCACATGTCGATAGGGGAGTTTACTATCACCTTGCAAAATGTAAAGGTCTAGCTAGGCTTCCCCATTGATGGTCAAGCAATTATAGGGAATAGTTGCCTAGTTTAGGTTTAATATGTGAAAGATTACTAGGTGCAAGGTCGGGGTTCAGCAGTAAGGGGCGACGCATTAGCATGATATGTTTTGGATCTTTCCAGAAGGTGAAGAAGTAGAGCAAATCCAACGCCATACGCATATATATACATTACAGCTATTGAGGGGATTTATCTTTGTCGATAAATCTAGCGCACTCATCTACATGATGTTTTTGCCTCTATTGGAGCATTTCGACATTATTGAGTCATATAATTGAGGGTTTGTGTGTCTAGCTTTATTATATCGATAACTTTGTATTACATCACCGCCATTAGCACACAAGATTAAAAAGGTTGCCATTCTTCTATAGGTGTGGGCTTGGGATAAATTCCCTCACATAGCGTTCCTTAGTTGATACGGACTTATTATAAAAAGTGGAACTCCTTTGGCTGCACGTTGGAACATGCAAAAGGATATTTAGTATCACTCAACCTATGTTGTAGGTGTATATCAGGATGCATTTGATAGTTAGAACATGGAACAGGCATTTTAGTATCCAAATTATATATATATATATATATATATATATATATATATATATATATATATATATTCCATTTCATCATATTAATCGTTAATATTGAATATTATTTTTTATCATTTAGGTCAAATGGGAGCCGTACTCTAAGAATCTAACTAACTTCCTGCCACATTTCTGCAGAAGTGACATGCATATATGGACTGCTCGAGTTTTACTTATATGTTTTCACATAGTTAAGTAACATTATTTTTTTATCATTTAGGTCGAATGGGAGCCGTACTTTAAGAATCTAACTAACTTCCTGCCACATTTTTTGTAGAAGTGACATGCATATATGGACTACTCGAGTTCTACTTATATGTTTTCACATAGTTGAGTAGAATTACCTCGACTGAATGGCAAAGCAATTTGGGGGGGGGGGGGGTTCAATATGTCCCACAATTAGTGAACATGTAGTTGGGGCTACATTAAATTGACTTGTGTGGGAGGGTTAATGTAGATTGGCCACTACAACATGTTGTATATATAGCCTTGTGGGAACAATGTGTGGATCAAGTGCTATACATCTAAGATTGGTACTATATAGGTTACAAATAGAGAGGTTGTATGCCAAGTTTAAGAAATATGAATTTTGGCTTGAGTAGGTAGTTTTCTTAAATCATGTGATTAATGAGGATGAAATCTCAGTTGACCTAAAGAAGGTGAGAGCAGTAATAGATTGGCCCAGACCAAAGACGGTAATAGACATAAAAAGCTTCATGTGTTTAGTAAGTTACTATAGACAGTTTATAAAAGTATTCTCCATAATAGTAGCTCCACTCACTAAATTAACTCAAAAGAAGGTAAAATTTGACTAGGATGATAAGTGTGAGGCTAACTTCTAAAAACTTAAGAAAAAGTTAATGTCAACCCGAATTCTAGCATTACCTAAGAATGGAGAAGAATTCACAATCTACAACGATGCTTCAACTCAGGGGACTAAGTTGTGTTTTGATGCATAATGTCAACCTAATCCTAGCATTACCCAAAAGATAAGAAGAATTCACAATATATAATGATGCTTTAGCTTAAGGGCTAGATTGTGTTTTAATATAGGATAGGTAGGTTGTAGCATATGTATCTTGTCAATTTAAGCCATATAAAATAAATTATCTTACCTATGACTTAGAGCTTGTGACAACTATGTTGGCACTAAAATTATAGAGGCACTACTTGTATAGAGAGAAAGGCAAGGTTTTTACTGATCATAAGAATTTTAAGTATGACTTCACAGAAAAGAAACTAGATATGAGGTAGAGTTGGTGGTTGGAGTTTATTAAGGATTATGATCTCAAGATCTAATACCATTTTGGAAAGGTTAACGTGGGGACAAATGCCTTTAGTAGGAAGAAATAAGGTAATATTACCATTTTAATTACCTCATAATGAAAGTTTTTGGATGATATGCGTAGGTTAGAACTGGAGATTGTAACTTAAGAAGTAGGAACAAGACTACCCAGTTTACACATCCAACCAACTCTGTTAGATAGAATTAAGATAGCTTAAATAGAAGATATTGGCATTTAGGAGATAAAGAACATGTTAGACTAAGGCAAGGCTCCTAAGTTTAGTATTGACTTAAATGGAGTTTTAAGGTATGGAACTAGACTGTGTGCTCTTGAGAATTCTCAATTAAAGAAGGAGATCCTAAAGGAAACACATTATTTTGAGTACTTAGTACATATTAAGAGTACTAAGATATACAAAGAATTGAAATGCCGCTATTGGTGGAGAAATATGAAGCAGGAAATAATTAAATATGTTTCTAAATGTCTAATATGTCAACAGATCAAGATAAAACACCAAAGGCTAGCAATTGAGTTGCAACCTTTACTTCTACCAAAATGGAAATAGGAGCACATCACTATAGACTTTGTAATAGCCTTCCTTGAGACTAAGGAAAAACATGATGCTATATGGGTGATAGTTGACAGATTAACCAAATTTGCTTACTTCTTACCTATTAACATTAGTTATACTTTAGGTAAGCTAGTCTTGTCGTATATAAAAGAAAATATAAGATTGCATGAAGCTCCAATGAGTATCATATTTGATAGTGATACCAAGTTTATGGGAAGATTTTAGAGAAGTTTACACAGGGCATTGAGGACCAAGTTGAATTTCAGTACCACCTTCACCCCTAAACGGATAGACAATTAGAAAGAATTGTATAGATCTTGGAGGACATCTTTTATTTTAGATTTTTTGGGGGAATTGGGATGAGTACTTATCACTAGTGGAATTCACTTATAATAATAGTTATTAGGCTACTATACAGATGGCCCCTCATGAGGCTTTGTATATAAGAAAGTAAAGATCTCTATTGCATTAGGATGAGGTAAAAGAAAGATAGGTGGACAGGTGTTAGGACTTGAGTTAGTACAAGAGGCTATTAATAAGATAAAACTAATCAAACAAAAGTTGCAATTGGCTTAAAGTCGCTAAAAGAGTTATGCTGACAAAAGGCGGTGTCCTTTAGAATTGTAAGTGGGGGAATAGGTACTTTTGAACATATTACCCATTAAAAGGACAGTTAGGTTTAGATTAAGAGGGAAGTTGAATCCTAGATATGTGGGACCTTTTGAGATTGTAGAGAAGATTGGTAGTATGGCTTATTAGTTGGCCTTCTCGCCTAGTCTAACTAGGGTACATGACGTTTTTTATTCATCCATGCTAAGGAAGTATGTATATAAGTCAGATGAAGTAGTAATATTAAAGTTGTTGGAGGTATAACCTAATCTTACCACTATAGAATAACTTGTTAGGATCGTGAACACTAAACAACAGGTAGTAAGGAGACAAGTCATTCCTTATGTGAAGGTGTAATAGATAACCAAACAAAAAGAGAGGCTAATTGGGAATTGGAGGAAGAAATGCGAAATAACTATCTAAATCTCTTTCAAGACTTAAGTAACTTTCAAAGACAAAAGTTATATTATGGGGGAGGATGGATGTAAAACCCAAGAAAAATAAGGCAAAATTAAATAAAAAGGGGCATGGAAAATAAATAATAATAGTTTACTAAAGGGGGCATTATGCTCATTTGACAAGGATGGTATAAAAGGACCATTAATAGATCATTTTAACCCTTCTCCCCTTTCCTACTAATAGCCTCTCCTAGTAGAAGAGGACAACTATTGAGTCCTGCACAATGAGCAAAATTTCCATATGGTAAAAGTATAAGCGAATTTTCTTTCCATCATTTTCATGCATGTAAGATGAATGAATGTTAGTTTTCTCCATTGTAGTGCAAAACGACCTTAAGCGTTCAAAAGGTTGGAGCAAAACTTTGATCATTGGAACAATCTAGACAAGTAAGTAGTTAATTTCAATGCAATTTAATGTTTTTATGCTATAAATAATGCAAATTTAGACATAGAAGTGCTAGATCGTAATTAAGGTTAAAGAAGATTAAATTTAGTGATTTGGAGAAGAGGAATCTAGGAGGAACCAATAGGTACACGTACATAATCAAGTACACGTTCGTATACCTGTTCATGCACTTGTACACAATCAAGTACACGGCTTATGTACTTGGGTTTGCTATGAAGCAATTTTGTATAAAAGGGTACAAGGCTGTATTCCCTATCCATGTTCTTTTACATGGTTGTACTTCTTGAAAACCTTCTTCTAATGTTTTATTTTCCCTTTTTCTTATCTTTATTAACTCTAAACCACTTTAAAGGGTATAGTAGCAAAATCTAAGTGAGGGAAACAAACCAATACTCTAGGATAACTTAAAAAACACTCTAGGACAATGTTAAGTTAAATTATTTTGTATATTGCTAAGTTCCAGTAGGAATACTAGTTGTGACCAAGTTGAGTTTGAAACTGCCCTCCTAAGTACATTTAATTCTCGCGTGTTACTTGTACTTATTAAGTTAGTGAAAAGAACGAAGTTAAAGGTTTATTAGACAGACAACTTGTTTGATATTTGCACTTGACTCAGCTTGAGGACCATAGTGATAGAACCTTAGGGGACACCTATTGATTAGTATGTAGCAGTATTCCTTATGGAGTTACATATTGAAATGATTCAATAGATTTAGGAACTCATGGGTGTTGAGGCTTATAGTGGTAGCTCCCAACGCTATATTATGTATTATCGTATACTATATTGAGTGTAGCGGGGTTATGAATACCTCTTTATTGTATAAATGATCTAAATGACATAATAAATAGTTGTTTGATTGATTATTGCATTGATGCATGTAGTTTAAGATATGCTTATTCATGCGTATGTGCTTGTGGATTATACGTGTTGAACATTAACTTACCCTTTAGGGACTTTCTTTTTCAATTGTAGGTATGGATGAATATGCATTATATGATAAGGACCTATTGAATTATACTCATGATGAGGATGAGGATGAGAACAATGTAGAATATGCCTACTACTATGATGACTAGCAAGTGAGGGAAGTCACATATAGTGTTTTGATTAGATTGAGAGAATGTTATTTTCATTTGGAAGATGAGACTATTTATCATTTAAATTCTATATTACTGGTATTGATAATTAGTTTTCATAGGTACTAATGTACTAAGATACTGATAGATATTAAATTTGTGGATTTCAGTGTGAAGCTTAGTTGAGCCATTCAATTATGTTGACCGGGAATTTTTATTATTGTGAGTTTGACAAGTATAACAGGTTTATGTAGAACGATTTAATTTAAGAGTTTTAACGTATTTTTAACCTGTAAAAATATGTGGTGAGTTTTGGGGCGTTATACTATCTCCTTCCCTTTTGCCACTTGGTAAAAATCTAAAAATGTGGAAGCCTTCTTTTAATATAATTTATTGATTTCGTTCCCTTATTACATAATCTACAATTTTTGTGATTGTAAAATTCTTCACAATTTATATTAACTTTTTTCTTTTTTTTTTCACAACTTTCAAATATATTACAACTTGAAGAAATCCGATCAATTCTCCAAGAGATTAATATTTGTACCACTATATTATTAAAACTTCGAGCACTATTTATATTAATTTCTTCTGCTTTACTAACCTACATACTTTTTAAATCGGTTAACATTAAGCAAAGCAACTTTAGATCATCTCCAAATAAATTCAAGCCATACTTAAACTCAAGAATGGAAGGTCTATATATTAGTTAATTTATAAGAAAAAATAATTTCCACTTTTTAAAAAGAAAATTGTTTTTCTTTTCTTTTTCTTTTTGACAAAACATTTTTATTTGATAGAAGATATTTTTTTCTTTGACCAATATGCACTCCAACAATTGGCAAAATACTTTTTAAAAATAATTTAACACATTGTTTTATTTACATATTATTCTTGTTTCTACTCATTGTTCAGAAGAGCATCATATAAAGATCATGACTTATTTTTTATCATCTAGAAAACTGGGGATATGTACATTAGTCCCGAGTGGAAGCCAAAAGAGGGTTAAGATAAACAGCAAGTCACCATACCCCTAATGCTTTAGGCATCACACGAGACAAAGGTTATAGATCTAAAAAGGTGAGCTAACTCCAAAATCTTGTCTTGCAAAAATTAGACATTTATACATTCATCTGGATTTTCGTATTTGTATTTTTATTTTTAGTTTAGTCTCTACTTAAAAAGATCACTTGACTTTAGCTTGAAATGATGGATTTTAGTTAATATTAGTTTACAAGTATCAATACCATGGAAATATAAATAAACATGAAATATGCACATCTATATTGTAATTATTGTTTATAGCTAGCTCCATCTTAGATTTTTTAGTAGTTTGTCCTTGGTGTTTATATGATATATCTCCCAAAAAGAAAAACCAAATAAATAAATAAATAAATAAAGCCAATCCCATATTGTTTAGAAGTATGGGCCTATAGTGTGCTTTATATTATGAACAAGTGAGAAAGGGTGTGGGCTCGGGAGCCCCCAAGAATGTGGATGGGCTTCTTACATCCCTACCCCTTGACACGCCCAAGCCAAGTATGTACATGAGGCCCATCCCATAGTCCCTTTCTCCTTAGATTTATCCAATTTAATTTAATTTTGTCTTATTCCTCACCTTTCCCATACAGTATATATTTAGCAAACTATGATTATCACACTAGCAAAAGGCTAATTTCATACTATAGTTTGGTTTAATATTTATTTAAATTTATCTTAACTAAATTCGAACTGCACTCGAACTTTAGCTTGAATTCGAATATTGTGATGTAAGCTTATGGAGCTTATAAGTACACTGGAATCAAACTTTAGTTAAAAGCATTTTATTTCATATAAATAAATTAAACCTAAATAAATTTAATCAAGTTAAGTTTGAATTTTGAATTTTTCAGTTGTGCTCAAATTTAAACTTAATATTGTATCGTCTGAAATGACTTATTTGCATCCCTTATTAAAATATTCAAATACTTCCTCTTCTTCTTCTCTCTTTTAAAATTTTCTAGATTATATATATAATGAGTACAACAAATAATCCATTCCACCAACGTCCATAGTATTCTTATATTATGATGCAAACTTTGCATTTTTGTATCTCAAACTATCTTTGCCTTCCTTCTTTTTTATTTTGTTTATTTTGAGTTTTATATTTAGTTTAATAATCGTACTTTAAATTTTTTTTATTTTATTTGTCAACGAAGTACTTGATATAAAAAAATATTAAAACATGCTATATTAATATGAAAAAAATTATTATATTAAAACTTGCATAATTTTCGAAATTTGAGGACTTAGCCATAGAAAAAGAAATCGAGCATCTGCGAAAATCTCAAAACTTATAAGACCTTTGCTACATTTTTCTCTAATTTGTAAGGTACAACAGAAGTTTCATATTTTTTGTCTTACTTTTCATGTTCTGGAGTTGTTTTGTTCCATAATTTATAAGAATAAATCGAATACTGGCGATGTTCCCATTGAAAATATGAGGAAAGGACAGCTAAGATGATTTGACCATATATAGGTACAACATTGTAATTTAGAGATATTCAATAGAGGTTGTGATACTTTAGAAAGAACGATTCAATATTAAATGAGGATGAAAACGATAAAAAAAGAATTAAGATGTAGAAAAAACAACTGAATCAAATATGAATGAATATGAATATGTTTGCAAAATGAATCAAGCAATGTTCCAATGTCTTCAATTTGTTTTCTATTATGGTGGAGATTAATATTTGGGTGCATAAAAATACTTAATTTACAAAACTCTCATTAGAGGGGTTGGAAGAATATTTGTGGTATGTGATAAGATGTGAAACAATGATGTGTGATGAAAAGCATTTATGACATAAAATGTTAATAAAACATAAATCATTTTGCACATTCATCACGCTGCTCATCTTTTTCTTCCATCTTTTCGTGGACACCTTTTAAAACATCTCTTTCCCAATCTTCTAGTGGTAGCCGTGGTTGAGGATCAAAGATGGTGTGCAATGGTTGCAACGAAGTTGAGGAGTTTGAATGAAAATGCCAATCTTTAAGCTTTATTAATTGCAGCATCTTATTTTATTTGTCATTGTTCTATCTCTTCTATGAGATTTCTTTCTTTTTTTCCTGCTAGTGCTAGTTTTTCATTTTCTTTATAGAATTAATGTTGCTAAAGCTACGTTTCAACCCTAAACTGTAAGAGAGATGTGCCTTTATTGGATTGGTCAATAGACTCTTCTTTGCTTGTTTGGTTTATTGGTGATTTGTATCTTATCTATGAATGTTGTTGTACTTATTTTAATAAAATAAAATTTTATTTTCTAGCCAAAAAAAAACAAAAAGAAGATTTGTGTAAAGAATCTAATGCATAATCTATAGCATATAAATATACACGTTGGTAATTATTAAGGTAAGCGAATAACCCTGTTGTATAGGGTATCCATTCGTATTCTGCTCGAGCAAGTAGATTTCAGGTGAATATTTAAGATCACATGGTAGGTTTTAGATATAGATTTTTCAAATTCTACTCTTATATGATAGGGTATAGATACAAGGCTAACTTACCCTATACCCACCTTGAAGCTTATACTCTAAGGTATAAAGTACATGTTTTGAAGTATCATATATTTATCTTATAAAATGTTATTAAATAATATTAATAAATAAAAAGTAAATGACAATATTATGGTTTTTTAGTAATAAATATTTTAATAAAAAAGAAACAAAAAAGAGTTTAAGTTTATAAGTTAATGGTTTTAAATAGTTAAATTTAATGTTGCCACCTCATAACTACTTACTCCTAGTAATTACAATAATATAGTTATATGATATAATTATTGGATATATATTATAACTATAGGTGCTTATATTCTAATAAAAGTTGATATGTTTAACAATAAACATATATGTATACACATACAAATGAAATTATAACAATATAACGATGTATCGTTGATCACAATCCATGATGCATAGATGCAAATACCAGGATACATATAGAAATGACAGATTTGATAATACGACAATCTTTAGAAAATTAGGATATAGATAGGTCACAGATACGACACTAAAAAGTAACACATTGTTATTAGTAAATAATTATAACAATCATTATTACGCAATAATAAAAAGTAAAAAATATATATTTAATTTTTAATATTTAATAAAATTTCAATTTGAATCCTAAATCTTTTTTTTTCTATTTTAATCACCCATGTCTATAAAACTCTCCGGTTAAATCTTGTCATGGTATTAGTTAATTTTTTCATTAAATGGTAACATGTAGCATTTTCGGTTAGTCAACTAAATTTTTTTTAAATATACGATAAAATATTAATAAATTAATTAAAATAAAAAATCAGAAATTTCTCAAAAGAAAAAAAGCGTGCTTTCTCTCTCTAGTCCCATTTTCTAGCATGCCCTTTCTCTCTCTCTTTTCTTTTTCGCTGGTTTTCTTCTTGGACTCGTTAGAAAGTGTGCTTCGAGAATCAAAGAGATTCGACTCGAACAAGAATTTGAGCAAGATCAAGACTTCGAAACAATATGAGAATATTCAGAACGGTGCTGGAGAATAGGAATTATTTTGGCGAGATTCGGTTTTCCCGGAATCGATGTGCTTTTTATTTTCCTTCCGTTCACTTCTGTGAGTTGACTTTTCTCCTCACTCCAATGCATAGTTGTAAGTCTCTGTTCTTTTCTTTGTATCTTGAAGAAGAAGGGTTGATTTAATTAACTCAGTTTCGATTGAAGTAAATGATGAGGAATATCTGTTCGCCACTTTGATCGATTTCCGACATTGTTCTTCATTTTTCTTTTTTCTTTGAATTTTCGGATTTTTTTTTGTTTTTTAATTAATTTATTCATATTATATTATATTATTTATTTAAAAATAATTACATAGACTCTACAATGACTTGGGTTTAGGTCGATCTTGACCCGATTTAAGTAAACCAATTATTTATTAAATTTTCATTTGTCAATATTAAAAGTCTTAATTTTAAATTGCCGCAACTTATTCAATTTAAGGCCAAATTAAGTAACACCAAAGCTATTTAGTTTCTTATCACTTCTACTACACATTTTGATATAAAAGCCTTATTTTATTTCATTTAATGCTTTTGAACTACTAGACAAAACTTAATTACAAATTTTCAACTTAAAAAATCCAAAACTCATTTAATTTAGGTCCAAATCACTTCAATCCAAAGCCCATTGTTCCTACTCCTTCATAGTGTCTATTACATCATTCATTTTCCATTTCAAGCAAAAAATATTATCAAAATAAAACAATCAAAACAGAGCATGTCCCAATTTACTTCCATTTGTTCAACTAATTCAATCTCTACACATCTTCACTTTAAGGCCTTATTTTACATTCAATCCAACTTTTACTTATAATTAAATGATAATTTTATCAAATTTACTCAAAATAAAAATAATGCATCATATTTTTCCAGAATTTAACATTTACCAAAAATCATGCAAGAAATTAATATTTTTTAGTTCTCACAATCTTCTAATTCAACCCAATTCATCTTTAAACTTCACCAAACTTAATATTTATTAAGTAACTTTAATTTTCATCAAATTTATCACTCTAAAAACATAGCAACCTGCTGAAATTTTATAAATTAACTATTAAATCAACTTATTCATCAACTAATTCAATCATACTATTAAATTCTAACTTTCTACATATCATATCTACTAATTAATCACTAAAACCACTCCATACACCACATATTCATACTTCAATCATTAATTAATCATAATTCATTATCCAAATTAGAATTAACAAGGAGATTAAATATCAATTCACCAACCATGGTGATGGCAACAACAACAAATTAACACATCTTTCATTAACATACATCAAACTTGATTTCTATATATAATTTCAACATCTAACATCATAGTTAACTTGTCACAACATAGATCTACATCCTAAACACTAACTTACACTCAAAATGACTCCAATTAAACATATAAATTCAAAATTTCCAAATTTAATCATAATAGTACCACAAGCACTAGTAACGACAAATCTAAAGATCAATCATTCGATTTTTTTTTTCACTACAATTCAGCTCCTAATTTTGTCATAGTCCATATTCATCATGTCACTTCAATTTTAACTCGAATTTCCACTTCAAACACATATGAATATGTTGGAAATTTATGTGTTATCAATCAAATCAACTAATTTATTCATTAACTCAACAATATTGTCAAGTTCAACCTCTATCTTGCCATATACATCCAATTTGTCATCTAACCCACTCCTAAATCAACATTCTCATACTTCAATCATCAAATTACCATCATTCATCATCTAAATTAGATTTTATAAGAAAATCAAATCTCATTTTCTCCATCATAGTGGTGGTAACAAGATCATATACATACTACATATCATTATGCATCAAACTTCACTTCTATCACCAACTCTAACACCCAGCATCTCATTTATCATATTAGAACATGGACTAACACCTAAAATCAGCAAATGACACTTAGAAATTATCAATAGGGGTAGTAGCTTAACATGGGTTTTGTGCTAATTTCATCAAAATCTAATTACTTCTAAGCATCCTAAAACATCAAATCAACCATTTTATTAAACTTACCTCATTGGAGATTCAACTTAACATTCAAGTCCTCCCTTTGCCATCCACAATAAGGCAAAAGATGGTATTTTTCTTGATTCAAACTTATTCCCTTATAATAAAGCAACTAGATTAGCATTAAAGCTTTAGATTTACATGTTTGGATTGACCTAGATTTTGATAGAAATTACTTACTTTAATTCAAGCTTTAACAATGATTTGAGATCCCCCCTTTAGCTATGCTTCACTTTATTTTCACCTAAATCTCAAAAGAAAACAACTAGATTTAGTAGCTAAATTAGATAGGTTTAATGGGCGTTAAAGGTGTGAGGACCAAAACTTAAGCAATAATGTTAAAATTAAAATAATATATATGTATATATATGTTATATGCTAAATAAAATAAAATAAAATAAATATATATAAAAATAATAATAATATAAATTATATGGGCATATATATATATATATGTAAAAAAAAATGTACATAATATATTATATTATATTATAACTAAAAAGAAAATAAATAAAAGAGGAAGGAAAAAAAAAAACAAAAACAAATACAGAACAGCACCCTCAATGTCAGAAAAAGTAAGTAATATTATATATATATATATAGAAATTAGAATAGAGAGAGAGAAAAATCAAATCATCAAAAAATTAGAAAAAAAAAAAAACCAAAACCCTCTCCATTTCATCCGAATTTTTCTGGGCAAATTGAAGTTGGAATTTCCAACATGCAATCATCAGGATAGGAAGAAGAACAAGATTGAAGTAGGATGCAACAAGAATTTGAAGAAATTGAAGAACAAAAAATCAAATTAAGTAGGGGGAATTTTGTTTGTTCGTTCGAAGGGGGTTGGGTAAATCTGCTGCTAGGCCAAGCTAGGGTTAAGGTTTTGGGTGGGAGAGGATTCCGGCCGACATAGTGGTTGCCGGCGTTGGTGGCCGGAGGCCTGTGAACGGAGCAGCCCCCGGTAATGCCCGAAACTTCCTATTTTTTAAAAAACTATCAAATGTTGATGAAAAATTATGATTTTTGTTATTCTGGCATAATTTTGTATGAGTATTAATTTGGTAATTTTATTTTTCTTAAATTTGATTCACAAATATGTGCTCCTTAAGAAATTCTCTGTTCTGGTCATAAATTAAATTGGAAACTAAATAGGTCAAATGATGTAGTTTTGATGTAATTTTTAGTATAAAAGATCCTTATATTATTTATTAGATCACCAAATCAATAATTGTTCAGATTGGAGTCGTTTTCTATTTTTAGTGAATTTTTCAAGCTAATTACCCTGTTCTGGCCGAATTAAATCCTTAGCAAAATTAGAGAATTTGATTTGATTAGTTGAATTTGA
This sequence comes from Laguncularia racemosa, assembly GCA_037954665.1. Classification (NCBI taxonomy): domain Eukaryota; kingdom Viridiplantae; phylum Streptophyta; class Magnoliopsida; order Myrtales; family Combretaceae; genus Laguncularia; species Laguncularia racemosa. Next base: position 986,409 of record JBBMOL010000087.1, read on the forward strand.
TGTTCAGTTGAGGTTCATTGAAGCATAATATGATTTTGAGAAGCTTGGGTTAGTTACAAAACAAAAACGGGAGTGCTCGGTGCAAGATTATGATAGTTTAGAACCATACGATTCAATATAGAATCATGTCGAAATTTAATTACATTAATATATAATAGAGCGTAATATACCCGTATGTATATGAATTAGAAATTGTAGGAAAATGGTGGATTATACGAGGTTAGGATGGAATTTAAGGGTTTGGAATACTGAATTAGCAATTTATGGTTCAATAGAGCGAATGAGGTAACATTGATTGGTATACTGATAATTCAGGTATTTCTGTTGAGTAAGGAGGACAAAGGAACTTGGCTGGTGCGACTGTTTGGATTGGCATATATTGTTTCAGGTGAGTACCCCCTTAACTTTTCTCTTGGGTACAAGTGGTTGATAATGTAGACTACTTGTTGTTGGCTGAAATTACCCTGTACGATTACTTACTGTGATCAATGCAGGAGGATTGTTGAATTATATTGGTTTACTAATGGCTGGTTGTGTGTCATGATATGATTGGATTATGAGAAAAAAAGGGAACATTCTAGAAAATCCTAGAATGAGAGTTGGGTGCGGGATTTGATTATACTATTCCTAGTTGTATGTGATGTAATTCTGGGTTATTTTTAGCTTATTAAATGGGGTTTATATGACTGGTTGAGTTCATACTATTGTTATCTTGGTAACGATGAAATATCTAAATGGATAATAAAATGGGAGTTAGGCTATAAGTACCTACTAACCTAAAACACTTAATGTAAGAAAATCCTGTTCCCTGCCTAGTAAGTTTGTGGTATGACTTTTGAGTCGACCCGGATGGGTTTGAGGCATGGTCGACGGACCGACCCGGTTTAGTGACCTATAGGGATCTGGTCACCCCTTTTGTTTGAGGCAGGTGAAAGGCGAGCTGAATATTTCTAACTAAAAAGAGTATATAAGGATGTCTTAATTGGTTGAGAAAACATTAAGTTTTGAAAAGTACATGATGGTAGTTTATCTACCAGTTGACAGGCTTTGCCTGGATTAATTGAAAAATATTTGTGACCTGTGAGTAAATAGGAGTGATTGAAATGGTCTCCAATGAAAAGGTTATGAGTTTAGCAAAAATGGAATTACGGGGAAAATATCACTAAGTAAGATCATGATGATGTTAAAATGTAATAAATTGCATTGGGTTTCTTGCGAGTATAACTTGCTTGCTTGAGTAATCACTTCGAGGTATTTGATAATATTGTTGATTACTATTATGTGATTTTGTTGTTTGTTTTTATTGGGTTGCTTGATTTTATACTCACTTTGCTTCTTAAGAAGTTGAGGGGTTAGTGTTTTTGCTAACCTCAGGTACAGGTATTGAAGAATAAGTTGTTGGAGACTCGAGGTTTTTGGAGAGAGTCAATAGAGGCAAAGAAGCCCTTAGTTTCATTTTGGAACCTCTGTTATTTGTAATAAGATCTATAGGTGTTAATCTTCAGATTGTAATGTAAATATTTGTGTGTATAAGGTTGGATTTGTAATCTTTTGAGCCACTTAAGGCTACAGGATCAATCTAGGCTATGCCTACTTACCGGGAATGCAGATCCCGATGATATATATATGATGTATGATGTGATATGAGATTTTAAGTACATGTGTTTAGATATGATGTGGATATGAAATGATAGCGCTGTTAGCGCCATTTTACAGGACGTTTATAAAATTTCATACAGGTTGGAGTTACAGGTTCAATATTAGCAGAATTTGCCTTATCTCTAATTCAGAGACGGCATAGCAACCTATCTACAGGTACCAAGGATAGTTACAGGAATTTTGGAACGGGTTTAAGAATCAGACTTAGTAGGTGAGTCGCTACAAAAGGGCTTAAGGTGTTGATGAAACTTAATGAGTTTTTGAAAGCATTTACTTTAGAGAATTCTTAGAGAATGAAGATCGGAGCTGCTGATTTTCTGTCGTAAAATGGGTTTTTATAGTAGGGTTTAGTAAGAGTTTAAGGGTAGAGGCACTTAGGGTTAGTGGGTTTAACCTTAAGGTGATATATGTCCTCTTATTTAGCCTATTTTAACATTATATTTTCCCTTAGTTTTACCTAATTATTCCATCTTAAAAAATGATGTTTCCTCTTCCCTAAAATGCCTTTGGAAATTAAATTTATTAGCTAATTTTCTATAAGATAAGTTTGGGGGTATTTTGGTCATTTTACCCAATTGACTTTTGAATTAACATTTTTCTTTTCTAATTGTCTCTAAATGTTTTTTAATTGATTTTATATATCTAATTAATGTTTTGGAGCTATATTTAGAGTTTCTAAATAATTTTGGGTCCTAATTGGATGAAATAGTCATTAAAGGCAAAAAGGATCATTTTTGGTAAGTTGTCTTCAAACCTCAAGAGATCATTTCCAATAATTTAAAATGATTCCAAATGACTTTAATTAAGTTGTTTAGTGATTTCAACTAACTTCAAAGAGTCTAAATTGATCTAAGGGCAAAATCATCATTTCAAAAAATTGATCTCAAACTTAGTTTTCTCTTTTCTAATTGACTCTAAATATTTCCTTTATGATTTTATTCACTTAATTAGGGTTTTGGAATTTTATTTAGGGTCACTAAGTTATTTCAAAACTATTTTCAATAAAACCGAGTTCAAAAGTAAAAGGTCATTTTGGAAACATTTGGTCCTAAGTTTTGTAAATCCTTCCTTAATTGATTCCAAATTTTCCTTTTTAATTCTATTGACCTTATTTAGAAATTTGGGGGTTTTTTTTATAAAGGTTTTATAACTGAAAAAAAAAAATTCAATAGGAAAGATGTCAAATGTTAAAAAGCTACATATGCACTTTTCCTAATAAAAATAATATATAATTTTCTATACTTAAAACTATCATATTTATTAAAATATCTAATAAGTTAAATTTGTATTAATTCATTGTAATAATACCAAACTTCGGTGAATAAGACGACTCTTGTACTTCAAAAGATAAATTCTTACAAGCACATAAGTCAATATATAGGTTATGATTTAGTCTGTCTACTATAGTTAATGCTCCTCTTTTGTTCGTACACCCTTAAAAATCATATTTCTATTCATGATATTCTTTTTTTTTTTTCCTCTAAAGTTTGGTTATGGATTTTTCAAGTAAATCCCTATTCCTACCTACAATGTTCTAAAATAAATCCTATCTCTATAATCAAACAATAACAATATACATTAATATAACTTGTAGAGTCGAATTATTTTTACAATTAATATTATAAATTAAATGTATATTATTCATTGACTAATTGCCTAATTACTTATATTCAAAATGGTATTTTTTTTATAGTATTACTAATGAATCAATCTTGCAATGTTATCATTAAAAGAAATTATATAATACCTATATTTGTTTCATGCTGCTCTTTTTATTCTACTTACATGTTGTTTAGAAATTTCTTATGATTTATATTTTTTAATAAGATAGTTAAATTTTAATTATATATATATCATAATGAAAAGGTAAAAACAATTTATTCTTTTAGCCTCTTATGAAGTGTATTGAGCACTTTAATCATTTCCTAGAAAGATTTAAAAATTCTCATGCTATCAAGTACTAGAAAATGTTGTGGGTTTAATCATTAGAAAAATCCTTCTATATATATATATATATATATAAGATGTAACATAATTACAATGACAATTGAAATTGAATATTTTCTTAAGTTGTTCCAACATTAAAGGTAAATCCAGCCCACTTAATCTCCTGATTCTCATCTTTTGTTGGGGATGTAGATAAATATTGAAATTGTGATTAATTAAATACAACAACAAACCTAATAGCCATTGACAAATGGAATAAAGAGCAAATTATTGCCTTACAACTATTCTAGCCACATTTACACTCAACACAATTTCTTCTAACTTTACAAACAAAATGAGTTTAAAGAAAAAAGAAAAACATGGAATATAATGTGACTTTCAGCAATCACTATTATATTTGGATTTTAATTTCACATGCTTATACTTTTGTCAAATGCCATTCAAAGAAAAATCCAAACGAGAAGCCTTTTTTTAATCCTATTTTTATTGGCCCCTCAACATCTTATAACTCTAAAAATAGTCATTGAATGACTCTAAAGTCATGCTATAATAATGAAAATAAAAAACATGAAGAACAAATATTTTTAACAAAAGATTATTGTATTACAATAAAAAAAATACTATCTTATTATCATAAATGTATATATTTATATGTATATCTATGCATAAAAGAAGCCAATTGCTTAACTGGGTTATTAATCTCAAATTTATCTCTAAAACTACAACTCTCTTTCTCTCTCTTGCATATTTGCTTTGTTAATAACCAAAATCAAAGGAAGGAAAAAGAGAAAGAAAGAAAAATCTTATCTTTTCCCTTCAATCCTCTTTCAACTAATTTTCTTCCTTCATTTTTGCCCTTTCCTTCAGTGCATGTTGTTACTTTTCATAACTTCTTTGTGGAATGAGTTTATACATATCATATTTTGTGTGTGTGTGTGTGTGTATTATTAAGCTAGTACTCGCTCTATTGGACACCACATCTTTCAATCGCAATTATACCCCTAAATTTTGTTGAAAAAAGCAAGTAAATCATGCCTTATAATAATCTAGTTTGAAAATACCCAAAGGTAAAATAGGAAATCTCTCTAATAGGAAACTTAATCTATTATCTTCTTTCTCTACCCACAAATTAGTTCAATCGCAATTATACCCCTAAATTTCATATAATTGTAGTCAAGTGTTAGGGCTATTCATCAAACTGAATAAAATCGAACTACAAAATTAGTTCTTTTATATTTTGGTTCAATTCACGATTTGGTTTGAAAATGGTCCAAATGGTTTTCGGTTTAGTTCAGAAATTGAATCGAACCGAGCTGATTCTTATTAAAAATAAAAAATTAAATGACATTTCTTAGTTTTTACCCTTTATTTTTTGTCGACTCTCATTCCACTTGAAATCACTACAGTTTATTCATTTTCCTTCACCTTTATCTCTTATCTCTTAAGCAAACTAGTGTGCTTTCATTATTACCTAAAATATAATTTCACTGTGATATAATATAATAAGTCTCACATTCTTGCATAATGTTTCTCAATTTGAACATTAACATTTGATTTAAAACTCCCATAACTATTAGTATTATCAACTAGAATAATGTATTTTTAAAAGCAATTTAAACTAAATTGAACCACATTTTAAGTAGTTTGATTCAAAACCCTAAATCATTAAAAACGGTTTGGTTCATTATGAGTTTGAATTTAATTATTTCAAATGCAGTTTGGTTTGGTTTGGCCCTTGAACCAAACCAAACCAAACCATAGACACTCCTAGTTTCTAAAATATAAACTATTATGAGTTTCTCGAGTAGTTATTATAAATAAAATTAAAAACTATTTTAAAATGGATTTTATGGTACATTGCTTTTCCTTATATTAAAAAACATGTTCATTTTCGTTTCCACTATAATTATATTTTTCTCTCTTGATCTACCATGATGCAAAATTGTAAGTTATTTCTCTCTATGCTTCTCTTTTTAATATAATACAAATAGTATCTTTTCTCTTATTGCTCAATTCTCCTCCTATAGGAGTGCACTTCGGGACATTTGTTACCATGAATGACGAAAAACCATGAAACTTAATTAAAACTTCTCCCTTCAATTTGAGTTAATTTTGGGTTTACAAGGATTTTTTTTTAATGAATAAGCTAATTTATGTGGTCATGACATTTTAAATTGTCTTTTTACAAGCTTATTATATATTTTATTTTTCCCTAATTGTGATACTTCTAGTGTTTACACTTCTACATTTAATTTTTATAGATTAACTATTATTTAAACACAAATTCTATAGTTTAATGTCATGATGTATATCCATAGTACTATTCAACCCTCCTTTCTTCCATAATTCTTTGTGTAGTTTGTTTTGAATTTATTTTTTCAAATGCTTGTTATGTAATGTCATATGTTGTTATTCTATGCCTTAGCTTAAATGATTTTATTATATTTATTTTTTAAATACATGTATTATGAGTGCGTAGTTATTTATGCTTTAACTTTAATGATTTCATTATATTTATTTTCATTGCAAATTCTTTTTAGATCAATTTTAGATGTCATCATGTTATAATATTTTATTGTGTCAAATAAACTAATTTATTTTATGGTCGTAAAAAAGAGTCACTAACAAATCACATAAGGAATGTCAATCAATAGCTTACAAATTTGTCCCTCCTTGAATTGGCAACCTCAAATTCTACTTATTTTACATCACATGTGTACATAAAGAATTTTGATGTTATTGGTGTTTAATAGTTGTAAAAGTAGAAAGGAAAATTACATATGACTTCTCTCTGTGTGTTTTAAGTAATTATAGGTTAATGCAATAAAACTATTATTGAAGTATCTTATTATATATATATATTCATGCTTCTTTATCAATATTACTAATAAAAACTTATTTTAATTGCACACGTAACGTAAGTGAGCGTTTGGTATATTTTATTAAGCATTTGGTGTTTTACTTAAGTATATTATGATAGTTAAATTACTATTATATGATTTCCTATTTTATAAGGATGAATCAATAATTGAAAATTAATGTATAAATGAAGAAAAGATGCTAATATTACCACTTGTTATCCTTGCCAATCAAGTTGAGTCATGGAATTGCATGGACATCAAAGGATAACTATGTTAAAATCACTTACAAAACATTAAGAGATGGTGAAACTAAGAAAATTAAAAATGAAATCAACATCTATAACATTTATATTATACGTATGGTAAAAAATGAGATCAACATCTATAACATTTATATTATGCATATGGTAACTTTCTCCAAAACAATAAACAACAAACATTGTGGGAAAAAAAGAGAGTAGAAATTTTCACTTCAACACATTATTTTCAATTTCATACTAGCAAGAGACAATAAAGAAAAAAGAAAAAGAAAAAACAATACTTCCATCTCCTAACAAATGAGATTACCACATCTCAAATTTTCCATGCAACTATAAACATTAAAAATATCTAAAATGAAACAAACTAACGAAAATCCAAGACATTCACCAAATAAATTTAGGAGAGATCAACTCTTTGCTTAATGGATAATTTGAAAATAAAATTATACCTAATGATAGCATAAGTTTAGGAAAAAAACACCATGGCTTAACGAAATTCTTTTGTTTCCTCTAATTGTTTTTCTCAAAGAGCAGATATCCAAGCCTAGAAAACATGAAATCATAACACATTAACTAATTAATAACTATTATTATTTATGAATATATGAAAACAAACTTCACATTTGCTAAACCTTATTTTAGTAGGGCCATTCCCAGTTTAATGCAACATGACTATAAATACAATTAAGGAGAAGATGAATACAAATATATTTTTTGCTACAAATGTACTTTTTTTTTTTTTCCTCATCTAGTTTTGCTCCATCTCTTTCTTTTTTCTCAAAAACTCATACCTAGTAATCATTAGATAACACATAAAGAGAGAGAGAGAGAATACACTAGAATAGTTGACATTAGACAATAAAAGCAAAGTATCTCTCTCTATCGCAATTTGAATAGAAGAAGTGCGCTATGTTAATGTGCCTTGGATGATCGACACATCTCAAGGTCAAACATTGATAAGCATATTGAAATATCCATGTGGCTAAGAGCCCTTATAACCTAGGTGCAACATTGCAGTTATTAGGGGTGCGCTCTATCACTAAGCCAATAGCCCGTTGTGCATGCCTTTTGTTGGGCCCTACTATGTTAAAAGCAAAAGAACTCACCCCACCACCCCCCCCCCCCCCCCCCCCCCCCCCCTCTTTTTTTTGCCCTCATGTTGCCACACAAGAAGGGAATGAAGACATTAAAAAGGGGATTCTAAAGTCCTCTCTCTATACCTCTTATTTAACCTTCAACTAATTCTATGCCCACTTAAATAGTTCATACAATTTTTATTAATTATACATAAATCACACCTTATGGTGACATATCAAAGAGTAAAAAAACTTACCAATTTGAGTGGAATTAGTGTCAATGTCCCCTCTGGTGTCAAACCCAATAATCACAGGCTTTAGATGTAAATAAGATAAATTTATATAAAAAAGAACTCCATCTTGATTAAACCCTAACTCCATGGAAAATTCCATTCTAATAAACAAAAAGAAAATACATAAATTTCTATAATGATTAGAAGCTTTAGAAATTTGGCAGAAGGAAGAATGTGATTGTCTTATCAAACATAAATTATTTCATAATACCCTTTAACAAAAGCTATTTGTGAAACTTTTGTAATAAAGCAAAAATGGACAATTTATAAAATGCAAACATATGTTTTAACATAAAAAAAAAAAGATTAGAACTTTCAATGAAAATGACCATCATTTGAGTACAAGAAAAAAAAACCATAAAAGCAATAGAGAAAATAAACTTGTTATTTTGCTTCATTGTCATTTTAGCACTTCATTTTCTTTTTGTTCTAAGTTGGAGTGAGATGGACTTAATGGTAAGGAGTTTCTTGAAAGTTTCTACATTGAGCATAAAGAGAGAGAGAGAGTGCTTTTGCGTTAAGGAAAGTAAAGGTATATTTATTGAAGTGTGCTCAAAGAGATTGAGAGCATATATTGAAAAGAAGCATGTTTTTCTCATTTAATTTGAAACCTAATTAGGGTGTTCGTAGTTGGTGGGATAGGGGGTGTTAGTATAGACAAAAACTTTACTAAATTAATCCTAGAGAAAGAGAGAGAGAGTTGATATTTAGTAATTAGTAATAGAAAATATTATTTAAAGGTAGTTAATGGAGAAATATGGTTAAAAAAGTGTGGAGTCCAAAGTATTAACTATATATGATTTGATAAATTATAAGTTTGTATGTGAAAAGTACCTCAAAAATTTTTTTTTTAAACAAAAGCAAATGCAACAAAACATAAAGTTGCTAATAACATCAATTCAAAATGTCAAGAAACATACCCACTAACAAGTCAAAAGACTTTAAAATACCCAAAATCTTGGTTAATTGATCATTAAGCAAGTTTAGTATTGATATGTTCAAAACAAGAAACGATGAATTTGCTCCCACTAACTTGACGATAAATGAACTAATTAATTTAATCAATCTAAAAAATTAAGTAATCATAGACTTAGTAATCCTAATGTCATATGTAGGATGATATAACCTATATTCCTCTAGAATGTTTAGGATAGTCAATAACATAATAAAGAGTAAACCCAGAATTAATGGTTCTCTCAAATGGGTTGTAACTCCTCACCTCACTTGTACAACCCAAATATGAAAATGATTTAAGTTGGGTTTCAAAAGGTGTTATATGAACATATTTGCTAGGAATGAGGTTAAAAATGTAGAAAACTATTTTAATAGCCTTTCCTAAAGGAAAGTAAATAAAATAGAACAACTCATCAAACTCTCCATTATATCTTTCAAGGTTTAGTTATATCTTTTAGCCACCCCATTTTATTCAAGACTACCAAGTATAGCACATTGGGAAATAATTTCATAAGCCTGTAAATATTTGGCAACAGACCCATATGCTATCTTGAATCACCATGTTGCCATAATATTCATCACCATAGTTAGATCTTATAATTTTAATGACTCTTCCTACATATATATTCAAAGAATTTAACCAAAGAAAAGTTAACAATGAAATTAATAAAATTTAATTATTACATAACAATATGGTCAACTAATATCAATTTCCTAATGTAAACTACGAGTTCCTATGTCACCAAAATGAAAAGAAGGAAGAGTTATTGTTTTAATTAATCTTCCAACCTTTTCTTTATAAATGTGACCTAATTGTCTATACCACAACATTGAAGATTTTTCCTTGACCTAAAGCCTTTTGAAAACTATATTCTAGACACTTAAATAGATGTATTTATTATTATTATTATTATTATTATTATCCAAAAAATTATATATAATCCATCATCTTTAAAAAAAAAAAAACCATGACCAATAACTTGAGAATTTAATGAAAATTCAATTTTTTCTATTACTAAAGCTAATAGAATATCCAATTTTATCCAATAACAAAATATAAATTAAATTTCATTTAAAGTTGGTACATAAAAAGTGTTTTCTAAAACAAATTGAAAATCGGTCTCTAAATTCAAGCAAATGATTCCCCAAACTTGACATTAATCTTAATGTTATTTCTTACTCTTAGTTAATTCACTTAGTTTACTTTTCTTATGAAACCCTCTAAGTTAATAGCTACATCATAGACTCATTGTTAAGCCATTAAGAATTAATGGGATATTAACTAAATTAAATTCAAAACAAATAAAGGCTAGTGAGTTATAATTTTTTTATTCTTTTTTTTTTTTTTACTAAGATGTAAATTTTATGCTCTCACTCCTCTTGTGACCTTTTTCTTACAAAAGAAACATTGAAATATATCTTAATGACAATTTTAAGACCTCCTACATAAGTAATCTGACTACTATTTTTCTTCTTAGATTCCTGAACTTTCTTAGAATTATGATAGGAAGATATTCCTTGGTTACCTATGTCTTTTGGAAAACTGGTTTAGATTAAGAATATTATAATTAATTTTGATTTTACCAAAGTCGAGTGGGAAAGAATTGAGGGCATGGCCAACTATGAACTTATGAGGAAGGGAAATTTCAAAATTTTAATGTTTGATAGTATGTGAGCCATTTTAAGAATATACCTATTAGTTTACTTAACGGACTTTCTACCTCAGCATTATTAGAGGTTTGGTACAAATTTCCAACAGTAGTTAAAAAAAAAAAAAAAAGATTAGCAAGCAACTCATGGATTGAAAGTGTGTGTACTTAATGCGAATTTTCTCTCAAAAAGAGATCGATCAACTTATATTTACTCAACAAGATTCAATTTTTTTAATTGGATCACCACAATGAGTTAATTATATTCCAAAGTTAACATAAAAAATCTTTGGGTTTTTTTTTTTAATCACAAACATGATTCACTTATTAATAAGGTTAATTATCTAGAAAAACCTCAAAAATCGATTATTAATTTTTTATATTTTTTGCACCATTCTAATGTAAAAAATACATGCTTGAGATAATCATAGAAGGAATTTCTTAGCATGAAATCAATAATGAATATTGCAATAGAATATCAATATAAAAGTAAAGAAGATTGTATCAAGTTGTGAAACGAAAACTTTAATGAAAGTAGATAAACATAATGGAAATACAAAAAGATTAATATAAATCCCAAAACACCATATGTAAATATCGGGGAAGTCCAATGAAGCCATCACAAAAATAACAAAAAAAAGAGTCAATCATGACATAACCAAAAGTGCTTTTATAAAGTTTTCTTTATTGACAACATAACTTTAATCACTGACAAGAAAGAAGAGAAAATCAAACTCTTTGACTGATTTGGGAAATTCAACCATTGAAAAGTTATATTAAAACCAAAGAAATTAGGGTAATTAAATCCTAGTAACACAAAAACCATAACTTTATAATGTAAATGAGGTTATAAATTTGCATATGAGGGCTCTAATATTATTTAATACAAAAGAAAAACCTTTTGATTTTTGTAAATATGTTTAGATCTCATATGTGAAGTTAGGACACCATAAAATGTAATCATATACAATTGCAAAAGCGTACTCAATTAAAATAATTAGGGTTTTAAATTCATATGTGTTGGCTCTAATACCACATTTTCTAAATCTCATATATAAATTTAGAGTACCATATATATAAATAATTACTATTATGTGTATCCATATTGATTGCATTCAAGATTAATTTTTAATGTTGATGTATATAAACAGTTTTTTCTCTCTAAGATTATGTCATAATGTAAGGAGTGAAAAGGAACCTAACCTATTTATAATAATCAAAACTCACAACTTTTGATACAAGGCTTGTGGAAATTTGGACTCTTAGGCTGTAAGATGCTTTCCTCTCCTAAATGTTTTCCTAGTGAATTAGTTGTGTTTTTTATGATGTATACGAAAAGATCGATGTGAGTGACTCTTTAATTGCGATTGCCTCGATCTAAAAAATCTTATTCAAGGAATAAAGGCATCAATCGCTGAAATGTGGGAATTAGAACAACATAGGAGCAAGGTTCATTTGACTACAGCTACTGCTACTACTTGCGGATGTCACAAAGCTTAATTGTGATGCAGCGTGGAATGCTTCAACTGACAAAGTTGGACTTGGTGTTCTAGCAAGAAATAGTTCAGGTAAATTTCTACCTATATTACGTATGGAAGTTTTAATTGCATATTCTAATGTATGTGAGGCGTTGACGGTTCGAGAAGCTTTACACTTGGCATGAGCAAAGAAATGGTAGAAGATAATTGTAGAGATCGATTCATCCAACACTTACAATTGCTTAAGTGGACTAAATCAGAATTGGAAGGCATCCGCCATGTTTGCCGCCACCTATGGAAGCTGACCAAGAGAGAGATAAACCTTCTCAAGGTCTATGACTTGTGTTTGTGTTATCTTTTATAATAATAAAAAAAAAAAGAGAGAGAGAAAGAGAGAAATAATTGTTAAGTAATTCAAGTAAGAGTTTATGGGTAGAACATTTTATGTGTATATATATACAATTAATAAAGCTAAAAGATTTGTTCCTACTTTTAAGACTATATTTAAGAAATTATTTTATAAAATTACAAAAATAGCCTTTTCATATTTATTGGTTGAGGTGAATTATTAGAAAACAATTGGAATATAATAAAGAAAAATATTTTTGAATCACTGATATTTCAAAAGAAAAGATTTACTGCATATTTGATTTTATAGTTAAAATGTGATTTGGTGTTTAGTATTTAGTCTTCTATTTTGACTAGTATTGCATTTGAAAAATTTCTCAAACCAAATAAAAACTGATGCTAGAAACATGGAATATACATACATCTAAGAAAGTATACACTTGAAATTTCGCTGCAATTTTCGCTAATAGAAAAAGGATCTAGTGGCAATATGGATTTTGACTTGGCTATCATTAATTGACACTTAGGATTTTTTTTTTTTTTGGTGGTGGAAAAAGAGTTTATAAATGCATTTATCTTTATTTAAAGAAGAGCTCTCTTCTTATAAAGTCTATGGCTCTTTAATTCACTCCTTTAGTGTCAATTTTTTTCCCCTTAAGTCAAAATCCATGCATGTAATTTAGATGTTTAGTAATTGTGTTAATCTTTTAATTTAATAATGTTAGTATTGTATTTAATTTTTACACATGCAACTTAGGTGTGTATTTGCTACTAATGATCTCGAAGTGGATTGATTTTATAGAATACGGTCCTAATTTGAACTAAATAAATGGTGGACATAGACATAAGAAAGGGCTAGTTTATGCCCGCGGATTAACCTGGCCGGTTCAGGCCCTTGAACCAGCCTGAATATAAAATTAGCCCGACGGTTCGAAGGAATGCAACCCGAAAAACTGGCGAGCCCTGAACCGACTAGTTCATGTATGGATTGAACCGGCGGATTGGACCAATCATAATATAACCACCAATAAAAAAAAAAAAACCATGGCTAAAAAAAATTAATTAAAAAAAAATTCATAGGGCTAGTTTAGGGCCCAAATCGACCCGTGAACCACTAGGTTAGTAGAACCGGCCCGACCCTTCTTCCCCTAGGCCAGTTCCAATTCTACCTCCCATCGGCCCTTGACCCGGCGTATTCAGGCCGGTTCTAAACCGGCCCCATGTCCAGGTGGACAATTGATAGAACTCGCTAACTTGATGATAAAGAACAAAATTGTTAATAAATTGAGAAATAATATTTAATTTTCTATAAATTTAATTTTCCTTTTGGCATCAATGTTATTTCTAAACTCGACAAGTTCTTGACAATAAATTTTGCTCACAATTTAAAATTCTACTCTATGCATATTAAACAGTTATGCTCATGCATCTATTTTACATTATTATTATTTCTTAATTCTTTGTCAATTATATAGTCTAAGTTCGAGATTATTTTTCTATAAAGCAAATGCATAGCTCATTATTAATAGTGTGTTGTTTCTAGATGATTCAATTTAGAAATTATGGTATTTTAAATCAAGATTAATATTTTCAAAGACATTTGCCAAAGACATGGGTATATTGCTTTTTAAATGCTTATTTCATGTGCAAAGCTATATGCAAATAAAGCTAAGTTTTATTGGAACCAAGGAAGAGAAGAGTCAACTTCTCATATTGATAACCACATTTCTAAGTTGTTACAACCTAGTCACTTTTCTTCACCTACCTTACCATCTTGGCTACCTTTTGATGAGTTACTTTCAAATTAGATGAAAAATGTGCTTGAGTGTTTAGGATAGAGAAAGACTCTGGGTATTGATGTTTTTCATGCCTTTTTTTCATTTCACCTATCCTGGGTCCTTTTGTTATTCATTTTATCCAAAACATTTTCTCCTTAAAGAAAATTTCGGAACAAATCAATCAAACTCTATTTGTTCTCATTCCAAAATTCCAATCGCTTCTGTCCTTTCCTTAACGATTGAGTTAGCCCAACACAAGCTAGCTTTATCCCAGGTCATTCCACTTTTGACAATGTTATCCTTTTACAAGAAATCTTCCATTCCTATAGACGAAAATAAGTTAGTAAAATGTTGGATTTCCATGTTTTAAGTCAAGTTAGGCATTCAACAACAAGAGGATTTGATATCTCCATATTTATTTATTCTTACAATAATAAAAAATTATATATATATAATAATATGCAAACAATAGAGAAAATAAATCAAAATACAAAAATAATAAGATCGAAGCGAAAGGCAATAAAAAGGATTTGATGACAAAGATGATAGGAACATTTGACAAAAGAGGTATAAATAGGCTCTAACATGTCCTTCTTACCCTTTTTGCCCATTCGTGTGATATAGAAACTTGAGAGCCATTTGCAAAACCTTATGAGCAAAAGAAGACTTCGATCCAACTGATTGCACACAAAAGATTGTGTGAAACAACTTTAATTGTCAAGACGACCCAATGAGTGTTAGGACGAATCAACATCCATAGTAGCAAGACTAGAACAATTGTTCGTGGAGTAATAATCTAAGTAAATCATCTAGAACTTATGTAATTAGCATGATTTAGGTGGTAAATGAAGCATGAGAATATCTTAATTTCAATTGTAAAAAGTATTGTGTGAATAGTCATGAACATGAAATTAGAATTTTTTGAGAAAAGGTTGATTTTTGCAAAAAAAATTGAGATTTTCTAGAAGTACACGATCCACAGCACCGTCGTGCTACACCCATGTACTTCTAATACACAACTCCTTAGGTGAATTACACGGCCCCATGCCAAAATCATAAAATGAACAGTAGGGTACACGAGCAAAAGGCACACCCATGTCTAAAATCAAAGAGTGCATAGTGAGATACACGGGCTGTAGACACAATCGTGTATCAGGTCGTATCCAAACCCTACGATAACACACACAATATACAAATAAGAACACACCCGTGTACTTGAACACGTCGAATCCCTGCTTTCCAAAAGTCAAGTTTTCACGACTCCTTACCTCCCCTAACTTAATCAAACACCTAAACATAAATTAAAATGATTATTACAAACTCTCTAATCATACATTGTTGTAAATTTGAATAGATTTAAGGAATTAAGCGAGTACAGAATCATGAGAACACTCATTACTTATCAAGTACACATATACTGTGTTTGTTGCTTGTGCGTGTTCGGTTAAAAGTGTAATCTAATCTTAAATATGAATGGAATTGATTGTATGTGTGATTGTGTTTGGCTGGGCTCGAAGAATCGAGAATGTCGATGATCTTGGGATGGCACCCCAATGACCGGTATATGAAGTTATCCTTAGTGGAGTTATGTACCCAAATGATCTAGCTAAAATTATGATGATATGAACTTATGGACTCATAGATAATGGGAAGTACCCATTATCGAATATGTATATTTATGAATGGGATGAACTCATGGACAATGGGGATGACCTATTATCATATATATATATATATAGACTCATGGACAATGTTAAGGACCCATAGTTGTATATATATATATATGTATGATATGGACTCATGGATAGTGGGAATTACCCACTACCATATATGTATAACTATCTATGGTATGAATTCATAGACAATGAGGACGACCCATTGTCATATATATATGTGTGTAAGTTATATATGGAGATTCTAATGATGAGATTTGTGTATTGGAACAAAGAATAAAAAAAATAATAAACTATTTTTTGGATATCTTATTGCATTATGTTTGTTTTGGTATTTTTGGCATGACATGCGTGTGTGATTGTAGATATACATTGTATTAGGCATTAGCTCATCCTTTGTGGGACCAAATTTTTTTCAATTGCAGGTACTTTGGGTAAAGTTGTAAAGTATGATGAGACACTAGTGAGCATGAACCATAACTTGGAGGAGGATGTAAAATATGTGTATTATGAAAAATGACATATAGATTAGAAGGAGGACTAGCATTTGAGCATGGTGTTTAGGATATTTGTTTGGTAGTGTTATATTTAAGACTTGAATTGTAATAAAATTTACTATGCTTCTGTTGTAATATGATTATAAGAAATTAACTATGGTTGACTATTGTAAACAAGTTGTTATTTGCTATTTTTATTATATGGAGAGACTAAGTAAGATGTATTAAACCACCTACTTATATATGGAGAAATTTTTTATTTGGCTTGCATGGTTATTTGAATACTAATTGTGAAATTTAGCAGAGTTCAACTCTTTATGTGTATTTACTTGGTGAGGACACATGGTAGACTGTACTTGTTTCAGGTTTTGGGATTTTACAAGTTTCTTAGTCGGCTAATACAATTCCATGTTGAACTAAAACTTTAAAAACCTATCAAGTTGAAAGGATCATCAGTTGTAGATGGCCTTATTCTTGTCGGAGAAGCTTTGGTGAAGAATGCTCAAAATATTATGGATGTCATGGCTGGCTTCCAAGTTATGTTGGGACATAAAATTGACCTTTAAAGCTAAGAGTGATCTTCTTTAGAAACGTCTCGGGGCAGTTGCGAGATCAAATTTATGTAAATATCTTTATAAACGTGGGAATTAAGCAGGATTTTAGTAAATATCTTGGTTTTCCTATTCAGAATACCGAACATTTAACAAGTGCAAATCTGGGTTTCCTTTTGGAAGAAACTCGAGCTAAACTTATTTGTTGGGGGGCTTAAATTATTTAACTTTGCCAGTAGGAGATTCTTAATTACATCGGTGTTAGAGAGAACGGTTACTTAATCTTCATGCTGTCGTTTGCTTGGTCCTTTTTTGGACAAACTAGAGCAAATCAATAGGAACTTCTTATGGGGTTCTACCTCAAATCACAGGAAAATCCATTAGGTTGGGTGGCATAAAGTCTTAACGAGTAAGAAGGTGGATGTTAATGATGAATATAATGAAATGGAAAGAAAAAAAAAAGGTAATTGAAAAACCTATTCATTGTTCTGTCTGTCTAGTGCATCTCGATATATGCCTATAATAAGAGTTGGGTGAAGCTGAGTGTCCTTCTGCATGTTCCAATATGCAACCAAAGGAGCTTAAGCTTTTATAATTAGTCCGTGTTAGGTAAAAAGCGCTATGTGAGGGAATCTATTCTAGGCCCATACCTATAGGAAAATGGCAACCCTTCCAATTTCGTGTGCCAATCATAATAATGTAAGACAAAATTGACAATATAACCAAGCCAGACATGTAGATCCCCAACTATATATCTCAGCAATGTCAAAATACTCCAATAAAGGCAAAAATATCGTGTGGACGAGGGTGCTAAATTTATCGACAAAGATAAATCCCCCCATTAGCTACAAGATATACACATGCATATAATGATGAATTTGCTCTGCATCAATGTAGGTTAGAAGGATTCAGAACATATTATGAAGCTACGTCATGCTAATGCACCCCTCCCCCCCCCCCCCCCCCCCCGGCCTTGGCCTCAACAATCTCTCACATGTTGTATCACAATCCATGCAACTACTCCCTATAACTACCCAACTATCCACGGGGAGGTCTAACTAGACCTCTACATCCTATAAGGTGATAATAAACTCCTCTGTCGACATTTGGAATATGTACATCTTTGGCCTCCATCGCTTGATCAAGGTAGTTATCATGTGCCAATCTAATAAAATGAATAGCGGGCGGCTTGCACTTTTGAATCTCACCAAATGCAGGAATGGCTCAATTCGATGATTAGCGGGGATGATGCACTCATCGCAACTACGATTGAACAGCGAGCCATGATTGCTCCTAAAATGATAGCAAGTGAAATATTATACTATTGGTAATAAAACATAATGTAATCAATAAGTTAAAGGTCATTTACCTCTCTATCTCAAATGGTCTGTGATCTATGTCCCCCCTACTGTGTCAAGACTAAATGATTGAAGAGTTCAAGTTTCATCTATTAAGCAAAAATAAAAATAAAAAATGTTACAATTAATATTAAAATATTAATTAATGATATATTAATGACTAATTACTATCTAATTAATGGTTAATTAATAGCAACTTAAGTTTATAACTATTTTTTATAATAACATGCAAAGATATTACATTTACAATTAATATGGAAATTTTTATTATTGAATTTTCCAATAATTAATTAATGACATATAAACGACTAAATACAGTTAATTCATGGTTAATTAATAAAAAATTAATTTCACAACTACATTTATAAAAACATACAAAGATATTACGCTTATAATCAATACGAAATTTTTTACTAAATAATTTTCTAACAATTAATTAATGACATATTAACGACTAATAATTGTTAATTAACGGTTAATTAACAACATCTTAATTTTACAACTACTTTCATAAAAACACACAAAGATATTACATTTATAATCAATATAAAATTTTTTAATAATTAATTAATAACATATTAACAATTAATTCCTATTAATTAATGGTTAATTAATAACAACTTAATTTTACAAATACTTTTACAAAAAACACATAAAGATATTTCATTTACAATCAATACAAATTTTTTTAATTAATTTTTTAATAATTAATTAATGATATATTAACAACTAACTACTGTTAATTAACGATTAATTAACAACTTAATTTTATAGCTACTATACAATAACACATAAAGATATTACATTTATAATCAATATAAATTTTTTTCCTAATTAAGTTTCTATTGATTAATTAATGACTAACTAATGACTAATTAGTTAGTAATAAATAATTACTTTTACAACAATTTTCACAACTACAAATAAAGACTTTTCATTTATGAAAAATATCAAAAAAATTTACTAATTTATTTTTTAATGTTAATTAATAATATATTAGCAACTAATTAATTACTAATTAATGATTAATTAATAACTACTAGTATTTTAATAAAAATAGTAAAGTACAAATAATTGTATTTATTTATTTTTTGCATTGATGAAAAGTAATACAATAGGAAAAAAATTAAATTTTTCTCGAGAAAAACGTATTGAAATATAGCTTTACTGAAAAAGTTAGAAAAATGTCCTGTAGATATTTCTACACAGTAAATGTACAAGCTAAACCTGCGTAAAACGAAAAATTTGAAATTGTGACAAAGAAGAAGATTAGAAGAAGAAATTGAAATGTTTGATAATGAAGACATACATTGAGAATTCGCACTTATATTACAAGTTGACAGTACAAAATTTTTTCCTATGCATTTGAGTTCATATATTATGATACTGTGCAAATTTATAGTATTACTTTATAATAATTTTTATAAGTTTGCAATATCGTTTTATAATAATTTTTATAAATTTGTAGTATTCTATTATATTATTGGACAGCAAGAGATAATGCTAAAAAAAATATTTCGCACAAATTACTTGAGGATACGAATTAGGTATGCACCTTCAATAAGAAGACACAATCTTGATCATATTTAATTTTGTAGAATTTCGTAATACTAAAGGCACGTTTTGGATCTATACTTTTAAAATTTATTTTTAAAATAATTTTTATGAATATAATATTTTGTAATTTTTTTAAATAATATTTAAGAGTATAAGCCGGATTTCGGTGCCGTTGTACGAAATTTTTGTAAATGGAATAAACTCTGTCTTCTGGAAAATGCTCTCCAATACGACGATGTATTTCGCATGGTAGCTGAATTCCTCGAAGATGATGAAAGATGCTGACCGTATTGGGATTTGTTTCATAGACAAAAGCAATTGAAACACGTGTCCTGTTAGACTTCTTTTTCACATGAAGCTTTGGATTTGTCCCACGATTGCTTATACCACACAACACAATATCATAATACGGTATATAATTTAACACGATTAAAAATATAATTATAAAAAATAACTATGATATAAATAAATATAATTATATTATAATTTACTTATTTATTATTTTTATTTAACTTTGATAAATTTTTATATTAATATGAATTAAACAGGATTTAAAAAAGAAAAACGGAAAAAGAATGTTTGTCTTCTCGACATACCTAACGCCGATAGCTCCTAATGTTGCCTACCATTGCTAACCATCGTACCTGAGACCTTGCCTTCAATTAGCAACGTCACTTACACTAGAAACTCATGACTCCATGCGTATTTAAATGAGATATTTATTAAATAACTTCTTTTTTAAGAAACTCTATATTTTATTAAAGATTATTTCTTTAAAGCCTTTTTATCAATTTTTTAAATCTTTTTCTGGATCTCATATTATCACTATTTTTTTTAAATACATAAAAATATGTTTTAAAGTGTAAAAAATTATTTTATTAATATTATATATTATAATAATAATCTCATATTTACTATCATGGAAAAAAAATAAAAAAGGAAAATAAATTATAAAAATGAAAAGCAAGTATGTAGCATATCATAACAAGAATATATATATATATATAACACATATCTTGAAATAAATAAATAAATAACAACTGTTACTTGAATTTGGCCATTGCCAAATTCATTTAAACAGTCTAACTTTTGTCTGAGAAAAATGATGAAATGGAGGGACAAACAACGGTACTTGGCTAAGAACCCCCTCTACTTTAAGCATCCATTGATACTTCGACTTAAGGAAAGTGGAGTGTTTGGCAAAACACAAACCCTAATAATGTGCTGCCGACATGAAAGGGATCTGCAAATACATGGAAAAATTTTGTCCTACATCGTACTGATGACCATGCAATTAAAAGCAACCATGTCTCCTTAAATCATCAAGGTTTGGTGGGGGGGGGATAAAAATTGTAAGGGGTAGGGCATACTCAAGAATTAACAGTGAAAATGAAACCACATCTGACTGGCCCAACAATCGTGAGAATGGCAGTGAAATAAACATCTGACATGTTAAAGCAGAGGACTGGGTTTGGGTTTCTTGTGCAAGCTACGTTGTCGATTGGAGGCAGGGGGATGTGGTGGCGGTGGTGATCAAGTTGAGTGGTGGTTTGTGATGGTGGATACTAGCGGGAGCTACCGGCGCCAAGGTAGGAGGAGTGCGGCAAAAAATAAGAGACTTGTTTTCGTATTAAAGGGGAGAATTTGTTTAAATTAAATTTAAAAAAGTTGGGGATCCCAATATAATTTCTCAAAATAAAAATCGTTACTTTAATATGTATTATCTATAATAATGGTTATGTGGTTAGATATATGTATTTTATACACATGCTAACTAATAACATATTATGACATGTAAATTAAATTTTTAGGTGTTACAAGAAACATTATACTATATTGGACTTAAATTTCGACCGGAATTTTTAATTAATTTCTTCTTAAAAAATACGCTATTTGATTCTAAGCAAATAGTGTCTTTCGGAGACATCCGATAAAATTCTAAGCAAATAGTAGATCGTAAATTATTTTATAGAACATGTAATAAATGCCATATCAAGCAGTAATTCAATATTTACATTAACTAATTTAAAAACATTCTCAGCATCGTTAGCTTCACATAAGGAGACATTGATGGTATGAAATAAGGACAGAGAGTTACAACTAAACTGCCTCTGCAGGGCAGCCTACAAGCCTAAACCCCCTCCTAAGAAAAGAGTCAAAGAAAAGGTTATTGATGCTTCAAGTGGGGGGTGGGGGGGTTGGAAATCTAGCTTGTCTCTGCAGCTAAACTGAGCCAAGACTTCTTCTCTGCTTGGCTGGAAGAAATTGCATCCTTTCGCACAGCAAAATATGGTACTCTCCCGGAAATCCTATATAAAAACTACTATTAGTCATTCGGTTTTGATATATAAAAGTTGGATTAAGTATCATATTTAGTCATTTCAAACTAACTTTAATATCATTTCTGGCAAATTTTTCAATAGAAGTACGCGGATAATTTCGTGAAGAGACCCAAAATGTGTATGAAATAGAAAGCGAAAATAAATGTTTACCTCTCTTTCCTTCTCTCCAGGAAGCGCTGGAGTGAGTTTTTTCTAGCAATTGGTAGCTCTGCAGCCAAAAAATCACAAAAAGTTACGAAAAAGTACAACAAAACAAAGCTGCATAATGGCACCATTCATGGACTCAGGCGAGCAAGGTCATAGTAAGTGTGAAAAATTACCTAAAGGCTCCTTCGAGAACAGAACATGATCTTGACCCATATTCATGCCGTAAAAAGAGGTGGAACGTGGACTAGGGGGGATTCTGTAGCCAGAGCTAACTTGGTTTTGCCCGTAGGCAAAACCATTTTGGGTCATGGACACAGCAGGGGGAACTGAGTTAAGGCTCTGAGAGTTTGCCCGGCTTGCCAATTGCATGACTTGTTTCGCCTTATCGGCCGGGAAATCATTGAAGACGATCACTTGCCCAGCATAAAAGATGGTCATTTGAGCAGTTCCTGGTTCCTTGACATATGGCTTGCTTAAACTGGACAGGCTGAAAAGAGAAAGAACAAAAAAAAATCAGAAAGATCATCATTCAATGGACTAATTAAACATAGTCAAAATGTTCTTCAGACCATAAGGACTTAGCATTAGGATGAAGCAAAGAAAAGAATATTCGATGCTTAAGTATAATAAAGTAAGTTAGCAGACATTAACTTTAATTTAATCATAGCTTTAATTTCTGTAGACAACATTCAGATAAACATCATACAAGTTACACCTACCGAAAAGTACTAAAAATCTTGCTAAAAAGGATGACATACCAAGGATTAGCAGGCATATGAGCAGCAGCTTCTTTTGCATAAACGGTTTGTTGGGGGAAGAAATTCATGGGGTGGTGGATGTGTGAGGGAAAGAAATTTACCGGTGGTGCCGCCGCCTTTGGCGGAAGTACATCCGCCGATCCTACAATTGGAAAGATGAGCGCATACATTACATCTTCATCTAGGAGAATATAATAAAATCAAAGCTTACACTTCATAAAATGAATCAAATTTTCGCCATCCACATGAGAAAGAAAGACTAACGCCGAAGGGTCAATCTAGGAGAGAGATTTTCTCAAAAGGTTGGAGGCAGTATCTATCTAATAGAGAGATTATCTCAAAACAGTCCGATATGTTTGAATATTGGATAAGAACATAAAACAGAAATTGGAGTCAAAGATATGTATAGATTATTGGAGAAAATAAAGGAACTTGAGTTAGTCATAGATTATAGAAGAACATAAAAAACCACTGGTGTTAGACCTGTGGGGATGTACATACATCAAACAATATATACGCTTGAAATTTTGCGATTTGCCCAAAGAAAAAAAATAAATAGATAGAAGAAAGAAAAGAAAAGAAAGATTTGGCAAGGATACAGATAAGCAATCGGAAAAAGTGTATTTGCTCAACAGTAACTAGAGGTAATCGTGGTTCAAATGTCTAAAAAATATAAATTAATCACATGATGAAACATTAAAAATTTAGTTTCTTATAATTTAGAAAATTATTTATTTTTCAAAATTTTGAACTTTGAAAAATTCAAGCATTACAAATTCAACTATGATGACCATACATAATTATCCTATAACTAACTTATTTTCTTAGAGGCCCCTTCTCCTAAAAAAATATAGTTACAACAATAATTAAAAACTAAATTTCCTAAATATCTAACATCAAAATGAGAAATATAAAAACAAGAATTTATATTTTCAAAAACAATTCTTCTTACACATGCCAAGCAAAAATCAACGAATTTGAAGAATCAACATATAAAATTATATAAATCCAAATTTCTCAAAATAATATGAGATGTAGAGGCTCCTAAACATGTGAAGATGATAATCGGTACGCAATAAGAATAGAAGATATTAATTGAACAAGATTTTGCTAATTTGCTGCATGTTAATATTACCCAGAAGAAGAAGAAGAAGAAGAACTTAAAAAGATCGGACATTTAAAAAAAAAAAAAGTCTGCATGTGAAAACTCTTCTTTTTTCTCTCTTTTTTTTTTTATTATCTAGAAATGGCATTTCCTACTTTTACAACTCGAAATCTACATTTAGTGTTTTAGGCATCTAAAAAGGATTTCCATGTGACTAAATTCTTTGTTTTCAGAACACATAAGACCTATGACAGTACGATTTTCGATTTTGTGTCATTCCATTTTAACTCAAATTATTATAATAGCCAATTAATTGTTGCACCTTTAATAACGTAATTTAAAAAAAAAAAAAACTGATTCAATACTCAAAATTACATGGAAAAATTCTGTCTTAAAACAAAAAAAAAAATTCCCAAAGAAATTAATTAAATTAAATTCAAGGAAAGGAAGAATGAAATTTAATTAAAAGAACACTAACAACTAACGACTACCACGAGGCTGGTTATTTTGCCTCGGTGTTGAGTCATTAGTATAATTTGTTTAAACATGCAGATTCGACCATTACATACGACAGGAGAGAAGTCTTTTCCTCGTAGATACCCGAAACGAGTATGAACCTACTTTTTTTAACTCGCCGAGCACCGGCCCAACGGAGCAACACAAGAGAAAAGGGAAAAGAAAAAAAAATAAGAAAAAAGAAACACTAACCAGTAGTTTCCATGCAAAGGCCGAACTCATCAAGAGAGCCTCTCTCCTTCAGGCACTGAGACAGCTTATTACAAGTATGAGAGAAGCTGGTTGTCTTCTCCGACGACGACTTGCCGGAGAAGTCACCGGAATCTGACAAACCGGAGGAAGTCGACATATAAAAAACCTGTAATATCGAGCCCAAGAAAGATGGCTTTTTTGAGAGGAAGAAATGATGGTTTGTGATTGTTGGGTCTGAGCATGCAAAGTTGGGTTTTTGTATTTGAAATATGAGAGAGAGAGAGAGAGAAGGGATGTGACTAACAATGGAGTTAAAGCACGAGGAATACGTGAAGAGTTTTTATTATTAAGGAGGGTTATAAAATCTTGCAGTATTTATTATTTGAGGAGACTTCGAGGTTCCTTGCAATTTCCTAGGCGGTCTTATTTTGTGTAGGTTTTCCGGTTGTTTCAAACACGTGTTCTTTTTTCTATGTTTCTTCGTTTACTTATGAAAATACCAAAATGCCCATTTGCACGTGGTGTTTTCTTTTCGGATTTTTTTTTTTCCGAAGGAAAGAAAGACTGTTAGATACTGTATGTAATATGTATGTGTGTATGTACGAAGACTTAATAGAGCAAACAAATAAAATTTTCATCTTGTATATTTGCTTCTCATGTATAATCAATTTTAAAAAGTATTAAATGTTTTCTTTTTTCTTTTTAATTCTTAGTAAGTGTGTGAAATATATAGTTAATAGTACCCTTTTTTAATTAATTTTGTGGTATGAATATACATTATATTTATTGAAAAAAACATATAATAATATTTTAAATATTTTTTATATCCTATTTAACTGAAAAGACATACGCTTAAGGTAAGGTATTTTCGCTGAAGGAGGTTCCTTTCTTCCCCCTTCCCTCCAAAATACACACGAGAAGTTCATGCTTTTTTCATTTCTTTGTAAGACTATTTTATTACAACCCAAGCATGAACCATCCTATATATAGTAAGTATACGAATACTTCTATCCAATTGGATACTTAGTAAAGACAACATGTATTGTAGATTATGTCTCGTGGATAAAGAATGTACATATTCTTTTGATAAACTACCTTTTAATAAAAAGCAATTCCCTATGCCTACCGAGTATACTATTACTTAAATTTTTACATATACACTACTCCATTGATTGATTTGCTTCAAGATTTCTGTTTGTGGGAGTTTTGTATATATCTTAATTATGATAGTAAATGGTGGATATAGTAAATATTATATTGTAGTATATACACTGGGTTGTTACAATTAGAATGCATCGTAGCATGTAATTAAGTATATTATAATTTACCAAAACATAAGTATAACAAAAAAATTATACTATATGTTTTTCTAGATCTTTTTATTATTTTAATTTGTATGGAAAAACTATTAGACTAATATATCGAAACTATATATATATATATATATATATATATATAGTTTTTTTCCCTAATACATTGTTTGGCACAAGGGAAGAAATTAAAAAGGAAAGAATGTGATGAGAAAAAAAATATGGAAAAATTTGATTCCTTTCAATGAGTCTGGATAACTGAGAAAAGAAAAATAGAAGGAATCGTAATTATTATATAAGATAAAATAAAGTATAATGTAAAATTATCAACATGTTTATGAAAAAAGATAGGTAAAAAGTAAAATGAATAATAGATAATTGATTGTAAATTTTCTCCCCTCTTTCCTTCCTTTTTCTCTACAATTTAAAAGAGGAAGAATAACTGGCACCTAAGTAAGTGATTCCACCCACCCTTCCTCCCCTCCCACTTTTCTCAATGGAATTTTAATATTTTACTTGTACTTTTCTCTCCTCTCCATTTCTTTCCCCTCTTTCCTTCATCCTAAATACAATGTGGGAGAGAACAGAGGATCGGATCGGCAAATGAGCTATGGTAAAGAAAATACAATATACAACACTACTATAATATGAATATACTAACAGTACAATTTCTATTGTTACAACCACTTGTTTCATAAAAAGTGATTGTTATTTTAATTTTTTTTCTTTACTAGATATTTTTTAATTACTTTTAAGTTATTCGTTAAAACCCACTTCAAGCTCATGTCTAACTTCACATAGGAGGCTTACCCATGTACTCGAGTTGGAGCTTAATTTTTTTTTTTTTGCATGCCCCTTAGACTCGATCAACTGTAGTTATGGTTTTTTGCAAACCGCTAACTCATGTGATTGCTCACTATCCCATTACTTAAATACTCTAGACATGCAGTCATGAACATATCTTATGTTTTCTATAATCAACTACATATCGACATTATCTATAACTATCCGAAATTATCTATAGGTAAAAGGATTGAAAATCTCTTAATCTTTTGGCTCTCTTTACATTAATTTTCTAACCCTTATTAAGCTTTTTAACTTAATAATAGCATCGGACAATCTTGGCAATGTCATACCTCATTAATTTTGCACCTCAACCAAATTTGTAAACAATAATATTATATATATAGGCGATTCCAATCTTATTCTTAGTAAAAAAAAATTAGAAAAATTAATTTTCATAGATCTGCATATATAGTCTAAAAGATACCTCATATCTTAGTTATCCTTTTTTTTGGCTGATGTTCGCTTTTGTATCTCAACTTACGAGCATTTTTACAATTTAAGATCTTACTTTCAATTTGCTTAATTTGCTACTCAAATGGACTTTTAATTTGTATACCTGTCCCAATTTCTTGAGTTTCCCTTTACCATGCTGTTCTTTCAGCAAAACGGGCTTCTCATACCACATAATGCTAAAGGAAATCGACGAATTCAGTTTTTATTCTTCTTCGTCTTCTTTTTTCAATATATTTTTGGCTTAACATTTACTCTAGCTCTTTTTTTTTTTTTAATCTACATGACCTCTATTTTCTTTTGTATTACTTAATCTATGTTCTATTGGCAGGAAAAAAAAAAAATCTTTGTTCTCCTCCATCATAAAAGTGTTAACTTTCCCTTAATTCACATAAAATGCACCTAGAAGTCTAAAACAAAAAACCATCCGATACACAATAGGATGAAAAACAAAATGCCATAAAACTCACCAATTTCAAATTATTGTCGTCATGTTACCATTTGTTAAGTCAGTTCTTTTATTTTATGAATGCAAAATGGCGATAGCTTTAGATCCATTTTCATCATATAAACTTTAACTAATTAAAGCATTTAGATTGGATGATAAAGCAGGATACATAAGTGACACAAAAGATATCATAGGAGTGAAAGAAAGAAGGTTAAAGCTCATGTTATTTTAGTACATATCTATACGTATATTTTTAAAGATTAAATAGATAATAATGAAGATAGAGATTGAAATCCAATAGTTATGATAGTCTCGATAAAATGTATCTAATCCAAACTCCTTTGGGTGACATCAAAAACATCGGTTGACAGCTTAAAGCCTGAAACCTTGGAATTCGTAGATTTTGCCAGATTCGTCGTATATCGCCAGCCTATATACCCAATTTTGCATGCTAATCTTATTGGTTATTTTAAAACTCCTAGGTCTAGCCAGTCCCAGTTCGCACGTAAATCCAAGACGTGATTGACCTTTCAGGAGCACATCCATAAATGCACGCTCCTGGACGTCCTGGTTGGTTTCTGAAAGGTCCACCATCAACATCTTCGCCTCCTGGGTCAGGGCAGCACATCACAGTAGTTTGCCATTAGGTTTCATTTCAGAATCCTCCGAAGAATGAAATACACCTCAACGGAGAATTAATTGCATGTATTCAGTATTCGCAGCATATCCATTTTCCGGGCTTGATATGAAGATGAAGCCATGAAAAACAACCTCGTCTGAGCCC
The DNA here is from genome assembly GCA_037954665.1 of Laguncularia racemosa. Lineage (NCBI taxonomy): Eukaryota > Viridiplantae > Streptophyta > Magnoliopsida > Myrtales > Combretaceae > Laguncularia > Laguncularia racemosa. Next base: position 1,015,246 of record JBBMOL010000087.1, read on the forward strand.
AGGTTGAAAAGTTCCAACGTACGAATACTTTATAATTCCCAGGCTTCAGATGTGGCATCTCCTATATGCACCGGATGGTTGAGGTCCGTTGCACTTAGCTTCGAGGTGGTTGGCCTCCGCAACCGCAGTATAACCCCCTCAAGTTATTTAGTCCGCAGATATCTATTAAAATAATAGATATATATATTTTAATAATTATAAAATAAGATATCTGATAAATTTATTTTTAAAATAGATAATAAAGAAACGGTGCTTTCAGTAACTTGTATTGAAGCCATGTATTCAAAATACACATTCAATGCAAAATATACCAAAGGTTTGTTTCGGATATGAGCCTTCATCATAATTATATTAAAGATGCATTTTAGACACACACTTTTAGTATGTATTGCGAAAAATTTTTTAACAAAAAATTTAATTTGAGAAAATTTATTATTGAAAAAAAATTATGAAAAATAATGTAAAGAAAATTATAAATAAATTTGTGAAAATAATTTTTTAAAAAAATTTAGAAACAATTGTAGCGCCTATCGAGTTGAAGAAATATTTGCTTAACATTATGCCTGTTGAGAGTATCCCAATAATCACAAAATTTATTTATAATTTTTTTACATGATTTTTTATATTTTTTTTCAATGATAATTTTTCTCAAATTAATTTTTTTTGTTATTTTTTTTAAATTTAAAAATTAATTTAAAATTTATTAAAAAACTTTCACGATATATACTGAAAGTATATTCTAGATATGTACCTTTAATATAAATTGCTAAAGATACATTTTAGGTCTGTGCTTTCGTCACCTATTTTAAAAATTAAGTTTGCTGGATATTCTATTTTATGATTATTTAAAAAAATATATTATTTTAATAGATTTCTCACTTAATTTGCTTTATAGTTGATTGGACTAGTAATTCATGTTAGTTTGCTTTATGGTTGATTAGATGACAATTCATGTTAATAAGTTGTATTTGTGTTTTCAAATCGTATCTAATTTGTGTCAATGCAAAAAATAGTATAAAATTGAATAAAAATAATAGATAATCAAATTATAATATAATAATATTTATTTGTATCATAATTATATCTTCGTATTATATATCATGTCATATTTTGTGTTTTTCTCTATAATCATATTCTTAATTATATCATATTATATTATATATCGTGTTTCCGTGCTGTGTCAATAATTATCAGCACTAATGGTTAAGAAAAGGCTTAACTATACATCTTGAGCTCCTTCCCGTGTAAGATAACTCGCATATCCCAATAAACTAAAGTATGCAATGGATGTATAGTTGATATTATAAGTCAAATATTCATTACTTCCTTTGCGGGCGACGAGCAAAAGATAAGCATCCCTCTAGGCATTTCTAGGCATTTAATACTAAATGCAACATTATCATCGGGTCAAAAAATACATTTCCATTTCACAAGGTATGCCATTGCATTCATAATCACATCAATTCAATCAAACACAGAATGCATACAATTCATAAATATCAAAATTCTGTTATAACAAGCACAAATATTAAAGTTCAATTAATTATGAAGGTACTTTTATATAAATAGTATAAATATTTATTTTTTAATGGGATGAATCAATTCACTAAAACAGAAACGAGAAAAAGCGATGAATTATATTGTAAGAAATACATTGCCGAAAAGGAAAATGCGTATTTATAAGAAAATAATTCTCGCAAATAATATATAGTTATTGTGAGAAGTTAATTGCCGTAAAAGAGAAGGCTTTTTTCGGGAACATAATTATCGCAAATGCTATTACTGATGATGTCATTGACGCATCTGTAATTTTCATCGCAATTGCTTATTTACGAGAAAGTAATTGTCACATGTTAGCTAAATTTTGCCCCCCTGTACTTTCCCTCGGCATTTCCCTCCTCTCCTTGTCTTCTTCCCTCTCATCGTCCCGAGCCTTGCGTTTCCCAGAAAACATAGACCCAAAACACCTCCGTTGCCCTTTTTTTACCCAGAATATGCAAGTAGGCTCTCTTGTTTAGCTGGATCCATGGCTTGTAAAAGGTATGTCTAAACATCTCTTCCTTCCCCCCCCCCCCACTTCCCCTATCTATTTACCCAAAACTTTTGATTTTTATTTTTTGGGTTCTCCATGGAATGCATAAATTTATCAAGCTCGAGAAGTCCAACTTTCAGTGTGTCATGGGTGTGCTTTGACTATTCCCGTGAAGGTATGGTAAATCTATCACTCTCTCCCCTAATTTGTTAAATAATTGTGATGTTGTTCTGGTGTTGTTGTTGAATTTGGGGATTTTGTTGGGTGAAATAGTGATCGTTCAACTTGAGGGGTGTTCAGTTTGAACACGGTAGGAGTTGGGCAAAAGGAGCTCTGTAGAAGAAAAAAGTATGTGAAGATTTTGGTTTGAAGGTGGCAAGAGAAGGTCGGCAGAAGGAAAAAAAAATTGGGGTTTTCGTTTTAAACGCACATTTGAACTGGGTAGGAGGAAAAAAAATTGTAGAAGTAGCCGGGCTAAAGGAGCTTGGTAGAAGGAACTTGGAAGGTCTCCTCGCGAGTTAATGCCAACAAGAGGTCGGAAGCTTGGTGTCTAAGGTAAAAAGATATATAGTGTCTGTTGTTCATCATCCCTCTAAAGTAATAAATTAAACTAAAATTGTTGTTCATCCATCTTGTGTAATTATAATGCTATATATTTTTATATATATGATGCTTTTCTCAATGAATTCCTTCTCTAATTATTATAACAAGAGACATTGCATAAGTGCTTGTTAGTTCTAGAAATGCTGCTTTATTTATGATGCTTATACTTGTGCAATATGGCATTACAATTTACAGTCTTATTGAATTGGCAATGTTGATTTTAATTACCATTTGATTATTTTTAGAATTGTCGTTTGAAGTGCTTGTTAGTTTTACGGTATTCTCCATTTAGAGAGCCATGGTATTTTTTTTTTCATAAGACTTAGCAAAATGTGTTGATACTCCTTTTATTGTTGCATATGATAATGGCGATTACATGTTTAGGATGAGTGGAAGGAGATGGCACATGACACATGATCGTACTTCTTCGGAATATATCCAAGGGGTATGAAGTTTCCTTGAAGTAGTTGTGCAACATCGTCAGGATTTAGATGAATTTATCCGTTGTCCATGTCGAGATTGTCTTAATCAGGAATGGTTACCAATAAAGGCCATTGAGGTTTATCTAAATCATTAAGGAATGGCATGGTCTTACACGACTTGGATATTTCATGGAGACACATCACATATTGATAAGTTGGATCGTATATACTCATAGGGAGACATCACATATTGCCACAATTTTATTCTTTGCAATTACCTTATTGCGACAATTTTTTTGCAACAAATTCTCATAAATGGTTTGTCACAAATGCTTTATTGTGACAATTTAAATCCTTGCAAATGTCTCTTTACTTTTTTTTCAACCGTTAACTTTTTTCTGACAACTTTTTTTCTCATAAATGCTATTACTGCTTCTCCTTGCAAATACTTTTTCTAAGTATGAGAATGTCTTCCTCATATCTCAAAGTTGGTGGGCCTATTGTGATAATTTCTTTACGAGAATATAAATTCTTATAATAGATTTATTGCCACGATTTTTTAAGATTTTGTGTCAAAAAAATTTCCTCACATTTCCTAATAATTGTTGTAGTGGTTATAATATACATTATTATTAGAAAAAAAAAAAGAGGCAAAGCTAAATTGATTGTAATGGTTCTCTATCAAAGTGTTTATCCCGTTTGCTATACTTTAAATATTATATGAAGTGTATTAAAGAATATATATATATATATATATATATGTATGTATAAATGATTTCCTTAGTTTACAAGTAGTTCTCCCCCTGACAACTTTAACTTATCATAAGCTTTTCAACCGATGCTCGAATGTCACAACCTTTAGACCGATTTGTAGGATACTTTGCATAGTATCTAGATGCATTACCAGTTTAAGTTCGGCAACTATAAAGTGACTAATCGATTGCCCTTAAGTGGTTGGCTATATAAGTGATTACACAAAACTTTATGAATTGGATATACAACTATAAATTTATAATTTAAAGGGTAATTATGGCATCAAATTAACAACTCAACATTACTTTTATGCCCTTCAAACTCTAAATTACTCAAAACCCTTTTGGACTTCATTGAAAATTAATAAAACTAAACCCAAATCAAGATTACTAGAATGGGATATAATTTTGGTTATTAATCACATAACACATAACTATAACAAAATATAACAAATAAAGGTAGGAAAAAATAGACATACAAAATTTATGCAGAAAACCCAAAGATGATAAGGAATTATGAGCAATATTAAGTCTATTCATTATAGCATAACAATAATGGTATAGTTATTCTTGCACAATCTCAAAGGACTCAATTTTTCTAACAAGTCCCCAAGACAAAATTACACAAGTGGCACAAATGGTGGATAGATTTCATCTAGTAATTAAGCTAAACCTTAATTTACAAAATAGAAAATAACCTAAGCATTAAGAAAGTGCAAAGTAGGAAACTGCTATAAAGACACTAGTTTTACCCTTTGGCTATTTTTTTGCCTAATGTTATTCCATAACAAAGTTTTATGTAAATTCAAGATATAAACTAAATAGATTTACATGTTAGCTTAAATTTGTGTAACTCAACACAAAATTTGGTTCTTACTCATGTACTTAAGCAATAAAACTCAATTGACTCAATAATCACTTGCCATTGATTTGTCCATTATAGTGCACATATAGCAAGCCTCCATCATCTTATGTCGTATGACGTTATTCGACTATTCTAATATCCATTTATAGTTATGATTGTTGATATGTGTGGCACCTCTTTACTCTTTTTGTTTAGCATACTTTGAGTCATTGAATATTTCTTGAACCTTTTAAGACTCTAAATTCCTTTAAACTCTATTCATTGTAGGACTTCATACAATACCTAAGTGAAGTGAAACAAAATTTTCATGTGCAAACATGAGTTTTTTTTAGCACAAATAAAAAAAAAAAATACTAGGATCATCTATCTTATGATCGACATTCTCAACAAAACTGTTAGGAATCACAATTCATTCCAATAAAAACAAGTTTTCCAAACCCAACTCCTCTTATTATTACCAAATTTGCACGAGATATCACAATGTTACTAGATCTCACGTAGTACAATAATCAGCACGATTCATTAAACCAAGAAATGATCATTATACATTTATTCGATGTATACTTCATATCAAATAATATGCACATTTGTCCATTATCCAATCTAACAAGAATTCCCTAAATTCTATTTTGTGTTGATTTCAAATATCTAGAATGTTCAAGATAAAAAAACTTTGGATTCCACACACAATATATGGTCATTCTTGTGGTAAGTCTTTACAATGTTTTTACATAGGGTTCTCCTAGATTATATTAGGGTCATTGGGCATTGTGGTAGTTAAAGACTTTTGGTGCTTAATTTGTAATAGTTGGAGGGTTTTTCGATTATTTACACAATTCCAAGTATGCATTTATTTAAAATGAAAAACCATATTCCATTGTAGTTAAGCCATATATAACATAAGGAAAAAAATAAGAGTGGTGATAATTGAATAGTGAAACTATTATTCAATTAAGTTTTTAAATATAGAGCACATATAAAAAACATAAATGACTCCAACAAATGTTATTATAAAAATGATATACTAATGTATTAGACTTGTATTGAGAAACAAATATATTATATTTCTACTTATTAAATTTGTTGTAATTACTTTCAATTTGAAGAAGTTAGCTTTTTTTTTTTTTTTTTCCTTTTCCTCTTACTTACATATGATTAGGTTACCGGAGGGTATTGCTTGAACGGCTTTAAAGTGCTTGGAACGGGAAAAAAAAAAAAAAAACAAAAGGTTGTTTTTAACATGAGAAAACTCATATTTTCGCCCTGGTAAATGACGGATATGATTAAAATATGCAAGGATCAAACACATGATATGTCCTAAACACGAAGACAAGACACCCCAAAAGGGCACATCCCAAAACCGGTGTGGGAAACGCGGATGAAAAGACAGACTAAGAAGTGGTAGGCAAACGGAAAAGGCCTGCCCCTAGGGCAGGACATTTTCCTCGTGAAGGAGGCAGGTTCCTTTCTTGCCCAAACACTACACCCCAATACAAACCACACCCATGCACCACTCAAAATACACGAGGGATAAGCCGAGTGTAATTAAGCAGTCTTTGTATGCAACTAGATACATGTATTTTTCATTTTTTTTTGTAAAGCTGTTATATGATAATCCGAGTATAAATCGTTCTACACGTAGTAAGTGAATAAGCACTTCTAGCCAATTAGGTAGTAGTAAAGGTTAGATGCAATCTATGTTCGATTTTACAAAAATCCAGTTTGTAGAAATATTTTTCATTTTAATGATTTAAAAATACATTTTGTAGTTTTCAATATTGATTACATATTTTATTAGAAAAATAGAAGATTTGAATTACAGTTTATTATTATTATTATTATTTTGATGTCCCTAGTTTTAGTTAAGCTCCTATTGACTCTTAAAAACCTACTGTCCAATCACTTCGATCGCATTAAATATCAAGCATATCATTAAATACTCCCTGCCTTTTTCTGTTGAAATCCTCCTCCTCGTGTGAAACTTGCTGCCTTTGGATGAGCAGGAAAAAAGGGTGTCTTCAATTATTCACTTTGATTTTTGCTTTGAAACGAAATTGGGTTTAGTTGGTTGGGTCCCACAAGCTACTACTATATGAGGGGATGTATGATGTCATAAATATAAGTTGGAGAAGTTAGAATCTTTCTTCAATTAGGTTATGGCCGAAGCTGCTTGCAATATTTGCGTGTGTTCACGGGTTGCTCCTGATGTCGTTCGTTGTGGGACTTTATTTCCAACACGTGATTTGCTGCCACTTTACTTCAGGAAACACCCACCTTATAGGCCAGATTTACATTGCCAGCCACTGCCATGTGTATGTTAGAAGGATGTTATTATGTTTACATATGACATTACACCCACAGTAAGCAAAGGTTAAATACGAGAAAACATTTAAAATTTAAATTGTGACTTACAAATGATTCATCATTAACTTGCTTTCTTTTAGGAGGTGGACATTAAATTATTGATCTTTGACATGTGGTGACATATAATTAGTAAAAAAATTCTTATAAATAAATGAAAGTGATCAGAGTTAATAAAATAGTGTAAATAACTTCAAAAAATTGAATTAGATAATAAATTAGCACTTTGAAGGTTTGTGCCGATTTTGATATTTTTCTTATATTGATATAACAAAATAGAACATAATATATATCTTCTATATTAGAAAAATTATATTGCAAAATATAAAATTTATGAGTTTAAATTTAAAAAGAGAATGAAACTATTTAGTAGTATAAATAAGATATGAACTTGACTTTTACGTTTGTCTTTTCTCACGTAATTTCTCACTTCAATATTATTTGATTTTATAAGACTTGATGTCAAATATTACAAATTTTAAGTCTATACACTAAGATTTAGAAGATAAGTATCAACTACTAGTCAAGCTTGTCACTGATGATGCCATTGCAAATACTGATATAGTTAATGCATTTTTTATTTTATTAACTAGAATTACTTAGTCATTATTTTCTTTTATTTTTCTTGTTTCCTTAATCTTGGGGGCAAGACTTTTGTCAAGGGTGGAAAAAATTGTTATAATCTTGAAAATTAGATAGATAAACTAGTAAATACTTATAGAATAGTAGGATTAGTTAGGAAATTAGGTGTTATTTAGTTTATGAAATGATATTATTCATAAATAAAATTTAAGAAAATGTTCTTTCTAAAATTCCTTCGTCTTTCTCTATTTCAATTTTAGGAATTAGTCTTTGACTCAAATCAAAGATAATATCATTTTCTTATTTCTTTTAAGCTGGATTACACTAGATGCAATAGACTTCGGTTAGTATGCTTTTAGTGTTTTTTTTGTTTTTTTCCCAAGTACAAATCTTAGTTGGATTATTTTAAGTTCTATTAATTGATTAAATTTGAACATGAATTGTGATATAATGGGATTTCAAAATGATAGTATTTATTTTATACCCTGATAATAAGTTTTATGGTTAATAAGTAGTATCTATTAACCATATCAGATGAGGATTAAGTAATTTTCTATGTAATTGCTTATCCTATAAAAACATATAATCACTATGATAATAATTATAAAATTTTCTTATAAAATTTGGTTATTGAAGTGCACAATAGTTATCTTTAATGTTTTGGATATATCTAGAATTTCTTAATAGATGTTTACAGAGTATTTGGTAATGATAAATGGCTATATTTGACGTCAAATGTTAAATGCAACACATGGAATACTCATTTGTCAAGCATTAGTAAGGGAATAAGGAAAAAAACAAAAATCAAACACATTTAACATGAGTGATGCATCATGAAATCATTTAAAATGCTAAACCTGATGCCAAAAGTTAATAGGAAATAATTTTGAGCATCTGAGATAACTTTGTGATTATTATTAATCTCTTAATCCTCCAAAAGGCAAAAAGAATATTTTTTCAATTATACCTATTATCCTCATATTCCTTAACCGTGGATAATTAAAGCATTAACTACTTAAGGCCAAACCGACCCTAATTGTATGGGAGAGTAGCTCGGCAAACGAAGTAACTAGGGTTAAAAGGACAGCTGTTGAGATGTAGTCTTTCATTGTCCCTCATGTGCGTGTAGTCTCATTGCCACCTAAAATAACTCCGACATGACACGTTAATTACTTAAAAAAATGGTCCTTTGACAAATTTTCCCATGTATAGAAATGCACCACAACGAAAAGAATTATAAGCTTATTCGTGGAATCGTAGTGGAAATTTTAGGGATGCATTTATAAATATCATATTTAAAAAAATATATAAATATTATATTCATAAAAATTATTTTTAAAATATGTTTTAAAAATACAGACTCAATTTATAATTTCCTAAAGGTGTGATCGATATCTGTGCCTTTAGTATAACTTTTTTTTTTTTTTTATGCTTCGACATAACAAAATATAGCAATTTAACTCTTTATAAAAATAGCAAACAATAATGCTATTTAATCCTAGTTATAATACATTCAAATTAATCTTATTTGATATATTATGAGTTTTGTATCTCAAAATGAGTAAAATGTTATAACCTTTTAAAATTTGTAAAGCAAATCATATATGTTTAATTTTCTTTTTTCAACTTTAAAGGGTTATAACTTTTTATTTGCTTAGAGTTACAGAATTTATAATATATAAAAAAAGACTGATATAAGTGTACCAAATGGCATTGCTGTTTGTTATTTTTATAATAATCAAATTATTATGTTTTCATATGCCGAAATTAAAAAAAAAAAAGAGCATTAAAGGCACAAATGTCCTTCGTGCCTTTAAGAAAATTACTTGAAGGTGTGAATGACATTTACATCTTAAGTTTTATAGATTTTGGAAAAAAGAATCGCAAATTGGGTTTAAGTCTTCCAAACTTGTTTTTGAAATAATTTTTACGGATATAATATTTATGATTTTTTTAAATGCAACATTTATAAATATTCCTTGAAAATTTTATTTATTTTTCACAAGTATACATTATACACTATAGCTTTCTTTCTTTCTTTAACTATAATTTATACATGGAGAACACTTCATAAAATTTAAAATATAAAGCACCATTGTAGAATATATTTTACTAAAATAGTGTACATAAAATTTATCAACCGCTAATAAATAATGACGGTTTAAAAATACCAGACATATAATAGTAGCAAAATGCATTTTACTTTGGCTCTTTATATTGCAAAATTTGAAAAATGTCTCTAATTTATATGTCATAACTATAACAAGGAAAAAATTGTTGGACGAGATATTTTATCAAAGTTAAAATTATTATTATAAATTGGTAACTATAATAGTTACTTATAAATCACCCTTAAATTTACGGTTCTTATTACTAAAATTTCTTATAACGATGCTTTATATATCTATTTTACATTTTTTTTCAATATCTATTTAATTTTTCTTTTCAATATATATAACTTTATATGATTCACGTTACTGAAAAACAAAGCAAATAAGGTCAATCGTTTTTGCCGACACATGCTCTCTTGTTCCTTCGGTTTACGATTCGAAAGCATTTTTAGCTCCGGCATGTCACATCGGGTGATACATGGCAAGGTGATGTTAATAGAAAAACAATAGGCCAATAAGAAGACAAATAATTGCTCACTCATTATAGGTTTTCTCATTTGGCAGTCAAGAGATTTGAGTGATATCTTGTGATCTTAAAGCAAGGATATCGATTTTTCTTATGGTGGCCATGTGACAAACCCTTTTTCTCCCAAGCCATGTGATACCTATAAGGTCAAATTATGGTGACTAGTTGAACAGTGGTCACAAAAAGAAAAAAAAAGAAATCGGTTGGATAGATCCTCTTCTAAAATTCTATTCATATTGATTGGATTATATAAACTTTAATTTTTATTTTTTAAAATAAAAATCAAACTTAATTTATTTTAATAGACGATCAATAGTTATACTATTAAATTATAATAATTTTAATTATATATTTACAATCAATAATACAAAAGTTGAGGTAATTATCGAGTGAAATCGATTTTTTTTTTTTTAGACTTCAAGCAATTCAACCGTTGGAATGGGCTGAGAATGCGGTAATTATGTTGCAAAAAGTTAAAAACAATGCTCAGAATGTGGCAACACCACTTTATGAAGTGCAACAAAGAACAAGGGTGTTGCAGCACTAACGAAAAGATTGAAACTTATGCAAATGGATTTCGATGATGTCGGTTGGTCTATTTACTCTTTACCCTACTGAAATCGACCAACAAAAAAGTTTTAACTTGGAGGAAGAAGAGTGAACAATGCATATTTTGAAAATGCTACATAGGCTTGGGTGTTTCACTAGCTGAAAAACTGTTATCAACTTTATTTATTTATTTATTTTCTTAAAAATATGAACTACATTCAATGAACCATGTTGTAATATAAGTACATATTATGCAGATAAAACAAACTTAAAGAGACGGGATCAAGAGATTTTATATGAAAACAAACACGTTTCTTGTATAAATATGAGCAATATCAACCCAAAGAAATTTCTAGTATAACGGTGGAATAAAACTTCTGATTCTGGTTGGAATCTTTTCATATATAAGGAACGCAAAAGAATATATATATATATATATATATATATATATATATATATATAAAGCAAACCTATTAAATAACCTAGGTCATGAAATAAAATGCTAGCACTATTTTTATTATTAGATACAACTGCAATTTTTTTTTTAATCTAAATCAAGATGGCCTCTTATTGTTAAAAGAAAGGACCTGCGACTTACCTCAAAATTAAATATCCAATTATCCATTTATAGTATTAAGAGTCTTTTAACACATAATAGAAATCCAAGGCTTCTACAATTTACAGTGCAAGAAAATAAGAGGCCAAACTAAAGGACCTTTAAGGGGTATCCGGAGGTATGTAGGTTGTATTTATTATAACTTTAAGGAAGACATATCCTAATTGGTATACTTGTGCTGGATGAGATATTGGAACCGAGTTTTCCGTAGATGACTATTCATTCCTAATATAGCACAGTCATATTCCACCAAGAATAGTAGGCAATAAATCATTGACATAGTGTTTGGAAAACTTGGAAACTAAAACCTCCAAAACCCTGTATAATCAGGTAGGTTTTTATGTGTGCATCAGACGTGATAAGATAGATTGCATAGGATAGAGAGGACGGCCTTTTCTCTATATAAAAATTGTTTGTCCCATATATTTCTCAAGTTTTATGTTATCATATGTATTATAATTGCGTGTAAGATAGATTAAGTGCCTTGTAAATTATTCTTAATAAACATGATAAACACATGAGTAAACCAACTCATGTTAAAACGTATAGTTAATGGCAAAAATAAGTTAGCTCACTCGCTCAAATGGTCAAGAAATAAAGCCTCGTAAGGATAACATATTGTTCATGCTATTGGAATTTTAATTTAACAACATGGGTTCGAGTGTAAATTTAGAAATTATGTAGCTACAATGTAAGGTCTCTTATGCTTAGCCAAAAAAAAAAGTAAGGTATCTTATGCTATCTCTTCAAAAGGAAGAAAAAGGGATGAGGCTATCAAATTTAGCTTTGCAAAGGGATTAAAAATGCAAATATACTAAATGGTCTAATTATTTTGGATTAGTATTAGGATTCAAATCATTAGACCCATATTTGGAATGATTTAAGAAGTTTTGGATTGTTAAACTAGAAACAAGGTAAGACTGACTTATCTAATTTTAACTTTTTTTAGTAGACTCATGTACTACCCTTGAAAAACTATTAGTATGCTTATACGCATCTATTAAAGAAGCTCAATAATGACTTCATAAGGCCTTATTAATGTTGTCTGTTGATCATTGAAATAATTTAATGGTTGTTATCAATTACTAAACTTATAAATATTATCTAATTTTTCTCTTGAGAGGGATTAAGATCTTAGATATCGGATCGTATTGAAAATTAAAACTTCTTACATTCAAGCTTCCAATGTTCCTAAGGTCAAGTACAACAAAACTAAAGTGTTGTAGTTCCTCCAATTGTCATATCAGTATATGAATTTACTAAGATTGCTTATTTCTCTTCTTAATCCCTCTCAATCTCATTTTAGTCCAAGTGTTATGTTAAGCTGCATTACTCATCTCTTGTCGCATGAAGCGTGTGACTCATGTTGCATATGCGTGTCACTTGTCTAACTAATCCCCATGTCTATAAGCTTCAAAGCCTTTTCAACAATCAATGTAAGGACCATAAGTTGCGTAGTATAGTAACTTAAGATTAGAGCAAGCACAACATCATTGTCAAGGTTACTTTTGAAACAAAGAAGGAGTGGATCATCTCAAACCTACCTCTACCATTGTCATAGAAGGTGTCCCTCATTAGTTGGAAGGAAGTTTGAGATTCCTCAAGCTTAAAAGGGTTAAGGTGCAATGAATCATCATAAAGTGAAAAGTAGAGAGCTTTTATGGTACTAGACAATGAAGTGAAAGTGAACAACCTAAGCAAATGCTCTAGAGAGTGGACCCTTTAAGGTAGCAAGAATAAGATTTTAAAGAAGTAAGTTCATCCCACCTCCAACAATATCAACGCTAAAGTGCTAGTACTTTGAGTTCTTTCTATTCTATTCCAAAATAAATAATTAGTAATAATCTAATAAGTAAAGCAGCGGTCATACTTGATTATTTGGCTTGGTCATTAAACTACTTGTACTTTGTCTATTTTATTTTGCTAGCCCTATTATTCTCGTACTTGCAATCATAGAGTAGCCTTATAATTTAGAGTTAATGAGTTATAAGGAAAGTGGATGTATTAATATCTCTTTATGTGAAAAAAGAGAGTTTCAAAATAGATTTTCTATGTAACAAGTTGAATAATGAAACTATGGACGAATAAAAGTTTGATATATATAAATTATCTTGTATATTCCAAATAAAAAGTTCACTCACAAAATTTATTTTTTAAGACAAAATTACATTATTACAACTCTTTTTCATTTGCATAACCTGTTTAAGACCCTCAAACAACCAAAAAAAGAAAAGAAAAGAAAAATCGCCCACCATGCGTTTAGGTGTATATGTAATGTCATAGAAACTCGTTGCAGAGCCAACTGTTTTAATTTTAAATGGAAATGGTGATGGTCGCAGGTCTTGTTGGGGTTCTAGTGACATATGCACTTAAAGTAACTGAAACTAATGATGAGTAAATAATTTTAGGTTAGACATGTATAAAAAGTTATAACCCTTTTCTCCTTCTTGTTCAAATTCGAATATGACGGGCTAGTTCGTTTTGAATCTTTTTTTTTTTTTTTAAACTGCGTTTAACCATATCATTACTTAAACCAAACACATATTGGATGGAAATATAAAATTACACGTAAAACCAAATAGAATGATTGAAATGCAAAGTAGATTCTTTAACAGTAATTTTTTTTTCTTTTAAGTTATTGTTTATCTTATTATAAAAAAAAAGCCTATTCAAATCTCATAATAAAATGGAGCCTCATGAAGCAACTCAACTACAAGAGTTTTTATTCGATTATTCAATCCGTGATCTTCAAAAGATAAAAACTATAAGCTCTAAACCTAAAACTGGCTTGTACATGCGGGAATGCGTCAATCCCATTGCTTATAAATCACGTAACCAATATATATATATATTATATGTACTTGTAATCAAATGTCCACAGATTCGTTAAGAAAAACAAAAGAACATGTCTTGTTACGTTTTAGTTAAGCTCAAGTTTTATAGATGAAGAAGTCAACCACACATCGTATAAAACTATGACTTGCCGTCTTGGGAACGATGATTTCGACTTCTTAGTGTAGTAATAATATGCAAAATAATAATGACCGGCTATGAGTTTTCATTTAAAAAATTAAATAAATTACTTTTTATTTTATATGTGTAATTAATATTAAAAAGTGTAATTTTTTTAAAAAATTACTAAAAAAAAATATTTAAAAGGACCCATTAACATAACCAAGCATAAATGAAACTACGCGCCAATAGTGATGCTATCTGATCAATCGTTTGGCAAAATACCGATAGTGATATTTTACCTAAAAAATGTTTCGACAGAAGGATCTAGCTTGGATACTTTGCTCCCGATCTTCAAACATTTGTATAAATAATTCCCCATGAAAGATAACTGCTCCTACTCATCGACATCTCACATATCAGCATATATATGTATATCATGTCGTATTACTTAAACATACTAAATCAAATTTTATTAATTTATAACTTTTCATAGTCAAGATCTTCACCTTTTATATATATATTTGTTGGTATGAGCTAGGAATTTTCCTGAGAATCTCTAGAATCGTTGGATCAAAGATTTAGATTATCTAATATAGTAATATAGTTATATTTTTTTTATTTATGTATACCTATAAATTCTATAAAAAAAAGTTTGTATTTTTTAGAATGATAATAAGAAAAAAAGAATTTTTTCAGATCATGGTATCAAAGCCATATGCTCTAGGACATGTAGATTAGAGAAATAGAAGGAGAAATGTCAATGGGGGTTGAACACCCTCCACTAGAAACTCACAAATAGAACCCTCAATTCTTGATGATCTAACATCTAGAATATCACAGGTGTTAAACCAAACACCAATACCAACAAACAATGATCCTATTATTACACCAATTGGTGTCAAGTGGGATGATAAAAACTATGAGATTTAGTCCTAGGTTATGGAGATGTATATCACTGCCAAAGACAAATTAGGGTACATTAATGAAGATTTACCAAAGCCCTCATAAATGGATCCGATATTTAGAAAATGGAGAATAAAGAATGTAATTGTTAAAGGGTGGCTAATTAATTCTATGGATCTAACCTTAATTAGCAATTATATCAGATTTCCAATTGTTAAAGTCGTGTGGGATGTTGTTGCCACAACGTGTTTTGATGACATAAACACCTCACAAGTTTATGATCTTAAGAGAAGAGTGTCAAGACTAAGACAAAATGGAGGATCAGTTGAGACATACTACAATAATCTTCAAGGACTTTGGAGAGAAATTGATTTTAGACATCCAAATCCCATGAAATGTGAGGCTAATATACATAAATATAACTCTATGTTGCAGGAAGATAGAGTTTATACCTTTTTGGATGGACTTGATGATTGTTTAGACAACATTTGAGTTGATGCACTACAGTTGCAGCCCCTTCCTATAGTAGAATAGGCTTATGCATACATTCATAGGGAAGATCAAAGACAAATGGTGATGTTGATGAAAGAAGACACAACTTTCAACTTAGCAATGATATCTAAAGGATGATAGAAATCACATCAACAACCTACGCTTCAGATTTTTACTAATGGAAAAGAGGTTCTTCCATAAACACAAAGACTCAAATTGAAGAAGGTGGTTGTACTCATTATGGGAACATGAAGCATAGAAAAGAAACTTGCTTCAAGATACATAGATATCCAGATTGGTGGCACGAATTGAAAGCAAAGAAGAAATGAGAAGCAGGTCATGTGACACTTGCTAATGTGGAGACAACCCATACTGAACCTCATCTTTCCCTTGTTCCTCAAGAGGAGTCCTCTATAGCAATAGCAAACTGTTCATTAGCTCAAAATGAATAGGGTAACCAAGGCTAGATCATTGATTTTGAAGCAACGGATCATATGACCTTTGATCCTTAAAACTTCGTTGAAACTACCAAACCAAAAAGAGTTTGCATCATGAATGCAAATGGAAAGAAATATCTTATGGCTAAGGCTGGAAAAGTGTCTTTCTCACCCTCATTACAACTATCTAACACTCTCCTTATTCCATCTCTTTCAAACAAATTAATTTTAGTTGGACAAGTTATTGAGGAATTAAATTATTGTGCATTAATGTATCAAAAATTTTATTTGTTCCAGGGTATTTTCACCAAGGAGATTATTGGTCGTAGTACTAAATGAGAGGGGTTGCACTACATGGAAGATTTCAGTAGTGGCAGAGCAAACAAAGTTAGCAAAGATGATACTAGAGAAAGGGAAATTTGGCTATGGCATCGTAGATTAAGACACCCTTCATTTTCTTATATGAAACATTTATTTCCTAATTTGCTTTCAAATATTTTTGATACAATACTTAAGTGTAAGTCTTGTATTTTGGGAAAAAGTCACGAGCATCCTATCTAATAAGTCACAAAAAAAAAGAAAGAAAGCAAAAGACCATTTATGTTAGTTAATTTGGATGTTTAGGGACTTGCTCCTATTTCAATTTCTTTAGGAATGAAATGGTTTGTGAATTTTGTTGATGATTGCACCTAAATGACTTGGCTATATTTGATAAAAAAAAATTAAGTTGCTGAAATAGTTCGAGCATTTCATGCTATGATTATAACTTAATTCTTTCCTAAGTTACAATTACTTTGTTCTGATAATGGTGGAGAGTTTATTAACAAAGAATTACAAGATTATTTCAAAGCTCATGTTCTATACCATAAGACAACTTGTGCTCAAACCCCATAACATAATGGCATTGTAGCAAAGAAAAACAAGCATATTTTGGAGAAAGCTAGAGCACTCTTGATCGCAGAAAATGCACTACGGAGATTTTGGATAGATGCGGTGACCATTGTTGTTTATTTGCTAAATTGCATGCCATCCAAGGTATTAGCTCAGCATGAACCTTTACCCTCAACTTTAATGCTCCTTGTAAGAATATTTAGATGTGTGGTATATGTCCATCTCCATAAAAATGAAAGAACCAAAATTGATCTATGTGCTATCCGTTGCATCTTCTTGGGCTATACTACACATAAGAATAGATACCAGTGCTTTGATCTAGGTGCTAAGTTCCTTTATGTCACCTTCCTTAAAACAGAAATGTTCTTTTAGAATCCAGACTTGCATTCTCCTTTTCAAGGGGAGCTAGTTAGTGAAGAGCAAAATCTTAATAATGTTTGGGAAAAGTAGCCAGACTTCTCAACTTTTCATGATGAAGACAACAAGTTTTTTCTTCAAGAAAATCTTCAAGAAGGAGGAAGTACTGAAACTAGGAATGAATATAATCAAGAACAAGAACAACCCTCTCTTGCTCAATCTCCTCAAGAATGCTCTCTTGAATAGTCTCCTCCCGGTTTAGTACCAACTAACCATACTCCTGAGAATAAATTAGAGGTATAATCTCTTGATCCCTCTCCTAATTATAGATTGCCTTTTAAGAACAACCATGGCAAGTCACCAAATCGATACACACCGAATCATGGAGAAGGCAAAGCAAGATATCCAATTACCAATCACATTAGTACCAAGGGACTGTCAAAACCACTACAAAATGTGGTACATCAACTATCATTTGAGAACATTCCTAATACAACAGAAGAAGCCTTGAATGACCCCAAATGGGTTAAAGCCATTATTGAAGAAATGGCAACACTACAAAAGAACAACATCTGGAAGCTTATATCTCTGCTAAAGGAAAAGAAAGTGGTATGGTGCAAATGGTTATTCTCTATCAAACATAAAGCGGATGGGACAATAGATCGATATAAGGCGAGACTTGTCATGAAAGGATACACCCAATCATATGACATTGACTATTGAGAGACATTCTCACTAGTAGTAAAATTAAATACAATTAGGGTATTGTTGTCACTAGTTGCGAATCTAGACTGGCCATTACACTAATTTGATGTAAAGAATGCATTCCTTTATGGGAATTTAGAAGAAGAAGCGTACATGGAAGTCCCAATAGGTTTCATTGCTTCATAAACAGGAATTGTATGTAAGTTGAAAAAGGCATTATGCAGATTAAAGAAATCACCAAGAGCATTGTTTGGACAATTCAACCTAGCTATGAAGAATTATGGCTATAAGCAATGTAATTCATATCACACTCTATTTCTAAAGTATCGAGAAGGGATGGTAACAAACACTAATAATCCACGTTGATGATATGATAATTACAGGAAATGATGATGAGGAAATCACAAAGCTTCAAAGGCATCTAGAAATTGAATTAGAAATGAAGAATCTTGGTGGCCTTAAATACTCTCTTGGGATCGAAGTAGCAAGGTCGGAACAAAGAACTTTCCTTTCACAAATGAAGTATATTCTTGACTTGTTAGTAGAAACATGAATGCTTAATTATAAACTTACAGACACTCCAATAATTCCAAGCCATAAGCTAGGAGAATATCTAAATTAGGTTCCTATAAATAAAGAAAGATACTAGTGATTGGTAGGTAAATTGATTTACTTATCTCACACAAGACCAAATATTGCTTATGTAGTAAGCCTAGTAAGTTGATTTATGCATAATCCAAGTGAAGAACATATGGAAGCCGTGAAGCAAATTCTTTGATACTTAAAGGCCTCACCAAGAAAAGGACATATGTTTAGAAAGCATAATCATCTTTGTATAGATGGTTATATATATGCAGAATGGGCTAGGAGCATTATAGATAGGAAGTCGACCTTTGGGTACTTGACCTTTGTTGGTAGAAACTTGGTCACATGGAGAAGCAAAAAACAGAAGGTAGTGGCTTTGTCAAGTGTAGAAGCTGAATTTCGTGGCATGGCTAAAGGGCTATGTGAACTACTTTAGCTGAGAGAGCTGGTGAAAGAAATTGGATACTCACTTGAGCTTCCAATGAGACTATTTTGTGATAATAAAGCTGCTATAGAAATTGCCTAAAATCCAGTTCAACGTGATAAAAAAAAGCATGTTGAGGTTGACAGACACTTCATTAAAGGGAAATTGGAAGAGAAGATAGTGCAGTTCCCTTTCGTGAAATCAGAAGAGCAACTAGTTGATATTCTTTCAGAGGGTGTTTCAAGCAGAGTGTTCTATAGCTCACTTAGTAAGTTGGGTATAGAAGACATCTTTACACCAACTTGAGGGAATGTGTTGGCATGAGCTAGGAATCTTCCTAGTGATCTCTAGAATCGTGAAGTCAAAGATTTAGATTAGTTAATATAGTAATATAGTTGTATTTTCTTATTTATACACATTTGTAAATTCGATAAAAAGATGTTTGTATTTTTAGAATGATAATAAGAAAAAAAAGGAGTTTTTGGGATCATTTCTTTTGGGTGAACCTTGTACTATTTCAATTATTGTGCTGTGGTGCATATAAGTTAAGGGTTGGTTGTAGTTTAGTTCTTAACTTGAATCCCGAGGCATGTATGCAAATTCTACTGTCTGTAGTTGAAAGGAAATATAAAAGAAAGTAAAATGAACAGGAAATAAAGAAACTCGAAGCTAGATTATGACTTATATAAAGTCCGTGATGACACAAGTTTCTTTCTCACTGTTGTTGTTTATACAATTGTATGAATTACAGGGTAAGTGAAAAAGATTAATACAAACGTATATCTTAGAAAAGTACATG
Source organism: Laguncularia racemosa (assembly GCA_037954665.1). Lineage (NCBI taxonomy): Eukaryota > Viridiplantae > Streptophyta > Magnoliopsida > Myrtales > Combretaceae > Laguncularia > Laguncularia racemosa. Next base: position 1,035,213 of record JBBMOL010000087.1, read on the forward strand.
CGAATGTTCAAAGGAAGCTGCAAGTACGAAAAGGTCTTGATACTTTTGTTGTGTATCCTTAAATTTCTCGACTAACCTTTTTCTTTTTAATACGCCTTGGGTTTTGGGTGGTCTCTTGTGATAGCTCTTTTATGTCTTCTCTGACTTGTCTCAAACGTTAGAAGGTTATAATTTGACGCCCAAACGTAACCATTACAATTTCGAACTCTGGAACTACGGTGTGCAATGTAGGAATATCGACAGTTTTAGACTATTTAGACATCATTTTGTAATTTTTCGAGGGCTTTTTAAGAGCTTTGATGGTTTTAAGTCATGTGGCATTGTAACGGGCCATTTCAAGATGATTCCAACTCGACATAATCTTTATCTATTATCTATCTGTTATTATATTTAAGGGAGTATTCCACTCCATATAATTTACATTATACTTTTAAATAAAAAATAACTGATGATGAAATGACTGAGAGTGAAAGATATAGAAGCGTATGTGGGCTGAGTAAAAGGAATTTTAAAATTAAAAAAAAAATAAAATTCTAACCCACCATGCGTCGATCAGTTTATTTCTCCTCAGTTTACTTTTACCAAGTCTTCTTCGTAAGCTACTAAACGCGTAAAGGCATCTAAACTATTCGTATTTTTAAAAAAGTTATGCTGCTTTCTTGAAAGTTGATGAGAAATGCATGGACTTTTTTTTTTTTTGTCTTTTCGTGTTAATATGTATTGTTGAATGGATTGTTTTAAACTTAAACATTTTATTTTAAGTTAATATGTATTGGTAAATGGATTTTTTTCTTTTTTTTCTTTTTAACCACGTATCATGTGTTTACAAGAAATTTATATATCATTTATTCTTTCTTAAATCATCAACTGTGTATATAATTATGTTACGTTATAAACTTTTTAGATTTATTTAATTTCTGTACAGGCATCACCAATACACAAACTAATATAAACATATACATCTATCTTAATGCATGTGATTTCGTTGTACCTCTGTCCTAAAGCAGTCCACCTACATGTTTATTCCCTAGTGTTCTACGTCAAAATTGACTATAACCAATCCATATATAAGGTAGGTTTCCATAGATTAGTTCAATAAAATGTTATTAAAATCAAACGAACGACATTAATGTTTATTTAACTTTGGAAAGGGAGAAACTTGCTTGACTTTGCCTGCTTAACTGGCTCGTGGTCTCCCTGGTGGCAGACTTGTCCAAGCTTCTGGTACCAAAAGGACCGGAAGATAACATGTTGTATAGAAATTCCAAGTCATTACGTGACAAGAAGGATTTGAATGCTTTAAGCATGATTTACGTGCCATTTTCGAACTCTAATACTTTATCTAAAAGTTGAATTGTCGTAAAACAAAAATTCTTGTTTAAAAAAATTAAAAAAAGAGATAAAATAGCTTGCCGGCATTATCTTTGCCAACCTTTTTGTCGGCTTTATACTGGTCAAATGTTACTAGAAAATCCAAACCTAAATTTTCTTTAAATAATCAGAATTCATATCATAAAATCAAACAAAGTATTTAAAACGTTTACATTTACACAACACGTCTCTCTTTTATCTATTTAAGATGAGAATGACTTTGATAGTAGTAATATACAATATAAATTGATTAGTAGTGTATAAATACTAATAAAATTCTATTCTACCAAAATATAAATATTAATTTTTTAAAACATACATATTATTACTATCACGTATTAAAAAATAATTAATATTTACCCACCATTTATCTAAACATGTGACAAATTAATATCAATCCATCCTTTTTTTTTTTTGTTTTAGGTAGACTTAGTAGACGGGAGACCTAAATGGATAGGCAGAATTGATAAAATTCGATAAAGCCCGGCCCAGTTAGAAAAATTAAGCATTCTGACATTTGATGTGTGTGGTCTAAAAATGAGCCCAAACTATCTATTTGGCCCAGATCTAAGCCCAGGCATCGGTCTTCCTGAACCTTAAGAACTGGAATCAAACCCAGCATAATGTAAATCTCGGTTTTATTTGGAAATCAAACCAAAATGCGAATTATTTATTTAAATATTAAATTTAAATGGAAAACAACCATACCGTAAAACCGAACATAATCGAAAGCATGGTTTTTTAATGATACTAAAAATGGTTGAGTTTGTTTTTTAATGATACTAAAAATGGTTGAGTTTGAATTATAGTTTATGATTTATGGTTCGTGGTTTATCGACAAGTTATAATCCAAATAAAGTGGATTAGATCGTGCTTGCCCCTATTACGGAACCGGCTGGTTATAAATATTAATTGCCACTTGGAATATTTAAAAAAGGTAGTCTTCCAAACTTAAGAGAGATAATAGTCTTGCAACACCATAAATTTTAATAGGCTAAATTATTTTTTATTTGATATCTCCTTAAATTCTATGTTACGATATATGATAATATATATATATTTTACTCCGGAAAGTCTGCACAATAGAGAAGGCCTCGGCATCTCCTAACTGCAATTTTTTAAGTGAAGTTCAATCTTGTTAACACCCTTTCTTATTATTAAGATTTACTTCCTTTTCTTCCTCCTAAGTGCTTATTATTATTATTATTTATTTCCTTTTGGCTGAGTTTCTTTGCCAATCGGTATTAACAACCAAACCAAAGTACTTTAATGGCAATAGCAGTTTAAATTTAAGTCACTTTAATAATTTATGAGTGGCTTAAATTTTATATAATATTTAGTTTAATTTATTGAAATTAAAAAATAAAATAAAATAATTTTAATTATTAATTTATTTTTTAACTTCAAAATAAATAAATAAATAACTTTGTATGGATCCACTATCTATCGCCATGCCATCTTGCAACGAACCAGGTGCAGAAGCCTCGGGTGAATTTCCCATATCCAATGGTCACCATATCAATGTATCCAAAACACATGGGAAGCTGAAACCTTATTTGCTGCTCCTCTCTTCACACGTGCCATGCAACTCATCGTCTTCACTTCCAGCTCATCCACAAAAACAATCCTGCGAAAATTCCAACACCCAACTGCACTCTCTCTCTCTCACACTTAGTCCATCCAATATCCATGGCCTTAGCCAGTGCCTCTACTTCAATATCAACCCTTCTTCCCATAAGGTCATACCAGAAGTATTAATTACTATTACAATGGTTTCTTTGTACCTGTTCTGCTCAGTTGATACGATTGTTTTTTAATAATACTTGTGTTGTGTTTTGTGAACAGGGAGGTTCAGCGAAATGGGGTGCCACTAAACATAACGGCTAGCTTATTGAGTGAGCGTAGTGCTAGCGCAAGTACTATTAATGGTAAAAGAACTCGTATCAAGGCCGGGAAGGAAGTGTCCAGCGTTTGCGAGCCGCTCCCTCCCGACAGACCTCTCTGGTTTCCCGGTAGCTCCCCACCCGAGTGGCTCGATGGCAGGTACTATGTTTCATCTTTTGGTTAACTGGAATTCTTATTATATCTACTTCTTTTAAGCATAATATAGGCTTAGAAGGCTTAATACATTTGGTTTTGGTACGGTATTAACGGATGAGGAATAGAATGGTACTAACGCATTTTATTGATGGATTAATAGTAGACATCTATCACGTAAAAATATAAATAGTAATTACATATATAAATAAAGAATATATTTATTATTATACATATTTAAATATTATTAGTATTTATCGATCAATCATTCAAACAGCAATGATTTTGTTGCACCCACTCAACCTTGAACCCCTTCTCATTTCCGTGTTTGATAGCATTGATAAATGATAAATAAAATGGCTATTTGTTTGGAGTTCTCATGTCCATCTCTTTTTAATATAATCATCAGAGTGACTCAATGCCAATTAACACATTTGTTTTTTTTAGTACCAGTAGCATTGAATAGCTAATTGATAGGATTTCTTTTATCTATCTCTCTTTTAAATGGAATCACCTAAATGGCTTGATACTAGGTAAGATATTTCTCTTTTGATATGGATAAAGAATAAAATAGTTATTAATGAAATTCTTGTTCTCATGTCTATCTCTTTTAAATGCAAGTGTAGAGTATGAGTTCTCATCCACTGGTGGTGGACCGGTAGTAGTAGCCTTTATAAGAGGAAAATGAAGGAGGGTGAGATTATAAAAATGATAGGAAAAAATTGCATTAAAAGGACTTAAGTTTTTCCATTTTATATAGTTAAGTCCTAAAATTTAAAATCATAAGTTACAGATCCTAAAATGGAGAAACTAAATAAACTATAATGGAAGGATCTAAGCTTTTCATTCTTTTTGTTTAGGACCTATATATATATTCCCATTTCAAGACTTTGCTTTTAAAGAAACTTGTAATTGGAGTAATAGATGTCATACTTTGACTCATTTTTTGAAAACTTAGATTCTGAAATTAAAAAAAGAAATGAAAATATAGATACTAAAAGAAAAAGGTAAAAAAAAAAACTCAAGTCCTTTTCAATCTAATAAAGGAAAGATCTTGAAATATTCTGAATTTTCTCTCTCTCTCTCTCTTTTTTTTTTTTTATTAATTCTTTTTGTTGGGTTTGGAGCCACAGTTGGGTGTATCCCCCTGGTGACCAATGTTCTTGGAAATTCTTAATTTTAGGAACAAAAAATGAGTTATAAGTAGCAATTAGCTACATCGACAAAACCAAGATAATCTTTAAAGTATGCTCACGATTTTTTTTTTTTTTTTGTCACGAAAATCTGACAGATAGATAATTTACTAGGTGAAACATGTATATGTAAGAGGCAGAGAACATTGCACTGCCTTTTCACTTTGTAACAACAAGGTAGGATAATTTAACTGTAGCATGTTTTATGGACATGTACTTCAATCACTCCTGAAGCTTCAAAATCTTTTAATGCCGCTGTAATTATAACTTTTGGGCCCTCCACTTTGAATTCCTTGATAATGTTGTTTAACTTGCGATTTTTTGAGTTCAAACCAGAGTTTGAATCTAGGATTTCATTTTTCAGGATTTGAATTCTGTATCTGTCCACCAATATAAGTTGACATATCTGTTTACAGATCTAGAAGAAGATAATCTTCCTTGAATGGATTACTCGAGGTGAAGCTGCAAGAAAGCCATGGATAATTCTACAATGAGCCTTGAAATGAATGAAGAGTATCTAGATTAGAATAAGGTTTAAAATGGAACACCATGTGAATTCGGTTGCTGATAGTAAATGGAGAATATAATATCTTTCAGAACATAGAGGTTTCAAAGAATACTTTGAAATAGGAAGAGGTGTTCTTGAAATTAACTCTTGATAATTGACTCTTTAGGCTTTGACTACTTATAAACAGTTTTATTTTTTTTTACCATAATTTACTTGTTCCTGTACCGTGATTGCATTGAGATTTGAACATGCTAGCGTCAAATTCACAAGACTTGATTTCTTTTCTGTTATTGATTGTAGCCTTCCTGGTGATTTTGGCTTCGATCCGCTTGGACTTGGTATGTGTTTAGATTCTAACAGGATATCTGCATAGCTAATTAGCCACCAATCTGGTTGAACTTGCTTAAAACATAGTTGAGTCATAGGGTGAATACTGACAGGGTTGGCATCATAACATGCCTCATGGGTACAGGGTCCGATCCAGAATTACTCAAATGGTTTGCCCAGGCTGAGCTAATGCATGGCAGATGGGCAATGCTAGGAGTGACAGGAATTCTCATACCAGAGCTGCTTGAGAGATTAGGATTCATCGAGGATTTCTCATGGTATGATGCTGGTACTCGAGAATACTTTGCTGACACGACGACCTTATTTGTTGTGCAATTGGCTCTCATGGGTTGGGTTGAGGGACGAAGGTGGGCCGATATGATAAAGCCTGGCTCTGTTGACATTGGATTTAATCTTCCAAATAAGAAGAAGCCGGTTCCGGACGTTGGTTACCCTGGTGGTTTCTGGTTTGATCCCATGATGTGGGGAAGAGGATCTCCTGAGCCTGTGATGGTTTTGAGGACCAAGGAAATTAAAAATGGTCGGCTTGCTATGCTAGCTTTCCTTGGGTTCTGGTTCCAGGCTATTTACACTGGAGATGATCCTATTGACAATTTGTTGAACCACATTGCAGATCCTGGCCACTGCAACATTTTTTCGGTAATTCTGATATCATCGCCATTAATCATTTAGAGATGTGGTTATTTTAGCAAGTCAAAAACATTATAAGCAAGTTTTTAAATTAATGTGCACTACAAATTAAGTCATTATATTGGAAAAAAAAATTATTTTGCAAGATGAATCTTAAAAACAGATATCTTTGCAGGCTTTTACATCGAGTTAAAGCTCCAAGACTTGAGGAATGACTTTCAGAACGAATTATGAGGAATTATATCGGTCATGTCTCTTGTGCATAGAAGAAGCATCCTAGATCTACCTTTTCCTTTAGATTAAGCGGTTTCGATTTGCACAATTCTTTTGTAAAATGATTTTGCCTATTTATTATGAAGAAAGTTATTACAATCCACATGCTTGCTAATTTTTATCAAGATCTCAAATACCGGCTCACCCTGTTGGCAATGTTTATGCCATTGATCTCCCTCGAAATGCTTTTGTTTTTGCACAGATGGACTGTTGATTTTCCAGAAGGAAAATCTTTATATTTCCGTGCTTAGTTGCAGTTGCACATCTTAGAACAATGAAGAAATTGGTGTTCAGCAATCAGCATGTATTGGAAGAACTAGTGTCATTCAGGGAATTTTTTTTTGTGTGGTCCTGAAATTTCATGTCAGCATAATAATATGATTCACCCAACTGATAAAATCGATGCACATCAAATTTTTTGGTGCCACCACATTCTATCACAATTTTTGCCAGCATCATGACTTGTTGGGATATTGAAGATGACAACTAAAAATTATAAATCCATGTGTGCATTTTTTATTGAATGGTTGTTCCATATCATCTTGCTGACATGGAAATCTTTCGGTGTGTCAGTGAACCTGAGTATTTCCAAAAATATTGTGAAATACGATACATACTTCACAGGAGAGGCCTAAATTCATGCTGACCAGGTCAAAAAAATATATACCACTTTTTTGTTTCCCCTTAGTCTCCTTCTCTAGGACAACAATTCCCTTCTTGATCCTTCAAATTCTATTCTTGGAGGTCTCATGAAATTCTTTCAGATCCATTATCACATTCCTGGATCATATCAACATGACAGCTCCTTACAATATAATCTTAAACATGAGCTTGAAGTCAAGCAAAGGTTCCTGGAACCATCCTGCCTTCCCCTTCCCCACCCTGCAATGAATTCTGCTTATCCAATCATTCTGTTGCTCTTGATCTTATCTCTTATAACCTTCTCCATGTCCATTCCGGAAGACGAGGCGCTACTCAAATTTAAGTTGTCTTTGACAGAGAATGATGCATTAGATTCTTGGGTTGGAGGCGCTCCTCCTTGTAATGGCTGGGTTGGCGTTGTTTGCTTCCAAGGCATCATAACCGGCCTCCATCTCCAGGACATGAGTCTCTCAGGAAAAGTAGATGTGGATGCATTGACTAATATACGTGGCCTTAGGACTGTTAGTTTAGTAAATAACTCTTTCTCAGGACCTATACCCGATTTTAATGGCCTAGGAAAATTGAAGTCCCTACTATTGTCAACAAATAAATTTTCGGGGGAAATTCCAGGAAACTTCTTTGAGAACATGGATTCTTTGAAAAAAATTTGGCTTTCCAATAATGATTTTTCCGGAAACATACCAGAATCTATTCTTCATTTGACCAATCTGTTGGAGCTGCACCTTGAAGGAAATCGATTCTCAGGACCGATTCCACCAATTCAGTCGAAGAAGCTAACTTCCCTGGACTTATCTCATAACAAATTGCAGGGAGAGATTCCAGCAACCTTGTCAAAATATAATGCAACTATTTTCGATGATAATCCTGGTCTATGTGGACAACCACTAAATATATCTTGCAGTGATTTATTGAAACCAATGCCTGCGGCTGTACCCGAGAGATCGCAACCAACATCGAGCGGGGGATTAAAGACTATTGTTTGGTCGATTGTGGGATTCTTAATTGCTGTAATTTTGATTTATGCAATATTTATGCCAACGCGTAGGAAAAGGGAAAATGATTTCAATGTTTTAGGGAAAGAAAAGCTACAAGATGCTGTTGAAGTTGACGTAAGAAGTCCAAAAAAGTACAGAGTCAATTCCGGCAAAAGGGCTGGTTCGTCCAAAAAAGGCACGCAGGGTAGCAAACATGGCTTAGGTGATCTAATAGTAGTTGATGATGCGAAGGGTGTATTTGGATTGACGGATTTGATGAAGGCACAAGCAGAAGTGTTGGGAAATAGTGGCTTGGGTTCGGCGTATAAGGCCTGCATGATGAGTGGATTATCTGTAGTGGTGAAAAGGATTTGGGAAATGAATGCAAAGGGAAGAAACGAATTCGATTCCACAGTGAAGCAATTCGCAAGGATGAAGCACCCGAATATCTTGACACCATTGGCTTACCATTACAGGAAGGAGGAGAAGCTTTTGGTTTCTGAATATATTCCTAATGGCAGCTTGCAATATGTGTTGCATGGTATGTTAAAGCCATTCTAGTGTGAAGCATTGATGAAGTCTGCATTAGTTTGAGCTTTGGTAGAATGAGGCCTGCCATACCATTATCCAGTAAAAACAAAGATCACCAGCATAAAGTCTTTCTCCAGTAGAGGAATGATTCACCAGAAGCAATATACCATTCCATGTATCGCATTTTTATTTGTTTCTTCTTATCACTAAATGCTCCACAATACATGTCATTCATAGTGAAGCCTTTTTTCTACCATGCTCAATATAAATTTATGAGTGGCCTCTAAATGCTTTCCATGTTATTATTCACCAGTTCACTAGGTCAATTTTGAACCAGCCTTTACTATTCTTTGGTACTTTCTGATTCCAGTAAGGTGATTTTGCAGCTGATCAAGGGATTAGACATGCCAAGCTCAACTGGCCAAAACGGTTAAAAATTATTCAAGGCATTGCACGCGGATTAGGTTTTCTCCATTCCCAGCTTTCATCATACGATCTTCCTCATGGAAATCTTAAGTCAAGCAACATTCTTCTAGGCAAAAATTACGAACCCTTACTCGGTGACTATGGTTTCCATCCTCTAATCAGCTCCCCTCAAACCGCACGAGCAATGCAAGCCTATAAAGCACCGGAAACAGAACACCATCATTATATATCTCCAAAATGTGATGTTTATTGCCTTGGAATTGTCATCCTAGAAATACTTACCGGCAAGTTTCCTTCTCAGTGTGCAACCGGTACTCGGGTCGGGGTTGATGTTGTGCAGTTATGCTTAAGTGCAATACCTGAAGAGCAAGCACTTGATCCTGACATAGTAAATTCGGTGGACTCAAAGGATCAGATGTTGCAGTTACTCCGAATTGGCGTTGCTTGTGTTGAGAGGGAACCCGACAATCGGCCTGACATACCGGAAGCCATCATGTACATTGAAGAGATACAGGTTTAAGGTATGGAAATCGATTTGTGCCAAAATCTAGTGCATCTTGGGCGGAAATTTGGAAGTTCATGACATTTGAAGATGATCTCAACGAACAATGATCGGATCAAACATAGTTTCCTGGATGTGGCAGCCGAAGAATTTGAAGATTACTTCCATGAAGCTGATATATCCCGCGAAAATTTGCCTACATAGAAAATAAAGAAAGCAGGTAGTGTTTTTTAGAACGGATGTTGCTTTGTGCTTGTTTTTCTATTTTTTTTTTGTTTCCTTTTTCCCTTTTCCTTGTGTATATTGGATTATCACTTCCACTAGGATTGCTGTCAGAAGATTTTCTTGTTATCATACTTTTGCCTTTTTGAGCCTAGGCTTGTGTATGCATAGGATTCACCAAGCACGAGTCGAGTTGTCAGCTTCGCACATAAGAAATGATGCTACAACGAGTTTATGTTTGAGCAATTTACAAGGTTGGAATGAAAGTGGATGAGGTGAAAGTTGAAAGGAATCGAAGGGGGAAATGGATGTTCCAATTTTTGTTCTCTCGATTTTTCTTAAGTTATGAGTCTATGATTAAAATTATTTTGAAATCTAAATAACCTTACAACATTATTATAATGCTATCTACTTCCTTATAATCTCAAATATTAATTATATGTATTAATATCGTAATTGTTAAATTGAGGAAAATTAAGAGAATGCAAAGATAGTATAGGCAAATGCAAATATGCGCAAGTGCTTAAAACAAAATAAATAAATAAAATTATAGGATAACCATTGTTTACTTTTCTTTTAGCCAATATATAAGAATTGTTTATGTAAGGGAAAAGTATACAATTGATTTTTAATGTTTATTTACTTTTCTATTTAAGTTTTCATTTTTTTTTCTATTTGAATCTCAACATTTTTAAATTCTTATAATGGAACTCCTCTCAAATCTATTAATTTTTTTTGTTAATTCATAATGTGTGTCAACTTCAAATTAATCTACAATGATTAATTCAACAAAATGATAATATTAGATATATATTTAATTATATAATATAATTAAGAGCAATATCAAATGTGTATAATTGTATAATATAATAAAAATAATAAAAGATACAATAAAAATAATTAAAAGTGAAAAAAAGGGTTGTAAAAAATTGTGGAAATCCCATCCAACTTGACCATCCACCCTAAGCCAATGGGAAACTAATATATCCCCAAGATGAACCAAAAGTTTAATAGATTTTATGAAAGTTATATTTTATAAGAGTTTGAAAATCTTGATAACTCAGATAAAAGCAAAAGAAAAAAAAAAGATGATTCAAATAGAAAAGTAAGTAGGGTTATACCTTCTTATCTTTCTACATCTAGGATTTGACTTGAGGATGTGAGATCTCTTTAGGATCTATTCCAACATTTAGAAATCGGTTAATTGGTAAAGATACATGTACTTGATGCCTCACCCAAGAAAGAGACCCAAGTTCTAGTAACCTTACTAAATAGCAATTTGACATAGATTTGACATCTTAGAACTAGGCCAAATTGGAGTAGTTTTGTGGTAATGGAACCAACTAGCATACATTAGATCTAATATAATTATTTTGCTGTATCCAAACTAATACCAATTTAACCTTGAATTTATCATATTGAGCATTAGACATGAAGCCATAGGGGTGGATGGAATAAATGACCTCAAGGGTGGTTATTGAGAAGCAATTTACAAATTGCTTGTGGACTCAATTTGTTAGCAATTAGGGGGGTGATCATCAGCAAGTTTAACCTAAAATGATCATTGTGTAACTCTTGTGAGCAACCATAAAAGTGGTTGCTAACAAGTAGACTATAGAGACCAATTTGTGGTTTGTTTATCATTAATCACTCCTATAATTGCCAACAAATGTTGCATAATGCAAAACTTTTGAACCTTCCCTAAAAAACCTATGAAATTAAAACTACATGCCACTTTGGCCTCTAACACACAACTAGGGGACATAACCCATGATCAACAACAAAAATTAAAAAACCCATACCTTTTAAGCTTGAGTTTAGGCTTAACAATATCAACAATAGGAAGATCACCAAATTACCTCACAATGACAATCGTATAGGGATTTTTCAATGTGTCCTCCAACAATCTAACCTTTATTTTGCCTCCTATTGCTAGCTCTTAAAAAGAGTCCATAACATTCGTAATCCTAGAACATAACACATTAGGCTCATAGGCATTTAGCTTTAAGATGCTCTCCATGTTGCCATTTACTATTACCCTATGCACACCCTCAGATGAATATTTGTTGTCCCCAACTCTCTATTTTGAATATATCCCCATCAATCTTGCACATATTCTCAGTTTGATTAAACAAACATCCATAATTATTCATTAATTCTCCATCCATATATATGTTTTGTAATCGGTAAGGACACACACGAGAAAGAATTTGAGAATTGCAAATATTTATTTCACACCCTCAATAAAAAAGAGCAAGATAATAGATTTAATATGTCTAATATGTGCTCACAGATATCATGCCCTTAGAAGTAAATGGCACTAATGTTTCATAAGCATTAAAATCCCACATCTTCTAATGTTGTAAGCTTCACATTGGCAACTCCGAAATCATACTCAATGTTTTGTTACATGTGCATCAAAATTTTCATCCACAATAGTATCCCATTTTAGTATATATATTGATGCGTTGGCAATTTCTCTTGGGATATCCTAACTCTTATCTTCTACACTTCTACCATATTGTTGATGTGCTTATCCATAACTAAGATAATATTAAAGCTTTTCTACCAAATACTTCATGTGAAATATCTAACTCTTCGAAATGGTTATTGACTTCTTCACAAGTACAAAAACACTCATCGATTAAAGGTTTAATATCATAATTAAAAACAATAAAAAGAAATTGATTATTTTCTTATTTTAAATTTTCGATAAATTTGCATAACGAGTTGACGAGAGAGAGAGAGAGAGATAGAACAATGCATTACAATTAACAAAGAAAAGAGGAAAATCGATTGATTATTTTTGTTTGTTAGGTACTACCGGAAATGATATCGTTTAGTTATTTAGATAAAAGAAATGATAGGTAAAGTCTTTTCCCCCTCTTTTTGTTTTATTTTCTAGAGTATATTAATAATTATATAAAACAAATCTTATTATTATTATTATTATAGTGTATATATATATATATATATATATGAGTGTGTATTCATAAACAGTAACATGAGCATGACACAAAACTCCTACAAAATATATAAAAGAGTAATAACATGATTCCGTACAATTCAATGACAGTATCAATAATACAAATGTAAAGAAGAATTATACATGAGTACATATAACTATTGTTGGGTATAATTATGTACCTTGTATATAATGATGCATATATTGGTGCATATAATGAATAATGTGTGTATTAGTTATTAATTTTAAATAAATTTATACAAAATGTGCTACACATGTAAAAAGATTTTGGTAATATGTTTAAGTCATTTATCATTACTGCTATTTGGTTTAGAGAAAAACTAAAAGTTTTCTTCAAACTTTTCTAAACTAAAAAGTTTAATTTTATTGGAAAAATCATCGACCGTGTCCACCCTTACGAATTAGGCATGGCACTCAATAGTACCTAAGGATTTCTCACTAGTTTCATTTTCTTTTCTTTTTTCCTTTTTTTTTCTTTCAATATTATAGCTATTAAAGAAGGAGAAATCGATTTCATTTATATTGGTATTTACACCACTAAGCCACTGCCTTTCCTAATTTCACTAGTTTGATTTCAAAAGATTAGAAAAAAATTCAATTTTTGGCATAGAAGGATCTTTTAAAGCTTTATATGTACTGCTTTAATTGTTCAAAAATGATAATCTACTCATTACTCCTTATTACCAACTACCCAAAAAGGTTTCGTCCGAAGCTACCTAACTATCTGACGGTAAGTATAAATATATAAAACCTTAGCATGTAAAAAAATTTATATATTTTTTTAGCATCATGACACATATAAATAAATAAAATTATTATTATTTTTTTCTATTTAATATAATTCTTTATATTTTTTTTTTAAAAAATATTTTTAATTCTTAATATTTGTTTACTTTTTTATTTAAATTCTTAACTTTTTTTATTTAAGTCTTCAATATTTTTAAAATCTTATAAAAAAATAATTTTTATTAAATATATAAGTTTTCTATCATATGTGACATATATTAACTTTAAATTGATTTATAATAATTAAACTGATAAAATGATGATATTAATATATTTATTTACATAATATTATAAAAATAATATTAAATATATTTAATGATATAATATAATAAAAATAATAATTAAAATTTAAAGAATAATAAAAAAATTTATGTATATCCTAATCATCTTAGTCAACTAACCTAAGACTAATTAAAAGTTAATGTAGGCGTCAAATGAATAAAAAATTTAATATATTTAATAAATATTTTATTTTTATGGAATTTAAAAAATATTAAGGATTTAAACAGAAAAAAAAAATTAAATAGAAAAGCTAAAAGGATTTTTTTTTTTTTTTTTATCATTACATCCGACGGGCATACTTCAAGTCTAACTTATTTCTATGCACGTTCACCCACTAAGAAGAAGTCAAAGAGGGGGGCGTAAGAAGAAGAGGAAGAAGAGGAAGAAGAAGAAGAAGATCAAAATGGGCTCTAGTTCTCCTACTACAACAGAGATCGTATCGAAACTGAAACTCCAGCCCCATCCAGAAGGTGGGTTTTTCTCAGAAACATTCCGGGACAACTCCGTCATCCTCTCCACACATCAACTACCTCCTGAATGTAAGTTTTTCCTCCGCTGTAGCTACCAACCTTCCTCGTATCTTATTGCTCGTAGGTATTAAACTGGGTCTTTTGTAAAATATTAGACTTCACCTTTTTCGTATTCTTTGAGTACATATGGACTCTGGCAAAATTCACAAAAAAAAAAGAAAAAAAGGAAAAATATTTCTCTACGATATAAGTGTAGTTTGACAAGTATCATGATCTAATTTAATTTCATGCGGAACTCACGTAAGCATGTTTTTCTGGTTCTGGGAATGATGTGAAGCTTGGTTTAGTTTGTATCGGTTTGATTGATTCTGGGAATAATGCCTCCTGTTTCCTTTCATAAGGATACTTGCAACTTGTTAGCACTGATTACTCTTATTTTCCTTCAATGGGGTGTATTACGTATCCTACTGTGCAATCTTAAACACATTCTAGGAATCTTACAACATTTGTAGTTGGAACCTTAATCAATTCATGACTTCCACCTAATGTAGAGTTAATGTCTTCAGGAGTATTAATTGTTTAGAAACTCCACAAGGCTTTCCTCTTTTTCCCATCGAAGTGCTGAGTAGGTTTTATATAGCCTGCATTCAAATATAAATGCTAGGATTTTTCTTTTGTTTACCTATCTGGCAAGCTAAGGCTTAATACTTAATGTATTCATGAAAATATTCATTGCAGACAAGGTTGATCGCCCTGTTAGCACATCCATCTACTTCTTGCTGCCTTCTGGGAATGTCTCACTCATCCACCGTATTCCAATGGCTGAGACCTGGCATCATTACATGGGAGAACCTCTCACGGTATGGGCCAGATTAGATTTTACTAACTTAGACTGAGCCTCTTTCTCTTCAGTAAACCTTTTGTCTACAAACCAATTATGTGGTTAGAAATGAATAACATGTCCAGTACAATTTTTTCTATTAACGTAAGTTATCAAGCTATGGGGTCATGCTATCGGTTTATTGTAGTTGTTATTGACATGCAAGTTTAACAATTGTTTTTGAGAAATGATGATAATATTAGACAACTAGGCTTCTGCTATACAGAAATGATGCAGATAAATGAAGTCACAGATGATGGTAACTGTAGCTCTCATTTCATCTGATTTCATAGTCAAACTTATCTGTGCTCAAGGCACAGGGCTCGAGATTAGAAGGAATTATATCCTGAAATTCCACCCGAATACCTACTTCAGAAAGGTAACAGTTGGTATTTAGAATAATCGAGCATAGCCTAATTTGTAGAGGAATACCAGAGGAGTGAATCTCAAGCTCAGTGGCTCAAGCACAAATAAGGTCATATGGACACTCATTGAATGGGATTTATACTAAAAATCTGCCTATAATGGCCTCAGGGAACTGCTACCAAAATTTCCACGTACCAAATTGATTTGCTTCCCTAGGCTATTCCTAGGTGTGCTGTTATCCACTGGATGGCTTCCAATCTCACAATGGACAAATTGTTTTTTGGGGATTGGTCAGTCCACATTATCTGTTATCTTTATCAAGGTGATCATGGGATCCACCAGCATCTATTGTTTAGATGCCCTTTTTCAGCAAGGGTGTGGAAGCAAGTGGCTATGAAAATTCATTTTCCTAAACCCCAGTGCAATAGGGATGCAATTGTTTAGGCCCTACTGGTTTCTCCAAATCCTGGTAGGGAAACTGTTCTGCAGTGGGTTAGCTATTGCAGCTAGTGTAAGTCATTTGGCGAGACAAGAGTTGGAAATTCTTCTGATATAGTCAAGTTGATACGTATAGTTTTGAACACAAAGCGGCAATTGGGGAACTAGCTGGGTTTTCTGTAAATGTAATTATGTATGTGACAGCTAAACTTACAGTATGCTTTGTAACTCTTGAAGCCATAGTCTTTCCCTTCTGTATTTAAAACAACTGGTTTCCATTCAATTTGAATATTTATACACACAATCATTCATAAAATAAGTCAAAGGGCATCTACTGAGTTTCATGAGCTCAACCATCACCTGTTTGTTTTCCTCGGACAGACCTCTTTGTAGATTCTCTAACAATTTATCATGTATGATATTTAACAATTCACATGCACCATTTTCCAGGTAGTAGAGTTGAATGAAAGAACTGGAGAAGTCAAAATGACCTGCATTGGACCTGATCTCAATGATAATCAGCAACCACAGTACACAGTTCCCCCATATGTATGGTTTGGTTCCTTTCCAACGAAGGATTATGGAGTTTCTTCAGATGGGGCATTGCATATAGCTGCACCAAGGGATGGTGAGAAACATTTCTCTCTTGTTGGTTGTACCTGTGCACCAGCCTTTCAGTTTGAGGACTTTGAGCTAGGAAACCGTTCTGAGCTTATTTCTCGCTTTCCCAACATGGAGCCCATCATCTCTTTGCTCACTCTGCCCAAATAATACTCATTTGCTTGTAAAGCCTAGCGCAAATCCCAGCAACAGTGGTTTTTAACCTTCATCAGATGGCATATGTTTGAACTTTGTGCTGCTACAGGAATGATAAATCCTATATGTTCACAGGATGATGCCTTTTGTTGGACTTTACTGTGATTGCAGCATGTAAATTCTATTAATAAGCTTTAAAAATGACCTTTCTTCTGTCTGCAGATGATTTTTGTGCATGTAAACATGAAATTTGTCCCAGTTGCTCTTAGTTTGCAATTTGGAATCATATGATGCATCAATTTGCAGCTGAGCTATCTCTACCTTTCGCTCCCTTTTATTGGAAATGATGGCAAACTCTTGCAGGGCACCATAACACAATCTCAAGTATGGCGTGTTACATTAAATCCATCAGCTGAATACTCTACCAAATACTAGGAAGAGTAGCTATTGGTACTACAATTATGAGCAGTTACTATGTTAAGTTTGTTTGAAAGTGGAAGACAGCTCAGAGAGTGGACTAAGATATTGATAGTGGTTCCATCCTAACCTAATGCGATAGAAAATGTTTCTCTAACTAGATATTCTTTTTCTAATCTCGATCTTTTCTGTTATTGTCTGGCTCTTTTTCATTTCAATGTCAAAGCTTATATGAGGCATAGATAGTATTGGATGTGTGTTACATCAACGGAGCCAAGGAAAGAATGACTGGCACTTATGAGAGAAATAGCCAAAATTTGTGTCCGGGGACTCGTAAAAGCTTTTTCTTGTGTTGTAGGGCTGGTAATCTTTGACGTGACATAATAATTCAAACGCAATACAATTAGGAACATCACTATGGGGACAATCACAAATTTGATGCGACATGATATGGCAAACATGGTTATGATATGAATAAATACAATTATGATATAAGCAAATTATCTATGATTTTTATTCATAGGAAAAGGTTTGTCTTTGTTAAAAGATTATGCATAGGATTTGCTATAGCAAACTGATCATATATTGCAAGCATGCTAGTTGGTCTTAAAGAAGACTCGAGTTGATGACACATAGAAGGATGTTGTAGAGAGAGTTGTGAAAGTGTAGAGAGACTTGAGTTGATGACACATAGAAGGATGTTGTAGAGAAAGGTGTGAAACTGTAGAGATAGGTCTAGGAGGAGAAATAGACAAACTTAATTTCTCGTGTGCACACATGTGGCAGACATATCAAACTTAGTATTCTACAACATTCTTGATCCAATTTACAAGATTGGTCATTTGATCTTCTGCACCGGTATATTAATACATCTAACGTGTTACTCCCAAACTTACCAACATGTATGTCTCCAAATGAAAAGAGAAACCTCATGTTTATAGATTTTGGAGGTTGAACTTGACCGTTGAATCGTTTTGAGATTATTGTTGAGATTTGACATTGCTAATGGCCATTGGATCACTTCTTATAATCTAACAATTAATACTCGTTCCTTTTTTCTCGCTTTTTATGGGCTTCAATATGGACTTGGAGTAGTTTAATGGCTTTCTAAGAATTGAAGGGAAGCCTATTTTCATTGAATTATAAGCCTAATGCTTATTGAGAGCATATAAAGTTTGGATGGACTTAAAAGGACCTCTTTTGACTAATTTTCACACACAGGACAAGTTGTGATTACTCTAACTTGAAAGTGAAAGTGAAAGTGAAAGTGAGCAAGTTAAAAGTGAAGAAATCGATTCAAATATCCCTACTTCAAACTTACGAATTTAGATTACTCTAAGATATCTCTAATTGTCCAATTCCTTAAGCCTTGCAACTAGCCTAAGAAACCAGTTGATGACATTGAATTGAGTTAAAAGCATAAGTATTGAAATGGCCATTTACATATTGATCATTGGAAGAAGAGCTAGTCAACTAGAGGTGTTTGAGCGATCAACCACTTGTGCTTTGGTCAACCAAATGCTTGTGCTTAGGCAATCAAATGATCTTAAATTTTCTTGGTTAATCATCCTTTTCATGCTCTTTTTTTTTTTCTTGTTTCTTGATAGTTTTTGGAAGTTGTATAATTTATATTTATTTTTGTTTCCTATTCTATGGGATTTAGAAAGATTGTTTCCTATCCCATTTCTTGTATCTCATTAATATAATTCTCCTTAGTGAGAAGAATATAATTATTCACAATTTATGGTTTTATAACATGGTATTAGAGTTATAACTCGACCCCATAACTCTAAACATTGACCACAAAATATGAATGCTCACTTAGAAACAATTTCACTAAGTGATTTACTTAAAAAAGGTAAGTTGTTTTTCAAATCAATGGAATCAAGAAACCTAAAGGAACACAAGTAACCTTTATGGTTGGATAGTTACTAGAGAAACCTTGGGGTTAACTATATCTCCTAATCAGATTGAGATGTTTCATCAAGTAAACTAGACCCTCAAATTTTAAATCAAATTGTAGTAGGAGCTTACATAAGTAAGGCATCTCATTCTTTAGTTTCGATAATCGATCATCGGTGAATTAATACAGAAGCATTTGGTCATGTGATAAACTCATTGTGCGATTTTAAAAGTTACTACGAATACAAAGAAGAACCTTAGATATGGATGGGCAATGGTAATATTGGGGGCGAAAGGGAGAAGGAATTATCAATTTGTCCCATTTGAAATTAAACTCTACACTTTATGTACCCAAATCAAAATATGATTTGCTATCTATGAGCAAATTAACTAGAGACATGAATCATAAAGAAACATTTTTTCCTTCATCAGTTTGAATTTTAAGATCTCAATTCTAGAAAGACAATTGGTTGTGCTAAGCAAATAAATGGACTATATTATATCTCTATAAAGGTGAATTTTTCATGTCTAAAGTCATTTAAACTCAGTTCTATCATCATTTCTACTTTTTAGCTACATCAAAGTCTAATATTTTGTCATGGCCTATGAGATTAGGTTACCAAAATTTTTAATACATGACAAATACATATCCAATTCTTATGAATAACGAAATGCTAGTCTTTTCTTTGCAAGTCATGTATTATGGCTAAACTCTCTAGAGAAATTTTTCTCATCTATCCATATGCTCCATCTAAGCCATTCTACATCATACACAGTGATATATGGGATCCCTTGTAATCACAAATATTTCTAGAAAGCTTATTTCATTTGTTGATGACCACACCCAAATATATTAGGTATATCTCCTAAATGAAATAAAAAATATGCAAAGCATTAAAAAATTTTCACATATGTGTTTCAAACTTCTGTTTAAATCTTAAGAATTAATAATGGGAGGTAATATATCTCAAATGGATTTTAAACCTTTCTGGTTGAATAGGGAATCTTTCACCAAAGTTTTTTCTTGCTTATATTCCTCAACAAATGGCATGGCAAAAAGAGAAAACCACCACCTATTAGGGGTTGCAAGATCTTTAATGTTTTCTAATTTGTTTCAAACTCTTTTTTATTTTTTTAAGGGGTGGGGGGGAGCGTGGAAAATCTATTTTAACAATTGCTTACTTAATCAATAGGCTTCTCCCAAAACCTCCCAATGGTGTGTGGTTTGATCAGGGTAAATCGAAGAATGAGCACATAAGTGTGTTTTTGTGGAATATTCACCAAGTTAAAGGGTTATAAGTGTTATTGTTGTCCTTCATCAAGAAAATTCTTTGTTTCCCTTGATGTTTCCCATGTAGAGAGCTAGTTCTTCTTCTAAAGTAGCCCCATCCAAGGAGATATAAGTGGTGATACTGCTCTCTTCCTTCTTGTATGTCATAATGACGTTCTTACTATTACACACACTACTCTAGAGGTGCTATTCTATTCATAGAACCACAAAACAAAAGCATGGCCATCATCTACCCTAGAGAAAGAAAACGAAAATTCAAGTGAAGAAAAAATGTTAACTCCTTCAATAAGAGGTAAATAAAGCAATGTAAAGGGGGAGTTCGAAGAGTTGAAATCGATTATTATACTCTAGAAAGGCAAAAAAGGATATGCTAAGTATCCAATATTTTATTATATAGCTTATCAAAATTTGTCTCCTCAATTTGCAACCTTTACAACCTAAGTGGCATCACAATAGCTCACTAGTCAAAAGGGGAGCTAAGTACCCATACATTAGGTATTTGAGCCTATAAGGGAGCACTTCTAATTTCCTCTCGTAACAAGATAAGTCAACACATCGATTCTATAAATAGAGGATTGGATATCCCTCAAGTATAGTGTAATGGAACTTTAAGTATTGAGGCATCTTTTGGTGCGGTAGCATCGTGTTCATTGTAACTCTAAGGTTAAGTGTGTTCGGTGGGGAGCACTCTCAGGATGAGTGATCTCCTATGGCTTGCACCAAAAAGATGAAACCATGAGGTATATCATGCTAAAGTGGACAATACCACCATGTGTAGTTTCAAGGCATTATAAGTGGAAGGAGACACTAGGTGGCACGAAGTGGAAGGAAATAGTGACAGAAGAGATGGGAACGATACAAAAAAAAAAATGATACTTAAGATTTGGTTGAGTAACATAAAGGAAAGAAACCTATGGGCAACAAATAGGTGTTTTTACTAAAACATAAGGACGATAGCAGCATTAAGTGGTTTAAGGCCCAATTAGTGGCCTCGGATAAATACTCAAACATATGGGATTGATTACAAAGAAACCTTTACACTTGTGACAAAACTTCATACATTTAGAGTTCTATTGTCATTAACAGTCAATTTAGAATGGCCTCTACGTCAATTATATGCAAAGATTGCCTTCCCAAATGGAGACTTAGAAGAGGAAATTCTTATGAAGTTACCTAGGGTTTTTGAAGCTCTAGGAATTGTATGTAAATTGAAGAAGTCTCTATATGGGCTAAAATATTCTCTAGGGTTATGGCTCAAATGCTTCAGTTTTTCTCTTTCAAGGTTTGGGAATAACTAAAGTCTATCGGGTGACATTTTGTTCATAAAAGAAAATGGAGAAGGGAAGAAGTCAATTCTCATAGTACATGATGATATACAAAAGCCAAGAATGATGAACTAAGAATAGTTGCTTTTAAAAAGGCTTTGCAACGGAGATTGAAGTGAAAATGTTAAAACATAGAAAGTATTTCCTAGAGATTGAGATAGTAAGGAGTAGGAAAGATATCTTTTTCACAAAGAAAATATGTGATTAATCTACTCTAGGAAGCTAAGGGGTAAGCTTATTGCTACCCCCCATGAGTATAAATAGAAATGTAAAGGTGAAGAAGATAATCCCCTAGTGGACAAAGGTTAGTACCAACAAATTGTTAGAGACTGATATATCTTTAGTTAATATAGCCTGTGCTTGAGTCTAGTTAGTTAGGTGATACATTCTCCTACTTGGAAGCGTCTAGATGTGAGCATCATCGCCTAAAATGAGAGGGACTCTAAGTTTGGGCTTAATGTTTGTAAAGAAATTGAAGTAATTGTGGATGCTAGCTAGGTAAGAGATATTGAGGATAGTAAATCTATAATAGTGAAATAAATGAAACCCTTATTATGTATCTATTAAATTTATCATACTTTAGTTTGCAAAATGAAATAAAATAAAAATAAAATTATAAATTTTAAGAAAAAAAATAGAAATAATAGTCATTTTTTAATAGTTCTTTTGAAGTCTTATGACTAGAGTTGGAAATATGCTGATAAATATAAAAAAAATAGTTTGTAATATTTCATTTTCTAACAACAACGATTCCATAAAATAATTATTCTGCTAAACAAATATAGGAATAGTACAGAGAAAGAATGACTATTTGATTCCACCCTTATAAAGTTAATTTTTTTATTTTTATTCTGTTTTCAAAATTTTTTACGGACTTATGTGTTTAAAAAAGAAAAAGAAAAATTCACGAATACAAAGAAAAAAAACACCTACTCTTTTTGCAGTGTAGATATAGCAATTAACGGCCAAAGATAAATTGATTTACATCTCTGCTTTGTCCATGTAACCGGGAAATCTTATTGAAAAAGAACATTATTTATACATATTTATTGTTGAACAAATCACTATAAATGGTATGATTCAGTTTTAATATTGAATTAATATTGTTATAATATTAGTTTCCAATTAAGTATTACGATTCTGATTTTTAAACTTACTCTCAACTATAGAAAGTGGAATGAAAACTGATCCGATTTCATTAGCAGTCACCAAAAACCAGCATTAGTTGCTTGGAACAGAGCATATGTCGTCGCTGTTCTCTCACAACACAGGTGTCATCGCAGAAAGTAAGAGCACAAAGTGAACAAAACTGTGTAACATAGAACATGTCAACTTCACATTTAACATGCTACAATGTCTCGGGAGATTCGTATTTCCTACTTGCTTAGTCGGTTTTTAGAATCCAAATCAATCCTAAACACAGATTCATTTTTCCCGCAGGACTGGATGGCAAAGTCGTCTAAGAGATGCAACTCCAACTTCATTTTTACCCCCCTTTAAGTATTTATTTATTATGATTCAAAGGAGGTATTTTTTTGTATTTAAATTTGATTACTGGATTAAATGCCTGCAATCTTTTCAACCTCAAATGTGCAAAAGGGTGTCGCAATGTATAAAAATTATTCGTTTTCGTATTAGTCTATGTAAAGTGCTGTATTATTATTTCATGAAATGTTTCAGATAGTATATGAATATTGTTTTAGTACGTAGTGGTGAATTCGAATGGAATCCCACCATCTACATAGCGCGGGTTATACTTTAACTACTGTTTAGATGTTTTAGTATAGTTCATACACTCAAAAGTAGTGGATCCAGTTATGGCAATGCCTCTCCGTTACACAAAATGTTAAAAGTTGTAACTTTGATGAAACTTTAGTTTACTGGTTCTCAGATTTACCTGTAATGGCATTGAATTATAACAGGAGATAGCTCAAAGTTTGAAGGGGAGGATGTCCGGGAATGGCGTCGAGAGATTACCCGGAATTGGATGCAGTGTACAGAGACCTCCATAACCCAGCAATTGTTATTGCAGGAAGCTTTGTGCTTGTAGCATTGGTTCTCTCTTTGTTTCTCATATTCCAACATCTGCAATACTATACGAATCCCACTGTTAGTCTCTTTAGTCTAAATATCACTCTGGTCCTTTGCAGGAACAAAAATGTACTGTTGCCATACTTTTCATGGTTCCCATGTATGCAACTGAATCTGTGAGTATTCATCTCTGGGAAGGAGGGCTTGAATGGTATCACCGATCATATCTCCATCGATCAGAGACTGCCACCACCATGTATATTTAATGTGTATCCTACTTTTTGTTTTCTCTGTTATATACGATGACATATAACTGACAGTATACTAAATACTGACATCATTTAGAGATGAGGAAACTTTGTCTCTATTTGGGTTGTACATCAACTAGCCTTGCGTAGTTGATGCTTTAGAATTTCAGAACCAGGAAGATATACTTTTTTGCAATAAAGGAAAATGAGGTGTAAAAGGACCCCTTATTGTTTATTATAAGCCATTAGTTTTACCTTTATCTTCTTATAATTTTGCCTGTTTGATCTTTCAGATGATCTCTCTATTGAGTCCAAAACTGTCACTTGCATGTGACATTTTGAGGAACTGTTATGAAGCATTTGCCTCTATTCTTTTGGAAGATATTTGATCGCCTGTCTAGGTAAGCTCTTTGTGCTGCTAAATTCTATTTGTTTTGATGTAATACTTTCATTGCAAGAGAACAGGCTTCTAATCGAATATTGAATATATGATTGTTTTTTGCAGTAAGCAGTTAATAGTTAACTATGGATGAATATTTGGCCCAAAAAAGAAAAGGACAATTAGCTAGAGAATGTGCCAATAAATTTGTTTGATGCTCATGGTCTCCATGTGATTTTAATCAATCTGTTAGAGATTATGCACAAACTTGTCGCATTGCAAGTACTGTAATTTAGCTAATATGGAAAATATGACAAAGTGGTGAAAGAATAGTAATAGAGTTACTGGAAGATGAATGGTAGGAATTGCTGGAGAAACCACTATTAGATGGCCCTAATACGAAGGCTTCAGATGAACAGATCGTTTTGGAAATTCTTTTTCGACCATGTGTGTTGGGAGAAGATTTGCTTACTATTGGAAAATTTGGTATTGTGCGGTGTGTGAGTCACTTACTTTGAACCATACAAATTTTGTTGTTGATCCTATCTGATGATAATTTTCTAATGTAATCAGATGATTCTGAAGGCACTGCATTTTTGGCACTAATATTGGAACTTTTTGGTGTTTATGGAGATGGAGGATTCAAATGGAACTACGGGTATGTTTAAAAAAAAAAAATCTTCAAAGGATACAAACCCAATGCCAATACTACTTTTGCATTATGATGGAACTGACATATCATTGTATGCTCTTTTGTTTTCATTTTCTGGTTAAATATAACTAAATCCACAAACCACATTGTATGAAGTAAGGCATATTTGGTACATTGTCATACATTGTCACTCTAGATGTTGCAAGTTTGAACCCAATTAATTGTATAAATTATCTTTTTCTTACCAAACAATTTTTTTCTTGAAGGAATCAAAGAGAGAGGAAGAGAGGTTTAGAGACTCATGACTTGTGAAGAACACATACTATTATTTTTGTAAGGCTTAGTCTGCCTTTTCAATTACATAAGTTCCTCCATTTATAACAAGAGGAATTTTGTTTTACATGATGGACAGAAAATCGCTAGATGTGAAAAAGCAAACAAGAAAAAGCTAAAGTAGGTGTAGACTAAAAACCCAATAATCATGGGCTAATAGTAAGCATAGATAAAGACATACAATAATTATTGGGTGGCAGATAAGGATGTTGACTTAAAGTTGAAAATAGTGTTCAACTTTGGTGTTCAACTTTTGAAAGTTAGATCCAGTAGGATGGAAACAAGTTGCTTTTTGATGAGAAGTTTGAGTCATTGCTGTTATATTCCAAGTCTAGCCATGTGGGTATCCTTTCATGTTTTTCTTTATCAGATATTTCCAAAAAATCACTATAAGAATCTTGGCATGCATTGTGAACAAAACTAGTCTCTAGAAAGTCTTCATATGGGTTCTGACTATCTTGACAAGGATCAAGAATGGTATTTGGATGAGACTGCTTGTTCCTATCGCATTCCTATGGATCATTCTCTTCTATGAGTTGGAGTTGCCCTTGAGAATAGAATTGTGTTAATGCAGGCTCTCTTTTTGGTTTGGTTTTTTCATAGTCTTGACTATAGTCCTATGGGACTTCTTTCTCATAAGCTCCTGGCCAATTTTTTTTTTTAAATTACCAGATTTGCTGTACAGTCCTTTTAAAAGTTCCCAATAATGGAGATCATTTTCCTTAATATCAAAGAAAAATCCATTTAATACTATATGATTTGGGAGGGGATGATGCAAGGATTTTTTATGTCGTCTTGCAGTTATCCCTACATTGTATGAAGTAAGGCATATTTGGTACATTGTCATATGTTGTCACTCCAGATGTTGCAAGTTTGAGCCCCAATGAGTTGTATAAATTATCTTTTTCTTACCATCTAAATAGGATTTTATGTCATCTTGCAGTTATCCCTATATTGCAGTCATTATGAACTTCAGCCAAATGTGAGCAATGTTTTGCCTTGTTCAGATCTATAATGTGACTCATGAGAGACTTAAAGCAATAAAGCCACTTGTAAAGCTCATCAGCTTCAAGGCCATTGTCTTTGCAACCTGGTGGCAAGGAGTTGGAATTGCTCTTCTGTGTGCTTTTCAAGTTCTCCCAAGTGAAGGAAAGTTTCAGACTGGGTTGCAGGATTTTTTGATCTGTATAGAAGTAAGTTCATCTTGACGTATTGAATGTTTATCATCCACTTAGATTTATTTATTATACTAATAATTCCACTAGATGAACACCAAATGTCCATAAAATTTGTAGGCTGTATGCATTGTTATGCAATTCCATGTTTTGCTACATCAAATTGGTAGAATGGGGAAACCATTGAGTAGCTAAATATAGAAAAGTGTAACCTGCAATCCATGAATGCTTTATCTCTTTTAAAATCTAGGGATATGAAGATATACGGTAAAGAAAGAAAAAGGGGGCGATGCTCAATTTTCCATCTCAAAAAATTAAGACTGTCAAATTGCAGGCTCCTTTTAAACGCTGCACTATGGCCTAAGTTTGATTGATGTATTATAAATATAAGTTATTCATAAATCGCAAAATATGTTGTTTTTGATGGCCCTTGGCTTGTCAAGAGTTTTAATTTCACATATATATATATATATATATATATATTATGTGAAAAGAAGTATAAATATCTTCACACTTGCTAATGATGACTCCATCTACAAAATTATAACCTTTTTTTCACCTAAAATTGCCATTGGTGTCAACTAATGGATTTCAGTCTTTCCAATCATGACAAAATACGTTGTTCTCTGGATGTCCATTGCAGCTATTGCTCATGTTTGTCCATGTCTTTCCTATGGAGCCCTTCCTCTTTGACCATGTGCCAAGGATCGAGAAAGTCACCGCTGAAACCACAACTGAACTAAGGTTAGAGGAGGGTGAAAATGGGAAACCATCAATTGTTGAGAAGACAGAAACTAAGGTGGAGGCTCCTGGGACTGGTGTCACTGATTGTTCAGGATTGTTGTTGAGGGTGGACAACGTGTAAGTTTGCAATATACTTGTGTTTGTCAGATCTGGTGGCTTAAGTTTCACCCTGTCAATAGCTAAGTCTAGAGTTAATTCTTCTTAAACAGGTTGTAAAGGATATTGTGCTGACGAGAAATCGAGCAATAAAGCCAGTGGAGAAAGGTGTAACAAAGATCCAGGAAAGCCTTCATCAAAATAAAGTTGAATCAAATGGTGACAATGAAGAACAAGAGGTTGAAGCAAGGGAGAAAGTTAGAATGGAAGGCTCAGAAGGCAATACAGTTGTTGATTTTGTACAGCTAGTGGCCGAGTAAGAAATCCATGGTATGATTGGACGGCAGATCAAGAAATGGTCCAAAGCTGTAGGGAGTTTGAGACAAGGTTTCCGAATGCTCCTAGTTTTTCTATGACAGGATCTTGTACTGTTAGAAAGCGTAGTAAGTATAAAATAAAAAAAGCCTAAGAACCAATTTAAAGGTTTATGCTTTCGGTCAGTTGGTTATGAAACTAAACTTCGTGTGGTATCATATGTACATTGCGCCTCTTCCTAATATAATAGGGACGTAACAGGTTAGTTGTATGCCTGTCTGAAAAGAAGTAATTCTTTGAAATCCCATGAGGGTAGAACAATGGTCATGCAGAGCACAATCATTAAATTCCATGTAATTTTTCTTTTCCGGGGGCATTAATGTAATGATAGTTTTGTATCAACCAATGCATTCTCACAGAAGCTTGGACATGCAAATACAACCTAACTAAATCAATTACTGTCCTCTGCTGCCCCTCATCCTCCCCTCAAACAATTGTGCTCATTCTACAAGCACATCTGCTTCCCTGAATACAATGGTATCGATGGAACATCTTGCCACCAACACTTGGCCACTTGAGAAGGGTGCTTTCAGAACCCTTGCACAAAACGACTTCAGTAATTGTAAGTATTCCCAGCGCAGATATGTGATCCTTGCCAGAAAAAAAAAAAAATGAAAAGATCACACATCTGTACCAGTGTCAACAGCAGGAACCTGAACCTCTGCAAGAAGAGTAACTTGGTGCCTGCGTTTGTGAATCGTCATAAATTCCACCTATATACGAAAGAATGTGACATCTTCATGGAGACCTAGATCTCGATCTCATCCATGTCAATTAACTCACCAACCCTCATCTTTGAAAGTTAAGATTCCTC
Source organism: Laguncularia racemosa (assembly GCA_037954665.1). Lineage (NCBI taxonomy): Eukaryota > Viridiplantae > Streptophyta > Magnoliopsida > Myrtales > Combretaceae > Laguncularia > Laguncularia racemosa. Next base: position 1,063,637 of record JBBMOL010000087.1, read on the forward strand.
ATTAACCCAATGATTATATCTGAGCAAATAGAATCTCATTCCATGCGTCAGGAACACCAGGTAAGCACCAATGCAAGCAATCTTGAATTCCTGCTGTACCTTTTATACTGAACCGCGAAATATGACCTTCATCTCTCAATTTCGTCAGTGCTGTTATATCCAAGAGTGTGACCTTTGTACCCTTGACTGCATGTGCAGAATCAACATCAATGGAATCTTGCTGTAATAATTCTTTGCCTACAGCAGAAGGAACCACATTATTGCAGCTCCCTCCTGTGTTCCAGTCCCCATTGACAAAATGCCTTGGAGAGATGGTACGATAAAATGCCTTCAAGCCAGGATATTTAGGGAGTTGATCATTGACCCACTTGACAATACTGTGGACCGTAAAGTTCTTGGCATGCCAAATATCTGCTATCCTCTTGTCGGTATTGGGCTTACCCCCAACATGCATGATCCAGCGGTTTCCATTAAGCTTCCCCCGATTCCAGTGATGCCCTGTATTAAGAACCAGAACATCAAATTTGTGAATGTTCCGTCGCAGGAAAGATGGTGGTCGATCAAGGTGCATAGCATAATAGGTAGCAGGATCATAGACATTGAGTGGCTCCAAATCACACAAGCTTGCTGACCAGTAATATAGAATAGTGGTATTGGTGCTAGGAAATCGGTAGACCCAACCATCAGGGCGAATAGCTCTTTTAGGTTTAGCAAGTCCATACTCTTTTCCCACATTCTGGACATCAGGCCTGTCAAGACCGCCAGTTATCATGCACATCAAAGACTGAAATTGCTGCCTTCCCAGTGAGTCTCCAACAAAAGCCAGAGTTTTGTGTTGCATCCTGCAGTGCATTGACAACATATTGTCATGTGACCGCTCATGATATCATTTCAAATTGTAAAAGATGTATATTTGGCCAGCTTATAATACCAAAGTTTATTTCATAATGACTTACTCTCTTTTCCTTTGAAACTCAATCAGAATACCTGCATTATTTACAAAGAAAGAAGGTACCGGCATGGATATGAGGGGAATCGTGGTTGATGCATCTTATGACCACAACTCCACTACCTTCTTTCTTTGTATATAATGCAGGTATTCTGAATGAGTTTCAAAGGAAAGAGAGTAAGTCACTATGATTCCAGTTAGATCTAATATCTTCTTACTCTGGGGATGGGGGTTTGTAAAAAACTTACAGCCCATTCACTTCACTATATGGAATTAAAAGATAATTGAATTGTGATTTAATAAAAATATAATAAAGTTATAATAACTATTATATTCCTATTATATTATTTAATTGACATCAATAAAAAGTATGGAATTAATTAGCGGGTAAAAGTAAAAATTCTATTATACCCCTAATAAGAATAAATATTTATTATATTACATAATGAATGTGGTGATGGCGATGTTTCTAATGCAGGAGTATTTATGACAAAAAAAAAAACCATTGAATAGCAATTCATAAGGATGGGGGTATGAATTGTTATTCATTATTTTGCGTAAGAGCAATTCATACGGAATGACTATTACAGCGTGTAAAATGCAAGTGAACATCATAATGGTAAACCATATTGAATGAGGGGAGAATGAAATAGTTACCCCCCTAAAGTGAACATGCGGTTAATCTAATCTCTATTCTATCCAAAAGGAAACAGCTGAAAATTGCAATGGCATTTCAACTAAATGAGCATAACCACTAAAGAGGTAAAGTAGAGTCAAGAGCAGATAGAAAAGTCAAAAACACTAGCAGAGCTTGCCTGTTGCAAAATAAAGATTGAGTCACAGATGGAGAAAAATAATTCTGCCAAGCAAAATGATGAATGTTTGAATACTACATGTTTGTGAAGACAAAAACTACCTTTTTAAGAACTTAGATCCTTCAAAATCTTCCATTTGACAATCTTTAGGCTGCCATCGGAGCTTTTCCAAATCAAAATTCATGCGTTGTGTCAACCGGCAAGCCCACATTCCTGAAAGCCACTGCTTACAGCCAAACCCAGAATACAAAGGGCGTTTATCATCTACTACCCATTTTCCCTTTGCATAATTGCAGGCTGAAATGGGACACATTTATTATGTCAGAAAGTATGAGGCCAAACAAAAATTTTTATGTCAGAAAGTAATCACTTCTGCAAAATGTACATAATAACAGGAGATGGAAGAATGAGAAATGTAAATTGCTCGCAAGATAGAGCGAAATCCAGACAAAGAGATGCCTATAAACCTAAAATAGGGAGAAGGCAATGCCAATCAACTGCCTGCTCAATCATTAGAAAAATGACTAGGTGTAGAAACAATTCAGCCAAAGCAGGGTTATGGATACCAGACAGCTTCAAATAATATGATCATGCAATATTGGTAGACCAATAGTGCTAGCAGCTGCATTATTTTTCCAAGTTTTTTCTCCCTTTTAAAGGTTTTTTTTTACTTTAGATTAGAATATAAATAATAGCAAAGTACCATTAAGAAATTGAATTTCATCCCAATATCCTACATACCCACCCGGGCATTTCAGCTAGTTATATTGTTTGCATGTGTGATTTTTTTTTTTTTCCTTCTTTTGGGCATTTTTAAGTACATTGTCTTTGGCATTTCCGCATTACTTCATCCTTCCAGCAATGAAGAAGACACCAAAACCAGTTAACCTACTTTATCTGAAATTGCAACCCCTGTAAGGGAAGTCCATAAGCAGAATGACTTCACCCAAAATAAGAGTAGCCCATAGTGAACAAAACTCAAGCAGGAATGCAAAATATGTTAAAGGGGCAACGCAGACAATTCCCCTCAAAGAAGCACATCTTCTAGAAAGCATAAAAACTGAATCATACAAAGTAGGCTTGCCTTCAGTCTTCTTTGATGAAGATTGTTGCTCATCATCTCTCTCTTCCTTTGAAGAATTAAAATCTGTGGCAACTGACTGCAATTTAGGATCGACTGTTTCTTCTTTATCAGACTTTTTTTCTCCTCCTGAATTTTCTCTTTTCGATTCAATTGCACTGGAAGAAACTTCCTTACTGCTAGAGTTTCCAGGTTCCTCAGTATCACCAGAATTTCCACGTTCGTTAGCACTGCTAGAGTCTACAAGTTCCTTGGTCTCTTCTTTAGCATCACTTTCTGCTAAAAAGAGATAGTTTGCTTCATCATATAGTAAGGCGAAAAGTCATATCCCAAGATGCGGCAGGCACCAACATTATATTTAATAATCAACGGGTTTAGTACAAATGTGAAAGCGTAGATATTACAGCTGCTAATCAATCAGCAAGGTAACATTCACTTTGAACAAGACAACTGTCAACAAAGCTTAAAACAAATTGTCAAAGAACGGTGAAAAGATCGATTTATGGAGGAAGTTTCTGTCACAAAAGGATCAAACAACTGCAGTTTTACCTTCGTCCTTTGCAGAGAGGCTTGCTGTTGTGTTTTTGTCAACTGTGACCATCTCTATAGAGCTTTTTGAAGAGTCATTCTGAGAAAAATCAAGATCACCTTTCTCTTCATCAATCGCCTTTGAAATTGCAAATTTGTCTTTGCCATCAGATGTGGGAGGCTCCCCAGCCACAGAACTTTCCACATTTGTCTGGATATCTGCACAAAAGATAAAGGGAGGGGAAGAAAAATGCAGAACCCATCAATAATTTAATTGCCACGGTCTGTTAGCATTTAGTGAACAGTAAACATATCCTTCAGTACAAAGTCTAATTAGAACTTGTCTAAGGATCCCACATCAACAAATTACTCTTCAGCATCCACTTTGTTGTTCTTTGAAAAGAAAACTCCACAGAATTATAGAACAATCCCTTCTTTAAAGTTGTAGAATCTTTTCTTGAAAAAAAAATAATTACAAGGTCTTCCTTGCATTCCATCGTAACTTAAAAAAATGTGCAACTAGAATTCAGTTTTATATTTCTTTTTCTAATTTTAAAAACATTATCTTCATTTGTACAAGATTTTAAAAGATACTGACAATCACAAGGTTACAGAAAATATATTAAATCAATGAAGTTAAATCCAACTCAAAATTAGAGAACTCAAATAATGAAAGAGGTCAATCTCAATCAGAAAAGATGTTGATTCTATGTTCTTAGAACTCGTAAAATTTCTCATCAACTAAAAGCCTGAAAGACAATCAGACGCATCGAGGAGATGAGCTTCTAATTTTGCAGACTCAGAGAAATTTCATCCACACACTGAAATAATTTGAAATGTCAAAATTAAATGCTTATGCACACCAAAAACACATAAAATAGCAGAGACAAACCTGTATATATTGGTAACAACTTGCTTTGAGAAGGAAGAACAGCAGTAAGAAGAGGATTTTTCTCCCATGCCCAAACAAAGATTGTTGTGCAAACAAGAGCAATGAGGACAAGAGAGAGCTGTTTTCCTCTTAAACCATAAAAGCTTCCTTTCATCCTGAAAATTTACAGGAGGCCAAAAGAAAGCCTTTACAAGGAAAGAAAGAAACTATTTCCTTCTAATTCTTATCCTATCAACCTGATGAGATTAGTTCATGAAACCAAGGACCGGAGAGGTTGTGAAGATCAATACAATTAAGTTTCTCCCTGCCTACTGGCCCTGCTAAGACTGGATCTGCAGGAAACAACATGGTCAAGCTGCATAAAAATAAAAAGACATCATCCTAAACTGCTAATGTCTATACTTGAATTTACAAGGTTATATCACTAGACATCTGTTTCACAGAGCAGCGAGTTGGTTAAGATCTTCCTCATGTACAAGATTTTAGAAGCACACACATCCTTCCGACCAACTTTGACTGACAATCATAAGAATCACATTGACAATAAACTAAAATTCACCTCCTACTAAAATAATGAATCAACTAACATTTTTTGGATGGTAACAGGTCAAATCAACAATATTACTCATCATTTTTAATAAATTCTCTCTACCCCACATCATATCTTCTAAAAGGATTGAATCTTTACCCTCCAATAATTTGCTAACAACCACCATTGAATTTGCTTCAAACACATACCAACGTACCTATCTCATAAATCAACAACAAATTCCAAGATCCATGAATTGGGTTTCATTAAAGAATCATTAACTTACAAAAGGGACACAACCAAGATTCTATTTCCTTTATTCCTTCCTTAATGGAATCGAATCAATAACAACAAGAACAAGAAGCAAGCTTTTTCAATAATCCACAAGTAATGATGACTTCAACCACCTGATTCAGTTATCATAAAGTTGCCATAAAGAAAGCTCAAGATTGCTTTTTTCGTTATTTAAATTACATTTGAGAATATACCCAGAATAAGGAAACACGGAAAGGTATGAAATTTAAATGCAAAACTGCATCTGGGCATGCAGGGAAACATACCTGCCGGAGACGAGAGCCCTATGAGAAGCACAACAGAGAGAGAGAGAGAGAGAGAGATCAACTATCAAAATGGTTATAAATAAACCAACAATAATAATGATAACAATAAAATATAGAAATGTAAATGAAGAAAATGAAATTAAGAAAAGATGGAGGATCCCGTGATCAAATCAGCATTTTGACGGAATTTTTGGGTGTTAGAGAATAGAGAGGAACAGGGAGAGGGTCTGTACTGAATGCCGGAAGTATGAAATAAGCATTAAGGCGAATATCACGGGACTTCTCTTAAATAATCGCTTAATTAATTACATACATCTGATGTTTGTTTCTTTTTCTTACGATTAAGTTCATATATATCAATTATGAATTTACAAGCTAAGTATTTATAATTTAATGGTTTGGGCATCGGTCTCTTAATAGGATTTGAAATTGATTTTAAGTGTATTAGAAGATGAAATCACTGTTGTTAAATTTAAAAGTATTTCTAGATGTAGCTGTTTAAAATTGCAATTTTTCTTATATTGTCTTTGGTAACTTTTATGGAGACTGGAAATCAAAGGAAATTTGTGAAAATGAAAAGAAAAGAAAAAAAATATAAAGGAAATGTAAATTTTACCTTGTTTAGCTATGAAGAGTGGAAATTGAATGAAATAAATATAAATAATTCTTTTTTTCCATACTTGATTAATGTAAAGAAATGAAAATTGAAAAGAAGGAAACATATGTTAACTTAATTAAACTACCATTTACAAATTTACTTCTTTTTAAAACCCTTGTCATATATTTGTCTATTAATTTTCTTTGATTTATTTTTAAATTTAAAGAGGAAGAAAAAGGTTTTTAAAAAGAAAATAATTTCACATTTCCATTTAATTTATTTCATTTCTATCCCAAAAGTACATTTTTTTTCAATTTTTCACCTATTTCTTTAATTTTTTTTATTGATTTCTATAGGTCTCCACATGTCCAAATATAGTTGAAATCATTTCTGGAGATAAGAAAATAATTGCAACGGTAGCCATACACAACTAAAATAAAGTGAGATAATAATAAAATGAAAATAGGTAAGAAGTAGTATGATACAATAAATATAAGCTTAGTGGTTATTCATGTTGAATGGATATAGAATAATGTTTACCTTTAAATATAAATTTTTAAATGGTTTAAAATTGAACAAAATGTTAATCTCAAAAATCTTATTGGCCAACAAACCAATAAACAGATAAACAAAGTATATTTTATATTTAAATATTGTTAATTCTATATAATTATATCTCCTTGATCGTACGTCCTTTATTTTCACTTATAGGCAAATATATATGTCCATATATATATATCATGTGTTATAATATTTATCTCTATTTAAATTTAAAAGTAAATCTACATTCTCAGTATATATATAATATTATTCTAACATTTATCCTGAATTCGTACTGCGATCATCAGCCTCTTGTTGTTATTATCCCAAATGATCATTGCCCTATGTGACTTCAATTCCAAAAATAGACAAGAAACAATCATGCTGGTGTGTCGCCGTATGATGTGATAAAGAGATGATTTGCCTTGGTACCAAACGTACGACAATGGAAAAGGGCAAATATTAAAATATAAAAATTATAGAAATTACCTAAAAAAGATTTTAATGACCTCGAACAACTAAAGATTTTTTTTATAATTATCTTACATAATTTTTAATTATATAATCTCACACCATATTATAAAAAATAACGACATCATACCATTAAGAAAAAAAAAATCATGCTAATTTGTAAATAATTTTATTCTATATTAAGTAACTTTTTTTCTTTAATTGATTATAAACTTGGTCTAGTTATAGATATAATAAGACTTGCTATTATAAAAAAAAAAGTTAGAAAATAAAAAATTTGTTATATTAAAATAAAAAATGCTAATATAATTAAATCATAAAAATAAAAAATTAAACCTAATCAAATAAAACATCATATCTAACTCAAACATTATAAAATAAAATAAAACCTAAGTAAAACTATCTTCCCACACCTGCTTTTTCTTAATCCACATATTAGATATATAGATGATTGCAGAAAAAAAGAAGAAGGTAGAAGGTCTTTGTTCTTCAAGCTTGCCTCTATGACATTCACTTCTTTTATAGAACATTTTCATCTTCTATAATGGCTTGTATAGATCATATTGTACATTTGAATAACTTGATTAGCAATTAATATTAGCTTCGCTATCATCACAACATAAGGAAATACCTATCAGTTGTATTTACTATTTAACATATGTAGCCATAAATAACTCTATATCCGTACCATTTAATCAGTTCGAGATAAATAATATTGTCTTTGTGTATTAATTGTTAAAAACAATTTAAAATTTACTTCAGTAGGAGAATTACATAAAAAATAAAAAAAATAAAACTAGGTAACCGACCCGATTCGGCTATGTCGATGGGTACACTCCATCTCCTATAGTTGGGGTTAATGTTCCACATCTACGCATGGAAGTATTGAGTAAATAGACCATTAAATTACGAAATCACCTTTAATCTTGGAACGATTACAAAGAAATGTAAAACTTGACTAAAAGTTGTAAAAATTAAGGAAAAAAATTACAAAAATGAGAACAATTGATGTTTTCACAAAAAAAAAAGCAAGAAAAATTATAAAAGTTATAAAAAGGAATATTCTCTTTTTTTTTTTTGGAAAAAATGGAAAATGAGGGGAAAAAAAGAATAATATATATTGAAACTTATGAAAATAAAGAAAATATAATAACGATATATATAAATGATAAAAAAAATTAGATCATTGAAAAAATGTTAGAATATTAAAAAAATAAAATAATGTAAATATAAAAAAAAATTCAAAATTGACGAAAATTGAAAAACAATGCAAATAGAGATAAAAATTATAAAAACCAGACTAAAAAAAAAAACCTGCATAATAATGGGAAAAGTAAAACACACCCACCGTAGAATATCCAACCACCCACCCCCACCCCCAAAAAAATCCCTAAACTACATATGCACAACAATTTTTAAGATCCACAATGATGCTCTCAAATATAAATTTTACTTATTTTTGTAATAATATAGCAAAATAAAAAAATAAAAAAGAAAAACTTTGTTAAAAGATTAGGAGAGATGACAATGTGTCCCGAACCTTAATCATGATGGGTTTCCTATGGGGGACTTAGTACTCATAGAACACAAGGAAAAGAGAAATGCGAGAAGGAGAAATTCTACATACCTACTCAAATAAAAGATCAAGATTAAATCAATCTACTAAATATGATTGATTTCCTACTTCTGTATTAACGAACTAAATTCATTTATTCCTTCCTACCTACCTCTACCTACTAATGGTATAATAAATTTGGACAAGTGGAGCTGCTAAGCTGATAAAACGAACCTCCATTCATGTGCTGAAGAGACAGGGATAAGACATTCTCCCCTCACTCAATTTGGCATTGACCTCGTCACATCGTCCTCATGAAACTTCTTGATGTGATCTTTAAATTGCCATAGAGTTTCAACTAGTTCTCAACTTACCTCAATTTCAGGTAGACCCTTCCCATTAACCATATATTTCTGCGCTGATCTGCCAGGATCCTTTCTACATCTTCATCATACAAGTCTTGATAGTACAAAGTGGGGCCTTTGGAAGACACCATCCTCCCCAGATCTTCTTTGTCTTTTAAATGGGCTTCAGCACCCTTACATGGAAGGCTAGATAGAATTTAAGTCTTGGTGATAGCTCGAGCTTGCAGGAAACTCTTTTTATTCGTTCCATTATTCAGAATGGCTCTTTATACCTCTCTATGAGATCCTTGTGTAACTAGTTTTTCACTTTCACGATGAGTATTACTCTATGCCTTACTTTTTACGTTTCTAACAACTAAAATATCTTATAAATTAAAAAAAAAACCAGTAAATAAGAAATCTACTAAAATAATATTATTTAAAAAAAAATCTCGAAATAGGATACTTAAAAAATTTATTCTAAAAATAGGTTACAAAAACGTGAATTCGAATTGTTAAAAGAATTATAAAAAAAAAAATCTTAAAAACAATTATTAAAAAAATGTAAAAGCATATATATAAAACTAGAAAAAAAATAATTTATTGAACAATGTTAATAAATTAATAAATTCCAAATAGTAATTTACATGAGCCACAAATGTATTTGAAAGATTTACATATCAAACAAATAAGCTAAAATAGTATCTTATCCCTTTTGTTCATTTTCCTATTGAATTGTCATACCAGCCACGAAAATGCGTTTGTAGGCTCTTTTGCCAGCCTTGCATTTAGAGTAGGAAGAGTCTATGACTCTTGTGTTAGATGGTGCTAGGGGTCATCATCAAAGTCACCAGGAGGCACTAAACTCTAATCTGTAGCACGTTGCAAAGATTTACTCTAATACATTGGTTGCTTATCAGAGCATCTCTTTTGTGAAATGGTTGGTGTAGGGAAATGACTATTGATAGAATGACGATGTGGTGTGACGTATGTGCTAGAAATTGGGGTCAAGTTGTTGTCCATCTCGACATTCAGTGGGAGCTGATGGTCCTATATAAGATATTTCTATGCTTGAGCTTGACTTCGAGGTTGTCTACACCCTACAGTCCTATGTGTGTGCAGGATTCGGTTGCTGCTATTGCCAAATGTCAATAGGTTATGTCTCAGCCTCAACCTCCATGCCTTAATCCTAGTGAGCTTGTGGGTACAACGTTAATCTCCCCTCCTGGTGATCATGTATAAACTTAAGACCATGATCGGTTAGAGTAATTGTCGTAACATGGTCTAAGGATAAGTGGGATTTGCCGCAATGTATCGGCCTGCATGTTATAATGGGCCATAAATTCAATTAGTATCAGATATGTAATGAATCACCCAACTAGTTTTGATGTTGTACTTATTAGATGTTCAAGAATTGCTCTTATGCATCTTATGTATTGACAGTTGATAGATTTATACCATCTCTTGTATCTCTACCACACGCCATAAGGGCTCTTTATGTATACCAACTGGGCCAAAAGCTCGTCTCATAAGGTAATGTACAATGCATGTTGTACTGCCTAATCTGTATCAACCCTCTTATGCAAGTCAATCTAATGGAGCTTTAGCTATGTGTTCATATCTTGTGGAATATATTGGAAACCCTTTAAATTGCCTAGCGACACGATCGGGGAAATGCTACTCGACTATGTGAAAACATATGAGTGGCACCCAAGCAATCTAAATATGTTTGCCTGCTTTGTAGAAGGTTGGTAGGATGCGAATCAAATTGACTATGTATGACTCTCACTTGACCTAAAGGATAGTAAGTTCGATTCAAGGTTAACGATGTATATGATGAAATGGAAAAGTGAAAAATGGTCAAGAAAATACCTGATCATCATTTGGCTTGTCGAGAGTATCTCGATAAGCCCCAACAACATAGGTTAGGTGATACTGTGTGTTCAGGCTCATCTTTTAGCATGCGGCTAAGAGAACTCCAGCCTCTATGATAAGTTTGTGCCGGTTGATAGGCCTTATGTGTGGGAATCTATCATATGCCCAAATCTATAAAGTATCACTATATCTCCAATCTCATGAGTTGATACGACAGATACAATACAAAGTTGGCAATATAGCCAGGCCAAATATGCAAATCCCCAACTATACGCCCCTATTACATTGAAATACTCTAGTAGTGACAGAAACATATTGTGTATAAGGGAGCTAGATTTATTAGCAAATATAAATTCACTAAGCAACTGTAAGATATATGTAGTGACTCACCTACTAGGTCTGATTCTTGAACCTGTTTCAAAATTCCTATAACTATCCTTGATACCTGTAGGTGGGTTGCTATGCCGTCTCTGAATTAGAGATAAGGCAAATTCTGCTAATATTGAACCTGTAACTCCAACATGTATGAAATTTTATAAACGTCCTGTAAAATGGCGCTAACAGCGCTATCATTTCATATTCACATCATATCTAAACACATGTACTTAAAATCTCTTGTCGCATCATACATCATATATATATATATATACCATCGGGATTTGCATTCCCGGTAAATAGGCACAGCCCATGATTAATCTTTTAGCCTTAAGTAGCTCAAAAGATTACAAATCCAACCTTATACACACAAATATTTACATTACAATATAAAGATTAACACCTATGGATCTTATTTACAAGCACTACAACATCATGTATAGGGCAATCTTATTACAAATAACAAAGGCTCTAAAATGGAACTAAGGGCTTCTTTGCCTCTATTGACACTCTCCAAAAACTCAAGTCTCCAACAACTTATTCTTTAATACCTGTACCTGAGGTTAGCAAAAACACTAACCCTTCAGCTTCTTAAGAAGCAAAGTGAGTACAAAATCAAGCAACCTAGTAAAAACAAACAACAAAATCACATAATAGTAGTCAACGATATTATCAAATACCTTGAAAGTGATTACTCAAGCAAGCAAGTTTTCAACTCAAAGTTATACTTGCAAGAAACCCAATTTAATTTATTACATCTTAACATCACCATGATCTTACTTAACGATATTTTCCCTGTAATTCCATTTTGCTAAACTCATAACATTTTCATTGGAGACCATTTCAATCACTCATGTTTACTCACAGGTCACAAATATTTTTCAGTTAATCCAGGCAAAGCCTGTCAACTGGTAGATAAACTACCCTCATGTACTTTTCAAAACTTAATGTTTTCTCAACTAATTAAGACATCCTTATATACTTTTTTTAGTTAGAAACATTCAACTTGCCTTTCACCTGCCTCGAATAAAAGGGGTGACCAGATCCCCATAGGTCATTTAACCGGGCCAGTCCGTCAACCGTGCCTCAAACCCATCCGGGTCGACTCAAAGGTCGTACCACAAACTTACTAGGCAGGGAACAAGACTTTTCTTACATTAAGTGTTTTGAGTTAGTAGGTACTTATAGCCTAAACCCCATTTTATTATCCATTTAGATATTTCATCGTTACCTAGACAATAATAGTATGAACTTAAACAGTTATATAAACCCCATCTAATAAGCTAAAAATAACCCAGCATTACATCACAATCATGAGGCATTCAATAATTTAAGTTCATTACATCACATACAATCAGGAATAATATAATCAAATCCCGCACCCAACTCTCATTCTAGGATTTTCTAGAATGTTCCCCCCCTTTTTTTCTCATAATCTAATTATATCATGACACACAACCAACCATCAGCAAACCAATGTAATTCAACAATCCTCCTGCATTGGTCACAGTAAGTGATCGTACATGGTAATTTCAGCCGATAACAAGTAGTCTAAATTATCAACCACTTTTACCCAAGAGAGGAGTTAAGGGGGTACTCACCTGAAACAATGTATGCCAATCCAAATAGTCACACCGGCTAAATTCCTTTGTCCTCCTTACTCAACAGAAACACCTGAATCATCAGTATACCAATCAATGTTACCTTATTTACTCTATTGAACCCTACATTGCTAATTCAATATTCCAAACCCCTAAATTCCATCATAACCTCGTATAATTCACCATTTTTCTATAGTTTCTAATTCATATACATACGGGTATACTACGCTCTATTATATATTAATGTAATTAAATTTCGATCTGATTTTATATTGTATCGTATGGTTCTAAATTATCACGATCTTGCACCGAACACTCCCGTTTTTGTTTCGTAACTAACCCAAGCTTCTTAAAATCATATTATGCTTCAATGAACCTCAACTGAACATCAAATTCAACTAATCAAATCAAATTCTCTAATTTTGCTAAGGATTTAATTCGGCCAGAACAGGGTAATTAGCTTGAAAAATTAACTAAAAATAGGAAATGACTCCAATCTGAACAATTATTGATTTGGTGATCTAATAAATCATATAAGGATCTTATAAACTAAAAATTACATAAAAAATACATCATTTGACCTATTTAGTTTCCAATTTAATTTACGACAAGAACAGAGCATTTCTTAAGGACCACATATTTGTGAATCAAATTTCAGAAAAATAAAATTATCAAATTAATATTCATACAAAATTATTCTAGAATAAAAAAAATCATAATTTTTCATCAATATTTGATATTTTTAACAAAAATATGAAGTTTCAGGTGTTATTGGGGGCTGCTCCGTTCACCGGCCTCCGGCCACCAAAACCGGCAACCACTATGTCGGCCGGAATCCTCTCCCACCCAAAACCTTAACCCTAGCTTGGCCTAGCAGCAGATTTACCCTACCCCCTTCGAACGAACAGACAAAATCCTCCCTATTTAATTTGATTTTTTTTTCTTCAATTTCTTTAAATTCTTGTTGCATCCTACTTCAATCTTGTTCTTCTTCCTATCCTGATGATTGCATGTTGGAAATTTCAATTTCAATTTTCCCAGAAAATTCGGATAAAATGGAGAGAGTTTTGGTTTCTTTTTTTTCTAATTTTGATGATTTGTTTTATCTTTTCTCTCTATTCTAATGTCTATATATATATATATATATAATATTAATTAATTTTGCTGACATTGAATGAGGGTGTTGTTCTACATTTTTTTTTTGTTTCCTCTCTTTTTTTTCTTTTTTTAGCTATAATATAATATAATGTGTACATTTTTTTTACATATTTATATATTCCATATATGTATATATATATGCCCATATAATTCATATTATTATTATTATTATTATTATTATTATTATTATTTTATATATTTTACTTTATTTTAAGCATATAACATATATATATATATATATACATTCATTTTACCTTACACATATACATATATATATACTATTTTAAATTTTAACATTATTGCTTAAGTTGAGATCCTCACAATATATGCCCACATGTGATATTTAATTTGTTGTCCATCTACATGGTTTAGCAAGACCTAGTACATATCTCAAAGCCACATTATACTAATGCACCCCTCCTTACTTGTAGGATCTAGCCTCGTCCCAAGCAACCTCTCACATTTGGCAATCCAATCCATGGAACTACTCCCTATCATTGCCTAACCATCAGTTGGAAGCCCTAGTTAGACCTCAACATCCTATAGGGTGATAGTAAACTTCTTAGTTAGCATGTGAAATATGTGTGTCTCTAGCCTTCACTACTCAACTAGGGTAGTTATCACATGCTAACCTAGCTGTATGAAGGGCAAGCGACTCACACCTAGTAATCTTGTTAGCTACAAGTATGGCTCCATTTGAGGATCTATCGGGATAATGTTTTCAGCATGCTGAAGTAATAACTCACTCTATCGAACGATGAGCCATAATTGATCCTAAAAGTTAAGAAGTGAAATGTTATACTATTGGCAATGAAACATAAAGTGATCAACAAGTTATGGATCAATCAAAGGGTTCGGGCTCTATCTAATTTGTATAACAAAAATAAAACATGTTAGCATTACACATTTAATGATTTGACATAGTCACCCATTGTTTTTTTATTCTCAACATAGTTAAATAGTTGGCTAATCTACGAAAACATTACATTTTCATTAATATAAATTTTTTAAAATTAAATTTTAACGATTAATTATTAACAAAATAATTTTACAATAATTTAAATAATAAAGAAATATATTACATTTAATATTAATACAAATTTTTTTAAAATTGATTTTTTAATGATTAATTATTAACAAAATAATTTTACAATAATTTAAATAATAAAAAAGATATTACATTTAATATTAATATGGATTATTTTAAAATTAAATTTTTAATGATTAATTATTAAAAAAATAATTTTACAACAATTTAAATAATAAACAAAGATATCACATTTAATATTAATACAAAATATTTTAAAATTAATTTTTTAATGATTAATTAATGACAAAATAATTTTACAACAATTTAAATAATAAGCCAAGATATTACATTTTCATTAATACAAAATTTTTAAAAATTAATTTTTTAATGATTAATTATTAACAAAATAATTTTACAACAATTTAAATAATAAACCAAGATATTACATTTAAAATTAATACATAATTTTTACTATGCATAATATTCATCGTCTTCACATATTACATGCTGCAAGATTTACATAAATCATGTTTAACACACTATAAACTAATAACAACTATTGGTATTTAAACAAAAAATGAAAGACTACAAAGAATCATAGCTAATGTATTGTGGATCGATGAAAATTAACATAATAGGAAAAAAATTAAATATTTTATGAAAAATGTACCAAAATATAGCCTAATTAAGCTTTTTTGCTAAAAATATTGGATAGATCTCTTATTGATGCTCCTAGACTTCTTGTAGATGTACTAGCTTTTCTTCAATTTATCTATGAAACTTGCGTAAAAGTTAAAGCAAAAAGGGAGAAACAACGTTGGAGGAAATAGAAAGAGAGATGGAGGAAGGAGACTTTGTTTGTTAATTTATAATATTGAGTGTTGGTGTAATAATTTTTTTCTAGCCATTGAAGTTCACATATTGTGATACTGTGTATGTTTGTAGTGTCACTTTTTAATAATTTTTGTAGGTTTACAGGTATAAGTTTGTAGAAGGTGAAAAATTATTGAATGATGGGGGCAAGTTGATGAAATTATTGGATAATGGGAGATATTGGTAAAAAAAAAAATTATCCAGAGTAGTTGCTTAAAGGCATATACATGGTTTGCGCCTTGAATACAAATTGTATTATTGCTTGAAGGAACAAACATGACCTGCACCTTTAGTTTTGCCAATTTTAGCTCAATTGAAGGTGTGTATCAAGTTCTCATCTTTACGATGTATTTTTAGAATAAATTTTTTAGTTATCTTATTTCGCAATTATTTTTTAAAAAATGCGATATTTTAATGGATTTCAGCAGATGCCTTATACCATACAGTATGATTGTACAAAGAAGCGCATAGTTATATGGATATTCCAATATGGACCTAACAAAGAGTATGTTTGGTTCCCCAATAACAATCTTGTATTGTATCCATCCTTACCTAAAATAGTTCTGTGTAATTTTCTTGATTCCATTTGTCTCCTTGAACCAATAGCAAATATTGAGTTGATTTCAATTAAAAAAACTTTTAAAACTATATAAGGGAAACAATATTGAATTTATGGTTTGATTTGATTTCTATTTTGGTATGTTTAAGTTTAGTTTGATTTTGTAATTACCCTTAGATTTAAGGTTCATCTTTGCACATATGACCTTTTTAAGTAAAGATTTATTAAATATATGATAATACTTGAATATCGTAATCAATAATCCAGAAAATTATTTAAAAATCATTGCAATTTTAGATATAACAAATACAAACAATAATAAAAAAAAAGAATAAATCAATAACAAAAACATAACATTATTAAGCTACGGTAATGAGTTGAGATGGAGTCGCGAGGTGGATTAGAATTGTCGGTTATAAATTGTCCATCATGGTCGAGTTTATATTTATCTTGGTTAGATTAAATTATATTTATCAAAGATATTTGACAAATTTGGTAAAGAAAGACGCTGCATGTAGTACTAAATTGCTGGGTACCTTGATGCAAAACTTATGGTATGCAAGCTACACGTCTCGAGGTAGTTCTAGTTTATAAGAGGTTACACCTGTATTATAGCAACTTAACATGATAATATAGATAGTGCTCGATCCATAACTTTTTGAGGTATTGAAAAAAACAAAAAGCTACTATACCATGTTTTGATGGTACAAAAGTCATAAAAAAAGATAAAATAAAATATGTTAATCAAAACTTCAAACTAGCACTCCTTTTCAAATACTACCTTACCATCACCACTACCATTAAATATCATCGCCACTTCATCATAACCAATTCGACCTTACTATCATTATTATCACTATTATTATTACCATCATTACTATCATAAAAAATATAACACTAGCACTATGACACCATTACTATTACTATCTTATTACCGGTTTACCACCACTCTCATCACTACTATCATTACAACTATTATTAAGTACCAACACTAGTACACATATATTACCACTATTATCATGTACCACCCTCAAATAGCCATCACCTCCTCATCACCATTATTGCTACTAACGAACTAATACATCACTATTACCACAATAATGATGCTATGCTAATGGTTATGACTTAATGATGGTGATGGCATTATAATGGTGATGGTCATCAAGTAATGGCAATGGTTATGATGTCCGTAGTGGTGAGACAATGGTCAAATGAGAAATAGTTATTGAAATAAATACATGACAATAATAATGTTATAATCGTTGAAATTGCTATTACAGTGTTGTGCTTAACAAACAACAAACAACATAAAAAATCTCACATTGTACTTAGCGTCTTAAGTATAATATAATAAACTTATAATATGTCTTTCACCTTATCTTGTACCCTTCCCTCTTCCTCTCTCTCTTAGCCACCTTCCACATGATTCAATGGGGAGGGAGAGGATTGAAGGTGATGGTGTGTCGCCAATTTTTCTCGGTTTTTCTTTTCGCTTATGTTTTTCTAATTTTTCATATTAAGTTTTGCATTTATATATATATATATATATTATTTTGATTCACATAGGAATTGATTGCTCATATTAAATGTTTATGAATTTATTATTATAAAGAAATAAAAAAACTAATAATTTAATAATAAACCATCCTAAATGTAAGAATATTAAAATCATATGTTTAATGAGCTAGAGAACTCTTTCACTATTTCTCATCAACAAATTATGGTACATACTAAAGTTGATATATGATAAAAAAAATTATTAAGATTATCATTATTATTTGTGCACATGTTGAAAATTTTGTAGTACAATATATTATTTCTATTTAATGCATGCTAATAGTGGTTATATAAAAAAGAAAACTATAGATATAAACCCTAAAACTTTAAGCAATTTTCAATTAAGTGGTGAGTGGTCACATTTAGCATCTCCAACTCCTGCTATTGCTACATTATCGAGAGTGATGCCTTGGAATCGATGCACAACTTTGACTATAGCTACTTTTAGTGCCTCAAAAAAGATTTCGATATGTGTCATATGAGGTAAGTGGCCAACAAAGTTAGCTTATATTCAATGATTAACTTATTAGTTAAGATACAATATAAAGATGAAAAAGAAAGGTTAATAATAAGCTATACACATGCTATGTAACCCATCATGGCTTCAGTCCTACCAACATATTGCCAAGTGATTTGGTGATATGAAGGATAATAATAAGAGGATATACCATCAATTGATCCAATGGGTGGCTCTAACTCAATGATGTTGTGACGACACCTAACTTATTGATCTAGCCATGTAGTTTGTGTTGCCATTTAGTTGGTCTTTGTCTTATCCTATAAATCTAACTCATGTAGCGGCCTCTTAGTGTCATTATATAGAGGAATGCACTAGAGGCCTCCAAACTATTGTAGGACATGGTTAGGAAAATGAAGCTTGATAATGTGGAAGCTAGTTAAAGGAACTCAAGCAAACCAGATGTCACTCCTCTCTTGACAGTTGTAAGGTAATCTAGTAATGTCATGCTCTTTGTAAGAATACCAAGCCACTTGCATAAATACAGTTAGCATATGTAGTAACAAAATCTATCGCTTATCTTTCATGTCATTGTAATGTAGCCGTTCATTGATGAATTGTCAGCCATTTGCTCTCTTACACATTAGCATCTAGGGATCAAGTTTCATGAGACTCAAATTAATGATGCTAACAAGTATGAAAAGATCATGTTTACTACCTGGCCACTTTACACTAACTCTGACTTGTTTATTGGCTATCTATAGAGAAGAGATTAATTGGAAAGCCCTAAATTCATCTATTATTAATGACCTATTTACTTAGAGGTAATAAAGAGAGAATATAATAATTATTCCCTTTCAATTGTCTATTACCTTATTTACTTGAAAAAACGAGGAGGAAATTTTAATTATCAAGACTTTTTTATTCACACTCTATTAAAAATAGATATTACTTAAGAAAATGTGGAATTTTTTATTTTCTTTGTAGAGAGAATAAAAAGTTCAACTATTATGACCATTACACCATCATTAAAATATTATATTGACAAAACTAGCCACCTAAAAAAAAACCTTTTCACTTCCACTCACATTATTTCCTCTTTTACTGCCATAAACAACAACTTGAGCTAGGTTTTTCTTGTTTATTCCTCTCATTGTCAACAAAGCATGTGTGATAATACTCCATTCTGTCAACTGGTGCTACTATCAACTAATCCAAAAATTAGGTTGGATTTTTTATCCTTTCTCTTTTGTTCACATTTCGAGTGGTAATTGATATCGGTAGAACTAACGGGAAGTGAATTAATGAACTTCCATATTTTGAGTTCATACAATTTCAAAATGCACAAACAAGCAAATGGACGCTTAAAACGTATATATATATAAAGTAAAACCTCCCTTAGATACACAATTGAGGAAAAATTTAAGAAACAACTTTTGATTTCCTTTAGGTAATAATATCTCATTGCATTTTTTTCGCATTGGTGATGTTCATTTTTATATTTTAGTGTGTTGATTTTCGCCCTTTTGACATTGAAAGCAACGTAAATTTAGTTGTTGAAGTTTGAATAAAGTTATGTTTTGTCAAATTTTGGATCTTTTACTTTATTGGCTTTTTGTGTATCATGGTCATCCATGTCTGGTCTATGTGATTTTTTCACTAGTTGTATGTATGGTGTGTTAATATAATTATAAAAAAATGGTGTATGTCAATATATATTTTGTAAATCATAGACGGGGCCTTTAAAGTAGTAGGATTCACATATGCCTTGATATGCTATTGCTAGGGAAGACCAGACTCCCTTTTTAGTAGAAATCATTTTTATGTGTGTGTGTATGTTAATGGAGGGACATGCTCCTAGTATGATTGGTTATATTCGGGCACATGAACAACCTTACAACACCCATTTACTAGTTTAGTGTAACTTGTGCTATGTAAGTAGCCCCAAGAAGTGTTCTTGGTAGGATTTATACCTAACACTTCATGCAAGTTATCACAAGAATATCTTATATCTTAACCATTAGAGAAAATTCCTTCAAAGTTTCTTGTAGGAATCATTTTAGTGACTTAATTCATAAATTTGTTCATATATATGAATATCTTCCTAAACATTAGTTGGAACAACTAGTCACAACATTTTAGTAAACATGATAGGGCAAAAATCAAGTATCACTCTTCTACTCTAAAGGACCTTCTTTAATGAATCTTAAACTTATGAGAAATAATTTTTTTTTTTTTATGATATCTGGTCGTATCAATATCTAATGTTGGGCATAATGATACTAACCTTTGTAGAAATGGTTAGATATCCCCATTATGTTGTAAAATATACTCTCCATGTTGTAGGATTGTTTTAACCAGAAGCATCACATTCAATTTCAAAAACCTTTTCAAAATTAGGGAGAACAAGCAAAGGTGCATTGGTCAGCTTTTCTTTCAAAATATTGAAAGCTTTCTCATGTGTTTCAGTCCACCTAAACTCAACATTCTTTTTAACAAGGTCATTTAAAGGAGCAACTATAGAACTAAAATCCCTCACAAATCTCTTACAAAAGCTTGCTAAACCATGAAAGCTTCTTACCTCATTGGCATTCTTAGGTGTTGGTCATTCCTTGATCGCCTTTACCTTCTCCTCATCAACAGAAATCCCTTGTGCACTTACAACAAAACCCAAAAACACTATAGACTCCATGCAAAATGTACACTTCTTTAAATTTGCAAATAACCTATTTTCTCTCAAAACAGAGAAAACCATTTGCAAATGTTGAACATGTTCTTCTAGACTTTTACTGTAGACTAAAATGTCATTAAAATAGACTACAACAAATTTTCCTATGAAAGCACGAAGAACATGGTTCATTAATTGCATAAATGTGCTTGGTGCATTTGTCAAACCGAAAGGTATTACCAACCACTCATAGAGACTATATTTGGTTTTAAAAGCGGTTTTCCATTCGTCTCCCTCTCTCATGCTTATTTGGTAATAACTATTCTTTAAATCAACTTTTGAAAACAAATACGCACCATATAGCTCATCTAACATATCATCAAGCCTAGGTATAGGATGTCGGTACTTAACTGTAATTTTGTTGATAGCTCGACAATCCACGCACATACGCCATGATCCATCCTTCTTTGGAACCAGAATAACAGGGACCGAACATGGGCTAAGGCTCTCTCTCACAAATCCCCTTTCTACCAGCTCATCCACTTGCCTCTGAATCTCCTTTGTCTCCTCTGGATTTGCTCTATATGTTGGTCTATTTGGAATTGAGGCACTTGGAATGAAGTCGATTTGATGCTCAATACCTCTCAATGGAGGTAATCTACTAGGTATTTCCTCGGGGAACAGGTTAGCAAATTCCTACAAAAGAGAAACAACGACTATAGGCAAAGAAGAGTTAAGATGGTCAGTGGAAAAATAAACATCTTTGTACATCAGTACAAGTAAGTGCCGTTTTGCCTTCAAGGCACTTTCAATCTCACTTGCCACGCCAATTTCACTCGTGTTTCCCTCTAATTATTTCCTCTCATGGCTCACAAGTGTATTTTTACCACTCTCTTTCACAATCTCACTCTTCTTTTCTTGTTCACTCTTGTGTTTCCCTCTCTCTCTGAACTCTCTAGCAATCCTCAACTAATCCTCACTAGCCTCCCAAGGATTGAGGGGTGTCAAAACCACCTTTTTTTGTTCAAAAGAAAGGAATACCTATTATAATAACCATCATGGGTGACCTTTCTATCAAACTGCCAAGGTTGTCCCAATAATATGTGGTGAGCCTGTATAGGTACCATATCACACAATACCTCATCACGGTATTTCCCTATAGAGAAAGAAACCAATACCCTCTTAGTCACTTTAACCTCCCCACATTCACTCAACCACTGCAAGTTATAAGGCTGATCATGCTTCACAGTTTTCATGTTCAATTTATTTACCAATAACGTGATAGCAACATTTGTGCAGCTACCACTATCAATAATCAAACTACACACCTTGTTATTTACATGGCATCTAGTATGAAAAATGTGCTCTTGCTACACTTCACCACCCTCATTCTTAGGTTGAGTATTGAGAATCCGTTTGATAACAAGAAACTCTCCCTTTACAGGACCTTCTATATCCACATCACTATAATCTTCCAATGGGGGCATGTCATCATCATCCCCTAAACTCACACTCTTCACATCATCACTCTCCAAAAGGATCATCGCCTTAGTGTTTAGACACTGCGATGCAATATGCCTAAATCCCTGGCACCTGAAACACTTAATGTCACATAATCTAGAAGTAGATTTGGTTTCAGTGTTACCTTTCAAATAGGATGTCGGTGCCTTAGCCTTCTCTTCCTCCTTAGTTTTTGGTGATGATTTATTATTCTTCCAATTCGATTTCCATGAAGCACTAGAAGTTGAATTATACCTGGAAGAACTTGAAGCAGGATTATACCTTGAAGTACTCTTTGCCTTCAACTGCTTCTCAATTTTGATCGCCTTATGCAACAATTCCTCAATATCTACATAATGTTGTAAATCCTTGATATCAACGATCTCTCTATTCAATCCATTAATGAACATCGCCATTGTTGCTTCATCATCCTCTTCTACTTTAGCTCTAATCATGACTATTTCCATCTCTTTGAAGTAATCCTCTACACTTCTGGACCCTTGTGTCAAGCTTTGCAGTTTCCTATGTAAATCCCTAAAATAATGAGTAGGAATGTACCTCTTCTGCATGATTGTTTTCATCTCATCCCATGTGCTGACAGGTCTCTCCCCATATTATCTTCTATTTCGAGCCAGTTGATCCTACCATACACTCGCATAATAAGTGGATTTGACTACTGCAAGTTTAATCTTCTTATTCTCTGAATAATTATGACACTCAAATATGTGATCAACCTTTCACTCCCACTCCAAGTATAATTTTGGGTCATTCTTCCCTTGAAAGGAAGGTATTTTCATCTTTATACTACCCTAATTACTATCTCTCCTTTGGGTATTATCTCTCCCCATTACAAAATTATACTCTCCCACTTCAGTATCTTCTTCCAATTCCATTCTCACTCCCCTCCTCAGAAGCCTCTCAGATCTTTGACCCATTGTAGTGCTACTCGTGGGCTCCCTACTTTGCTCCATCCTTTGATGGACTGGCTCCAACTCAGCCCTCATCATTTTTCTCATCTCACTCAATAGCGTATCAAACATCAACTTATTATCTCCCACTCCCTTCTCCCTGTCAGGAGAACTTTGACCAGACATGTTTGCTGCAACAAAGAACATTAGTAATAATAATATAACAAGGCCTCACAATTCACTCCCTCACGTGTTTACACTCAAAGATGAAAATTCACTCGTGTGTAACTCAAATTTTGGGACTTCTCACGATATTAATCTCACACTCTACTTTTTCTTTGCAAGCCCTTATTCTAGAACTAACTCAATGAATTTTCTTCAAATAAACCACTAGGATAAATCAAAGTGACAACTTAGAAATTTAACAACAAGTAAAGACAACAAACTCAAAGACCAATATGGAAAATGAACGAATTTGATAGAAAAATAATTCACTGGAACAACTAATAAACAAACTAGAACAATAATGGAAACTCACTCAATATTCAGCAACTTTTTTTTTAATACGATTTTTTTTATACAAATTTTCTTTTCTTTTCTTTCTCTCTCTCTCTCTCTCTCTTTTTTTTTTTTTTTAAAAAAAAAAAACTCTAAACAACCAGGTTTTTTGTTCCCTTGAATAAATCAATCACGCCTGGAATTGCAATTTGGGAGGATAAAACTCCTCGGCCAGAATTGATAGTAATAATTGATAGAAATATAGATTAGCCAATGGAATGACAAATGTGACAATAACAATTGAGTTTAGGAATTGGCCAATGTAAACAAAAGCAACAGCAGAAAAGTAAACAATGGAATTGACGAACCAAATTTCTACGAATGGTTTTTTTTTTTTTTGAACTATGTCAGAAAAATCACACAATTTGCCGATAAAAGGAGTTTAAAGGAGATCAAATTCCCTGAAAGTGATCACAACGTAGAGGATGAATCCAGTATAAATTTTTGGCCGAATTGAAGGTTAGCCAATGGGGAAAATCAAAGAAACAATTTGCAACCACAAGAAACATGGAATTGACAAAACTATATTTCATAGATAATTTTTTTTAAAACTTCAATAGAAAATTCACACAATCAATTACAAATAAAATATGAACAAGGATAGAAATTACCCGATTCAATGAACCTGGCTCTGATACCAAATGCGTGAACCCTAGATATTGATCTAAGACCCAACAATCAATAGAGGATTCAAAACCCAAGAATTGAAATTGAATCAAGTATTGTGCGTAACCCGACCCCAATCAAACCCGCCGATTAGAACCTAAGCTATCAAGATTGATTTCTCCAAGTGTTTAAGATGAAGAAACCTAAGGTAGTTCTATTGCAAAAACCAAAGGAAGAGAGAATTCTCTTAATGATTTTCATTCACCATCTGATAATGACTTTTCAAATGTCATACAAAGGAGTTTATAATCGTCATAAATTATAAGCTGGTAGCCTAAATACATCCAAAGCCGGCTTTGAAATGAAAAGACAAAAACAACGTTCTACAGATGGGAAAGGCCGGCAAGTAGGCCAGCGGTGTAAATGTCAAGGCCGGCGGCCTTTAGTGCTAGCATACATTTGTTTTTTAAAGGCTAGCCAATTCTAGGTCGGCGACCTAGATGACAAGTTGGCGGCCTTTCCTTTGCTGAAGGTTGTCTATCCATTGTCGATGTCCTCTGCTTCATCCCCACTTTGATATATGATATTAATGAGCTTAAGACTTGTGTTAAAGTTGTGTCGAATCACCTCTTGCTCTCGAAGTTCCATAATCAATCCTTGCAATGCCTCCTTCGTTCGCTTGGTCTGTGATCGTGTCATAGGACCTCCGATACCTTGTAAAGGATCATTGGCTTTAACTAGCTCCCGAATGTTGGATGCGTCCTGATCTCTATCAAGGCAACATGGAGAAAATAAAATATAAGAATAAGAATTAATCAATAGAAGGAAAGATTTTTTATTGCCTCACACCACCGATGAATAAGAGAGAATTACACCACTGTTGAAGAAAATAGTTCTATTTAATTAATGTTTAATCATTCGATGTTTTAAAACCCTAAAAAAGAATACTGTTTATATAAGGTAATGATAAATATAGACTTTACAATCTAAAGGTAATCTAATGGATAATAAATAGTTATCCAAAAATAATAAAGGAAACAATTTTTTTTTCGTAAAACAAAAGAATAATATAACTACACTTAATAGTCTAAATAAAATAACTAAATATAAAAATCTTCATGCCATACGGACTGATAACGCCGACAAGAATTTCCACGCATATATCTATAATCCTCATTAGGAAGAATATGGAAATGATAATGAAGAGGACATTATAGTAGCTCTAGAAGGTTTTTCTTTAAATTAGTTTGCATCCCATGTGCCAGCTAATTTTTCCCAAAATATGATTGATGTAATTAAGGATCTTAGGAATAATTTTAGAGAGGTTAAAAAAAAGTTGAGTGATGGCTTTAGTTTTGAGCTAAGTGACATGTAAAAGCAAGAGTACAAGAAGCTTCTTGCCACTCTTTGTGACATTGATGGTTTAACTTACAAGGAAAGAAAGATTGCTCTCAATACAATCTCTCGCAACCCACAAGAAATATTTCTCTTTTTTGAGATATGACCATGTGAGCGATTAGAATGGGTGAGGACATCTATTGAAGATTTTTGAAGGTGTTTTCTTATGGAGCACTAGTTCATCCCATAGTATTCTAGAAATATGATTTCAAGGTTGTAGATATTGTGTTGGTTAAAATTGCAATGATGTCATTTATGTGTTCAACTCTTTCACATCTCTATCATGAATATGAAAAGACTTTTCCTGATTAAAGAATGCCAATGTAGTTCTCTTTTTTTTTTTTTTTCTTGGTGGCAACAAACACGTTTGTGGAGTATAATTGTCATATACATAATTTCTTTGACATCTTGTCATTTGTGAAGTCTTTACTCTTTATTGATATTAGCTACTGTCCAAGGTTGTCATTGATTTTTCTTCTACAATCCATGCTAATGCATTTGAAGATGTTTTGGATTTTTGCACTACTGACTCTAGTGGATTCCTTTGGTTCCACTGACAGTTTTTGGCAAGTGGAGAAGCATAGTATATAGGAATATTGCGGAGATAAGATGGTTCGACCAGTACTCATCAAGGCATGTTGATTTTTACATTGACTTTGTTATCATCCTTTTTTGTCTTTAACAGAGGTTTCTGATCCTTGCACTATGACTCTATTATTGTCTTTGTGTCAATATTGAGTTACTTTTAAAGAAGACATACTAGTGCATGTGTTTTAGACAAGCTTTTTTTCAAAATTTTGGAAAAGCTTACATAAAGCTAAGAGCTTGCCGTTATTATTGTATATGTATTAGTATATTTTTGTATAGGGTCTTTATTGTTTCTTTATATGTCATATTGTAGTTTCCCTAGGGTTAGGATTACTTCGTATAAATAGCATACAATACTTTGTATTTGCAATCATCATAAGTAATTTACTTTATTCCTTTATTTCGTACATGTTATCAAAGCATCAGGTTACAACCCTAATTTAATTTTTTTTTTCTACTGCACATTTTCTGTCAACAGCGAGTTCGATTCATGCTATCGGTCCTCCGTTCATCATTGTGTCTTTATATGCGCTGGCCCTTCCATTCATGTTGTCGAACCTCCATTCATCGCCAACTAGAGAATTTATCGATTAATAGTCTTCCATAATCATCTGACACACTAACATTCTTTATCACGAGCAACAATATATCCACATCGTTCTCCAATCTCTTTCGGACACCAGAAAACATGGCTACACCAAATTCTACTATCGATAAACCCGTCGTCGTGAACCCCTTAACTAACAACCCTTTTGATCTCACTTTAACTGATTTAATCATCCAGCTCCCTTCGTCTCTCATTCCATTGTTCAACCAAAGCCCTCACCCCAATCTGTCCACTAAACCCCACTACACCACATACTCTTTACATCATACTCTTTACAACCTACACACTCTATGCATACTCGCTCTAAATCTAACATCTCCAAGCCTTGTACCATCCTCAACCTTCACACTCATTGCTCGACTTCTATTCCTCAACACTACACCATGGCTCTTCATAACCCTAAGTGGGTTGATTGCACTGACACTTGTCGCTTAACTACAAGTTATGCCATCTACCTTGGATGTAATCTCATCTTGTGGTAAACCAAGAAGTAGCCCATTGTCTCTTAAAGCTTCATTGACGTTGAATACTGAGCTTTTGCTTATGCTATTGTAGAATCTGCTTGGATTTCTAACCTTGCTCATGAGCTTGGCGTTCCCCTTCAACGCCCACTCATCTTATGCTATGACAATCTTAGAGTAGTATATATGTCAATGAATCTTGTACAATATGATCGCACTAAGCAAGTTGACATCGACTATCATTTTGCTCGAGAAATAGTTGTCACCAGTCAAGTCCTTGTTCGATACATCCCTACACGTCATCAACGCGCTAACATCCTTACAAAGAATCTCTCTACGGCTACATTTCTTGATCACTGTTCCACTCTCATGTTAACGCTTGCACCATGAGATTGAGGGGGCTTAATATATTTTTGTATTAGGTCTTTATTGTCTCTTTATATGTCATACTGTAGTCTCTTTAGGGTTAGTATTACTTCATATAAATAGTGTACAATACTTTGTATTCACAAGCATCACAAATAATACACTTTATTTCTTTATTCTGTACAGCTATGGAGAATTAGGATTATATGGACACATATGTATATTTTGGGAATACTTGCATATGAATCGTGATAAATCGATCTTATTCTTGAAAAGAAATGCCAACAAAGTTTTCTTTGATTTGCTTTGTTAGGTTATATTTTGATTTACTGCTTTATGTGGTTGAAGATGATGTGCTTTAACTATAGTAAACTAAAAATGAACCTTGAAAATGCACTTGCAGATTCTGATGAGCTCATCGCCTTCATGTGAATATTTTAAGTTATCTAAAGAAGAAAAAAGTACCTTCTATCTTCCACCTATAAAAGGTGAGCATGTATATGCATTTTTTATCTACCTTTAGGTTTTCACTACACTGCACCATTTTAAGTACTTATGCTCAGTTCTTTCTTGGCTGTGTTTAGCTAGAAAACTACATTAAGATGAATGTTGACATGAGTTAGAGTATAATAGCAAATCTGAAACTTGTACTCAAAACACTAAACCCTTGCTGGTATAGGAAGATCTGAAGAAGTTAAGCGACATGGTGAGTAAGGCTAAAGTGATTTTCAATTTAGATGCATAGGGTAGGTATGCAGCTTTTTGGTCTAAAATTTGACAATATTTTTATTGGAACATTAGGAAGATCAGTAGTGTTAGCTAGTGAAAAAGGATTTGTCGAATGGTGAATTTTTGTTTAGCTTTCAATCTATTAAGCAAATAGGAAAGAAGAAAGCTTAGTGTAATGTAATACCAATGAAGAATGATGGAGGGTTATGTTTATTCAATTTATGAAATTTACTGTCCCTTTCTATTTCACAAGGACTATTTCAAGTGATGTTATATTATTATATTTGTGCATTGTTCTTTTTGTTGTATATACAATCCTTTAGTGAGAGTTTCGTTTGAAATTTTGTTGGAATTGAGAGTATTCTAATTGTAATCAACTTGGACCTACTAGTAGATGTGATTTCCTGGTAGCATATTTATGTTTCTGTGAACTTTTATGTTTTATTTTGATGCCACCATTATACAACAACTCTTTGCATCACATTTGATGCCTTTTTAGCATTTACAAATAATTAACTGTGTTGTTATTTTATACGACCATTTTCGGTGCTTTCACAATCTTAATCCTTTAATGGATTCACTTGCAATTTTTTTTCTTCCAACCACAAAGCAAATAACAAGATCTTTGTTTGACCTATAAGATATGTCATGATAGTGTTTTATAGTCGAAGAAGATAAGCAATTATGCACCTTACTGTCAAAACTTTGCTTCAATGGAAAAATGTTGGGATCATTTGAAAGTGGAAAATCGAAACTTGGAGAAGCGAAAACACCTAATTCAATTGTCAATCTTTACTACAACTCGTAAGGAAGAAAAGAGACTTATGGACATAATCAAATATGTAGTACCTAATAAGTGTCTTTGATTATTGGAAACAATTGTGCTAACTACTGCTCTGGTTCTCATTCATATAAAGTAACACATTGTTTTCTGATTAACTTTAAAAGGAAGTATGTCTCTTCTTGACAGAATTATACTAGTTTTTCAGTGATCTGGCCTTGTGATTTTTATCATATTTATTGTATAAAGTTCAACCATCCATTAACTTACTTCTGTCTAGTAATTAGCATATTCATTTATGTTTAAACCGATTGTAAGGAACTTCATAGCCTTACTTCTCAAAAGCTCAATTCATATGTCAGTTATTTAACTGAATCGAAGAATGGTTCAGTACAACTTGCTTTTGATTTCTATTTTGCCTTTTCTTTAATTCTTGTGTTTTTGGTTCATTTGGTCTTCTGTGTTCAGTGACACTTTTGAATCATGCCATCGTACATCTTTATTGAACACTCTAATAAAATAAATTTTAATTTTATGAAACTTATCAAATGAGGCTTAAAAATTAACACGATGTGAATAACACGGTAATTTGACCTTGGATGGCATACCTAGTGATAGTTTTCCTACTTACAAATATGTTCATGTAAAGCATTTGGCTCAAAATTTGTGAGAAGTCTTCAATATTCCCTTGCAAACTATGCATACACTATTTTAGTGGGTGGCTGGAAGGCTTTTGTTGTTCTAGGTATACGTCTTCAAAATTTTGAGATATTTTGAGTAATTACCTGATAAGATGGGACGTATGATGTCAACTGTTTGCTCTACATTTCTTTCGATAGGACTATGAGAGCAGGCTTTTTAATTCAATGATGTATGTAGAAGACATGCATTGCTATCTGATTCCTTCTTATTTAATTAAATGGTAGCTAAGATTGTGGCTTCTCATGTTTTTCATAGACATGCTTTAATGCTAGGATGAAGGAAAACTAATCCTTATGACGTTAATATTACTTGATAGGAAATTTGCATTTGAGAGAGGGAGATGCGTTAAAATCAAGCGAGGAGATATCTATCTATCTAGTAATTTTGATTATTTTCCAAAATGGAGAAATAGGAGCAAACTAGTAATTTTGTTTGTATTCCTAACTTAATACTACAATCAATGACATAGAGTAAGCACCGGTATAAGTGTTCATTGCAATAAAAAATTCTCTGAAGTAAATATTAAAATAGAAATTCTTCACTTACTTTTAGGTAATAGTTATTCTCAAGGTATAACTTTTCTATTCCATATCTCTTTTATTTTAGAAAGTAAACAAGTAATAAGAAAATGAATATAACAAAGTGAGTAATAAAAATAATGAAACATTTTCAACTATCACAACAAGATGATATCACTCAAGCATAAGTACATACACAAACAAAAAATTGAATGTTTGGGTTGTGTAAAGTGTACTGATGTATGGTCCACTTAATTTTGCAATTAATTTTTGTGCGGGTATTTCTCCTTTTGTGGCCTTCTTGATTGCACATGCCACATTTAACTCTAATGGGTGCCTCTCGAATATTCGAACATACCTCTCTAAAGTATCTCCTTGTGACTGGAGTCATATCTTGATCAGCTTTGAAATACTTGCAAAACTTATATGATTACACTTGCCAAGTTGCCTTTTGCAACAAATCCTTGACAAGGGTGTTCTTAGTATGTGTGTTGAAGTTGCTTGCAGTATGGTAGATGCACTAACACCACGGCTAACTCCTTAGCTACGTTGCATTCTTGCCCTTTACTATGGCTCTTATGCTAGCATGTTACTCAAATATTGAACAAATGGCCTCTTAGTAATCCCTTATGGCAAGAAAAAGCATACATTTTAAGAACTAACTCCATGTATCCCCAAACTCTTCACAATTCAAATGTTAAGGGCACAATGTGGTTTCCACTATCTATGCTCATTGCGATAAGTAGCTTATGCTTGTATTTCCCATGTAAGAATATGCATCAATTATGATTACTGGCCTGCAAAAAAAAAAAAAAAAAAGGAAGCTATTAACTTATTTGTAAAACCTACACATTCTTCATTAACATTGTCCAAAAGTTGTTGATGCCATACTTGTAATGCATGAATGCCTCCGAAGGCCCAAAAGACTTTGTGAAGAATTACATAGCCAGCTTGATTCCTCTTTATACATTTTTATTCAACTTTGGTACTCGAATTGGATTCTTGTGTTGCATTCAGTAGGTTTGGGAGCACAACATAAGAATCTTTCCACTTGTCATATACCAGCACAATAGCCTTACACTTTTCCTCCCTTACTCTCTTGAGATAGATAGTGTAACTAAACTGCTTGCATATTGATGTTTGGAGATTTACTATTTAATACTTGGTGAATTTCATACCTTTCTAATAATAGAATTAGACAAAGT
Organism: Laguncularia racemosa; assembly: GCA_037954665.1. Classification (NCBI taxonomy): domain Eukaryota; kingdom Viridiplantae; phylum Streptophyta; class Magnoliopsida; order Myrtales; family Combretaceae; genus Laguncularia; species Laguncularia racemosa. Next base: position 1,095,579 of record JBBMOL010000087.1, read on the forward strand.
TGTTGAGTCCAATTGAAGGTAATCTTGGTTTACCATAGTGCTCATATAAGTGTGTAGTCTTTTAAATTTAGTGATTTGAGAAAACCAATCATGCTTTTTCAAGCATGCACGAAGTCTCCACTTGCATCCTAGGTGGTTCTGAGCATAGTTTATAGACCACAATTTCTTCTCTAACTCATCGATTGTGTAACTATGATCGTTTAGTATGTAATGCATTTTCATAGCTTGTACTAACTAATCTTTTGTCCTAAATCACTTGCTAACGTCAAATTTGTCACAAAAACTCTGCTCACCATCATCTTTCTTATTAAATGCTACATAACCACTACCCACACTCTATTTAAAGAATGGCATGGGCTTTGAACTCCCAATAGCATCAAGATTGATCAAAAACCTACAACGCCAATTATTCTTCCTTTGTGATCCATGAGGCTCATTTAGTGCTTGCAACCAAACTTCCTTTGCCTTACTTCCCCCATCAGTATTGCCATCATTATAATCATCGAGAGAATTTGTATAAGCAAAATCATCCTCACTTTTACTCTCCCTATCAACTTCTTCAATTACAAAAATGTAGGTCTCCAAGAGATGACTACTACTTGCTTCTTCAGTCATAGCTATAAGTTGGGATTCAATGATCTGGATTTTAATTAGGTCAGCATAACAAGTGTCATGTTCAAAATCATTCTCATTTCCAATGGCCAACCCATGTATTTCTAACAATGGGCAAAAAAAAAAAAAAAAGGCTAGACCAAACAAAAAATATGGTTTTCTTGTAATTTGGTTTGAATTTTTTTCAATTTGAATCAAATAAAAAAATTATGATTGGTTTGGAGAATTAATCTAAACTAAATCATTTTGACAAAAATATAATAATATTTTATTTATAACTAAAACAGTTTTTTTTTACTATAATATAATATTTAAAAGAATTTTCAATTTACATTCATTGAAAAGTATATATATTTAAATTTTATGATCATAATTTAGCAAATATGTATATAGATTAGCTTAAAAACTTATACTATATGTTAGCTTGAGGAATAAATTAGTTAGATTAGATATTTAAAATTTTTTAGTTATTTGAATATTAATTTGATCAATTTCTTATATGATATCAATACATGTTATTATTAAATGAATTTAGTATTACTAATATGAGATTATATGTTATGTAAATATACTTTCTTAGAAACAAAATATGGTTCAATTTGTAAATAAAACTGCACTAAATTGAAATTTATGGTTTAAAGTTTTGAATTAAACTATATGGATTGGTTTAAAGTGATAAAAAACCAAACTGTATTTTTATGGTTTGGTTTGGTTCGGAGAAAAAATAAAACCAAACCAAATTGAATTGTGCCTACCCTTATTTATTTTTACAAACAATTACATTGAGCTAACAACCCTTCTCCCCTCTAAGCCCCCTAACCCAAATGTACTGTTGATGACAACATTAGCTTCACATCATAGTCATCATTTATAGGCATAGCACAATAAAAACCCTAACTACCTCCTTTAGAGAGATTTAGTGGATCGAATCAACCTAGTGGGCATTATATCAATTTGAAGGCGATTGCAAATGATACCTACCAATTATTTATATCCTACATCACTTGGAACCCTAATTACTGCTACTAGTTGTTTATCACAACCTACCTTAAAGTCTATTCATAATACTTCCATATGCATAACAAATTATGTTTACTTGGGTCATTTTCACCTAAACATATAGAATATTTCATACAGTATAACAATTAGACGAACTAATGAGCAAACATTATAGTTACAAGTCTAACATATGCTAGTCTATGGAAAGATTATCTTTTAGGACAATAAATAATAATTTGCAAGTGCATATTCAACTATTATACAATAAAACATTCAACATATAACCTTCTATAAGATGGTATTTTTTATTTTCTCCATACAACAAATAAAAAGTTTAAATAATAGAAAATCATGTCTCAATAAATAATTATTAGTTTTATTTTGTAATATTAATATATTTGATCGTATTTTCAATTTAATATTATAATTAATAAGTAAAAAAATTTAAATAAATATTTTCTATAACTAAAACTTATATAAAATAAATACTAAATATAAATTTCTAATCTAATACTATTTAGCATAGCCATTTTGACTTCGAGGGCATGGTAATAGTCCTTCCTAATGCAATCACATGAGGTCTGAGGAACACTCTTAAATATTGTGATTTTTTTTTTTTAAATTTGAAATATTGTATCCACAATAATTACTTCAAAAATAGATTTTGAAGGCGCAAACGCGGTTCGTGACTTCTTTTTTCCCAAAATTTGCAAAACTGAAGGCACGCCTTAAGGTAAATTGCTTAAAGGCCGAATGAGGTCTACGCTTTCAATACAATTTGTATTGAAGGTGCATACTCGATGTGATCCTTCAGTTTTGCCACTCTAAACTAATCCCACTGTCCATTTTTTTTTTCTTACTTTAACATCAATCGTTCATAGAAAAAGCAAGTCACAAACACTACAATATGTTAAATTAATAATATAAATACAAAATAGAAGAATTTTTTTTTTCTCTTCTGTTAACTCCATCTCTTCATTTTTTCTCTTATTCATAGGAAAAAGAAGAAGTGCTTGTGCAGATCGAGAATGTGGGATTTGAATGAATACACTGAGATATATCATTTCATCAATGATTAATCAATTGTGGTATTTTTTTTTTTTACAAAAAGTTGAAGTTTTTTTTTTGTTACTGTGTTTGATATTAGTATTTGAGGAAATTGTTACTGCAATGTTATGTTTTGTAAAAAATATTACTTCTTGTTGTTAATTTATAATGTGTTAGACATAATTTATGTAAATCCCATAATACATAATATGCAATAGTTAATTTTTATGTTAGCATAAGAATACTTTATACTGACGAAAAATTTAATATTATTTGTAAATATCAAATTTAAAATATTATTTGTATCCTTATAAAAAAATATTGTAACAGAAATTTGTAATTTCTAGTTTGTGAAATAATTTTTATGGTGTTGTTATTTAAATTTACAATTTTTTGTTGCAAAATAATGGGAAAAAATTAAAATTAAAATTGATACAGGAATTTATGATTTTTTAAACTCATTTTTACAATTTTGTTATTTAAAAAAAGAGTTAATAATTTATATGTATTGTGGATAGGAAAATAATGGTTGATTACGTGAAATTGATAATCTATGCATTTAAAAATATTGTGGCTAGTAACTAAAGGACGAAATTTGACAAGGATTCGGTTAAAAAGTTGAAAATGAAGAAAAATATTAACTATACTAAATTCTTATACAAAATATGTTGAAGCATCAAAGTCGATCCAATCGAAATAGAGATTAAGATAATTCATAGGCATTTTGTGTTCCATGGGGTAGTACATCTTATGTTTTGATGGCAATTAGAGATGATGAAAATATTGAAAATTTCATTGAAACGGTTGAATCTTATGGAGATTGTGGCATACAATAGTTATACATTAGAATTTCTAACAATTTAGGAAGCCCCTATGAAAGGCAGACATTCGAGGTAAGTAGGTAGTCACATTGGTCACATAACAAGGAAGAAATTCAACCCGAGAGTCAACATTTGAACCCATAATTCCAGCCCTAATGGAAGATAATGATAAAGATGAAGTAGATAAAGTAGTTACTTTAGTATTACAATGACTAGCGACACGTGATTCGCACATGGTTCATTGGAAGTAGAAACTACAATAGACACCAATGTAAGAATGGGTGTTGATGAGGAGAGTACCAATAATGAGGAGAGTTCTAAGGAGGAAGATGGGGAAAGTGAAAATGATGAAGATGAGGTACTTGAAGAGAACTCTCAAACCGTACATGCGTACTCGACACATATAATATATCAATCAGAGTAGGTTGAACTACTAAGCATGATAGTTAGAGATCTTGTTTCGTACTACAACATTGGCGGTGATGATGGTTATATTTATTTCGAGTATAAGCAAAATAATATTTGCATTGGTTCAAGCAGCAATGACTATTTGTAGAGCAACATGAGATTCAGAATAAAAACAAATGTGATTTATACAGGGAAGGCTTACAATGTGAAGAACGATTGTAACTTCACTGTTGTAGAATCTAGTTCATTGCTTTAGTCTATTTATTGTTTGAGAAAAGACGACAGTTTCAAATGGAGGCTTTAGGCTTGAAAAAAGAAGTTAGAGTGCATATTCATAGTGACTAGATTTGAGGGTTCATACATATGCAATAACTCGCTAATTAGTCAGGATCACTCACAATTGGATTGCAATCATCTTGTTAGCTGGTTTGTAAATCTTGTTAGGGACAATCCTAATATGAAGGTTACAGAGCTTGCTTCTATTGTCAAACAGGAGTTTAGTTATAGGATAAGCAGGAAACGGGTTTGGGAAGCAAAGAAACAGGCTATAGAGCATATGTATGGGAATTAGGAGAAGTCTTACAATGAACTCCCTATTCTTCAAAATGCCATAAAAAATTTAAATCCTGAAACATGAATTGATTAGGGCTAGAACAGATCAACTACCTCCAAGGTGTCTACTCTAAAGTAGGTATTCTAGGCATTTGGGCCATGCATTGTAGCATGGAGATTCCTTAAACTAATTATTACCATTGACACAACATTTCTATATGGGAAGTACAGTCACAAGTTGTTAATTACTTATGACGTTGATGGTAATAACAATATACTTTTGCTAGCATTCACTCTCGTAGATCAAGAAACGGTTGAAATATGGAGTTGGTTTTTGAGGAAATTGAAGGAATATGTCGTTAGTGGCCATGCAGGTCATAAAATCGTTTGCCTCATATCAAATAAACATGCCAGCATTAAGTCGGTAGTTGAAGAAGAAGCCAATGGATAGCACCCTCCATTTGTGGTGTGGTGGTTTTGTCTATGACACATTGCAAGCAACTTTAACTCGGCACATAAAAACAAGCAATGTAAGAGGTTGGTTACATATGTTGGGTTGCAAGCATAAGCTTGAAAGTTGAACTTTGTGATGGAGTGGGTATAGTTCATTAAGCTTGATACATTGGATTGGTTTGACGATGTGTCGTTAAATATGTGGACACTGGCTCATGACGGTTGCTATAGGTTTGAGTATATGACTTCCAACATTGTTAAAAGCTACAATTCTATGTTAAAGGGGGCTTGAGGGTTACTTGTGACTACTTTAGTGAAGAAGACATTCTATAATTATGTGATGTATTACGTCAAGAAGCATTCGAAGGCTTTAAAGAATATGGCAAATGGTAGAATTTTCACCAAATAAGTAACTGAAAAGATCGATAAATAGAGTTTGCAAACAAGCAACCTTACCTTAGGGTCATCAACTATAATAGACAAGACAGACTTTTTGAAGTGCTTACTGGTAGTCATCGTGTGGCGAGCGAGTTGAAGGGGGGCGGGGGGAATGGGGTGAATGCACATTGTTGACTTTGCCTACAACATATGTAATTGCTAAAAGTGGCAAATATTTGGAATCCTATGCTCCTACGCTTATGCAGTAGCTGCGTCAATTAGGCTCGACATGATGCATTCTACACGTAATTGGTATAGGTGGATGCAGTAGGAGCTGACCTATAAGACGCACTTCATGCCCATAAGTGACAAGCTCAATTGGGAGTCAGTACACTTCCCGTCACTGTGCCCAAGGGAAAATCTCATATGGAAAAAGGGAAAATCATGGCAAAAAAGATACTACATAGAGATGGGCATTAGGGAGTGTCTAGATAAAATCACATGTGGATTTTACCGAGGAGAAGGCTATAATAGAAGAATGTGCCTACATCAACGTGATAATGGCAAACGATGAATATCAATACACATGATTTCACGAATGTCGGCTTAACCTTACACATTTCATTTATTTATACATTGCATGTGTAATGCTAACATTATCTGTTTCCATTGTGCAGGTTAGGTGAAGGGGGATACTTCATAAAGGTTGACGATTCTTCTGTATTTATATTTACATATATTGTAATTTCTTAAGATGTTATAATAAATTATTCTTTTTTTATTCTATTGTATATGCTTTTATGTTTTATTGTATAGTTGTTTGTAAGTCTTTTCAATATTCATTAGATTTATTAGATAATGTTAGACATTAGATTTATTAGACAACATTAATTTTTGTAAATAATGTAGTCGATAATGTTAATGACTAATTAGCGACTAATTAGTTAGTAATTAACGATTACTTTTACAATAATTTTCACAACTACAAATGAAGACCTTTTATTTACAAAAAATATCAAAAATTTTTACTAATTCATTTTTTAATGTTAATGAATGATATATCAGTGACTAATTAATTGCTAATTAACAATTAATGAACAACTACTAGTATTTTAATAGAAATAGTAGAGTATAAATAATTGCATTTAATATTTTATGCATTGATACAAAGTAATATAATAGGAAAAAAATTATTTTTTTCTCAAAAAAAATGTTTTGTAGATATTTCTACATTCATAGTTGTGCAAACTAAACCTGCGTAAAACAAAAAAATTGAAATTGTGAGAAAGAAGACCAGAGAAATTAAAATATTTGATAATAAACATATGAAATGAGAATTCGCATTTAAATTATAAACTGTTAGTGCAAATTTTTTTCTAAGATCATATGTTGTGATATTATATAAATTTATAATATCACTTTATAATAATTTTTATAGGTTTATAATATTATTTTATAATAACTTTTATAAGTTTGTAACATAGAGTTGTGAGATTCCATTATGATTAGATAATGGAGATAATGTTAGAAAAATATTATACAATACAATTATACTGAAGACATGCTTTTAGTTTTTTGCATTTTAGAAAAAAAAGGAAGTCACAAATTGTGTATGTACTTTCAAAATTTATTTTTGTCATAATTATTATACGTATAATATTTGTAATTTTTTTTTTTAAAATCGCATATTTAAGAATGTCCCCACAAGGTCCCGTGCTTTTGTTTTTTGTTTATTGTTTTCTTTCTTTTTTTATTTATTTATTTATTTTTTTTTCATGAAACATGATGCATACCGCATATTTCTTTTTCTCGTTTTCCTCTTTTTGCTTTCTGAAATATATAAACAATCTGTTCATATACTTCGCCGTTTGATGCACACTGACAGACTTTCCTAAGAATTAAGATGAAGAAATCGCCATTGCCGTTGCAAAGCAGAAGCGTCGCTGATGATAAGAAGAAGCAAATGACAGGAAAAGAGACTTTATTGAAGCTTCTAAGATGGCATTTTGGTTACAGAGAATTCAGAGCGAAGCAATTGGAAGCTATTGAATCTGTTTTATCAGGTAATATTTGTATCCATAAAATTGCCCACATGCTATCATGTGTAAAGATTATGACCTTTACGTATTTGTGATTACCCTCTTGATAATTTTGTATATAATCATTGTTCAGAGGGTGTTTCGATGAAATGTCTTTTTTTTTTTTGGTGTTGGTTTGGGGTTGCGCTGTTTGGTTGATAGTAATGGGAAATGGAATGAAGCAAAAGGGAACAAGTTTTCATGTCTGCAAACGGTTGTGGATCCTGACTCCACCAATCTTATGTTTATGAAGAATATATAGGTCCTATATCATGTTTTGCTTTCCTCTGCCATGGTCTGGATAGAGAGCGAGACACCATTTGGGGATAGGACAAATTTTCCTATCCTAATACGATGTCCTAGTTGGTGTCCCTGCAAAGGGTATGTTTTGAGTCGGTATTTAGTTCCTGAGGCACTCATGGCAAACTTGACATGAACAATATTCTCTTGCATGGAGCCAGATCAATCTCCTGTGTGCTGTGAATTTAATGTTGTGCTCAGCCTAGAGGCTGAGTAGGGAATGGAGAGGAGTTGGTGTTTGCATGTTATAGCAAGTAAAAAAGGACAGCAAAAATGGAAAATTACAATCGAACATCTTTCTCAATGCAGAAGATATACTTTGCTGGTTTCTCAGCTGCCAATGAATTGTATTAATAAAACCTCCCGTACTTGTTCTGTCTCCTCACTAATCACATGCCACATATGATGAATCTTCCTATTTGTTGTTTCCATTTTATGCTGCTTCTTTTATTTTTTTTAAATATATAATTATTTGATATTCACATGGCGGTGTATCATTGGTGAGGACACAAATGGGATATTGAATGGGAAGCTTTGTTTGAATTATAGCATTGTCAAGGTCCTTATATAGTAGGTGGAATTCTATTTTTCAATTTAAGCTAGAAAATTGTTATCAATTGCCGTTAATGGTGATGGTTTCTATTGAATGAAGTCTCTTAGGAGACCAAATAGTGTCAAAGTCAATGCAGTGACTATGTTGCTTTAGAAGACAAATAATCATGATTTATTCTAAGTCAATCAATATATGTTAGTTATTATGTTGACTCCACTGATGCATGTTTCTCATGTGAGTTTATTATCCAAAGAATTGTAATATCTTTTATTCCAATGGGCTTGCCAAAATAGCTTTTTTGATTCTGCAGGAAGAGATTGTTTCTGTCTCATGCCAACTGGAGGGGGGAAGTCAATGTGTTATCAAATACCTGCATTGACAAAAGCAGGAATTGTCCTTGTTGTCTGTCCTTTAATAGGTGAACCATATCTTATTGTTTCTTAAGTTCTACATCCTATAAGAAGTTCATCTTGCATTAGAATTTTGCTTGCTTTTCATATGCCAGGAGGGTATATGATTCTCAGACTTTGTTCACCTGATGTTTACAGCCTTGATGGTAAGCCTGTATGAAATTGCATTGCAATTTGCCCTTTGCTTTGTATTTTTTATTCTTGAACAGAATACAGTCTGAATATGTTAATTTTGTCTTTTTGTTTGTTAGGAAAACCAAGTGATGGCATTGAAAGAGAAAGGAATTGCTGCTGAATATCTTTCCTCAACTCAGACAGCTTGTACGAAAAACAAGGTGATAAATATGTATATATTATAATTCTGGTTATACAATAACATTCCATGATGTTTAAGGAGATATCCTGTTAAAAAGGACTACCATTTTAGATCATATAATAACTCGTTTTTCATAGGGAACAATTTTCTTGCTAATATTTCATTTAGGGTCTATTGATATTGCTGGTTTCTCAAAATTTTGACATCATATGAAAATTTGGAATTAGCTATTAAGGTACTCAAAGGGATTTGATATTTCTCTTACCCAGGAGTCAGGAGTTATGACAATTTTGTTTCTTTAGATATATGAAGACCTTAATTCTGGGAAACCTTCCTTGAGGCTGCTATATGTAACTCCAGAATTGATTGCAACAGCTGGATTTATGGCGAAACTGACAAAAATTTTTGCTAGAGGCCTGCTGAATCTTATTGCCATTGATGAGGCATGTCTGAACTTGAACTTATGTATTTTATGTCAGTCTTAGAGAATTATTTCTTTCTGTGGAAGAATATCTGTCCTTATAATTGGCTTCTTTTCTATGCAGGCACATTGTATCTCGACATGGGGCCATGACTTTAGGTATGCAGTTAATTTCATCAATGAGAAACACAATTTCAAAATATGAGAAGAGAGAGAATCAGATGCTTTGGTCAGTTTCTTTTACGAGGTTTTGTTCAACTAAGGAAATTAATAAGATGAATTTTATCCTAGTTTGATTTTTTAATTAAGAAATCTTTCCCAGTCAAAATTCACATTTGGTAAAAGAATTCCATGCTGATGGAATGGATATCCCTCGTACTATCTCAAATTATATAGCTGCGCTTTAATTTTAATGATATTTAGTGGTCAAATTAGTTATCTTTTCTGAAACTAAATCTTAGTACAGGGAGCTGAAGGTATGGTACCCAACCACTGAAAGTTTCAAAAGAATGAAAGAAAAAGTTATCAGTAAAAAGGGTGAAGAGTTAGTTTGATAGAAAGCATGCTCTTAATTCATCCTATCTACTTTATATTGCTACATTTATTCCATCTCAGAGAGCAATGAGTTTTAGAATTGTTTCAATGGAAGTTCTTATATGGTAGTGAGAGTGATTTCCCAGAGCAAAGTTCTTTCATTTACTAAATTAGCACTGGGACCAGTTATTCAAAAATAATATGGAAGGCTTTAGCCCCTCCAAGAGTCATGGCTTTGCATAGAAGGCCATTTTAGGAAGAATATCAGCTTTAAGGGCAAAAGTCATACATTCTGAGTAGATGTGTTTTCTGTGAACTGATAAAGGATTCTATCACTACCAACCACATCTTGTTGCTTTTTTCCTGATAACCGTGTTATGAAACATATGTAGACATCCAATAAGTGTATAACAGGTGGAAGATGGAAGAGCTAGCTAGAAATTTTGGGCAGTTTGCTCGATTGTTCTCTTGCGCTATTTTTTGTTAGTTTCGAGGGAAAAACTTGTAAAAAGTCCTGATAATATAGAATTTGAATCTTCTGACTGACAGATTAACACATCTTTGGTGTTATGTCATTACTACGCTTGGTATTTACATCAAAAAAGTTCCACGATGTTCTTGGCATTGCTTCGCTAGTTAAATATATATACTATTTTCAACCCTCTATTTATAATTAGCTATTTGAACCAGGCCTAGTTACAGGAAGCTATCATCTTTGAGGAGCAATTTCCCAGGTGTACCAATTTTGGCATTGACAGCTACCGCCGTTCCCAAGTGAGTTACATGGACCTCATTCATGGGGACGCTTACTTAAGTTCTTTACATTCTTTTAGTACTTGAAGTTATCCAATATTAGACTTACTATGTTAGTTATGTCTGACAATTTTTTACTCTAATTGCGTGGAGGTACATCTGCCATTGTTGTTGGATAATGGTTTTTCATTGTATTTGATTCACTCTTAATTTTCCTGAATAATTTTTCATTTTCCCATAAATAAGGTTTCCATAAGCTATTTCATTTTTTTCCCCATTGTGCAGAGTTGAAAAAGATGTCATAGAATCCTTAGGTTTGCAAGGTCCTCTAGTATTGAAATCATCTTTCAACCGGCCTAATATATACTATGAAGGTATGTGCTGAAACTTTGAAACATTTTGCCAAAATTGTTTGGATTAAAGATATTAGAGTGAGGAGTCCTAAGTTCAAATCTTCACAACATCATCTTCACTTTCTTTAATTATTCTACATGATTGGCTTGAAATTGAATCACTAGAAGTCCATGTGTGAGGTGAGTGTTGAAATATATAATGCAAAAGCTCTTTTGGACCAACTGTTTCTGGTTCTAAATTAACGATTGACCCAATTTGTTTTGTTGTATAATTGTCATGGAGAATTACTAGAAAAGAGGTTATGTCTGGCTTATTTAGTAAATTTTTTGTGAATCTGATTGTCTGCAAGGAAAAACGCCTTTCTTAAAGTACTTATCTTGAGACTGCACTAATATAGGATAGTAGATATTTGTCAACTGGATGCCGTGCACTTTGCTAATGCAAGTATTCCGCAGCATTGAGTAAAATACTTAGTGATACTTTAAGCTGTTCACATTTGCAGATGTTGAGTATGTTAAGTTGCAAAAGAAAATGAATCTCATCTGTTACTTTTATGCCATTGGATTGTACAAACATGTAGCAAAAACTATATTCCTTTTTTTTTTTTTAATTATTATAAATATCCTTATTTGAGATTCATTTGTGATGCAGTAAGATACAAAGATATTCTTGATGATCCATATGTTGATTTATGTAATGCAATCAAAGCTTGTGGCAATGTCTGTGGAATCGTTTACTGCCTTGAGCGAGCAACCTGTGATATCTTGTCTTCATATCTCTCAGAGAGTGGCGTTTCATGCGCTGGTAAACATTATCTCTTTCCTTTGAGACTTAAAATTGAGTTCTGTTTTGTTTAGTCAGCATTCTTTTTTTGCTGGCTTATCCAGCTTATCATGCTGGGCTGAATGATAAACTGCGGAGCTCCATCTTAGACAATTGGATTTCTTCAAAGATTCAAGTTGTTGTGGCTACAGTTGCTTTTGGGTATGGTGATCCCTAATTTTTTTTTTTTAAATATATATTTGATAGAGTTTTATCCAGCTATGCTGCTGCTTTGTTGGGTTAGAAATTAATGTCAGTATACACTGTAAATGCCATTGCTTCATGCAACGTGTCTGCTTTATTCTTGTGCTGTTTATGTATGTCATAAGCTATTATTCAGTATGTTGATGATTGGTCTGTCACTTTTCATCATGCTTGGAGCTGTCGTATATATGCAAAGTGATCAGGCTGTTGATTATCATACAGGATGGTACGCTGCTGAAAGTCCATGACTAATCATTCAGTTATCAGTTGTGCAGCAAAGCTATGCCACTCTCTAATTACTCTTTATGTGTATGATAGGGTATTGACAGAAAGGATGTTAGAATTGTTTGCCATTTCAATGTCCCTAAGTCCATGGAATCCTTTTATCAAGAATCAGGTAGAGCTGGCAGGGATCAGTTGCCTTCCCGAAGTCTTTTGTACTATGGAATTGATGACCGCAAAAAAATGGTTTGTTTCCTTGTCCTTAAGTCAGGCTTACCAGCATTCCAGATAATTGTTACTAGCATATATTAATTGGACAGGAGTTCATTTTAAGCAATGCTGGGAACAAGAAGTTGCAGTCTTCAACCTCAAATTCACAGGAAAAATTGTCAAATAAGTCTTTAGATGACTTCACTCAGGTGACTTACTAATTTATCTACTGTAATATTTTGATGATTCTCAACAAATGAGTTTTTCCAATCTGACATCAGAGTATATGCAGATAGTTCACTATTGCGAAGGGTCTGGATGCCGTCGTAAAAAGATTCTTGAGAGTTTTGGAGAGCAGGTGCTCACTATGCCATACTCTAAAATCTCTTTAATTGCCATGTTTTTTCATAAGATTTGTAATACTTCAAGTTCTCTTAATTAAAATAGGTAGCTTCATCCCTATGCAACAAATCATGTGATGCCTGCAAACATCCAAACATGGTTGCAAGATACCTAGAGGAACTTACAGCTAGCTATGCTACTTGCCAAAGAAATGGCTTTTCTCGAATAGTAATGCGCAGGTTTACTCATTTTCTCACTGTTATGTTTATATGCTGTGAGCTTATTAAATGGAGATGTGGGAGTAGTCCCTTATGTCACCTAATTTGAATGATCAAAGGATAGTGGTGGCATGTTCAAAGAAGAATACTTTAAAAAATTTGTCTAATTTGAACTTTGACCCTTACTTTCACACTTGCAATTGAATAAAAAAGTTTTCCTATAATGATTATTTGCCAAATAACCCATCACTGCAGTAGTTATATCTTTACCTTTTTTCTCCCTTTTATGTTATTGTATTTGCTTAAAGCTACTTCAGATGATCCATGTCTTGTTCATATTTGTTTAATCACTTACATATCCGCTATTGATAGGAGAATTGATATTGGCTTTGTACCAACCTTCTCATATTTTATCCTTCCAGTTCCTCAGATATGATTGATGAAGATAAGTTTTCTGAATTTTGGAATCGTGAAGATGAAGCCATTTACTCTGAGGAGGATATATCTGACTCTGATGGTATTATGTTATAAACAAAATTTTGATGCATTGAGAAAATTTTTTCCCCATCATTTCAATTTTCAAATTGCCTTTGTGTTTCAGATGACATTAATATTGTGAAGAGTCTTAAAGCATCAAAAGTACCCAAAAAATCAGGACTAGGTGTGAGGATGGATATGTTGCAGCGTGCGGAAGAAATCTACTACCAGAATAAAGCCTCAGATAAGCAGGTTGCTTTTGCATCCGTTTCCATGTGCTTTCTAGACTGCTTCTTTTCCATGAAATGATTAAACAGTCAATGCATGCAAATATACGTATTTTTACCCATGCTGTATGTTTATCTGTGACAGCCAATAAGCACTCAGCCTTTTCATCAAAGCATTGTTTTCAACCTTAAAAAGTTGAGGGATAACCTTTAAGTCTTCCTCTGATTGGATATAGTAAACTTTTGTTTTGATATAGCTGATGCTTTGATTGTTGATTTGTTTAAGATATATCTCAACCTATCTCGTAGAGTTCTGTAATTGCTCCTAAAATTCATTAAGTAGCATCCATATCTGCTAGTTTCTTGTCAATGATTTTATTTACTAGTTGTCACCCAAGGACTTTATGAAGTTGAAAACTGCAAAAACTGCCAGAAAAAATTCTTGCTTGTGCTTACATGGCAAAATGATGTGCACCCTGCTTAAGTTACCTTTTAGAGCTGTGTTTGGTGAGTACCATTTCCTGACATGCAAATGCATTTTTCCTATTAGTTTACGTCCGCATTTTGTCCGGTGAGTGCCATTCCCTGACATGCAAATGCATTTTTCCTATTAGTTTATGTCGACATTTTGTCTCACTATCTATTCTGAGAAGGAAATTTTTTTTTTCATAATTTTGTTACTAAACTTTTCTTTGCTTACAGTAAGCCGTGATGATTATTGGAAGGAAAATGTATTTCTTTCTGATTCTGTGCACACCCATTTCACTAGAATACTTTAATTCCTCTCGCACCTGAAGAGCCCTCCTGTTATTGTGTAACATTTATCGGTTCTATCTCACTATATTTTGTCTTGAATAGCATTAGCATCCAATCAGTTGCATTATCCTGTCCCATTTTCCTTTCTTGTTCATGTTCATTTTTAGTTAAAGAATCCCTTCCCCTCCTTAATGAACATACTGCCAACTCATGATTATCTATCTTTTCCTCCCACTTTTCCTTGATTGTGGCACTTGATGCTTTAAAAGAAAAATTTGGTACTCTTTTTGGTGAAGTTGCTGTGGCAGAAATTGTTCCTTTGTATTGTGCTCATAGCATATCTTGCCACCTGAAAATAGATTGCTGGGTTCTTGTTATGCTTCTGTCCTGTTCTGTGTTGTTTTAAGAATTTACCTCAAGTGCGTGCAGCTTTGAGGATGTGCCATAAGGAGTTTCTGAATTGGTAATCTTGATTGGTCAAGAAATTAAATGATTTCCAGGAAATCTCATGATTGGCATTGCTTGATCTTCAACCCATATGCCAGCTGAGACATGGACCTACACCCAAATGAATACTTTGGATCGTGCAAGCTTAATACATGACTTGACAATACTCTCTGCAGTTTCTTTGCATATAATTGTTGAGTTGCGTCTGATGATGGTGGACATGGTATTTATAGTGTGTTATCTATTTATGCTTATGGGCTTGTAATTCCTTATGATTGAACTTCTATCTTCTTCTTTTTTTTTTCTTTTTGCAATTATCCAAAAAAAAAAAAAAAACCCTTTTCTCTTTTTGCAGCTTCTTTCACCATGTAGCTACTTGTTTAACTTGTGAACAGGTAAATAAACCTGACAAGAATGCTATATCAGGAACACACAGAGAAACTAGCAAGCAAAGGTTACTAAATTCCTTGAAGCAAACCCAAGAGCGGCTGGGGGTTTTAAAGTAATTTCATTTTCCAATATTATATTCATCTAGATTTTTATCGGGCAACAAGAAATTTTTAGCAATGATCTTATATTTCTTGTGGCCTCCATTTTGCTAATATACCTGGATTTTATTTCAAACTCTATCATTTTCTCAGGATTGAGTTAGAAGATGCTGTTTCTTCACTTGAGAATGAGTGCTACAAGAAATATGGAAAGAGTGGAAAGTCCTTTTACTTTTCACAGATAGCTAGCACCATAAGGTGGCTGTCGACAGCTAATTCAAGTGACCTGACAAGTCGGTTAGGCATCAGGGATAATTCTTCACATATTCTTGGGTCTGAAGTGGGAGCTTCTGAGGTGGAAAGATCTGAAGGACAACTGCATGCAAAAGAAAAAGATGAAGGTGCTTACAGCTCCATCACATCAAAAAATTCCGTACAAGATTCATCAATGCAAAGCTATTCTCCTAAATTACCGCCAATTCCTTCATTCTCGGAGTTTGTCACCCATGGAAAGACGAAAGCAACTCCTGAAGATCAATCACGTTGCAAAGGAAAGAGGATCATAGAGAAAAAGATGAGGTTGCAGTGATCTCTTTTCTGATCCAGCATGCTGGAGTGTGGTGCAAGTGATTTCCATCTTCTCTGTATTTGTTTTATCCTGCTCAGTAGAGATGATATCTTCAAACCACACCCACTGGCCCCCATTCCACCTTTTATTACAAAATTGTGAGAAAATTATCTAGAAGAGAAGTTAGATAGAGATATATGTTAGTCTAAAAGTTTTATGTTTTGGGGATTTTTTTTTTTGGATCAAGTAAATTTTATTAATCCAAAGAGAATAGTTTACATTGCCAAATGGCAAGATACAAGACAACCAAGGTACAAATATAGCAACAAAATGCTTTATAGGTAGTACAGACTCTACTTTATATTAATGTAGCGTACGTTCTAATTTGGTTTACAATAGAGCCCATAGCAGATAGATTTCCTTTCAAGCATACATTGTTGCGTATACGTCATATACAGTATACTGACGCTGCAAGAGCTGCACTCCATATTTTAGCCACTGGGGTGGAGGAATCCGCTATCACCACTAGAGCACTCATGGTTCCTTGCCATGTACTAAATGAGGAAGGGCATTGGAAACAGTCACAAACCAGACCCCATAACGCCAATGTGTAGCCACAGGTAAAGAAAAGATGTTCATGGCTCTCTTTACCTTGGTTACAGAGGAAGCATGTAGCAGGCACTGAGATCCCCCATGAGATCATTCTATCCAGGGTCGCTAGTTTACCTTGCTAGGCTAGCCAAAGTATGAATGATTGCCTTGGTAATGATTTGCTGTTCTACAATATTTTGCACCATGGCATTGCAGTGTCTGGGGGGGCAGAGGAACTCATAGCCACTTCTGATGGTATACTCACTTGAACTTGAGTGCTTCCAATAGAAGTGATCTGAGCGTGAAGCATTCGGGTGCAGAAAGGTTGGTATATGAATGTTGTTTCAAAATGGGGTTGTTGGTATTTGCTAGTCATTATCATTCATTAGGGAACATAGTCTCGTTGTTGGAGGAAAACCTGTGTTGCCCCTTTCTTTGGTACTAAATAGCGTGTCCAAAGGCCCTATCGGGAGCCAGTAGTCTGCCTAAAGTGATATCTCTAGCTCATTGTTAGGTTCTCATTGAAAACAATATCGAACCTTAGTGCTCAATTTCAGCAGCTTCCTCCAAGACCATGAGTATCGAGCAGGTGCCTTAAAAGACCAAAAGCTTCTCCCTTTAAGAAGGGTGGAATGTACCAATTCAGGCCATATGCTCTTTGGTCCCTCTTTGCATAGGTGCCAAATGTGCTTAAGTTAGATAGCCTTATTCCATTAAAGTAGGTTCGGGATTCCCAGCCCACCACACTGCATAGGTTGGCACAACTTCTCCCAACGCACTTTGGTTTTGGGGATTTTTCTATCTATCAATAACTTCAATTTCTGGTTGTCTTTTGTATCTTATGTTACGCATGAGCCCACATCAAGCTCATGTGAACAGATTGTTCCTTATAAGTGAGTATACACTCGCAAGAAAAAGAAGAATTGAAGTTCTTATGGTCCTTGCTTATTTTGTGTTTCTCTAGTACTGTGGACGTTAGTTTATGTTGTGTATGTTGTTTAGCTTATCGTGTCTTTAATGTGTTGTTGTTTGGTGCATTTGATTGTGTTAGTCGTTGAGTCCAGGTGGTGTGTTGAAATGTATTTTGCAATGTATTCCCTGTACTAGGATAGTGGGAAGTTATGGAGCCTAATATGAAGGATAGTGGGTGGGAACAGGTGCGGTTACTTAACTGCCCTAACACTATTGTGTATAAAGAAAAGATAGGTCCAATAATGAATACGTTCAGTTTTCATCTCCAAATTATTCTCTCCATTAACACGGGATCGTCAGGTTCTCTCTAATAAGACCAAAACAAACCCTAACCATAGGTAAGTGAGGAAGATGAACAACCAAACCATTAATTGAAACAGACTTCACCATAAACAGACCAGGGACTAGGGCTCAAACACGTTTCCATAACATCTTACATATCTGTTTTTGTCTTCAATCTTTCATCTGGATGTTTGCAAACATGGTCAGTGGAAAAATATCCACCCTAGCGATCTTATTAATAGTTAGTATTGTTTTGTGAAGAACTATCTTGATTTGCATTTCCTAATTGCTTTATCTACTTGTTACAATTACATTATTAATTGATTCTTTTCCTTGCATGTAAAAATACTTAAGTTAAATGATTACATTATAAGCATTCTTATAATTAATCAAACTGTTATTATTATTGTTGACATAACTATGCAGATTATAGCAGTTAGATAAGGTAGATTCATTGCATATAGGTTGAATAATGTTTGTGGCCTACACATATTTGCACCTTATTGGTTTTGATATGATTGGCAACATACATATTTGGAGTGGCAGATCTATTCTGTACTAGACATATACAAGGGGACTCTAGGTGTTGGTAATTAGTTGCAGCTTTCCAACGAAGTCAGTATTGAGACTTCCCATGTAAAGATGGCCCTCAAACTCCAGTGCTGAAGTCACAAAAGTCATGACTTTCCCCTCTGAATCACCATACTGTCTGATTATCTTCCCATCAGCTCCCACATTTACAACCATTGCATTTCTGTAAACACCATTGACTAGCTTGATCACCTTTGGAAATGATGCTACCAAGTGCTTTGTAAACTTTGAGGTGTGCATAAATTCCCACCCATTAGAAGTCAACTGCAAAGAGTCAATTTAAAAGGAATTAACTTAATATTTAGGGGGTGTTTGTTTAACAGTAAGCGACTTAAATTGTTTCTAAAGATAGAAGCAAAAATTTCCAAGAAAAATTAAAAGCAATACACATGAGCTGTGTACCTGTAACAAAGCTATCCAGAAAGATCCATCCGGTGCAAGATTGATGTTATCAGGTGCTCCTGGAAGGTTATCTACGAAAATCTCCGTTTCTCCTTCCTTTTCTCCTTTCAACCAATACTTTAGGCACCTAAACCTATAACATATACAAACCGAGAAATTAGTCATGTACTACTGCCACACTAGTCATGAACATATTTTTTGTTGCGCATGTTACTCCGGTAAACATTGTTGCGCATGTTCAACTGAAATCTAGAAGACAGACTAGTTTTCATGTCCGTGCCAAGTAGTGCATTTGCATTTACTCACTTCCAGGTCTCGCAGACTAGCAGATAATCTTGGTCCTTAGATAGTGCAACACCATTTGCAAAAGCCAGATTGTCCAGAATTAGGGAGGTCTTGTTTGATGAAGGGTCAAATTTGAGAAGCTGCCCATGAGGTTTCGCCTCGAGCACGTCCAGATACCAGTTATGGAGTCCAAACTTTGTGCTTGCAACACTGAAGTATAGACTACCATCTGATGCTTCAATTACATCATCAGCAAGCCTGAATGCTCAAATCAACCCAAAGAAAGTAAGAAAAGATGATTCAAAAGAACAACTTGTTTTTGGAGTTGTGCAAGGACAAAGAGTTGCATGTAGAATATAGTCCAAATGCAGATTCTACCGGGAAGTTTTCCTTCTAAATTGTCTTATTGTATTAGGCCTATCCTCTCATGAGATTTGTTCACAATGGGGCAATTTTGCAGAGGTCATGTCATCGTTGTAAAATGCACTGAAGAAGCTAAGGCGGATAAGGGTGTTCCTTCACCTGTACAAGCATGTGTGCACAGGCGCACGAGCACACATACATTTGCTGTTACACCCAGGACAAATCTGAGATTGAGTCACCATACAAATGTAGAAAAGAACACAACGACTAGGACTGCTGTGGATTTGGCTCATACATTACCAAACTTTGATACATCATTTGCAGTTGTCTGTCCCAACTTAAAAGATTCTCAACAATAGCCAAGTATACCCACATGGTATAGAAGCTGCCACAGTTGCACATGGATGTGGACAAGTCAATTGTGTGTCATCTTGTTAAGAAATTGCATTTCCTCCACAGGGGTCATGATTCACAAATCAAGCTTGCCCGTTTTCTCCCTGGAGCCATGTCCGTAAGCATCATAGAGCCAATTCTTAAAATTTCACAAGCTAGCTAGCAGGTTACTATTAGCCATTCTGCATAAGCAGTTGTTTTTATGTAAATTAGACTGTTAGGACAGCAACTATGATGTAAGTCAATAAAATTATTGGCTTTCACTTCTGCAAGAATCACGATTCTCTCTTTTGTAACTGTTGAATGAAATCGATGAATGAAAACTAGCGATGGAAAGGTTGCAATTCCCATGATAGCTACAAATTACAATTTTATAGTACAACTATTAAGTAGAATCAATTTTCTATAATCACATAGTCAAAAGAACTTGAAAAGATGGTTCTACTCAATAGTACCGAGATATCTTATTTTACCAGATGGAATATGCTGAAAATTTTGAGGGGATAAATGCACTGGATCTAGATGTAATGAAATTCGAGAGGGTGTTCAAATAGATCATCAAAGTCTTAGATGAGTCAAATAAAAGACAACATTTCTAGGATATTGGTGACAGGTGATATCATTATAACTCATTTGTGAAAAATTACTTAGAAGGCACTTGTCAAGCTGGCACGCATGTTTATTGTTTTCAAATCAAAGATATTATTAACATCAATCCTTTGTTTGGTTTTTCAATAAAACGTTTATGCTCTATTTAAAACATAGACCGAACATAAAATGTTCATGACCTCTGATGGATTTATTAAATTATCAAGAGTGCTAGTACATTAGCATTTTGGTCTAGGGAGAAATTATTCTCGAAGCCTAAGACTGCACTCTCCAGGCTGTTTTTAAGTGTAGAAATTAATCAAGCAGTTACCTTAATTCTGATCCATTGACATGTGATAGAAGTGTGGTGACACCGCTTTCTCCAACCTTAAGCAAGCCCTGCTATACACACGACCATAATATTTATATTTCATATGGACGCTTGGCAATTGTATAGAAAGTAGAAAGTAGAAAGAGGAAAAGATAAAAGAAAAGTTTGTTTCTATCGATATAATTGGAAGGAAGCATCTCTTTCATCATTCGATTGGGATGATAGAAGAACATGGAAGGAACAAAAATACAAGTTTTATTTTGCTAATTTCGTTTTAAACGGTATTTTAGACATTAATCCTCTTATTTTTATCTCAATTTTTATTCATTTTTACTCTTTTTGTTGCAGGGAAAGAAATTAAACCCACAAATAGGATTGTAAATGAATTGAATTGAGACAACAGTATGAGCTATAACTCAGTTCGAAATAATATTCAAAAAGCTCAAACTCAACTTGATCAAACTTGTTTTACATTGATTATTTAAAGAACTATTATTTTCAAATTATATTTTTGATTAACAATTTTTAATTAAATTAATATTAAAATATCAAACTTGATTTAAACTAAATTAATATTTAAGTTTAATTCGAGTTCACCATATAGTTAAACTGATTATAATAAAAATCGAATTTGATTTGATAAATTATTAAAGTAGTTTCGAACTTGAACATGAGCTTACTTGAATAACTACTCAAATAACTTGAGGCGGAAATGCATACTCATGTTTCTTTATTTCTGATAATTTCCACTCTCATCTAAATACCCAAATATAATATTTCCATCCACCTTCTATTTCATCTGTTTTCTACTGATTTCATGATTACGAGACGCACCAACCGTGCAGTGTTTCATCAGACCTTTAACAAGAAATGATTAACAAAAAGTTGAAACTAAACTTTACCTTCTCGGTATCGCACACGACGATTCCTCCATCCTTGGTCGCGGTGATTCCTAGCAGACTACCACTGTTAAACATGGTCCAATTTCGCCACAACCCGTCCTTGTCTAGTCTTTTGATCCAACCATCTCTAGTTGCAGTATAAAGGATACCATTTTCATCCACAGCAACATCCTCTGGTGCTTTCAGGAATCCTTCACCAAGTTTGGTTATACTCTACAAAACCAAATTACACTAAACAAAAAAACATAAAAAACTATTAATTCTTCTAACTATGTATGTTAAACCGTCATAAGATTATTACCTGCAACTTGTTGTTACTCGAAACGGGCGTCTTTGGCAATTCTAGCACGTCTGGAGATATTGGTGAAAAGAAAAATATTTGAAGTGTAACGGCTAGTAAACAAGCAAATATGAAGCTCGGAAAAGGTCGGAGACAGCGGCGTATTGTCACAGCGAAGTTGGCCATGGAGTAGGGAAGGAAGAGAGCTGTTTGATGAGGATTAAGTTGTTGACAAGGAAGAGCTTCAAAGTTCAGAAAGGAAAGTTCAAGGATAAGATGGTTATGACTTGCAGTCCACCGGGAAGGTGAATGGACCGAAATTAACATTTGACAGAGTAGAAGCCCACTCTGGAACGAAATTGCAGATGTCAGCCTGAAGATTGGAGATTCGAGATAATTCTTGAAGGAAGTGAAGACTAATTTTCCAAATTTGTCCAAATTCACTCATAGGAAACATCCTAGACGTAATAAATTCGCCAATATTATGGATGTTTTAAGTGCTTGAGTAAGAATTTAATTAAGTTTGTATATCCTAAGCCTTCGAGTAAGACTTTGATTAAGCTTTTTTTTTATTATTATTATTATCATCATCATCATCATTATTATTATTAAATTATAAGGTGATGAATAGCTACCTACCACTTTAATATCATAAGATAATAATTAATAATTTATTATTATAAATAAATCGTACAAAATTCATATAAAGTAGTAGGTCATAATATATGACATCCTTGTATTTGGATGGCAGTTAATAAGCTTATAAATTTCTTAAACTGCACATCCATTGGCATTTTTGCAAGAATTTTAGATCTTCCAATCCGGGTAATCAAACCCAATACCCCATCCTAGTCATTGGGAGGGTCCTTAGGGTAGCCTTGATTCACCTAGAGCACTCCGGTCGAGTTCGCGCAGTGCGTTGCCCGGAATCGACACCGGTGAGGCCATAAAACTCTTCATCACTTGTTCAATCCGGCTGTCAGGATCCTGATTTGAGCGTGTAATTTTATGGACTGTCCAAAGCAAAATTCATGAACAATTTCCTGGCGTTGGAGTCCTTGAGTAGGCATTTTTATTCCTAGCCACTAACATGATTCTGTAATCTGTAGAAATTTATGTTCAATGGCCAGCATTCTGTACTGATAGCGTGTGGAATATTATTAGTTTGAACTTTGATAAGCAGGAGTCAAAATTGTATCGCAAATCATCATAGAACCAGTTTGACTTCATCACCATCCATATGAAATCGTAAGGTCACTGGAAATTAAAAATAAATAAATTTACAAAAATAAGGACAATCATAATGCTAGATAATTACAAAACTTAGAAAATATTTACGGCCTACCCGGACTACTAAGAAAGTAAAAGAAAAACCGAAAACTACAGAAATAAAAGACCACAATAGGAAAATGTCAGAGAAAAAACCATGAAAAATCTCTTGTTTTCCTCTAGCCATTTTTTTCCTTGTAATATTCTTGCGATTCTCCTCTGTTTTGTAACTCTACTTTATTTTACATAACAATCTACATAGGTTGTAAAAAAGAAGGAAAAAAAATATTTTTAATAGTATAATTTCGAGTTAAACTAACAGTTTTTCGATAGCTTATAATACAAGCTTTCCAATAACTATAGTTTGCTATCACATGATGTCAAATTTGTAAGTTAGGGAATTACAAAGTTTGAAATACAATTTTGGTATAGGAAATATATCAAGAGATTATTGTAACATCCTAAAACCCAAGTACGCTATAGCCTGCCACATGTCCTTAGTACTAGAAGACACGCAAAGGTTTAATTGCTACAATTATCCAAACATTATTTTTCAATTATTCAATATAATAAATAATCCTCTTAAATTAATACATCGAAAGCATTCATAAACTCTAACAATACCATAATTTTTGAAAGAAATATATATCTTCCCAAACATAATTCTTGTTCAATTTTCTCAATTTAAATACAACAGAAGCCTTTAACAAGTTAAATAACATGATAATCTAAATCACAATTATAATTTTTTTTTCCATATTCTCCTTTCTTCTCATCGGAATCCTACTCGTCATAATACACACACTCCACATTCTCCTTTGTATCCTAATTCTTTTCTACTAGGGTTTCATCATACCTTACAATATTTCATGTAACATCTGTAACTAAAAAAAAAAAAAAATTCTCACAAGGAGTGAGCTAATGCCCAATATAGTGCATACCTACACACACACGCATGCCATGCCAAAATCAATAACACATGCAACATGCATCATAATATTCATACACGATTTTATTTATCTTTCACAATCTTTAAACGATACACAATCACATCATAAACACCATCACACATAACATTCATAAATATCTTTTCACGATCTATCTATCTATATATATATATATGACAAAGATATACTTCTTTGTCCATGAGTCTATTACCACACATAATAATAATATATATATGACAATGGGTATACCCTACTGTCCATGAGCCTATGAATCCTCATGCATTAACCTTCTACAACCAGACATAATATATATATATGATAGTAGGTACTCCCCACTGTCCATGAGTTCATATGCTACAACATTTTAAAATACATATCACAACCTTTTACATCACAACATTTCACTTCATAACCTTCCACATATAACCTTCCATGTAAAACCCAAATCATTTCGGTACACGACTTCACTAGGGATAACGTCACTTACGGATCATTGGGGTGTCACCTTAAGAACACCGACCCACCCTCAGTTTCTTGGACCCAGCAATTCACAATCACATACACACAATCAGGTTCATTCATAATATTATTAAACCCATATACAAAAATCCAATTTATCAAGCACAGGTAACAAACATGATATACAAGTACCTAAATCATAATACTTGATCCTTTACACTTCTTATAGCCTTACAAATCCTCAAAACCTATACACAATCCCAA
Organism: Laguncularia racemosa; assembly: GCA_037954665.1. Taxonomy (NCBI): domain Eukaryota; kingdom Viridiplantae; phylum Streptophyta; class Magnoliopsida; order Myrtales; family Combretaceae; genus Laguncularia; species Laguncularia racemosa. Next base: position 1,120,468 of record JBBMOL010000087.1, read on the forward strand.
GTACATGCTTTTAAAATTTAATTTCAATGAAATAAAATGAAATGGGAAACTTTTCAACTCAACATGGCCATGTTGGAGGTTGTGTTGGTGAACACAGGGTAGTACATGGTCATGCCAAAGGCCGTGTACATTTCTGTGACTCTTTGAACTCAACATGGAAAAATATGGTCATGTTGAGGGATCGTGTATTTTTTTTTTAACAAGGTCACAACACAGTCGTGTTGGGAGGTCGTGTATTTCTCGATTCACTTTGGGTCTTCAACAAGGTTCAAACATGGTTGTGTTAGGAGGCTATGTATGTCTTGGTACACTTTAGGTTCTTAACACGGTCGCAACACAGTTGTGTTGAGGGGCCATGTATCTCTATGTTCACTATGAGTACACTTTCTAAATCTCGAAATTCCTAAACTTTTCTAACCCTAACCAAATCTTTAATGATCTTAATCCTCATTATGCATTATTCTCCCACAGAAATTGTTAATTCTATTATATCAAAATGAATTATGGTACTTACTTGTTACAAAATGCGATCTAGCCTCTCAGATTGGTCATTCTTATGCACTTATCTCCTTGTTCCTGACTCAAATCTTAATTATACATCATAAAAAATCTTTAGTTCATACCTATACAACTATATACATGTAACAATAAACTTAAATTCTTATCAAATTGAAATTGGTTTGTCTCTAATGTTCTTCAATTAGACTTCCTTTAGATTATACTATAGGTTCCAAAAGGGTCTCTTTGGCATGTAAATTGGGTTCTGGATTGAAAAGTGCAAAAAAGAATTAACCTTAGGAAAAAGGAAGCTTATATACCTCGATTGCGAAATGACCATCTTATCCCCAACCATAAATCTTATTTCCCATATTATCCTTAATAGATTTTATTATTGTTAATCACACAGACATATATATAAAATATTACATAGGTATTTACATTCTCCCCCTTTACAAGAATTTTTGTCCTCGAAAATTAGCTAGATCACTTAAGAGTTCCAGGTATCTTTTTCTCATCTCTTGTTTTAGTTTCCAAGTTGCTTCTCTTTCAATTTTATTGTTCCATTGCACCTTAAGATACTTGATAACCCGTCTTATCAAAATTTTCTCTTTAGTATCTACAATTCTAACAGGTCTCTCTACTGTTGTGAGATTTCGTTGCACTTGTAGAGGTTCTAGTGTAGTGATTTGATCTAGGTTGGGTACATATTTCCTTAGCATGGAAATGTAAAATATATTGTGTATGCCACTGGTCCAATCCTCTCAAGAATTTCAAAGGGTCTTATATATTTAGGATTTAATTTCCTTCTTAATCCAAACCTTGTCACTCCCTTCGTAGGTGAGATCTTCAATAACACATGATCTCCCACTTAAAACTCCAATGAGTGTCTCCTCTTGTTTACATAAGACTTTTGGCGACTTTGAGCTGACTACATTCTTTGCCTGATCAACTTCATTTTGTTTATTGCATCTTGTACTGAATCAAGTCCTAATATTTATTTCTCACCTACCTCATCCCAATGTAACAGCGATCGGGACTTTCTTTTGTGCAACGCCTCATATGGTGTCGTTCGAATAGTAGCTTGATAACTATTGTTGTAGGAGAACTCCACTAAAGGTAAATGTTCATCCCAATTTACACCAAGGTCTAATGCATACGTCCTCAACATATCCTCCAATATCTAAGTCATTCACTCTGATTGACCATCCGTCTGTAGGTGAAAAACCATACTAAATTATAGTTTTATCCCTAAAGCTCTGTGCAGACTATTCCAAAACCTCTCCACAAATCTCATATCTTTGTCTAACACTATGGAGATCGGTATCCCATGCAACCTTACAATTTCTTTGATGCAAATTTATGCTAGCTTCTCTAGTTTATACCCAATACCTATTGGTATGAAGTGTGCCAATTTTGTAAGCCGATCTGCAATTACCCATACTGTGTCCAATTTAATCACTGATCGGGGTAGTGCTATGACAAAGTCTATAGTCATATGTTCTCATTTCCACTCTGGTGTAGGTAAAGGTTGTAACATGCTAGTAGGTCTTTGACGTTCTACCTTGATTTGTTGGCAGGTCATACACTTAGATACATAATCAGCCACTTTTCTCTTCATATTCCTCCACCAATAATGGTTCTTCGGGTCTTTATACATCTTGATACTTCCAGGGTGTATAGAGTACCCAAAATAGTGTGCCTTTTTCAATATCTCTTTCTTCAGTTCATCTATACTTGGCACACATAGCCTGCGACCATACCTCAACATCCCCTTTACGTCTTCATTGAACTCTATAGCTTTTCCCTCTTCCATTCTTTTCTTTATTTCTTGTATCCTCACATCTTCAACTTGTGCAACTTTTATTCTATCAATTTATACTAGCTGTATTTGTAAATTGGTAAGTCTAGCTCCAACTTCCTAGGTAACAACCTCCAAGTCTAGTTTCTGCATATCTTCCAATATTCTCTTTTAGGTTGTGATGATCATTGCTAGATTGCCATGCTTCTTTCTACTAAGCGCATTAGCAACTACGTTTGCCTCTTTGGGAGGATAATGGATGTCTAAGTCATAGTCTTTTATTAATTCTAGCAAGTGTCTTTGCCTCATATTTAACTCTTTCTAGGTAAATAAGTACTTAAGGCTTTTGTGATTTGTGAATATTCTGCACTTCTCCCAATACAAGTAATGTCTCCATAACTTAAGTGCAAATACTACGGCTACTAATTCCAGATCATGTGTTAGGTAATTTTTCTCATAAAGCTTTAATTGCCTAGATGCGTAAGCAATTAGCCTAACATTCTGTATCAACACACATCTGGGCCCTTATATAGAGGCATCACTATACACTACAAATTCTTCACCATTGACTGGTAGTGCAAGTACAGTTGTAAAAGTCAATCTCTCCTTCAATGTCATGAAGCTTGCTTCACATCAGTCATCCTATATAAACTTGACTCATTTTTAAGTTAACTTGGTTAAAGGGGTTACCGGTTTGGAGAATTCTTCCACAAATCTTTTGTAGTATCCTACTAACCCCAAGAAGCTTCTAATTTCTGTTATGGTCTTTGGCCTGGGCCAATCATTTACAACTCTTATCTTCTCAAGATCTACAAATAATCAATCCTAACTAATCACATGTCCTAAAAAGGTGACTTGCTTAAGTCAAAACTCACACTTCTTAAACTTAGCATACAACTTTTCTACCTGTACTTTGCTCAATGCTACCCTCAAGTGCTGCTCGTGATCTTCTTCATTTTTTGAGTATATTAAAATGTCATTTATGAACACGATGACAAACTTGTCCAAGTATTCCTTGAATATGAAATTCATTAAATCCATGAAAGCCGTTGGTGTATTTGTGAGTCTAAAAGGCATTACTTGGAACTTATAATGCCCATATCTAGTTTTGAAAGCGGTCTTTTGGATATCCTCTTCCTTGATCCTCAATTGATGGTACCCAAATCTCAAGTCTATTTTTGAGAGGACTTGAACTCCTTATAACTAATCAAATAAGTCGTCAATTCTTAGGAGAAGGTATTTATTTCTAATTGTAACACTATTCAACTCTCGGCAATCTATACATAACCGCATGCTGTTGTCTTTCTTCTCTACAAATAATGCTGGTGCACCCCAAGGTGAGATACTTGGTTTGATAAACTTCTTATCCAACAGCTCTTGTATTTGGTCCTTCGGTTCTTTCAATTTTGTGGGTGCTATACGATATGGAGCTTTTGATATGGGAGCTATACCAAACACTATATCTATGCTGAATTCAATCTCCCTTACAGGAGGTAAACTGGGTAGGTAATCCGAAAATACTCTAGTAAATTCCTTCACTACCTTTACTCTCTCAATTTCCATCACCTTTTTAGCTTCAACTACTACTGATGCCATCATACTTTTACCCCATAGTTCATAAGTTGGCAATCTTATTGGTCTATAAGTTTCTAATTTAAACTTAAATTGTTCTCCTTCTAACGTATTGAAATGGATGGTCATATCATGACAATCTATTGTTGCATGATGTCTAATTAACCAATCCATTCCTAAAATTACATCAAAATCGGTCATGTCTAACACCAGAAGATCTACAAACAATATTTTACGCTACACTTCTATATAGATCTTTCTACATATTTGGTTCAATCCCCTACCCACACCTATAGGAGTACTCAAGCTCAATACATCATTCGGTACTTCTTTACATATATTATATTTACTTCTAAATGCATCAAATATACATAAATGTGATGTACTAGTGTTAGACACCGCGTATGCTTCAGCAAAATTCACTAATAGTGTACCTACTAAGGTTTTTATATTTGGAGTGTCCTGTCTCTATAGTGCAAACACTAGTGCTGGTGCCCTTTGCCCTGGCCCTACTTGTTGAGGTTTGCCATTATTAGTCTCAGTCTGGTTTCTTACTGCCGGTGCTGGCTGTACATTTTGTTTTCTATTTTTTGGGCAATCTACCATCCTATGAACCCTCTGTTTGTAGAAGAAGCAAAATGTTAATGGGATTGACCTCTCCCAATAGGTTTTGTAGTTGTGTCCCGTCTTCCTACATGAAAAATAGACACCCTTTGGCCATTTGCATTCGTTTAGCTTGTGTAGTACGTAACATCTTCTACACTTGTTACTCTATCCCACATATAAGGTTTTCGCTTAGGAGGAAGGTGCTGCTATAACCACAAATCTAGTCTACACTGTGTGAAGTCCTTTGCCCTTATCTTAAGTTATAATATTCTAAATGGGTCTTTTCCTCAATACCACTCTTATTCCCAAGGTTCTCATCCTGTTTGTTCTCTTATGACTTTGTTCTAAAAGTTTTGCTTTGTTTACAACTTTCAAGTAGGTTTTCAATTGGAAGGCAACTACCTCATGATACAATGTGGGCTCCAATCTTAACACAAATTGATGTGCCATGGACTTCTCATTAGCTTTGAATGTAGGTGGCATGAACTTCATTAGACGATTGAGTTTCGTCTCATATTCATATACTGATCTCTTTCCCTTACAGTAATTATAATATGATGCTTGCATTTGGTCCCTAATGGTGGTTAGGCAATACTGCTCATGCAACATCTCTTTAAACCTATCCTAAGTGATTACTCCCATTGTGAGTTAGGAAATGCTCGACTACCATTCAAAAGCTGAGCCTCTCAGTAGATACACTGCATATTTCACTTTCTTATCTTCAGGTGTCCTTAGTGCTTCAAAAGTCTTTTTCTAGTTCATTGATCCACTGTTCAGCATCTAATAGATTGTCAACCTTAGGCCTAAATTTCCTAACCATTCTAACAAAACAATCCATACCCATTTCTCCAGTTGGCCTCTCTCTAATCTCTCCCATCATCTAGGCTTGTCTCATGTTTAGCACTTGCATGTCTTGTATCTGTTGCTGTTGTTGTGCCATTACACTTGCCTAGAGTACTGATAGTCTCTAGCATTTGTGTAACATTCACCTCATTCCCTCTGTGTCCTTGATGAGGAGCTCTAGGGGGCATTCTACTATCAAGAGCATCACCTCTAGCTCCTAAGGATGATCTTGGTCCTGAAATTCTCCTAGGCATTTTACAAAACAAAATACAATAGTGAGGAATGATATAGGAATATATATACATTCCTTAGAGTATGAAAAATTTAAACATGAAATTTTCAATATTACTAAAGGAGTTCACAAATCAGTAATATTAATCTCATTTTCTAACCACTTTCGATATATATCTTTATCCGACAAACCTAATACCTAATTTATCTAAAGATCATGACTTACTTTCTATTGTTTGGACTTATACTATTGGTCCTCACTAAATTCTAAAAATCATTAAACCTATGCAATTTATAAATTCATCAACCTAAGCTCTGAAGATCACAAACCTACATTCTTTTGGTTAAAGCTTAAGCTTCTAAGGATCATTAACTTATGCTCTAATACCACCTAGACTGTAACACCCCAAAACCCGAGTATGCTATGACTCGCCACGCGTCCTCAATACTAGAAGACATGCAAAGGCTCAATTGCTACAATCATCTAAACATTATTTTTCAATTATTCAATATAATAAAGGAACATCTTAAATTACTACAACAGAAGCATTTATAAACTCCAACAATACTAGAATTTTTGCAAGAAATGTATATCCTCCTAAACAAAATTCCCATTCAATTTCCTCTATTTAAGTACAATGGAAGCCTTTAACAATTTAAATAACATGATAATCTAAATCACAATTACAATTTTTTTCCATACCCTCCTTTCTTCTCATTGGAATCTTACTAGTCATAATACACGTACTCCACATTCTCCTCTGTATCCTGATTCGTTTCTACTAGGGTTTTATCATACCTTACAATCTCTCATGTAGCATCTGCAAATAAAAAAAAAATTCCATAAGGGGTGAGCTAATGCCCAATATAGTGCATACTTATACACACATACGCATGCCATGCCAGAAACAATAACACATGCAAGATGCATCATAATATTCATATACAATTTTATTTATTTTTCCCAATCTTTAACCAATACGCAATCACATCATAAACATCATCACACATAACATTCCTAAACATCCATTTACAATCCATCCATATATATATATAACAAAGATATACCTTTTTATCCATGAGTCTATTATCACACGTAATAATAATATATATATAACAGTGGGTACACCCTACTGTCCATGAGTCCATGAGTCCTCACATATCAACCTTCCACAACCCTACATAATAATATATATATGATAGTGAGTACTTCCCACTGTCCATAGGTCCATGAGTCCATACACTACAACATTTCACAATATACGTCACAACCTTCCACATCACAACATTTTATATCACAACCTTCCACATAAGACTCGGATTATTTTAGTACACGACTCCACTAGGGACAACGTCACATACCGATTATCGGGGTGCCACCCTAAGAACACTAACCCACACTCGGTTTCTTGGACCTGACAATTCACAATCACATGCACACACAGTTGGGTTTATTTATAATATTATTAAACCCACACACAAAAATCAAATTTATCAAGCACAAGTAATAAACATGGTATACACATACTTGAATTGTAATACTTGATCCTTCACACTTCTTATAGCCTTACAAATCCTCCAAACCCATACACAATCCCAAGGACATGCTTTTACAATCCAACACGGCCATGTTGGAGGTAGTATTGGTGAACACAAGGTAGTATATGGTTGTGCCAAAGGCCTTGTACATTTTTGTGACTCTTTGAACTCAATATGGCAAAACACGCTCATGTTGAGGGACTGTTTATTTATTTTTTAACATTGTCATGTTGGGAGACCGTATATCTCTCTATTCACTTTAAGTCTTCAACATGGTTCCAATACGGTCACATTGAGAGGTCGTGTATCTCTCAGTTCACTTTGGGTCTTTAACACAGTTCTAACACGATCATATTAGGAGGCCGTTTATCTCTCGGTACACTTTATGTTCTTAACATGGTTGTATTGAAGGGCCGTGTATCTTTATGTTCACTACGAGCACACTTTCTAAATCTTGAAATTTGTAAACTTTTCTAACCTTAACCAAATCTTTAACGATCCTAATCCTCATTATGCATTATTTTCCCATAGAAATTGTTAATTCTATTATATTGAAATGAATTATGGTACTTACTTGTTACAGAATGCAATCTAGCCTCTCGGATTAGCCATTCTTATGCACTTATCTCCCTGTTCTTGACTTAAATCATAATTATAAATCATCAAAAATCTTCAGTTCATACCTCTACACCTATGTACATGTAACAATAGACTTAAATTCTTATTGGATTGAAATTGGCTTGTCTCTAATGCTCTTCAATTAGACTTCCTTTAGATTAAACTGTGGGCTTAGAGAGGGTCTCTTTGGCATGTAAATTGGGTTTTGGATTGAAAAGTGCATAAAAGAATTAACCTTAAGTAAAAGAAAGCTTATATACCTCGATTACGAAATGACCATTTTGTCCCTAGCCATAAATCTTATTTCCCATATTATCCTTGGCAAATTTTATTATTGTTAATTACACACACACACACACACACACACACACATATATAATATCACTCGTGTATTTACAATTACACTATATGGACTTGTATTATTTGCTGAGTTAAAAAATTTACATTCTGAGGACATGTGGCATTCGATTTGTAAGTTATGACACTTTCAAAATTTTACTCAGTTTGGATAGTTTAAGGACATCAACTAGATTTCATTTTTAAATATAAGTGTGTGTCATGAGCTTTCAAGCTATGAAATTTGCTATAATTGAGACATTGCTTGCAAAAGTTTTGCACAATTGAAATTTCAAGTATGAGAATAATTTTCTTTTAATATTGAAATGAATTTATTAATTAATAAAAATAAAATTTTATTTTTATTACAAATTAACAATTGGTCAAACACTGAAATGTAATAAATACTAAAATATAAAAAAAAATGTAGCAATCATTCACTTCCCACCTAATAGTTAGAAATATCAAAATGAAATTTAAACTAAAGTATAAACATTAAAAATATAAAAAAAATCAAAATTTAGACATCAAATTACTAAATGATTTTAAGAATACAGATACCTTTGATGTTTTTATCCAATAGCACCAAGGCTAAACCTAAACACCTCTACTGGTGAATTTTTTTGTTGTCTTTGAGAAAAATATGAGTGGTGATTAAAGTTATTTGAATATGATTGAGTAAATTACCTAGACCTCTAAAGGGATATCCTAAATGAACCCAAAAGAAATTTCAAAAACTCAAGCCAAAGAAGTATTCTATATTTTGTTACAAGTGATGAATGTAGGACTAAAGTTTTTATCTTAAAGCAACTGGCTGTAAAACATATCACTATTCTTTATCTACCTAAATACATCTAGCAATGTCCATATTACACATAGTACCAATCAAATGTAACAAAATCGGTTGGAGTGAGTCTTCAGAGCATTGTTTTTGGTACATTTACCATTGCTACATATGTTAGAGAAAATTTAGCAAGTGACTTCACATGATCTGTTTGGAAAGGAATTTTGGAAGGAAGGTTTGGTATCACCCATTACTACTTCCTTGAAAAAGGTGGTTTAGTCGGCTGACAAGTTTGAAGATTTAGGATTAACTAAAAAAAAAAAAAAAGGAGAACCAGATGTGCTACCCTAAGTCTACAAGATAGCAATATGAATTGTTAGGTCCATTTGGAAGCTCTAGGAAGATAATTGTCACAATGGATTGATGTTAGAAAGTGTTGAGACTTTCCATTTAGCACTTCTTGTTAAGAGGCATTTGCATTCCTTCTATTGATGTAATAATTAGGTTTAATAATAATAAAATACTTGATTTTATAGATAAGGGTGTTTCTAGTAAAATTAATTTAGGGAGCAAGGGAATTTTTAGAAGTACATTTTTTTTTTTAATCTTTGCCTAATATTACATATATTCCTCATCCTCATTGAGAGTTTACAACATTATTCCATAATCGAATCCCTACCATCTTTTGCCTCTATATGTGCAAGATCAAGATTTAAAGCAAGGATAAGTAATCTAACACATATTCCAGGTCAAACACAGATTTAGCAATAAAGTTTAACACTATCATGCCTAAAAATCCATTACCAATAGGGTTTTTGAGTCAAAGTGGGAGAAAATGAAGTTTATAGTGCTCAAATGTAATCTTCGTTGGTAATTCTGGATTTTAGTGTGTTGTGTGCACACAATAGTATAGATTTCTAACTTCGTATGTGTGTAACAGTTTGTTTTGGTTAAAATTTGCAAAGGGGTGCAATCATATGAAAAATTGTTGTAAGGATTAATTGGAGAGTAAGTTTGACTCATTTATTAATTATGATTTATTCAAATGGTGGGAGTTTAAGATGAGAAGCATTAATGATATAAAACAATGAGAATTTGGTGTTGAATGAAGTATAAGGGTATGAATTTTGGATTTTGCCTTTGTAGAGGGTTGAATTTTGCAAAAGGGCAATTAACATCCAAACGCTAGCCTAGTAAAAATTGTACATATGCAATTTTGTAGTTAACATCTGGATGCTATCAAGACTAGCATCTTGATGCTAGCATATGAAATTTTTTAAGTTGAGATCACTTGCTAGTATGTAGACGCTAGCAATATTATGATTCGAACGCCAATTTTAGATCAATATTTCTTCAAATTTTTTTTTTTTCCTCTATTACTATCATATGTTTATTTATATTTACAACTAAGTACTAACTTTTATGATGGTTTTAATTACCTAAATCATTTATATTATTAACAAATCAATCTTGTTATATTTTAGTTAATATTTTTAGCTATTACACTTTTATTTATAAAAATCTTCCTAAAACCATCCCAAAACTTAAGTATATTAAATAAAGCATTAAGACCAATACTCAAAAGTTGAGCCAAGAAACCAAATGATAGATCAAAGAGTAGTTTAGAGGGTGATGTGTAACAGAATTAAGTACTATAACTTTAGACAATTGTTAAGCTTATCAATTATGATTAATTATCAAGACTTAGAAATAGAGAGACTCTTAATACTATATGAGGCTATCATTCTAGGCACGTATTTACTATATTTGCTAGTTGTGCTTTTTAGGCTAGAATTCAATGAACTTAACAACTATTTGGCTAATTAATGAATGTTTTTTATATGTGGTTGGGTTTAAGGGACCAACAATACCAATGATCTTAGAGTGACACCATGATGATCAATATATAGTATTGTCCCTATGTGGAGTTATACGTTAAAATGATCTTGATAGATTTAAGTTGACTCACGGGTGTTGGGGAGTATGTAGCACCATATATGTCTATATTATATATGTGTGTGATTAGAGTCTTATATTTCCTTCAGTCTTGGGATGCCGAGACTATATTGTGTGTGAGATTTAATAGCAAGATAATTAAATGGTCATTGTGAATTGCATGTCTTGCATTTATGTATGTGTTTGTGATATGTTAGACATGCATGCGTAGATGTGGTATTCACATATGGGGCTTAGCTCACCCCTTGTAGGAATCCTTTTTTAATCGTAGTAACTATAGATGTGTTGGTAGTATGCGATGATATGAGTGTGGACCTTTACTAAGATTTGGGAGCCGATATTGAGTATATTTACTATTATGATGATTAGTTATTGTGAAAGATGAATCATAAAAAATGTTTATTTCTGTTCTAGTTTGGATGTAGATGTTGTAGAGATAGGACTCTGATTATGGATGTAGGTTATATGTTGACCTATGAGAATTGACTCTTGTACTTTAAATTATGTAGAGGTTGTTAGAGTATATTGCATATTTTGTTATGTTGATGTAGAGTGAGGCTCACTAGAGCCACTCATGGTTATATATTGGTGTTTCTATAAATGTTGTTCTTGTAGATGTTACACAGTTGTGAATTTTTTGTTGTTTCTCAACCTTTACATGTTATCACCAAGTGCTGACACATGGTGGGTTGTGACATCCTGGTTTTCAGGGTGTTATAGTTAATGTGATAGACAACCGTGAGCTTCATTAGTACTCACTAAAGTTGTGCGCTTATTATGTCTATTTTTTCGTTCTTCTTCTTTGTATTGTATTATGGACACTTCTTGGAGAGCCTATTATTTATTTTTTATTAGTAATAATAACATTAAAATTTTTTATTCTAATATGTTAGCAAAATATTCAAAACACGATAATTGGAGCTAAATATAAGGACCGGAATTTGCTCACTTAAAAAAAATGATATAGTCCAATAATAAAAGTTAGGATGAAACATAGTAACATTCTTAGATTAAAATCATAAAGACTTACTGAATTAATACTATTCATAAAACGGTACTATATCAAATCAAGATCTGAAATAAGCCATAGTCAATTGCAAGTTGTGATTCTTTTATATTTCAATTTGACTCATGGTTTAATTTGAAGAGAATCTAAAAGGTTTGTGGTTTGATTCTAGCAGTTAAACTAAATTGAACCACTTCTTCTTTATTTTCAATTACCTTTTATATGATCTTTTATATGTATTATATATATGTATGACGTAATAATAAATGTATTGAATTGTTCGTTTTGTTTATATAAAGTGTTTAAATATTTGAAATGAAACAAGAAAAATGATTGAAGTCAAACACTTAAAGTTAGATGGGAAGCTTAGAAGTTAAATAAGATATGAGACCATTCTTCATGGATTATATAAGCTATACTATTTTATTTGTGGATTAGAACTTTATCTTACAATTTTTTGTGGCAATTAAAGCCTTCTCATTTTTAATTTTGTAATAGACTATTGGGTATTGTGGGTTAACATCATATTAGGCAACTAAGAGCAATGGAGCCAGTTCTTTATATTTTATCATTTTTCAATGTATACTCTACTGAACTTGTGTAATGTTGATAATCTAGTAAGGCATTTTCATGATAAATTTGAGTAACAAGTTGAACTTGTTTAAGAGGAATTATTATCCATAATTCATTTGTTTTGATATATATATATATACACGTATGTATGTATGTATGTATGTGAAATTATAATTTAGTAGTTAAATTTATTTGAATTAAAATCCTATATTTAAATGCATAAGTATAATTTATAGTGATAGATTTATATTGTTTACAGTAAAATGTGATAAGAGTTGTTTCTAAAAGCAATTCGAGCTCAATTGGATCACATTTGAAGTGACTCAATTAAAACCCTAAACTGTTAAAAGTGATTTGATTCACTAGAGGTTCAAATAGAACTACATTAGATACAATTTGGTTTAGATCAGTTTATGAATTAAACTAAATTGAATAATGAACACCTCCACCTTGAATATGGAAAATGCAATGCTTAATACTATCAAAGTCGTGGGTTTTGATTAAGATAATATATTTAAAGTTGAATCGCAAATACCTCTTATATTTGGCATTTATTTCCCAATTCTTTAAAACAAGTGCTTTTAGACTCAATATCGTTTTGCTCTTGGATAATGTAATAAAAAAAAATCTAACATAAAAAAGCTTAAAATATAAACATGAGATAAAATAAATGAGCTCCTATTTGTTTAGTTTTAAGCTTTTCAATAATTTATTACATTATTGTTATTTTTTATTTGTAAAATGTCATAGTGGAATCCAACAGAATGTTCAAGACATCTATAATCAAATAGTGTCAACACCAATTTCCTAATGAAATAGATCGAGTTCAAATTCTCATCCTCCTCTAATTATAACACATAGCAGTTAGCTTAAAAAATACAAAAGAGAGAGAGAGAGAGGGAAGAAGAAGAATCTAACATAATGTTTTTAAAACTTAGGAATCTAAAAATTCAATTTCGAAGATGGGGATCTAAGCGTATATAAAACAAATATAACAAGATACATTTGCAATTTACCCTTTATTTTAATTAAAATTAGGTAGATAAAGTGGGCCCTACAACTTTAATATTGTGCATAGGGTAACATTTTTTACATTCAGGATGTTAGGGAATCTACTAAAATAATGAAATTTAAAAAAAAATTCACAAAATAAGGTATTCAGAGAAGTTATTCCAAAAATAGGTTGTGAAGTCACAGACTTAGAATGTACCTTTAGTACAATTCAATAATTTTCTTTTTTTTTTTATAAATTTTAAATCAATATTTATAATTTTTAAAATTATGATTTTTTTCTTGCTAATTGTATTTGAACTTTTAATTTATTTAAAAAATAATAATTTGAGAAAACTTATCATTGGAATTTTTTTATGAAAAGTCATGCAAAGAAAATCATAAATAAATTTTGTAAAAAGAATTATAAAAACATCTTAGAAACAATTGTTAAAAAAATATGAAAACATAGATACAAAAACAGGGAAAAAATAATTTATTAGACAATGTTAATAAGTTTATCAATTTTAAATAGGAATTTACATCAATCACAAATTTTGAGGAAATATTTACATATCAAATAAATAAGAAAAAAATAGTATCCTATTCCCTATTATTCATTCTCTTAGTAAACTGTCTTGCCAGTCAGGAAAATGCATTTGTGGGCTTTCTTGATGGCCTTGAATGTGAAGTAGAAGGAGCTTGTGACTCATGTGCTAAATGGTGTTAGGGGGCATCATCAAAATTATGGGGAGGCACTAGACTCCAATTTGTAGCATGCTATGAAGATTCACCCTGATACATTGGTTGTATATTGAAGCATCTCTTCCACCAAGTAGCTAGTATAAGAACATGACCACTGGTAGAATGACGATAAGGTGTAACGTATGTGCTAGGCATTGGGGCCGAGTTATCGTCCATCGCATTGGCATCCGATGGGAATTTTTGGTCTTGTACTAGATATTCTTCTACCTTAGCCTAGTTTTGGGGTTGTTTATGTCTCGCAGTCTTACGACATGCAAGAATTGGCTGCTATTGTTGGCACATGTCGGTAGGTTATGCTTTTGCCTCAACCTTGGCACCATGATCCTGGTGAGCTTGTGGGTATAGCATTACCTCCCCCCATGGTCATGTATAAACTCAAAACCAGCTAGGGCAACAATCGTATCATGATTTGAAGATAGGTGGATTTGTCTTAATGTATCAATGTGCATGTTACAATGAACCATAAATTGAATAAGTATCAGATACGTAATGAATCACCTAGCTAGTGTTGATGTTATACTTACCAGATGTCCCAAAATTGCTTCTTTACATCCTATATATTGATGATTGATAGATCTATACCACCTCTTGTATCATTGTTGCATGCCATAAGGCCCTCCATGTATACCAACCGAGCCAGACACTTGTCCCATAAAGATATGTATGATGTATGTTGTACCGGCCTATCTATATCAACCTTCCTACATAAGTCGATCTGATGGAGCTCTGGCTATATGTTTACATCCTATGGAATATGTTGAAAACCCCCAAAATGCCTAGCAACATAATCGAGGAAATGCCACTTGATTATGTGGAAACATACGAGTGGAATTTGAGTATTCTAAATGTATATACTTGCTCTATAGAAGGGTAGTAGGATGTGAATCAAATTGTCAGCATATGACACTCACTCGAACTAATGGGTCGTAAGTAAGATTTAGGGTTAATGATGCACATGATGAAATGAAAAAGTGAAAAATAGTTGAGGAAATACTTACTCATCATTTTGCCTATCGAGAGCACCCCGATAAGCCCCAACAACATGGGTTAGGTGATATTATGTATTCAGCCTTGTCTTCCAATGTGCAACTAATGGAGCTCCAACCTTTATAATAAGTTCGCGTTGACTCATAGGCACTATATGTGGGAATCTATCCTATGCCCGAATCTATAAGAGTATGACTACTCCTCTAATCTTGTAAGTCGATGTGGTAGATGCGATACATAACTGGTGATACAACCAAGCTAAACATGCAGACCTCAGTTATATGTCTCTATCACATCTAGATGCTATATATAAGGGAGTTGGATTTATCAACAAAGATAAATTTGCCAAGCAGCTGTAAGATATACGCTCTGGCCTCACCTTGAGCAGCCTCTCACATGTGGCAATCCAATCTAGGGAACTACTCTTTATCACTGCTTGACCATTGATTAGCAGGCTTATCTGAACCTTAACATTTTGTAGGGTAATTGTGAACTCCCTAGTTGGCATGTGAAATGTACACATCTCTAACCTTTACCGCTCAACTAGGGTAGTTGTTATATGCCAATCTAATTGTATGAAGGGCAAGCGGCTTATACCTTGGAATCCTACTAACTATAGGAATGACTCCATTCGAGGATCTACAAGGATAATGTTCTTCGCATGCTGCCATGCTTAATCCTAAAAGTTAAGAAGTGAAATGTTGTACTATTAGCAATGGAACATAAAGTGATCAACAAGTTATATGTTGTTTACCTTTCCATCCCAGATGGCTTGTGAATGATGTCCCTCTTACTGTGTCAAAACGGATCGATCCAAGGTTTCAAGCTTCATCTAATTTGTACAATAAAAACAAAACATGTTAGCATTAAATAACAAAATAATTTTATGATAGTTTAAATAATAAACCAAAATATATCATTTAAAATTAATATGAAATTTTCAAAAATTATTTTTTAATGATTAATTAATAAAAAATAATTTTATAGCAATTTAAATAATAAACCAAGCTATTATATTTATAATTAATATGAAATTTTTACTAATTAATTTTTCAATGATTAATTAATAACAAACAATTTAAATAATAAACCAACATACATCATTTAAAATTAATATGAAAATTTCAAAAATCACTTTTTTAACAATTAATTAATAACAAAATAATTTTATGACAAAATTTATATAAATCATGTTTAACACACTATAAACTAACAACAAATATTGGTAATTTATTAAAAATAGAAGATTATGAAGAATTATAGCTACTGTTTTAAAAGAATAAAATTTAATATTAGCATTTTTATTAATATGTATTTTTTAAAATTAATTTTTTAACAATTATTTAATTATAACAATTTTTTGAAACAATTTAAATAATAAACTAAAATTTTACACTAAAAAATAATATGTAATTTTTAGTGCATATAATGTTGATCTTCTTCACATGTTACGTACAATATTTACATAAATTATATTTAACACACCACAAACTAATAGCAATTATTGGTATTTTAATTAAAATAGTAGACTACGAAGAATTATAGCTAATTTTCTATGAATTGGCAAAAAGTAACATAATAGGAAAAAAAATAAATTTTTCTGGAAAAGTATACCAAAATATAGCCTAATCAATTTTTTTCACTGAAGAAATTGGAAAGAACTCCTATTGATATTCCTATACTTGTAGATTTACAAGCTTTTCTTCTTCTATTCGTGAAATCTAAGTAAAAGATAAAGCAAAGAAAAGAGAGAGAGAGAGAGAGAGAGAGAAAGAGTGACGGAGGAAGAAGAAACAAAGTGGAGGTTGTGAGGAAGTGAGCAAATGAGTTTATAATATACACTGTCGGTGAAATAATTTTTTTCTACACATTCAAGTTTACATATAGTGATATTGTGCAAATTTACAGTGTCACTTTATAATAATTTTTATAGGTTTATAGGATCAATTGAAATTATTGAGTGATGGAGATAATTTGATGAAATTATTGGACGGTGGAGGATGTTGGTAGAAAAAATGTCATAGTTGATTAAAGGTGCATACATGGTTTGCACTTTCGGTTTTGCCAAAATTGATTCAACTGAAAGTATATTCTGAGTCCACGTTTTTACTATCTATTTTTGGAATAAATTTTTCAGGTATTCTATTTTGCCAATCTTTTTTTAAAAATAATATTATTTTAATAAATATCTCCAAGATGTCTGCATCATTTTAAGCTTTTCAGGAAATATTAGGTAATTTAACTTATAAAAATATAAGATGGATAAAACGAATCCAATAGTGCCCACAAAGCATATAAGAACAAGGAAGAACAATGTTCAAAGTGTTTGTTGTCCTATTTTCTAGATTAATCTTGTGACTCTAAGCAGAATTATGGTGAATAAGTTTGGTAGCTGAGATTTACGAAGCTTGATGCATGAAAGAAATTTATTGGTAGTTCTCTCACTATTTTTTTCCCCCCAATTTGTCTAAAAGAACTTCCACATCAAATTGAAAATTGAAATTTTATAAGTGATTCGGAACGGCAGATCAAACTAAATTGAGCGGAATAGTGTTTTGAAAAGATATATTTTTTCGTAAAAAAAAATCAAGAATAAACGAAACATAATATTTGTTTTATGATATAAATAAATATAATCCACAACGTTGTCTATCTTACTAGCTGGAAATTCATTTTCATTTTAGATAGGATCAATTTAAAAAATGATAATCAATTACGGTTCAAATCTGAATTGAACTAAATTGGTTTTTTACTTGATATCCTACTTCACTTTACTTGATCTGGCAAATTATGTGAGTATTGAAGGTTATTTAATAAGTTACAGGTATAGTTTTTCGAAATCTAATCCTATAGAGTATGGTACAATGTAGTATTTTTATATACTATATCTACCTTTGATCTTATATGCTAAGCTATGTAGGGTATAAGTTTTATGTACCTACTTTCTAAATTTATTAACTGAAACGATTAAATGTGACACAATATTATATTTTTATTTTACTTGATTGGGTAGATTTCAAGTTGATTTTATGAAACTTTGTTTGTTTGGTTGTATTATACTTATGTATTTCATTGGATGTTCTTGTATCTATAAAATCACACGAAAAATTGTTGTATATGCTAGTAACACTTGTGAAAATGTAATAATTGGTTATTAAAAAATTTACCTCAGGATTCTATTATTATAAGAATGTAGTAGAAAATTTTATAGTTTTCACGGGGTACATGGTTCCCTATGACTTTTACATAGTATAAATTCTACTGTGATTTTTGCATATTGTAAGGTATATTTCATTTCCTAAACTTAGAAATTGATATCTATAGGGTATGATGCGGATAGGTTTTACAAGACAAAAATTTGCTATATTAAGAATATTGTAATCAAGTTATATCGATCTATTAAAATGCACTACATGGCATGTAATCTTTTACGATCGGGGTTTCCACTTTTTCTGTGTATCTCCATCCTTACATTAAATTCTACACATAACGCATTTTAATAGATCGGTACAACATGATTACAGTATCCTTAATATAACAATTTTTCATCTGATTTTACACTTTATCCACCTTATACCTACTCACCCTTATTTAGAATTGGTTCCTCATCTTTTATATATATATATATATACTTCTTCGGTACAACATGGTAACTACGGTATTAGTTAAAAGCGATTGTAATAAATGTAACTAATTGAACAGCCGTTGATGGTGAAGAGGGTAAAAGAAAGTAATGGCGGTCGATTATAATTGATGGTAGTAATTTCGGATGACATAGAAAACTAAAAATAGAGAGATTTATCTCCTTATAGGCATCTACATTTTAGTGAAAATTGTTTCGGTCGATCACTATATCATGCCATGACAAGCGCATATGAAGTTTTAAAAATTTTGGAATTTTGCAATCGAATGATAAAATTTTATTTCAAATTAAGTCGTAAAATTTTAAAATGTTGCATAGTTAACTTCTAAATGCCTATGTAATCTTAAGGCAATTGTTGCTGTATTGAGATTTTCTAGTAATAGTTGTGAACACCTACAAAATAGGAAAAGTTAAGTTATGAGAGTGCCAAAAGCTACTTCAGTGTAACCACACTGTTAGCATAAGTGTTTTTGGATGTAATAGAATGCAAAGTATGTATAAGAGGGCGAAAAGTTGGAATCCTTTACCATGCAATTTCATTCCCTATTTATAAGAAATAACACTGAGCTATTTTTAGCAAGTGGATTTATAAACTCAAGATCTTCTCGTGGGATGAGAATCTTTTACCAAGATTTTTTTTTTTTGTGTGCAGCATTTCTTTATATTCCTTATCTAGTTCTTGGCTGAGTGTAGTGACCTAACCCTAGGCTTAAGTAAACTAGTATAGGCATATGCTTTTAGGCTTAGATTTGAATATTGAAGCCGACCTTAGGTCAAGATAGATTAGATTGGGCCTTGGAGATCCAAATCCAAAATGTCCTATTAATAGTAATATATTCTAATATTTTTTTATCAGGTTGTATACAACATCTGCCGAATATATACAACATGATAAATTATAAACAAATACTTATACTTGATTAACCCTAGTCTTAACAATTGTTGTCCTCAATTTATTCAATAGTTATGAGTTTGATCAAAGATTTCTTTTTTTTTTTTTTTGCTCTTTTATTATTTCAAAGAGTTAAATCAATTACATATAAACCTTGTCTTTTCTAGGGGAAAAAGAAAAAGGAAAGATACAAAAATGATAAACCCATCACAATCACAATCCACATTCTTAATGCAACAATAGAACTGGGGACTCAAGCCCATATGGAAATAATTCCCACTACAAAGAAATGATACTCAAATATGTGAAAAAAAATTATTGGGTATTATACGCCATGTTATATATACATAATTTATAAATATAAATAAGATTCCAACATGTATGAATAGTTTTCAAAATAATTATCACTCATATTTTATATAATATATATATATATATATATATTAAAATCTTATTGGTATATACGCATTATATATACATAACACAAGGCGTATAATATCCACTCTTTCACATTTTCTCCTCTTTTCTTATTATGTAGAGAATCACATTACTGGGTTTTGGCAAACTATGGCCATTTCCAATTTAGAAAATTAACCACAAGTAGCGAAACCGACTCTTTTGATCGAACTCAAAATGGCTAGATGCAATCCCTTTAGCTTCACTGAGGCCAAAAGAATGCACACCTGCATATGCGCATCGGATTTAAGTAGTGCATTGCCCAAAATCGGAGTTGTTAACGCTATAAATTCTTCATCACTTGTTTAATCTAGCAGTTGCTTCTCTCTTCACTTACTAGATGAAGATCGAAGAATGGCATATGTAATATTGAAATAGTTGATCAAATTCTGTAATGGCCATTACAGGCATTTTAGTATTCTAGCTTCCTAGATAAAGGCTTAACGTCCAATGTAATTTTGTCTCTGCTTAGCTTGTGTAGGAATTAGGATCTTGATTTTGAGTATTTAATTTTATGGACTATCCAAAGAAAAATTGCTGAATAGTTTTCTAGTGTGTTAGTCTAGGGTAGGCCTAGCCCAAATATCTCAAACCTTCTTACGAAACTCCAAAGTTGATAAAATGACTAAACCAAAAGCACAAGTTACGTACTCTCTCCTCTCTTATTTCTTTCTTTCTATATTCGAAAAGTAGGTTTTCTTTACACTCTAACTTAGGGTTTTTTGAATATATGTTTGTAGATAACAAAAAGAAGAAAAGTACTCTTAGACTTCGAGCTCCAAATCACGTCTTTGTGTAAAACACAATTTAGGTAAAATGCCCCTCTTATTTTTGTTGCCTTTCTATTTATAGTGATGATTCTTACAAATCTATTCCATTATGTACAATTGTATGTATAGATGTTTACATTGTATCTACTAGCTATTTGTAACAAACTCAATTTAAAATTCTTCTTTTATTTTTCCACATAGTCGATCAAATAACGTAGCCTCTTTACTATTCTTTTGTTTCTATTATGGCCAACATGAGACTGTTTCCTTAGTCATAATAATTGTCGCCCCCTTTAAAAGATTAACCTTTTCCTCAAGGTCAAAAGTTAGATAATCTCTTTGAAATTCTTGTAAATCTACCCAAGTGGCATCCTCCAGTGCTAGTGACTCCCACTAAACAAGTAACTAAGGAACTAATCCACCTTGCTTCTATAGTTATCTAACATCCAATATAACCAAAGGCTTAACAATAGGATAGTTATCAAAATCTTTAGTTGGTAAAGAATGCTGATCTTTGACATTACCCATGGCTTTCTTAGTTGGTAAAGAATGTTGATCTTTGACATTACCCATGGCTTTCTTCAATGATGAAACATAAAAAACTGGGTGAATGCAAGAGCCATCTAGTAATTTCAACCTATAGGCAATAGATCCTATCTTCTCAATGACTTTAAATGGATCATAATATCTATAAGAAAGCTTATTCACCAAAGTAGTCTACCTATATGGTTGTAACTTGACATATGCAAAGTCACCCAGTTGTAACTCTCTATCTATTCTCTTATGATCAACTAGGGTCTTCATATGTTATTGAGCTTTAGTCAAACTAAACTTCAACAATCGTAATATCTCAATAGCTTCCACTCCCTTGAATACTTGAATATAATTCCGTATTCTAGGAGGCTCTTAACCATACAATGCCTAAAAAGGAGTCATTTAGGTACTAGTATGATAACCGGTGTTAAAGCAATATTCTGCCCAAGGCAAAAATTTGGGCCACTCTTTAAGGGAGTTCATCACAAATTATCTCAAATAGTGTTCCAAGCATCAGTTGAGTACTTTAGTTCGACCATCCATCCGTGGATGATAAGTTGAACACATATGTAATTGTGTATCACTCAATCTAAAAATCTCCTACCAAAAGTGACTGAAAAATACTCTGTCTCTATCACATACAATTGACTTCAATATTCCATGATGTCTTACCATGATATCCACAAACAATCTTGCCACTAATACTGCTGAATATGATGATGGCAATGGACCCAAATGACAATATTTAGGTAAACAATCCACAACAACTAAAATTATTGAATACCC
Organism: Laguncularia racemosa; assembly: GCA_037954665.1. NCBI lineage: Eukaryota > Viridiplantae > Streptophyta > Magnoliopsida > Myrtales > Combretaceae > Laguncularia > Laguncularia racemosa. The sequence continues at coordinate 1,142,654 of JBBMOL010000087.1, forward strand.
ATGTGATTGTCATAAACTAGTTATAAAATCCATAGTAATATCCTCGAAAACTTGCTAATATTTCACTTATTGACACAAATTTCGCAATATCAACTCTCATTCCTTGCCAATAGAAAAAACCACTCAACTTCTTATATGTCTTTAATATACCAACATGACCCTTCATTGATGTTGCGTGATATTCCAATATTAAAGTTGGAATAATGCCAGAGTAAGCTGGAATAAAAATCTTGTTGCTTAGGAAAAGTAAATCATATTGATTACCAAAGGCAACTAAAGTGACTCCCTACGCTCACACCTATCCTTTAGAGACAACCATTCTAAACCCTTTGCTAACTCTTGCTTTATTAAAGTAATATAGTCAAAAGAGGGTATAGACAAAGCCATTATGTGAAAGTTTTCCTCAAATTGTCTTGATAAAGCATCAGCTACTTTATTATTTGATCTTGGTTTGTATTGTATTTCATAGTCATATCCCATTAGTGTAATCACATATTGTTGTTGTTAGGTGTTTGAATGACTTGACTCAAAAGTTCCTTAAGGCTATTTTAATCTATTCAATTTATAAAACGACAACCTAACAAGTACTATTGCCATTTTCTTACTACTTCAACCATAGCCACCAATTCTCTTACATAAGCGCTGGCCTCTATAATCTTAAACTAAGCTTCTTATTGAAATAAGCAATAGGATTTAAGATTTGGTGCCAAACAACACTAAATCGATACTTGATGCATTTGTTTCAACAATAAAAGTCTTGGTGAAGTCTAGTAGAGCCAAAATGGGTGAGATCATTAAGGTCGATTTCAACTTATCAAAAGCAACTAATCTAATTACATACCTTTTTTTTTTTTTGTGGTCATAACATTTGCCTAACCCTTTTTAAGAACCTTGTCCTCAAGGTTCTAGGAAAAAATTCAAATAAACAAAAAAATTACTAACTAATATGATTTAGTAATATAAAAAAATCATTAATAAGATCTTTAAAATATGCTTCATTCCCAAAAAGGAGTATAGTGGTGCAATGGACGTCCTCAAGAAATACTTTTGGAGCATTTTCTTGTTCATTTAGCATAAGATTCCCGTAGTTTGCAAAACTGAGAACTTGTTGGTCTTTGTTCATCCTTACTATGATGATCATCTTTTCATAATCCATTGTGTCATCAATCTTCTTGCTATGGGCTTGAAATCTAACCAATCATAAAAAAATAGCATGTGCCATTTTGAGAAATTCTTTATCCACTGAATTTATGTCTATAATTAGTGTTGTTGATTATCATGGTCTGTACAAAGCCTATTGTGGAGAAATGCTTTTCCTTTTAGATTTTGGTATTATGAATTTCCCTATCAACATATTCTTGATCATTTTCCACATTAGATTCTTGCACAACATTCTTTATGTTATTGATATGAGTTGTCACAATGATTTCTTGAATTACATCTTCAACATTTTCTTTCTCCATCGTTGTTCCAATGCCATTCACATTTACCATGTCATCATCAATCATTGCTATCGTTTTAGCATTGTCCACTTGAATTTGTTGATCCTTGGTAGTTTCTTGAAGATGCTAGAAAAGATCTTCCTTTTCTAGTTCTTAAGTCTTTGTTGCTTACATGTCCTTAGTCTTGGAAACTTTAATACCTTCCAATTTTTTTAACGTGGTCATGATGGAAAATTGCTCATAGATTTCATATAAGAATGGATGCATTTGGTTGTCCATGACTTTAATTCACTATTGGTGGAAACTCTCAATGTGTTTGCTCAATGAGATAATGAAACAAAATGAATTTGAAAATTCTTTATAACAAATGAAAGGAAGTAAATGAAATGAAAAGAAAATGGATTAGCAAGAAATGATCAAGGAGAACAAATCAATGAAAGCACCGTTGTTACTCTTGTAGCTCATCAACTTGAAAATATCAAAATTGTTAAAGAAAATCGTAATCCCTCTATTCTAGATAGAAAAATCTCCACAAACAAATTCAAATAATTATTTAGTTTTATTAAGAATGAATGAGTAATTCCTTTTCAATTACATGAGAAATTATTTATATTACCAAGAACAACCCTATATCTAACTAATATGTAATTAACCATCTAACTACTAATATAAAAGTTACTAATATCTAACTACTAATGGAAAAGAAAACTAATCTAATTACATACTCTCTCTCTCTCTCTTTTTGTCATAACATAGTGTTAGGAGTCCCTGAGATGCATCATCATAAACATTTTGATTCTAGTCACTCACATGATTTTGTAGAAATTTCTTTCCTTGGTCATTATGTTTTATTAAGTCTCTGCGGAATATTATTAAACTAAACTTTGATATACATGATGAAACTAGGAGCCAAGATTGTGTTATGAATAATCACAAAACTAGTTTGATTTTATCAAACATAATGGACTTGATGGAAATCCTCCTTTATACTATCTCATATATATATAATCTAATCTAAAAGAATTCTCAAATGGAATCAAATTGAAAATTTATAATTGGTTCGAAATAGTAAATCAAATCAAATAGAAAAAACTAACTGAGCCCATTTATTCAAAAAGGACAATTTTTTTCCTCACGAAATCAAGAATGTATGGAGCATAATTAAGGGTGAGTGGATAATCTTGTTATATAAGGTACTTATCCATACTTTACTCAACTGAGTTGGTTCTAGGTGGGTATTAAGGGTTCACAAGTTAGGTTATGAGTATAGATTTTCTGGAAGTCACTCCTATAAGGTAAGGTAGGATACAAATTCGAGGTCTTTCTATCATGTACTAACTCTGAAACTTATACTTTGTGGTTAAAGGGTATAGGTTTCTAAATACCATGTATTTATCATATAAAAAGTTATTAAATAATATTAATAACTAAATAATACATGACAACATTATATTTTTTATAATAAATGTTTTAGTAAAAAAACAAAAAAAACAAAAAGCTTAAGTCCATAAAATTAACCCTAAATGGCTAAACCTTATACCACCCCTTTTTTTCTTTTTCTTGTTCTTCACCATTTTTCATATTCTTTCACATTTGCTAATTAGATCATAAAACTTGAAACAAAGATGGTAAGGAAAAGTACTTAAGCTTATATAAACTTGAAATGATGACAACAATTAATTATACTTTACACCATAAGCTAAATTAAATTGGTTTTTGTGGTTCAAAAAAATTTCTTGAATTGAACCTTCAATTAGGCTTATATAATGATATAACAAAAGGGATTTATACTTTGAGATTTGATTTTATTTAGAAGGATAAAAGTAACTAAACCACATTCATGCATCAAGTGTGATCTAAGAGTTAATTGCAGTGTTACTTTTCTTTGCTATGATAAGATGAGCAAGTAATCCCATTAGAACCTAGTACCTACTTTACCTTGTATAAGTCAATTCTAATTGAGTTTCAATTCCAGTTTTCTAGAACTAGCTTACACTGGATGCGGTACAAAATCAAATCTATTTATTTTATACGCATGTTAGAACTCAAACTCTAAGGTATACAAGTACAGGTTCCAAGATATTGTGTATTGATCTTATACAAATTCTTAATTAATAATATTGAACATAACAAAATGCAATTTTTTATCTTAATACACATTCAATGCCTTAACTTATTTGCCCATTGTAGATAGTAAAAACCCTAAAGTAGATTAAATAAGTGTTGTTGTCTATTTTAAATAAGTAGACCTAAACTTCTGATGGATTGCAATTTTGTCATGACATTCAACAATGAATTGTTTAGACTTATATTATTAGGTTAATGGTATATGCCTTCATGAGAAATATGTGTTTGAATAATATGTGATTAAACTATTGGAGATTATCAGTTTGATAAATGTATGGGTTACAAATACATGGAAAAATTGAAAAGTCGTTGGCCAACTTACTTTAAATGTTTTATATGAGAATAACATAAAATTTCATTGATTACATAATGCACCCTATATCTTAGAATCTACACATCATAAGATGGTTTTCTATTCCAAATTTTGAAAACTTGTGTCTATAGAGTAAGGTACGATTAGGGTCTCATACTCTATTCATCTTATATCTACTTACCTATACTATAAACCAAGTGTTAATAAGAGGAAAGACCTTCTAGGATTAATTCATTTTCTTCCTTTTTTATTAATAGTTTAGTGGTTGGTGAGCTACACAATATACCATAAGGATAGAGGTTTGAAAATATGTGATGTGGTAAAGTCATCTTTTGTTATTTTGTGTTCCTTTGTGAAAAAAAATCATTTATGTTAGGGCTATAGCTAGAGCTTGGCAGGGTTGATTCCTAATATGGAATTAAGTCAGCAAGCTAGTTTATGAACTAGATCTGAGCATGCCAAAAACGTAGGTCCTAGGTGAGTCAATCACCAATGCCCATGGAATCAGTGAGTTTGGTCGGTTTCACTAACAATAATAAGGAAAAAAAGACAAAAGTAAAACAAACAAAGCAAAAAAGCCACAAATAACATCACTGCACACACCCATCACTTCCACCTTCACATGCCAAAAATAAATAAATAAAACAAATTAGACACAAACACACATACGTTGGCCACTAAAAAAAAAAAAAAAAACTCATATCTGTACTCACACACAACACTTCAACACAAACACATTACAAAAGCAGATGTGTAAGCACATTCTTTCTCCAGTAATTTCCTATAAATGCACACATTCACACGTATTGTTTTGCCTTAATACAAACACATACACTTACATATACACACCCTTCTTTTGTGAAACATTTATAAATGTATCATGTATTAATATTTTTTTCACACATTTATAAATTTTACAAGTTCTCTATAACATTAGTGTTGCAATAGGTATTAGCATCTCTTTAAGTAGTGCTTATTGTATTATCTATCTATAAATCCCGAGCTATTAAAATAGGTGATTGAAGTGAAGTTGATAAAAAATTCAAGGATCAAAAATGGATGAAGAAGATGGCTATTATGATGAAATGTTTATTTCACTTTAGTCACTTTAAGGTACATGTAACCTTATGGTTAATTGTATAGAAAATATACACAATTAAATTTGTATTGTAGTTTTTAAACATGTCGTATGATCCATATATTTTAATTTGCTCCATAATCAGAACCATGTTCAGCACTTTTTGGAACATCTTACTCAAGAAAACTTGACTAATATCGAAGTTCAAGAAAGCGGCAAGCTTGAAGTGAATTAGGGAGCAAATTAAAATATATATGAAAGATGAAGACGACGAATAATTCCATGTAACCGATACAAGTAGCTCTACAAATAAAGCTGGAAAAAAGTTTTACAATACTCATTTAATTGTGAATATTTTGTATGTGTTAGGCTATAATTTCATGTGGTTTATTCACATTAGTATTGAAATAAATGTTGAATTAAAGTAGTCATTGTTCTTCATCTCTTTTCAATTCCTGACTTTTTTTCATTGGCTTGATTCTAATCACATGTTTAATAGCTTGGAATTTTTGGGAAAATAGCAATAATTGTGATTACAATACAAGTTATAGGATACCTCGTAAATTCTTATAGTGTGGAAAATACTAACATTGACAACAATATGTGACAACTTCTAGATATTAGTTATTTTGTTAAGTTACATTGATTATTTCATGTGTGGGTAGTAGTACTACCCTGCTTATTTCTTACATTGTAATATCTTGTAAAAGTAGTTGTGTTCCCAAAAATGTACATGTTATGGAATAAATGAATAGATTTAGTAATCTTTTATGGATATAACTTAATACCAAATCAAAATATGTGCAATTATGATTTATGTAATGGGTGGTCAAAGAAAAATAATGGTATATTAGTATGATTAAAGCTAGATGGGCAAAAGAGGAGAAAAACCAAAATAACAAAACAAAAAACAAAAGAATTAGGTGAACCGGTTCAAGGGTTATAGAACATGACTTGGAACTCGAGCAAGCCAGATGTTACTCCCCTCCTAGTAGTAGTAGGGTGGTCTTGCAATATCATTCTCTCTATAATAGTGCCAAAACACTTGTGCAAATACAAGTTAGTATATGCAGTAGCAAAAATCTATCATCCGTCCTCAATGCCATCGCAATGTAGCCTCTTGTTGAAAAACTGTTAGTCATCTACTCTCCTGCACATGATCATACTAAGATTAAGTTGAATGAGAGTCAAATTAATGACACTAACAAGTATGGAAAGATCATGTGTACTACCTAGCCTCTTTACACTAACTTAGACTTATGTACTAGCTGACCATAGAAAAAAGATCAATCAAAAGGTCCTAGATCCATTTGTAATTAAGAAAATGAACATAATAAAGTAATAAAAACAATGAAACATTTGTATTATAACAACAAGATAATATCATTCAAACATAAGTACATACATAAACAAAAAATTAAATGTTTGGGTTATGTAAAGTGTACTAATGTGTGGTCCACTTAATTTTGTGGTCCATTTCTATTTGGGCATCTTATCCTATTATGGCCTTTTGACCACACATGCTACATCTAACTCTAATGGGTAACTCTCGAGTATCTGGACGTACATCTCTAAAGTACCTACTTGTGATAGGAGTCATATCTCAAACAACTTTGAAATACTCGTGGAACTTACATGGTTGCACTTACCTAGCTACCATTGTCAATAAATCCTTGGAAATTGTGTTCTTAGCATGTGTGTCAAAGTTTCTTAGGACATGCTGAATGCACCAATGCCATAGCTAACCCCTTAGTCATGTTGCATTTTAGCCCTCTAGTGTGGTCCTTATGCTAGCATGCTAGTTAAATATCAAACAAATGGTCTCTTGGCAATCCCTTATGGCATGAAGAAGCATGTATTTCAAGAACCAACTCCATGTGTCCTCAAACTCTTCATTAACCACTACAAATGCTAATGGCATAATGTGGTTTCCACCATTTATACTTGTTGCAATAAGTAGCTTATGCTTATATTTCCCATATAAGAATGTGCCATTAATTATGATTATCAGAGTGCAAACAAAAATAAAATAAAATCTTAACTTATTTGTAAAACCTGCGCATCCTTTGTTAATAATGTCCAAAAGTTGTTGACGTTATACCTGTAATGCATGAATGCCTCGATGTATGGTCCAAAGGCTTAGAAGACTATTGAGGATTACATGACTAGTCTAGTTTGTCTCTATACATTTCCACTCAACCTTGGTACATGGATTGGATTCTTATATTGCATTTAGTAGGTGTGGGAGTGTAGCATATGAATCCTTCCACGTGCCATATACTAACTTGATAACCTTGAGCTTCAGCTCCCTTACTCTCTTAAGATAGATAGTGTAATGAAGTTGCTTGTATATTGATGTTTGGAGATCTAATATCTTAATACTTGGTGAATTTTGTTCCTCCATAATAATAGATCTAGATAAAGTGATTGAGTCCAATTGAGGGTAATCCTAGTTTACTATAGCATTTACGCAAGTGTATGGTCTTTCAAATTTAGTGATTTGAAAACACCCCGCATGCTTCTTCATGCATGCATGAAGTCTCCACTTGCATCTTAGGTTTAGGTTACATAGACTACAACTCCTCCTTCGACTCATCAATTGTGTAATTGTGATGGTTTAGTATATGGTGCATTTTTATATGTTGTATCAATTGATCTTTTGTCCTAAAGCACATTTTGACCTTAAATTTATCACTAAAACTCCACTTACCATTGTCTTCCTCATCAAATGTTACATAACTATTGCCTACACTCTCTTTAAGGAATGGCACAAGCTTTGAACTCCCAATAGCATCAAGATTTGTTAGAAACTCGTGGCACCAATCATTATTCCTCTGTCTTATGAGGGTTATCTAGTGCCTACTACCAATGTTCTCATGCCTCACTACCTCTATCAGTACTCTCATCATTACAATCCTTAGGAGGATTTGTGTAAGAGAAATCATCCTCACTTTCACTCTTCCTATTAGCTTCTTTAGTTATAGGAATGTTGGTCTCTAGAAGACAATTGCTACTACTTAAGTCATAACTATAAGTTGAGATTCATTGACCTAAGCTTCAATTGGGTCAGCATAATAAGTGTCTTATCTAAAATTATTTTTGTTTACAATGGCCAACTCATATATTTCTAGGGGTGGGGAAAGAAAAAAAAAACAATTAAACTGAATCAAACCAAATGGAAAATATGGTTTTTCTTGTAATTTGGTTTGGAAATTTTTCAATCCAAACCACACCAAACTGAAAATTTATTGTTAGTTTAGAGGAACAAATTAGTTAGATTAGACATTTGAAATTTTTTAGTTGCTTGGATACAAACTTTATCATTTTCTTCTATGATATCTATACATTTTATTATTAAATAAATTTAATATTATTCATATAAGATATATGCTTTCTTAGAAGCAAAATATGGTTAATTTGTAAATCAAATTGAACCAAATCAAAATTTATGGTTTGTAAACTTTCCAAAACCGAACCATATAGTTAGGCTAGAAGCAAAAAAAAAAAAAAAACAAATTTTATTTTTATGATTTGATTGGGAGGAAAACCCAAACTAAATCAAAATGTGCCTACCATATGTATTTCTATGAACAACTCTACCAAGCTACTACCTTCCCTAACCCCCTCCCCCCTATGTACTTTTGATGACAACATGAGATGCACATCATAATCATCATTCTCAAGCACAGTATAATAAAAAGTTGACTACCTCCTTCAAAGGGATACGTATGAATCAACTCAACCTAATGGGTCATTGTGTGAATCCGAAGGCGATTGCAGATGATACCTACCAACTACTTGTATCCTGCATCACTTGAAACCCTAAACTTTGCCATTAGGTATTTATTATAGCCCATCCCAAGTCTGTATTCACAATATTTCCATAAGCATAACAAATCACCCTCACTTGGGTTGTTTTTTTACCTAAACATATATAACATTTCATATAGTAAAACAATTAGATGAATTAAGGAGCAAACATCAGAGTCACAAGCTTAACATTAGCTAGTCTATGGAAAGATTTTCTTTTAAGATGATACATAATAATTATTTGCAAGTGCATATTCAACTATTCTACAATAAAACATTCAAAAACTTACCACACATAATTGTAAAATCAAGCCAAAATGTTGTAGACTTAAAAAAAAAATCCATTAAAAATTTGACCAAAAAATATGCATTTGCAAAGCGCATAACTTGATTATATAATTAACAAAATGTAACATCATAAGAAAAAATAAAGATAATATAACATAATCAACATAATGAATATTTTATAAGTAATAAAATGACAAAAAAGAGTTCAACCAAAGTAGCAAAAGGAAAAAAAAATCATATATCCATGACCTAATCCAACATTTTACTAAACACATAGTGGGCTACACAAAGATTTTTCACAAAAATTAACTTCCACTTAACAATTGTGTATTCCTAATACAAATAACAAGGTAAACATCATATTTACTATTTACAACACACATTACCAAAAAAAAATTAAAACAAAAATTCATACTTTTATTCTAACAAAATTGGGGTTTCGAAATTTAGGCATTTCTTCACAAAATGGGAGACTAAAGAGGAAAACAAATACCTAATAAACTCAAAACAAGTTTAAATTGACTAATTATGTCAAATTAAGTGTTACCTGTGCATAGTACATAATGTGTGTTCTTTAACAACTATTACTTTGTATTTTGCATTCGTCTGTAAATGAGGAGGATGCTTTTGTTCATGAGCTTATAACTCGATGAAATGGTGCCTTAAAGACATGATTTTAGTAAAATATGAAATTGTGTCTTCAAAATACGATTTCGTGTGTTGTATTTTTTGGATTAGTTTTTCTTATCCTGGATTTTAAGACATTTTTTTAAACAATATTTTTTTCATTTTCCCTAATAAATTTTTACTAGCATGATAAAAAGTCTATATATATATATATAGTTGTGCAAGCGAGTTAAATAGGTCGATCTGTCCTAACCTATGGGTCCACGCTGACCAGGCCACTAATTTTCGAACCAACTTACCCCACCGCAAGTTGGTGGGTTAAGTTAGTAAATGCACCAATTTGCGGCAGTTGACCAATTTACATAATTTAGTGAGTTAAGCGAATTGATCCACTAATCTGCTGTGAATTTTTTAATACAAATTTTAATATTTTAAAACAAACCTACTAAAAGTATATATTACTTTTTTAATTATTTTTTTAAATAGTATGTACATAAAGGAATTTATTATTAGGAACAATACTAATACAATTTTCATACATTTAATAAATCATAAATGATATATCATGTCCTATATATTGATATGTTTGCATTTTCCAATTTTTCTTTCAATATTCAAAATGTTGTAGGATTTAATAGTAATTAGTTAAAGAGATCGCACAATGCTCAAAATTAAAAAAAAAAAAAACTAAACATTATGATGAAACACTAAGTTTAAATTATGTTTCTATATATGTCTTTTTAATAACAAATGTAAATGTAGTTTTATATTTTTATGTATTATACAAAAATATATTATCCAATGAAATATTTGATAGAATATTGATTATTCCTATCTTGATGTCTTAGCTGAGTAAACAAAATTGAACAAAATTAAATTAGTATTTATAAATATATAATTAAAAAAATCAAATATTGTAAAACTCGAAAGTCATGTGTTATATTATGCCTATAGCAACTAACCAAGAATGTAGTCTTCAATAGTGAATTTATTTTACCAGAATGAGCAATTTGAAATAATTTATTCTTGTAGAATATAAAGAAAAGAAGCTATTCAATAAAGCTTCCTTTCTCTTTACGAGCAAAAGGAGAAATCCTCACAAAAATACCTTAATGATTCCATAAAAAATGTGAAATACAAAATATGTAAGAGCTTTTGAAACTATACATCATAATATGATATGATAAGCATTTCGAGACAATTGACATTTTTTTTTTTGCTTTTTTTGGCTAAGTAGACAATCAACTTTATTATTATGTTCTATACATAGCAAAATGTCATTGCATTTAAACAAATTTAACAATCAATGGTAGACAATCAATATTTAATTTTGATGATATTGGCGGAAATCCAAACATAATAAAAGGTAGAATTTACAATGCTTTAGATTGATTAAGCATTTATTATATATGCAATTATACATTTTTCATTGCTAATCACTATCCATTACATTTGGCAATTAAAAGAATTCATAAAAAAAAAATCAATCACAATTAGTTATTAACTCTTAAATTTTGTTTATTTCCTTTCTTCTTCTTATTCTTCTTCTTCTTTACCATTTTGCATAAAAAAGGAAAGCAATATCATATGTGATATATACATACATAAAATACATATATCTAGACACAATTTATACACACACATATACATATATATGATCCATAGATGTGCAAATATTTTATAAAGAGAGCTTATATACTTTATAAGAATTATAGATATACCATTACACTATATTAAAGATATGGTCACGTATTTTATAAGAGAAAGTATGTATTATGTAGTTATATACTTAGTGAATAAGAAAACTATATCACTATACATTGAAATAAATTATTATATATTTAACAAGGTTACTTACTTATAGTACATCTATTATATACATTCTATTATACCATTATATTTATATAGTATAAAGCTTATATCTTTAGTAAATTTTGATACAACTAACGAGAATTACATAAGTATGCTCATAATGAAAAGTAATTTATTACTCATAAAAGCATATTCAAGTTTCAAATTAGCTATTGTAAGATGATATTTTCTGTACAATATATATTCATCCAAATTTTATAAGACTAATAAATTGTTAATTCGGTGATAATATGATAGAATCCTTTACTAGCTCAATATTTAGTTTCTAAAATGGTAAATGGACCAAATAATTCTTATAGGTGACAACTATTTAAAAAAAGAAAAGGAAAAAGAATTATATTTTTAAATTTGGATAGCTTTATAAAGATAAAAAAAATAACATTAAAAATGACATAAATATCATTGAATTTATTAATTTCCATTTCTACTTTCCATATAACTCATTTTATGCTTAAGGCACATATTAATCATGATTCCTATACTGTTTTTATAAATTAAAATAATTCATAAAAGAAATAAACTTTCCATTATAATTAACTATTGACTTTTAAATTAAAAAAAAAAAGAAGCCAAACTCATGCTCACTTTTAAATTGAAATTTAACCATTTTTTTTGCTCAAGAAATTTGACTCTTCACTATTTTTACTGTACAATTATATCTCAAAACATTTATTTTTTATAAGTTTTTCAAAATAAAATTATCATTTTCCTTAGTATAAAAAATTTATTTCTAAGCGTTCTTTCTTTTTGTGTTTTCTCACTTCTTACTTTTAATGAATCTCTTAATCTCTTTCTTCCCTTGTTTCTAATTGTTCTCATTATTCAAAATAAATTAGATAGCCAAAGTAAAAGAAAATAATAATAATAATAATAATAATTAATAACAATAACTTGATATTTTAAAATCTATTGACTCTTAACCAAATGGACATGATAAAATACATAAAAGAAAGAAAGAAAGAAGTAAAATAAAATCTATTGATTACATGTTTAACAACACTATATGTAAATATAAAGAACCATTCTCTATCCTTGAACTTCATAGTTTTTGTAAAATATTATTCATATTAAAGTAAATATTGCATTGATAACATATAAATATAGAAAAAAAAAATCATCATTTTACAATAATATATATTAATTCTATAAAAACATATAAAAAGAATGATCCTTTTATAATAGCACAACATGATTTATTCATAATTAGCTCTTATGTATATGATCTCTTTATATACATCTTCTTCAACATCAAATGGTTGTACTTTACGGCATTTCTTTTAACTGCAGACTTTAGATTTCATCAATTACAAGAAAATTTCTATATAGGGATTAATGATTGAATGCACCAACCAAGCTATAGAATAGTATTCGTAGTGCACTGTAACTCTGGTGTACTTATTATAAAATTATATAAGGAAAAGTAGGTAAATGTTTATAAATATTAAAATAAAGATACTAATGATATAATTAAAATATGAAATACTGAAAAGGAAAATACTTACGGAACTCTATATTATAATATAATATAATATACTTTAGAATTCATGCAATAGAAGTTTTTTATCTTCATTTAATATCAGCGTGAAAATTACATCGTATAATATTATGATGTATAACAAAAATTATTGATATAATCTTTGTACAGAATAGTATTTAGTTAGTATATATTAAAAATTGTAAAAGAAATATATTTGTTAATCATTTAACCTGTGAGTTAAGTGAATCCGGCCAAGACGGATCAAAATTTTTAAATTCAATCGACATTTTTTAATGTATTAAACGGACTGATCCGCTGAATCTATTCTGCTTGCACGGGTCTATATTTTTCATGAAACATGTTACAAAATAACATATACAAATATAACGGATATTTCTTTTTTCCGTTTTCCTCTTTTTGTTTTCTGAAATATATAAACAGTCTGTTCATATACTTTGCCTTTTGATACGCACTGACGGACTTTCCTAAGAATTAAGATGAAGAAGTTGCCATTGCCATTGCAAAGCAGAAGCGTCACTGTTGATAAGGAGCAAATGACAGAAAAAGAGACTTTATTGAAGCTTCAAGATGGCATTTTGGTTACAGAGAATTCAGAGGGAAGCAGTTGGAAGCCATTGAATCTGTTTCATCAGGTAATATTGATATGCATAAAATTGCCCACGTGCTATCATGTGTAAAGATTATGACTTTGACTTATTTGTGAATACCCTTTTGATAATTTTGTAGATAATCATTGTTCTGTGGGTGTTTTGATGAAATGCATTGATTTTTTTTTTCTTTTTTTGGTGTTGGCTTGGGTATAGCAATGGGGAATGGAATGAAGTAACAGGGAACAAGTTTTCATCGCTGCAAATGGTCGTGGGTCCTGACTCGACCAATCTTATGTTTATGAAGAGTATATAGTGTCTACATGTTTTGCTTTCCTCATATATGGGAGTATGCCATTGGTGTATTTAGAGAGGGAGACACCATTTGGGGATAGGAGAAGTTTTCCTATCCTAATACCGTGTCCTAGTTGGTGTCCCTGCAAAGGGTATGTTTTGAGTTGCTGAGGCACTCATGGCATACTTGACATGAATACTCTCTTGCATGGAGCTAGATCAATCTCCTGTGTGCTGTAATTTAATATTGTGCTCAGCCTAGAGGCTGAGTAGCGAATGGAAAAGAGTTGGTATTTGCATTGTATAGCGACTAAAAAAGGACAGCAAAAATGGAAAATTACAATTGAACATTTTCTCAATGCTCAAAATATATATTCCTGTTTCTCAGCTGCCAATGAATTTATGAATAGAACCTCCCCTCCCGTACTTGTTCTATCTCCTCTTTAATCACATGCCACATATGATGAATCTTGCTATTTGTTGTCTACATTTTACGCTTCCCCCAACTCCCCCCACATCCCATTGTCAAGGTTCATATATAGTAGGTGGAATTCTATTTTTCTAATTAAGCTAGAAAATTTTTATCTATTGTCATTAATGGTGATGGATTTCATTGAATGAAGTCTCTTAGAAGACCAAATAGTGTCAAAACCAATGCAGTGACTGTTGCTTTAGAAAACAAATAATCATGATTTATTCTAGGTCGATCAATATACATTAGTTTCTATGTTGATTCCACCGATGCATGTTTCTCATGAGAGTTTATTATCCAAAGCATTGTAATATCATTTATTCCAATGGTCTTGCTGAAGTAGGTTTTTTGATTCTGCAAGAAGAGATTGTTTGTGTCTCATGCGATCTGGAGGGGGGAAGTCAATGTGTTATCAAATACCTGCATTGACTAAAGCAGAAATTGTCCTTGTTGTCTGTCCTTTAATGGGTGAACCATATCTTATTGTTTGTTAAGTTCTACATCCTATAAGAAGTTCATCTTGCATTAGAATTTTGCTTGCTTTTCATATGCCAGGAGACTATTGATTCTCAGACTCTGCTTATGTGATATTTACAGCCTTGATGGTAAGCACGTATGGAATTGCATTGCAATTTGCCCTTTGCTTTATATTTTTTATTCTTTAACAGGGTACAGTCTGGACATGTTGGTTTTGTCTTTTTGTCTGTTAGGAAAACCAAGTGATGGCATTGAAAGAGAAAGGAATTGCTGCTGAATATCTTTCCTCAACTCAGACAGCTTATACAAAAAAACAAGGTGATAAATATGTATTTATTATAATTCTGGTTATCCAATAATGTTCCGTGATGTTTGAGTAGATAACCTGTTGAAGTGGGCTACCATTTTAGATTGTATAATAACTCATTTTTCAGAAGGAACAACTTTCTTCCTAAGATTTCATTTAGGGTCAATCGATATTGTTGGTTTCTCAGGATTTTGACGTCATATGAAAATTTGGAATTGGCTATTAAGGTGCTCAAAGGTAGTTGATATTTATCTTACCCAGAAGTCAGGAGTTATGACAATTTTGTTTCTTTAGATCTATGAAGACCTTGATTCTGGGAAACCTTCCTTGAGACTGCTGTACGTAACACCAGAATTGATTGCAACAGCTGGATTTATGGAGAAACTGACAAAAACTTTTTGCCAGTGGGCTGCTGAATCTTATTGCCATCAATGAGTTATGTCTGAACTTGAACCTATGTATATTATATCAGTTTTTAGAGAATTATTTCTGAATGTGGAGGAATTTCCGTCATTACAATTGGCTTCTTTTCTATGCAGGCACACTGTATCTTGACATTGGGCCACGACTTTAGGTATGCAGCTAATTTCATCAATGAGAAACAAAAATTCAAAATATGAGAACAGAGAGAACCGGATGCTTTTGTCAGTTTCTTTCGCGAGGTTTTGTTCAACTGAGGAAATAAATAAGACAAATTTTATCCTAGTTCCATTTTTTATTAAGAAATCTTTCCCGGTTAAAGTTCACATTTGCTAAATAAGTTCCATGCTGATAGAGCAGATATCCCTTGTAATGTTTTGAATTATAGAGCTGCACTATTTCATTTCAATAATATTTAATTTTTCTTAGTGGTTTAATCAGTTTTCTTTTCAGAAACTAAATTTTAGTACAAGGAGCATAAGGTATGGGACCCAACCATTGAAAGTTTCAAAAGAATGAAAGACAAATTTATCATTAAAAGGGGAAGAATTAATTTGATAGAAAGGATGCTTTCAATTCATCATATCTACTATATATTGCTGCTTTTATTCCATCTCAGAGAGCAATGGGTTTTAGAATTGTTTCAATGGAAGTTCTTATATGGCAGCGAATGTGATTTCACAGCAGAGTTCTATAGAGCAAAGTTCTTTCATCTACTAAATTAGAACTGGGACCAGTTATTCAAAAATAATATGGAAGGCTTTAGCCCCTCCAAGAGTCGCGGTTTTGCATGGAAGGCCATTTTAGTAAGAATATCAACTTTAGAAAATGTTGAGAGCAAAAGTCATAAGTTCTGAATAAATGTATTTTACGTGAATTAATAAAGGAGGCTATTACTACCAACCACACCTTGTTGCTTTATCCCTGGGCAACTGTGTTATGAAACATGATTAGACATCAAACAACTGGCAGGAGGAAGATGGAAGAGCTAGCTAGGAATTTTGGGCAATTTGCTCAACTGTTCCCATAGCTACTTTTTGTTAGTTTCAAGGGAAAAACAAGTAAAAAATCCTGATAATATAGAATTTGAATCTTCTGAATGACAGATTAACACATCTTTGGTGTTACATCATTACTACACTTGTTATTTATGTCAAGGAGTTCCTTGATGTTCTTGGCATTGCTTTGCTAGTTACAGGAAGCTATCATCTTTGAGGAGTTACCACCATTCCCAAGTGAGTTATACAGACCTCATTCAATGGGATGCTTACTTAAGTTCTTTATGTTCTTTTAGGTCTTGAAGTTTCCCAATATTAGACTTACTATGTTAGTTATGTCTGACTATTTTTTACTCTAATTGCATGGAGGCATGTCTGATGGATAGTGGTGTTTGGTTGTATTTGATTCACTCTTTTAATTTTCTCAAATAATTTTTCACCTTCCCATAAATTTGGTATCTATATGCTATTTCGTTTTTTCCCCCATTGTGGAGGGTTGAAAAAGATGTCATAGAATCCTTAGGTTTGCAAGGCCCTCTAGTATTGAAATCATCTTTCAACTGGCCTAATATATATTATGAAGGTGTGTGCTGAAACTTTGAAACTATTTGCTGAAATTGTTTGGATAAAAAATATTAGAGCAAGCGAGATGTCTTGAGTTCAAATCTTCACATCATCATTTTTCACTTTCTTTAATTGTTCTACATGATAGACTTGAAATTGAATCACTACAAGTCCATGTCTGAGGTGAGTGTTGAAATTTATAATTCAAAAGCTCTTTTAGACCAACTGGTTCTGGTTCTGGTTCTAAATTAACAATTGACCCAATTTATTGTGTTGTATAATTGTCATGGAGAATTACTAGAAAAGAAGTTGTGTCAGGCTTATTTAGTAAATTTTTGTGGGAATCCAATTGTCTGCAAAGGAAAAACATCTTTCTTAAAGTACTTATCTTGAGACTGCACTAAGATAGGATAGTAGATATTTGTCAACTGAATGGCATGCACTTTGTTATGCAAGTATTCCGGAGCATTGAGTAAAATACTTAGTGATGCTTTAAGCTATTCACATTCGCAGGTATTGAGTATTGTTATGATTAGTATCACAAATGTCTAATTTAAAAGCTTGAATTTGTAGATATGGTGTAAATTATTATATTTATTATATAACATTTTCCCTTCACTTTGAGCTGGATTTTGACTGAGACTCAATAATTGGACAACTTAATTAAATGGGGGTTGATTGATAATGCAGCAGTTTGAGCCTAGAATCTCTTACTCTGATACCATTTTATAATTAGTACAACAACTGCTTAGTTTAAAAGTTTCTAAAAGCTAAGTTTTTAGATCAAATGGTTGTGGTGCTGATCAAGTTTAAGCTTTTGAATTAGATAGTTGTAGTTCTAGTCAAAACAAGTATGTTAAGTTGCAGAAGAAAATGAATCTCATCTGTTACTTTTGCTCCATTGGATTGTACAAACATATAGCAATAGCAAAACTATATTCCTTTTTTTCTAAATATTTTTATTTGAGATACCATTATTTGTGATGCAGTAAGATACAAAGATGTTCTCTAGGATCCATATGTTGATTTATGTAATGCAATCAAAGCTTGTGGCAATGTCTGTGGAATCATTTTCTGCCTTGAGCAAGTGACCTGCAATATCTTGTCTTCTCATCTTTCAGAGAGTGGCATTTTATGTGTTGGTAAACATTATCTCCTTCCTTTGAGACTTAAAATCAAGTTCTGTAACTTTTAGTCGGAATTTTTTTTTTTTTCTGGCCTATCCAGCTTATCATACTGGGCTGAACGATAAACTGTGGAGCTCTGTCTTCGATGATTGGATTTCTTCAAAGATTCAAGTTGTTGTGGCCACAGTTGCTTTTGGGTTCAGTGATCCCTAATTTCTTTTTTTAAGAACATATATTTGATAAAGTTTTATCCTGCTATGCTGCTTTGTTGGGTTAGACATTGATTTTGGTATACATTATACATGCCGTTGCTTCATGCCACATGTCTGCTTAATACTTGTGCTATTATATGTATGTCATGAGCTATTATTCAGAGTGTTGATGATTGGTCTGTCACTTTTCATCATGCTTGGAGCTGTCATATATGCGCAAAGTGATCAAGCTGCTGATTTTTATACAGATGGTATGCTGCTGAAAGTCCGTTACTAATCATTCAGTTATCAGTTGTGCAGCAAAGCTATGCCTCTCTCTAATTTCTTTTTTATCTGTATGATAGGTATTGACAGAAGGGATGTTAGAATTGTTTGCCATTTCAATGTCCCAAAGTCCATGGAATACTTTTATCAAGAATCAGGTAGAGCTAGCAGGGATCGGTTGCCTTCCCAAAGTCTTCTGTACTATGGAGTTGATGACCACAAAAGAATGGTTTGTTTCCTTGACCTTAAGTCAGGCTTACTAGTTCTCCAGATAATTGTTACTAGTATATATTAATTGGGCAGGAGTTCGTTTTAAGCAATGCTGGGAACAAGAAGTTGCAGTCTCCAACCTCAAATTCACAGGAATAATTGTCAAATAAGTATTTAGATGACTTCACTCAGGTGACTTACTAATTTATCTACGGAAATATTTTGATGATTCTCAACAAATGAGTTTTTCCAACCTGACATCAGAGAGTATATGCAGATGGTTCACTATTGCAAAGGGTCCGGATGCCTTCATAAAAAGATTCTTGAGAGTTTTGGAGAGCATGTCCTCAATATGCCATACTCTACAAGTTCTTTAACTGCCATGTCTATTTTTTTTAATAAGATTTATAATACTTTAAGTTCTCTTTAAAATAGGTAGCTGCATCCCTATGCAACAAATCAAGTGATGCCTGCAAACATCCAAACATGGTTGCAAGATACTTGGAGGAACTTACAGCTAGCTATGCTACTCGCCAAAGAAATAGCTTTTCTTGAATAGTAATGAGCAGGTTTACTCATTTTCTCACTGTTATGTTTATATGCTGTGAGCTCATTAAAAGGAGATGCAGGAGTAGTCCCTTATGTTACTTAATTTGGATGATCAAAAGATAGTGGTGGCATGTTCAAAGAAGATTACTTGTCAAAATTTTGTCTAGTTATGAACTTTGACCCTTTCACACTAATGGCTGTATAAAAACTTTTTCCTATAACGATTATTAGCCAAATAAGCCATCACTGCAATAGTTACGTCTTTACCTTTCTTCTCCCCCTTTATGTTATTGTATTTGCTTAAGGCTACTTCAGACGATCCATGTCTTGTTCATATTTGGCTAATCACTTACATATCTGCTATTAATAGGAGAGTTGGTATTGGCTTTGTACCAACCTTCTCATATTTTATCCTTCCAGTTCCTCAGATATGATTGATGAAGATAAGTTTTCTGAATTTTGGAATCATGAAGATGAAGCCATTTACTCTGAGGAGGATATATCTGACTCTGATGGTATTATGTTATAAAAAAACTTTTAATGCATTGAGAATATTTTTTCCCCATCATTTCTATTTTCAAATTGCCTTTGTGTTTCAGAAGACATTGATATTGTGAAGTCTTAAAGCATCAAAAGTACCCAAAAAATCAGGACTAGTTGTGAGGATGGATATGTTGCAGTGTGCAGAAGAAATTTACTACCAGAATAAAGCCTCAGATAAGGAGGTTGCTTTTGACATCTGTTTCTGTGTGCTTTCTAGACTTCTTCTTTTCCATGAATGATTGAACATTCAATGCATGCAAATATATGTATTTTTACCCATGCTGTATGCTTATCAGTGACAGCCAATAAGCACTCAGCTTTTTCATCAGTGCATTGTTTTCAAACTTAAAAAGTTGAGGGATAACCTTTAAGTCTCCCTGAAGATCAATCACACTCTAAAGGAAAGAGGATCATAGAGAAAAAGATGAGGTTGCAGTGATCTCTTTCCCAATCTCAACATGCAGGAGTGTGGGGTGAGTGATTTCCATCTACCCTGTATCTGTTTTATCCTGCTCGGTGGAGATGATATCCCCACCCTTGTAAATTTAGCACACCTGCATAGAACATTGTAGGCCTTCACCCCATTCCACCTCTAATTACAAAATTGTGAGAAAATTATCTAGAAGAGAAGTTAGATAGAAATATATATTAGTCTAACAATTCTATGTTTCAGGAATTTTTCTTGCTATTTGACGACTTCAATTTCTTGGTTGTCTTTTTCTTCAATAGTATTTCTTTTAGTCCCTTTCAAGTGCATCATCATGTTAATCGAAAGAAATTTGTTTATTTGGATTTCTTCTATGCCAACTTTTATCCATAGTGATAGAGTGCCATTTTGATAACCAAGTTCACATTTGCTTTTGCATCTTACATCTTTGTCTTTGTCCTCAATCCTCTTTCATCTGGATGTTTTGCAAACATGTTAAATGGAAAAATATCCATGCTAGTGATCTTATTAATGATTAGTATTTAAGCACTTGTGCTTTGTGAAGAACTCTTATTCCTGATTTGCATTTCCTAATTGCTTTATCTACTTATTAAAATTTACCTGATTAATTGACTCTTTTCCTTGCATGTAGAGATACTTTAGTTAAATGATTACATTATAAGCATTCTTATAATTGGTTGAACTGTTATTACTTTTGTTGACATAACTAAGCAGATTATAGCAGTTAAATAAGGTAGATTCATTGCATATAGGTTGAATTTTTGTGGCCTAAGCATGTTTGCGCCTTATTGGTTTCAATATAATTGGCAACATAAAAATTTAGAGTGCCAGATGTTTTCTGTACTAGACATATACAAGGGGACTCTTGGTGTTAGTATTTAGCTGCAACTTTCCAATGAAGTCAGTAGTGAGGCTTCCCAGGTAAAGATGACCCTCAAACTCCAGTGCTGAAGTCACAAAAGTCATGACTTTCCCCTCTGAATCACCAAACTGTCTGATTATCTTCCCATCAGCTCCCACATTTACTGCCATAGCATGTCTGTGAACACCATTGACTAGCTTGATCACTTTTGGAAATGATGCTATCAAGTGCTTTGTAAGCTTTGAGGTATGCATGAATTCCCACCCATGAGAGTCAACTGCAAAGAGTCAATTTAAATGGAATTGAATTAATATTTAGGGGGTGTTTGTTTAACAGAAAACGACTTAAATTGTGTCTAAATATAGAAGCAAAAAATTCCAAGACAAATTAAAAGCAAAATACATGAGCTGTGTACCTGTGACAAAGCTATCCAGAAAGATCCATCCGGTACAAGATTGATGTTATCAGGTGCTCCTGGAAGGTTATCAATGAAAATCTCCATTTCTCCTTCCTTTTCTGCCTTCAACCAATACTTTAGGCACCTAAAACTAAAACATATACAAACCGAGAAATTAGTCATGTTTCGGGCACCGGAATCTTAAGAAATATGTGCTACTGCTACTCTAGTCATGAACATATTTTTAGCTGTGCATATCTCTTGAGTAAACATTGATGCTTATGGACAAGTGTAATCTAGACGACAGACTAGTTTTCATGTCTCTGCCAAGTAGTGCATTTGCATTTACTCACTTCCAGGACTCGCAGACTAGCAGATAATCTTGGTCCTTAGATAGTGCCACGCCATTTGCAAATCCCAGATTGTCCAGAATTAGGGAGGTCTTGTTTGATGAAGGGTCAAATTTGAGAAGCTGGCCATGAGGTTTTGCCTCGAGTACGTCCAGATACCAATTATGGATTCCAAACTTTGTGCTTGCAACACTGAAGTATAGACTACCATCTGATGCTTCAATTACATCATCAGCAAACCTGAAAGCTCAAATCGTAAATGATAAAGATGAATTAAAAGAATCAACCCAAAGAAATTATGAAAGATAATTCAAAAAAACTTGTTTTAGGAGTTTTTCAAGGATAAGGAGTTGCATGTAGAATATAGTCCAAAAGCAGATTCTACTGGAAAAATTTCCTTCTAAATTGTCTTCTATTAGGCCTATCCTATCCTGAGATTTGTTCACAATGGGGCCATTTTGGAGAGGTCATGTCATTGTTGGGAAATGCACTGAAGAAGGTAAGTCCGATCAGGGTGTTCCTTCACCTGTACAAGCACGCGTGCACAGGCGCACGAGTATACATGCACTTGTGGAAAGTAGTAAAGAGGACAAGGAAAAGAGTAAATTCTTATCTGGGCCCAAATTAATTCAATCACATGCGTGAGAACAATTGATTTGCAAGGTCTAGGACAAAGGGCCTTTTCACCTCTAGATGTATCAGACAAAGGCATTGATGAAGCTTGCTATTACACCCAGGAAAAATCTAAGATTTAGTCACCATACAAACGTAGAAAAGAACACAATGACCAGGACTGCTGTGGATTTGGCTCAGACATTACCAAACTTTGATACATCATCTGTAGTTGTCCGTCCAAACATAAAAGATTCTCAGCAATAGCCAAGTATGCCCACTTGGTATGGAAGCTGCCACAGTTGTACATAGATGTGGACAAGTAAATTGTGTGTCATTTTGTTAAGAAATCGCATTTCCTCCGCATAGGTCATGATTCACAAATCAAGCTTTTGCCCATTTGGTCCTTGGAGCGATGTCCATAAGCATCACATAGCCAATTCTTAAAATGCTCAAGCTAGCTGGCAAGTTACTGTTAGCCCTTCTGCATAAGCAGTTGTTTTTATTTAGGACAGTAACTATGATGTTGTACTTGAATAAAATTATTGGCTCTTTCACTAATGCGAGAGTCGCAACTTTCTCTTTGGTAACTGTTGAATGAAATCGACGAATGATGATGAACGAACAGGTAATGGGACGGTTGCAATTCCTATGATAGCAACATATTACAATTTTATAGTAGAATTATTGAATAATCATTAAGTAGAATCATTCTTCTACAATCACATAGTCATTAGAACAGTACATTAGCATTTTGGTCTAGGGAGAAACTACTCTCCAGTCTCCAAGCCTGAAACTACACTTTCCAAGCTGTTTTGCAGTGTAGAAATTAATCAAACGGTTACCTCGATTCTGATCCATTGACATGTGATAGAAGTGTGGTGACACGGCTTTCTCTAACCTTAAGCAAGCCCTGCAATACACACGATCACAATATTTATATTTCATATGGACGTTTGGCAATTTTATAGAAAGTAGTAAGAGGAAAAGATAAAAGAAAATGTTGTTTCTATTGAAATAATTGGAAGGAAGCATCTCTCTCATCATTTGATTGGGATGACAGAAGCAAATGGAAGGGACAAAAACTGTAAGTTCTTTATTTTGCTAGTTTCGCTTTTAATGGTATTTTTGACATTAGCACACTCTTATCTCAATCGCCACTCATTTTTGCTCTTTTTGTCGCAGTTAAATAAATTGAGTTCAAGAGTAGAATCATAAACGAATTGAATCGAGACAATAGTGCCGAGCTGTAACTTAACTCGAAATAGTATTCAATAAATTGAACTCAACTTCATCAAATTTGTTTTGTATTGATTATTCAAAGAATTATTATTTTCTAATTACATTTTTTGCCTACATTTTCTAATATAATTAATATTGAAGTACTAAACTCGGCTCAAACTTAACTAATATTTAAACTTAATTCAAGTTCCACTAGACTCATAAGATAGTTAAACTAAATATAATAAAAGTTAAACTCAACTTGGTAGATTATTCTATAGTTTGAGCTTGAACTTTAACTTGACTTGACACATTACTCAAATAACTTGATATCAAGCAACTGAACATCAAAAGTAAAATGTTTCCTCACATTTCTCTTTATTTTTATTTTTGCTCATTTTCGTTCTCATCTAAATACCCAAATATCGTCTTCCTCCTCCTATTTCATCTGTTTTCTGCTGATTTCATGATTGTGAGACATAAACAAGAAATAACTAACAAAAGTTGAAACTAAACTTTACCTTCTCTGTATCTCACACGACGATTCCTCCATCCTTTGTCGCGGTGATTCCTAGCAGAGTACCACTGTTAAGCATGGTCCAATTTCACCACAACCCCATCCATCTCTAGTTGCAGTATAAAGGACACCATTTTCATCCACAACAACATCCTCTGGTGCTTGGAGGAGCCCTTCACCAAGTTTGGTTATACTCTCTACAAAATCAAAATACGCTCAAGCAAAAAAACATAAAAACTATAAATTCCTCTTAACTATGTATGTTAAACTGTTATTACATTTTTACCTGCAACTTGTTATCACTCGGGACGGTCGTTTTTGGCAATTCTAGCACGTCTGGAGATATTGGTGAAAGGAAAAATATTTGAAGTGTAATGGCAAGTAAAAAAGCAAAAATGAAGCTCGAGAAAGGTCGGAGACACTGGCAAATTGTCGCAGCGAAGTTGGCCATGGAGTAGGGAAGGAAGAGCGCTGTTTGATGAGGGTTAAGCTGTTAACAAGGAAGAGCTTCGAAGTTAAGAAAGGAAAGTTCAGGGATAAGATGGTTATGACTTGCAGTAGAGAAGACAGATTCAATGTATTTCATCAAAACTACGGCCTTTTCCAGTTCAGAAAATCGATCACACACTGCAAAGTCGACTCCTTTCGTCAAACTTGAGGCCGCCAAATGCGAATCCTGCGGCCTCACTAAGGAAAGCACGCCCGCGTATGTATGCTCACCGGATACGCGAGCGAAAGACACCTTTGGCAGATGGATTTGCGGGGCATTGCATTGAATTCAAGCAGTGCGTTGCCTGGAATCGATGCCGTTGAGGCCATAAACTATAAACTCTTCCATTAGTTGTTCAAACCGGGTGTTAGGATCCTGATTTGAGAGTGTAATTTTGCTGACTGTCCAAAGCAAAATTGATGAACGATTTCCTGGTGTTGGAGTCCTTGACATGCACACCATCGTAGACATTTTTATTCCCAGTCCACTAACATTAACATGATTCTGTAGAAATTTATGTTCAATGGCCAGCATTTTGTACTGATTTCGTGTGGAATATTATTGCTATGAACTCCAATAAGCAGGAGTCAAAATTGTATTGCAAATCATCATAGAACCAGTTTGATTTCATCACCATCCATATCAGATTCAACAGGAAATTACAAAATTCAATATATGTATATTTATGAAATCGTAAGGTCATTTGAAATAAAAAATAAATAAATTTATGAAAATCAGGACGATTATACTGCTAGATAATTACAAAACTTAGGAAACATTTATGACGTACATGGACCACTAAGAGAGTTAAAATGAATAAATAAATAATCAAAAATCAAACTGAAAACTTAAATAAAGAAATGACCGCTGTAGGAAAATGTTTGATGGACTGTCCAAAGCAGAATTGCTGAATACTTTCCTAGCGCTGGGAATCCTTGAGATGCATCGTCGTAGACATATTTTGTTTCCTATCACTCACATGATTTTGTAGAAATTTTCTTTCGTTGGTCACTATGTTTTATTAAATCTGCGTGGAATATTATTAAACTGAACTTTGATACACATCATGTTGTGTTGTGAATAATCAGAGAACCAATTTGACTTTTTCGTTCATAACGACTTGATGGAAATGCTCATATATATATATATTCGTCACAAAATCAAGCATGTACGGAGCACAATTAAGGGTGAGCTATATAAGATATTTATCCATATCTTAGAAGGTAAAGTAGGTCATAAGATAAGTTTTAAGTATAGTTTTTTTAAAGCAGCTCTCATTGGATAAGGTGTAGGTTTAAGGTCTTTCTATCTTATATCCATCTTGAAATCTATATTTTGAGATATACATAATATAAGTTTCAAGATATTACATATTAACCCTATAAAAAGTTATTAAATAATATAAATAAACAATAAATGACAACATTATATTCTTTTGATAATAAATGTTTTAATAAAACAAAAAAGAAAAAGAGCCTAAATCTATAAGATTAAGCCTAAATGGCTAAACCTAATACTCTTCCTCTTTCTTTTCTTTGTTCTTCCCCATTTTTCTTATTTTTTCCCATTTACTAAGTAGATCATAAAACTTAAAATCATTACCATAGGGAATACTTTTTTAAAAAAAAAAAAATTATAGATTTTGTTACAAGTTTTATATATTTTGCATATAATAAGCTTGTAATATTATATATAAATTACTTTTTTTATATGAAATAAACTTGAAATTGATATGAAGAAATGCAAAATTTATAAATTCCATAGGATACTCTATATTATGTAGGTTTTATTATATATAGGATACATGGTAGTTCTAGGGTGCTATGGGGTAGGTTTTGGCTCCAAAATTTGGAAACTTGTACTTTATATGCTAGAATACTAGTATAGCTTTATACCTTACTTTGTACCCACTCATCCCTAAGTACAATATAAGAGTTTTATCATCTTATTATAAATAAGATAATTAAACACAATCCATAATGTCATTTATCTTACTCGCTAGAAATTCATATTTATTTATTTATTCACAAATAGGATTAATTTAAAACATTAATTAATTATTCTTTACACCATGAATTGAATTAAACTAGTTTTTGTGGTTTAAGAAAATTTCTTAGGTTGAACCTTCATTTGGGCTTATATAATGGTATGACAAAAAAAAAAAGATTAATACTTTAAGATTTTATTTTATTTAGAAGGATAAAAGTAATTGAATCATGTTCATGCATCAAGCATGATATAAGAGGCAATTGCAATTCTACTTTTCTTATGCAGTGATAGGATCAATAAGTAATCTTGTTAGAACCTAGATCTTACTTTATCCTATGCAAGTTAATTCTGATTGATATTGAAGGTCATAGGATAAGTATCAATTCTATTTTTTTAGAACCAACTTACACAAGATGGGGTACAAAATCAAATCTCTTTAATCATATACAAATTCTTCATTAATAACACTAAACATAGCAAAATGCAAATTTTCATCTTAACAAATATTCAAGGCTTTAGCTTATTTACCCATTGTAACACATATTCAAGGCCTGAGCTTATTTGCTCATTGTGGAATGTAAAAATCCTAAAGTACATTGAATAAGTGCTATTTTTTATTTTAAACAAGAAGATCTAAACTTATGATAGATTGAGATTTTGTAATGACATTCAACAATAAATTGTTTAGACTTATATTATCAAGTCGATGGCATATGTCTTCATGAGAAATATATGTTTGAATAATATATGATTAAATTGTTGAAGATTACTGAATTGATAAATGATAAATGTATAAGTTACAAATACATAGAAAAATTGACAAGTCATTAGGTAACATACTTTAAATGTTTCATATTACAATAGCAAAGAATTTCACTAATTACATAGTGGACCCTATATCCTAGTATCTACATCTTACAAGACAGGTTTCTATTCCAAAATTTGAAAACTTATGCCTATAGAGTAAGGTATGATTAAGATCTCATACTCTATTCATCTTATACCCGCTCACTCATATTAAAAACCAAGTGCTAATAAGAAGGACCATCTAGGACTAGTTCATTTTCTTCCCCACCACCCCCCGGTGGTTGGATTAGAGAGCTACATGATATGCCATAAGGATAGAGGTTGAAAATATGTAACATGGTAAAGTTATCTGTTGTTATTTTGTGTTCTTTTGCAAAAAAGTCATTTATGTTAAGGCTATAGCTAAAGCTCAACATGGGTTGATTCTTGATATGGAATCAAGCTAGAAAGATGGTTTGTGAACTGGATCCAAACATGCCAAGGCCAAGGATCCCAGGTGAGACAATCACCGATGCCCATGGAATCAACGAGTTCAACCGGTTTCACTGACAACAATGAGGAAAAAAAAAACAAAGGAAAAGAGCTACAAACAACAACACTACACACACCCATCGCTTCCACCTTCACATGCCAAATATATATATATATATATAAGAGAAGAGAACACACACAAACATTCCACACAGAAACAACCACATATACATACTCACAAACAACACTTTAACACAAACACATATGTAAGCACATTCTTTCTCCCATGATTTTTTTTTATAAATGCACGCACTCATTCATATTGTTTTGCCTTAATACAAATGCATACACTCAAATATACACACCCTTGTTGAGTGAAACATTTACAAATGCATCATGTGTCAATATTTTTTTCATGCATTTATAAATTTTACAAGTTCTTTATAACTTTAGTATTGCAATAGATATTAACAGCTCTTCAAGTAGAGCTTATTGTATTATCTATCTATAAATCCTGAGCTATTAAAATAGGTGATTGTAGTGAAGTCGATAAAAAAAAAAGTTAAGAATCAAAAGTAGATGAAGAAGACAACTATTATGATGAAATATTTATTTCACTTCGGTCATTTTATGATATGTGTAATCTTTTGGTTAAATGCATGGAAAAAAATACATGATTAAACACGTATTATGGTTTGCAAACATGCCCTTTGATCCACATATTTTAATTTGCTCCCTAATCAAAACCATGTTTGGCACTTTCTTAAACATCTTACTCAAGAAAAACTTGACCGGTATCAAAGTTCAAAAAAGTGGCAAGCATGAAGTGAATTACGGAGCAAATTAATATATATATATATATATATATATATATATATATGAAAGATGAAGATGATAAATAATCACATGTAACTAATACATGTATCTCTACAAATAAAGATGGCAAGAAGGTTTACAATACTTATTTGATTGTGAGTATTTTCTATGTGTTAGACCATAATTTCATGTGTATTATTCTATGACATTTGTATTGAAATAAGTGTCACATAAAGTAATTTTTGTTCATCTTATTTTAATTCTTGACTTTTTTTCATTGACTTGATTCCAATTGTATGTTTAATAGCTCAGAATTTTTATAAAAACAACAATAATTATGATTATCATATCAGTTATAGGATACCTTGTAAATCTTTATAGTATGAAAAATACTAATATTGATAACAATACATAGCAATTTTTAAATATTAATTATTTTGCAGTTATAAAACAACTGCAAAATAGTTAGCTTCAAAAAAGCACCATGGAAGCTATAGTGGAACCAAATGCAGTTCCAGTAACGAAAGCAAGACCCTCCTTAAGCTGTAGCTCAAAGAAACCAGAATTAATCCTAGCAAGAAGGAACACCTCCTTTGGCTTAAGCAAATCACCATTTGGACCAACTGCTACTGGATTAGGCCTTCCTGTCAACAAGCTCAACGGATGGTTCTTGCAGCTGAGTTTCTTCAAAAAGTCTTCAGCCCTAGCTATAGTATAAGTGCAATCCATACAACAGAGGTCTACACGATTAAATCCAAAGCATGCTCACTTAGAGGAACTGCAACATGTTTCCCATCTACGGCTAAAATAGACTGCTATGAAATCATTTGGTTCACGATTTTCCCATCCCATCAAAACTGATTCATCATGATTTCCATGCTCCAACACAATATTGCCCTCACTTGGGTCAGAAGCTAGTGCAGCCACGCTCGACACAGCTAATAGACGGATGGCAAGCCAGGATTTCACAATTATATTAGGATGTAAATTCGATTTCCAACAAGATGAGCAACAAAATTTAACCTCTTCTAAACTATTCCTAGAAAGAGGGTTAATTACACTAACACCATTGAAAACTTGTGAAATGATAAAAACTCCACCAGATAAAAGAAGTGGATCATTTCACAGCATACTTCATGTCATTGCAATTGTGCCATACAACTTCCCAACGTAGTAAATGCACATCGTTATTAACCACACAAAAAAAAAATGAAGAATTAGCTTCTAAGAGTGCTAGAATTCTGATATGTTGATAGTCACAGCAAAACAACCAGTCTGACAATATGCAATAATTAAACTAAGATATCTTCCTTGCTCCTATACTTTGATATAAGAGCGGAATCATACTCAAGATTACTTCAGTCTAGCAACCTAGTCCGGAGGATTACTTCTTGAATTTCTATCTCCATGCAAACGAGCAAACAAGTTTCCTTGAGGTATGTAGTCATAAACTAGAAGCTTTTCATCCTTGGAATAGTAATGAGCATGGAGTGGCACAATGATTGGAGAGCATCCCACCCTTCTCTCCTAGAACTAGTTCTTCACCCTCCATTCCTGGTTTACCAGATGCGCGAACAGAGTTGACGCTTGCCAGCTTCCGGAGTTTCTTATCATGCTCACTGTTATCAAGTTCTTCGGGTCCAATAGAAGGTAAGCCAATCGAGACATGTAGAGTAACAACACTACGACCGGCAATGTCAGAACAAAAAAAAAACTTCAGACCCATCAATTTTCGAGAGGGACCCAAAGAACTCTAGTATAGAGGTTGAAGAATCAAGTAATCCCAACGCCGAATAGAAATCTAATGAAGAGGACCACACAATGACGAAGACAACAAAATTCATCGCAAGCAACAGGGAGAATGAAACAACTTCCTGCACCATTTTTTTTTATCATCTCCATTAACATCATTTTTTTTAGGGGTTTCCGCACCTCCATTAAGGTCACCAATTACCATATGATGGCATCAGTGTAAACTAAAAGAAAAAAAATTACACTATTAAATAGAATAAACATAAGGATTACCATTCTCATCCATTTTCAGAACACGACATTCTATTTACACTACTTTCATCCATTTATGCACTTCCCTCTCTCGGTCCATCCTACTCCTCATCCAACTGCTTTAAGGATGATATCAGAAAAACAAATGAGTCAAATGCAAACAAGCAACGCACCCAGCCGGCTCATGTAACTACCGAAATATCCCGCGACGAAGAACAAGCTTACATCATGAGATCCAATATAGCCATTACAGTCATTTGGGTTGCTATTTAACTAAAATGTCTTGTAATAGAGGATGAATGTAGACGACAAAGCTCAATGCAACAATCGTGGTTACTTCGTGTTGCTACCCAAACACCAAACTAATCTAGTGAGCGGTTATTAAAAAAAAAAAAAAAAAAAGAAGAAGAAGAAGAGGAACACGCCACACAACAAAAAAAAAAAAAAATTCAAGGAAAGATAGAATGCCTACGTGAAGGAAGAAGTTACTGCATGAAGGAGTAATATTAAAAAAAAAAAAAAAGAGAGAGAGAGAGAAGAGAGAGGGAAGCATGTAGCTGGTATGAATAACAGAATCTATATACTAGATGTTAGACCCATGTTCTAACGTAAAAAAAAAAAAAAAAAAAGTGTGGTGCTGGGATTAAAACTTAGAACGTTGAGGTATCAAGGGCATGTCTTTTCAAATAGGCTATAGGCCAGTGTCTTGCTTTGGAATGGTGAACTTTTGATTTATTATTGACAAGATAAAAAAAAAAAAAAAAAATCAGTCCATGTTTGTGGTACCTAGAAACGATGCAATCTATTACTCACAATCTTTCAATAAAAAAAAAAAAAACTTCGAGCCAAGTATATCAATCGTTAAAGAAGCTACCATTTAAACATCCACTCCACGCTTTGTGGTACCTAAGAACGATGTAATCTCAATTAGCCAAAGCGACGCACGTAATTAAATGGTGTTATGTAATTGCACACTAAGAAAAACGTAAATTACTTCACAAGTGCTGGCACTAGGCTTCTATACTATGTAAATGCATACGGTAGCAGTGCGGCTATTCTACAAGTGCACATGCGCCAATCAACTTCCTAGCCATGATAAAGGCTTATTTGATGCCCAAATCCTTTTAACCTCATTCAAAGGATTTTGGTCATTGAGCAAAATGTAGAAGTCTAAATCTAAACCATGGGTTTAAGGCCTATTACTTTAATAGATTTGACTCTTTGGGCCTAGTTGATAGGGCCCAAAGAGTGAAATTCATGTCTTGAGATGATTATGGGATACTTGGTATGGTGGGCTTGGGGTAAGGTCTGCTGAATCGATCCGCTTGATCCAATCTTTCTTAAATAAGGCTCTCACACATACACACTAAAGGGCTTTGGTGAGCTTAGACCCATATAAGGCCCATATGAGACCTCAATTGCTAGGAACCGTTAATCGCCATCATTATCTAACAAACGAGATTTATAACCAAACACTATAAATACCTTATGTCTTCTCACTAAAAAGAGAATTCTTTTAGGGAAAAAAAAATTGTTACTCTATCGAATTTTCCACAAAAAACTAGAATTACCACATTACTATATTTATTTCACAAAGTATATACTTGTCATCATAGAGTTGGGCCTTGTCTAAAACTACCTACTCCTCCTCCCGTCTCAATCACCCCTTGATCATCCTTATACGTGCCACTTCCTTATTAAGTTGCGTGTAGTGCGTTTACACGTAACACCCATGTGACCTTGCACTCAAGCCAAAACCCACACACATGCTAAACTTGAATCTGGACATGAATTTTAATGTGTTACTTTCGAATCTAACGCGTTTATTATTCATGTTGATTTTACTAACCCGAATGTGTTTATAATTGTATCGTATCGTATTTGAATTCACAAATCAGGTCTTGAATTGCCAACCCAAAGTACATTCCTAATATTATCAATTGTTCTCAATTTACTCCATATTTATAAGATCAACATTTCCTTTTCTATTTTATTTTTACTATTATTATTATTTGTTGAGTTAAATCAATTACATACAAACCTTGTCTTTTCCACGGGAAAAAGAAAAAGAAAAGAAAAGAAAAAAGAAAAAGGAAAAATGGAAAGATACAAAAACGACAAACTTATCAAAATCTCATCCTCAATGAAACAATAGACCCCATATAGAAACAACTCTCTCTATAAAGAAATGAAACTCACTCATACACACACATACATTTGATCCCCGCAAATCTGCCTTCATAGTTTTCTTCTCCTCTCTTATTATGTAGAGAATACACATTCAATGTTTTTCATCAAACTATGACCATTTCCAGTTCAGAAAATCAACTACAGACAGCAAAGCCGACTCCTTTCGTCGAGCTCGAGACCGCCAAATGCGACTCCTGCGGCTTCACTGAGGAATGCACACCCGCGTATGCACACCGGATACGCGAAAGATACCATGGCAGATGGATTTGCGGACTTTGCATTGAAGCAGTCAAGGTTGAGGTACTGAGATCGGACAGGCTTATCACTACCGAAGAAGCATTGAACAGGCACACCAATTTTTGCAAGAATTTTCGATCTTCCAATACTGGTAAGCAGACCGAGCATCCCATTTTAGTCATGGGGAGGGTCCTTAGGCGTAGCCTTGATTCACCTAGAGCACTCCGGTCGAGTTCGAGCAGCGCATTGCCCGGAATAGAAGCCGTGAGGACTGTAAATTCTTCATCGCTTGTTCGATCCGGAAGCTGCTTCTCTTCACTTACTAGATGAAGATTGAAGAAAGGTATATACGATGATAATACCGAAACAATCGATCTAATTCTGTCTTGGCTCCGTTAAAGGCATTTTAGTATCCTAATTTCCTAGAAAAGGATTACTATCTAATGTAATTTCATTGTCTGCTTAGCTTGTATAGATTAGGATCCTGATTTCGATATGTAATTTTATGGACTGTTCAAAGCAAAATTGCTGAATAATTTCCTAGTGTTGTAAATCCTCGAAATGCGTCATTATAGACTCTTTTTTTCCCTTGTTACTAACATGGTTTGGAAGAAATTAACCTTTATTAGGCATAATGTTTTATTAAATCTGTGTAAATTATTATTAATTAGATGAACTTCAATACCCATCACGAAAGCAGCTGTTGGAATTTTGTCTCAAATCATCATAGAACCAGTTTAATTTTATCTTACATAACAGAATTGGCGGATTTTTTTTTAAAAAAAAAATTAATGTTCATAGTGTATTAAGCTTGTGGTGGGTGTTGAAAGGTATAATCTATAGGAATATCTTGGGGAAACACTTATGGAAGATGGTTGAAATGAATTGAAAAAATCTTCCCATACAGATTTTGGATATAATTTCGTCAAATTATCTTTGATTTTGTTTCCAAATTTTGGTTCTGGACAGTTGTATTGGATTGACTTATTTAGAAGGGTAATTAAATGGGGAAATGGAGATAAAAAAAAAAAATGTCCCTATTAGAAGGATAGTGACAATTGACAACAAACAGAAAATGAAATTGCAAAGAAGATTCCTTCTGGCGATACAAGGCTATCCATTAATATCTCTTTCCTTTTTTCCTTTCTTTTATGGTAAGGACGATTCAATGTTTTAGGAAAGTATTTTTCAAAAATTAAAAACTTAAGAGTTAAGGATAGAGGCAGGAAACGGCCGATGAAAGATATTTTAAATTCAAATGAAAGCATTAAAATAGAAATTACCAAAATTGATTTCTTTTTTTCTATACAATGGAAGTCATTCCTTCGATTCTTACCCATTTGGGTTATATTATAATTATCAGACACGCACCCTCAATGCATATGCAAAAAACAAATAAATTGGTTTCAAAAAGGTATGACATACTAAATTATTAAATCCAATTATATATATAATTGATGATTTAATAAAAGAAAAAAAATCATAAAACAGAGCAAAAAGTATGTGAAAAATGTATATAAAAAAAATGAAATGAAAGTGATACAATTAAAATATGTTAGATGATTGCTAAAGTAGAAAATGGGTTAGTAGACATTTCCTATCTTGTTGCTGTGATTGAAAATGAAGATCATGCAATTAATTCATAGAAAAATCTTAAGGAGATAAAGAGATTTTAAAATGTAAAAATAGGATGAGGAGTGGAAAAATAAAACTTAAAAAGCAATTATTTTGGATGACAGTCAATGTTGGTGAGTGGAGAGAAAAAATAAGTAATTGAGCCGCTACTAATAGTGGAATTTGAGTAGTGAAAAAAATTAGTTTGCTGAAACATTACCAATATCATAGTATAAAGGCATGTGGAGTTAAATAATTTCTTGCATAAACATTAAAGACACCAAACTCATGTCTTTCACTTTAATAATATAGATAGATAAATAACAAAAACTATGATAAATGAGTCCAGTTAGCAAGGCTGCTGAGACACTAGAGTTAGGAGGCTTAAAGAGAAAACCTTTTACATTTACAAGAATAATTACACATTTTATGTAAAAACAAGTGATTCAAAGGTGAAAAAGTCCATTCTTTTGATCTTTCACAAATGCTCTACTACACCGATTAACAATTTTCACGGTAAACATTTTAACGTTAAGAAAATACTTCCTACGAATCAAATATATGCAATTAATCCTAGTTAGTTAATAAGAGAAAGAATTGAATAAATAAAATAGAATCATTTTTTTTAGTCATACATTTTTTAAATTTTCATCATTATTTCTTTTTTTTTATTTCTTATAATTCGGTTTATAATTTTTTTAAACTTAAAAAATAATTATTCGGTTTGATTCATAATTTTCTTTTTTTAATTTAAATAGGCAATTAAAACCTAATTTGAACTAAAAACTACTAGCAGGCAGGGTCAACTCGGATTCACATTACTTGATATTTGCTTGATTAATAAAAAAAAAGGGGGGGAAAAAGTGAAGAAAATAGTTTACGTTGAACAATCGCACAAATATTCGAAACCCCTTTATCATGCATTTACTTCTAAATAATTATCATGATTTCATGGACACATCCATCCGTTTAACAAACATCTCAAGGGCCGCAATGGGACATTGGTGTATGATATAGCATGTGGTACGTTTATATCATTTGATTTTGATTCACCAAATTAGTGATAAAAGAGTACATCGTACATGAAGTTCCCAATAATTGATTCCACCCTAATCGGTGTGTAGTCTTTTCTTGCACAAAATGTTTTCATTCGCGCAACATTTCAAGCCTATTGCATTAGCTTGGGAGTCCACTAAAATAAAGTGACGTTAACACGTTTCACATTTGGCATTTATTGAGTTGTGACTTGCGAAAATATAATGAAAAGGTGAAGCATATGACGAAATCGTGAACATGTCATGGGACGAAAGGTTTTTACCTTCTTGAAATCCAATATGGTGCTCGACCATCCTTACATTCATACTTTTTCCTTAATTCAAAATAGAGAGTCAGCCTTCTCTTCTTGTTTCGAGGCTATCTTTCATCAAGAGAATCATTACCGATTTTGCCACAATCTCTCTTACTCTTAAGATGACTAACCTTCTCAATTGGTTTTGGCTTATTATGGGCATCACCAAGAGAGTGACATCAACTCTTGACCAATTTGTTTACAGAAAGCCAAACTCGCATTCAATGTACCTACACATTTAGGATAAACGACCTTACTAATATCACTCACTATGTTCTAAGCTTAAGTTGATCCCTCACTTTCCTTTTGATGTCATGGATCGTGACATTCTTTCCCATCTAAATTCATGATGCCCTCATCATGAAGCCAATCTTCTACTACTACTTTTCTTCAACAATTTATACCTTTCTCTATCCATTGGCAAACTTTCCGAAGATCTTCTTCGACTAGGACTCCAAGCTTCCATGGGATCTCTTCCTAAGATCTCCTCTTTCTAAATTACCCAATAGTAGAGTGGCTTACTATTATACCTCCTTAAATGAATATCACTCTTCTCCACCCATTATCTAACTCCATCCCAAGATTATCTCAACCAAGAGTTCGGGCTTCCATAAGCCTTCCTTTCATTGCCTTCACCCCTTTTTTCATGTCCTCTATGATTGCCTCTTATTGAGTAGCCCGACAATGGAGCGACTAATTGGACTATTTTTTTTTTTTCATTATTTCATATTGATTTAGGTAACTCTTGTTACAAAGTTTTGATTGGCAACACAACTACCTTTCCTCTCATAACAGTATCCACTCGGAGGCTGCTCCTCCTCTTGAGCTTCTCCCATACGTGGCCTTTCATTAACAAAGCTATCTCCACATTACTGTCACTTAAATAGCATTTAGGTGGCTCAATGTGACTTGAACTTCAATTCCAATACCACTTGTCATAGAATAAGAGATTCTCCCCTATTGGAAATCTAGTGTGGCACTCGACCATCTTTACATTTATACTTTTTCCTCCATTCGAGATGGTGAGGCGGCCTTTTCTTCCTATTTACCCAAGACATGTTCCAAGCCCTTTCTTCATTAAGAGAGCCATTATTGGCTTTGCTACAATCCCTTTTATCTCTAAGGGGACCAACTTTCTCAACTAGTTTTACCCTACCATTGCCATCATCAAGAAAGTAATATCAATTTGCAACCAATTTGTTCACAAGAAGCCAAACCTACCTCTAGAGTACTCATACCCCCTAAAACAAACTACCCTACCGATACCATTCATTATGTTCTAAGCTCAAGTTAATCCCTACTTCCCTCTCGAAGTCATAAACCATGACAAGTGTGGGACCTTGGGCTTTTTTTAGCATGATTTGTATTAAAGTGAATTTTACTTTATCTATGCTTTTATTATGTATTGCTTCACATATTTGTATTCTTATTTGTAACACTTTGTATGCATTTGTTTGGCCTTGTCATTTCATCATTAGTTAGTCCACCTATCTTTGATACATGTTCTAATGGTCTATAATAATTAATTTAATAAAATAACATTATCAAATATATTTAAATGAATAATATTATAAAAACAATAAATCATAGGAAATTGAAAAAAAAAATTGATAATTCAAAGCTTTAGGGGGCTTGGTTGGCCACCTCAATGCTAGGGGTAGTTAACTACCACAAGGAGGAGGGAAAAGGGGAGGAGATGGGTTGGATATAACAATCTACTTACAAGCAATGGTCGATAACCTCATAACCAGAGCCACCACACATCGCGGGTCACAACCTATCGATATAGGTAGGTTATATGGTGGTGGGTGGCACAATCCACCTAAAGTAATGAGCAACCAACTAACACTTTTAAAATAAAAATAAAAAAGAGGAATTTTTTTTTAAAAAAAAAAAACAATGAGTTGTAATAGCTTTATATGATCAGACCACAACTTATTGGTTTATTTTTCTTATTTTTCTTCTTCTTCTTCAATTTTTTTTTAATTTTATTTTAAATTTTTAAGGGTGCTACGTGACCATCCACTACTCTAGGTGAGTTGCTCTATTCACCAAAATAGGTTTAACATTACTAATGAGATAGTATTACTTGATTAAATATATTTAATAATACTATTTTATTAAATTATGTATTATAGACCAATCACAAATTGACACTTGTCAAGGATGGATAGGTTAGCTGACAATGATATAACAAAAGGAAACACTGATATGCAAGGTGTACAAAAGGAAAATATAGGTAAATAAAGTGACAAAGGCCAATACTCGGGAATGTAAAGTAAAAACTTCCCTTTGTATTATTAAGTCAAGTTCCCAACCTATCCAACCCATTTAAAACCTTATAGGATACTATCCTACAGGGTTTAAGACAACTTATGGTTTTTTTTTTTTTTTAGGTTGAGGGTAGGTAATAGGACAAATATTAACCCTGTTAGGAACCTAAATTGTTTTTTTTTTTTTTAAGTTTATAAATATTACTATATTGTTTATTAATTAGTTTTCAATTAAAGAAAAAAAAAACAAATTCTAAACTTTGAAACAATATTGAAATAAATATGATTAGATATGTTGAAAGTGCAAAATTTTTTTTTATTTTCAAGAACATAAGCTATATTTTACAAAAATATGTCACAATAAATAAGTAGAGAGTTAAAACTAACAATAAAAAAAAAAAAAAAAAACACTAACAAATAGCTAGTCGAGAATCAGGTTGTTTATTGGGCTTATCGAGCAAGTTTCAGATACTCGGTAAAAAAACCTATACAGTTTGGGATGAGTTTCAAGTAACCCCATAGGATAACCGAACAAGTATTAGCTTTATTAAACTCGACCCAAATTTGTCCTGATTGCATTCCTAAACATTTGGATGTGTTTGCCTTATATTAGATCACTAATTTTCATACCTTATTTTGTCCTATAGTTATAAATGAGCAAAACCTATTAGCTATTTGCAAACTAATCAAGTTTAGCTAAGTATTTATTCAAATTATTTGAATAGTGCTTACTAGTTATTTGACTTGAGCTCAACTTTCATGATATAGTCTAGTTGGTGGATCTAATCAAGCTTAAGTCAAGCTTAATGTTAGTTAAGTTTGAATCTAGTTTGGATTTCAAAATTATTTCAATTATATGAATTGTACTTCAAATAAATCAAGCCTAAACAATTGTAATTGAGCTTGAACTTGAAATCATTGAGTGTCTCTTTGAGTTGAGGTTGAGCTTGAAACTCTAAGCTTGATCAAGCTCAAACTTTAAATTTCAACGTTTGTCATCTTAACTCAACTTGTTTATAATCTTAATTTCCAACTGTAGTTTCTCATTATGCCTATT
The DNA here is from genome assembly GCA_037954665.1 of Laguncularia racemosa. Lineage (NCBI taxonomy): Eukaryota > Viridiplantae > Streptophyta > Magnoliopsida > Myrtales > Combretaceae > Laguncularia > Laguncularia racemosa. Next base: position 1,182,436 of record JBBMOL010000087.1, read on the forward strand.
TTCTTAAACTTCTTTCTATAACAACTAATTTCTCAATTTTTTTTTGAAAGAGAAGAAGAAAAGAGAGAATTTTAGGATGCAATAGTTAGCAAATATATATGATTGCGAGAAATATTTAAACAAATTATAAATTCTTAAAAATTAAAAAAGTGAAAGAAATAAATACGAAGGGCAAAAGGTACATATCTATCCTCAAAAGTTTCGCAAATTCTACGATACTATTATGACATTGTCTCATTACTCTTCGATTACAATAAAAATATCTTGAGTTACTATAAAAATAAGATCAATTAAAGCAAATTTTCCTTGAAAATTTCTTAAAATTTTATAATGTATATTTATATTAATTTTTTATGATAATTTACAAAAATGATGCTATAATGATACCATAAAATTCCACCAAAGGTTTATTATTTGGCTTAAATGTTCGTATGCTCCATTGTAGCTTATAAAGTTTCTTATGCTCTTAAGATGAAACAAAAATTCGTAAAAGAACTAGCCGGTTTGTAATACTCGATATGACATTTTATGTGCATTTTTGTCCTTTTTCTTTTTAACTTTTCGTAAATGACTAAAAAACTAATAACATTACTTAGATGTACTCGAAAATCACCTTATCATTTGCAGTCTAATTAATAAAATTTTTGAAAATGAAGAAATTGAATTTTAAATTTAAAAATATAGAAAAATATATATTCCACAAAATTACTAATATATCCCTATACTTCAAAATTTACTATTATTGTCCATACATTTCCTTATAGAACGAAACTAACATCCGAATTTCGTTAATTACCTAAGAAGTTCATGCTTTCCTCTACTAAAATCAAGCTTTATTTATCTTAAAATTCCTTATTTTTCATAATTTCGTTGATACTAGTAACTTTTCGAATAATTCAGAGACAATGTAACAATTCGTAATTCTCCTCTACTAATCCTAATTATCCTTAAAAGTAAAATTTAACTTTAAGTTTGTAATGTTCAATTGTATTTTGTATTCTTATTGTAAGATTTGTGAATTGGACTCCTTAAAATACTTCTTTTATGCATTAACTAATGCACAACTTCTTATTAATGTGGACAACTCGTATTATATTTAATTAATAAAACTACTAACAATTTAGAAAATCAAATATATGCATATATATAGAGAACAATAAAAAAAAATGGAAGAAAATTAGATGATCAGCAAGACCACATTGTTTTTTTTCTTTAGATTTTTTTTTTTTTTTGAACTCTCATGCTATTTTTTTTTTTTTTTTCTAAAATTTTTTAGTAGTTATATTAATTAAATATATCATATACGTTATCTATATTAGCACAAAATTGTCTACATTACTACTGCTTCAAATGATTTAAGTGGTGATTTTTTGAAAAACTAACTATATATTCACTTAAAATAAATGACTATTCAACTTCCCTTTATTCCATGCCAAAGGAAATAATGATCATCCGTCTCTGTAAGGTCAGTGTCACACCTTGATCTCGACCACAATGAGCATATGTATAACTGAGCAACACAAAAATTGAAATCAGTGTCCTTGAAATTTTCTTGTGTTCACATTGGTTGAGATGGCATCAAATTTGATTGGGGCTTGGTTTTGATGCTCTCTAGACTAATATCATGTGAGGGTTTCGTAGCCTTTAAGAATGTGAATACGTCCATCTTGAAATTATGTTGGTCCGATCTTTTGCCGCTCCTGTCAAACGTGACAAACCCTAGGTGGGACAACCCCAAGTATAGCCATCAGTCCTTTTAGTCAGACATGTTGGGGTTCGTTTGGCTCTCACCATCTCCCGCGTGTTCTTTTAGTCGCTTCATCTCAAAGTAAAAGGCACTTCCAAGTTGTGAAGGAAAATAAAATGACTGACAAGTATATAGAAATAAATTGAAATAGAATTAAATAAAAATTACAATAATAAATTTATTTTTATATTTAAAAGCATTTACATAATAGAATGCATATATAGTAATAATTATAAAAATTATTGTATGTTATAATTAGATTATATATTTTTCACATAACACTTGAAAAATTTTTCAATTTCTGGTTAAACGTATGGCAAATCTGATGAAAATATATTAGGTTCAATAATCGAATTTTCGTGGTGCACCTAAACCTAAACACGATTATAAAAGGGTTTGATATGTTGATTGTATTAAATTTTATCTATATAAACTCATTTATAATCATATCATATTGTGTCCAAATTGGCGAATAAAAACCTAATTTGTATCTAGTCAATAGTTTTTGGAGTGTGTTGTTACTACTTTCTTGCTACTAAGAACTTAGACTAGATTCAACCTTCAAATTGAGGAGGATGAGGCCAACAAAAAAGAACACATGAGCTAAACGCTAGAATAATATTGTAATGATGGCAAAAGAGAGTGAGAATAAGCTAGGAGAATTTGACCCCTTATCTTGTGTATTGACTGGATATTTATAATAAAGGGTGTTGCAAGATATACATAACAAGTGTATTTTTCTCAAAAATATCCACACTTATCATATAAAAATATGATAGAGTATATATCAAAGATTTGATATATTTTTCACATTTATCCTAACTAACCCCTATATATACTTGTTTGACTCGTGATGGGCTCGCTGAGTTGGGTCTTTAGGCTTGCGGCTAAAAAGCCTATTAATAGAGTATATTTACAGTTATTTTTAATATTATCAAGAAATTGCTAATGAATGAATATGTTTGTTTCATCTTTTTTTAATTTATCCTTTTGATATTATTTTGGTATATATTTAAATGGTTTTTGTTTAATAATAATATACCAAAAATATGGAAATATAAATAATTATACACCCTTTTTACAAAATTGAATATCACTTAATTCATTTATTTTATTCATTTTTTACAAAAAAAAAATACCATTTAAATTTTCATTTTCTAATGCATAAAGTGTATTTTTAAATCTTTTCTCTTAAAGTACATGAATCTTCACTTACCAATTCTTGTACAACATCACTACCTCCATCCTAATTATGAAGTGATAGCAAATAAGAGATACAAATAACATAATTTTCAAATACTATATTTTAAATAGATACATATTAGATATAAAACAGATATAGATAAGATATAAAAGAAAAAAAATCCAAACAAGAAGCTAGAGAACACATTAAGATATATTAAGAAATATCTTTCCTCATGATCTTCTTTTCTTTCATATTTCTTCTTCTTCACCTCCCTTAGTCATTCTCTTTACTCCTTGTGCCTTCTCCCATATCATTGTCTAAATTTACAATCTAGACATCTAGTTTGAATTGATGATTCAAATACTTATTCAAAATTAACAGCCACTTCCTCACTTTTTCTTAAGAAAAGGAAAAAGTGAGGAAGTAGCTATTAATCTTGAATATGTGTTTGCTATTTGCTTTCTATGAATTTCACATCTTGGCATTCAAACGGATTGTTTATAATAATTCCTTACTCTTTAAAAAAAAAAAAAAAGAAAAGGATAGAGAAAGAGTGAGAAAGTTGCAATTTTTCTTGAATATGTGTTTGCTATTTGCTTTTGGGCAATTTATATCCATGGCATTAAAACATGTTGTTTTAAAGAATTCCTTCATCTTAAGAAAAGTTAGATTTATAAATAGATATCTTCTTCAAATTATTAATATTTTTCTAAAGTATACCTGATTTACCTAAATTACATAAATACTATGATTTCTAATTTTAACTTATTTATCTATAATATTGGAGTACATGAGATTGATTTTTTTTTTTTTGCCACGCACATAAAAATTTTAACTTTTTATCAATTAGTTCCTTCAATTACCATCCAAATTAAAAGTATGTTTCTTTTCTTACAAACAGATCAAGGTCAATTTCACTCTCTCACATAAAACCTAGTGAACCTACGGTTTTGATACAAAAAAAAAACTTCTCTTGTTTCTCATATAACACTTCTTTTGTAAAAGAAAGTCTTTGGACGATGATATGGTGATTTGTGTTAAGAAGGATTAACAACTCCAATGCAGAGTTTATTTGATTTTTTTTATTTATAAACTAATAGTTGAAATTGTTTATATATTAAAAATATTCTATAATATCGTTATGATATTATTTTTTTAATTTTAATTATTAATTACACATAACAATATCTTAAAAAGATATAAAAAAATTTAGAAAAAATAAACTTAGAGGATCCATTTCCGTGCTATTAGGGAAACAATGTTTTCTTTCTCGCTTTTTTTTTTTTTAATTCCTAATATATTTGATGTATAGGGAAATAAAATTCCTAATAATAACGGAATATTTTCTTAAGTAACAATTGCCACCTATTAAAAATAGCGGAGCACATGGTACAAATGTTAATTAATATTCTCTTCCTAATGTTAATGAATAAATATAATACTGACAGCTAAAACAGTTAGTAACTATTTTTTCTGAAATAGTGGAATAACCATTGGAAGCACTTCAATTAATTTGACAGAACCGAATAAATATGGGCTAGTTTGACCTAAGAAATAATGGTTCAAGAAATAATTTAAAGAACGTTGACGTGATCAAGTATAAGACAATATGAATATATTCTTATATATGTTTTGTTATATTATGATATAACATATTGCTATAATATAAAATGTATTGTAAGGTATTTACATGTAATATGTAGGAATAATATCTATAATCTCATATAGTTTGCATAATTTCAATTATATATATTATTTGCTATGATACTATATAGTATATAGTATTACATATACATCAATATGTGTGTGTGTTGGGTTATAAAGCTTGAACTATAATATTATTGTTTCTTCTATAAAAGAAAGTATCTTGACAATGATATGGTTGTGAATTGATGAATAACCAGTTCTACTCTTAAATATAGTAATTTTAAAATAAAATTATATAAATATTGTATTCGAAATAATTATTTCTAAAATAGGTTTCGAAGATATGAACATGGTTTACAACTTTAGTGAGGGGGGAAATTTTAAAACTGAAAGTGCAGGCCTAGTCTATACTTTCAATGCAATTTATATTGAATGTGCAGATCTCGTTCATCCCTTCAAATCACATGTGGATTTTGTTAAGCGAGGGGACATAATAGAAGAACATGCCCACATCGACGCGATAATGGTAAATGATGGATACCGATACACATTTCATCACGTTCAACATTGTATTTGTGATGCTAACATTACCTTTTTCCCTTTTGTAGCTTAAGTGAATCCTCAACCACTTTATCGACTTTGTTTTAACTAGTAGAAGGGAGATGCTTGATTTTTTGCATATATATTTATAATTTTGTAATTTATTGAGAAGTTATATTAAATGTTATTTTATTTAGACATTTGTTAATTTGTTTTCACATATTTGAAGTTGTAAAATTGTATATGTATACATTGTATGTGTAACGAGCAAATGCTAATGGTATCTGTTAAACAGAATGCATAGCAATTCATTACAAAATGTAAAAATACATCAACTAGATAGTTTCAATGAAACATCTACATATGAAATGAATAACAAATTATCAGTTCTTATCCCATCCTATCTCCTTTCCCAGTGAATTGTTTAGCTAGCCAAGCAAAGGCATTAGTTGGCCTTAGACGTAAAGTTGGAGGAGCTTTAGACTCCCGTGTTGGATGCTACTAAGGAGTATAATCAAATACTCACTAAGGCATAAGACTCCACTCTATAGGCTAAGTTAATGATTCACTCTAGTACATAGATTGTTTTTTAAAGCATTTTTTCTATAGAGCCAATGGTATTGGGATAGGACCACTTATAGAATGCCGATGTAGTGTCTCGTATTGGTTGAAAATTGACCCAAGCTAGCATACATCACATCAGAATTAATAGGAATCTATTGGTCGTGTACTGGATTTTGCTGTGTCTCACCCCGATTTTAGGGTCGTCGTTGTCCTGTCGCTTATCGCCACACAAGAATCGATTATGCCTCCACCTGCACCTCCTAGGTATTCTGTTGTTGTGTCTGCGAGTACAGTGTTATCCCTCCCCCTCGAGTGGTGAAGTATAAATTGAAGACCCTAAGCAGTTATTCTTACAGCTGTGTCCATATCTAACGATAAGCAAATTTATTGTAACGTTTTACCCTATAAGTATGAACAAAACGTAAATTAAATAAAAAATGGTTATGCAATTATTCACTTACGAAGTGTTGATATAAATCGTACTTACAAGAAATTTAAGAACAGTCCCCATGCATCCAATATATTGCCGGTTGATCGATCTATACCATTGTAGGCAATTTTCATGCACACCACTAAAGCCCTCTATATGAACCACTCGATCGACCCACTGTTCCCATATGTTTATATACACTGCATGCTGAATTGGCCAATCAACATCAATTCACCGCTGCAGGTCAATTTAATGGAGCTTCGGTTATATATTCACCAATTGTGAGATATATTAGAACCTACCAAACTACCTAGCCATTCGATCTGAGAAATGCCACTCAACAATGTGAAAACAAATTAGTAGCACTCGAGCCATCTAAATGTGCATGCCACATTTATAGAAATCAGGTAGGAAATTAATTACGTTCTCATCGTACGACTCCCATTCAACCTAAAAAATAGGAAATTATATTCGCTATGAATAAGCACTATGATGAATTGCAACAAATATATATATATGTTACTGAAATACCAGTGACATGTTCTGTCTATCCAACACATCCCGATATGCGTCGACAATGTGGGTGGGGTGATACTAAGTGTCCATCCTCATGTTCCAACATGCCATCGATGGACATCTAGATTCTATATATAGTTCATGTCGGCTAAGAGGTGCTATGTGGGAAAATCTATCATAAACCCACACCTGTAGGAGAATGGTAGCCTCTCCAATCTCGTGTGCCAACAGTGATGACATGACACAAAGATGGTGATATAAACATACAAGACATGTGGACTCCCAGCTATATGTCCTAACAATGTCGAAATGTTCCAATAGAGCTAACCACATCGTGTAGACAAGGGCATTGAATTTATCTGCAAAGATAAATCCTCCTAGTAACTGCATTATGTATGCACACATATAACGATGGATTTGCTCAACATCGGTATCGAGTAGGAGCATCCAAAACATATCATGCAGTTACGTTATGCTGACGCGACCCCCCCAATCGCCCCCCAACAATTCTTCACATATCGCAGCTCAATCTAGGCAACTATTCCTTGTAACTGTCTAACCATCAACGAAGATTCCTAACTGGATCTCCACATCCTACAAGGTAATAGTAAACTCCCTATTAGCATGTGGAATGTGTGCATATTTGGTCTCCATCACTCCATCAATCCTGTAATCATGTGCCAATCTAATGAAATGAACAGCAAGTGGCTCGCACCTTTGAATCCCACCAAATGCAGGTATAGCTCCATGCAAGGATCGAGGGGGATGGTGCGCTCATTGCGATGGAGTGAAAACTTGTGGCGTCAAATAGCAAGGGTTGCTTAATCCTATAATTATAACAAGTAAAATGTTATACCATTCTTAATGCAATATAAACTAATCAACAAACGAAAGGTCGTTTACCTCTCCATCCCAGACGTCCTGCAATTGGTGTCCCTCCTACTGCATTAAGATTAAAGGATCAAAGGGTCTAAACTCCATCTATTATGTAAAAAATAATATATATTAAAAAATTACTCTATGTTACTATTAATATGAAAATATTAATTAACGACTTATTAACAATTGTTTATTATCAAATTAACAATTAATTAATAGCAACTAAAGTTTACACCTACTTTAATAGTAACAGACAAAAATATTACATATACAATCAATACCAAATTTTTTTAGTAATTAATTTTATGATGATTAATTAATGACATATCAACAATTAAAAACTATTAATTACTGTTAAGTAACGGTTAATTAAAAACAACGTAATTTTATAACTACTTGTACAAAAACACACAAACATATTACATTTGCAATCAACACAAAATTTTTTACTAATTAATTTAATAATAACTAATTAATGACATATTAATGACTAATCACCTTTAATTAACAAATTATTAATAACTACTTAATTTTATAACTAATTGTATAAAAACATATAAATATTTTACATTTGCATTCAACACAAAAATTTTCACTAATTAATGACATATTAACGATTAATCACCTTTTATTAATGAAACATTAATAAATATTTAATTTTATAACTAATTGTACAAAAACATACAAATATTTTACATTTGCAATCAACATGAAATTTTTTACTAATTAATTTCTTAATAACTAATTAATGATATATTAATGACTAATCACCTATAATTAACGAATCATTAATAACTACTTAATTGTATAACTGATTGTATAAAAACATACAAATATTTTACATTTGCAACCAACTCAAAATTTTTTACTAATTAATTTTATAACAATTAATCAATGACATATTAACAACTAATCACATTTAATTAACAAATCATTAATAACTATTTAATTTTATAACTAATTGTATAAAAACATACAAATATTTTATATTTGCAACCAAAACAAAAATTTTTACTAATTAATTTTATAACAACTAATTAATGACATATTAATGACTAATTACCTTTTATTAACAGATCATTAATAACTACTTAATTTCATAATTAATTGTACAAAAACATATAAATATTTTACATTTGCAATCAACACGAAATTTTTTACTAATTATTTTTCTAACGATTAATTACTTACATATGAATTACCACTAATTAACAATTAATTAACAAAAACTTAATTTAACAACTACTTTTACAAAAATATATTATAACAATACATAAAGATAATTCATTGTAATCAACACAAATAAATAATAGTGAGTCCTTTCAAAAAAATGAGTAATAGCAATTCTAATCCTTATTACTATTTTTTTACCAAATTAACTTTATCATAATTACATTACTCATACATTTAATATGCATATAAATACTTTGCATAGATAATATTTATATATTACACTTACATACATTCTATGTATAGATATGTATATACATATGTGCTCATATATACGTTATACATTATACGTATTATATATGTTATATTGTATGTTTTAGTTATACATACAAACGTATATAATACACATATGTATAAACATCTATAACATAATATATAAATATATATAATATTATATTTCATATATATATATTAATTATAAATATTTATTCATTATGTACATCAGTACATGTAATAAATTGACATGATATATATAAATAAATACTTGTATATGTAATACGTACATATGCTATACATACATACATACATACATACATACATACATATATGGCCAACATATGCTATACATATATAATATCAATATATTATACTAATATGCATTGTACGTATAGACACGATAAACATTATGGTCATATCTATGTTATCATATATGTTATGCCATATGTTTAAGTTATACATATATACATACATAATACACATATACATATAAATGTCTATAATATAATATTTATTATATTTCATATATATATATTTATTGTGTACATCAATACATGTAACATATTGATATGAAATATATAAATAAGTACCCGTATGTGTAATATGTATATAAATGTTAACATGTATAATATTTATATATTATACTTACATAAATTGTATGTACATATACATATATACATATACATTCTTATATAAATTATATGTCTATTTGTATAGATGTTATAATATATGTTTATATTATAACTTACATGTATATATATATTTACTTGCATGTAAATGCATATATAAAATGTAGGTATTCGTCTACATAAACACAAACATACATGTACATAAACATATATGTACATGATTAAATACATATATAAATGCACATGCTTATAATAAGATTAAATATGTTGTATATGCAAATACGTACATATTATACAACTTAGTATAACTTTTACATTCTTTTATAAAATATGTTGAGAATATATTTTTATTCTAATAATTTAATTAGATGCATAACACATTTTGCAAATTCTTTTTTTTTAAGAATATATAAGTTATGATAATTATATAAAAGGGTATTCCGATAATTTTAATAGCTATTTAACCTATTTTCTTTAAGATCATTCTACCAATCAAATAAAAGAATAATAATTCTATTTTATAAAGAATAGCCATTCAATTCTAATATCAGCCTAATTCTATTATCATAAACTTGTAATTCCATTCTATCCTTATTCTTTATTAGTAACTAAACGTACTATTATAACTATACCATGTCACGTTAAAATTGACAATCAAGATCAAATTACCAATCCAATAAATGAGGCAAGGAAATGTTTTTTTTTTTTTAGAGAAAATAAGTATTTGCAAAGAATCCTTAATCCCTCGAGATGAATGAAGTAATAGTTAAATAGAAGGAATAAACCAAACCCAAGATATTAGGCATGACTAGTATCAACTAATACTCATATATATAATGTTAGTAATACCTTCAAGATGAATGATAAGCCAGGATCTACCCTCGCTAGATATACGACATTCTTTAGGCTGAGATCTATTCTCGTTAGATCTTGAGCATCTAACAATATAATACCATTCAAAATTGTATAACTAAAGAAAAAAAAAGTGAAAATTATTTGGATAAATTGTACTCTTAACCCTTAACTAGCATGCTAGTGCCTCAAATGATGGGCTACAATGATCTCTTACAGCGAAAGTGGTAATTGCAGAGCAACCGGTCTGCCCATGCGGCCTGCATAGTGCACGGAAAATTGGACCCGTTGATTTCTCAATTCCAATTTTGAACCGGAATGGCATTTTTGAAATAACACATATTTCAAGCCCCATTTCCACAAAAACCTCCTAACAGAACCCTTCGAGCCATCGCATCTTCTCAACCGCACGATACAAACGTATCATCTCTTTCTCTCTATCTCTCATCCCTTCCGCCTCTCGATCTTTCGATCTCTTGGACGGTTTCTCTCTCTAAAAATCTACCGAAGATGATGCACATGACGCTATACTGGAGCCGATACGTAACTCTTCTATTTGACTCATGGAGGACCGACTCATATCCGAGTTACTTCCTCACATTAGTAGCTTGCTTCCTCTTCGCTTCCTTCTATCAATACATGGAAGACCGCCGGCTCCGTTTCAAATCCTTCGTCAACACCACCACAACATCTTCCGATCTATCAGTCTCTGCGCCGCTTCTCAAACTCTCCCCAGTCCGCCGTGTCCGCGCGGCGAGGATCGTTTCGGCGATACTTGTCGGAGTCAATTCCGCGATCGGATACATCTTAATGCTCGCGATTATGTCGTTTAATGGAGGAGTGTTCGTTGCGATTGTGTTAGGGCTTGGTTTCGGCTATGGTTTGTTTCGGTGCGAAGAGACAGAGATCGTGAATGTGGAAAATCCATGCGCTTGTGCATGAGATTCGGTTGAAAATTGAAATTCCAGGCTTTTATCGTTGCTTTGTAATTTAATTTACTTGTTGTCAGATTTGTATAAATTTTACTTTGGAGAAGATTTGAATTGGATCTGGTTGTGGAAAAATTAGCGAAAATTAGTTTGATTTTTTCTTTTCTTCTATTTTGTTTCTGGGGATTTGGGAATTGCAGGTAATGGAGGATGCCGAATGGGTTTGGGAGTGGGCCCGGGGGAAGCCATGATTTGGATCTACTGCCCCTTCCAACGGAGCTGTATCACTTAGAGAATCGGTTGGGCAATTTGCATTTCAAACTAGGGTTCTACTTTTGGGGAAAAAAAAAACAAAAGAAAAAGAAAACTAGGGTTCTATTAACAGTAGAGATGAATTTCATTTAATTCCAAAGGATTACATCAAGTAAAATAAAATGATTAGTAAAAGAGAATTTATAGATAAATAATCGAGATTATGGAAACCAATCATATAGTCCATCAATCCATTTTTTTTTTTCTAAAATTAATCCATCTCATATGTGGATATTATGATTTTCCCTAAAAGGAATAAAACCCATCCAACTGGCTCAGTTATAAATCTCATATAAGGAATGCGGACAAAAGAAAAACGAAAAATAACAAAAATAGAATCACTTATTTTAAAAACCAATGATATATAATATGTTAACTACTACAATCTCTTTAGATTAGCATGATCTACAGAAATAGATTTATAGTGATGTATACGTACTGGAAAGGATCGATGCTGATAGAAAAATTGCAATTCTCAAGTATTTTCACTCAATGAAGAAGTGAAAATTTGTAGATATTGAAATCTGTAAAAGTGGATTTGTGGGAAGATATTTTGAAAGGGAGAAAAAATTGCAAAAAATGTTCTTTTAACAATTTACTCCACGCAAAAGTACAACGTGGGTCTTATAATAATTACGGTATGTAGTAGTAGTGGTTTGTGATCAATGGAGATGTAAACAAGGAATCCAATAGAGAAACGACAACTCTATATAGCGTGTACGTAATTGTTTGATGTTGTCGTTTCACCTTCAAATACTAAATAGAAAAATAAAACAAAGAATCTACTTTAGTACGAATTAATTTGAAACTTTGATTTCCGATGATAATGTTAGACGAGAAGTGATACTACAAATGGATCACCCTAAACTCAACGTAGCTCCTCTAACACGATTGACGATCCTGATATCGAGGCAGCGTTTCGGTTTAAGAGTGCAATATTAATATTATTCTAAGGGTAAAATTTAAGGGGTGTAATATGGTACCAAAAAAGGAGTACATTACAGAATAATACAGGGAGAAAAATATTGCTCAAGCCTCTCGCACGACATTTAATGTGCTAAGTATGCCATTTTAGGAAAAAATACAAACAATCTCTAAATGTTCATCTAGATGTAGATATCTTTTTCAATTTTTAGATATTACAAACAAACCCATAAAATTTGACAAATTGGTATATAATTTTCATAAATTTTAAATTAATGAAAACTTTCTTCGCATGTATCAAAATATACTTTAACGTTTTTTATACTTTGAACTTAGTTTTTGTTTTTTTTTTTTGTTTTTTAATTAAAAAGCAATTATCTTTATGTTATCAATTTATAAAAGTTATTCGTAATATTTAAAATTTTATGATATATATATATATATATATATATACTTGATGGTGCTAAAAATAAAAATAAAATAAAGCTTTTTAAAAAAAAAAAATTGAGTCATCATTAAACTTCTTCACTTTTGTTTTAGGGCAATAGGTGGTGACCCATCAGTAAAGACAAGTGTAGCTATCCGCAAATCAATAGGTTACACAAAACTGCCTGTAGAGGTAAGTAGCGATGTAATAAGTTTTTTTAGTAACACGGTCATGGATGGGTAACACCCCGGTGCCCCTAGAGTTTTTACTTTAATCGTTTTTATGAATTTTCGTTTTGATTTTCTATTTTTTTAATTATTTTTGTTATATAACCTATTTAAATAAATCTAACGATATGTATTTGTCAAATTGACTATCATAAGACAACCAGGAGGTGACATGTATCAATTTTTAATAAATTATTTAATGGAGTTAATTAAAGTACTTAGTTTTGTCCATTTCTAAAAGCTTGAAACTTAAATTATAAAAAAAAAAAAAAAAAGCCCAAAGGACCAGAATAGAAGAGCAATCAATTATTAAGGATTAATTTTATACTTTTTTCTGATATATATATATAAGAAAGAAAGAAAGCCCAAAGGACTAGAATAGAACAGCAATCAAACATTAAGGACTAATTGTATACTTTTGTAAATATATATATATATATATATATATATGTGTGTGTTACATATTATCTACTTTGTTCCTTATAAATTGGCCTATAAATATTATAATGTAATATTATTGGTGTATAATTATATCAATAAGCCTAATAAATTATATATCCTTTGTATATTATCTTTTAGGATCCATTTATTTTATCCTTTTTTTTCTTGTCTTTTTGGTTTTTTTTTTTAGTATTTATTTAAGTCATGTACTCATTAAGAATAAGATACCAAAAAGATAAAAATATAAATACATAAATGTCCCTCTTACAAAATTAAATATCTAATAAATCCCTACATAATTGAATTTTTCTACCCTTTACATTACTCATGTTTACAAATAAACCAATTAATTTTTTTCTTTCTAATGTATAAAATATATTTTTTAAACCTTTTTTTATTAAAAGTAAATGAATTTCCACTTCTCAATTCTCATTCTCTAATTATCATCTTCATCATAATTATGAAGTAGAAATAAATAAGATAATTTTTCAAACACCATACTTCAAATCAGATACAAAACAAATATAAATAAGATATAAATTTAAAAAAAAAATTGAACAGACTTATGATGGATTAATGTGTTCTGATGTGGTGTTCTAGAACAATGTAAATATGGAGTAAGAAAAGATACGCATTATATAAGAAAACAATTAAGCATGGAGCCACAACATTAAATAATAGAACATGTTAGTTAATATTACTATAAACCAAAGGTATTATATAGTATTTACTAATTATATAACAAAAAGATACACATTATATCATCTAACAAAAACATAATATAAAATTGTACACCTAAATATTTTGTGCCAGTCATACAACCAAACGAATATGTTATAATTTAATTTTGTGAAGATAGTTCTACAAAATATATTTTTAGATTATTATATATGGTCCACCTACGATCCATCGCTTAGTGGTCTCCCCCAGTGCTTAGGGATCATTCTCAAATACTCGTGTACCATCTAAAGTTATGTGTTTGAATTATTTTATTTTATTTTTTCATTATTATTATTATTATTGGTTCAATCAAAAGGAACGGTGCTAACGTTGTACCAATACTTACGATCCAAAGGAAAGGACACTTTCAGATGGACAATTATAATAATTAATATAAAAATTCATACATACATACATACAAACATATATATTCAAATATAAAAATACTATAAATATAATATATAAGATCATAACATAGTAAAAATATGATATATAGTATTGAATGTATTGTATTATATGAATGGATAAATATCATATTTGATACCTAAATTTTACTCATTTTTATAATTAACTACTTGAAGTTTAAAATTATTTATTTTTATAATTAACTACTTGAATTTTATTCATTTTTCAATTAACTACTCCAGCTTTTCTTAATTTTAAAATTAACTATTTAAATTGGGTTAGTAGTTTAAGTGTTGCAAATTATGTTAAAAAGGTTTATAAGTAGTAAATTAACACTATTAAATTTCTGATAGTTAATTACTAACATAAGCAAAGTTCATGTAACAAATGTAACATTAACCCTATATACATATGTGTGTTAGGAGTGTTTATTGTTTAGTTCAGAGGTTGAATCAAACCAAATTGCATTTGAAATGATTTTGTTTAAAACCTTTATTAATCAAATCGCTTTTATTGATTCGGGATTTGGAATCAAACCACTTCAAATACGGTTCAATTTAAACCACTTTCTTTGTTCTAGTTGACAATGCTAATAGTCATCAAAATTTTCAACCAAACATTGAAATATAAATTGAGAAATATTATACTAGAATTAAAACTAAATAACATTATATCATAATGACATTGCATCTTAGGATAATGAAGGTGCACGATTTTGCTTAAGAGATGAGAAACGATGATGAAACAAAGAAATGGACTATAAAAAGAAAAGAAAATGTAACTAGGGCTATGTTGAAATGTTGATATGGTTTAAAATTAAAAAAAAAATCGCTTATTTTTTATATTTTGTTAAGAAGTGACTTGAGTTCAAGTAATTCAATTTGGTTTAACTCTCAAACCAAACTATAAACTGTTTAGACCCTCTTTAAACCAACCCACAAACCAAAATATATATATAAAAAAGAACTTCATTTTATGATTTCATTCAGTTTGATAAACAGCCTTATTATATGTTTGTGTTCACACACACATATGAATAATAAAAATATAATATATTGTAATATGCAGCATATTATATAAGGAGAGATTTTGTTATACAACATTTTGCGCACATACATAAATAAAGATTTTTCTTCTTCTTTTTTTTGGTCAATTATCATACATACTACTTCTTGAACAAAGGGAAAATCTAACTTAATTCATTTTAATAGAAAATTGATGCTCATACCATTAAACTATAACAACCTTGGTTAAATATAGATTATATATATGTATAGATCTTGTATGTGTGTTTGTATTACATTATCATACCATATGTTATATAGCATTACATATATATAAATAGTACTATTAAGTTAAGCATAAACTATTATATATTCATATAATGTAATAATACTATAAAATATTTAGTGTTAAGTATGCAATATATACGTAAATACATACACACACATACATACATATACAATATATGTCTATAAATTATACCATCATAACATAGCACGCGTGTGATTTATGGTATTATAGACATTGTTTTATATATGTGCTAATATATATTATACATATGTGTATGTATCTATATATTGTGTGATCATACTATATGGTATATAACATTACATAGATATATTGTTGTATATGTTTTATCATATTATGATATAATATATTGTTGTATATTTAACATAATATTAAGATATTACATGTAAGATATAAATATAATATTTACAATACTATTTATTTAAGCATATAATCTTTTGCATATTTATATTATTTTTGTTATTTATACAATATAAAATATGGCATCACGCACACACATATATGCATGTGTATATTTTGTTATATAATAATAACTTTTATAGTGTATAGCATTACGTATATGATATTATATATATTTTGTTATATTGTAATATAACAAACATATTTTTTTATAGTGCGTGCTCTCTCTATATGCATGTATTATTAAGTTATTTGTAAAAATAAAACAAACTAGTTGCATAATTTATAATATTTTTATTTTTACTCTTTACTATCATATTGTTCTATAGCCATAATTCTTTTTTTAACAAAAACAAAATTATTAATCAATGTTGAAATGCATTGGCAACAATCTATGACCATAATTATTTGTATCAATAAGTTGAAAAAGTTGTGATTGTTTATGAAGGGAAAAAAAAAAAAGAAGCAATTGATTAATGCATATTTACACATATAGATTCATTCAATAATTCAATTACTCAATTCATAAACAAGCATCAGCATCCCATACACATCAAAGTTTGCACACATATACATATTTACACTTATACACTTACACATTCATATAAATATATAGGTCCATTTACATTACAACTATTCAACCATCAAACTATCAGATAAGTTTAGTAGTCTTACCTGCCACTACATCATTCACATTAGCTGGCTCTGTCTATTGTATAGTAAAGACTTGTGCCTGAGCCTGAGGTCACGGTCTGTTCCTCCTAAGATTAGGATCATGCCTAGGTGCTAGGGCCTAAGTCTAAGCTTGAGTCTACTAACCTCCCTTACTCCTACCCTAACAATTATGGGAAGTATGACTAAATTGTCCACAGGTGTAACATTGGATGTCCTTAGGATTCTGACACTACTTAGCCATGTGTCCATCTCCCCTACATCTACAACATTTTCCTCTCAATTAAGGACATTCATTATCCCTATGATTACCCTTACACTTCCAGCACACCACAGTATAAGTCTGATTCCTCTAAGGTCGGACTGGTGGCTGATACTGCTTCTTAGCTTTTCCTTTATCCTTACTCCATTTTTCCCCAAAACTACCTCCATCAATCCCTTTATGTGAAGGACCCTACATACCCTTCATATCCCTCACCCATTCCAGTATACAGGCTTCATTCACGATCTCCACATAAGTCACAACTTTACTTCTTTTCAACTTTGCTTGAAAGTAGATATCCAGTCCTGTACGAAATTTATTAGCTTTTACTTCTTCATCATTCTAATAGGCCAATGGAGCGAATTTCAAGAATCTGCTATACTCTCACTCATACTCCATTATGCCCTTACCCTTTTGCTTCAATTCATAAAAAATTTCCCTCATTTTATCTTGTACACATGAGGGAAAAAGCTGACCCAAGAAAACATCCTTAAATGCTGGCCAAGTAATTAGAGCTTCCATTAACTCCTTCTGTGATACCCACCAATCATGTGCAGTATTCTCTAATAGTACTATAGCATAGTCCAGCTTCTTATCCTCAAGAATATCATGTACCTAAAAAGCTCTTTCCACAAAGTTTATTCAATTCATAGCTGTAATGGCATCCAAACTCTTACCATCAAAGGGCTTTACAATCCTCTATACCTTGGCCAGTTTATCCCCTCCTAATCCTATGGTCATAACTTCAGCCCAAGCTTGCATTATAGCAAGCATCTGCTCCATTAGATTCTATGGAGTTGGCGGTGGAGGTAAAATCCTCTTGCTGATCATGAGGGACCACATTCCTGGTCCTCCTTCCTCTACCTCTACCTCTACCACGACCTCTTCCACATTCCATTTACTGCAATCAAATCTACATAAATAAATACACTTGAATTAGAAAGCAAACACTTAAACTTCTTAAACAAGCATCTGTATTCCATAATACACAAATACTTCACAATTAGGTAAGTCAAATCAATTAACACACCATATGTAGCGACCCACCTATTAGGTCTGATTCTTGAACCTGTTCCAAACTTCCTGTAACTATCCTTGGTACCTGTAAGTGGGTTGCTATGCCGTCTCTGAATTAGAGATAAGGTAAATTCTGTTAATATTGAACCTGTAACTCTAACTTGTATGAAATTTTATAAACGTCCTGTAAAATGGCGCTAACAACGCTATCATTTCATATCCACATCATATCTAAACACATGTACTTAAAATCTCCTGCCACATCATACATCATATATATATACCATCGGAATCTGCATTCCCGGTAAGTAGGCATAGCTCATGATTAATCCTCGAAGTGATTACTCAAGCAAGCAAGTTTTCAACTCAAGTTATATTCGTAAGAAACCCAATTCAATTTATTACATTTTAACATCACCATGATCTTATTTAGTGATATTTTCCCTGTAATTCCATTTTGCTACACTCATAACCTTTTCATTGGAGACCATTTCAATCACTCCTATTTACTCACAAGTCACAAATATTTTTCAGTTAATCCAGGCAAAGCCCGTCAACTGGTAGATAAACTATCCTCATGTACTTTTCAAAACTTAATGTTTTCTCAACTAATTAAGACATCCTTACATACTTTTTTTAGTTAGAAATATTCAGCTCGCCTTTCACCTGCCTCGAACAAAATGGGTGATCAGATCCCCATAGGTCATTAAACCGGGCCGGTTCGTCGACCGTGCCTCAAACCCATCCGGGTCGACTCAAAGGCCGTACCACAAACTTACTAGGCAGGGAACAGGACTTTTCTTACATTAAGTGTTTTGGGTTAGTAGGTACTTATAGCGTAAACCCCGTTTTATTATCCATTTAAATATTTCATCGTTACCAAGACAACAATAGTATGAACTTAACCAGTCGTATAAACTCCATCTAATAAGCTAAAAATAACCCAGCATTACATCGCAATCATGAAGCATTCAATTATTTAAGTTCATTACATCACATACAATCAGGAATAGTATAATCAAATCCCGCACCCAACTCTCATTCTAGGATTTTCTAGAATGTTCCCTTTTTTTTTCTCATAATCCAATCATATCATGACACAAAACCAGCCATCAGCAAACCAATGTAATTTAACAATCCTCCTGCATTGATCACAGTAAGTGATCGTACAGGGTAATTTCAGCCAACAACAAGTAGTCTACATTATCAACTACTTGTACCCAAGAGAGGAGTTAAGGGGGTACTCACCTGAAACAATATATGTCAATCCAAACAGTCGCACCGGCCAAGTTCCTTTGTCCTCTTTACTCAACAGAAATACCTGAATCATCAGTATACCAATCAATGTTACCTCATTCGCTCTATTGAACCCTAAATTGCTAATTCAGTATTCCAAACCCCTAAATTCCATCCTAACCTCGTATAATCCACCATTTCCCTACAATTTCTAATTCATATACATACGGGTATACTACACTCTATTATATATTAATGTAATTAAATTTCGATCTAATTCTATATTGAATCGTATGGTTCTAAATTATCACGATCTTGCACCGAACACTCTCGTTTTTGTTTCGTAACTAACCCAAGCTTCTTAAAATCATATTATGCTTCAATGAAGCTCAACTGAACATCAAATTCAACTAATCAAATCAAATTCTCTAATTTTACTAAGGATTTAATTCGGCCAGAATAGGGTAATTAGCTTGAAAAATTCACTAAAAATAGAAAACGACTCCAATTTGAACAATTATTGATTTGGTGATCTAAAAAATCATATAAGGATCTTATATACTAAAAATCACATAAAAAATACATCATTTGACCTATTTAGTTTCCAATTTAATTTACATCCAAAACATAGCATTTCTTAAGGACCACATATTTGTGAATCAGATTTCAGAAAAATAAAATTATCAAATTAATATTCATACAAATTATTCCACAATACCAAAAATCATAATTTTTCATCAACATTTGATATTTTTAACAAAAATAGGAAGTTTCAGGCGTTACCGGGGGCTGCTCTGTTCACCGGCCTCCGACCACCAAAGCCGGCAACCACTATGTCGGCCGGAATCCTCTCCTACCCAAAACCTTAACCCTAGCTTGGCCTAGCAGCAGATTTACCCTACCCCCTTCGAACGAACAGACAAAATTCTCCCTACTTAATTTGATTTTTTTTTCTTCAATTTCTTCAAATTCCTGTTGCATCCTACTTCAATCTTGTTCTTCTTCATATCCTGATGATTGCATGTTGGAAATTTCAATTTCAATTTGCCTAGAAAATTCGAATGAAAATGGGGAGAGTTTTTTTTTCTTTTTTTATCTAATTTTTTATGATTTGGTTTTCTCTCTCTCTCTCTATTCTAATGTCTATATATATATATATATATAATATTACTTAATTTTGCTAACATTGAAAGAGGGTGTTGTTCTATTTTTTTATTTTTTTATTTTTCCTTCCTCTTTTATTTATTTTCTTATATATATAATATTACTTAATTTTGCTAACATTGAAAGAAGGTGCTGTTCTATATTTTTATTTTTTGATTTTTCCTTCCTCTTTTATTTATTTTCTTTTTAGCTATAATATAATATGTACTTTTTTTTACATATATATATATATGCCCATATAATTCATATTATTATTATTATTATTATTATTATTTTTATATATATTTATTTTATTTTATTTTATATATTTTATTTTATTTTTAGCATATAACATATATATACATATATATATACATTGATTTTACCTTACACACACACACACACACACACACACACACACACACAATATATATATATATATATATATATATATATATATATTATTTTAATTTTAACATTATTGCTTAAATTTAGGTCCTCACATTTTTTCCCCCTTAAAATAGTTTCGTCCTCGAAACTACTATGCGGGTACAACTCATTGTATTTTAATATCCTACACTTAAATTACAAAACACTTAGAATTTAAGTAAGGCCGTACATATTTATATCCTAAGGGTGAACAAAAGTTACCTGTTTAGAATAAGTCTGGATATTTAGTCCTCATATGATCTTCTCTCTCCCATGTGGCCTCTGCCTCAGTATGGCTATTCCAAAGGACTTTTATAAATGTAATATCTTGGTTTCTAAGTTGCTTAGTGGACCTGTCCAAAATGGCAATGGGATACTCCTCATATGTCATGTTCTCCTGGAGTCCTTTTGGTAGATGTTCTAAGACAACTGTTGGATCGCTAACACATTTCTTCAATGAAGACACATGGAATACATTATGGATATTGGCTAACTCAGTAGGTAATTCAAGTTCATATGCCACAGCTCCAATCCTCCTCCGAATCTGGTATGGACCAATATAACGAGGACTCAACTTCCCTTTTACTCCAAATCTCCTGACCCCCTTCATAGGTGATACTTTCAAGAACACAAAGTCTCCAACTTGAAACTCTAATGGTTTTCTGCGTTTATCGGCATAACTTTTCTGTCTACTTTGTGCTATTTGCATTCTGGCCTTTATCACCTGAAGTTTATCCTTCAGCTGCTGGAGCATTTCTGGTCCCACTACTTGTTTCTCTCCAATCTCATCCCAATATAATGGGGATCTACATTTTCTTCCATATAGGGCTTCATATGGGGCCATCTATATAGTACTATGATAGCTGTTATTATATGCAAACTCGATTAGTGGCAAATGTTCATCCTAATTACCACCAAACTTCAAAACACATGCTCTCAACATATCCTCAAGTGTCTATATGGTTCTCTCTGTTTGACCATCTGTCTGAGGATGATAAGTTGTACTGAACTTCACTTTGGTGCCCATAGCTTCCTGTAGGGTTTGCCAAAATCTAGAAATAAACCCGGGATCTCTGTCAGAAACAATAGAAGCTGGTACTCCATGTAATCGCACTATTCCCTTAATATATAACGCTGCTAAGCGAGATAGTGGCATGCTCTGTTGAATTGGAAGGAAATGGGCTGATTTAGTCAGCTTATCAACGATTACCCAAATAGCATTATACTGTTTCCTGGTCTCGGGTAATCCTATAACAAAATCCATGGAAATCTGCTCCCACTTCCATTTAGGAATGGAGAGGGGTTGTAATAACCCTCCAGGTTTTTGATGCTCTACTTTAACTTGTTGGCAAGTGCTACACTTTGCCACATATTCTGCAATGTCTTTTTTCATCCCTGGCCACCAATACACTGATTTCACATCCCTGTACATCTTATTGCTTCCTGGGTGGTTTGTATAAATGGTATGATGAGCCTCATCTAGAATTGCTTTTTTGATCTTCTCTATTGCTAGTACGCATAATCTACCTTTGAATCTTAATACTCCTGTCTCATCACATATAAAGTTGGGATATTTAATCATACTATTCCTGACTTTTTGCAGTTCCTCATCAGTTAGCTGTGCTTCTCGAATCTGATCTTTCAATGTAGGTTGAATACTCAAACTATTTAATTTAGATTCCACTCCTGGCCATATAATTTCTAACTGTAACTGCTCTAAATCCCTCCACATTTCCACTTTATCAATGATTAAAGTTGCCAGATTGCTACACTGTTTCCTACTTAATGCATCAGCAACTACATTAGCTTTACCGGGATGATAGTGAATGGCTAGATCATAGTCTTTCATCAATTCCAACCATCACCTTTGCCGCATGTTCAACTCTTTTTGAGTAAGGATGTATTTCAAACTCTTATGATCAGTATATATATCGCATTTATCACCATACAAATAATGTCTCCAAATTTTTAAAGCAAATATTATAGCAGCCAACTCCAAATCATGAGTAGGATAATTCTGTTCATATGGTTTCAACTGACGAGAAGCATATGCTATAACTTTGTCATCCTGCATCAATACACACCCTAATCCAATATGAGAAGCATCACAATATATAGCATACCTACCCGTTCCACTAGGAATGGCCAAAATAGGAGCCGAAACTAATCTCCTCTTTAATTCCTGAAAGCTTTGCTCACATTGGTCCGTCCATTCAAATTTGACTCATTTCCTCATCAATCGAGTCAGGGGTACAGCTATCTTTGAAAAGTCTTTCACAAATTTCCTATAATATCCTGCCATACCAAGAAAACTTCTTACCTCCCTGACTGTGGTAGGAGGATTCCACTCTGTGATGGCCTTAATCTTTGCAGGATCTATAGATATTCCAAAACCTGACACAATATAGCCTAAGAATGCAATCTGGTCTAGCCAAAAATCACATTTCTTCAACTTAGCATACAACTGTTTTTCCTGTAGAGTTTGCAACACCTTTCTTAAATGCTTAGCGTGCTCCTCGTTATCTTTAGAATAGATCAAGATATCATCAATGAATATAACCACAAAGTCATCCAAATATTCTTTAAATACCCTATTCATCATATCCATAAAGGCAACTGGGGCGTTAGTTAAACCAAAAGGCATCACCAGAAATTCATAGTGACCATACCTGGTTCGAAAGGCAATCTTTGGTATGTCAAACTCCTTCACCCTCAATTGATGATATCCAGATTGCGGATCAATCTTCGAGAATACAGCTGCTCCCTTCAACTGATTAAATAAGTCATCAATCCGGGGTAAAGGATATTTATTCTTGATGGTTACCTTATTCAACTCACGGTAATCTATACACAAACGTAGACTACCATTCTTCTTTTTCACAAATAACACCGGTGCACCCCAAAGTGACATATTGGACCTTATGAAACCCTTATCCAATAATTCCTGCAACTGCTTTTTCAACTCCATCAATTCTACAGGAGCCATACGATAAGGAGCGTTGGATACAGGTTTCGTACCTGACATTACCTCAATGCCGAATTCAACTTCTCTATCTGGGCGTAAGCCTGGTAATTCTTCAGTAAATACTTTTGGGAATTCACGTACAACTGAGATATCCTCCACTCTCTTCTCTTTCAATTGTGTATCTACCACTGAAGCTAAATATCCCATACATCCTTTCTTCAATAATTTCTTGGCTTTGTTAGCTGCTATGATCTTAGGTGTTGATCGCCTTATACTCCCTCTGAAACTGAATGCTTCCTCATCTGGTAGACAAAACTCTACCACTTTATCCCGACAATTTAGATGCACCTTATACCTGGTCAGCCAATCCATGCCAAGGATAACATCATACCCTTTCATATTAAGAATAACCAAATCAGCTTGCAATTGCCGCCCTTCAATCACCACAATACCATTCTCCAATTGATAACCTACTATCCTCTCCCCTCCAGAAGGAGTACTTACCACATATTCACATTTCAGACTCTTCACTGGAGCCATGTTCCGTCTCACCCAGTCTTCAACGACATAAGAATGGGTTGCTTTGGTGTCAAACAAGGCATAAGCAGGATTATCATCTAATCGAATCACACCTGAAATCATCAAACACATCACATTCCACTTCCAGCAATTATTGTTAACATCCTACTCAATGACAAGTTAAGCATAGTCACATCTACAGCTTAATTACTTCATGTCTACACCCATAAACACATCTATATATTCACATTTGCATATACACACTTACACATACTTATAGGCATATATTCACTAATACAATTTGTTTGACCCCTAAGCAGATACAACTATTTTACATATGTACACATGTAAATTCATGTCTACACACACATTCATGCATATTTACACATATAGATTCATTCATTAATTCAATTACTCAATTCATAACAAGCATCAGCATCCCATACACATCTAAAATTCACACACATATACATATTTACACTTATACATTTACATATTCATATAGATATATAGGTTCATTTACATTACAACTATTTAACCATCAAACTATCAGATAAGTTTAGTAGTCTTACCTGCTACTACATCATCCACATTAGCTGGCTTTGTCTGTTGTATAGCAAAGACTCGCGCTTGAGTCTGAGGTCGCGGTCTACCCCTCCTAGGATTTAGATCATGCCTAGGTGTTGGGGCCTGAGTCTAAGCCTGAGTCTGCTGACCTCCCTCACTCCTACCCCGGCAATTATGGGAAGTATGACCAAACTGTCCACAAGTGTAACATTGGAGGTCCTTAGGATTCTGACATTGCCTAGCAATGTGTCCATCTACCCCACATCTATAACATTTTCCTCTCAGCTGAGGACATTCATTAGCCTTGTGATTACCCTTACACTTCCAGCACACTATAGTATAAGTCTGACTCCTCTGAGGTCGGACCGGTAGTTGATACTGCTTCTTTGCTTTTCCTTTATCCTTACTCCATTTTTGCCCAAAACTACCTCCATCCTTTCTTTTGTGTGAAGGACCCTCCATACCCTTCATATCCCCCACTTGTTCCAGTATACGGGCTTCATTCACAACCTCCACATAAGTCATAACTTTACTTCTTTTCAGCTCCGCCTGAAAATAGATATCCAGCCCCGCACGAAATTTATCAGCTTTTACCTCTTCATCATTCTGATAGGCCAATGGAGCGAATTTCAACAATCTGCTAAACTCTCGCTCATACTACATTATGCTTCTACCCTTTTGCTTTAATTCATAAAACTTTTCCCTCATTTTATCTTGTACACATGAGGGAAAATGTTGACTCAGGAAAACATCCTTAAATGCTGGCCAAGTAATTGGAGCTTCCATCAGCTCCTTCTGTGATACCCACCAATCATGTGCAGTATCCTCTAATAGTACTGCAGCATAGTCCACCTTTTTATGCCTCGGAACATCATGTTACCTGGAAAGCTCTCTTTTTATGGAGTTAAATTTATACCAATTTCACAGTTGTAAAGTGGGGTCTAGACTTTTACCATCAAAGGTCTTTACAATCCTCATATTACCTTGGATAGTTTATATCCCTACCTATCCTGCAAACCATAACTTCAGCCAAGCTTGCATTACAACACCACTGCTCCATTGGATTCTGTGGAGCTGGAGGTGAGGTGTGGGGTTGGTAGAGGTGGTGAGTAAATCCCTACTGATCATGAGGGACCATATTCCTGGTCCTCCTTCCTCTACCTCTGCCTCGACCCTTCTACATTCATTACTGCATCAATCTACATAAATAATACACTTGAATCCGAATCAAACACTTAACTTCTTAACACATATGTATCCACAATACACAAATACATCACATTGGTAAGTCAATCAATTAACACAACTTAAAGTCTTCATTCATCCTAACTACCACACAAGCTCATAGGTTTAATCATAATGCCTAAACCTAAGCCTGATACCACCCTGTACACCCACCTACTAGGTCTGATTCTTGAACCTGTCCAAACTTCCTGTAACTATCCTTGTACCTGTAGTGGTTGCTATCATCTGAATTAAAGATAAGGCAAATTCTGTTAATATTGAACCTGTAACTCCAACTTGTATGAAATTTTATAAACGTCCTGTAAAATGACGCGAACAGCGTTATCATTTCATATCCACATCATATCTAAACACATGTACTTAAAATCTCCTGTCACATCATACATCATATATATATATACCATCGGGATCTGCATTTCCGGTAAGTAGGCATAGCTCATGATTAATCCTCGAAGTGATTACTCAAGCAAGCAAGTTTTCAACTCAAGTTATACTAGCAAGAAACCCAATTCAATTTATTACATTTTAACATTACCATGATCTTACTTAGTGATATTTTCCCTGTAATTCCATTCTGCTACACTCATAACCTTTTCATTGGAGACCATTTCAATCACTCCTGTTTACTCACAAGTCACAAATATTTTTCAGTTAATCCAAGCAAAGCCCGTCAACTGGTAGATAAACTACCCTCATGTACTTTTCAAAACTTAATGTTTTCTCAACTAATTAAGACATCCTTACATACTCTTTTTAGTTAGAAACATTTAGCTCGCCTTTCACCTGCCTCGAACAAAAGGGGTGATCAGATCCCCATAGGTCACTAAACCGGGCCGATCCGTCGACCGTGCCTCAAACCCATCCGG
The DNA here is from genome assembly GCA_037954665.1 of Laguncularia racemosa. Taxonomy (NCBI): domain Eukaryota; kingdom Viridiplantae; phylum Streptophyta; class Magnoliopsida; order Myrtales; family Combretaceae; genus Laguncularia; species Laguncularia racemosa. The sequence continues at coordinate 1,209,888 of JBBMOL010000087.1, forward strand.
GTCGACTCAAAGGTCGTACCACAAACTTACTAGGCAAGGAACAGGACTTTTCTTACATTAAGTGTTTTGGGTTAGTAGGTACTTATAGCGTAAACCCCGTTTTATTATCCATTTAAATATTTCATCGTTACCAAGACAATAATAGTATGAACTTAACCAGTCGTATAAACTCCATCTAATAAGCTAAAAATAACCCAGCATTACATCACAATCATGAAGCATTCAATAATTTAAGTTCATTACATCACATACAATCAGGAACAGTATAATCAAATCCTGCACCCAACTCTCATTCTAGGATTTTCTAGAATTTTCCCTTTTTTTTCTCATAATCCAATCATATCATGACACAAAACCAGCCATCAGCAAACCAATGTAATTTAACAATCCTCCTGCATTGATCACAGTAAGTGATCGAACAGGGTAATTTCAGCCAACAACAAGTAGTCTACATTATCAACCACTTGTACCCAAGAGAGGAGTTAAGGGGGTACTCACCTGAAACAATATATGCAAATCCAAACAGTCGCACCGGCCAAGTTCCTTTGTCCTCCTTACTCAACAGAAATACCTGAATCATCAGTATACCAATCAATGTTACCTCATTCGCTCTATTGAACCCTAAATTGCTAATTCAGTATTCCAAACCCCTAAATTCCATCCTAACCTCGTATAATCCACCATTTCCCTACAATTTCTAATTCATATACATACAGGTATACTACGCTCTATTATATATTAATGTAATTAAATTTCGATCTGATTCTATATTGAATCGTATGGTTCTAAATTATCACGATCTTGCACCGAACACTCCCGTTTTTGTTTCGTAACTAACCCAAGCTTCTTAAAATCATATTATGCTTTAATGAACCTCAACTGAATATCAAATTCAACTAATCAAATCAAATTCTTTAATTTTGCTAAGGATTTAATTCGGCCAAAATAGGGTAATTAGCTTGAAAAATTCACTAAAAATAGAAAACGACTCCAATTTGAACAATTATTGATTTGGTGATCTAAAAAATCATATAAGGATCTTTTATACTTAAAATCACATCAAAAATACATCATTTGACCTATTTAGTTTCCAATTTAATTTACGTCCAAAACAGAGCATTTCTTAAGGACCACATATTTGTGAAACAGATTTCAGAAAAATAAAATTATCACATTAATATTCATACAAAATTATTCCACAATACCAAAAATCATAATTTTTCATCAATATTTGATATTTTTAACAAAAATATGAAGTTTCAGGCGTTACTAGGGGCTGCTCTGTTCACCGGCCTCCGACCACCAAAGTCGGCAACCACTATGTCGGCTGGAATCCTCTCCTACCCAAAACCTTAACCCTAGCTTGGCCTAGCAGCAGATTTACCCTACACTCTTCGAACGAACAGACAAAATTCTCCCTACTTAATTTGATTTTTTTTTCTTCAATTTCTTCAAATTCTTATTGCATCCTACTTCAATCTTGTTCTTCTTCATATCTTGATGATTGCATGTTGAAAATTTCAATTTCAATTTTCCCAGAAAATTCGGATGAAATGGGGAGAGTTTTGGTTTCTTTTTTTATCTAATTTTTGATGATTTGGTTTTTTTCCCTCTCTCTATTCTAATGTCTATATATATATATAATATTACTTAATTTTGCTGACATTGAAAGAGGGTGTTGTTCTGTATTTTTATTTTTTGATTTTTCCTTCCTCTTTTATTTATTTTCCTTTTAGCTATAATATAATATAATATAATATGTACTTTTTTACATATATATATTCCATATATATATATATGCCCATATAATTCATATTATTATTATTATTATTATTTATATATATTTATTTTATTTTATTTTATATTTTATATTTTATTTTTAGCATATAACATATATATATATATATATATATACATTGATTTTACCTTACACACACATACACACACATATATATATTATTTTAATTTTAACATTATTGCTTAAGTTTAGGTCCTCACACCATAAAGTCTTCATTCAACCTTACCACCCCGCACAAGCTTACTCGGGTTTAATCATAATACCTAAACCTATGCTTTAATACCACTTTGCAGCAACCCACCTACCAGGTCAGATTTTTAAACTTGTTCAACATTCCTGTTATCTCTGGTACCTATAGGTGGATTGCTATGGCGTCTCTGAATTAGATATAAGGCAAATTTTACTAATTCTGAACCTATAACTCCAACCTGTATGTAATTTTATAAAGGTCTCGTAGAATGGCGCTATCAGCGCTATCATTTCAAAACTTACATCATATCTAAACACCTATACTTACAATCTCCTGTCACATCATATATATATATATATATATCATCAAGATCTGCATTCCTAGTAAGTAGGCACAACCCATAATTAATCCCGTAGACTTAAGTGGCTTAAAAAGATTATAAATCTAACCTTGTACATGCATATATTTACATTACAATCCAAAGATCAACACCTATAGATCTTATTTACAAGCACTACAACATCATGTACAGGACATCCTATTACAAAATAACAGAGGTTCTAAAATGGAAACTAAAGGCCTGTTTGCCTCTATTGACACTCTCCAAAAACCCGAGTCTCCAACAACTTATTCTTCAATACATGTACCTGAGGTTAGCAAAAACACTAACCCCTCAGCTTCTTAAGAAGCAAAGTAAGTACATAATTAAGCAACCCAATAAAAACAAACAATAAAATTACATAACAGTAACCAACAATATTATCAAATGCTTCGAAAGTGATTACTTAAGCAGCAAGCTTTCAACTTAAAGCTATATTTGCAGGAAACTTAGTTCAATTTCTTACATTTTAACATCATCATGATCTTACTTAATGAACTTTTCCTTATAATTCCAATTTACCAAACTCATAACCTTTTCAATGGAGACTATTTCAAGTCCCTCTTATTTACTCACAGGTCACAAATACTTTTCAATTCACCCAAGTAGAGCTTGTCAACCGATAGATAAATTACCCTCATGTACTTTTCAAAACTCAATGTTTTCTTAGCGAATTAAGGCATCTTTACATACTCTTTTTAGTTAGAAACATTCAGTTCGCCTTTCACCTGCCTTGAACAAGAACGGTGACTAGATCCCCATAAGTCACTAAACTAAGTCAATTCGTCAACTGTGCCTCAAACCTATCTGAGCTGACTCAAAGATCATATCATAAACTTACTAGGTAAGGAACAAGACTTTCCTTACATTAAGTGTTGTGCGTTAGCAGGTTGAGTCCTAAAACTCAGTTAGGTATACTTTAATAAAGTTATACATGTTAACAATCAGTTTCCCATTTTATTATCCATTTAGATATTTCATCATTATCAAGAAAACAATAGTATGAACTCAACCAGTCATATAAACTCCATCCAATAAGCTAAAAATAACTGAGCATTACATCACAATCATAAAGCATTCAACAATTTATGTTCATTACATCACATACAATCAAGTACAGTATAATCAAATCCTACACCCAATTCTCATTCTAGGATTTCTAGAATGTTCCCTTTTTCTCATAATTCAACCATATTAGGACATACAACCAGCCATCAACAATCCAATATAATTCAACAATCCTTCTGCATTGATCACAGTAAGTGATCGTATAGGGTAATTTCAGCCAACAATAAGTGGTCTACATTATCAACCACTCGTACCCAAGAGAGAAGTAAAGGGACTACTCACCTGAAACAATATATAACAATTCAAATAGTTGCACCAGCTAAATTCCTATATCTTCCCAACTCAACAAAAATACTTGAATCATCAATATATCAATCAATGTTACGCAATTTACTCTATTGAACCCTAAATTGTTAATTCAGTATTTCAAGCCCCTAAATTCCACCCCTTTCCTATAATATCTTATTCATATACATACGAGTATGTTACGTTCCATTATATATTAATGTAATTAAATTCTGATTTGGTTCCGTATCGAATTGTATAATTCCAAATTATTACGATTTTGCATCGAACGCTCTCGTTTTTGTTTTGTAACTAACCTAAGCTTCTTAACATCATATTATACTTCAATGAATCTCAACTAATCAAATCAAATTCCCTAATTTTGCTAATGATTAAATTCGGCCAAAACAGGGTAATTGGCTTGAAAAATTCACTAAAAATGGAAAATGACTCCAATTTGAATAATTATTGATTTGGTGATCTACTGAATCATATAAGGATCTTATATACTAAAAATTATTTCAAAAATACATAATTTTCCCTATTCATTTTCCAATTTAATTCTCGACAAGAATAGGGCATTTCTTAAGCAGCACATAGTTTAGATTTAAATTTCACCAAAATAGAATTACCACATTAATATAAATACAAAATTATGTTAGAATACCAAAATTCATAATTTTTCATCAACATTTGATATTTTTAACAAAAATAGGAAGTTTTAGGCGTTACTAGGGGTAACTCTATTCACCAGCCTCCGACCACCACTGTATCTGCCAAAATCCTCCTTTACCCAAAACCTTAACCCTAGCTTGGCTTAGCAGCATCTTCACCCTAACTACTTCGACCAAACAAATCAAATCCTCCACTATTTAATTATGATTTTTCTTTAATTTCTTCAAATTCTTGTTGCATCCTACTTCAATCTTGTTCTTCATCCTCCCCTGATAATTGCATATTGGAAATTTCAATTGTAATTTTTCCAGAAAATTCGAATGAAACGGAGAGAGTTTTGGATTTGAAGTTTAGATAATTTTGGTCTTTTTCTCTCTCTATTCTATAATGTCTATATATATATATATATATATATATAATATTACTTATACTTAGTTTAGGTTTAGGTTTGTAATCTACATGGTTTTCTTCTTTTTTCCTAGCCATATATATAACATAATATATATATATATATATATATATATATATATATATAATATACAATTCACATATTATACATATAAATAATTATTTTTATGTGTATGTGCATAAATGTACCTTTCTTATATATATAATATATTATAATATTTTTTACATGTATATATATATTCCATATATGTATATATATATGTTCATATAATTCACTTTTTTTTTTAAATATATATATAGCATATAATATATATATATACATTCATTTTATATTACATGTATATGTACACTATTTCAATTTCAATATTATTGCTTAAGCTTAGTTCTCACATATGTCCTATATTATATAAAAACCCTAAAAACAATAATTTTCAATTGAATTCCATAAAAAGTTCAAATGTGCAATTATTGAAGGAGATAGTGAAGTGATTAGGCAAATCAAAATCGTCCCCCATGAGATTCAGACACACGACCCAGCCCATGTACGCCCACACCCTAGCCACTTGAATGCGGCTCATTTCGAATCAAGTGAGGCAAGCAAATGGCCTTCGTATTTTGCTACTGATCGGTGTCGATCTAGACCCAAAATGCATTTTAGGCCGAAATTGAGTCTAGGTCCGATTTTTTACAAAATGCCCATCGTGTACCTTTTACCTTCAATTGCTGTAGTCAGCATATGCAAAGAGAAAATTTTCAAATGAAGTCTATTTAGCAGACTTTTGTGCCCCGATTCATTCCTAGTCCAAACTTGCTAAGAGGTTGATTGAAATTATAACGGTACATCTACTTTTTGGAATAAAATAGATATAATATAAAAAAATTCACTTAAGAATAATTATTATTAAGAGTAGGTTGTAAATTTGTATTTTAGTATTTACTTAATATAATTTTTTATTATAAAAAATATTTATTCCAATATTTACTCTATCTCATTAATTGCACTATCTACTCTTAAGTATGCAATATATACGTACATACATATATATACAAACATACAAACATATAAAATATATGTATATAATTTACACTATCATAACATAGCACATATATTATTTATGGCATTTTTTATATTTTTATAAATGTGCTAATATATATTATATTTATGTGTATGTATGTATCTATATACTATGTTGTCATACTACATGGTATATAACATTACGTAGATATATTGTTATATATGTTTTATCATATTATGACATAATATATTGCTATATATTTAACATAATATTAAGATATTACATGTAAGAAATAAATATAATATTTACAATACTATATAGTTAAGCATATTACCTATTTCATATTTATATTGTTTTTGTCACTCATGCAATATTTATGGCATTACACACAACCATATATATATATATGCATGTGTATATTTTGTTATATTATAATAACATATATAGTATATAGCATTACATATATGCTATTATATATATTTTGTTATATTGTAATACAACATACAAATTGTTCTCTAGCGCACTCTCTCTCTATATGCATATATTATTAAGTTATTTATAAAAACAAAACAAAGTACTTACCATATGCATATATTGACAACCGCATTTATATAGAGAAGTATTAATACACCTAATGTATGTAAAACATTCTTTGAGATGGGGAGATTTTATTGCATTAAATAAATAGGAAATTTTCTACTTTACAAATATTAATGACATACATACTGGTCGAAATTTATAGAAACAGAAATGTACCAATAACAATTCAATTTAATTATTATTAATACTAATTTATGAAAATTTAATATTGATTCAATTTGACAATACTCATTGATTAATAGATATTAAAATTTTGATAATTATATTAATATTCATTGTTTATAGAAAATATTTATAAATACCACTTTAATTAGCCATTAATAGGGGTGAGCGAGTAACTTTATTGTATAGGGTACTCAAAAAGTCCTAAGGTAGGTTCCAATAATAGATTTTCTAAAACTTACTCCATAGGATAAGGTATGGGTATGGGTACGAGGTTTTCCTATCCTATACTCACCTTGGAACTTATACTCCAAAAGTGTATAGATCATGTACCTATCTTATAAAATGTTATTAAATAATATTAATAAATAAATAGTAAATAACAGTATTATAATTTTAGCAATAAATTCTATAGTAAGTAAGAAAGAAAAAGTATAAATTTATAAGTTAATAATCCTAAATAGTTAAACTTAATACTGCCTTTCTTTCTTTTTTTTCCTTATTCTTTCTCATTTTCTTTTTTAACTTTAGGTTTTCTATTTTTTTTTCCTTTTTTTTCCCTATTTATTAAGTAGTAAGATCATAGAACTTGAAATAACTGAGGTGGAATTTTTTTTTTAATTTCACATGTTTTCTTATAAGTTGCATAATTTTTACGTATTAAAAGTTTATAATTCACATATAATTTTTTTTTAATATCATATAAATTTGAAATTTATAGGAAGTGATAAAATTTACAATTTCTACAAGGTACAAGGTGGTTTCAAGTAGAGTTAACAATTGTTGACATGATACAATAACATGAGACACAACACGATACGATAGTTGTACGATTATAGAGAAAAAACACAAGATATGGCACAACACACAATACAAAGACACAATTATGATATGAATAAACACGATTATATTATAACTTGATTATTTATCATTTTTATTAAATTTTATGCATTTTTAACACTAACATGAATTACACACAATGTGAAGACATAGACAAGATTGTTAATACGAATTGCCAGCCTTAGATCCAGAATGCTATAGGATAAGTTCCAATTCCAAAAATTAGAAACTTGTACCTTATAGAGTAAGGTATGAAATTGCCTCATACTCTACTTACCTTGCACCAAGTCACCCTAATCATTAACACCATATAATTTTTGTTGGTATTGGAAAATATTTGTTTAGTATTTCCTTTGTGTCAAAACCAAGCCAGCACCTTTTTATGGAAGCAACATCATGAGTAACAACATAAATAGACCATAAATTAATAACTATTGCACTTATTAATTAAATTAAAGCCACGCTTATTAATAATATATATACACATACAAAAACTTATTATTTATTAATTATATATCTACAATAATTAAATATATGCATATTATATATATAATTTCTAATAAATATAATTCTTATTAATTATAGTTATTTATATGTACATTTGGTATTAACTACTTTTGTATTCTCTTGTAATTGGAAAATAAAAAGTTTAACAAAATGACTTATAAGTATAAATTGTCAATATGATAATAATCCAATGAATCGCATCACCATAATTTACACTATTTTCATTCTACTCTCTTACTATCATATTGTTCTATTGCCATAATTCTTTTTAAGAAAAGAATAAATTTTATTAATCAATGTAACAATGCATCAGCAACAATCTATGACCATAATTATTTGCATCAATAAGTTGAAAAAGTTGCAATTCTTTATAAGGAAAAGAAGAAGAAGAAGAAGAAAGAAACATTACTATATGAATTTTTTATTTGATTAAGTAATACTTTTTAGAAATTGTGCTTTTTCAATGTTTAGAGAAACAAAGACAAGGAGAATAAAAAAGATAAAGTTGGTGATTAATATGATCTATATGCTTCTCTAAATTTCAAGTTTAATTATTACCATATATATACATTTGCTTTTCAACATAATCAGAATTTAATAATTTATCTTCTCGTGGCACAGGCTTTCAACTAGTTTATATAGAGAAGAAAAGTATGAGTCAAGCCATTCTTATTGATCAAAAGAGATTGATACGACAACTACCTGCAAAAACATTAGAAGAATTTCTTTGATCATGATAATATACTCTTATCAAATTAGCTAATAAGCCATATTCTTAAATAATTTGATATAAAGAGAGAGAGAATAAAATACCTATTATTGGAGACTTCTCAAGTATTGGTGGTTTTTTTAGTAAAGCAAATGAAACTTTAACAGCCTCCTTAATCCTGTCAAGAACTTTCATAAAAGCTATTAATGGGCTTTATGTACTATAGTTCAAGGTAATATTCTATGATTATACCATATAATCACTTTTGAGTGACTACATCCTAAAATCACCTATTGTATGTTAAAGAGTATTTATGTAAATTTTCATTAATTAGCATGGATTGAAATAGAATTGATGATTCCAGCTTCTAGTTATATATGCTATTAAATATAGGAGGAGCAAAACCTAAAATCATGATTCATAACTTTCCAAACATAATAAGTAAAAAAAAAAAAAAAGAACATGATGGGATTTTTGCTATTTATCAATCAAATAATTATATTTTAGTTTATCATACCGTAGGCCATTAAAAGAAAAATCTAAGTAGGATGCTCTTTTTCTTTAGATGTTCCTTTTATCATTCCATCAACATCTTACCATTCCAAAAATAGACATGGAATTACTCAAGACAAAAATCATGCCATGATTATGAAATAAAAGGAATAAGGAACAAAGATTTTTCAACAAAAGATTTTTTTTTTTCCAACGATAAAAGATTATTACTTAAAAATTAAATTTATGTGTGAATATGCACATACACTTGCATGTGCACATAAGAATGCAGCCAAGGTGGGTTTAGAATAGATTTTTCAAAATCCTAACTTGCCCCTATAGGATTTAGGGCTTCCCAAAAAGGTTTTTACACCTATTACTAAAACCTAATCCCATAAAGTCATGAACCCTATTGGGATGGATTGAATTTTTATAAAGATCATATAAGATAAGAAGAAAATAGAGTCAAAAGTAATTAGGTATTGCTGAGACTTGAGATTATATTTACTAACTTACACATAAATAAAATTTCAAAATTAAATGTGTTATACAATGTAGAACTAGTGTAGAGTATGCATATAACATAGGTTAAAAACAAATATTATTCTAAATATATTATTTTCTATAGAGTCAAGTTTCCTATTGAGTTTTTTTAAAATCCCAAAACACAACCCTAAACCTTATAGAGTTTTGAATCACATCCTAAAATCCAATAAAAACCTTATAGAGTATTATTCTATAGGATTTTTATCGAGTTAAGTAGATCAAGTACCTTATAACAATCTACCCGTTGCATTCCTACATGCACATACAAAGAACATAACTGCTTTATCGGGTTGTTAGTGTTAACTCCCCTTTATTACTGTAATCTCTCCATCTTGCTCTTGTAAATTCCTTTTGCTAACAATAGGAATCAAATGAAAGAAAAGAGAAAAAAGAAATTAAAAGAAATTGAAAAATTACATAGAAAAATTGAACTCTTAGTTTCTTTTGTCCAATCCTCTTTTAACTAATTTTCTTCTTTTCTATTCTTTCTTTTTCTTCCTTATCCTTCCTTCAATGCTTGTTGTTACTTTTCACTATCTCTTTGGAAATAACAAGACATCATCATCTCTCATGGAAAAAAGCTTTATAAAGAAAACTAGTTGTTAAGTGATTTGAGTAATAGTCTATATATAACACGCTAGGGCCGGTAAAGCGAGCCAAATGGCCCGGCCCGCCCCGACTCGCACCGACCCGCGGGTCGTCGCGGGCTAGCCCGCAGTGGCCCGCAAGGCTGGCAGGTCAGAAAAGTCGGCCCGCCCCGCCCCGCGGGCCAACGCAGGTTGGCCCGTGACGACCCGCAAAAAATTAACGACGTCTAACAGGCGGCCGATGGTGGTGGCGCGACGTCCAGTTGCGGAGTACAGGGGGTGCAAGGACGGTGGGCTGGGCTGCTGCCAGCTGCAATGGAACTTGTACACACGGCCGTGTGGGCTGCTGCCAGCTGCGTGCGAACTGCGGACGAGGTGCACGAACGGACGACGGTGTGACTGCGAGCTGTGACTGGCCGTACTTGACTTCTCCGAAACGTTGTGGTGCAAGGATGGTGCGATACTTCTATGAAGGAGAACTGGAGAAGGAAGGTGCGCACCGTGCGGTTGGCGGCGTCATTTCACAACCAGCCATTTCAGTTGGCGGCGGCGGTGCAGGGCAACTCGTCAGTTGTCTCGTCATGTCCCCACGGCCACGCCGTCCTCGTCATGTCCAGGGTCGTGTCGTCCACAGTGCAGGGCAACTTGCAGTCGCACGCAGGCAGGCTGCGTTTTCCAGCGGGTTGGTCGGCGGCGGCGGTGCAGGGCAGCTCGCCAGTCGTCTGGTCATGTCCCCACGGCCACGTCGTCCTCGTCATGTCTAGGGTCGTGTCGTCCACAGTGCAGGGCAGCTCGTAGTTGCACGCAGGCAGGCTGTGTTTTCCAGCGGGTCGGCCCGCCGCCCGTGGGGATTGCCCGCCCCGCCCCACAGGTCAAGCGGGCGCGGGCCAAAATGGCCCGCACCTCTGCGGGTCAAATATTTTTTGCCCGCCTCGCATATTTTTGCGGGCGGGGCGGGTCAACCCGCAGACCCACCCCGCAATTACCGATCCTATAACATGCCCTGTATATTTGTACTATCAATAATTAAAAAGATTTATTTCTACTTTTAAGGCTATGTTTGAGGAGGAATTGTTTTATGTAAACCTTTAAAATGTTATGATCAACTCATTCACTTTGAGTTAAAGGCTAACTAAAATTTTCACCAATTGATGCCAAATTTTAGGACAAAACACCCTAAAAACTTTAATTTAAAAAAATAAGTTGATTTGCATTGGATTTCACTTATAACTTAATTATTTAAGACTATTTGAACCAAGATCTAATTAACAACAAAACACACTAATAAACTTAAAATCAATTATGAGACTCTTAAAATTAATGAAGGTATGTAAATTTTGTTCTCAAGGAGTTGGACATGGCTAGATTAAACCATGCCTAGATACCTCTTAATTTGACCCATCGAACCAACCATATGCATCCATCCAAAAGGGTCGACAAGACCCAACAAATATCTAATGATGATTTTGTCCTTCCTATTACGTCTAAGCTATATTTTTATGACGTTTTTATCCTTTGTTATGTTTTAATAAGTCTAAACAACATTATTGGTCCCTAATTTATTTCCCTTTGTTTTAGTCTAACCTCCACAAAAAGCCTAACTCTTATCAATCTGAAATTGTAGTTAGCAAACTGTTTAAGAGATTTGCGCAACATGTTAGATCAACTAAACATAGTAATTAGTATAATCTTTTTTTGGTGCATAGTATCCACGTAGAGAGTCGTATATATCTCCTATAATATATAAAAACCCTAGAAGCAATCTTTTTTCAATTGAATTCCATAACCGATTCATTCAAACGTGCAATTATTGACGATGATAGTGAAGTGATTAGGCAATTCAAAATCGTCCCCCATGAGATTCAGACACACGACCTAGCCCATGTACGCCCACACCCTAGCCGCTTGAATGCGGCTCATTTCGGATCAAGTTAAGGTAAGCAAATGGCCTTTGTATTTTACTACTAGTCGGTATTGATTTCGACCCAAAATGCATTTTGGGCCAAAATTGAGTATAGGCCCGAATTTTTCCAAAATGTCAATTGTGCACCTTGGACCGTCAATCACTCTAGTAGGCATATGCAAAGAGAAATTTTTCAAATGAAATCTATTTAGCAGATTTCTGTGCTTCCATTCATTCAAAGCATAATTGTTAAAATCGCGATTCTATTCATATAATTTTACAAGTTCACATTTTTATAGGACTTTTCCCAATTAAATCATGTGTAAAATCATTTTAATATAAACTAATAGTATAATCGTAAATTTAGATATACGATTTTATGAGTTAACGAATCTACCGATTTTATATGATTCTGTATGATTTTATGTGATTCTACTTGATTTGAGTGTAATAAATATCAAAAATAAGAAAAAAAATGTGCTTCCACTATTTAAAACAAAGTTATCAAATTATAAGTGAAATGATGTTATATTTTTTTTTTAACTTAAATTGATTTCATTACCAACTTTACTATTGAAAACCTTTCATTAATGATGACTAGGTAGTTGAGGAAGAATATATTTAATTTATGGAATAATGGTTAGTTATGTGTCATTTCAAGTGAAAGGGGTAAGAAAAAAATGAAAGTAGTATTATGAAGGACATTGATGCACCTATAAATTTGGAGAATCATAACCTAGAAGAATTCAAATTAAGATGTTTTAGAAATTGATGATATTTAAGCTATTGAAGATTAAATGCAAATGGATACTTCAAAAACTTGGGACGAAAAAAAATGTTGATATTATTGGTGATAGTAGTAATAATGACATTGACAATAATGATAATGATAATGATAAAGTTCATTATGATTGAGCTTGTGGCAATTGTGATAATTTTGTGCAGTTGATAATTAATGTTTTATTTTTAGTTTAATTTTTTTTATTGTAATGATTTATGTTACAATGTAATTTACATCAGCACTAATATAAATATTTTAATTTTATGTATTAGCATAATGATTTATAATTAATTATTTGTACTATAACTTATATTGTAACCAAAATCTATATTAAATTTCTCCTTTTATAGCATATATTTTAAGTTTTTCATAACTTATATAAATATATTTATTGTTTTTTACTATTAATTTACATAGGCCATTGAAACTTAATTTTTTATGAATCGATTGTGCATTTCAATTTTATAGATTCTCAAGCAATTTTAAGTAAAATCGTAAGTTTGACAACCTTGATTCCAAGTTCAGCTTGCTCAAAGGTCAATTGAAATTATAAGTGTAAACAAATTAAACTACTTAAGAGCTATTTGAGTTTGGCTCGATGTAATCGAGAACACTCAAGTCAAGGTCAAGCTTAAGCTACTCAAGTAGTTAAGTGAGTAGTGCTTGAGCTATAAAATGTTTGACTCAACTAACTAGAGAGCCTAATCAAACTTGATTCAAGTATAGATATTAATTGAGTTCAAACTGAGTTTACATGTTAAAACTATTATGATTAAGAGAAAAAAAATATTTTTTTATAAATCGAGCTTAAATTAGCTTAATTGAATCAAGTTCGACTTTTGAAATTTCAAGTCAAGTTTGAGCTTGACCCCAAATTTTCAAGCCTGATTGAGTTTGAGTCAAGCATAAGCTTTAAAATTCTAAGTTGAGCTTAAGCTCGAGTTCAATACTGAATCATCTCAATCCAACTCATTTACTCCCTTAAGTGAAACACCATTTAAAGTTATGTTTATCCTATTTAAAATTTGTTTTATACTTTAAGAGTGAGCAAACTAAATTATGCTTAAGAATATTTAATTTTTAGAAATTAAGACTTTTACCCTAGTCTCAAAGTATGCTAACTTGTATTAAAAAAAAAAATGTAAGGGACTATAAACTTCAAAAATGAGAGTTAGGTTTATGAGTACTTTAATTGGAAAAACCATTTCTCACCCATAAAATTACTTTTCACCTAAAAATATTTATTTTTGATTTTTCTTTTTTTCTTTTTGGTTTTTTACTATTTCTTTTGTTTCTTATTTTTTTTTTTCATTTCTTTTCTTTCTTTCTTTTTTAAAATTTTTCACTATAAAGCAATCCCAAAATAAATGTAAAAATTAAAAAGAACAGAAAATGGGGTAAAGGTACACAATTCTACTTAAGAGATGAGAGATGACAATAAAACAAAAGAATAGATTATAAAAACAAGAGTAAGATGAGAGACAATAAAAAAAGAAAAGGTAAATAAGGTTAGGTTTAAAACTAAAAAGAATTGCTTATCTTTTATATTTTAATAAGAAGTGTAGCGACCCACCTACTAAGTCTGATTCTTGAACCTATTCAAGAATTCCTGTAACTATCCCTAATACCTGTAGGTAGATTGCTATATCGTCTCTGAATTAGAGATAAGGCAAATTTAACTAATCCTAAACCTGTAAATCTAACATGTATGTAATTTTATAAGCGTCCTATAAAATGGCGCTAACAACGTTATCATTTCAAATCCACATCATATCTAAACACATGTACTTAAAATCTCCTGTCACATCATACATCATATATATATATATACCATCGAGATCTGCATTCCTGATAAGTAGGAACAACCCATGATTAATCTTGTAGCCCTAAGTGGCTCAAAAAGATTACAAATTCAACCTTATACATACAAATATTTACATTACAATTCGAAGATTAACACCTGTAGATCTTATTTACAAGCACTACAATATCATATATAGGATATCCTATTACAAATAACAGAGGTTCAAAAATGGAAACTAAGGGCCTGTTTGCCTCTATTGACACTCTCCAAAAACCCGAGTCTCAAGCAACTTATTTTTCAGTATTTGTACCTGAGGTTAGCAAAAACACTAACCCTTCAGCTTCTTAAGAAGCAAAGCGAGTACATAATCAAGTAACTCAGCAAAAATAAACAATAAAATCACATAATAGTAACCAACAATATTATCAAATGCCTTAGAAGTGATTACTCAAGTAAGCAAGTTTTCAACTCAAAGCTATACTCGCAAGAAACCCATTTCAATTTCTTACCTTTTAACATCACCATGATCTTACTTAATGATATTTTCCTTATGATTCCGTTTTAACAAACTCATAACCTTTTCATTGGAAACCATTTCAAATCACTCCTATTTACTCACAAGTCATAAATATTTTTCAGTTAACCCAGGTAGAGCCTGTCAACTAGTAGATAAACTACTCTCATGTACTTTTCAAAACTTAATGTTTTCTCAACCAATTAAGACATCCTTACATACTCTTTTTAGTTAGAAACATTTAGCTCGCCTTTCACTTGCCTTGAACAAAAGGGGTGACTAGATCCCCATAGGTCACTGAACCGGGCTGGTTCGTCAACCGTCCCTCAAACCTATCTGTGTCGACTCAAAGGTTATACCACAAACTTACTAAGCAGGAAACGAGACTTTCCTTATATTAAGTGTTTTGGGCTAGTAGGTAATTACAACCTAAACGCCATTTGATATGTTCGAGTCCTAAAACTTAGTTAGGTATACTTTAATGAAGTTATACATGTCAACGATCGGTTTTCCATTTTATTATCCATTTAGATATTTCATCATTACCAAGACAACAATAGTATGAACTCGACCAGTCATATAAAACCTATCCAATAAGCTTAAAATAACCAAGCATTACATCACAATCATAAAGCATTCAATAATTTAAGTTCATTACATCACATACAATCAAGAATAGTATAATCAAATCTCGCACCCAACTCTCATTCTAAGATTTATAAAATGTTCCATTTTTCTCATAATCCAACCATATTAGGAAACACAACCAGCCATCAGCAATCCAAAGTAATTCAACAATCCTCCTGTATTGATCACAATAAGTGACTGTACAAGGTAATTTCAGCCAACAACAAGTGGTCTACATTATCAATCACTTGTACCCAAGAGAGGAGTTAAGGGGGTACTCACTTGAAACAATATATGTCAATCCAAACAATCACACCAGCTAAATTCCTTTGTCCTCCTCACTCAATAGAAATACTTGAATCATTAGTATACCAATCAATGTTACTCCATTTACTCTATTGAATCCTAAATTGCTAATTCAGTATTTCAAACCCCTAAATTCCATCTTAACCTCATATAATCCACCATTTTCCTACAATGTCTAATTCATATACATATGGTTATATTACGCTCTATTATATATTAATGTAATTAAATTCCAATCAAATTCTATATCAAATCATATGGTTCCAAATTATCATGATTTTGCACCAAACGCTCCCATTTTTGTTTCATAACTAACCTAAGCTTCTTAACATCATATTATACTTCAATGAACCTCAAATAAACATCAAACTCAACTAATCAAATCAAATTCCCTAATTTTGCTAAGGATTTAATTAGGCTAGAATAGGGTGATTAGCTTGAAAAATTCACTAAAAATAGAAAACGACTCCAATTTGAGCAATTATTGATTTGGTGATCTACTAAATCATATAAGGATCTTATATACTAAACATTTCATAAAAAATACATCATATTCCCTATTCATTTTCCAATTTAATTTCCAATAAGAACAAAGTATTTCTTAAGGATCGCATATTTGTGAATCAAATTTCACCAAAATAGAATTACCACATTAATATACATACAAAATTATGTTAGAATACCAAAAATCATATTTTTTCATCAACATTTGATATTTTTAAGAAAAATAAGGAAGTTTCGGGCATTAGCCTCCGGCCACCAAAGCCTGCCATCACTATGTTGGCCGGAATCCTCCCCCACCCAATACCTTAACCCTAGCTTGGCCTAGCAGCAGCTTCACCGTAACTCCTTCGACCAAACAGACCAAATCCTCCCCTATTTAATTATGATTTCTCTTCAATTTCTTCAAATTTTTGTTGCATCCTACTTCAATCTTATTCTTCTTCCTCTCCTGATAATTGCATGTTGGAAATTTCAATTGCAATTTGTTCAGAAATTTTGGATGAAATGGAGAGAGTTTTGGTTTCTTTTTTTTCTTAATTTTGATGGTTTTGGCTTCCCCCCTCTCTCTCTATCTTATATGTCTACATATATATATATGTATATATATAATATTTATAAGAAGTTTAGGTTTGTTTAAGTTGTGTTTTGTACATTTTTTCCTTTTTTTCTTTTTCTTTTTTTTTCCTAGCTATACAATATAATATAATATAATGTGTATATTTTTACATGTATATATATATATATACCCATATAATTCACATTTTTGTTTAAATTTAGCATATAACATATATATACATTCATTTTACATTACACACACACACACACACACACACACACACACACTATATATACTATTTTAATTTTAACATTATTGCTTAAGCCTAAGTCCTCACAAGAAAAGACTAGAGTCCATGCAATTAGGTTTGTTACAACCACAAAGCTAAATCGTAAATTAGTTAGAGCCTCTTCAAACTGAACCATGAACAAAACTAAAATACAAAAGGATCCCCATTTTACAATTCGGTTTGATGAATAACCTTATTGCATGATTGTGCTCACACACACACGAATGATAAACATACAATATATTGTAATAAGTGGCATAATATATAAGAAGAGATTTTGTTACACAACATTTTGCTCACATACATAAATATAGATTTTCATTTCTTATCAACTATTATACATACTACATCTCAAAGGAGGGGAGAATCGAATTAGGTTCATCCTAATGGAAAATCGATATTCATATCATTAGACTATAACGGCCTTGACAAAATATAGAGAATATATATATGTATACATCTTGTATATGTGTGTGTATTATATTATCATACCATGTGGTATATAGCATTATGTGTAACTATATAGTCCTATTAAGTTAAGCATAATCCATTATATATTTATATAATGTAATAATATTATATACTATTTAGTGTTAAGTATGGAACATATACATACATACATACATACATAATTTATGCAATCATAACATAGCACACACATGATTTATGGCATTTTAGATATTTTTTTATAAATGTGCTAATATATTATATATATGTGTGTGTGTATGTATCTATATATTGTGTTATCATACTATATGGTATATAACATTACGTAGATATATTGTTACATATGTTTTATCATATTATGACATAATATGTTGCTTCATATTTAACATAATATTAGGAAATTGGAATTTTCCATGATTCCACTTTTGTTTTTTATGAGACCGATTCAACATTTAATCTCACCGTTGATTTACATATTAACGTTAGAAATTTAATGGTAATCAAAGGTAGAAATTTAATATATTTAACTGAATTATTAGATTAAAAATTGGATTGGTTACACTTAAATAATGGGCAAGACCATTACATGTAAGAAATAAATATAATATTTATAATGCTATTTAGTTAAGCATATTAACTATTGCATATTTATATTATTTTTGTTACTTATACAATATAAAATATGGCATCGCACACGCGCACACACACATATATATAATAGCATATATAGTATATAGCATTACATATTATATTGTAATATAACATACATGTTGTTCTCTAGCGCACTCTCTCTCTCTCTATGTGCATATATTATTAAGTTATTTATAATCACAAAACAAAGTACTTGCTTGACAACCACATTTGTATAGAGAAGTATTAATACATAAATGTTTATTAAGATTCTTAATATGATAATAACGACTGTATAGCCAAGCATTAGACGGGAACAAAATTTAAATGTAAAACATTGCTTGAGATGGGGAGATTTTATCGATTGAAGAGAAATAGGAATTTTTTTACTTTATGATGAAATTTATGGAAACAGAAATATACAAATAACAATTCAATTTAATTATTATCAATGGTAATTAATGAAAATTTAATATTGATTCCATTTGACAATATTCATTGATTAATAGATAGTAAAATCTTGACATATATATTAATATTTATTATTTATAGAAAATATTTATAAATACTACTTTAATTAGTCATTAATAGGGATGAGCGGATAGCCTCTTAAATAGGGTACCTACTTATATCCTACTTCATTGAGTAAGTTCCAAGCGAGTATTAAGAATCATAAAATAGGGTATAGGTACACTCTATAGTGTATAGGTTTCAGGGCATCATGTACCTTTTCTATAAATTGTTATTAAATAATATTAATAAATAAATAGTAAATGGAAATATTATAATTTTTTGCAACAAATGCTATAGTAAAAAAAAAAAAGAAAAAAAGTGTTTAAGTTCATAAGTTAATAACCTTAAACAGAACCTAATGCCACTCTTCTTTCTTTTTCTTATTCTTTCTCATTTTCTTCTCTAATTTTAGGTTTTCTTTTTTTTTTTTCCTTATTCTTTTCCATTTACCATGTAGTAAGATTGTAGAGCTTGAAATAATCAAGGTCGGATTTTTTTTTTAATTTCACATATTTTCTTATAAGTTGCATAAATTGTACAAATTAAAAATTTATGGTTCACATATAAATCACATTTTTTTAATATCACTTAAATTTGAAATTTATAAGAAGCATGATAAAATTTTCAATTTTCATATAATATGCTATACCCTATAATTTTTACAGGATACAATGTGATTCCAGAGTGTGACAGGATCTAGTTCCAAAAATTATGAACCTAGACCTTATGGGATAAGGTACAAGTAGAGTCTCAAACCCTACTCATGCTACACCTACTCACCTCTAGTCATTAATACCATATGGTTTTTGTAGGTATTGGAAAATATTTGTTGGTGTTTCATTTGAGTTAAAACTAGTACGAAGCAACATAATTTTGGTCATGAGTAACAACATAAATAGACCATACATTAAAAATTGTTGCGCTTACTAATTACATTAAAGCCATAATATATATACACATACAAAAACTTATTATTTATTATATATATATAATTTCTAATAATTATAATTCTTATTAATAATTTTTATTTATTTATACAATTGCTTTTAACTACTTTTGCATTATCTTGTAATTGGAAAATAAAAAGTTTAACTAAATGATTTATAAGTATAAATTGTCAATAAGATAATAATCTAATGAATTGCATCGCCATAATTTACATTATTTTCATTTATACTCTTTTACTATCATATTATTCTATAACCATAATACTTTTTAACAAAATAATAAAATTTATTAATCAATGTTAGAATGCATCAGCAACGATGTATGACAATAATTATTTGTATCAATAAGTTGCAAAAGTTGAGATTCTTTATAAGGGAATATGCATTTTTTATTTGATTAAGTAATACTTTTTAGAAATTGTGTTTTTTCAATGTTTAGAGAAACAAATACAAGGAGAAGAAAAAAAAGGCAAAGCTAGTGATTAATATGGTCTATGCTTCGGTGAATTTCAAGTTTAATTATTACCATATATATATATATATATATATATTTGCTTTTCAATATAATTAGAATTTAATAATTTATCTTCTCATTGCACAAGCTTTCAACTAATTTATATTGAGAAGAAAAGCATGTTTCAAGCCATTGTTATTGATCAGAAGAGAATGGTACGACAACTACTTGCGAAAACATTAGAAGAATTTCTTTTATCATCATAATATACTCTTATCAAATTAGATGACAAGCCATATTCATAAATAATATGACATAAGGACAAGGAGAGAAGAGAATACCTATGATTGGAGAGTCTTAAGTATTGGTGGTGGTTTCTTTTCTTTTCTTTTTCTTTTTCCCTCAATAGCAACAAGTAAGAAGACTACAAAATTGTTAATAGCTTTTATATACTATAGTTCGAAGAAATATACTGTGGTCACTCTTCTATGACTACATCCTAAAATCCATCATTGTTGGTTAAAGGATATATATATATGTAAATTTCCATAGATGAGCATGGATTGGAATAGAATTGATGATTTTGGCTTCTAATTATATACACTTTTAAATATAGGAGAAGGAAAAAAACCTAAAATTGTAATTCATAACTTTTCAAATCAAATAAAAAAAAAAAGTCAATATGATGGGATTTTTGCTATTTTTCAATCAAATATTTGGATTTTAGTTTATCATGTTTGCACTTACATAGTGGGCCATTCAAAGAAATATCTCAATAAGATGCTCTTTTTCTTGTGATGTTCTTTCTATCATTCCATCAACCTCTTACCATTCCAAAAATAGACATGGAATTACTCAAGACAAAAATCATGCTACAATTATGAAAATAAAAGTAATAAAGAACAAAGATTTTCCAACAAAAGATTATTTTTTCCAACAACAAAAGATTATTAATTAAAAATTAAATTTATGTGTGTGCATGCACATGCACTTGTGTGTGCACATAAGAATGTGACTGAAGTGGGTTTAAGATAGATTTTTCAAAATCCTAACTCACCCCTATAAAATTTAGGATTTCCAAAAAAGGTTTTTGCACCTATTACTAAAACCCTATCCTATAAAGTCATGAACCCTATAGGGTTGGGTTGAATTTTTATAAAAATCATACAAGATAAGAAGAAAATAGAGTCAAAAGTAGTTAGGTATGGTTAAGATTATACTTACTAATTTACACATAAATAAAATTTTAAAATTAAATGCATTATACAATATAGAATTAGTGTAAAGTATATGTGTAACATAGGTTAAAAACAAATACTATTGTAAATATATTATTTTTTTATCGAGTTAGGTTTTCCATTGAGTTTTTTTGAAATCCTAAAACTCAACCCTAAACTCTATAGTGTTTTGAAGCACGTCCCAAAACCCAATAAAAACCCCATAGGATAATATCGTATAAGGTTTTTATCGGATCGGCTAAATCAGATGTCTTATAACAATTTGCCTATTGCATTCCAACGTACACGTATAAAGAAGGTAACTTTACCAGATTGTTAGGGTTAACTTCTCTTTATTATTGCAATCTTTCCATCTTGCTCTTGTAAATTTGTTTTGCTAACAACAGGAATCAAAGGAAAGAGAAAGAGAAAAAAAGAACACGAAGAAACCGAAAAATTGCATAGAAAAATTGAACTCTTTGTTTGTTTTGTCCAATCCTCTTTTGACAAATTTTCTTCTTTTCTTTTCTTTCTTTTTTTCTCCTTATCCTTCCCTGGATGCATGTTGTTACTTTTTACTATTTCTTTGGGATAAAAAAAGCATCATCATCTCTCATGGAAGAAAGCTTTATAAAGAAAAATAATTGTTAAGTGATTTGAGTAATAGTCTACATATAGCATGCCCTATATATCTATACTATCAATAATGAAAAAAGATTTATTTCTAGTTTTAAGGCTATATTAAAGAAGGAATTATTTTATGTAAATCTTTAAAATGTTACAATCAACTCATTCACTCCAATTAAAGGCTAATAAATTTTTCCACCAATTGATGCCAAATTTTAAGACAAAACACCTTGAAAAAATTAATTTAAAAAAATAAATTGACTTGCATAGGATTTCACTTATAACTTAATTATTTTAGAATATCTTAACCGAGATCTAATTAACAACAAAATACATTAATAAACTTAAAATCAATTATGGGAGTCTTAAAATTAATGAAATTAGGTAAATTTTGTTCTTGAGGAGTTGGACATGGCTAGATTAAACCATGCTGAGATACCTTTTAATTTGACCCATCGAACCAGCCATATGCATCCATCCAAATGGTCAACATGAGCCAACAAATATCTAATGATGATTTTGTCCTTTCTATTACGTTTAAGCTATATTTTTACGATGTTTTTATCCACTGTTATGTTTTAATAAGTCTAAACAACATTATTGAACCCTAATTTAATTTCCCTTTGTTTCAGTCTAACCTCCATAAGAAAACCTAACTCTTATCAAGCTAAAATTGTAGTTAGCAAACTGTTTATGAGATTTGCGCTTCGTGTTAAATCAACTAAAGGTAGTAATTAGTACAATCATTTTTTTTTTTTTTTGCATAGTATCCACGTAGAGAGTTGTACATATCTCCTATATTATATAAAAACGCTAAAAGCAATCTTTTTCAATTGAATTCTATAACCGATTCAAACGTGCAATTATTGACGAAGATAGTGAAGTGATTAGGCAAATCAAAATCGTCCCCCCATGAGATTTAGACACATGACCTAGCCCATCTCCGCCGTCCGCCCACACCCTGGCCACTTGAATGCGGCTCATTCCGGATCAAGTTAAAGTCAGCAAATGGCCTTAGTATTTTACTACCGGTTTGTATTGAGTCTGGGCCCCATTTTTTTCAAAATGTCCAATGTGCACCTTGCACCTTCAATTGTTGTAGTAGGCATATGCAAAGAGAAATTTTTCAAATGAAGTCTATTTTGTTGATTTATGTGCCTCAATTCATTCCAAGCATAGTTATCAAAATTGCAATTTTATTCATACAATTTTATAAGTTTACGTTTTTGTAGAAATTTTTGAAGTTAAATCATATATAAAATCGTTTTAATATAAATTTGTAATAGAATCATGAATTTAGGTATACAATTTTACAAGTTGATGATTCTATTGATTTTATGTGATTTGACATGATTCTATGTGATTCTACACGATTCTGCTTGATTTAAGTGTAATAAGCTATCAAAACTAAGAAAAAAAAAACTAAGCTTATACTATTTAAAGCAAAGTTATCAAATTATGAGTGAAATAATATTATATTTACTTCTTTACTTTAAATCGATTTCATGACTAGTTTTACTATTGAAGACCTTTCGTTAATGATGACTAAGTAGTTGAGGTAGAAGATATTTAATTTATCGAATGATGATTAGTTAGGTATCATTTCAAGTGAAATAAGTAAGGAAAAAATAAAAGTAATATTATGGAAGACATTGGTGCAATTATAAATTTGGAGAATCATAACCTAGAAGTGTTCAGATTAAGATGCTTTAGAAATTTATAATATTAATGCTATTGAAGATCAAATATAAATAGATACTATAAGACTCAGAATAAAAAAATATTGATATTATTGGTTGTAATAGCAATAATGACATTAACAATAACGATAATGATAAAGTTAATTATGATTATAATCGGGTAAGCTTATAGCAGTTGCGATAATTTTGTGCAGTTGATAATTAATATATTTTTTTAGTTTAACTTTTTTATTATGTTGATTTATGTTACAATGCAATTTATATTAACACTAATATATATATTTTAGTTTTATGTATGAGTATAATGATTTATAATTAACTTTTTATACTATAACTTATATTTTAAGTTTTTCATGACTTATATAAATATATTTATAGTTTTTTATTACTAATTTACATAAGTCATAGAAACTTATGTTTCTTGGATTCGATTCTACATTTCAATTTTATTGATCCTCAAATGACTCTAGCCAAAATCGCAAGTTTGATAACCTTGATTCCAAGTCTAACTTGCTCAAAGGTCAATTGAAATTATAAGTGTAAGCGAATTAAACTACTTGGAAGCTACCTGAGTTTGGCTCGATGTAATCGAGAAAGATTGAGTCAAGCTCGAGCCTAAGCTACTCGAGTAGTCAATTGAACAGAGTTTGAGCTTTACAATGTTTAACTTAACTAACTTATGAACCAAATCGAACTTGATTCAAGTATAGATATTAATTAAGTTCAAATCGAGTTTTCACATTAATACTATTATGATTAAGAGAAAAAAAAAAACTTTTTGATAAATTGAGCTTAAACTAACTTAATCGAATCAAGTTTGAGTTCCAAAATTTTAAGTCAAGTTCGAGCTTGATCCCAAAATTTCAAGTTTGATTGAGTTCAAGTCGAGCACAAGCACTAAAATTCCAAGTTGAGCTCAAGTTTAAGTTCAATACTAAATTGTCTCAATTCGACTCATTTACACTCTTAATTGAAACACCATTTAAAGTTGTGTTTATCCTATATAAAATTTGTTTTATACTTTTAAGAGTGAACAAATTAGACTGGGCTAAAAAATATTTAATTTTAAGAAATTAAGATTTTTACCACAAACTCAAAATATGCTAAATTGTAAAAAAGAAAAAAAAAGTAAGGGACTTGAAACTTCAAAAATAAGAGTTGGATTTATGAGTACTTTAATTCCAAAAATCACTTTTCATCCATAAAATTATTTTTCACCCAAAAATATTTATTCTCAATTTTTGTTTTTTGGTTTTTTCCTATTTCTTTTGTTTCTTATTATTTCCACTTCTTTTCTTTTCTTTCTTTATTTTTCACTACAAAGCAATCCCAAACTAATTGTAAAAATTATATATATAAAAAAGCATAAAATGGGGTGAAAGTACATAACTCTACTTAAGAGATGAGAGATAACATTAAAATAATAGAATAGACTATAAAAGCTAAGAGTAAGATGAGAGACAATAAAAAAGAAAAAGTAAATAAGGTTTGGTTTAAAACTAAAAGGAATTGCTTATCTTTTATATTTTAATAAGAAGCAACTTGACTTCAACCTTATTGTATGTTTGTGTTCACACACTAACACACCCACACACACACACACAAATGATAAACATATAATATATTGTAATATGTGGCATATTATACAAGGAGAGATTTTGTTACACAACATTTTGCACACATAGATAAATATAGATTTTTATTTCTTATCAACTATTATACATACTACATCTTGAACGAGGGGAGAATCAAATCAAGTTTATTTCGATGGAAAATCAATATTCATGTTATTAGATTATAACAGCCTTGATGAAATATAGAGAATATATATATATATACGTCTTGTATGTCTGTGTATTATATTATCATACCATGTGGTATATAGCATTATGTGTATATGTATAGTCCTATTAAGTTAAGCATGATCCATTATATATTTATATAATGTAATAATATTATATACTATTTAGTGTTAAGTATGGAATATATATGTACATTCATGCACACACACATGTATACATATATACAAACATACATACATATGCAACATATGTATATAATTTATACAATTATAACATAGCACAAATATGATTTATGGCATTTTAGATTTTTTTTTTATAAATGTGCTAATATATATTATATATGTGTGTATCTCTATATTGCGTTATCATACTATATGGTATATAACATTACATAGATATATTGTTATATATGTTTTATCATGGGTAGGACAATTACATGTAAAAATTAAATATAATATTTACAATACTATTTAGTTAAGCATATTATCTATTGCATATTTATACTGTTTTTGTTACTTATACAATATAAAATATGGCACCGCACACACACACATATATGCGTGTCTATATTTTGTTATATTATAATAACATATAAAGTATACAGCGTTACATATATGATATTATATATATCTTGTTATATTGTAATATAACATACATATTCTTCTCTAGCGCACTCTCTCTCTCTATACGCATATATTGTTAATTTATTTATAAAAACAAAACAAAGTACTTGCTTGACACCGACATTTGTATAGAGAAGTATTAATACACCTAATGTTTGTTAAGATTCTTAATACGATAATAACGACTTTATAGCCAAGCATGAGATAGGAACAAATTTTAAATGTAAAATATTGTTTGAGATGGGGATATTTCATCGGTTGAAGAGAAACAATAATTTTTCTATTTCACCAGTATTAATGACATATGTATTGGAAGAAATTTATGAAAAAAATATATATATACAAATAAAAATTCAATTTAATTATTATCAATGCTAATTAATGATAATTTAATATTGATTCCATTTGGCAATAGTTACTGATTAATAGATAGTAAAAATTTGACAATTATATTAATATTTATTATTTATAGAAAATGTCTATAAATACTACTTTAATTATTCATTAATGGAGGTGAGCGGGTAAATATAGTCATATCCTATTTTACCAATTATGTTATAGATAAGTATTAAGAGTTATACGATAGGTTTTAAGTATAGAATTTTCAAAACCTGCTCCATAAGGTAGGGTATGAGTATGGTTACGGAGTCTTTCTACCCTACACTCACCTAAGAACTGATACTCCAAGGTATGTAGAGTATAGATTCTAAGGCATCATGTACTTATTTTATAAAATGTTATTAAATAATATTAATAAATAAATAGTAAATAACAATATTATATATATTTTTTGCAATAAATGATATAACAAAAAAGAAAAAAAATGCTTAAATTTATACGCTAATAACCCTAAATAGTTAAACCTAATGTTGCCCTTCCATCTTTTTCTTATTCTTTTTCATTTTCTTTTCTAACTTTTGGTTTTCTGCTTTTTTTTTTCTCCTTATTCTTTTCAATTTACCAAGTAGTAAGATAGTTGAAATTAAAATAATTAAGGTCGATTTTTTTTTTAATTTCACAAATTTTCTCATAAGTTGCATAAATTTTACATATTAAGAATTTATGATTCACATAAATTACTTTTTTAATATTACATAAATTTGAAATTTATAGGAAAAATGATAAAATTTACTGTTTTCACATAATATGCTATAGCCTATAATTTTTATAGGATACAAGGTGAATCTGGAGTGCAACAGGGTAAGTTTTAACTCCAAAAATTAGAAACATGCACCTTATAGGGTAAGGTACAGGTAGAGCCTCATACCCTACTCACTTTACACCTGTTCACTCCTAGTCATTAATACCATATAGTTTTTGTTGGTGTTTCATTTGAGTCAAAACCAAGGTACAAGCAACATAATTTAGGTCATGAGTAACAACATAAATAGACCATACATTAAAAATTGTTGCACTTATTAATTACATTAAAGTCATAATACATATACACATACAAAAACTTATTATTTATTATATATAAATATACTTTCTAATGATTATAATTCTTATTAATAATAGTTATTTATATATACAATTGCTTTTAAATACTTTTGTATTCTCTTGTAAATGGAAAATAAAAACTTTAACCAAATGACTTATAAGTATAAATTGTCAATAGGATAATAATCTAAAGAACTGCATCATCATAATTTACAGTATTTTCATTTCTACGCTTTTACTATCCTATTGTTTTATAACCATAATTATTTTTGTCAAAAGAATAAAATTTATTAATCAATGTTAGAATGCATCAACAACAATATATGACCATAATTATTCATATCAATAAGTTGAAAAAGTTGCAATTCTTTATAAAGGGAAAAAAAAAAAAGAAACATTATTTTATGCATTTTTTAATTGATTAAGTAATAGTTTTTAGAAATTGTATTTTTTTTCATTGTTTAGAGAGACAAATACTAGGAGAAGAAAAAAAAAGAAAAAGCTAGTGATTAATATTATCTACACTTCCATAAATTTCAAGTTTAATATATATATATTTGCTTTTCAATACAATTAGAATCTAATAATTTATCTTCTCATTGCATGGGCTTTTAACAAGTTTATATAGAGAAGAAAAAGTATGTGTCAAGCCATTGTTATTGGTCAAAAGAGATTGGCATGACAACTACTTGCGCAAACATTAAAAGAATTTCTTTGATATCATAATATACTCTTATCAAATTAGATGACAAGCTAAATTCATAAATAATATGACATAAAGAGAGGAAGAGAACATAATACCTATGATTGGCGACTTCTAAGTATTGTTGGTTGAATTTTTTTTTCTCTCAATAGTAGCAAGCAAGAAGACTAAGGGAAATGAAATTGTTAACAACCTCTTTAATACTGTCAACAACTTTCATAAAAACCATTAATAGCCTTATGTACTATAGTTTGGAGTAATATACTGTGATTATACCATATGGTCACTTTTCAATAACTACACCCTAAAATCCTCATTGTAGGTTAAAGGATATATATGTAAATTTCCATGAATGAGCATAGATTAAAATAGAATTGATGATTCTGGCTTTTAATTATATACGCTTTTAAAAATAGGAGAAGGAACGAAACCTAAAATTGCA
The DNA here is from genome assembly GCA_037954665.1 of Laguncularia racemosa. Classification (NCBI taxonomy): domain Eukaryota; kingdom Viridiplantae; phylum Streptophyta; class Magnoliopsida; order Myrtales; family Combretaceae; genus Laguncularia; species Laguncularia racemosa. Next base: position 1,238,979 of record JBBMOL010000087.1, read on the forward strand.
ATTCAAAACTTTGTAAACATAATAAGAAAAAAAAAAATGAATATGATGGGATTTTTGCTATTTTTCAATCCAATATTTGGATTTTAGTTTATCATGTTTGCACGTTTATCTTTGGCCATTCAAAGGGAAATCTAAATAAGATGCTCTTTTTCTTGTGATATTCTTTCTATCATTTTATCAACATCTTACCATTCCAAAAATAGACATGGAATTACTCCAGACAAAAATCATGCTATGATTATGAAAATAAAAGGTGGATTTAGGATAGATTTTTCAAAATCTTAACTCATCCCTATAGGATTTAGGGTTCCCAAATAGGTTTTTACACCTATTACCAAAACTCAATCCTATAAAGTCATGAACTCTACAAGGATTGATTGAATTTGTATAAAGAACATACAAGATAAGAGGAAAATAGAGTTAAAAGTAGTTAGGTATGGTTAAAATTATACTTACTAACTTATACATAAATGAAATTTTAAAAGTAAATGTGTTATACCGTGTAAAACTAGTGTAGAGTATGCATATAATGTAGGTTAAAAACAAATATTATTATAAATATATTATTTTCTATTAGGTCGGGTTTCTCATTTAGTTTTTTTTTTTTTAATCCCAAAACCTAATTCTAAACTTTTATAGAGTTTTAAATTATGTCCCCAAACCCAATAAAAACCCTAGAGAAGAATATCTTATAGGTTTTTATTGAATTGGGCAAATTGAGTATCCTATAAAAACTTGCCTATTGCATTCTTACATGTACATAAAAAGAAGGCAATTGCTTTACTAGGCTGTTAGTGTTAACTTTCCTTTATTACTGCAATCTCTCCATGCTTTTGTAAATTTGTTTTGCTAAGAACGGGAATCAAAGGAAAGAGGATGGGGAAAAAGGAACAAGAAGAAATTTAAAAATTGCATAGAAAAATTGAACTCTTTGTTTCTTTTGTCCAATCCTCTTTCAACTATTTTCTTTTCTTTCTTTTTTCTTCTTATCCTTCCCTCAATGCCTACTGTTACTTTTCACTATTTCTTTGGAATCAACAAAACAACATCATCTCTCATGGAAAAAAGCTTTATAAAGAAAAATAATTGTTAAGTGATTTGAGTAATAGTCTATATATAGCATGCCCTGTATATCTATTCTATCAATAATTAAAAAGATTTATTTTCAATCTTAAGGAGGAATTATTTTATGTAAACCTCTAAAATGTTACAATCAACTCATTCACGTCCAATTAAAGGCTAACAAAAATTTTCACCAAATGATGCCAAATTTCAGGACACAACACCTTGAAATTTTTAATTTAAAAAAATAAGTTGATTTGCATAGGATTTCACTTATAACTTAATTATTTTAGAATATCTTAACCGAGATCTAATTAACAACAAACTCTTAAAATTAATTAAATTAGGTAAATTTTATTCTCGAGGAGTTGGACATGGCTAGATTAAACCATGCCTAGATACCTCTTAATTTGACCCATCGAACCAGCCATATGCGTCCATCCAGATGGTCAACAAGACCCAACAAATGTCTAATGATGATTTTGTCCTTTCTATTACGCTTAGGCTATATTCTTATGATGTTTTTATCCATTGTTATGTTTTAATAAGTCTATACAACATTATTGATCCCTAATTTAATTTCCCTTTGCTTCAGTCTAACCTCCATAAAAAAACCTAACTCTTATCAATCTAAAATCATAGTTAGCAAATTGTTTAAGAGATTTGCGCATCATATTAAATCAACTAAACATAGTAATTAGTACAATCATTTTTTGGTGCATAGTATCCACGTAGAGAGTTGTACATATCTTCTGTACCATATAAAAACCCTAAAAGAAATCATTCTCAATTGAATTCCATAGCCGATTCAAATGTGCAATTATTGAAGGAGAGAGTAAAGTGATTAGGCAAATCAAAATTGTCTCCCATGAGATTCAGACACACGACCTAGCCCATGTACGCCCACACCCTAGCCGCTTGAATCCGGCTCGTTCCGGATCAGGTTAAGGTAATCAAATGGCCTTTGTATTTTACTACCGGTCGGTGTCGATTTTGACCCAAAATACAATTTGGGCCTAAATTGAGTCTGGGCCGGATTTTTTTTCCGAAATGTCCATTTTGCACATTGGACCTTCAATTGCTGTAGTACGCATATGCAAAGAAAAAATTTTCAAATGAAGTCTATTTAGCGGATTTTTGTGCCCCGATTCATTCCTAGTCCAGCTTGCTCAAAGTTTGATTGAAACATCGTTTGAGGTTATGTTTATTCTATATTGAATTTGTTTTATATAATTTTAAAGAGCGAGCAAACTGTACTAGGCTCCAGAATGTTTAATTTTAGGAAATTAAGATTCTTACCACAAACTCAAAATCCGCTAACTTGTATAAAAAAACTTCAAAAACAAGAGTTGGATTTGTGACTACTTTAATTCAAAAAATCATTTTTTATTTTTTCCCCATTTTTCTTCCGGCTCTTTCCTATTTCTTTTGTTTTTTTATTGTTTTATATATTTATTTTTGGATTTCTCACTACAAAGCAATCCCAAATTAAAAGTAAAAATTAAAAAGAATAAAAATGGATGTCTAGAATCCTCACATACAACAGGCATGATGCTGGTGTGCGAAGAAACCGTGTTTGATAATACAAGTGTCTCTCAACATGACATAGGAGTGGAAGCCTCTACTTGAGCCGCGTTCCCATTCATGGCTTTGGACCCTTGATGTTTTGCTCGGCACTACGCAACGAAGACCTTGATTTTTTTTTTTTTCTGTTTTTGTTGTATTCGTTCTTTTTATTATGTATATTTTATAATTTTATATCATATTATTTGATTATAATATCCTGTTAAAAAAATTTATCTCATATATCAATGGTATTATTCTGTATATTGATTCAAATAATATATTTAATAATATTATGTTATTAAAATTAATAGTTGTGAACCAATCATAAGTCATGTATCTCCTGACTATCATTATTAACACAAAAGTGGTGAAATATATAGGTCAATAGTTTAAAAAAAAAAAAAAAGCTTTTCTAATAATTTCCCTATTATTTTAGGACATTGATTATCATAAACCAATCAAAAGATGAAACATGTATTCTATGTTGATTGATTGTGACAAGTAAAGATAATGCACATGTAAAGTAAAATTTACTGTTTATTTCACTAAAATTCCAAACTTCTATCTTTCCGATAGTGGATGTTCCTGTATATATTCAATCCAGATATATTAATATATAAATTTTGCACATATTATAACATTGATTATAATAATTTATAAAAATTATAAATTACAAATATATCAAGGCTTTTCTGCAACTGCAATATTTACCTAAAAGGAATATATGTACAGAGTACACGCAAAGACAAGATTAGGAACTTTTCTTACAAATCTGACTCATTAACCAAAGTGAGCATCTGTTGCCAGCATCGAAATCTGACTTGGCTTATACACCTGTATTTTCTAGATATAAAAGTAAAAAAAAAAAAAAGCATGCAATTACGTGCATAGGGTGTGCATTTGCACATCCTTGAGTACATCCATTTGCAAAGATAAGAATAAGAAGAATACGTACAATAGTTAGCATGAATTGATCCAAAAGAAAAAAAGAAAGAAAGAAAGAAAAAGAGGAAATGGTCATTTGTTGCTTTTATGTTATGTTTTTCAATTTTGAGACGCATAGCAACCACCCATTTCCTGGTCTTCCTTTGTTGAAAGTTGACACTACTCAATTCAACAGACGGTAGATTCCCCATAGATGTTGTCAAGAACAGCAACAACTCCTAAGATGAAAGCTTGGTCGGTTCCTGCTTTTACTATCACATGATAGATGTCTTTGTTCACCATTAATTCGTCCACCTCCTTTCTCACTCCTATCTGTGCTTCACCAAAAATGAAATTGTTCTTAATACACTCATATTTGTCATATATATAGTTCATTTGTTACAAGCAAAGCTTTGCAGCTATATATCAAAATTTACCATATGATCTAGTAGTTTTCAAGGGCATTGGTAGTAAGGAAATTTGATGCCAATAGTTGCCCACCAATCGTGATGGTCGATTACAACCAAGAAAAATGTAATAGAAAATAAAGGAATGATTTCATATGCAAATTATTTTTTTCATTTCTCACTAACATTTTTGTAATAGTTAGACATATTTATACCTACCATTGCTACTTTTAACTACCACCATCACTTGTTTTTGAAAACCTTTACTAGCTAATTGGTACCTAATACCTGACAGTTAGACGCATTTATACCTACTATTGCTACTCCTAACGCCCAACTAAGTCCATGCCTAAACATGCAATCGGTGTATATATATTTTAATAAGTGTAAGATGATGTTGAATAAGAATAATTGCTTTTGAGTTATCTCAGTTATGAAGAAACTCATGATGAATAGAGCAAGGGTTTCAGATATGCCTGTGCCACCGTGTTGCCAGCAGAATCAACAATAGAACATGCTCTATCTGGGAAGTAACCCTTGACTTCGAAGTCCCAATGGGTCTTCCTTCTCCTTGGTTCCATTGAGATCCTTATATGGCTGTTCCTTGCAAAGCAAGACTGAGGCTCCTTCAAGCTGAAAACCAACTTCTGGCATCCTTCATAGTCGAAACTATATCCCTTCCATTTCTTATGGATGCTCAAAGCTCGAAGAATTCCTCCGGCCTGAAAAATTAAATAGTAAATATGCGTGTGTATATTAGGATACATGGAAGTTGCTTGTTATGTATGGAACTTAGTGATTTGATCTAGTCTGGGTTCTATAGAAAGAGAATTTCCCAACTTGCCATTTTTTCACAAAAGCTATCATAATATATTTGGTTAGATTTTGAACAAATTAAGCAGAGTAATAGGATTTATAAATTGATGCGTTTGATATCGATCCTGAAGTCTAAAAATTAATGTTTCTACAATTTTAATGTAATGACTATTGATAAAGTATATGATAATGAAAACACTAAGCTACTTTAGTCATGTAAATTTTTAGTTATTTTTGTATGCTTATCGGACCTAAGGAGGCCAAATTCAACAATTTCAATACTTTTGAGTGCAAAAGTATTCCATTCCATTCAAGTTATAAAAAGTCATAACTTCAAGGGCTAAAATCCAAGAAAAGAAAGGATGATAATGCATAGCCGAGTCTCTAAATCTTTCCTATAAAATCTGATAAGGCATTGTATAAGAGTTACTAGGATATGATCATATATTTATCATTGTGAATCATGAACAACATATAAAAGAGATAAATAATAGTAGAGAGAAAATGATGCAAGATTTGATATAGATAACTTAAAAGAATCCGAAACAAGACGTAAAATAACTCATTAATATAAAATATAATACAAAGAAAAAATAATAATAATAATTTTGACTTAGGCAACACAAAACACAAACTAGATAACTGCATGCCACATACCAAAATAGCATTTGACGGTTGACCATTTATTCATTTTTCGCTTATTAATAATCTTAAAATCTGATTCTCATATAAATTTAAGTTTAAAACTTAAGCCATACTGTAATAGGATTTATCGGGTTGAGTCCATTTGGCTGAGGCCATTCCTTTGCCATGTATACCTTATAATAAAGATCCAAAATCTCAACTTGTTTTAGCCAAAGACTCAAATAAGATTCGAAAATTTCTATCGTCTTAAGCATTTGGCTTGGCGGCACATGAATTTCATTTTACTTCACATTTAATCTAGTGAGATATATATAGTAAAACTGAAAACAATTTGATTTCGTTTAAATGGATTTGTCTTCAACAGGATAAAAAAAAAGAAAAAGAAAAGAAAGCGTCAATTGTCGAAACAAAAGTTCACATAAAAGGTAAAGGGCAGCTTTTGCTGTTTTAGATGTATTTCAAGAAGCTAAGAATTAAAAAAAAAGGATTATATAATAGGTTCCTGAAGGGGCAAATAAAACTTTTTCCTCGCGTGTGAGAGAATTTAAAGAAGGCAAGCATCTTCTATCGCTTGACCTCTAGATGCTTGCACGTCTTTTGTCATGGCACTTTAGTTTCTTGCTGATTTCTTAGGAGTATCAAATGCGAATTCGGATCCTCACTGTTTTCACTTTCTTGATTCAATTATCAAAGTTATCTAAACTTTTGTACTACCCTATAACAATCATTACAAGGTTATCTATGACATCTAAAGAGAAAAAATGAAAATTGAGAAGATGGATACGTAATTCTCAAAATTAAAAGTTATTTTATCTAGCAATGATTAACTATGGTATAAATGCTTTTTTAAAAACGAAAAAAAGAGAGAGAGAGAGAACATAAATTTATTGTAATATTGCCCGTCCATCATAAAATTATAAAATTAATCCTTTAGACCATGATTGTGATACACAAGTGATGCATTAATTAATTTTGTTTTGTATAAAAGAAGACACATAAATGCCCATCATGAGATTAAGCTTTTGAATTAGCACTGTGATATTTTGGCGGATTGTAATTTACCTCACGGCGGATGAGGAGGAGAGGATCTCCATGTGCATCTTTCACAATGACCTGTCCGGTGGTGCCGAGCGTTCCGCACCCATCTATACGGAATATGACTTTCTGATTATAATCGCTCACAACTAGACCGCCTCCACTGATCGCATGTGGCCTTCTCCTCACTACAAGAACCGCCTGGGTGGACGAACAATGTGTTTTGCTAACTACGGGTTTCGACATTATTCTCTCTCTCTCTCGGATGTCCCTCTTCTTCTCTCCTTATTATGTCTCAAATCTACTGGCCTATTATTGTTGTTGCACTTCGAAAGCTAAGGTATGTGTTCCCAATTTATAATAGCAAATGGATGGCTTATTGCTTGTGGGCGTTGGTTTGAAATTCAAAGGTTTGGCAAGTTTTGACTAGACAATAAGTGAATTAAAGAGAAAGTGAAATATGCCTTTTGGAAAAGGTGTCATGCATCACATTACAACGTTAATCTGCAATTTATTGGACAACCTTTCTTCTTCTTCTTCTTCTTCTTTTTTCTAACTTACAGAATTAATCAATACCACACAGAGAGAGAGAAGAGAGGACTTAAATGGAGAGGATCAATTATATAATCCACAGAAACGGATTCTTCCATCTTTAGCCCTAGCACATGCTGTTATTGTGCGTCCTCAATAATTGAATTTTGTCTCATCAACTGAATTTACTCTTTTAAATCCTCTCACATGCGATCTTTATGATAAGATGTAGAAGTAATCTAAGATAGGATGAATTAAAATAAAATGAAATTAAATTAATAATAAAATATTAAGTCGACAATATTTATGAAATTTTTTATTTTATTCTTATATCTAATTACAATATATGTATAATGATATTTGTTAAAAATAACCTTAATTTATAAATATATTAAATATATAATAATGAGATTAAAATGTTTATTTAATTAAAGATTATTAATATCGATAGAATACAATCATGAATTCCTCTTAAAGAGGGAGCCATTGTCGCTTATAAAAAACGCTTCCAATCTAGGAAATTTCCAGCATCTAATACTCGTCATTTCGCTTTCGTCTCCACTGTTCGCAGCAATCCCATCTTCTCACGAGTTGGCCTCATAGCCAGGTGTGGGATGAAAAATGCTTTAACTCCATAAATATTTCAGGGTTCCTCCCGTTGGGGTGAGAGCTTGCAAGAGCTTGATTTTGCCTCGAGGTAAATATTCGAGGAATTTATTAAAATAATAATATATATATTTTAAATTATGAAGTAGAGTATTTAATAAACTTATTTTCAAAATAGGTTTTGAAACTGATACATACTAAATATTAGTATCCGAAATATGTCTTTAATATATATTATGAATTTTTTTTAAATTTGAGAAAATTTATCATGAAAAAAATTATGAAAAATTATATAAAGAAAATCAAATTTTCTCAAATTAATTTTTTAATTAAAAATTTACATAAAAATTTAAAAAAATTTATAAATTTAAAAATTATCAACATTGATTTAAAATTTATTTTAAAAAAATTTATATCTCTTTATCTTATAGTATACAAAAAAAAAAAAAACTAAAGCTATTTGCTTTTGCAATTTTGAAGAACTATAACTTTTTGCTCTTATGAAGTTACGAAGCTAATAATATATATATATATATATATATATTGATTTGAGTCTATTATAACTAACACCAAATAGCTATGCCGTTTGCCATTTTTTCGAGGGTTAAATTAACATGTTTTCATGGCCCATTGACTACTAGATTGATAAAAAAAGAAAAAGAAAAAGAAAAGAAATGACGTGATTTGCTTTATATTGAAGACACGAATACAATCCACGTCTTTAGTTTTGCTAATTTTACCTCAACTGAAGGTGTGTTCTAAGTTTGTGTTTTCATGATCTTTTTTTAGAATAAATTTTTTAGGTATCTTATTTCACGATTATTTTTCAAAAATGATATTATTTTAGTGAATTCCTTGTGAATAGTCTCTATCCATATTTTTGGTATAAAAAGAGGAAAAAGAGAACAAAGGAGTTCTATTCCGAAAATAAGTAAATAAATAAAAGAAAAATTAAAAATGGGATTACTCCAATTTTAGTAGAAGTATTCACCTAACAAGAGCCTTTTAAATACTTGTTCATTAGGTACTAGAAAAAGAAAGAGCAACACATCATGTGCTCTAGAAAAAAAAAATAGGAATGAGACTTTATGTGTAATGTGTGTAAAATAAGATCAAATAAAGTTCGATATTTGACCTATTTAATTTATATTAGGATCACTAGTATGAATGGTTATGAATATCTTTACATCTTAAAATTGTATTAATTTTTTTCTATGGCATTGTAATCCATCCGTCCACATGATATATAATCCTAATCAATCCATTTCTCACTTGTTTTTTTGAGAATTTTTTTTGTAATTTTGCTTGTGTTTTTGGTGGGACTGTTTCAATATTTAATCTTATCATTAATTTATATATAAATAGTAAAAATTTAATAATAAATAATAATAAAAATTTAATATATATATAAATATATATAATTAAATAATAAAATTAAAAATTGAATCAATCGTATTAAAATAATAAACGGACCGTAAAGGATCCGGTTTGCTTGGGATAAAGGTAGAGTAGCATTTTGGAACGACAAAGCAGAAAGGGTACGCATCATCCAGTCTTTATCGGATACTTATTCCAACTGTAGGCGTAGGTTTTTAACAAGGAGCATCTGCAAATGGATTTCTCGAGAATTCCAGCGACTGAAGTTCATGCATATAGCCAATAAATTCATTGATATTTCCTCCTCCAAGGTCCCTCGTATGGCTTCTTCAGAAACTTCGGCAAAATGATGCTTGAGCCGACTGGCGGCTCTCCACATCCACGTTGTCGGCAATTTCGTTGTCAATTTGATTTTATGATTCCCATGCGAGTGAAATCAGCATAATTAACAGTAAAACCATATCCTGGGGCACGTATGTATATGTTCTTTTTTTTTTTTTTTTTCAATCAAACCCATGAGAAATAGGGAATGGGGGCTACTTTGTCATTGAAGTTATTCAATCACTACTCTATTAGCCTTTCTAGAGACATAAAAAAAAAAAAAAGTAAACTGAGTGTTGGGTGACTGAGATAGGCATCTAATGGACCCGATAATATCACTTGAAGCCCAATGGGCAGGCCCATCTAACCCCTGTAAAGCTCTAACAAAAAAAAAAAAATGGAATCCCTTGGCCGTCACAAACAGCTAGCTCCACAACCGCACGATCAAATTTTGAAATCCACGAGCCATCTACATCCACCTTAACCCAAGTACTACTCGACCTTGTCCATTTTTCCACCACTAGGTTCAAAAAAGAGTTGTGTCTCTTCAAGGGTGCCATTAATTGCTTCTACTTCCTCAATTAGGCTTTTCATTTCCTTCCAAGAAACCCTCAACGCCCTCATCACTACATTTGGGTCTACCTAAATATCCTAAAACACGAAAATAAACCTCATCTTTCAAATATGCCACAAAGGTTTTTAGATCTATCTATTGTCTAGGCTTTGTCATGATTAACTTTAAAAGTGAGCACGGTACAATTTAATTTAATATATGGTTTGAATCATTATTGTTATATTATTAATTTAGTTTTATAACTTATAAATTTTAGTTATAAACTATAATTTTAAGATTTAATACTTCTACAAATATATAAAAGTGAGCTTCTGAATGTAACATTGATAATGCTTATGTTATTTGCAATAACATAACATCAACCTATAAATGCTATTTAAATACAATAATTACGTTATATTCATCGCTCATTCAAATGCTATATAAGTCCTATTTAAAAAATGAAGAATTGTGTTTTATTGCTTATTATTTCCATATTCACATAAGCATTATCAATACTTTTACAAATATATGAACGTGATCAGGTGAACATGACAATGACATAAAAGTCTTATTTAAATATGATAAACAAGAAAACACAACTCTTTATAAACTTAAACATATTCCCCATAAACATGAACCTAGAGAAGAAATAATTATTCAATGCTATGCTATAAAATTTTATAATTATAAAAGTCCATACTCTCCATGGACTTAAACATTAACTTGTTCACACTTCACAATTGAAATTTCCACCGCTCAACATCCAAAAGATATATGTCTATAGGAGATGAGATGCAAATTTTCACCATTCAACATTAACTTGTTCACACTTCACAATTGAAATTTCCATCACTCAACATCCAAAAGATACATGTGTATAGAAGATAAGATGCAAATACTGATAGAAACTAAAACATAAGAAGAAAGAAAAAAAGATTTAAGGTAATACACTAACATAAAATGTCCAATAAACAATTTTGCTCATGTGACAAATGCTCTAGCAAACAAAGAAATACAAAATACAAACAAATCATTTTAGTAAATCTCTAAGCATGAATTTCAAATTAGAACCTAAAATCACAAAATAAATAAATAATAAAACAAGTTAATTATGTATTGGTTTAAATAACTTGAACAAGCTAAAACCTAAAAAACTCATAAAAATGACCTTTCAACCAAGAGTAATATTTGTGATAGTTAAATTCACCATTTTAGCAACTTTTGCATCTAAAAAGATTTAAAAGAAATAATTTGCTATTAGTACATGATAAACATATGAAAATAATAATAATAATAATAATACAAATAATATTAATAGTATGACATCTCAAATGAAAATTTTCAAACATGAGTCAAATAATTCCATTACTTCAATATCTTCCTCAATGGATAATATTGTTGTAGATTTTTAAGCCAATCTTATGCACAAATAAGGGATTCCAGTATATATGGAGTTAAAGAACTTTTGAAGACATCAAGAACTTGACCACCAATGCTAAAAGCACTCTCTGAAGTCACAATTAACAAAGGAATTGCCAAAATGTTGTTTGTGATTATGGAAAGAATAGGGTATCTATAAAAGGATTTTTTTCCATTAATCCAGTAAGACAAAATCCTTATCAAAATCTCCATGCTCTTTCCTTAAATACTTATCTAATTCATTTTTTACACCACTTTTTGAAAAACGTTAAGATTTCGAATAAGATCAATGGAATTAAAAAGAAAATTTTGAAGTCAATTAAGAAAGTGTTTATAAAATTTGGGGCTAAATTTTTTCAAAATGACCATTATACTCATGAACTCGATTTATCAAAATTAGCTTTGAAATAGCCCAATGAATTTGAATAAAATTCCAAGGCCCTAATTAAGTAAATAAAATCATTAGAAAATTATTTTGAGTCAATTAGAAAGAAAAGATTGGAGGTTGGAGATCAATTTTGCAAAATGACCATTTTGCCCCTACACCCGATTTATAGTCACTAAACAACTTAAATTAAGGTCATTTGGAGTTATTTTAAATTATTAGGAGTGATCTTTTGAAATTCGAAGATAAATTACCAAAAAATGACCGTTTTTACTTTTGAAAACGATTTTATCAAAATTGGATATGAAATTTGCTTAAAGATCCTAAATATAGCTATATAACCTTAATTAAGTGAATAAAATCAATTAAAAATATTTGAAGACAATTCAAAAAGAAATTTTTAAATTCGAAGGTCAATTGGATAAAATGTCTTAAATGTCCTTAAGCTTATTTTCTTGAAGAGTGATTATTTAAATTAAGTTTTAAGGGAATTTTGATAAAAGAAAAGCAATATATGTCAACTGGAGTAAGTGGGGAAAAACTAAGGGAAAAATAATATAAAATTGGTTAAATTAAGATGACATATATCATTATAAGTTACAACCCGCTAATCCTTGTGAACCCATTTACCCTTACCTTTAAACTCTCGATAAACCCTACTAAACAAACCCATTTTAGGACAAAAAAACAGCAATCCCCATTTCATTTTTCTAGAAAACTCTCTAAGGTAAATGCTCTAAAAAAAAACATTAAATCTATTCTACTAATTAAACCTCTTAATACTTAATAAACCATACACTAATCTAGTTGTTTTCTTATAAGTTTTAGGTCAAGAACCAAGTGGGATTTCAAGTTAAAAGGGGGCATCTTACATGTGATTTGGGTGTGAAAGGTGAGTAAGAAAATGACTTGATCTAAGTGGGATTTCAAGCTAAAAGGGGGCATCTTACATGTGATTTGGGTGTGAAAGGTGAGTAAGAAAATGACTTGATTCAAGTACATTTTAGTTTATAGATTTTAAGTTTAGGTAATGTATGATGTTTATTGAGAAGGAAATCAATTGGGAGTTTGGGAAAAATATCATTTTGGAAGTGATAAGTACAGTTTGGAAAGAATTTGGGTATTTCTTGGATCTACAACAAGGTGAGTTTAAGATATTGTTTAAGTTGATGATTTAAAATAGTTTTAAGTAATGAAATATGAAGATTTGGTGATTTCTTGAATATTGATAGTGTATTGTGAAACCCATTAGTAACCGCCACCTATATTGAGTGTTCTTGAGTGTTATTTGATGATTTAAGAGTTAATGTAGGATATAGTGTGCTATATGTGTTGTTGGGTGTTTGATTGAATGATAGAAATAAAGGATGATGCATAATAATTGAAGATACGTAATGAGTTCTTAGATGTAATTGCAATCACCACTATGAAGATAGAATTGAAGCTTAAGTTTTCTTGCTAAATCTAATTTGAATATTGAGTGATGATAAATTGATAAATGAAGTATGAACATTTGATATATGGCGTGATTTTGATGTTCAATTAGTAGATATGGCATGTAGAAAGTTAGAATTTGATAGTATGATTGAATTTGTTAATGAATGAGTTGATTTAATTGTTAATTTATAAATTTTCAGTAGGTTGCTATATTTTTAGAGTGTTATATTTGATGAAAATTGAAGTTACTTGATAAATATTAAGTGTGGTGAAGTTTAAGGATGGATTAGGTTGATTCGGAATAATATAAGAACTTGAAATATGGAATTTCTTGAATAATTTTGGTAAATATTAATTCTGAAAAAACATCATAAATTATGTTTATTTTAGATAAATTTAGTAGAATTATGGTTTAATTTTGAATTAAGAGTTGGATTGGATATGAAATAAGACATAGAAGTGATAATGTGTTGAAATTGCACTAATGGAATGGATAAAATTTTAATTGGGGCGTGCTCTGTTCCATTTGCTCTATTTTGATGGTATTTTGAGCTTGAAAATGAAAAATAAAGAATGTATTAGACACTAGAAGGAGTAAGAACAAATGGGCTTTGGTTTGAAGTAATTTGGATCTAAATTAAATAAGTTATAAGCTCATAAAGTTAGAAATTCATAATTAATATTAGTCTGATAGTTCAAGGGCCTTAAGTTGAATAAAATCATATTCTTTTTAATAAATGGATAGTGGAAGTGATAAGGAGACAAAAGGTTTTAGTTTTACCTAATTTGAGCTTAAATTGAGTAAATTATGACCTTTTAAAGTTAAGGCCTAAATTCATAATAAGTTAAAATTAACTTAAACAATAATAATTAAATTAGACCAAGGTTGACCCAACTAAAATAAGCCTAAGAACCACTCCCTTATCCTCTCTTGGGTAACCTATGAAATTAAACATAATTTGTTTAAATGGACCTAATTAACTAAACCATCATAATTGAGTTGAAATAAAATTTGACATCATAATATGTATCTAATAACTTAAATGTGCTCAGATTCAAATTCAAAATGTAATTGAGCCTATTTTCTTCTTAAGGCTTATACCTTAAATAGCCCTTAGCACGATGAATAACTTAATCAGGCCTTAAACCAATTCAAAGCCCAAATTGAATTAACTAACTAAAATAAATTAGACTTAAGTCTTAAAAATAAAATGAACTTACCCAATTCTAGTAAAACTTAAATGAGCCCAAGACTTAAACATGCTTGGCTCCATCAAACTTTAAGGCCTATACCCTAAATGGACTTAAATAAACATATTAAATTTAATTAGGCTTTAAATCCATTAAGGCTCCAAATTAGCTAAAGGTCTAAAATGGAATTACAATGAAACTTAATAAATCAACTGGGTTTAAGACACAATTAATGGGACTAAGTAAACACAATAGGCCTAGGTCAATTTAAAATTGATAGATTAATCTAATTTGACTTAAATTGTAATTATTAATTATAACTAGACTTAACTAAATCAATTAGAGCTAGTGGACTAAAATCCAAAGAGAATTGGGCCTATTATACTTAAAGGGTCCAAATGCCCTAATTGGGCCTTAAACTCAACTAAACTTAAAACTTAAATAACTTATTAGTTTTTATTAAATAAATCCTAAATAGTTCAGGTCACAATTCGCTAAAAGCTAATCAAGCCCAGATAATCTTAATTAGGCTCGTAATTGGTATAGATCTTAAGTAGCTTAAACTAAACCTAGGATTCAATCACTTAGAATAATTAACTAACTTATAATTTTCCTTTGATGCATAAAACCAACTAAATAGACTTAATTGGAACTCGAATTATGATTTAGGAAACGTCGACTTTCAAGTATACAATAACTTGCATGTGGTGTAGAGTAGAAAAATCGAACCGGCCTAATAATCAAATTTGGTGTAGTATCTGTTTGCTGCTTGTGTGTGGTTACTTGAACCAGCAAATGATAAACCTTAGATCAGGATTATATTGGTGGTTATATACCTCGAAATGACACAATAGTTAGGCACTTAGGCCACTAAAAGTGGCTTGGCGAGTAGTTGATAAGTGAGATTGTATTGAATAACAAGCACTATAAAAGGAGAGAAAGTATAACAAAAGTCGTTAAGGTTATGGGACCCAATGAGTGATATAATATAACTAGATTATGATTAATGAGTTTACATAATAGTGAGATCACTTAGATGAAATTACTTAATTATATGGTTTTCAACGACGTAAAGTCTGGTTGCTCCTGTCAATCCCTGATGTCTGCTATAGTGGAATTAGAACCCTTGTCCCCCATCATGAGTACTCCCGTGCTAAGAGTTTAATTAAGATAATTAATTGAATTCAATAATTGATTGCTACATTAGTTGTAAGCCTATTTGATATGCATATATGTGTTTGTGTTACTATGTACTAGGTCCTTGTGGCTCACTCCCCTTTGCTCTTTTTTTTTTATGTTTTTTTCAAGTGAGTATTTTATTGATCCATTATACAATTCAATGGGTTATGGCTCTAAGGAAAAGACATGGGATGAGATTACAAAGATAAACTATGTTGAATGTTTTTATGACTAAGATCCATTATGTTTTAGACTATGTTTTTATATTTTTAGTTGTACTAAGACTTATTGAGGGCCGTCCGTGGTTCCATAACCTATTACTTATGGATTTTTATTTTTTTTTGTAAGCCTTAAGACTTAGTTTATCATTTCCTATTTTACCATATGTTTTTTATGACCAACAACCATGAAGCGTTTTCGAAAATCTGATGTTTTCAAAAACTAATGAATGATTTCAAATCCTAAAATTGGTTTAGAAACTCACGTAATAATTGTAACAATATGTATTTTACTTAAGTAAGGTAGGTGGCAAACTATCAATGCCACAGTGATTTTGGAGTGTGATACTTTTTCCCCTCCCATCTCACAACAGAAAATAGATCTCCATGGTTTATTATTTTACTTTCTCACTTATGGTCAGGGTTCATTCATATAACTTTGAGAATTTGTATTGTGGCTCTCCTCTTTATGCTCCCCAAAACCATAATAATTATACAAACTTAAAAGGGCATTTTAGATTTTATTCATTAACTAACTTGCCTTTTCAGTATCATAAACATGTCTCACTATCCAATCCATATAAAATAACTCCTTGCAAGGATCAAGAATTGCAACAAAGGATAATAAATTGATATTATTAATATTTCGCCAATAATTCTCATGCTTTCTTTTCATTCTTTCAGCCATTGTCATCATGAACATATTGTCGCTTTTGCATTGCTCATTAATTTAGTGTCCAACATCTAAAATTTCTTCAACAAGTTGATTACAAGTGACATAAAGAGATCCAAAGAGGCTTATTGTAGCATCATACAACATCTTCAAGAATGGCAAAATATCATGAGCATATGCCTAATCTTCCTTTAAAGGAACTTCCCTCATTTCTTCTTTCCTAAATTCTACTCTATACTTTTCGTCCTTATTTTCCAACAATTTAAATTCTTTATGAGATTTCACAATAGACTAAAACACTAAATAAGTTTAGTTCCATTTAGATTTAGCATCTAAACTTAACAATGCCTTACTTTCAATGTTTTCTTTCTACACACAACTCTTAAACCTAGCCAATCTAAATGGAGAAGACCTAACATATCTTACCATTGAATGAATTTTAATGATCAAATCATCCATATCTTTCAACCTTTTCTTAATAATCAAACTCCAAATATGAGCACAACATCTCATATGAAGAAACTCTCCCTTCAACATGAGTGTTCCCCATGATTGAAATCTTTTTTTTCAAATACTAAATGTAAAGATCATTAGAATTAGTGCTATCAACGATGATTGTAAGAATTTTTGTGATATCCCAACATTTCAAACACATGTCTCAATAGTATTTCCAATAGACTCACTAATGTGGCTAAGTATTTGACAAAAATTTTAAATCTTCTTTTGTAATTTCTGATTCTCATAAAAAATAATGATAAGTAATGCACACATGAGTTACATTTTAACAAGATGTTCATGTATCAGTAGCCAAGCATACCCTACCATCAAACTCAGAGAAATATTATTTTAATTTCCTCCTTTTCTCTTTGTACAAGTATACACAATCATGCCTCAAAGTTGTATGAGAAGGAATTCAAAACTTTGGCTGCAATACATTAAAATAACTAACGAATGCTTCATGCTCCATAATAAACATCTTTGTAAGCTCTTTCGTACACTGTCTTTCATCAAATTGATTATTTATTTTCATAGAAAGCTACTTACGTTCTAAAATACTTGGAAGAGTTTTTTGTTTACTCATCATATCTTTGTTTGTAAATTGCTTGCATCTACTCAAATGAGCGTGAAATGCACTAGTTCCATTTACTCCATTATATTTAAAAGTCCTATGACAATAATGCCATCTAATTCCCATGTTCATCTATTGGTTCCAATGTCATATGATCCCACACTAGAGACCGTTGTTTTTTATTAGTAGATGCAGCTAAAAGAGGTTTAGATGAATTACCAGAAAAAGGTTGACTTCCACTACTAGCAACTTAACAATTTTGGTTGCCTTCTTCATCTATATCAATATCTTCTTTTGAAACATTTATTAGTTCATTCATGCTTTGTGCCTCCATCATAGATACTTGAAAAATAAAATTAAAATTTAAGAATTTAATTTATATGGATAAAGTTTTATAAACTTGTTAAATTTGTACAAGTAAAGAAGTACTAGAATTATCATTAGATACACTTTCCATCAAATACAAATTTCTAGAATAAATATTTATTGGCTTTCTTTTCTTGCTACTTCCAAAAAGTGACAGCCGTATATGATACATCTTATAATATTTTTCTGTAAATGGTCAATAACTAAAGACCATAACAGAGTAATGGTGACAAGAAATATGCTAGATCAATTAAGCTTGCTTATATTCAAACCCTGGATATTGACCCCATGTGGCATATACTCATAAGTTGCATCTTACTACTTATTACAAGGACCCGAATATATTATTTTGTTTGGCAAGGGACTGAAGCATGATGATGATGTCTCTAACAAATCCAAAGGGAAAAGACTAGATGTTGGATTTTTAGTCATTGAAGCTTAGTGGGAACTAAAGACTAGATGTTTCTTATTCATGAAACCATATGGTACTTGAAATCAACTCACCCTCACCTATTCTCAATTTCTCATTATGCTGTGACAATACTTTGTATTAAAAAAGAAAAAAAAATCATAACAAAAGTTGATCATTACGCATCCAAGTACTTGTAAGTCGAATTTATCTCTTATTTTTATTTTTCACTCGAGTTCAAACTATATCTTAAATCAAAATTACATGAAAAAAATTCCAAACTTTACAAGAAAATTGTAAATAAAAGAAACAGAAACAGATTATCAAGCTTACTTCTTTAATGTACAGGTGGAATCGAGACGAGGGTGGATGCAAAATTGCAGAAGCCCAAGAGTTTTTTTTTTTTGGAATCTCTTGAAAGTTTGACAATGAAAAAGAAAACAATCACTAATCGGTAACAAGCTTACCAATTCAAACTTAAACCATGAAAAGAAAATGGTGAATTATGAGCTTACCAAAATGCCAATAGATGCCTGGGATTGAGAGAGACAGAATGAAATAAGGCGTGGTGTGTGCATGTGGTGATCGGTGAGTGACCCGGCCAGTGGAGGTGGCTATGTGCGTCGTGCATCGTGCGACGTGACCGTGCTTGGGAGTTGACAAGTGTGATTTAGGATTAGAGAAAGAAGAAGGAAAGGAGGCAACTAGGGGTCTATAATGTCATAGACTAATAGTAAAGTAATACAAAACGAAGTCAGACTTCTTTTTTCTTAGCCTAGGTTTGTCCATTATAAGAATTTTCGTTCAATTCGGTGCAGTTTGCGGTTCGATTGGTTATTTTACCTACCCTTACTTGACTCATCAAACCAACATGAAATGCCCATAGCAGATATATTAATTCTCACCCCTAAACTCCAGAACCAAGCCCACTTGTCCATTTACATAAAAGAATTACATGTTCTATTGTTTCAACTTCTCCACATACAACACATATAGGTGAAGGAATAGCCTTTGCTTTTATAGAGTCTTTCTACTATTGGAAGGGTGTCCATCCCTATGTGCAAAAAAAAAAAAAAAACAAAACAAAAATGCTGGATTTTTTATTAGACTTTCAAGTTCCAAACTTTCTTCCATTGTGCTTATCGAGTCTAATTTTTTTATTTTTTTCATTTTTATTCCTAATTCGATTTATACTATACTCTATACTAATCTAATATAACTCCTCGACTTGAATTAGAAATTTCGTCTTATTTTAGAGTCACCACCCAACTGAAGTTGGGAAATATTATTGAATTAAAACTAATTGAACATATTAATCCTAATTTGGACAACTAGCCAACGAAAACTCCTCTTTTCATTTTTGTAAAAAGAGAAGGAGAAGAACTAGAGTTTCTAGACTTGAGGGTTAACCTATTAAAACCTTAAAGTTACCATCTTATTCTTTTGAAATCTGAACCATATTCTAATGTCTTTTCCTTTATTTTTTATTTTTATTTTTTTACTATTTTTATTATTTTGGATACATGTAAAACAAATTGTAACTTGAAAAATGTTTTTTTTTTGTTTTTTTTAGAATTGTCCTAAAAAGGTGCCTACGTACCCGTTATTCAGGATCAAACAAGCCGTAGTTTGCTTTTTATAAAAGCTTTAGCGGGTTTGTTTTATAAAAATACCTCAGATTTGCGTGTATTTATCATTTTTACTATTTTGGAAAAATCTAAGACTAAGCTTTATTATTTTATTTTATTTTTAAATTGATTTAAGGAAAACCAATTTTGGATTTATTTTGAAAGAAAAAGAAGCTTTATTATTTTATTTTTTTAAAAAATTGATTTAAGGAAAACTAATTTTGGATTTATTTTGAAAAAAAAAAGAATTTTTCTAAGCAACAAAAATAACACATCATTTTTATATCCTTATTATTAATCTACTTCTATTTAACCCTAATACTTATTTATTTTTTTATTTTCATTTTATTTATTATTTTTATTAGACCATTTTTTTTTGTATTAGACATATTTATTTATTTATCAAAATTCTAAAACTAATTAAAATCCTAAAACTATCCTTTTTTTTATTTTCGTACATATATATTTTTAGATTTTTTTATTATCCTAGTAATGAATAAATAAATAACTAAATGAATAAGTGAATAAAGAAAATAAAATTAAAAAATCAATTAACCTGGATCTGGTCACGATTTGGGTCGGTCGCGCGAGTCAAGTCGGATCTAGGTCGCATGCATGAGAGAAGATGGCAACGACGAGATGGTGCTCCGAGTAATGCTGGGCATTGTCAACTGCAACGAAGGGGTGGACTCTTACGTTTTTGGGGTTGGGGAAATCAAATCTAGCTGCGGCTTTGTGTGAAGGGGAGCTTAAGGCGGTGATCCAAAGGTGGCTAAACGGGGTAGATGGTGGGTATGGTCGGAGAGAGAAAGTGTGAGTGGAATCGGATTTCTGTGACTAGGATTTCCCCCCCGTTAAATCCCTAAGCTCTAGTCTAGTTATAGATGTAATTAGAACTGGAGATCGACTCAAATCGAACCCGCAACCCATGATACACGAAACCCGTTTCTGTCCGTTTCTTGGTTGATTTTTTTTAGATTTAATCCAAAAAATAAATATTTTCATGGTAATCTTATTGATCCATAGCAACAACTTAATAAACTTCAATCTTTTCCGTTTTGATTCGTTATCATGTTCGTTTTTCCTTTTTTTCTCTCTTTTTTTCCCTTCGATTTTGGTTGATCTGGAGGAGGAAGACGATCATGTGCCTTGCACATGCCTCACTCTAGCCAATCGTATGCTTTCACGTGGTAGCTTAAAGAAAACAAAAAAAAAAAATGACACATGATGTCTGTTGCAAGAATCGAACCTATGACCTTTGCTTCCTCCATACGTCTTTAGGTCAATGCACGAGCCAACTGAGCTAGCCTAAATCTCAATTTAAGTTTACACGCAATTATACATAAGCGTGCCATTTTTATCTATTTTATATTATTTTGAAATTCTAAAAAATTTATAAAAATTATTTAACATCTTTTATTATTATTTCTAACTTTATTTTCCAAAATTGGTGTGTTATTTCTATTTTTTTATTTTTTTGATATTTTTCCTTTATTTTTGTGAAATAGAAAAATAAAAAAAATGACAAATTAATATTATTTATTGTTAAATGGTAAAAATGGCATGTTTACGGTGCTTTTTGTGGTATTCTTTAATGATGAAGCAGCTAACTTTGACTTTTCCTACTTCTGAGATTTAAGGTGATGATAAACAGTTTTAGCGGTGTAGATCTCCTACCTATGACAAGGCCAAATAATAGTGTGTCCCTGCATCTAACTTGATACTAACTACATTTTCTTTCATAAACTACCTCAGCTTTGGAATATTCCATGTTCTCTTGTTATTGTCAGTAAAGTTGCATGCTTTCAAACTTGCCAAACATCCGATAGCCTACCGATTTATTACCTTCCAATAGGGGAATCTACCTGTCCTTTATCACATCTATACTTTCCCTGTACCAACTTTCCATAACCCCGCTTCAAACAAACATTTCTTTCCTTGTAAAACAGTACTCTACGCCCATGAAGCCTTCCCTTCCTTAGTTGCCTCTTTAAAATCTTTGTCAGGAAAATATAGGCCTTTTAACACCCCTAGCTCATAGTTCCGTAAGATTTGATTCAAGTCGCCAAGCCAAGTTAAAAGTGTGTGAGTTTTTGAAACCAATTCCTCCTGAGTCTTTTGCCAAGGTCAGCTTATCCCAACCACTCTAATGGATTTTTTTTTGTTCTTTTTTCTATCACTTGAAGAATTTCACCATCAAAGCATTCACCTCGTTGCAACACTTTACAGGGTAGCAAAAACAGGACATGGAATAAGTAGGTATTGCTGATATAATAGAGAAATCTCCCTTTTTGCTTGAGTTAAAAGACCCTCTTTATACCTCTTTACAAAACTGAAAACACGCACCTAAAGCGTACCTTCAATATAATTTATACTAAGATGCAAACCTTATTCATACCCTCAAACATTCTACTATTTTTATTAAAATGCTAGTAGTTATTTATTAATCATTAATTAGTCACTAATATATCATTAATTAACATTAAAATGAATTAGTAAAAAAATTTAGTACTTTTCATAAATGAAATGTCTTCATTTGTAGTTATGAAAATTGTTGTAAAAGTAATCATTAATTACTAACTAATTAGTCGTTAATTAGTCATTAATTAATCATTAGAAACTTAATTAGAAAAAATTTTCATATTTATTATAAATATAATATCTTTATATGTTATTGTAGAAGTAGTTGTAAAATTAAGTTATTGTTAAATAACCTTATTTAATAGTAATTAGTTGTTAATATGTTATTAATTAATTGTTAGAAATTTAATTAGTGAAAATTTTTGTATTGATTGTAAATGTAATATGTTTATGTGTTTTTATAAAAGTAGCTGTAAAATTAAGTTATTGTTAACAAAATGTTAATTGTTGAAAAAGCTTACAAACAACTATTAAAGGAAACGTAAAGCATATATAGTAGCATATAAAAAGAATTGCCAACATCCGTGAAAAATCCCCATTCTACCGCATCGGAACAAAATTGATGAAGTAGCCGAGGCTTCACTTAAGCTGCATAATGAAAACAGATAAAGCTAGCATTATACAGGCAATGATATGACAACAAAAGTGTGTAAGGTTAAGTTAAGATTCAACAAATCATGCATATTGTTATCCATCATTTACTATTATTGCATCGATGTAGGCACGTTCTTCTGTTATGGCCTTCTCCTTGGTAAAGTCCACATGTAATTTTATCTGAACTTTCTCTAATGTCCATCTCCATGTGATATCTTTTTTGCCTCGGTTTCCCTTTTTTCCATGCGAGGTTTTCCCTTAGGCAAAGTAACAGGAAGTGTACTGGCTCCCAATCAAGCTCATCGCCTATAAGCATAAAGTGCATCCTATATGTCAACTCTTACTACATCCACCTATACCAATCTGGTATAAAATGCATCATATCAAGCCTAATTGACGCAACTACTGCATAGGCGTGAAAGCATGAGATTCGGTATATTTGCCACTTTTAGCAACTAAATGTATCATAGGAAAAGTCAATAATGTACATTCGGCCCCTTCCCCTTAACTCGCTCACCACGAATAACTATTGGTGAGCACTTCAAAAAGTCTCTCCTGCCTACTGTAGTCAATTACTTTGTGGTTGCTAGCCTATGAACTCTATCTATCTATCTTTTCGGTTGCATATTTGGTGAGAATTCTACCATTCGCTATATTCTTCAAAGCCTTCGAATGTTTCTTGACGAAGTACCCCACACAATTGTAAAACATCTTCTTCAGCAAAGCAGTCATAAGTAACCCCTAAGCCCTCTTCAACACAGAATTGTAGCTTTCAACAATGTTAGAAGTCATATACCCAAACCAATAGCAATCATCATGAGCCAAAATCCACATGTCCACCGATATGTCATCAAACCAATCCAATGCATCGGGCTTAATGATCTCCACCTGCTCCATAAAAAAAGTTCAGCTTTCGAGCTCGTGCTTACAACCCAACGTATGTAACCAACCTCTTGCATTGCATGTTTTTATGTACCAAGTTGAAGTTGCTTACAAGGTGTCTTAGACAAAACCACCACACTACAAATGGAGAGCGCCATCGTTGGCTTCTTCTTCAACTGCCAACTTGATGCCGATGTGTCTGTCTAATATGAGGCAAATGGTTTTATGATTTACATAGTCACCAACAACATGTTCCTTCAGTTTCCTTATGAAACCAGCCCCATGTTTCAACCATTTCTTGATCTATGAGAGTGAATACCAATGAAAGTATATGGTTGTTTCTATCAACGCCACAAGCAATTAGTAACTTGTGAATGCACTTCCCATATAGAAAGTTTCGTCAATGATAACAACTAGTCTAAAGAATCTCCACACTGTAATGCCGGGCCCAAATGCCAAAAAAACCCTCTTAAGAGTAGACACCCCAAGGGTAGTTGATCTGCTCTACCCCCAATCAATTTGTGTTTTGGGATTTATTTTTTTATGGCATTTAGAAGCTCAGAGGGTTCATTGTAAGACTTCTATCGATTCCCGTATACATGCTTGAAGCTCGTTTCTTCCCATCTCTTACTTATCTTGTAGCTAAATTCCTGTTTGACAATAGAAGTAAGCTCCGTAACCTTCATATCAGGATTATCCCTAACAAAATTTACAAATCGACTAGCAAAAAAATTTCAATCCAACTGTAGGTAATCCTGACTAATCAGCGGGTTAATAGATGTGTATGGCCCCCTCAAATCTTGTCACTATGAACAGGCACTCCAACTTCTTCTTTTAGGCTTGAAGCCTCCATTTACAATCATCGTCTCTTCTCAAACAATAAACAAACCAAAGCAGTGAACTAGATTCTACAATGGTTTTCACATGGTAAGCCTCCACTACTTGAATCATATCTACTTTTGTTTTGAATCTCATGCCATTGTACAAATCGTCACTACTGCTCGAACCGCTGCAAATATTATTTTGCTCCTACTTGAAATAAATGTAACCATCATCATTACCAATGTTATGGTAGGAAATAGGATCTATAACTACCATACTTGGTGGTTCAGCCAACTCTGACCAATATATTACTTGTCTTAAGAACACAGGTACAGTTAGAGAGTCTTCTTTAGGTACTTCATCTCCATTGTTTTCACTTTCCTCATCTTCCTTTCCAAAACTCTCCTCATAATAGATACTCTTGCTTAACACCCATTCCTACATCAATGTTCGTTGTAGTTTCCGCTCCTAAATGAATCATGTACAGATCACATATGTTTGGTCGTTGTAATGCTAGAGTAACCGCTCTATCTACTTCATCTTCATCATTGCCTTCCATCGGGGTTGGAATTGAGGGTTTAAATGTCGACAACTCGGGCTACATTTCTTCCAAGTTATGTAACGAATGTGGCTGCTTACTTGCTTCAAATGTCTGCCTTTCACAAGGACCCCCCAAATCATCACAAATTCTATTGTACAACTATTGTATGCCACGATTTCCATAGGATTTAACCATTTCAATGAAATTTTTAACATCTTCATTATTTTTAACTGCCATCAAGGCATAAGATGTACTGCTTCCATAGAACACAA
This sequence comes from Laguncularia racemosa, assembly GCA_037954665.1. NCBI lineage: Eukaryota > Viridiplantae > Streptophyta > Magnoliopsida > Myrtales > Combretaceae > Laguncularia > Laguncularia racemosa. The sequence goes on from JBBMOL010000087.1 coordinate 1,264,331, forward strand.
GATGCCTTATCTCAACCTCCACTTAGGTTGGATCAACTTCGATACTCTGGTATATTTTGTATAAGAATTCAGTATAGTTAACATTTTTCTTTATTTTCAACTTCTTCATCGAATCTCTATCATATTCTAACCCCTAGTTACTAGCCAAAATGTTTCCAAACACGTAAATCATCAATTTTACATAGTCACCCATTATTTTTCTATTCATAATATATATAAATTATTAGGTATTTAAAAAAATGACAAATTTAAATAACAATATTGTAAAAACTAGTTTGAAAAAATCACAAATTTCCATTTCAATTTTAGTTTTAATTTTTTTTCCATTATTTCACAACAAAAAATGGCAAATTTAAATAAAATCTTAAAAATTATTTCATAAAAAACAAATTACAAATTTTTGTTACAATATTTTTTTTATAACAACATAGATAATATTTTAAATTTGATATTTACAAGTAATATTCAAATTTTCAACGGTATAATGTATTGTCATACTACAGTAAAAAATAATTATCGCATGTTCATATTACGAGATCCACATAAATCATGTTTAACACACTATAAAATAGTAACAAAGCAAGTAATATTTTTTACAAAACATAACATTACAGAAACAATTTCCTCAAATACAAATATCAAACACAGTAACAAAAAAAAAAACTCAACTTTTTGTAAAAAAAATACCACAATTGATTAATTGTTGAAGAAATGATATATCTTAGTATATTTATTTCGATCTGCACAAGCACTTCTTTTTCTTCCTGTAAACAAGAGAAGAAAACAAAAAGATGGAGTTTGTAAAGGAAAAAATAAAAATAAATATCTTTTATTTCTGTTTCTGTATTTGTATTATTAATTTAGCATACTGTAGTATTTGTAATTTGCTTTTTTCTATGCACAGTCAATTTTAATTAAAAAAAATAGACGGTTAGATTAGTTAAGAGTGGTAGAACTAAATGTCAGAAGTGGCTCGCACCTAGCACAATTTATACAGAGGATACGAACCTTATCCGAACCTTTAGTTTTGTAATTTTTAACAAAACTAAAGGCATATACCAAATCTACATCTTTAAAATCTATTTTAAAAATAATTTTAGGAATATTATATTTCATAATTTTTTTTATAAAAACATTTTATTTAAGAGTATACTCCTTAGCTTTCTCACCACTTTCACTTCATAGAAGGCAAGGCTTTGATCTTCGAGCAAAGGGACGCACGTGTGTTAAAAACAAAGAATAGGGAAAAAGACAGTAATCTTGTTAATGAATAGTCTCATTCAGCATTGTTTACACCCATTAAAATTGGTTTAATAATGAACTAGGCCTTAGCCTAGAGAAATAAGATATCAAAAAAGCAAACCTAGAGAAGCAAACTATTCAATACAATCATATTTCTCTATTTTATCATTTTTTTATTTCTTTTCCTTATTCTTTCTTTTTTTTTTCATCCCTAAGTTTTCTGTTTTTGGAGGGTTTTTTTTTTTTAAAAAAAAATGTCCTTTTCCCCTCGATTTTTTTTTGGGGGTGATTTTTTGTCTTTTGCTCTTTTCCAAGTTTTTTGTATTATGGCCAAATTATGTTAAAAACTAAAATATGAAAGAAAAAAAAAATCGGGTGTCTACAATTTCCATGCTGCACTACTTCGCGGCCTAGACATAGCAAGTTATCCTAAAGCAAGAAGTGAAAGTGTATAGGCCACGTGCAGAACTTCTAACGAGCTTTCTTTAGGGTAGGATTTATGCATGTTTCTATGAGGATTTTGTATGAGACTAATTATTATTATTATATAATATATAATGAACTATTTTTTGGAATTCGAAAGTTTTAATTATTGTTTGATATTTGTAAGCTTCTAACTTTATTAAATTTATATTTAAATTTAGAATTTAATTTAATTTATTAAATAAAATAATTTTTTACTAAAAATATTTTAATTAAACAAAGATTTAATTTATTCATTATTGCATTAGGTCTATTACGGAGAGGATTTCGCTATATCGCAGAGGATTTTGCAGCAAAATTGGTTGCAATTTTCTTTGCTCAATTCCAATTTCGTTACAATAGTTTTTTTTTTTTTTTTTTTTGTAGTTGGATACATTTACTTTCTTATTTCATTGCAACTTGAACCAAGATCTTATAATTCTATCTAGTTTGACCGCAGACTTTTTAACTGGCTTAGTTCAAGAGGTTTATGAATTTAACCAAAAAATAAGATTTGAGGCAAACTAACAATTTTATTTCCACAATTCTATGGCATTTAGGTATCCATGGAAGTATAAAATACACCTATCCATGGAGTTAGTTAAATTTTCTTATAAGTTATTTGAATATGTGTCCCATCTATTTGAATAGTTTATTAAATTAAAATTTTAAGTTATTCATCTCTGCTATACTATCTTATAAATCTAGTTAAAGTCATGTTGAATTTAAATATATTTTAAGTTTCATCAAATTCGAATTTCAATATAAATTCATTTTACAATATTGATTAGATATATGCCCGACCTTGTAAATGTGTAGATCAGGATCCACCGGAAAAAATTAATTTATAAGCGTGCAAAGTTAAGTAAATAATCTAGGAAAAAGAAACCCAACTAAAAATGGTCAAGTGGAGGCACAAAAACCACCCAAAGGAACAATTTTCAGCCCCCTAGCTGTCATGTCTGCATTTAAATTTTGTTTCATCTTCAATTTAACATTGTATTAATCCAAGCATAATCAAGCTTAGTACATCACTCTAATCCATGTCTAATTTCTTCATAAAAAGCACTCATGCATGTACATATTCACATACTACTTTCATTTAAAAAAAAAAAAAAACCATTTGAGAACTCACTTAGTATATCCTCTCAAAGCCTCAAACATCCTTATTTTTTTATCCTATTGTCCAATTTATTTGGTTGAATGAAATAAAATTATAACATAATAACCATACTTGAATAATGGGATAGTTGTAATAATTGCATTGTTTTCTTGAGAGGTATGGAAGCAATAAAAAACTTCGTTCAATCAGCCGAATGCACTGAGAAATAAGATCTAAACAGTTAGAAAAAGTACTAAAGTGCCCTTAATGTACAATTATACGTTTTATAAAATCATAATAATAATCTTGTGACTATATTTAAATTATTTCATAATAATTGTATGGAAGTAAAAAAAATTGTTCAATTAGCATAATGCGTGGAGCAATGAGATCTAAACAATTAGGAAAAGTAGTAAAGTACCCTTAATGTACAATTATGTTTTATAAAATCATTATAATAATAATCGTGTGACTATATTTAAATTATTGTTTTATATTTTAACTTTTTGCTATAATGTCATAATTGCAAATAAGTTAATGCACTTTTATATTTATATATATTATAACTCGATTAAAATAAAAATGGTATGACTTCTAGTATCAATACTTAACAGACATGACCTGCTTTTAAATCTTTGGTGCTGCAAGTTATTAAAGAATAATGATTAATTATATTTAAAGAATCTGTGGTCAGAATATAACAGATGGGCTAATTTCGTCGTCATTGAAATAGCGAATCGAATTAAATAAAAATTTGAGATTCGTGGTTTTTTCAATGCAATTGATAAGGCAATTGTGGGTACAAATCACATCACAACACCACATAGATTATAATTTACTGGAAAATACCCTTTAACATATCTTCGTCATATAAGTTTAGAGCATAGTCATTTGCTTTTTGAGAACTAGAAAAATGTAAATTACTTAGACAAATTGAAAATCCCATAAAAGTTTTCCTAGATATAAACCATTATTAAAAGTGCTCCAAAACTTTATTCACATAAGCCTAACGATGATCCGGTAGACCAACTTTTAGGGCTTCTAAGAAACTTGCTTAAAGCATCAACTATTTTCGTTTGAGATATCCCTTCAACAGTCATCAAGAAAACTACTCAACTCTGTGACTTGTTTCATCACCTAATTAGATGCCAAGCACTTGACAGTTCACAACATGTTTTATAGCTTTTTCATTTTGCATTCCATGTTCAAGGTCCTTAATTGCAGATGAAAACTCATAACTTGGTCCATCTCTAGTCATACATCTCCTCCTTTTTCAAGAAGTGTGAGTGGTAGATTGGTTCAAAGAGGGCTCCTCTGCAACATCTCTTGTCGGCATCCATTTCCATGTGCTACATCAGTGCTTTCTCCCTATTCATCTCCTCAACTACATCTTCAACTGTTTGTGTATCCTGACCACGACACAACGTTTCGTATAGATAAGGACAACTCATCAACATGTGGAAAGCTCTCGCTCGTAAATAAAGCTGCATCCTTGTTCTATATATAAAAAATGAATACAAATTAAAAGAACATTAGAAAAAAGAAAAAAAAAAACATTTTAAGGACAATAAGAAAAATATATATCTTTTACCTAACGATAAATATGCTTAAAAACTTGCTTTTTAATAGTCACCATCTTTTTATCCGGAATCCATCCAAAACCTCTAATTGATTTTCCATAATTAAACCATGCCGTCAAGTACAATTCAATCCTTATTCAAAGTTCCGACATGAATCCACCGATAGGTACCTTATATGCAACATCATGATGATACTTGTTGACAAGATGAATGGTACAGCAGCTTTTCTTCTTGAATTCATCAACTACTAATTGAATCAATGAAAGAATGGGCATAGGTTATTTTGTTTGCTCGGAATATCGGAACATTCTAATCTGCAGAATGCTATGAAATTTTAATTAACTCAGAAACTTGCTATTGCTATTGGTGCTTCCTCCCCCTCATGCAGATGTAATTCAATCCTTACTGCACTTGAAACAAGCAGCCTTTTTCCACTTGGTTCCCCCACTAAGAATGATTAAACTTAAATTTAGCATATTGACTTAACATTATATACCAAGAATTCTTGATGTCATTCAATTCCCGAACATTTAATCAATATGCAAGCACGGGTATTCTAATGCATAGACAAGCAAAAACAAAACTTGACAAATTTTCAAACGATATATATATATATATATATATATATATATGTATGTATGTATGTATGTATGTATGTATGTATGTACAATATTAAACATTTGCCAACTTACTCTAATTACTGGGGTTTTGACCAATTCCAATTATAGGCAACGGCATGTCCCACAACCTGCTACATTTTGATTGCACGGGTCCAGCACAATAAGCATCCAAAGTGTAGTCCAACTTCATTTCCTCGGCGAGAGAGAAGAATGTAAACGTAATCACTTAGAGGAAAAATGAATATGAATCTATCAAGTTTATCATTTTGATTTTATTCACCAGAGTTTGAGCTATGCAGTAAGCAACGTTTAATTTCTTTATAAATTGTGATAATATAGACTTCTGTCATATTCATATGCACCTCCTCATTCTTAATATTGCAGTTCCACTAGTAGTCTCAAATAATGCCAATTTTAAAGTCGAGATTCTCTTACCCAAGTCCAAATTGGAAGAAGATATTTTATCAGCAGCACCGCGCTCACCAAAAAGGAATGGGCTAAGGAAAAGAAAACGAGAAATAGAAAAACTTGCTTTAGAGTGAAGTCCCTGAGCAAAGGAAGGGTGCCGAACGGCGGTGGCAGCTTCTTCATGGAGCCGCAGCTGGTGTGGCGAGTGGCGATAGATTGGTAGAGGGAGTAGAAGTAAAGGCAGACGTGAGATACTGTTGAAAAATTCTATTCTGATTGACAAAAGTGATGTTTGTAATGATAATACCATATGATTACGATATGGTAATATTTTTTTCCACCAACGTATCATATTACAATTTTGGAAAAAAGATTTGAATTTAATATATTTTATTAGAAGATCAATATTTATACTAATAAACTACAATAATCATGGCAATTGTAATATGATAATTTAAATGGAGTATTTTTGGAAAAATGAAACTATTCATGATCTCTTGAATAATTAGTTACTTAATAGTAATAGAGTTTTTTATGCAATTACAATTACATGTCTAAAATGAAATTAAACATAGTAATAACTCTCGAATAATGCAAAAATGAAATAGCTATTATTTATGCCAAAGTCAACATTCAATTACACTACTACAAGTTTAAGATAGCCCAACAGTTTTGTACTAGTGACTTCTCGAAATAGTGGCTATTTCTTTTTTTTTTTAATTTTAAATTTTTAATATACTAAAGAAAATTATGATAAAGTAGTAAGAAACCACACTAATTAAATTGCCACATAATTTAAATTGCTAATTTGGAAAACATCTAATTAAATTAATCAATTTCCACTCAAAGAAACAAGATTTATTGATGCTAATACCCCGGTTAAAATATCTGAAGCCCAACCTAAAATCATACTCGAATTTCCAACTTCATCAAAGTTATCAAATCCAACTAAAGTTCCCAAATTAACAATAGGAAAGAAAAAATTCTATTAAAATTGACAAAAATTCCCAAGCAAAGTTTCTCCTCTAGAAGACTAGAATCTTCTTTGAAAAAACCATCAAATATGAAGGACGTCATAAAATACTTAAAGGAAGTAAGAGATGGTTATCTCAACGAATTCTACATTGCCATTGTCATGGGCTCATGCCCAAGCCTATCTTCCTATCTTGTAATTGTACATAGAGGTCCACTAAGTGTAAAGCCCTTAACTAAAGCTCAATCAATTTGTAAGAATATTCTAGAAGAGTCCAAATACTTTGGTAGGTAAGAGTAGTTGAGATAGTTATGTAGGACTCTATAATAGCCATTTAATCTAGTAGATTATGGTCATCCACAAATGGAGGCTTCTTGTATATAAGGGGGTGTTCCCATCATTTGCAATACATCTAGAAATACAAATACTTTTCTTACTCTTGAGTGTCTTCTCTCTTTTTATACTAACTCACTAGTAAGTGTATTCTTATGTATTTTGGGTAGAAAAGCTGACCTAACCTCTATAAAGAGCTTAGAGAATTTAAGTACCACCCTTGATGGTCTTGGAATTAGCCCGTGTGTGACATTTGGTATTAGGCTAAGTCTCCTAGCAAAGATGGAGGGAAAGATTGTATTTAAAATCCCAGTTGAGTACACTATAACCCTTATGACTCCTATAGTGGATGAGGAGTCTTCTTTCCAAGGAAGGTCCCACGGAATTAGAGACTTAGTGGAAGCTAGGGTAGCTAGGGTAGAGTTAACCATGATTCATATGCTAGATTGGATTCAAGGAGTTAAGGAAGGCTTGGAGAAAAAACCTTTGTTGATTTGCAAAGAAAGGATATTGCCTTGGAAGAGATGGTTAAGTTTCTAAGGAGGGAGCTATAGGAGTTAAGGGGTTGGGTCTAGCAACACTTTGAGGTCGAATATGGGCTAGCTCATATAAGGGTGCTAAATGATGCATCAAGGCTAAGAATGGTTCCCATGTTCTTAGATGATGTAGCTACCCTATGATGGAGGAGATGGTTTAATACAACCAGGCGAAGGGCCAAAGCTATTAGGAGTCAGAAAGAGTTCAAGGCTAAGTCAAGGGTCAAGTTCTATCTAAGTAATTTAAGTGAGAGGCATGGAGGAGACTAAAGCATCTGAAACCTAAAGCATCTATTTATAAGTATGTGTGGGAGTTCTTAAAGCTACTATTAAAGATTCTCAACATGAGTGATAGGGATACTGTGTTTGCATTCTATGATAGCTTACAAGAGTGGGCCTAAATGGAGTTAGAGAGGCATAAGGTCTAGACCAAAGCCTAAGCTACAGCTATGGTGGAAAGCCTCATCAAGTTCAAGTTTAATGAGCTGCCTAAGAAAGAGGCAAGGGAAGGTAACCATGGAATGGTAGGGGTGCCCAAGAAGAGACGATGGTATTTTAGCCCGGAAGAGTGAAGTTCCTATAGATGGGAGGAAGCAACCTCAAAGGACGTCATCTTGTTTCTTTTGCAAAGGGGCATATAAAGCTAGGTATTTTCCAATTCAAGATCCATTAGCAGCCTTAATTGTGAAAGAGAATGAGAAAGAGGATGCTCAAATTGATTATTAGGTTGGGGCATTAAAGCAATTAGGCTCTATACAAAGTAAGCCTATTAAGAAATCCTAAAGCCTAATATATATATAGAAGTAATAGTTACAGGCTAAAGGATGAAAGCCTTAGTAGATATGGGAGCAACAAACATCTTTATTTTCTAAAGAGGTGGTTCAAAAGTTATGCCTCAAGATATAGAAAAGCAAGGAGAAACTAAAGACAATCATCTCAATGGAAGTTCCTATTGCTAGAGCAATCCAACTAAATCAATGGAGGGCAAAGATAAAGTTGGAGATCATTCCCTTAAACAATTATGAGCTAGTAATTGGAATGAACCTCTTTGACTAAGTGTGTGCCAAAATAGGTCCATCAATGAACTATATTATGATAATGGAAGAAATGCAATAATGCGTGGTCTCGGTTTAGTCATAACTTTAGCCAGGCTAAAAAACATATATGTTGTATGTAAGAGGCAGAGGGATAAAGGTCAAAGAAGCCTACAAATTAGAGCTTGAAGGTAATAGACTAGAACATGCATGAAGTGCCCAAGTTAAAGGAGAAGGTTCGGGAAAAGAGGCTCAAGGAGCTTCCCAAATCCAATTCACCTAAAGAAGAGGTGGAGTTGAAGAAAAAAGAGCCAAAGGGATTGAGGAAACTACTTTGATCCAAGGGGCAAGGTACCTAAAGTTTGGAGAAGTACTAAAGGAAATCAAGATCAGCTTAGTCATAGATCTTTAGGCTAGATTGGTGTTAAAGCAAAGGGGGCAGATCAAGAAATACTAGATGGAGGACATGTTGCTTTACAAGAAGGGATGGAAAATATACATCTCAAACTTTAAAGATCTTTGGAGGAAGATCATTAAGTAATTCCATAACCTAAGGGAAGCTAAATACCCTAATATCTACTAAACATTGGTTAAGGAGGAGGGTAAGTTTCATTGGTCAAAGATGATAAAAAATATAGAGGTGTTCATTGAAGCTTACTCAACGTACCAAATAAAGAGAGGAAACATTGGTAACTATTAGAAAGAGAATCCTTACAAGTACCAAACAAGAAGGAAAGAGAGAAGCAAAGAAGGTCCTCCAAGGGTGCTTGACACAAGGTTTAGCCTAACTATCTTATTTAGAGTACTTGATAAAGTGAAAAGGTTTACCTCCAAATAAAGCAACTCGAAAGAGTGCTATAGATTGCTCACCTTTCGAGTCTTTAGTAGAGCAATCCTCTAGGGAGTGTAAGGCAATGGAGACACCCCTAATTTAGGTGAGGGAGAATGTCATAGGTTTATCCTTAAGCCCATTTTCCTATCTTATAATTGTTCATAGTGTTAAATCTAGTTGATCATGGCCGTTAATAGATGGAGACCTTTTGTATATAAAGAGGTGTTCCCCTCATTTATAATCCATTAAGAAATAATAACACTACCTCATTTGTAATCCATTCAAAAATACTAACACTTTTCCTACTCTTTAATGTTTTATCTCTTTTTAGACTAATTCTCTAGTAAGTATATTCTTGTTTGTTTTAGGCAAAAGGGCTGACTTACCCTCTCTATAGAAAACCCAAAGAATCTAAGTATCACACATAACAAGCATGGAATTAGCCTGTACACGACACCATCATGGCACCATATCATCACAATAAACCAAACACTTCATTCTCTCCATCATGCCCTTTTTCCGCACTTAGGGACTTTTGTCTTGGCTCTCTTTACACAAAGATTCATAACTCTAATAACCCTTATGACTCGTGATCGTTGATGGGTGCTCCTTGAGGTCAACACTAAAAGGCACTGAATATAATAGAATCCGAAGCTTTGAATGATGGCGAAAGGTTTGAATTTATATATAGGGTTAGTGATGAGGATCAACTAGCATCTAGCGTTTATGAGCCAAAATCCAATGACCCATTACATGGTATTGGAGGTCCAATGACAAAAGCTAGAGCTAAGCAGATGAGTGAAGCTTTGCAAGAATTAGTGAAGAATCTACAAGAGAGGGAACTAAGTTACACTAAGAGAGAATCGACCTTTATTCACTTTATTCAAGCTTACATAGAGGTGGATAAAGATATGAGAGTCGTAGGATGAAAATTATAGTAAAGAGCCATGAAGTCGCTGGTTTAAAGGGAAATTGGACCGATTAAAGGCCGCCCGACCTTATGTCATTTGTTTTGTTTTTTTTTTTTTAGGTTTTGTGTAAAACAATAAAAGCTCCTCATGAGAGAAGGGGGTGAAGGACATTATTTTTTTTTTAATATACAATTTGTGAGAGACTCTCTCTTTGTTCTTTGAACACAACTCCTTGATTTCTTCAATCTAAACGCTTGGGGAAATCAATTGATAACTGAGGTTTCGATCAACAGGTGTGGTTAGGGTCTAGTTCCATTCATAGCTTGTTTATGAAGACTCTTGGGGATCCGATTCAAATCATGATCGTCGGTTTCTAGGTTTAATATACCCATAGTTTTGCATCATTTAGTATCAAAGCTTCGGTTTTTTGAATCAAGTAAATCTATCCTTTATCTTATTTGTTTCGTTTCAATTCATTATTCTTGTTTCATCTCTTTAGAAATTCATATAAAATAAAATAAAAAATTAAAAGAAAACAAAACAAATGACATAAGGCCGAGCGGCCTTTAGCCGGTCCAGTTCCCCTTTAAACCGATGGCTTCACGGCTCTTTACTATAATTTTCATCCTACGACTCTCATATCTTTGTCCACCTCTATGTAAGCTTAAATCAAGTGAATAAAGGTCAATTCTCCCTTAGCGTAACTTGGTTCCCTCTCTTGTAGATTCATCACTAATCCTTGCAAAGCTTTACTCATCCACTTAGCTCTAGCTCATGTCATTGGACCTCTAATACCATGTAACGGGTCATTAGATTTTGGCTCATGAACACTTGATGCTAGTTGATCCTCATAATTTAGGCTTAAAATTATATTTTGCTTCCCATTGTTAATTTGGGACTTTACTTGAATTTAGGAATTTCAATGAAGTTAGAAGAATTTAGGTATGGTTTTTGAGTTGAGCTTTAGATATTTTGGATAAAGGTTGAAATTGCAATTCAAATGATGCTTTTTTTATTATTATTATTTCAATGTATTTCCACGTTAATGAAGTAATTACATCAGCTATCACAAAATTAGAAAAGGGAGGAGCTATCCTCACAACCATATTTGCTATTTAAATGGTCATTTTTCTTTATTTATCTTTTTTATCCCTCTTTAATTACCTACCTTCTTTAATTATTTTCATGTTATAACTAGAGGTGAGAATGCAGGTTGAATAGGTCGGCCTGCCCCAACCCACACTGACCCACTGGTCGAAGCAAGCTAGCCCGCGATGGCCTACACATTAAGCTGGTCAAAGAAGTCGGCTCGCCTTAACCCGCAAGCCAACATAGGTTAGCCCGCCAACCCGCTAAACCCTAATGGCTGAACAACCGTTCCCCCTCCCCCAAACCTTAAACCTTAACAATGAGATGACGACGACTAAGATGATGAGATCGGTGGATCAATGACTAAGACGACGATTGGTATGTAGACTACCAACTTTGAGATGAGCTAGAACAAGAATGAGAAAGAAGATAGTGAGATAAGTCTGTGAGGAGAGTGAGACGAGAGAATTGGGAGCTGGCTTTGGCTAGGTCTAATCAGATTAGAAGACTGATTTCATGTGAGATGAGTGTGTAACTTGTGAGTGAGAGGCTAAGAGTGAGATGATGATGGGAGTTAGCTAATCTACTTTTTGTTTTTTTTTCTTTTAAAAAAAAAATGTACGGGCCATACAGGCCAACCAATGCTCGCATAAACGTGGCTTGCCCTGACTCGTGGGCTACATAGGGTAGGCTAAAATAGCCTACACATCCTGCAAGCCAAATTTTTTTTGTTTACCCCACATACCCAACTCTACTTATAATCATAATTATGTATATGTTTCCTATATCTTTTTTAGTGTATCTTGTACTTTACTTTTCTATTAAATATTCAAAAGGAAATTAAAATTTTTTAAAAAAGAAATATTAATATAATGACAAGCCAATCATTAATTTTCAAGAATAGAAATGAAAAATAAAAAAAGGAGGACAATAAGTAAGCATAATCACACTAACTCAAGGCTTTTGTTAATGACTAGGAGTAGGAGGGCAACTTATAAGACAATGGTTCATTTTTATATTTTATTTTGCTTTCACAATAATTATTGACTCAAGAACAAAATGGGATTTTGGGTTGATGTCCAAAATCCACACTAATACATATTTAATAGACTAAATCCAATGCTTTTTTATTAAATGTATGCTCCTTTCACCAATAACTAGTGGCCTTTTCTTTTTTTCTTTTTTTTCCTTCCAAACACTAACCGAAGATTAAAGACATTATTTATAATTAAAACTTGTTTAACATTTAACTATGCCATCATATACAAATTATATTTGCTTATCTACATCAATTTAAATAAAATAGGTTACTACAAAGAAATTATCATAAGATATAAGCCCACTATTAAATTAATTTTTTATTTTTATTCAATGAACAATATGCTAAAAATTCTTTATATTTGTATCCAAAATCAATCAAGTACTCTACATTTTAGTCGAGCAACTTAAGTCGCTTAAGTTTATATCATAATGGATTCAACTTGTTTTGCATTTTAATTAATTCATTTAAGCCTACTACGACAAGAGAGAGAAAGAGAGCGTTATATTATGTTTGTATTGCTATATCTTCTAAGTTCATCTTTTAATATATCATCTCCTATAACACTGAAATGATGTTTTACCAACAACTTTTCATACTTTTGACTTGAAACCCTTAGCCATCATCATAGAGGAGCCAAAGCCCTTTTCGGATACACATATCAGGTACTAGTAACAAATATATGGTAATTGAAAATACATGGATCTAATAATCGATGAACGACCTCAATGATATGTACAAATTGGCTCATAGAGCCATTGGCACTGAGGAATTTATGAAGGTTAGAAACTTTCTCTCGAGCAAAATCTCTTTGTCCATTAGTCATTCAGAACATTTCTGCCCTAACTCATGTAATAACACATCAAATTGATTGTCTTCATTGCTATGAACAATATCTCTTTCTAAAAATGATCTGACATCAAACCTCCATTGTAGATGGATCATGCCAAGCTTTAATGTCTCTAAGTTAATAAGCAAAAGCAAAAATCGACACATGGCCCAATAGTTCCTCAAAAAGATGTATGCGCAAACGATGAGCTAGGAACTCTTATCTTCTCACTTGAGTGCAAGCCCCATTTTTATTCCTTGTAATTGCAAGACATATATTTTATTTTTCACCGAAGAAAGGTCACCCGTTGGAAATTAATTACAATTATCTCTTAAAATATGCACCTTCAACTCTAGAAGTAACATGGTTAACATAGATAAAAGAATGGGTTGGGTTGAACTAGTAACCCAGCTTGCTGATTCAATCCGGTATTAAACTCGTCAATTCAATGGGCTTACATAATGAATTGATCAAATTTAGCAAAAAAAAAATTAAGATTGGTTTACAAACCTAACTAGCTCATAAATCACCGGTTCAAATAAACTGACTTAAAATCGACAGACTTCGGATCAATCTTGGTTCATTTTTTTTTTTCACCAAGGAACCAGCGATCCAAGCCGGTTTAGCCCATATCTAGTGTCTAGGTTAACAAAATGCATATGCACATCTGTCCATGCGATTACAAAAAGTAAATTCTCAATGAAATTTTTTTCAATAATAGTATTCACAATGTTAGACCACTTAGATATAAATTTCCAATCTTTTTTCTCTTTAAATTGGAGTTTGCATTTTACCAATATATTATTTTCAATATGCCATACGCATAAAAGGTTGGTACTTCAGGGAAATTACAACTCTAATAGCATTAATCGATGCCAATTCTCTATCTAATACAATGATACGAAGGTTGACATGTACCACCTAAAATATTGCTAAACATTATCAATGCCCATATATAATCTTCTTCGGTTTCTTTTCTCAAAAACACGAAACAAAAGTAAAATGACACATTAAAACACATCATGCTAATGATGTCAAGTAATGGCATTTTGTACCTGTTAGTCTTAGAAGTACAATCCACAAGAAAAACACTAGGGAAACTTTTTGCTAGCATAACAGAAATGGGATGACTTAAAAACATGGGTGTTACATCACCCTCGAAGTCAAGCTTTAAATTATTTGTAAAACCACCATCTCCAAATTCATCTAATAAAAGTTGAATCATCGTCCGATTTGCCAAATACTCTCTATAAACGTCTGCTTTCGAACTATTTTTGACATAACTTTGACGTTAAGTTTAAAGTCAAGTTTTAAATTATTTTTAAAACCACACTACAAGAATTTTAATATTTCGTGACATTTAATAAACGTCATTCAAAATAAAGTAAACATTATAAAAGATATTTAATAAACGTTATTAAATATCACTAAAATTTTGTTACAGAAAATATTTTGTGACATTTAAAAAGTAAATGTCACCAATAATTCAATAATAGTAACGTTTAAACGTTACCAATATTAAACATTACCAATAAGTAACATTTGGTAACGTTTAAACTTTACTAAATGTTAATAATTTGATGCCAAAATTATTTGCCAAAATTTATATTTTTAGTAACGTTTAAACGTTACAAAAACTATAAAGTTTGGTAATATTTAAACTTCACTAAAAAATGTTTAATGTTACCAATAAGCAATTTTTGCAACATTTAAACATTACAAATAAGTAATATTTAATAACATTTAAGCATAACTAAAAGGGAATGTTTAATAACGTTTAAACGCCACAAAAAATTATTATTACTATGATATGATAAATCTATTTATAAATGTAATAATTTAAACCTATAATAAAATAATATACAATTAAATAATAAAGGTAAAAAAAAAATGGACATTTGCATATAAGCTTATAATTGTCCACTTCCATCATCAACTACACTCTTTACAGAAATAGATATTAACATATTCCAAATAATATTATCCAAACTTTACAGATCTTAGTAGTAAAATAAACTCTATTGATAGCCTACTCTTGCCCAAA
Source organism: Laguncularia racemosa (assembly GCA_037954665.1). NCBI lineage: Eukaryota > Viridiplantae > Streptophyta > Magnoliopsida > Myrtales > Combretaceae > Laguncularia > Laguncularia racemosa. Next base: position 1,279,365 of record JBBMOL010000087.1, read on the forward strand.
TTGATAATCAACTTCCAAAAAGTAACCATACAAGAAACTGTAATTCATAAACTAACTATTCTATTTCTCAATCTAATTATCATCTACCAAAGAGTCAATAACAAAATAAACCATCCTTCACAAATTACTTTTTTCCCCACTTTCAACACCCTCTTCAAAAAGGTTACAACAAAAATAAACTCCCTTTCACAAGCTATCTTCTTCACCACTTTCACTATCATCATCACAATTAGGAGAAATTCTAGAAGGCAAAAACTCCCATTACTTGGAGATCCTATCACATAAACGTATAAAAGGCATAACATAACTTAATTAATATAACGATGCAATAACAAGATTGTAATGTTTAATAATTCACCTAAATTAGATGAGAAGCAGAAGAAACCTTTGCAAAACTTGAAATACACTGTTCAGCTATAGAAAGATAATAATCTAGTCAAAAACTAATCTTATGGAAAAAGAGATATATAATACTATACATGGAAAATAGAAGATTCCATCAGCTGCAAATATCATTACTTTTTAAATAATAGAAATGTCAACATCATCCAGAACAATAGGATTGTAAGTTAACTCAATCTTTACCAAGAAAAAACTCACTTAAACAACATAATAACTAAGACACCGTTGCAAAAATAAAATAAGCCTTCAAGAAAAATGGAAAAAATTGAACTTCAAATTGGGTCAAATTACAAGTTGTACCTTATCTTCTTGAGCCCAATGTAAATTCTTTAATTCTTCAAACTGAACATCTCGCTTTTTGCTCTATTGTTTCTACGCTTCAAGTTCTTCTCGCAATCTTTTATTTTCTTCATTTTTTGACACTCGATTTTGCATTGATTTTCCAATAGCTAGTGGTCCATAACCACGACCAAGATGGTAATATGTCCTAGAATTTGCATTCATATATTAATCAACAATCTCTGAAGCAGACTTTGGTGTGTCTGAACTTTGTGACTCTTTAAACAATAAAACCATTTTAGCTAATATTATTATTATTAAGGACAAATGTTAAAAACATTCCACCCCATAGTATATTCTAACTACGTAATGTAAAAAATGTATTCTTTATACTAACATAATCATCTGCAGCTTGTTGAGAGAACCAACCACCACTACCATTCGATTAATCTCACAAAATCGAGTTTGCTTGAAGAATTCAATAGCATCAAGTGCTTCTTTGTGTTGCTCAATCTAATTGAATAAATAACAAAATATTAAATATCTGACCAATTTCACTATCAAATATATAACATTATATAAAATACTTGCATACTCAAGCTTCCTACTTTCAAAGGACTTACTCCCAGCCTTATGCAGATATTTTACACAGTTGCGTGCATACTTTCCATTCATTGACTTTGTTTTCTATTAGTCAAAATCAGAAATAAATTATTGAAATCATTTTCTCATATTACAAAGAAGTATTGTTTAATGAGAACTTACCTTTTCATGTAGATCATTTGATTCCATAATATTCATCTCTTCCAAGGACTCATGATTCCACATATCTGTGACCATTTTCCAATCCTCATCATTACGGGTCTTTAGTCGTACATTATCACCTTCCTTTTTCCATTTTTTGTGATCATCACATCGAAATTTCCTATGGAGACGTCCCATCCATCTATCAGCCTCATGGAATTTATCTGGATCACTCATAATATCATCAATGTTAAGTTGATTCTGCAAAACAAAGTTTAAGTTATGACAATTGAAAATAGAGAATAGTTTCCCTATCATAATTAATTGATATAAAGATGTCCCAACCTGTACTCTTGCCTAAGCCCGCCTCTTCTCTGATACTAGAAGTGTTCTCCAATCACCCTTAAGATATAGTGGCAATAAGTCCTTACAAGCTTTCCCAATCTCATATGCTAATTTAGCTCACTGGTCTCTCGTAGTTAGACGGCCTATGGAAGCATCAAACTTTATTACTATCCCACCCTTCCATCTATTGTTCTCCTTCTCTAGTGCTTGTCCTCTATATATACCTCTCCTATTGCAATATGATGATGTGACAGCATTAACGACAACAAAAGGAAATACTATTTAGTAACATTTACTAACTTTTATGTAACAAGTTATATGAACAATTAAGCTACGCGTAATTACCTGAGCTAGGAATAGAAGTAGGTGGAGAGTTATTTGATGGATTTGTATTTACACGATTGTTGGTGACAACATGAGTATGTATCAATGGAGAATCTACTACATCCAAATCACAAGCCAAGGAATTTATTACATCTTAAGTATCTTCAAGAGATGGATGTTGCTCTACTTCAAGAAATGGATGTTGTTCCATTGGAGGTGATGGATGTTGCTCCACTGTAGGTGATAGATGTTGCTCTTCCTCAACATCTTGAGAATTTGATGGTGTATTGGCAATAGGTCGAGCCTTTCGTACTATCCTTCCTCCCCTTCTTTGTCTAACCTTTCGTCTTCTAGCCATGACAATCCTACAATTGAACATTAAGATCATTAACTAAGTAGTTATGTAAATAAAAACATGACACAAAGATGAAATGAACAGTTCATGTGATTCCTTAGGATTAAAAAATGATAAAATAAAATTAAGACTTAAAAAGGATAATGTAACATTGTATTTAATTTACAGGAATACAATTAAAAAACTCACAATCCTCATCACTATTATTGTAATCCATAAGTGTTTCATCGACTTCATCATCTTCATCTTCATAATAATCAAAATCATCATCATGTTGTGCACCATTTAAACCTTGGATAACCCCCTCTACATCTCCAACAACAGTCTCAAGGTATACATCCATTCTTAACAACACATCTATATCACAATCAACTATAGGAGACACCATATGTCCTCTATCCTCATCTTGCAGAAGTAGATCGTCTGTATTTTCATTGCATAAATGAGTTTCCACATCACTAAGTATATTCATATTACCAGTAAGACAACTTATATCATAAATATGACAATGTCGAATGCCATTATATATTAAGTTGTTGTATCTCTTGAAACACGAGTCTGGTCCAACTGATAATGCATATAAGGCACTTTCAATTGGATTAGAACTTTCGTATAATGTGCTCATCTGCAACAATGTTAAGCAGCTTAGCATCATAATCCACTTACAAGAAGTTCTCTTGTGTAAGAGTAACATTTACCTTTTTCATGAACCATTGACCAAATTCCCACTTGTGGTGTTGATCAATGTCATCATCATATTGTGCACATAAGATACTTATATGTTTCCTGTAACACACAGCAAAATTTAAATGCAAACATATTTCACATTATTCCCCAGAGTTTAAAATACACTAATCCATGCTTACTTTAAATAACGTTGAACCTCGAAACAATTGTTAATGATATACCACTTCGCTACTTCTACTTCTTCGCCTGATAAGGCCATGTATGTGGGAGAAGAAATAAAACCAACCTTATTTCTAAAGACACCTATGCCACCTTCTTCTATGGTATCACAATTCCTATCAAGACGATTGAAAATTGTCTCAACACCTTGTAAATGGAGGGAGCACCATGTCAAGCATTCATGTACAATGTAAGCTTCTGCTATGAAGCCCTCTAAAAAAGCCTTGTTTCTAACAAACTCCTTGAAAGAGCCTAAGAATCTAAATTTAACAAATAAATGAATGATGAAGGGTTGAATAACACCTATAAAAGATTACATTTTACTTATAAATTCATACCTTTCTATGGGATACATCCATCGATATGCAATAGGTCTAGTAAGCAATAGTTCGTTAAGCAAGTGTACAGCTAAATGCACCATCACATCAAAGAAGGCAGGAGGAAAGATCAATTCTAATTTGCACAACATGGTAACAAAGTCGCTCTGCATTTGCTTTACCTCATTGACATTGAGAATCCATTTGCATAACTTCTCAAAAAATGAACCAAGTCAGCTATAACCATCGCAACATCATTCGGCAACATGCCACGAACACTCACAGGTAACAACCTTTGAAGCATCAGATGGCAATCATGGCTCTTCATCCCAAAAAGCTTTGTGTTCAATTCATTCACACACTTACCAATATGAGATGCAACTCCATCAAGTAAGCTGATACCCTTTAAGAATTGATAGAATCTTCTCCTTTCTATAGGACTGAATGTATAACTAGCAAATGGCATTGAATACTTGTCATTACCTTGCTTCACCAAATGTAATTCCTTCCTAATACCAAGATCCTCCATATCAAGTCTAGCCTTGTAAGTGTCCTTTGTTTTGCCATCAATCTCGAGTATAGTACCAATAACATTGTCACATATATTCTTCTCAATGTGCATGACATTTAAATTAAGTCGCAACATTAGCTTTGACCAATATGGAAGTTGAGAGAATATTAACCTTTTTTTTTCCAATTAAGCTTTTTAGGACGACAAACCTTTCTAACCTTACTTGGATGCTTACCAATGCACGCATCACTTATGAATTGCAATTGGTGGACAATTTCCTCACCAAAATATTCTTATGGAGTTTCACGAGTGTCACGACTTCTGTCAAATTTTAAGCTACATCTCCATCTATGGTCCTTAGGAAGCCACATTCTATGACTAATGTATCGAATCTTTCCATTGAGTCTTATTGATGGTGTTTGATCTTGGCATACTGGACTAGCATTATACCCCTTCATGCTCCACCCTGATAGGTTTCCATATGCTAGAAAGTCATTTATAATCCACATAAAGGTTGCACACATGTTGAATGTTGTCTTTGAAAATGCATCATATGTGCGCAACCCATTATCCTAAAGATCCCTCAATGCATCAATGAATGGTTGCAAGTAAATGTCAATCTCATTACCAGGTGCCTTGGGCCCTGGAATCAACATTGACATCATCAAGTACTCTTTCTTCATACACATCCAAAGAGGCAAGTTGTATGCCAAAAGCACAACCGGTTACATACTATATGATTTACTCATATTCCTAAATGAATTGAAACCATCGCTAGCTAGCCCTAATCTAAAATTGCAAGCATCCATCGTAAACTCAAGAAATGTAATGTTGAAATTCATCTAAGCTTACCCATCTACAGGATGACTCATTAAATTTTCCCTTCTTTTATGTTCCTTCTTATGCCAACGCATTTTCTAGGCAATTTTAGGATTCATGAAAAGGCGTTGCAACCTAGGCTTTATGAGAAAGTAACGTAAAACTTTATGAGGAATGGCTTTCCCAACTCCACTAGATACCCTATACCTCGAAGTACCACAAGTAGGACATTTCTTTAAATGCTCATTATCACTCCAAAATAAACAACAATCATATTTACATACATAAATGTAATGACAACCCATGCCTAACCTATGCAAGTACTTATTTGCAAAATAATAAGACCTAGGAAGAGACTCGTCGTTGGGAATTACATCTTGTAGAAGTTGGAGAAGCATGTCAAAGGACTTGCTCCACTTATTGTACACCTTTAAGTGGAGAAGCTTCACTATAAATTCAAACTTAGACAACTCGCAACCTGAATAAAGCTCTTCTTGTGAGTCAACTCTTAGCCCATCTAGAAAATCCCATGGAACATCAATACCACCTCCAGGAGATGATTCTTCATCTTCATTGTTGATGAAGGCTTCCACATCTTCTAGCATCTCATCAAGTCCACCTTTATCATCATATCCCACACCTACACATTCCTCCTCCATGGGTGGTCCTGCTTCCCATTCTCTATGTTGCCTCTTACCTCGATCTACTGGAGTTGATTGAATACTCGGCTCCTCTCCATGATAAATCCAACACCAGTAGATTATATCTACCCCATCTACAAGTAGGTGAGCTCTAATCACATGTGGAGGATGCAACTTATCATTCAAGCATTTCCTACACGAACAATTTATTCTCATGTTCACCTCATACTTCAAGTGCACGTATGTAAAAAAGTACTCCACACTGTGTTGATACTCCTCAAACTTAATTTCTTGAGTCATCCAACTCTTATCCATGCTTAAAGGAATATGACTCCAAAAGAACATATAACACTATGACACCTGAAAATGTATAAATAATGAATGAGAATAGAGTGAAATTCTAGCATTTAATCATTTGATTAAATATCTATAATTGGGCACTTACTTCACTCAAAACCCAGTAATGCCCATTTGAAATTTCCTCTTATGTCTTGATGGTCAAAACATGTGTCTAGCATTTCAATGCAATATACATATGTAGATTTCTTTGAGAGAAAACAAAGTACACTTTATGTGCGCATATCGCTTAAAATTTTGATTCAGTATACATTAGTAGGGGATGAATGCAAAAGAGGTGTTCGAATTTGTTCTTATACTCATACCTTGCATCTTACATTCGTATGCATGTATTTGAATTTTTCTTTTATCAACATGCATTCTACTCTAAAAATTAAAGATTTATATATATGATATTTCCATCTATCTAAGTTTGTAATTGACTACACTGTAGGTGCTTATATTATTATCAATTATCACAAAAAGTACTAATAATAATGATCACAATATATAATTGACAGTCATATAATTTGTTGGTCAAGTAAAGGAGGAAAAAGTGTGTATAACCTGTATACGCCTAAGCCGAAACTTGAGTAGAATTTTTTAGTTCCTACCTCCAGACCTTTGCACCACTGGAGGAGAGCTTCACTGTGAGGAACTTGGTAGTAAGGAAAATAGCACCTGTTGCAATGTGATGGGGCTTAAATTGCAAGCACAGCGATGTCCTCAACCTGTAAGCCACCTCGCAACTTGTAAAAGCCAACATTAGTTGCATGGTCAAGTGTCAATTCAATTATCCAACAATAGTATTTTCATCTACTAAAAATTAACAACATTAGTATTTCTATCCCAACTGAATCCAAATCCAAGCACAACAGCAGTTTAGCTAATTTATCTAGTTAAAATAGCCATATAGTTGGACAGAGTCAAGATGATGAAATTAGAAAAATGAAACTCAAAGAAATAGGAAATGGGCCTTGGTCTTTATCAATGGTGTCCATGGCTTCTTAGAGGCCTAATTGTTTGCAAATTTTAATTAAGTTTAGATTTGTAGCTTGTAAATTAAAATATAATATTTTTTTTAAATATCCTTTAATTATTTTTAAAGTTACAAGATTTTAGGGTTTTATTAGTTTAACTTAGTGTTGATAAAAACAATCTTTAACTTGGGGTTGAGGAATTTATTGAACCCAAAACATATCTCTCAACTCTCATATAGCATTTGGTTCCTACCTCTAAAAATCCCAAATATTACAACATTAGTTACTTTAATCGAATTTGTGGTTCAAGTGTGTTTTAAGCCACAACTTCAACTATATAAGAAATGTGATTTCTAGTGTTTTAGCCTAAACCCATAGATGGTGTTCATGTTAGAATTGAAACACTAGAATCTATTTAAGGTTTTTGAATCCTGTTAGAGCATGTAGACCTATTGACGCAATAAGGGAACTTTGAACCTAATTATTCGGTTCGTAGTCCATGTATGGAACCAAAGACACGAACATCGGTAGTAATCTTGCACAAATCATATGGATTAATCCATATAAATAATCAAAAGCATATATAGACAACAAAGCCAATATAATAGCATTTCATTCAAACCATTAAACCCATCAACATCAGCATAATCGCCATAATAATCCACTTAGCTCATTATAATAGCAAAATAAAGCATAATAAAACACAAAATCAATCATAATTCATAATAGGATTGAATTTAAGAATAAAGAACTTGAAATGAGAGTAGCAATGTAGCAAATCTAAACTCCGAAAATCCAAATCCACTAGAACAATGATTTGAATCCATGTAGAGTTGTAGTTTAACTAAAAACTAAGCAAAAATACCCTAAGAACTATCCTTAAACCTATTTTAACATCCTAAGTAAACTATAAGAGAAGGGAAATGTAAAACATTTAAATGGGCATTTATTGCGTAGAAGAAACATTATGAGGTTTTTGTAGCAAGTTTATGCTATTCAGATGGCATGACCTCACCATTTAAATGATGAGCGAGTGTCATGCAACCCTATGTTAAGGCTTTATCTAGCTTTTGGATGGTAATATATGCGTTTAGACCAAAAATATGTGGCAGCTAACCTTTAATAGGGGACTGTTATCTACATAGTGGCTAAATGAAACGGTGGTCAAATGGAACCTATATGCTTCTTTCTCTTTATCATTTGCATAGGAGAGAGGGGTAGTTAGATGGGAAAGTTGTTGCTCAAACTATAGGCACCTAGAGTTTGAATAAGAGTCCCATGTTCTCTGGTCATTTTGTAGCTTTAATTGCCATCCAAGTAGCTAGGTAAAGCGTTTTGATGCCTCCCTTGTATCCTATGCAAGTTGTTCAAAAACCAAGTTAATGTACTATTTCGATCAACTTTCATAAGATAATTGTGTTGACCATCACTCATGTGATTTCATTCATTCTAAAACATTTAATAATTGAAGACATGATAAAATTCATGGTAATGGCAATGAAATGTTTAGCTAAGGGAACTCATAAGAGGAAAAGGGATGAAAGCTCGGAATAAGGATTTGCCCTTGATAGGGATAGGAAATCCCTTCTACCCTTAATGGGGAATAAAAGAATGCAAGTCATAAAGGTCACATGTTGGGGATGCAAATGGAATTACAAAAAGAGTAAGTGCTTTAGGGGAAAGTGTTATTAGCATGGGAAGCTAGGCCTTGAAGCTATGTTGTGCCAGCAATCAAAAAGTAAGAAATGTTAACATTGAAGACAACAAGGTCATTAAGTTCGTGATTGCCTAACTTTAGCTCAAACTAATCAAGCATCGACAAGTATCCAATCAAAGGTTAGTAAATTAATAATCATAAAGTACTCATTGTTGGTGTTTATTCTTTGTTGTTGTTGAGATCAAATATGCTAAGAGATAGTTGATGCGTGAATGTATTTATATATGTAATCTAAAGGATGATGTGGTAAGATGGTACAAGTAGACTTAGAAGTATAATTGCTTATGTTGATAAATGTGTTAATCAAAATTGTGACCTCCAAAAAAAGAAGATTATAATGATGCAACTTGAGAATCAGAAAGTTATGTAGTAGAAGCATAGTGGTTTTATAACCCATGGATTTATTGTATAATAGGTTTGAAGAAGAAACTATTTGTAAGGGGGGTAGAATGTGATATCCTGGGTTTTACAAGCTACTTGATTTAGGGCTTTCAATAGAGCATTCAACACTTTTAGTTCAAACATTATGATGAGTCAACAAAAGTTAAATAAAGTAACCCTATAATGTTCATTTCTTAAAGTTAAATTTAAAAAAAAAAAAACTTTATTTTAGTTACAAGTTTATTGGTATAGTTCATTATTTATCAAAAACTTGAAATTCAAACATTGAAATATAACATGACAGTAGAGATATATTTCTTCACATATGCAATCAATGATTGTAAGTAAAAATACACTAAAGGAAGTATCTACGTAATATTGTATTTGGGAGCTTATGGTAATATGTGAAGATATATTATTAAAATAATGGGAAACATATTAAATTAACAAATAGATATATACTAATGTTGCTTTATTCGTGAAAGCAAACCTGGGAGTACCTAAGTATTTCTTCTTTGGACAAGTAATGATATAATATGATGTAATAATGAGTACAAGGAGAGACCAACACTTAAAATAGCTACCTAGTCTAATAAAAAAAATTAGGATTAGTGATTGAATCAATGAAAAAATTGAACTAGGATACATAAATAATACCTAGATATGCTTGAATGATTTGACGAAATACATCTTATGTATAGCTAAGTTCAAAATGCTTTTGACCAAATAATACCTAATTGCTAAACAACAATAAGATAGATAAAGGGAATATGTGCATTGTTACTAGATTAACACTTAAAACACTTATTTAGCAACATGATATTAGACCACTGAGGTTATATGTTGAAATGGGAATTTGTTGGTCAATTTTGGGTTACGACACATAATGAAATAAAACAATATGGAACTAGGAAATTGACGTGTAAACTCAAACTTGCTAGAATTTCTTGTTACATGCTACCTAATGTAGTTGATAAAAGGATGTGTGCCTATCTTATAACAACTAAGACAATGGGAGGCATGAAGGAAGTGTTGTCAATTAGTACTACGAACAACTGCACATCACATTCTTATGTGGGAATGGATTAACAACAAATACAACAGCTATAGGAATCATTTAGAGCTGGCAAAACACATGCAATGGGAAGGATTCATCAAGTATGGACACTTAATCAACTAACAGGTCGAAGGAAATGTGGAAGAGTTGAGGGCTAACATCTATGCATTGAGTTGTCAATTGAAGATTGGACCGTATGTTTTTCCATTGTAGAGTTATTAGATAAACACGAAACATTAGGATGTGTAGAAAATTGCAACAATATCAAATGAAGTATGAACTAAACAAGTCACTTAGAAATGGAAGTATTTTGGGTTTACAATGGAAGCACCTAAAAAGCAATTAAGATACTACACCAGCAAAGCAAGAAAAATAAAGTGGGAGTTGCTAGCAATTATTAAGCCAACGAGTTATATAAAGGAAAATAAATTTAGGACTTAAAAATTATTTTTCAATTTTCTTGCAGGAGGTAGGGCACTCACATCTAAGAACCAAGCATAGAGTTGCTACCACAATACTTTGGGAATTGATAGGAGACCTCAATAGGGTAATGTGCTTAACATCACTATATCCATCTCCCCCGTTTTTTCTTTTAGCAAAGTAAAGTAAACCTTGCAACAAAACTAAACCCTATGTACTCAGAGGGAAAAACAAAGTATCACACATAGAGCAAACTTAATATGCTTACTATACATATATGCTATAGGATAAACCAAGGAATGACATAACTATGGAAAAAAAAAATTACACACTGCGAAATAAGGGAAGAGAAAAGACTTATCTTTCCATATAACCTATTTAAAGTGAAGAAAAACATCTGGCATCCTTCGGTTCACTCTAAATTACTGATCCAAAGCCTAAATCCTCTAGGAAGATGAAACCATGGCTTAGACGAATAGGGAAAAATTAAGGTTTGGGATGGGGAAAGAAGAGGAGATGATGTGTCAAATTGGGATGAAGGAGAGGAAACAATGGGAGGGAAAAGAGAAGGGAGTTGGGAAAAGGAGTAGATTAGGGAAGATGAAGACCATGGCTTGGAGGAAAAGGAAAAATTTGGGTTTGAGATAGGGAAAGAAGAGGAGATTAGGATGAGGGAGAGGAACAATGGAAGGAAAAGAGAGGGGAGTAGGGAAAAGGAATAGATAGGGAGTGAAAGAGTACAAGATAAATTTTTACTTTTTTATCAAGAATTTAATTTTTCATCAAAGTCATTTTTTTTTAAGAATATTTTTTCATGGAAAAAGATCAAGTAATATATATATTTTTAAATTTTATCATATCAAATGCTTAATCTCAAAATTAAAAAATTCTATGATTAGGATTTTAAAAAAAACAATTGATATGAATAATCTCACATTTTTTTCACTTTGAATATAAACGCCACTTATAATATATTTTCTGTAACGTTTAATAAACATTATTGAATTATATAAGAATTAATAACGTTTGCAAAATTTGCAAACATCACGTAATGTTAAAATTCTTGTAATGCCACCATCTCCTCATCTAATAAAAGTTGAATCATCGTCCGATTTGCCAAATATTCTCTATAACCTTCTGCTTTGGTGTTGGAAACTATTTTTGACATGGCTTTGATGCGAAGATCCTTTTGTCTAGGAGATGAAATAATTTGGCGTCGCGGAATGCCTGCCTCGCTCGTCTCTCTTGCACATCTCATATCCTCCTCTTAAAAGCGACAAGCAAATGGGGGTGACTTAACGTATCTTGAATGGGTGAATAGTTATGTGTTGCACTTATAGCTTTAGTGGGCCACAAAACATCATTTCTTTGATAAGCTCGAACTTCAAGTGAACAATTTATCAATCGACATCCTATCTTTCTCTTCCTTCTTCCTTTAGATATATTAGGATCTTTTTTATAAGAACCTTCTCTTTGCAATCAATAAAGATAAATTTACTATGTTTATACTTTTTTGTTATAGATATTCTATACTCATGTTAAAGCTTATAATTTTGTGTCTTATTAATAAAATCTTTACCACTTTGAAGAGTATCTATTAGCATTTCATTTAAATCCACTATCATATTCATTAAAGGTATACTTCCTTGATATATCTAGTAAATAATAACTAATATGCTATGAATGATTAAAAAAATTAGACCAAAAAGTCTTACATTAGTTCACAATAAAAATAATACTAATTAATTCGCTCTTGGGCATATTTTAGACAATTAATATAAATATTAAAATAAGCTATAGATATGTGTTTATCTTTTAAGTCCTATTTTGTTTATCTTTAATTAAATTGGCTTATCTGTGTTGTTATGATATAAGTGTAGAATACCATTAGATTTTCGATAGGTACAGTCAAATACTAGTTTTTGATTTGAAAGTTTAAAAAAAAAAAACATAGATATGAAAGTTTTATGTATATTGTATATTTAAATAATTAAATGATGGTTGATTGTCGAATTATAAGCAAAACCCAAATTATAGCATTGAAAATAATAATAAAATGATAACCAAAACTCTAAAGTAACATCACAGTAGCATGCCAACAATATTTCATAGTGACATGAAAAAGAAAAGAAAGTAAGACTTATAGTAGAATGAAAATGAATGGATCTTAGAAATGAGGTTGCACATGTGTTTGTCTCCTATTTTTCCTTTCTATTTTGCTAAGTTAGATTTTGTCTTGCTATTTTTCCCTTCTTTTTTTCTTTTTATTCTTGTAAATTTGTGTTAGCTTTTTATATATCAGTATTTCTCTTTATTTTGAACAACTTCTAATTTTCTTTTGAATGTTTAAGACCATTTCTAATGCTAAGGACCATATTAGGGTTTCTCATGCCATACCAACTTAGAAAGAAATTTTCTTATTTAAAGATTTTTCTATTTTATCGTAAAGTTTTTAAAAAAAGTTTGTTAATATTTATTAACATTATTTATGAGATCTACAATATAAAAAATATATCAAAAGTAATACAAAAAATTAATAAAAAAGATAGTTTAAAGGGTTTTTTTTATAAGGACCTCTCCCAATGGTGAAGAGGGTAGGTATTTAAAAAGAGGCAAAAATGGTAAATTAGGGAAAATAGTTGCTTAATTAGCAAATATGGTTGTGAATATAGCTCGTCCCTAGGGAAAAAAGAAATTTGCAAATGGCACGCCAATTTTAAGGGAATAAATACTTGATTTTAAAAATGAGGTATTTATGTAAATATAATAATTTTCAAGGATAGTCCTATAATTTATCCTTTATTGATTTGCAAAACCACATCTACCAACTAACTACTAATTGGAAAGTGAGGACATTCTAGTGCTTCACTTTAAATAATTAATGATTAGGATATATTTAAAATTGAATATTTTTTAATAATATAGATATAAATGATGCTAGATAGGTTTATCTTTTATTAAAAGTAACAAATAATATAGGAATATTTTACTGAGAAGCATAAAACGCTCCCCTATATTTTTACTATTTTTCTATATAATTCATTTATTTTATCTTTTTTATTTAAATCTTCTTCTCTCCGGTATTGTTCTTCTATATTATTTAAATTTTTCGTTTTCCATTTTTAATTTCTTTTTCTTTTTTATTTTGGGTTTTGTGTTTTGAACTAGGATTCCTCCTCCTCTCGATGTGAACACTGAACACAGGGTACGAACATCGTTCTTTGCGCATCATCACATCTGCTCTGCGCTTTCTCTTTTATCACACACATGGAGAGACAACCTCAGAGATGAAGACAATCCCCCATTTACGTACACCCAGAAATAGCAGGTCCTTGCCCTTTTACTAAACCAAATAAAATAATAATATGTCTACGTATAAGCAAAAAATAATTAATTAAAAGAAGAAGGACCCACTTGGAGTAGAGAGTAAGCAGACAGTCGTTGGCGAGAGAGACTTGACCCAAAATCTCACTCAAACGAAACCTAATGGAGGGTTCCTTTGGTAAAATGTTTCCGTACCCACTCCCACTACTTTTTTTTGCAGTGTCAGGCTTTTTTTTTTTCACAGCCGTCTTTTACTATTATTTACCATTTTACTTCCTCACTGCCCTGCTATTCATTATTATTCCAACTTAGAACAACTCTCTGTCCAATCCTATGTTATGCATGAATATACAAAAATAATACAATTTTAAAAAAAATTATAAATAGGATATTTCAAAAAATTATTTAAAAAATAGATTGTAAAATCCTGAATCCGGAACGCATTTTCAGTTATGCCAAATTAAATATGCGAACATTGTCTATCCCTTTAATACAATTTGCTTAATTTTTTTAATAAATATTTATAATTTTAAAAATTATGAAAAAAAAATCTATTTGTATGCAAACTTTTAATTTATTTTATGAAAACCCTCAAACTACTTAACAACACAATTAGGAAAATGCCACTTGACTATGTAGAAACGTATAAATAGCACTCGAATAGTCCAAATGTATCTACCTAATATGCGAAATGGTGGTAGGATATGAATTGGATTGCCTGCGTATAACTTCCACTCAACCTAAAGGGTAGTAAGTAAGATTCAAGGTATATGATACACATAATGAAATGAAAAAGTGAAAAACGATTGAGGAAATACCTGCTCGTCATTTTGCCTATCAATAACATCCTGATAAGTCCTAAAAACATGAGTTAGGTGATATTGCGTGTCCAACCTCATCCTTCAACATGCAACCAATAAAGCTCCAGCCTTTATAGTAAGTCTATGTTGACTCATAAGTGCTATGTGTGGGAATCTAGCTTATGCAAAAATTTGTAGAAGTATGATTACCCTTCTAATCTTGTGAGCTGACATAGCAAATGTCACACATAGCTAGTGATACAGCCAAGCCAAACATGCAGACCCTCAACTATACATCCCCAACACATCCAGGTGCCTTAGTAGTGGCAAAAACATGCTATGTGTGAGGAAGCTAAATTTATTAGTAAAGATAAATCTGCCAATTAGTTGCAAAATATATGCTTGCATATGATGCTGAACTTGCTCTCCACTGACATTGTTTGGCAGGACCTAAAACAAATCCTATTAAACTATAGGAATTACTCCATTCAAGGATCTATAAGGATAATGTTCTCTACACACTGAAGTGATAACTTGCGATGTTGAATGATAAGCCATAATTAATCTTAAAAGTTAAGAAGTAAAACGTTATACTATTGGCAATGGAACATAAAGTAATCAACAAGTTACATGTCGTTTACCTCTCTATCATAAATGGCTTGTAAATGATGTCTTTCCTACTACATCAAAATGGATCAATTGAAGGCTCCAAGCTTCATCTAATTTGCACAAAAAAAAAAAACAAAACATATTAGCATTAATAGCAAAATAATTTTACAACAATTTAAATAACAAACCGAAATATACCATTTAAAATTAATATGAATTTTTTAAAAATTAATTTTTTAATGATTATTTAATAACAAAACAATTTTACAACAAGATTAATATAATAAACTAAGATATTACATTTACAATTAATATGCAATTTTTGCTAATTACTTTTTTAATAATCAATTAATAACAAAATAATTTTACTTGAAAATTTACATAAATTATCTCTAACACCCTACAAACTAATAACAACCACTGATATTTTATTAAACAGAAGATTTCAAAGAATTATAGCTACTGTTTTTAAATAATAAAATTTAATATTAACATTTTTATTAACACATATTTTTTACAATTAATTTTTTTATCGATTATTTAATTATAACAAAATTTTCAAATAGTTTAAATAATAAACCAAAATTTTACACTTAAAAACAATACATAATTTTTAATGCTTATAATGTTGATTTTCTTCACATATTATGTACAACAATATTTACATAAATTATATCTAACACACTATAAATTAACAACAACTACTTGTATTTAATAAAAACAGTCAATTGCAAAAAATTACAATTAATTTGCTACAGATTGACAAAAAGTAACATAATAAGAAAAAAAATTAAAATTTTTTTTTGGGAAAAATGTATTGAAATATAGCCTAATCGAGTTTTTCATTGAGGAAATTGAGAAGATCTCTTGTTGATATTTCTATACTCGTAAATGTGCAAGCTTTTCTTCAATGTATCTGCGAAACCTGTGTAAAAAATAAAGAAAGAAAAGAGAAAGAGCAATGGAGGAAAGAAGAAACAGAGATGGAGATCATGAGGAAGTGAGAAAATGAATTTATAATACACAATGTTAGTGGAATATTTTTTTTTTTTTTGCATATTCAAGTTCATATGTAATGATACTGTCTAAATTTGCAATATTACTTTATAATAATTTTTATAGATTAGCAAAAAAATGAAATTATTGGATGATGAGGATATTATGATCAAATTATTGGATGGTGGGGGATGTTGGTCGAAAAAAATTGTTAGAGTAATTTATATTAAAGACACAAATACAATATGTGCCTTTAGGATTTGCGACCTCACAACCTATTTTTGGAATAACTTCTTCGGGTGTCTTATTTTGCAATTTATTTTAAATTGTATTATTTTAATGAATTCCTCTTATGTTGTATCTTAGGAAAATTCATATCATCCTATATTAAAAATAAATTTATCCTCTCGTGCTAACATAATAGTTCCGAATTTTCAATCCCATCAACTAGATAAATTAATTAATGATGAATAAATATTTATTAAATTTTAATATATAAAAATATGAATTATAGTTTTTTTCTTTAAAAAAAAATCTACTATCACTAATTAGATGTTTAAATCTTCGGTAGTTGCTCATTGTTTATTAAAATACATGATATATTAATATTAATATTTTTTTTACTAATTAAAATTTTTATTATCTAATGATATAAACATTAATATATATGTCAAGTTTATATTCTTGATCTCCTATTGGACTCAAGTAAGAAGACAGTTATACCATCTTTTAAAATCACCGTTTGTTTAACTCATTTATTGCCGTCTGATTCTAGTCCCTTTGTATTTTAATTATGGTTTTACTAAGGTCTAAGAGAAAATGGTATTTACATTTCCTTTTCTCACATTCTCATAAGATCATATTTAACGATGAGGAATATATTTATTAACAAAATACTATGGTCCCTTATAATGAGATGAAGTTATGCATCTCCTTTTATTTGTGATAGTATCATATTATAAATTAATAAATATATTGGTTGTAAAATCATAGAAATGTTGACAGATTGTTGAAAAATTTATCTCGAAATTTTCATATTATAAAAATATAATAAAAGTATATAAATTCTATAAAATATCCTTTACCCCATAGATTCTCCAATGTGTAAATTCAATAATGATTCTAAATTATTACAAAGTAGATTTTCACTATTTCACCTTGTAGCCGCTCAAGCACAAGACTTGCGTAAAGTGTCATCCAGCGTTATCATTTTTATTTACAGAATTATGAACTCTATATCACTAATTAAAAGGTAAGTATACAATTTTAAAGAGTTAGTGTTGTCCATGTAATTTGAAAAATTCAAAAGAGTAAACTTTATAATTTATAACATATAGTTAATTTTTCAATTTGAAATTACTATTATTTCTTGAAAGATCTTTTAAATGTTTAAAATATATTTTTCGTATTTTTCAAAATTGATTATATAATATAGAAAAACTAATTGCATAAATAAAGAAGTGCCCTTTTTCGCATTTTTTTATTTTTCGTTGTTAATAATATATTCAAAGTTGGCAAATCATCAATTCAAAGAAAAACGCAGAGATCCATCCCTAGCAGTCAGTACAGACCAAAAACTCAATAATTTCTACTCTGACAATTTAATAAGTTTTTTTTTTATTATTCTTCAAGTACTTTCACAGGTCTATGTCGAGTCAATAAACATATCACATGCAGCTTTTTCTGCTTTCGAGAAAATATGAATTCCATTGAAATTTCGATGAAGCAATAATAAATACCAAGATTCAAATCGAGAACGGGAAATTCTTTTACATTAAAATAAATAATATATCAATATAAGTAGCATTTCTATGATCACGTATTCAAACCAAAAACCATAGATGGAAAAAATCATATGTTGGGAGGATAAATAATAAACAAAATAAAAAGTTAATAATTTTAGTTCACTCTAAAAGAATGAAATGAAATAATCACCATAAGGACTTTTTTTATTGAATATATTAATATTCCGATTCATTGGAGTGTTTTCCTTTTCTTAGATTTAAGGTTAACGAGAAGAAAATAGTTTTTTTTTTTTTTTGGTTTTTTAATTTCAACTTTCAAATAATGCAGTAGCACTTTTTATTGTTATTATTATTTTTTGTTTTTTTTGGGGTTTAAAAATACGAATGGCATAGTTAGCATTTACAGAGTAGTGCTTTCAGATCCTGCAAACCTCTGAAGCATTTGCAGGGATCTTTTTGAGTCCAGTATCATAAATGCCCTCTGTCAGTAACCTTAATTACTGTCCCTGCCACTTCCCTTTCCTCTCCTCGTTAGTCTCTTACTACTACTACTACTACTATGTTTTACCTCCACACCTAACGTATTACTCGTTTTGCTTGTCTGTCACTTGGACTTGCCGGTTTCCATTATTGGCTCTCTGTCGAAATATCTGTTGAATTTCGCTTGTGCTCTGTTTCTGTTCTTTTGGGAATTCTTCTTACTTTTATGATACCTTGTTTTTCACTTGTGAAAATTCCCCCTCTCCCAAAAAAAAAAGAAAGAGTTTCTGTTAAATTGTTTTTTCTGTTTTTTGGGGTTTTGTGATGGCGGGTTGGTCGGAAACTTCCTCGTCGGTGCCATCATTGCCACCGCCGAGGCCGAAGTCACCACCGGAGTATCCTGACTTGTATGGCAAGAGGCGGGAAATGGCTAAAGTTCAAATGTTGGAGAGAGAGATTAGTTTTCTTAAGGTGGGTTTCTTTTCTTTTGTTTACTTATTATGTTTTTTTTTTTTTTTAACGTGAATATTAATTTATTTAAGCATAGATGAATATTTAATTTTTAAAATTTAATATCGTCAAGTGAAGTATATTTAAGTTTGTTTACTGCTCTTTTTTTTTTTTTTAAACCATAATTGTATTAAAGTTGGCCGATTTTTCAAATTATGATGGTAATATCAAACTTCTAGGAAATATATTATATATTTGCTTTTTGTTGGTTTTGTCATGAATTTTGGGGGAAGGTGGAAATAGAAAATTTGGTATCCTTGTGAACTATGTTGTGAAGTTTCAATTATGCAAAATCAGAATAAATATATGCTGAAATTTACATGAATTGAAGAGTAAATTCTCTGTTTTGCTACTGAATTAGTGGAGATTTCTTTTTCATGGCATTAAACTTAGATTGTAGTTGTGATTGATGATCAAAATCAATCTCCAAGTGAGGGAGGTAACCCCAAAAATCCAGCTGCAGATGGTATTGTTAACTTCTTCCATCTGTAAAACTTTTCATCTACTTTGCTAATTCAACTGTACAAACGCTTGGAGAAGACTTACATAAACTGACTTGTTGAACTGAAATATGACGGATAGATTTATTTTTCCTTATATTTAAACTTCTCATGGCGATAACGTCCATATCGTGTTGTTTTATCTCTCTTTTTGCCCCAAATGTTTACACCGGTTCTATTTGTATATCAAGTTTCGTGTATGAGGTGTTTAGAATTGTATTAATGGGGCTTGTTTGTTTATATGGTTTGAGCAATATGGAGGTGAGGTCGGATCTTGAAGAAATGTAATTTCAATTAGCTAAGTCGGATTTCTATCTCTTATATACCAAAATTTCTGATGACAAATGATCTGATTGCCTATTTCGCTGCAAGCAGGAAGAATTGAAATCCATTAATGGCCTGCAAGAGTCTTCACGATGCTGCAAAGAGTATGCTTCATTTGCAATTCCTTGTACAGCATCCCTTTCCATCTTGATTAATAGCTCTTGACTCTTGGGCTCTCACTACCGTATACTTTCGGCTAACCTTTTTCCCGGGTTTAATTTGAAAATATTGCAGAGTTACAGATTTCGTGATGGCAAAGCCAGATCCATTAATACCTTCGTAAGGCACTGTTTCTCTGTTTTTTAAGTTGTGATATGAGAGGATTGAGTTCTGATGTTTCATATGTAGCAGATACCAGAATAGCAGTAAATCTTGTCGCTTTTGGAAGTGGCTGTGGTATGATACTCTCCTACTTCCTTTCTCAGCTTGTGATATGCTCCCCTGTATCTATTTATTCTCAGCCAATATTGATAAATTTTTTATATTAACGATCAATTAATCCAAAAGATAAAGATATTTGGATTGGTATGGTTGTATATTTATCATTTTACCTTGTCAAAGACATTGTTAAATAGGGGTGAATAATAAAATGAGTTCAAAGGGGTTTGAATTTGGGTTCTTCCGTTCTAATATCATGATGAGTATGGAATATATGATAGTTTTTGCTCAATTATAAGTTAGTAGATAATGTGTACATGTGCAGAGTAATTAGGCTTTGTAAGTCTGATGCAATGAAAAATGACTAATCTTCCCCTTTGTTCGAAGACTAGACAATGCACAATTATGATACAATTTACTTGTACAATTGTTTTGACGGATGTCCATTTTGAATCCGAGATTCCTGAACTAAGTACGAACTGCATCAATATGCTGCAAGTCAATGTAGAGTGGCACTCCATTTATTTCAGAAGACATTGTATAAGATGAATTTTTCTTGTTCTTGTCATGTATGATTGTACTGAGGAAATCTTAATATCATAAAACTGGCTGAAAAATTATGAAAAAAAAAAAAAAAGTTATGAAAAGTTAATACATGCAGTTTGCTAGTGCAGCGGATGGTCTTGTTTCAATCTATCATGGATTTGCTGTTGCTGCTACGCTATCTGCCCTCTTCATCTGGAAGTTCCATGCAGCTGCCAGTGCAAATCTTGCACACCATGTAATCCATGTGCATCTTGCAAGCCATGCACACCATGTAATCCGTGTGCATCGTGCAAATCATGCACACCATGTGCATCATGTAAATCATGCACACCATGTGCATCATGCAAATCATGCACACCATGTAAATGTTGCAAATCTTGCATGTCATGTGAATTGTGTAGCTGCCCCTCATGTATAAGCTGCTCAATGCCAAAGTGTTCGTGCTGCTCTTGTCCAAGCTTCACTTGCTGTAAAAACATATGCAGAAGCCTTTGCTGCATCTTTCGGATAACTTCATGCCCTTCCTGCACTTTCGGTAGTGATATCTGTTGCTGCAAATGTCATTGTGAATTTACTACCCCCAAATGTCCAAAGGTATCCTTGTGTTGCAGCTGTGAAGATATCTGTTGTAACCCTTGCTATATATGTTACTAGTAAAGTTCATTTAATGCTTAATTCTTCACTGTGCTGTCGAGTTCTGTTTTCGAACTCTGCCCTTGCAACCAAAGGATAACTTAAAAATTCAGAGTTAAAAATTGGACTCAGAATAGAATAGTAGTAAAAGGTTGATGATGGATTCTGTACTTATCCCCGAAAAGAATCTGCGATTAGATATTTTGTTATGTTGTTAATCAAATAATTGATGGTAATGAATCATGTACTATACAGTGGACCTGCCAATTTGTTGATAAAGTAGCCATGAATTTGTTTTTGCTTTCGATTTTCTCTGCAAGGGTCCTATCAGCAGCAACTTCATTATCCATCTTTAGCTCTTTCAATCGGTTCCTGAGTGGAAAGCATTCAATTTTCAAATCGACATGAAAGACACGAGGAAATTGCATCAACTTTTGGCAGGCTAGCATCCAAATGTGTGTAAATATGGTGCAATTACACCTTGCGTTGTGAAAAGAGAAGTACTTACTTGCGATTACTGCCTTTGCTTTGATGATTAATTTTAGATGCACGACTATCTAAATTAAAAAGTCTATACTCTACACTATATTTGACAATCATGAGATGTATGGAAAATCATGAAAATGAAAAGAAATGAATTAAAATGGAGAGTATTTCCACTTTTAAATTTAGTTAGCTTCTCTCCATTTTTAGAAAAGAAAAAACATATCATAAAATTAGTAAAATAACCTTAAAAGCATGCTAAAAAGATAGAGTAAAACATATTTTAATCTAATAAATGTCATTACTTTTCATTTCCTTTCATTCTTTTTTTTTTTCTCTTTTTGTCATATTAACCAAACAAGACAATAAAAGGAAATTCGAGTGCAATGCAAGCTTCTTTTTTTTTTTTTCAATTACATTATATATTAAAATTAAAAAAAATAAATTCAAATATAATCTAGTTTATTAAAAAATTAGTATTTATACTCCAAGCTTGATTGGTGATTTCTTATAGCAAGCCTCGACCGTGCTGGTTTAATTGGATGAACGTGTTTGAATCCAGTTGCTTAAGTCTATTTCTTCTTGAATTGTGGATAGACTCATTGGACTACCTAAGATTTATATCATTTCATCGTGTAGCAAGACTAGGATGTCGTTTCTGCAACCTGGTTGGTGCTTGGTTTTCCAGAAATTACCCTTATCCTAAACACGAACTTTGATAAAACAGACCCATACATGGAAATGCACGGATTGACCCTACTTTTAGTCTTTCTATGCCGTCTAAACGTAGCCTGATAACGTAAAACACAAAGCAACCTAGATTGTGCAGGCACCCCTGTATGGGCTTGCACCATCAGATAATCCCTAAGGAAAATGATGTATGCGGAGTTCTTTAACCAGCTGATATGTCCTACAGAATTTTTTATATATAATGGAAAGTAATTTCGAGAAATCGCTAGATAAAGCATGTTACTGGTTATCAACGAAACTTACCATATAATTTGTTACTGTTTTACCATTCCTTAATTCATGTTGAAATGGACAGATGATATTATACAACTGAGACTGAGACTAAAGTAAATGAAATTATATATTGAAAAGTCAAACATGCATGCGTGATACCATCATTATGGTTTGTCATGAGTCGGGTTCTGAGTACCAAAGTCCCTCAAAACAGAACTTATATCACTAAAAAAAGGTAAACATACCTAGAACTGTGGACTGATGTGTTGCGTAATGTTTTGGGAAAAAGATTGACCCGCAAATAAATGCTATAGGAGAGAACCCAAAATTGGGTAGAAAACCTTAGTTGAACTATGTAGAGAGAATGAGAGATGCTGCAAATTCATTTGAAAATAATAATAATTAAATAAGACGGATATTTAGTTTAGTGAATAACTCTCTAATTTGGGACAGGTTTTGGGATTTTTAAAACCTTATATAACTTCGGATTAGATTTCAGATAAACATAAAACTTGAACCATTAGAAAGAACAACTATAACTAGATTATTTTTTGTCCTTGAAGACTCTCTCTCATCTATGTGTCTCCCATCTTCATCTCACTTTCCTGTCCCACTCTCACACTCAGCTTTCACTCTATGTCCTGCCACAATTGTAGGGCATCTATCCATTTCACCATGGATTTCTGCAATATTGCTATATATGTGTCATTTATCGATTTTACATAACAATTTTTTTTGGGAAAAACCCAACATGAACTGATCTAATTGACACGTGGCTCTAAATTTACCATCTGTCGTTGAACTCTTCATGCACAGAAGTTTGTAGTTATTAATATTAGTATTATTATTATTTTTGGGGTGTTGTTCTTTGTGAACCTAGTTGAGCTTTAAAGCCTATAATTTGCTTGAGAACAGATAATTAGGAGATTTTAGTTGTTGAAAGTTGTTTTATTTTCTGTTTGGAAGCGGAGAAGATTTGGGCGTGAGAGAGAAAATGGAACTTTCAATGTCAGTGTTGTACTTTTTTAGCCTAGCTGAGCTTGAAGGGGTGTGATTTGCTTAAGATCGGGTAGGTATTTTGATTGGTACGGAAATTATGAGATTTTATCTTTAGTTGTTGATGGATGCAGTATTTTTTGTCCGGAAACTAGAGTTTTAAATGAGGAAATCAAAATAAAACTTTTTTTATTTAAACAAACATAGTTTAAGTTCTTTTTTTAACTCATTAACTAGTTCGTGAATAGGTTAGTTAACTACCTTATGAGCTTTTAAATGTAATATTTATGTTCTTGAACTGATTTACAAGTAAGCTTGTAAACTCAACTTGTTTAGGCTCAATAATGTAAACAAATTTCTAAGTTGAACTCGATTTTTAAATTTCTTTTCAAGCTTGAGGTTAAACCTATAATTTTCAAGTTTTGTGAAAACTTAACTAAGCAAAAGCTAATAATTTTTTTATTAGGGGAATGTTGAGACTTTACTAGTCTTTTCTTATGGAATTTTTTATTTGAAAGCTAAGAAAATGTGAGTAGGGGAGAGAGTATGAAACTTTCTTTGTAGGTATTGTTGCTTTTTAGCTTAATAATTTTCTTGAGATCAGTTTGTTGCTTTGGTTGTATAGGGAAATATTGAGATTTATTGATGATAATTGTATCATTTCAATATGTTTTCTTTTTGTCTAATTTAAGATTTTCATTATGAATTATAATTTACAAAGTACTTTTAGTGAAACTGTATTAATTAATTAGGTGGGTTTTAGATAGATTGCAATTTTAGTGGGTGGGTTTCAAGCTTGGCATGAAAAGCCCTAAGGGTTTTTCGGGGCAAGTTTTAAGACACTCTATAGAGTACGAAATAGGTGTGTGTTTTATAAAACTTATTCTAAACCCACCTCACTTGCATTCCAATTTATAAATCTCAATATGAATAAGCAACAAGTCAAACCACAATAGGAATAAATTGTAGGTATTAGCATATATTGCATATAGTAAGCATAAAATTGTACTTTTGCATATCTTCAGGTTACAAACCTTAATTACTTATATATATATATACTTTTCTTATATGATTAATGAAAATTAAGCTCATAATTTCTCATATAATAAACATGTATATGGTATCAAACCCAAAAACTAGAAAACAAATAAAACATATAAATTGTAAAGGAGAACACATCAATGACCACCTCCACCACCTTGTTAGGGCTTGGTGAAGCAATAATCACCACTAAGAGCACCATCATCAACAACCTAGTTGTGTAATCAACCTTACCATATCATCTAAAGACCTACCCCACTATTGTATTCATAACAACCTAGAAGTTCCAATCTTACCTTCTTCAACTAAGTACAACAACTCCTTTTGTCCCACCTCATTGACCTTGCCAAAAACCCTCAAACAATCACCCCCCATCTCTCCTTCCAAATCAAGCAAACCCTAGCCACACACTTACTAACCAATCCAAACTTTAGTTACCTATTATTTACATCATCATCACCATAAACCTTAGCCATGCGGTAGACACATCACTAAACCTATTGGTCACTCTACCTCAATGCGAATCCTCTTACACAACCTAATAGCTCCACCTTCACCCGATTGCTACTTAATAAATGACCTTATTTCATGATCACACTCATACTTATGACTAAACAACTCTTTTTTCTAGTGATCACAACTACTGCCTACTCGAGTATAGCCTTTCTACCAACCCCATTCCTTCTCCTTCAACTACTTAACTCCACTTCTTCAAAACACCACTCTCGGTCTTATTTGTCGAGTCTAATTTTTTATTTCCATTCCTAATTCGATGTATACTAGACCCTATGCTCATCTAATGTAGATCCTCGACTTGAGTTAGGAATTTCATTTTGTTTTGGAGTCGCCACCCAACTATTGTTGGGAAAGATTGAATTAGGACTAATTGAGCAGATTAGTCCTAATTTGGAACACTAGTCGTCATGATTTCCTCTTCTCGTTTTTTTTTTTTTTTTGTGAAAAGAGGAAAGGGGAAAACCAGAGTTTTTGAGTTTGGAAACTAATCTATTAAAACCCTAAGGTTACTACCATAATCTCCTAAAATCTACTCTATCCAGAATGTCTTTTATTTATTTTTTATTATCTTTTTATTTTGTTTTTTAATAACCTATTCTGAGAAAATGATTTTTATTCCTTTTTAGGGTTGCCCCGAATGAGTACCTACGTACCTGCTATTCAAGATCAAACATGCCATAGTTCGCTTTTCCTGAAAAACTTTAGTGTGTTTGTGAATTTTAATTATGAAATTTCTTTTGATTTATATTTTTACCATTTTAGGATTTTCCTGAAAAATCTAAGCCTAAGCTTGATTATTTGATTTTTTTTTAAAAATAATAATTATAAGGAAAAAAACAATTTTGGATTTATTTAAGAAAATGATTTTTCTAAGTGATAAAAAATCCAATTTTCTATTTTTCAACTCATTTCTACTATTATAATTTTTATTGATTCTTTATTAATTTTTTATAATTTTTATTAACTTTTATTAATTTTCATAATTTTTATTAATTTTTATTAAATATTTATGAAAAATTTTCTCCTAGATTTTTTATCTATCCTATTCTAAAATCTAAATTTTTATTATTATTTTTTCTAATATTTTTTTTCTTTTCTTTATATATTTTTATATTATTTATTATTATAATTATAATTATTATTTTATTATTCATCCCAAATTAAATCCTAAAAAAAAAATTAATCTAAATTCCAACATTTTTTCTATTTTTTTAATTATAAATAACAAATAAGTAAATAAATAAATTCGAAATAAATAAAATAAATAAATAAATAAAAATCGAAAAATCTGACTTACTTGGGTCCGAGTCAATGCGCTGGTCGGGTCGGATCGGGTCGATTGGGCACAGCGGCTGGGGACGCTCGTTGATGGCGTTTCGACGGGTTTTTGCGGCGTTTAAAGGCAACTTTCAAGCTTTTAAGGGATGGGGAACTCAACTGTGGCGGTGGTTTTCTTCAAGATCGCCTCCAGGTGGCGATTTCAAGCTCGATCAGTGGTCGCGGGTTGGAGAATTCCGGCGAGGCTTCGATTCTCTCTTTTTCTCACTTATTATTCATGCCTCTGCCTCTCCCCTTCATCCTCTATTTATAGGTGCAAGAAATCGAGTTGGATAAGCTCGAATTTCCACCGATTGAAGCAAATCGGATTTGCGGTTAAAACCCATCTCCGATTCGTGCAAATCCATTGATTTGTTGTGATTTGATTCTTATTGGATGATGTTTATCCTATTTCAGTTGAAGATTTGTGCAAAAAATTGAATCAAAAAGGCCGAAATTCGATTTTTTCTCCTCCCCGGCAATCTCAGAAGAATGTTGAAGATGATCACGCACCCGACACGTGCGTCCGCTCCACCCAATCAACTGCTACCACGTGTCCTAGACGATGAAGAAAAATTGCAAAACACGGAATCTACCTCCCCCGCATTTCGAACCTGTGACCAAGCGCACCTTAGGCCATAGTCCGGACCAGTTGGACTAGCCCACTTACTCGATTTTTTTTTTTATTTTCGCAATTTGCATATATGCAATGCGATTTTTTTATTTTTTGAAATTTCAAAAATTTGTAAAAATTATTTAATCCCTTTTATTGCCATTTTTGCAATTATTTTCCAAAATTGATATATTTTCCTTTTTTTTTGAATATTTTTCCTATTTTTGCCAAATTATAGAAAAAATTTGAAAAAATTGGAAACAATGGTAATTGATTATGGTTGATTATTATTGATCATTAGGAGCAAAAATGAGGTGTTTACACTATCTCATTTGAAATTTATCCTACCTAACTCATAAGTGCTTGTCTCTATATTCCCCATGTCTAGTTTGCGTATGCTATCCCCTACTAGTGTTTGTTGTCACTATCAAGATCTTAGCTAATAGTTATCAATTGTGAATGTCACTCATGATTTTCTTTTATGTATTGATGAGTTTACATCTATATGCCAAAGGTACCACTATTGCTTCACCTAGTGAAATTTTCTTTACTTATATCAAATTTCCCATTTCTAAGCTAGATTATTCACATTGGCTCCAGATCACTTATATAGTTTGCGCTTCACTTATCGCTATTATCTTTAATTAAATATGTTCATAAAATTCTTGCTAGCTATGACATCTAGTTGTCACTCTACTAACATTTCCTTAACAACTCCATGGCTTGAGAATGGAACTCAAGTAGTGGCTCTTTGCTTTTGATTGAAGCATTCTTTCATTCTCAACTACCTTCATGAGCTTTAGTCCATAACCAACCAACTTGCTTTCATTAGTAAACTAGTTGGTACATTTGATCTCATTACTTACACTTTTAATGGTCTTGCCATTACAATTACCCACTTTCTAGTTCCCCTCACATGTGAGTAGTCCAAACTTAACTCATTAGTTAGGAATAATGGGTCAATCACCATGATGAGGACAATGCTCTTGCCTATAGTGCCTTAAACACATATCCCACAAGCTTGTTGTAAGTGAAATTACTTCAATTGTAGAAACTTCCCCTACAACTATAGTACCTTATAATTTATAGATATCATTGGATAGCTTTTACCCCATCATATTATCATCACACCTCTTCTCACTTTCACTAATCATCAAATTTATAACATATATTGTTACAATTCAAGGGATGTAATGAAATCAAGTTCTCGTTTGAGATTAAGCCATTCTAATATAACATATATCGAACAACATAATAATACACACCATTTCCATTATTGCCTCTCCTAACTGCTATACATGAAGCTTCATTATTTGTAAGTGTTGAGTCATTTCCTTCATCATGTGTAAGAAAAATCTTGAATCTATAATCAATGAATTTGTAATGTGATCGAAATCAAATAAGAAGCATGTCCTCATCATTGCCATTAGGGTTTTACTCCTTCGTTACATTTACAAGCCTCGAGCTCTTTTTTCTCATCTCTTGAGGGTATTCACACTTACAACCCCCCCTCCCCCCGATCGCTTACCTTGATTTATGGTTGTTCAGTCCCCTAAGTCACCATAATAGGAACTTTTGACTTCTGATACTACAAGATTTCTTTTCCTCGCGCCAATTGTGACAATTCACTTACGTATTAGTACTTGGCAAAAGGTGTTAATTTTTTGACTTCATCATAGCACTTCACATCAAAACTATTCAAATCATTAATCAACAAATTGAGCATGCTAAAATGTTGGCTTAAATCCTCCCCATGCTCCACCTTCAATTCATATAACTTTTGAAAGAGAGTTTGTTTGTTAACGACTTCGATACATAACTGGTTTCAAAGCTTCAGCCAAGCTAACAAAGGTGATTGCCTATCGGTCAACTGATACATCATGTTGTTAGCAAGACAGAGCCTCATGGTGGACACACTGTTTGCTTCCAATGCCATTACATTGCCAATCCTCATTGCCTTGCTATTGGTTTGTGATAACACCTTTGCCATACCCTATTGCATTAATAGATCTATCACGTTAATCTACCATAATCTAAACCTCTAATTTTTATTGAACTTCATCACATCAAATCTTTTAAAAGAAAAAAAAATTATTGAACTAAAAATGCTTGATGATTATACCTATAGTTAATAGGCTATTTTAAATGTAGGTCATTATATACCCAGCTTGACTTATCAGGTGCTAAAGAACTACCAATGACTTAGGCCTTTAAGCCTAGGTTAGATCAGCTAAGCTTAGGTCAATAGGCTCAACCCATAATTTAAATAAAGACAAGTAGGAAGAATTTAATAAATAAGGTAAATCAATGGCTTTATAGCTTCCTCGATTCTTCTCTACAAATTTTGGAGTCAAAAGAAGATCATGAGTATTAACTACCTTCCTTATTCGATTCATCCATCCTCTCTATAAATACTAGATTAGGCCTCTAAGTCAAGGATCCACATTCTACTATCCTAAACACCTTTTGTTACTCTAATCCTTTTCTTAAATATATATTAAGCATCGAAGTGACCATATTAGAATCAACTCTGAAAACCCCCTAATTCATCTCTCTTGTCTTGTACAAGTCACACACACCACCACAAAAATGTAATAACAACACCTATCATCGTGCCAAAAATTAATTGCAAGATGCAACAATAATGAAGTGAAGAGAAGAGGGGAAAAGAAAGAAACACATATTATGTTAATTTGAAACCCTAGATGAACTTAGGTGAAAAACTATAGAAAGTGAGGCAGCAAAAGTTCACCATATCAAATGAGGTTGAAATTGGATAGTTTTCATTGTAAAATCCTAGTACTACCATTTATAAATGCTAATGTGAGTGAGGTATGAGCCAAACCATTATTTGAACAAATTGCAAACAAGGAAACAATTGAAAAATGATGTAATTTTCATTCTC
Organism: Laguncularia racemosa; assembly: GCA_037954665.1. Lineage (NCBI taxonomy): Eukaryota > Viridiplantae > Streptophyta > Magnoliopsida > Myrtales > Combretaceae > Laguncularia > Laguncularia racemosa. The sequence continues at coordinate 1,309,578 of JBBMOL010000087.1, forward strand.
ATAATTTAACATAATACCTTATTCACAACAAAAGTACTTATATGTAGAAAAGAAAGAGATGTTCTACCTTGGATAATACAATATGGAATTGAAGTCTATCCTAGGGATCGAGCTTCATAACCTATTGACATGAATGCTAGTTGTTTAATAGATGGATCAGATGTGGATCACCTTCTTTTGTAATAATGACCAAAAAAAAAAAATCCATCCTAAGAAATATGAATTAAATAAAGTCCTATTGCAAGAAATGAAAAGGTACACATAATACTAATGGTGAATCTTGAAACTTGAGAAATCCATGAAACATGGATAAGGGAAAATATTTTCAACACTCCCCTCAAGTTGGAGAATAAAATATCAATTATTTTTAGGTTGAGCATCATGATAATGTGGGCTCAATAGTAGTAGTGGAATGCTAAGAGTGACATTTAAGGCCACTTGGAACAAAGGACAGCAAAAGTCAATTAGAAAGAAAGGGTAATTAAGGCCCATAAGGAAGAAAGGGTGATCAACGTCCATAGAAAAATATGGCTATTAAGGCCACTTAGAAATAATTAAGGCTCAAGGGCAATCAAGACCCATTAGGAAGGACAATTAAGGCCATAAAAAATATGGTAAAGTAACCTCTCTTTTTTTTAATTTAATGTTATGACTTTAGAAAAAGAAGAATCAAAATTGGTAAATCACTGTTCATAGCATTAAGCTATAATAGTGTTGGCAAAGTATTTCTTGATGAAGATGCATGGAAAATAATGGTCATGAAGGCCATCAAGACAAAGTGAGGGTAGAAATAAGGTCCAATAAAAGTTACTTTGGTACCGTGTTAAAATATGTAATGTGGTTTCCATTCATAGGTTCACTTAATATCTCATTAATAGCATTAACACTTGTATATAGACAAAAGAAAGAGAAGTTCTATCCTAAGTAATACAATGTGAAATTGAACTCCATCCCAAGAAATATAAAAAGTAAATAAAGTCATACTCTAGGAAACATAAAAACATATATATATAATAATGATGATATTAGTTGAATCTTGCAAAATGAGAATCCACTGAACTTAGACTACGGCATATATATATATATATATATATATATATTATAGAAACTAAACATACAGCCTTGATGTTCTTTCATCAACGTGCTTGCTTCTAATAGACTACAGCATGATTCAAGTTCAGACCAACCCAGAAACCCCAAAGAACTAGCCGATACACCGTTTTCCCCATAAAATGTTTTTAGTCGGTGCTTCTGCTCTTGGCTTTTGCTTGCTCGAAAGAGCTCCTCCAAATTTGCAGAGCAACATCGTATGAGCCTGGACTTTGTGATGTTGGGCCTCAAGATGTGCTGCTAGTGCTAGCACTTTAGTAGAAATACAAGCCGATCCAAGCTTGTAATAAATTGAGAGAAGGGTAGCACCATAGCACTACTCTTATACTGTGTTTGGGATGAGGAAAAGTGGAGGAAGGAATGTGAAGGGAGAGGAAAATGAGGGGAAATCTTGTAACTCTACTGTTTGGGCAAAAGGAAAAATGGAAGGGAAGGGAAATTGGAGAGAAATATTTATCTGGGCTCACATAAGTTATTGTTTTTATAGGTATTTTGATAATTGTACAGCATATTCTATTTTGTTTTTATACAATGATTAACATTCTTTCCATAATTCTTTCCTCTATAATCTAAACATAGTGAAAAGAATCTATTTTGTTTTTATACCATTAACATTCTTTCCTCTATAATCTAATCTAAACATAGTGAAAAGAATCTATTTTGTTTTTTTACAAAGATTAACATTCTTTCATTATTCTTTCCTCTATAATCTAAACATAGCGAAAAGAATAAATTCTTCCTATAATTCTTTTCATATTTCTTCTTTCCCAATGCTAAATAAAGTATTAAACTCATAGGAATAAGAATTTTAATCTAGTTTTTTTTTTTTATGATTGTAAATTTAGTTTATCTCATTAAAAAATCAGTATTCTCACCAAATAAGATTAAGAATTTAAGCCTAGTTAATTTACTTCAAAAGAGAAAATATACATACATACATATACGTATATAAAATATTAGCAAATGCCCCAGAAAATTATTAAGAACCGAAGGAAAAAATCATTTACCCCGAACAATTGCTAAGAATTACACATTTTCACGTGCTTACTTAATAATCTGTTGGCTGCACGTTTCACGATAAAGACAATTTCCTTTCGTAAGATTTTGGATTTTAGTTTTGCTTAAGAGTCACTGGCTTTGGGTGCTTGTAAGATTGGAGAATTTCGTGCATTATGTGACCCCAGCCTGACATGTCCTCGCCAAGATTTCGGATATTGGTTTTGACTCAGCAGCTTTTGACGCTTGTGTGATTTAGAGATAATTGAGCATCATGTGACATGACCCTAATATATGCCCTGTCCTCGCACAAAATGAAGCTTCCATGTCGGGCCTAAGAAAGAACATTCTTCCACATCAATGGTGATTGTATAAACTGTTCATGGGTACGTGAGTCTTTCTTCATAAAGAAACTGTTTCACACTCCACAATCATCAGATCTGAGTTCGTTCTTGTTTATGATTCCCGCCAGCTCATTTTGCTGGAAAAGTTACTACATTTTTCTATTACAAAGACAAATCTGTTAATATAATATATCAAATGTAAACTCATTGCACCATGCCTAAAACCGATGGGCCTATGAAACTCCCACTAGCTCCTACTCCTCCAGTAAGGAATAAGATATATTAGCCGAAACATTCGTACTTATCGAACAACCAGTAACTGCAACTTCATACGTAGCTTAACTCCCACCTTAACTTATTCCAACTCTGTCCATGCAAATGCAATGGGGCTCCTGACATGGTTTTGGGCATTGCTCCATACGATGGAGCCGAATTCAGACCTTGTTGGCGGACTTGTACCCTTTTTGGACACAAATGTTACCGTGTACCTCTTCCTTTCTCCAACCTTTGTGAAGACAAGTTTGCTAGGCTTCACTGTCACTGCAACGGTCGATGGACCAGTAACTGCACCTTCATACATAGAATTCGCTGCTCCGACATTGGTCAGTGTGCGGGTGTACCTCACCACCCTCTTGCCTGCAAACATGACCGAGAACGACGGGTAGTTGAGTTGACCTGGATCAGAAAATTTACGAGAACAGGTGACATTCGGGTGCTTGACAATGGCTCTGATATGTTGGATGGTGTAATCGAGCGAGCAAAGAAAGGTTATGTAGTCCTTTGTCGAGATGTCATATACAAGTCCGGGGGACAGGGCCTTTTGTGGATCGACATGGCCTGCACCGTGTGCCCACGGAGTGGAAAGCTCACCATCAGCAGCATCCCTAAGAGGGGATTTGGTGTTGTCTTGTGCGTATGCTGTTGTCATGAGAGCGGACTTGATGGCACTTGGGCTCCAATTTGGATGTGCCGCTTTAAGCAGAGCAGCAACTCCACTAATATGTGGACATGACATGGATGTACCTACAAACAAGACACATATTCCATGCTTCTCAGTGATTTCAAACTTCATTCCAACGGATTTATACTTTACCTAACTTCAGAAAACAATTTGGACTGAAGCCGTTACTATTTCTTATTTTAATCTCTAGAGAACATAAACTACTAAAGCCCCTCAATTGAAAGAAATCGGAACTCTTCAAAACGAAATGAGTTTTGCACGTCAATTTTAACTTTAGCTTGATTAAAATAAAACTATAGCACACCCGAAAAAAGTAATCTGCCGCTATTCATGCACACGCATGTTTTATGCTGTTGGGGGAATTGTTCAAATATACAAATGTTTTCCACTAAACTTGAGTAAACTTTGTTGGTTCACATTTACATGTGAAGGATGTGGTCCCTCGAGCACCAAAATTCTGATCCATTGAAATAAAAGTGCAGCACTTTTTCTCCTCTTTTATAAAAATATAATGGCAGGTATGCCATAGCACGCATCAACTATTCTAATATGACTGTTGAGAGGTCTGCTTTTTCCACAAAGCAGGATATATAATCGTTTCCCTTTATGCCTTCCAGCTTTACGGTTCATATGGGAAAGAAATCATGTTCTGGCCTTCTTTAATCCATGCTAACACTAAAATTGGTAAAAGAAAAGCTAAAGCAGGAATCTCCAGCTGTCGCTATGTTCTGTTTACCATCAACAGAAACATTAAATAGATAGCTTTCTCAAGGAACAGATTATGTCACCTTTCCTCTTTCTCTCCCTCTCTCTCTCTATGTTTTTTCTTTCCCCCGTGATTTCCGGGATTTAATGAACTCAAGGGATGACAGATCAAGGGTAACATGTTGAAGGGCTTCAAAATAATTGATTAATATACTGATATGTTGTTTTAATAATAAACCTTTCAGGGCATTTTTCATATTGAATTGCTGCTGCCAGGCCCTAATTTCACCCACATTAGCAGGTTCCACAATTACATGATTCGAATAAATATCTTTCATCTGCTTCTAGTCTAATCTTTATGAAAATTGAATTTAAATGATCATGAATGAATAGAATGTTTCATGAAACATTGATGAACATAAATAATTTCAAAAACTAGCAGTTAGGAGAATACCTGAGATAATGTTGAAATTTGTCCTCCTCGAATCCTTCTCAAGTGCAGTTGGACCTGCGGCTTCAGACCACGCTGCCAAGATGTTCACTCCTGGTCCGATCACATCTGGCTTCAAGATCTGCGGTGTCACCAAATTCGGCCCCCTGGAGCTAAATGCTGCCACGATGGGTGATGGCCTCACATTCACCACCGTCCCACGAAAGCTCAGCACGGCGGTTGGATTCTTCTCCTTCTTTATATACTCCCTTATCACATCACCCATCTTCTTCCCCACGGCGACTGCGGGCAACAAGTGGCTATCGGCCACCAATTCCTCACCATTAGCAGCCGTGTTAGCCAATATCATCCCGACCCCACCTGCATCTCGAACTACGACACCCTTCTCAACGCGTGCATTGATTCCTCTATCACAGAACACCACCTTCCCGCGAACGAAACTGGGATCAAGCGAACCAGGCAGGCACAAATTACTCGAACTATTCGATCCTTTGGTATAAACTAAACTGACCGGCTTAGTCCCCATTCCGGTACCGCTATACAAGGACACGCCCGCATATCGTTTTTTGTTTCCTAACAAGGCATAGGCTGGGAAGTCCCGATCCAGAGTACCAGCTCCAACAGTCATGATCCATGGAGCCACATTGCCCAACGAAGCCGGAGTTGGACCGCTGTTACCAGCCGAGCATGAGACAAAAATGCCTCTTTCCATTGCAGTGAAAGCCCCGAGTGCAATGGTGTCCCGATAATACGGAGCTGACCCACCTCCCAGAGATAGGGAGAGGACGTCTACGCCGTCCATTATAGCCTGATCGATGCCAGCAAGGATGTCCGAGCCCATGCACCCCGAGGTCCAGCAAACCTTGTAGGTTGCTACGCGGGCGTGTGTAGCCATCCCGCGGGCAATTCCACTCGCATAACCAAGGAGGCTCGCATTGGCTACAGGGGATCCTGCGGCGGTGCTCGCGGTATGTGAGCCGTGCCCATCCCTGTCCCGCGGGGATTCCACTTCCTTCGGACTCTTCAGAAAACTGCCTCCTTCAGTTACCAAATACCAGAAGACAAAAAAAAAATCAACATGACCGCCACAGATGAAATTAAAAGCATCCACAATAATTATTACCAAATAAATAAATAAAATGCAAAAATTTAAATAACCACGAAATTAACATAACAATAATAAAAATTTAAATATTTATTTATTTTGCCAGAACAATGATTAAAATTTAAATGATTAATTTAATCTACTAACTTTACTACCTGTTGCCATGCGATACCCCCTGGAAAAAAACCGTGCACCGACAAGTTTTTTATTACACAAACCCGGGTTGAAATCCGGACCCGATTCACACTTCCCCTTCCACCGTGCCGGTATCTCCGGCATACCCGAATCATCGAAACTCTCTGACTCAGGCCAGACCCCAGTATCCAACACCCCAACTACCACATCCCCCATTCCGGTTTTCGAACCCGGGTCATTGTTCAGATCCCACAGCCCAAGATCCGACCCCAGGCCTAGAAATTGAGCGGACCTAGTAGTATGGAGAGTATAAACACTATCCTCGTAGACCCCAAGGACTCCATCAGCATTTCGGAGCGCCTCGGCTTGCTCGGAGTCGAGGGTGGCGGCGAAACCGTGGTAGGCGGTGGAGTAGGCGTACAGGAGGGAGGGAGAGGAAGTGGAGGAAAGGGAGGAGGAGATAGATTGGAGGTTGGAAGAGTACCAGTCCTTATGGGTGTTGTAAGTTGGGGGCTTGAAATTGTGGTCCATGTGTACAATGTAGGTTACTGTTTTGGAGTGGACTGTGATGGAGAGAGACTGGAGGATGAGCATTGTGAGTAGAGATGTTATGGAGTAAGAGAGAGAAAGACCTGACGCCATTGTTGTGAAGAAGAGGAAGAAGAGTGACAATGGAGAAGGCCACACTGGGTGGAGTGTCTTATTATAGAAGAGAGAAGAAGATGGCAGTTGTTTGCCTGGTCTCTCTCTGAGAGGGGCTTTGTTTATGCTACATTTACGATCTTGCCACCGACAGCGTGAGTTCCTTACATTTTGAACTCTAATTAGATTCTGGCAAAAAGAAAAAGGAAAAAAAAAAAAAAGAAAGAAAGAAAAAAGAAAACTCTAATTGGATTTTTTTTTTAAAAAAAGTCTAATTGGAAGGAGAAATAATGTGATGTAATAATATTATACTTGATATGCTGAAATGAATAAAAAATGTAATCATAGTTTTAGGTTATATTTCTTTTATTATGTTTAAAAATATTAAAATTCTCAATTTCAACTTTGAGCAAGTGGTTTTGCTTTTTAGGAAAATGAATCATATTCATTTTTTCTTATTAATTATAATTATTTAAATAACCATTTTAATCTTATTAATATATATTTATTAAATTTATGAATTAAGGAATAACACTGCATACCATTCCATTCCACTCAATCAAGAATGGAGTTAATATTCCATTGCTTATTCCATTTCATTTTGTTTCTACAAATTAAGGAATAAAACCGCATGTCATTCTATTCTATTCAATTAAGAATGGAGTTAGCATTCCATTTCATTTTATTTAATTATGAATCATTTTTATATACTAAGCATGATATAAGTATTAACGAGAAATGAAATAGAACTATAATAGATTATCATTTATTGATTTTAATTTTAGTGGGCTATTTTGACAAAAAAAAAACTTCATATTCAATTGCTATTTATAGTTTTAAATAATAAATAATTATTTAATATTTTTCATAAAAAACTACCTTATGAAAATGTTATTATTGGTCTAAAATTCAATTAAGTGCTATTGTAATTTTTTTATAAAAAATAAAATTATAATGAAATTATTACTATAATGGAATAGGTAGATAGTAAGTTGATAATCTCGGCCAAAAAAAAAAAAAAAAACTAGTTGCCATTGTCCTTTTTTAGCTCCAAAATTTGCTCTTTCACAACTTTGGTCGAAACACTGCAATTCTGTTCTTTTTCGCATTTAATTCCATGTGACACTATTAGTGAATCCAACCAAAACGTTTATGTCATATTTGTCGAAAATAACCTTAATAAATATATATTAATATATTTAAAAAGTTTATTTGAGTAAATATTATTGATAAATAATAAGAATAGATTGACATCACGATTTTAAAGTTGAAACCATTAATCTTATAAGATCGCAATTTCAATTTTTTAAAATACTTTTAAATATAAGAAAAAGATTAAATTTAAAATTGGGATTTCATTAAACGTGCCATTATAATCATTTTAAGCAAGTAGAATCATTTTTACAAATTATATAGTTTTTCTTATTTTCAAGTTAAAGAATTTTCTACATTGCTATTGAACTTTCTTTTTATATAAAGTTATTTTTTTTTAATTTAAGCAATAGCTATTAATTAAGTAATTATCATAAATTATTAGAGGTTTATCCTCTTTATATATAAAAGGCTAAATCGCACGCAAAAGTGCCAGCGCGGTGGAAACACCAATCTTTTCTGTTTCAGTTCATAATTCCACTTTAATTTTTTTTATTTAAAAAATTAATTATCGAAAAAATACAAATGTCAAAAACGAGTGAACGAAGAAAGTAAGATATATTTATATATTGAAGAGTAAAGCAACAAGATAACTAAGAATGATTAGATACCGAAGAGTCTTAGAAAATATATGAATTTATACAGATGAGAAAATTGCATAATATATAGGTTAAGTTCAAAATTAACTTAGATTGATTACCAGGATTATCTAATTAGTAAAGCTAATTTGGGATTGGCTTGGAGTGGGGTACATTAAATTTGTTTTATACAATTTTTTTTTAAATTTTTTTGCCCAATTATATCATATAATATGCAATAAGGAGAAGCTATCTTAATTCATTTGATTGAGAGATCGATGCTCGTATTACTAAATTACAAAGATCTTAATAATTATTTTATACAATTTTAGCCCTTTTTTTTCAAACATTTCAATGAGTTTTCTTAAGATGTTTGTGTTTCATTCCATCATCATTGCTTCAAGTGACCTTCCTGTTGTGCTATTTTTTCGAGTTGAGTAAAGACTAAATTAGGAGAATTCATTTGCTTTGTAAGGTTCTTGTGTCTTCAGTGAGGAAAGATCATTGGCCATTTCAATGGCATTTCATTTGACTCCTCAATCCTTTGCTAAAACCCTTAAATTTTTTAAAACAATCTCAACATTAGTGAAGCATTTACCATGGCATTGCAACGGGTTTATGATTTGAACAAATCTACAATGCAATTAATCAATTATTTCATCTTACTCCCTTTTGAGATTTATAAATTTTCCACAAAATATGTTAATTTTAGTTCTTTTAACTCGATTATTTCCTGTCCAAGTCATCCTATGTTTCTTTTACCACTAACATAGGTACATGTCCTCTTGAAATCATTTTCATAGAAACCACAATACAAGATGTTCATGATTTGATCATTTTTAGTGTATTTTCCTTTTTCTTTTTTAACTATATGGATGGGTCCTTTTTTCAATGATATTCTAATATTTGTTGGGTGCTTTTATGAACGCTTTCATTCTACATTTTCAAAAACTATAGTTACTGACATTGAATAATATTGACTTATTAATTGCTTGACCCTCTATGAATCTTAGACCATTTAAATCCATTGTCTATTTACTCTAGATTTGTTTAAGCAATTTAAATTAGAGTTCTAGCTCTAATACCGATCGAAGGACTTCAATGGGCTTTGTTAATCAACAAACTTAATGAAAGCAATATAAACAAATAATAATAAAACAAATTACAACAAAAAAAGAAAGAAAGAAAGAAAGAAAGAAACAAAAGAATATAGAGAAGCGAAAGAAAATCAAAATGAATATGACATAAAGTTCAATCTACCTCTTAATCTCCATGGCCACTAAATTGCCTTCACACTGGACTTTAAATATACATAATTAAACTTAGCCCTTAATAACCGGATTTACAAATTATAATCACTCAAAGTATAGTGCTTATGAAATTATCTTAAATAAACTCACAAGCACTATATTATCTTTCTACAATTATAGCAATTTTACATATGAAAGAGTAATTGAAATAAGTATGAATTGTGCAATGATTTTGGCTTTCTAAGACTCACTCAAATTACTGCCTCAGTGATGTGTTTATAAGCTCTCTTAATATCTTAGCCATTGCTCGTTCCACTCTTAGTTTTGCAAACTGCAGACTTATAATGGCTAATTTTCATGAAAACATTCAAACTAGTTTCGAAGTTTCTAGGTCACTTATTATCTTGTAATTCTATTTGCTCACGGCAAGGCTTGGTTTAGATCACTTGATAAGTGATTTTGATCACTTGTTAAGGTGATGCTGATCATTTATCACTATATAAATTATCCAAGCAAAAATATTTTCCAAATTAATGCATCACATGAGTTTAATTAAATTATTTTACATCATTAGATATATAATTGAACTCCATAGTTTGATAAGGAATATGTGAGGCTCAATACTATACTCTCCAAATCTTATTGTTCAACGCTAATTACTTAAAAAAATGTCCCTTAACAAGGGAGCAAAAATCTCAATATTATACCATAATACAATAAACAAATTCCAAACTAATCACACATACAACTTATTTCAACTAAATGCAACAAGTAGTCCATTTATATTAAGAAAAAGTATGAATTTAATCCTTAATATTTGTCACCTGTTTATTTTAATCATAAATGTTTGACTTTTTTTTTCAATCTTCAACATTTACAAATATTTACAAACAAGTTTGCTTGTTAATTTTTTCATTGGGAATTATACGCTGCACCATTTCATTAATTCACGTATTTTTATAAGAAAAGTACAAATTTAATCGTTAATGTTTGTAAATATTTACAAATAAATCCTTTTAACAACTATGCTAACTTTTGTTAGGAATTGACACATGACATAACTCAATTGATTTATGTAATTATATAAAATAAACAACACAATGAAATTATAGAAATAAAATAAAATTAATTTAAAATTTTAGATAAATGTTAAAAATTTTGATTTATTTAATTATATATATATTAGTATTTGATAAATTAATAAAAAATAAAAATTCAAAAGATAAATATGTATACAAAAAAATTAAAAAAAAAAGTTTTGGCCACCCCAATTTTCTTCTTTTTTAATTTTTTATTAATTTACTTAAATACCAATATATATATATGTATATATCCTTTTTATTTCCAAATTTTTCTAAATTTTTTATTTTTTAAATTAATTTTATTTAATATTTGTTATTTTATTATATTATTTATTTTATATAATTACATGAACAAATTGAATTGCATCATGTGTCAATTCGTAATGAAAAAGTTAATATCATCATTAAAAGGATTTATTTGTAAATGTTTGCAAATGCTAATGACTCAAATGCCAAAAAAACATATATTTAAGACTAAAATATAAAATGTAACAAACATTAAAGGCTAAATTTTCACTTTTCATTTTATATTATAATTTAGGTGTAACAAGTAATACCATCTTATCGTCCCAAGATTTAGAGTAACTCAAACCCTAATCAACAAACCTTAAATGAAACAACATGCAACGGCCTATCAATCCCATCATTTGAGTCCTTTCCATCAATACCGTCAATTGTCTCATATTGAGTTTATTGCTTATTCCATGCCAACAAGAGATCTATCCATTGTAATGTTCATATTAGTGTTCCACACCACCAACACATCCTAACTACAACTTTACCCCTACTCAATTAATGTATATCAACCATAGTTTCCTCACATCAACAATCTAACAAGTCACACTATCAGTGTCAAAGCAAATAAAAGTCTATTATCTAAGTCAGATAAAAGAATCATCAACACTCTTTTCATTTATGATAAATTTATATTAGAGCTCTTGTGATGGTGCCCTTAAAAATTTTTTAGTGAAAATATCCAAGCAAGATTGTTAGTAGTTTATGATATTGCACATTCACCAAAATTAAAGTTATAGGAATCATAGTTTAACTGATTTGATCATAAGGGCTAGAGTCAAAGGACTACAAAATTTGGTTCAAAGTATGTTGATGAACTAACCAAAAGATGAAGAACAAACTTATCTAAGCACATTTAAGTTGCATATAAATGCATTTGGAGAATATGCATTATTAACTTGCAACATGTAGGTTAAAATAGAAGAGAAAATTGAGAAATTACAAAAAATTAAGGTCTAAATGATTAGGCTTAGCAATCTAAACCATGAGTCAATCATTTGACCATAGAAGACTTCCTTCCCCATCTAAATAGCATCTTGAGGTTGTTCAATCAGCCTCATAAATTTGAGCCCATTATTCAAATGGCACCTTATTGCCTCAAAATGGTTAGGAATCTTTTCTAACCACAAAATGCCTTATGCCACCACCTAAATGGTAGTCTATAGGCATTTAGATAACATGTTAGACTCCAATAAATATTAGTTTTGTATTTTTTTTTCAATTTTATGCCTTATTTTTATTTTAATGACTGTTTTGTGCTTAATTACAAATTAGTAAAGATTTACTATGCACTCAAACCCATTACTAAGCAATAAAAATCCATTGATTGAGTACTTTATCAAATCCTTATTCTTGTTAATCTAACTATTATGGCAAACAATATATTTACATATTCATACATAATGTTGGTTTGAGTGAGCATAGGTTATTCTATATATATATATATGGAGAGTTCATCATATCCTTTTAATAATAGAATACCCATAAAAATCATAATTAACCAAGTGTTCTTGATTGTGTCTTGGAATTGTTGGATCGGAACACAATGTTTCCACCAAGTTCTTAACAACTACCATTTTTATTGTTCTATTGAGACTTTTTACGGTTTCACCCATATTTTAACGAGATTGATTCAACATTTAATCTCACTATTAAGTTAAGTAGATTAAATCTCCATCATTGATCACCGTTAATTTTTTACTATTAATATATAAATTAATTATAAAATTAAAGGTTAAACCAATCACATAAAAAATACAGGCATAATCATAAAAAAATCCTTATTTAAAATTTCCCACTAGAAATACATTGTACTGATCAATTCCAATAAACTAAATATGATTTGCTTTCCAAGAGTAATAACATTTGTGGAAACTAATCCAAAAAGGGCAAAAGAAATTATAAAAAGGTAGTTGTAAAGCACTATTATAAATAGAATTTATTATTCATCATTTGTTAAAAGAAATTATTCAAAAAATTATAAAACCTAAATAGAATTCATAGCTATATCGTTTTTATTATTGTACCTTTTATTATTCAATACATTATTATTTTTATTATTCTACCTTTTATTAAACATGAAAAGAGTTTAGTGGGAAAAGAAAAACTCAAAACACTTGTTAAAAGAAATTATTAAAAAAAACCATTAAAATTGTAATAATTGATTTTAAAAATTCATTCACGTTTTATACTTTTACTTTTACATAAAAGTTTTATAACGCATGTATGGCATTATGGTATAGTCAATGTAAACTGTACTAGATTGTCCTTTTCATGCTCATATCAAGAACGAAAGATGAAGTCATGCGTGGGCATACATGCGTAGCATGCGTCATTATTATATTTGGAGCAGTTTTGAGTAGTGACTTTGATCATATTTTCACACGTTGAATTAAATTGTAGCAGAAGAGGGAATAAATAAAGGTCATTGTTTAATTGTTTATGTTGCATCAAGCAAAGAAAGCTATTTGTCTGTTTTTAATGTACACCTTTAGGTAAGCTCATGGTTACGTTTTTAGTTAATAATACTACTTTATTTGGGTTTTTTACCTTTTAACTATTTTGTTTGATTCATTTACTTTTTATTTAAGTCATTCAGTCTTTTAAGGATTTATTTAAGTCTTTTCTTTTCACCCATTGAGTTTTCTAGAGAAATCTTGATGTTTTAAACTAATAATCAAAGTAACGCTTGTATTAATAATATTCTATTTAAGTTCTTCACCAATTTAAACTATTTTATTTAATCCCTTCACTATTTACTTTTTTCTTATTTGAGTGATTTGCCTTTAAGCTTTTTACTCGAGTCCCAAAAAAAAAATCCCTCAGTATTCATTAAGGCTCCATATACTTTGAAATTTTTGGAAGGCTAGAATAGATAAAGGAATGGGTCAAGTCGGTGGGTCAACTCGGCCTGTAGGGGCCGGTTTACTCACCATAAAATATGTCGGCTTGTGAACTGGCTATTTAGCCAAATCACTAACCCCCTAACTCGGCTTGACATAAATCGACGGGTCAACAGGCCCTTGCAATTAAAAAAAAAAGAAAAGAAAAGAAAAACACCTGCACGTAGGCATCAACAAGCAAAAAAAATGAAAATAAAGAGGAGAAATGGAAGTAGACAAATGTTTGCAAAACATGAAAGAAAGAATGAAGGAAAAGGAGAAAAGGAAGAAGACAAATGTCTTGAAAGGAAGAAAGAAAGAATGAAAAAAGCAAAAGAAAGAAGAGAAAGAAAAGGTTTAGTAGAATTTGAAAAGAAGTGGAGTGAAGGAAGAAATTATTCACGTAATTTATTGTTTTGGAACACAAAGTAGGATTGCAGGCTGAAAAAAATAGGCTATTATTTTGAATGCAAGCATAAGGTAACGAATAATAGGATTGTAGACATAGAGAAAATTTTGTATTAATAACGGAATGTGACTTAAAAAATTAGAAAATATGTTAAATATAGATAGAATTTCACATATTGACTTTTGGAAAGCATAGTTATTTATAAAGATGTGTTGTGTTCTTTTGTTACGATGAATGTCCAAAGCATTCCACTACATCATGGAGATTGGGATGTATGCAATAGAATGTTAAATGTGCTTAGAGTTTTCTATGAGTGTACTCTAACATTTTCTCAAGTTTACCGGGCTAATAATCACTTTTTTCCTAATGAATGTTGTATACATACTGTCAATGCTACTTAAAGCTTGAAGTGACCAATTTCTTCAGGTAGCTATTAATGAAATGATTGCAAAGTGGTTGTTATATTATAACAAATTCTTGTCATTTATCTTATTACTTCTATTTTAGATTCACATTGTAAGAAAGACATGCTTTTATAATATCTCAATTTGTATTATTAAATTGTTAACTCATTTTTTGAGACTCAAGACACTTATGTTGTTACCATGACATAAGCACTAAAACAAGCGATCTAGATAACACAAAACTTATTTTCTAGCTTTTTTACTACATATGATGGTCAAGTTCCCACAATTCACTCACCATCCCTCAGCTCACATGGTGCCATGTATGATTATGCCCTCCTCGTGCAACAAATGATAGCGTAAAGGTTGAAGTGGCACCATGCTGGTTTGAGTGAGTACATGGAATTTGACCACTATTTCAATACGAACTTTGAATTTTGTGACAATAGTATAACGGACTTCAACATCTTGGACCGGTGAAGAAGGCATACAAAAACTTATTCGATTCTTTCTCAAATGACTCACTAAGTTCTTGTTGCTCCTACTTCAACAGTAGCTGTTGAATAAATTTTCAGCACAACGAGCCTTATCCTATCACAATGGCAATTAAAACCATTGCCTGTTAACGTTGAGGTTCTGGCTTACATGGAGGATTAGTCAAAAGTAAAGAGTAGAACACAAGAGTCTTATAGGATGTCCAGTGAAAAGGATGAATACTTCAGCAATTTTGTCTTATCAAAAGGAAAACTTCACTGACTCAACACCTGATTTCAGGTAAGATTATTGTAAGCAATATTAATTTGTAAAGGTAATAGTACTACCTTATTTATTTTTTGCAAGTTAGAAATGATTTGTAAGAGGAGTAGTATTCCCTTATTTATTTACAGATTCTAAGAATCATATATAAGAAGTAAGCTCACCCCCTTCTTTTTATATAATATTTTTAATCAATAAATAAAATTTATAGTTAACATCCCTTGATTGCACCCCCTCCAATTAATGAAGCAAATATCATTTATTATCGGAAAAATGTTGGATTAATTTTTCATATGAATAAATTTTAAAAAAGAAAAAAAAACTACCCAAAAAATATAGATAGATAAAAAAAAACTAACAAAGAATATAAAAAAAAATAAATTGATTCATGTTCTAAACTAACCTAACCCTTCTTATCAGATGTTAGTGCCTGTTTACTTTCCTCCCAACTTATGACTTGGTGAGTCAGAACTTGCTTGAGTCAATTCTAAATTCTAAATCAATATGATGTCTAAGCTAGAATAAAGAATTTAAAGTGAACCATCTAAATAGAAAAGTAACAAATGATTAAGTTAAACTAAATAATAATAATAATAATAAAGGTAAAAAATTCAAATAAAAAAAATAGATAAAGATAATCATTATTGTAATGGAAATCAGGCTGAATGATTAGAAATAAAGTGCACCCGAGAGGAAGGAGTTACTACTGATTCTTTACTTTACTTTAGAAGACTCTCTTTATTAGTTTTCGCACCTGAGTCTTTTTCTAGCTTGATAGGATTGATTGGAAAGAAAGAGAAGGTGGGGGGAATATGTTCGTACACAGCCACTTATTTCAATTTTTCAAATTTGATATATTCTATTTATGTCTCCTTACATCCATCTTTATACTTATTCCGAAAATTCATTTTTAAGAAAGGGGTGCTTTTGAGTTCCAATTCTACTGGATTAGTACCTCAGAAACCTTGATATTAAATTTCAAGGAGAGATCCACCCATAAATGTAATAGCTGATAGGAGACATTTACAATTATAATTCATTCATTTAATTACTTTTTTTTTTTTTAACTTTAAGATTGCCAAGGAGAATATGCTTCTTTAGGGTAATATATATCTACTGGTTGATCTTGATGGAAGAAATTTATGGACAGAAGTTAGGTTACTGTGCTTATGATTTTTCATTGACTCGGGACTCCATAATAACCACATGAGATTCATGGAAAGTGCAATCAACAGAGAAGTTCCTACTTACAGTCAGTGTAAAAAGAAGGGATTTGAACAACCTAATTTCTGGCCAAAAGAAACAACCCAATCCAATTCCTATGTTGTATAAGATCCAGGTCTGAAAAAGACTTCGCAAAGGTTTTGGACCATGAAACTGCTCTCTAGCCTCAACTGCCTAATCTAGCTTGAAATTTGATTACCAATGGATTCGCATTTTTCTTGCAAAAGTGATTGATCATCTAAAAGTCTTTATACTTTGTAATTTTTCTTCTGACAAATGAAACCTTATGCAGAGCTCTCTACTTTGTTTGATTTGCCACTTATTTGTCTAACGTTTGCCATGACAAGAGTGATTCGGAGTGTTTCACTGGTGTTTGCATAAGGATTTATGTTTGTTTTGAGGGATCTTTTTGGATCATATGTATATAATTTATGATCTTAATAAAGTACTTGATAATTATAATGGAAAAGAATATAGATTGTGAATTTATTAAAAAAAAATATGGATTAATTCATTACAAAAGTGCTAAGAGACAACTTATGTTATATGTATATTTAAAAAAATCGATAAATTTTACTTTATATATCATGATAAATCATAAGTATCTATAAAAAAATCATTCGCAGTCTAATATAAGTAGAAAATTATATTCTATAATATAAAAAGAGATTTTAAATATTTAGAATTGAAATCTAACATTCAATACCTATATGAAACTTACCTAATCATACAAAAACCCTACAGATGTTAAGGTGCAATAGGTTCTCATATTCACCCATGTGAGTTGGTATATGTAATGCAACTTATCAAATCGACACGTTATAAATATTCGAAAGTTGTGAAGCTTTAAACGATAATGCCACAATATTCATTGAAATGCACTTGTGGTTTCGTGAAAAATGAAATGGATGTATTTGATTTTTTTTTAAAGAAAAAACACATATTTCTTAATCTTGTGTTAACAATAATAGGGATGCGTGTCATTGTTTTATTGGTTTATAAATGATTAGTTAAATAAAATAATATCATTAAATATATTTATTCTTATAATTTAATAAATTAAAAATTATAAAAAAAAAAGAAAAGGTAAAAAGGCAAAATATTAGTAGTCACTTGTTACTACACCAACCTTAAGGTAGCTAGAAAACAGCCAAAATTGTAGATGAGTCACAACCCAATAATGTAGGTGGATAGTGTAACCTACACACAATAATAAGTGGTTACCTATCATAATAAAAATTATGAAAAATCGACTAATTTAAGTCAATTTGCTTTTTTATTTAAAAAAATTATGATAATAGGTACCCACTCACCATTGTAGAGAGTCACCACTCACCTTGTGATGGTGGGTGGCTACCCACTATAGTGTATAGGTTGTGTAACTCACCTATAATGTTGGTTTTTTTCAACCACCTCATGACCTTGTAGTGGCTGACAAGTGGATGCTAATCTTTTACTTTTTTATTTTTCCATTTTTTTATTTATTGCAATTTTTATTTAATTATAAGAATAAATGTATTTAATAATATTATTTTATGTAATTAATCATTTACAAACTAATAAAATGTTAACACTTGGCCATATTTATTATTAACAAAAAATAAAGAAAAATGGATTCGGTTTGATCTATTGTCAAAAATAAAATACATTTCACCTCTTTATAAATGACTTGAAACACTTGTCACATTTTTATAATTTCTTGTAACAAAAAATGGAGGGAGTTATAAATTTAAAAAGCATTTAAAAAAAAAAAAACAAAACCCAACTTCCCATACATTAGTTACCATATATTAAATAATTCTAAACTCTTTCATTTTTAAGCACATAAACTGTAAATGAGTGTCCTTCTAATATAAACAATTATTATTTTAGAGTAAAAATCCTATTTATAATTTATATTTAACAGGATTTAGAGGTGAAAGAAAGTTTTTTTTTCTTAAATACACTATTTTTAAGATTTGGGATATAAATAATTAAATTTCAAAAATAAGAGAGATAATGGCACATGAAGAAAGCATAAGGGATTATATTTGTAATTTATCATAAGACATATAAGATAATATAACAAAGGACTTATAAATGGGTAGATACTTGTCAATAGCCTAATAAGGAAACTTTTTCACTTTTTCAATATTAATTACACATTTTATGAAAAAATATGTATAGAAAACGTGAATTTTTTTTTTTACTAGATTTCTCAATAAGTGTCACATAAAAGCATTGATTAACATTATCTATATAATACATAAAATAAAATAGGAATCGAATATGTATGCATGTATGAGTATAATTAAAAAGGAGATAAATCACCACCACACATCTAAAAACTATAAATTGAATATGATAAATACCATAATTTTTTAGAAAGAGTTTTTATCTTTTTATAACTTTTAACCCTTTGTGGGTTTTTAGCGACTATTTGGCAAATTTATCAATGGTTTTTATAGGGTAGATTTACCCAACTCACATCCACCTAAAAAATTTCAAAGAAGCACCAATTAGATCGGATTAAAATAAGTGAATCGACAGAGTGGCATGAATGTGGATAAGGTGTTAAAATAAGGGCATAATTGGAAAAGAAGAAATTGGCACTAGCGTCAAGGGACGATGGTTGTCGTCGAGTGGTAGTGCCAGCTCCTTTCCCTCTCGTGGCGTGGGAGAGTGGAGTCCCACTGCAGTTTCGCGACATTTTATGCTAACGGCTACATTTTTATTCCACGTCACCTCACCACCTTCGTACTTGATATTTTATTGACGTTGTTTTGTTTCCTTAAGCTGGTCGTTTTATGTTCGGTCTACTTTTTGCTTCTTTCTCTCTCCTTTCTGCATAATCTATAGTCCAGTCCATACTAAAATATAAGAAAATTTATTATGTAAAAAGTTCTGTAATTATGTTATCTCGGTATGTCAAAATATATTATGTATAAAATTTAATTTAAGAACGAAAATATATAGATAAAATAAAAAATTAATTATATATCATATGACATATTTTTACAAATCATGATTATAATATTCTTTACACAGTAAATTTTGATTCAATGTATATATATATACATACCCAATGTAAGAAGTTTCCATGTATTTAATAGAGTATCCGTTGCTTCTCCAGTACAACAATTTGTTTCTATGTCTTTTCCATTCATTAATTGGAATGGCAACGGAAAGAGATTCATTAATGAGTTATTACCTAATTTCTTTCCTTTTTTTATTATTATTATTATTATTAGGGTTGGCGTTACAGTACATCATCTTGTACGAGCGGTGTGATATTTCATATTACATTAAAAATGAATTTAGATGAGTAAACGTCTTAATTGACACCGTACACATTCGTTCCAATAGATTCTGTTCTTATTTCGATATTTTCAATATTTTGCTTATTTGTTCCGTACCAAAATTAGACTTATAAATAATAAAAATTTTGTTAGATATAATGTCATAAGATATTTTAAATATTTAAACAATCATAATTATTATATCTCATAATTTTACTTAAATTATTTTAGAGATCTATTTATGCTATACATATATGTAATAATATTTTGATACGTAACGTATTAGTAAATCAAGAAAAGATATAGAATGAATAAAATCATATATTTATAAAATTATATATAATTAATGAAATCGTATACTTAAACTTATAATTACATCACGAGAGTATACTTAAACGATATTATTATAATGTAATTTTAAAAAATCTTATATATAATCATAAAGTTAGAAATTCATATGAGTGAATTTGTAATTTTAACGGTATGTTTAATTATGATAATTGTTGTGTGTATCCTTCTCTCTCTTATTTCCTTTCACCCAATGAGCGTGTTAATTCAAATCATTGGGCACGTGTGGCCAAACAAATTAGTATAAAAGGTATTAGTTTTGTTTTGGGGGGAGTCGAATTGCATCGGAGAAGGCATTGATAAACATTGAAATGAATACTCTTTGAAAATATAGATATTAAATTATAAAAAAATAAAATCTTAAATACTAAATTTTTTAAAATTAAAAATATAAATATTTGAATTACTTTTATCCCCTCATTGTTTTATAGTTCCCAAAATTCCAAAGGTTAGGCGAATATTGATTTATTTTTTTTTATTCTTTCCAAAGTCCCTATGGCAAGGCACCGCCAAGACTAGTAATATGGACGAATAAGATATTTCAATCATCGATCTGGATGCATATTATATTAATATAAGAAACTATATATTTTTCCAGATGCGGAATACGCGCAGATCATTATATCAATGTGCCCGTGTTATATATATCCCTTGATTATAGATTCAGAAGGAAAACAATCTCTAGAGTTGTAATATTTGCATAAATTCACATAAAAATCATAACATCATTGAAGATATTCACTGAAAATAAACTATCTTAATTTTTATTATTTTAATTTTCCTCAATTTACAAATTAATGATTAAAACTGTTTAAAATTTTAAATAATTATACGACATCAATTTTCATATAATCTTAATAATTAATTATATACATAACGGTATCTTAAGATGAATAGTATCATAAAAACAAATTGAGAAAAATAAAGATAAAATTGAGGAAATCAAATCAATATTAATAATACTGCATTTGTCTTATGTCTAAAAGGTTATAACCTTTTTTATTTTATTTTTTTCTAAATAGCACAAAGTACATACATGCAGAGGATACTATTAACTTATCATATTAAAATATTCATGATAGCATCACATGCCATTTATAACAATTTTATAAATATAATTGCTAATGTGTAAATCTGATAATATTTTGTATGGATTTTTTTATTTGCAGTACGACAGGTTGCGAGTAGTATAGGGTTTGCGTTGTTTGTCACAATATTAATAATGGATTGGAAGGTATTTTTGACATGCTCTATTAAAATTTCATGATCATGCCTTGTAACATTTTCCATATTAAAACATTAGTTTTATTTTTATAGTATTCTAACGAGATAATTACTGCATCTCCATGTATTTACAAGGAGGCTTTAAAATTCACATTTTTAATTTTCCTTTTGGCCAGTCAAACTAGAAAACACTCATAAATATTATACTTTTAAAAAAAAATTGTAAATATTATTCCTACAAAAATTATTCTAAAAATAGGTTTCGAAAATATAAATCCAGTTTGCGATTTAAAAAAAAATTGAAAAACTGAAGGTATAGACATCGTTTATGCCTTTAGCATAACTCTTTATTTTTCTTTTTGTTTTACGATTCAAAAAATAAAAACATAATAATTTGACCATTATAAAAATAGTAAATGGTAATTTTGTTTGATATTAGTGATAGTATACTCAAATTAGTATTTTTTTTATATATATTATGAGCTCTTTAATTTCAAATCAGTAAAAAGTTATGATCCTTTAAAGTTGAAGAAAAATTAAAATTGATGTGTTTGCTTTTTAAACTTTAAAATATTATAATTTTTTATTTATTTGGAATTATAGAAAAAAAATATAAAAAAGAATTATTTAAGTGTACTATAGTTAGAACCAAACAACGTTACCTTTTAATATTTTTATAAGAATCAAATTGCTATATTTCTATTTACTAAAACAAAAAAAAAAAGTTATACTAAAGGCACAAACATTGGTTATGCTTTTAGGAAAATTACTTGAAGACGTAAATCTGGTAATTTGCACCTTTAGTTTTGTAATTTTTTTTTTACAAAAAGTTAAGATCTTAATTTATGCTTTTGAAATCTATTTTGATAATAATTTTTATTGGTATAATATTTATGATTTTTTTTAAATATAATATTTACAAGTATATCCCTAGTCAAACACATTTTAAAGATTAATTATGTATTTTATTTTATTTTTAAAAAGAGATAAAGTTAAGAAAAGTTTTTGTCTTCTATTCCTAACAAGTGCTTTAATCGAGGATAAAGTTTGTCTAGTCACAAATAATGTCACTGTCTATGTCTCGGAAAATTACATTACTACCATGTTGGAAGGCAGAAATCAAAAGGTGTTAACATATGTTAACAATTCTTTATAGAAGTATTCCATTATCAAAAGAATCAAGGACGAAAAGCCACCAACCAACTTTTATTGTTCATAAAGTATGGTCGAAGAGACATCCAATTTATCATTCAAATGCTAAAATCAATAGTAATATAATAATATATATATTATTTAAATGATGAAAATCCAAAATGTTCTATCCTTATAATATAATAATATAAACTATCTTTTAATAGAATTAATTTGTAACAGAAAAAATAAATAAAAAATCATCCTATAAGCTTAGACAAAATAGCGCTACCCACTTTATTGACATGGGGGCAGACAGGATAAAGAAGGTGGACCACCCTACCTCGCCGCAGAAGGTGGCACCAATTTAGCGAACGTTTACATTGACCTTAGCGTTCTGTTTTCTGTACCAAACAGAGAAACGTCTGAAACTTTTTATTTTTAAAAAAAATTCATAAAAATAATTATGAAATACTGTTATAAAACTATTTTTTAGTACTATAATTTTTAAATATAATAGAAATAATATATTGAATATATGATTTTTAAATTTTAAAAATATTATATCTATAATATATAATTTGAAATTAAAAATTACAATCTATAATTTTATAATAGTATTTCAATTTTTTTTTTCGAAACCATTTGTTAAAAAAACAATTATCCATAAGAGAAACTCACACGTAACTCTACCAAACAGCCCCCACACTCTTTCTCTCTCTCTCTCTCTCGTTTCTGTACTAGTGTCCTTCACTTCTTCAACGCGATTTCTGCAAAGTAAATGCACCCCGCTGCTTAGCTTGCCACTTGGTGCTCGCTTTACCATCTTTCTCTCCTTTTTTTTTCTTTTTCTTTGCACCGACTCCTTAGCTAGCTTGCCTATGGATTCCACACAATGGTGGTATTCAAACTGTAACAAGTGACGACACCAATGGCACTGTGTTTGTATGTGCTCGGCGAGAAAACCTTCCACCATGGGAAAACGTAGACACTCAGGCAGGGAATAGTTGGATTAACTCTGGCTCAATACCACAACACATCATATTCTAAAACCTATTAAATCCTGTATGAGACATGGATTTGTAATTTTGTTTCCAATTTTGGAATTTATAGATATAGGGTTTGTCCAGCGAGTCCTTGTACTGGAACCTGCTTAAAATTTATATTTGTTGTGTTATGGTTTTCGAGTTTTAAGATATGTTATGATTTTTTAATATATGAAGAGTACTACAAATTTGATCTATACAACATTAGTAATATATATAATTCAATTCGATAAATATGATAAAAATTCAATCATGTTAATCCAACTTATAGCCTATTGTCCTACGAAAATCTCGAGCGAATAATTAAATTTATCTCAAATCTCTATTTTGATCAATATTGTGGCCAATGTTTGTTATACATTGCTAGAATTTTGTAGATTTATCATAATTCATATTATATTTATATTTGTTATAATGATTTTGAACATAACTAACTAATCATATTTAACTTAAGAAAAAGGTTTGGAAAAAATTATAGATTTCATGATTTACCTTAAACTTAAAGTTTTTATGGTGTAAAGGTTCTAATGTAGTTTTAGAAAATCATAATGGGGTTGTGATTACAAATTTGCATAACCTATACCTATAAGATAGAATATGGGGTTGAGATTCTTACTCTATCAACGTTATTATTTTATATATACAAACAAAAATGATAAACAACGAGAAAAGAAATTAAGAAATTTCATTAAGAATTATGTATTTGATAAATATTAGATCATTTGTCATAACATTATTTGAATGATAAAATCTAAAAAATCTTATTAATTCATTTGAAATTTTTAATGGATTTTCTTAACTTCTCTTCTCACTATTTATCATTACTTGTATATACATACATTCACCTCTGCTTTTAATAGTTAGTTTTATGCATTTTAATTTGTTAACATTATAAGGAGCTTTTAAATCCAATCCTTATATCCACCTTTTAGTTCTCACTTACCATTTTCCCTTTAAAAAAAATGTAATAATAAATAAATAACGAAATTAGGTTAACAAAATTAAAAAAAAAAAAAAAAACTTAAAGGAGGACAATGGAAACAAGATATTGTCAAGACTTAAGAAAGTGATGTAAACATTGATCATTGAAGGTAAGTTTGATTGTTGTTCTCACCAAGAGGGTTGTATGGCTCGTCAATAAGGCTGTTAGAATAACATCTATCTTAGGTAATTGAGACTAAGGTGGGAATACATGTGAGCTATTCAAGTTTGATTAGGTAGTATTTGGGTTTAATTAAAATTAATCAATTCTAGTTCAAACTTTAGTTATTTGAGTAGTTTGTCAAGTTGTACTTAAGTTTCAGAAAATTTAGCTTAATGAGTTTGTGAGCTTAAGTGAATTTAACTTATGCTTAAGTTCAAATTAGGCTCGAATAAGGTTCCAAATCCAATATTGCTTCAATTGAAGGGAATATGATTGTTTAAAGATAAATAAATCCAAATAAGTTCACTAAAGCTTAAATATCAATTTTGTCAAAGCTCTAGCTTTTGAACCAGGCTTAACCTAGTATTTGTGATGTCCTAACAAGCCTTAATTACATTTTTAATGACAATTTGCCTTGTGTGGCATACCACTAGCTACCTTCTAGAAAATTTTAATAATAATAATAATAAAATTCCCTTTAACTTTGCGAGTTAATTGGAGCAACTTAATCAAGAAAATTGCATTTTTCTTTTCATGATTCTTCTCAACCACCTTATAGGTTAAGCTCACAATAATGGATAGTGCAATTCATCTAGAGTGGATCTTCTTTTTTTTTTTCTCCATTTTTTTTGTATTAGTTTTTCAAAAGATAAAATGATAAAATAAAGCCTTAAAAAAAAGTGTATGAGCACCTCATAGGGCTATTCTTGAGAACTTAACCCTCCCCCCTCTCAAGATAGAAAACCTTTGTATCACTTTGTATTAAAAATATAAGAAACCTTATGCATTACTCTATATATTATATTTAGTATATTAATTTATATTCAAATAGTATACACCACAAAAATTTTTATTCAATACTGCACACATCAAATGTAATATAAGAGAATTGTATTATTTTATTTTCTTTATTATGTGTTGCTTGATTTTTTTTTCTCTATTCAGTACTGTAATTTAAACGCTTTCTAAGACAATAATTGCATAGAGCAAATAGAGTCACGTAAGATAAATTTAAGTTGAATTATTCTTACTTGATTATGATTCGGGATTCACTATTTTTACCAATTCTATATATATAGTGTATATTAAGTACTATTTTTTATTTTTCATTCTTATGTTTTGTTTCTTTTCAATGATTTCGTGGAACTTCAGACAATCCAAAAACTAGAAGGTGCTCGTCTTGTAGAAATTTTGTGACATAATTTTAACTAATTCCGAGATTGTAATCGTAAATTTTGTTTATTTATTTATTATTATTTATTTTTTTCACAGCAGAGGATTAGGCCAAAAATGCACGACACATAATCATGGCCTCAGCACTACTTAAACTTGATTGTAAAACAGATCTAAAGGAGCTATAATATGTGTAAGTGAAGGATTCCGGTTCTTTTTATTTCTATTTTTTAAATTCTAAATTAATAATTAGAATTATCTAGATTCTTAAGTTACTTTATAATATTATTATAACATTATTTTCTTTATATAATTCTCATCCATTCATCAAGACCTTTATAAACAAGTGGGATAAATATTGATATTCTATTTTTTAATAGATGTAATAGCTGTTAAAAAAAAAAAAACAGAAGCCCCAAGAAGTCTATGATAAATGACTTAATCCAAATCCACAAGGCACAACTTGCATATGCAAAAGCTGGGTTTCAACTTCCAATCCATGGAAGGCAGACAAATGAGAGCCCAGGATTAAGATCGGACCCTGAAAAAGGCTACTTGGCTATGACTGGGCCAGTTTTACAATTTTCCTCACAGTTTTTTAAAAACGACCGTGAAAGCTTCTTTATCTTCCTTTGAAAGTTTTTACATTCACTTATTTATTTATTTATTATTATTATTATGAATGACACATTGATACATTTAATCAAGAGGTTTTTTATAGTTATTTTGAAAAGGAAAGAGTATATATTTAATTTTTACGTTTTCTTATTTTATTATTTGAATTGCCAGTTTTTGTAATTTAAATTCTCATTTTTTTTTACATTTAACAAAAATAAATAAAATAAAAATTTTCAATTTTTTTATCCATTTCTTACATTATAATCTTATTTCACTCAATGAAGTGAATGGATAGTATTAGCTCATTCACTTTATTGGATGGAATATTGGGAAATTAAATTGTAATTAATAGGAAATGAATAGCTATGTAATAACTATTATATGTCTATTATTTTGTTTGATTTATATAAAAATGAACAATGAATATGATAATAATTAAAAAATAAATAAATTATCTATTAATACGTCTAAAATTCCCATTCTTTTCTACTTTCCATAGCCAACTTAAAAAGATAGGATATTTATATTGAAAATAATAAATGAACAATTGAATAACAATTCATAAGTTGGAATAGAAACTACTATTAAATATATTTTTTTTGTAATAGTAATTCATTGAGAAAAACTATTTAATATTTAAAATTCAACTGAACATTGTAATAACAGCTATATATAGAATAATAGATCCCTCTCAAGTGAAGATACATTATGTGTGAAATATCTATAAAACTGATTCGTACAAGAATTCCAGCAGAATGCATACATTGAACTTTATAAGTTCAAGAAGAAAGAAACAGATAAAGAGATCAAAATGATTAATTCCAGGGAAATAACAAAGAAGTCGCTTTGGCCGAGTGGTTAAGGCGTGTGCCTGCTAAGTACATGGGGTTTCCCCGCGAGAGTTCGAATCTCTCAGGCGACGGCGTTCCCTTTTACTTTAACATATATATTCCCACTTAGATTTCAACAACCTTAGGAAAAACATTGATTAGCTGTGCTTTTGCTGTTTTATTCCTAGTTTTAGGCCAAATTACGGTGCCTTCATCCACTGCTCATACAGTGCCTATGCCAAAGAGTAAGTGCAAGTTCATATTTACTGTTCCGATTCCATTCTTTCCATCAATAATATGATTAAACATCCAGTAAATTCGAATATTATCTTTTTTTTTTTTCTTGTGAGTGATTTGTTGGCTCTAATTAGGTGTCATATTGTAATTGGAATATTTTTGTGGAATTTTGCAAGGATGAAGAAGATGAAACTTTGAGATGGTCATGGTTAGCAGAGTGCAGTCAATGGAAATTGTACTCATCCTGGAGAAGGGACTGGGATTGGGCCTTATGATGATTATGTTTGTGGACCATGAAACACAAGAAATAAAAAGTCATGAGATGAGCCCTTTATTAGTTCATCTTTCTCTCGTTTCTTCACATCTTTATTTAAAAAAAAAAATGCTTATAAAGATGAATACATCGAGACTTGATGTTACGTTGTTAACTTTATAATGGAAAAATAAAATTAAATAGTGATTCCTTTCTTATAAACTATTATTGTGTTTCATTCGTGAAATAACTATTTTATGGGATTTTTACTTTTAATACTACTAAGTCAAAAATCACAATTCCTTTTTATGTTCAAAAGAATAAGTGTTTTTTAGCCTTTTCTAGCATATTTTTACACACTATCCATTGGACCATGAGCAGTAAATTTACATGTTATGTTATGTTCAGTACCTCGGGGTTTAGGATCAAGTGCTTTGTTAGTGCATGAAAGTGAAGAATTTTACTTAATTCTAGTAGTTTAGTTATATATGTTTTAGTTATTCTTTTGCATTAAGTTTTAGACTTATCTAAAAATTAAAATTTGAGAATTATTAGTAAGATTTAGTGTAAATGTTAAAGAATTGTGAGCATTATTTATTCATAACCTTAACATATATGAATATTTGGTAAACTATTTACACTTACAATTTTACGATGTTACCATTTAAGTACTTTAAATTACGAATTAGGGAAACAATATTGATATTTATAAATATATTTCTAATTTATTATTTGCTGTAATTTAAGTGGTACCAAATTAATATAATAGATAATTCTAGTCCATGCTATTTTCACTTCTTGTGCATCTTTCTTATGCAGAATCGCTCTCATATGCGCTATGTGAATATGAAAGGCCACAAACTAGACTTCTTCTTAACTTTCATGCATGTCTAAGGCTGTACGATTAGGGTGAAATGAGTTAATGTGGCAATGATTGTTGCAGCTACAGTTGTTTAGGACTTGTGAGATGTGAGCATGATGTGTTCGATGCTAGATAGTGATTATTCTCGTTAGATATTGTATTCTATAACTTTTTATAAATAACTTTTCAGATGATGATAGCCACATGGAGCCTAGTGATTACTGTGGCTTGGGGTGCCTTGCTTTGTATAAGATAGCAGTGGTGATGGTGATGTATGTGCTTAAGGTTTCTAAAGGTTTTAGGAATTTTTGGATTTGAATCTTTTAAAATTATTTTTTTTAAAGTATTTTAAAGTTATTCTCTTATGGTGTTAATACGTGTAATCAATTGTTGAGATTATAAGAAAAAAAAAATAACATGATGATGACGAGTAATTTCATGTTTTAGGTGATTAATAGGCTTTGGAACTTTGAACTAGTTATTCTACTAATTTTCAAAAATATTAACTTATTTCAATTCTAACTTATAAAATATTAGTTGCATGTTTACTTAGGAGAAATGGAATAGCCATTCTCTTTTTATTTCATATAAAGTTGTCATTATGATATCAAATTAATTGAATAGTAACTCTCAATGACTTACTATTGCCTCAAACATTAAATATGAATTACTATTTAATGACTAATTTATCATCTTTACTATAAATATCCTATCATCATAAGTTTTGTTAAGTTTATAATATATGTGAAAAATGATACGGATTTTAAGGATATGATAAACAATTTAGTTTTTATTTCTGTCTTATTCATTATTCATTTTTTATGTCAATTAAATAAACTAATAAACATATAATAACTAATAAATTGCAATTCAATTCTTATTAAATTGCAATTTAATCTCTCTTTATTTTACTCAATAAAGTGAATGGGTTATAAATGCTTGTGATAGTTTTTCTTAGTGTTTGATATTCTAGTAAGCCTTATATTTCACTGTTGGTCTAAGGCATATAGTAAGCTGGCACTCAAAAGTCTAGGGCACAACAAACACCCTTGACATATGCACTTAAGGTTGAATCACGACGTTCAAAGGCCATCTATATCTAAACAACTGCACGCACAAGCTATCTAAATGCCACATAATTAGTACCATTTACACAAATGCATTTATAGTTAGGGTTGGTAATTTGTGTTAACCTGTCGTGTCTAAACGAGTTTGTGTTTTGAAAAACTTAACCCGTAACTTGATCCGTTTATTAATTGTATATGAAAACCTAAATTCTTAATTTAATCCATTTAATAATTATGTTTCGTATTTGAATTTTACTCATTTGTTAATTAAAAAATTATAATTTAATTTATAAAATAGTTATAAATGTATAAGAAAAATGGCAATTATAAAATCAACTTTTACAAATAAAAATGATGTAATCTAAATATAAAATTACAATATAATAACATTTAATAAAATAAAATTATATAATCTATAATATATTATATATATTAGGATCAGTATTATTAGCATTACCTCAACTTTAGATAAAAGTTCAATTTGTTACCTAAAATTTGAATTTTCTAAATTTATTACCAAATTCGAAATTTTCATATGATCGAAACTACCTACATTAAGTTTTATGATGATTCATTTTTTTAATCATATTCTTTAGCCATTATTAGTGTGACATGTGTCTCACTAGTTTAAAAATTGTTACATCGACATTGTTGGCTCTAACTGTTGAACACAATAGAAGAATATTATTATTATTTTTATATAGTTTCATGTGTTTTTGTATCTTTTTTTTTTCTTTTAAATTATTGAGTCTAGGATGTATAAAAATAATGCCAATGCGACATTCCTTAAACTTGTAAGACACGTATTACGCTAATAATGGCCGAAGCATATGACTAGATAGGTAATTATGTCACAAGATTTGATGCAGGTAGTAGCAATGACGCAAAAACTTTGAATTGGATACTAAAATTAGCAAATTTAAATTTCGGATAGTAAATTCATTTTTCTTCAAAAGTTTAAGTAGCAATCGTAACATTGTCTCATATGTACAACGTTATATATATGCACATGTGTAGATATAATGTCTTATAGTTATATAATCTATATAAGTATATTATATATATAAATATAGGCTATATATTTGTTAGATATGTTCTCTTTATATATATGTTGTATAGTTTTGTAATCTATATTTAAGTAAAGTATATATATGTTATTGTAATGTATAGATTGATACATATAACATATGTATTTAATATAAATATATGTATGTGTGTGTGTGTGTTATATATTATTAGTTATTTTGTTATTAAACAAGTTTGTGGGTTGAACTTGAACTTGTTTACGAGATCTGTTTAATAAATGGGTTTATAGATTGATTTACAGGTTAAACCTAAACTCGAATGCAAATTTTACCATGTTTAGACATATCTAACTTATTTATGTTTCATGTCAATTTTTTCAATGCACAAACCTATTCATAATCGTGTTATGTCGTATTCGGGTTCACAGATCGTGTCTCGAATTGCTTGCCCTATCACATAAACTCGTAACTTATACGTATTGATTAGGAATTTGCTCTATGTTCTTACTATTAACTCAAAGCATGAATGTCAAGATGATGGCAGTGTTACAAGTTAAGGGGAGGTCAGCCTAGTATAATTTCACTTTTTAGATATAAAAAATGGCATTAAAAATTTTTATGGTGTTCGACACTGCTTTGAGTGTTTGAACTCACATTTGTTTTCTAATTCATAAGACTAGAATGGAGTGTCAACTATGTGTTAAAGAGTATCAACAATTTTACACTCTTTTAGGGCATTATATAGCTTTCTTAGAAAGGAGTTTCAACTTAGCTCTCTAACGTTTGTCATTAGTAGTCATGTGCATGCGGTTTATGTGTTTAGGGATAAATGTACGTATTCAAACTCAACATTTGTCTAATAAATTCTACATTCCTCTATCTTTTTCTAAGCATTTGATTATGATAATATAAAGAAAGATATTTTGTTAATATATTGTAATAATTTTATTTAATGAAAAATGATTATGTATTACTATTAGTGGAAAAACAATGAAGTATTATAGTTTAAGATTAATCAAATGAGGATAAATTGTATAATTATAGAAACAATTTCTTTTTTTTTTTCAATTTAGGCAAATACATTTTGTGAAAGGAATAGACACGATGTTTGCCGATGTATTGTCAAAATCAACAACAAAAAAAAAAAACTTCAATACATACTTGTCCAAAATAATAATTATCATTTGAAAAATATTTTGTACATTGTAACAATCATTAAATTATTGAAGTGCAAGTAATTTTTTTTTTTTTTAGAAATCACTCATTGTCATCCACTGACAAGTGATCCCATATACGAGTTTTCGTTCCACTTGACCATCTAAATATCAACACAGATGAAAACATGTATATATAACAGGTAAAACTTGGTAAAAAGCTCTATTCTTCCTTGGGCATAAAGCTGAATATTGGTTCTACACATTGTTCTTTTAAAATATGATCAAGCACCGGAATATAAATAAGTTTGTCCATATTCAACAACATTTCCCAATATCGTAAGATAAGTGCATGTCTTTACTCACTTTGCATGATCCAACTTTTTGCTTTTCCTTAGAGTAGTGAAATGATTTTTTGAAGGATTAGAAGCATTAGACCTTGAAATTTGCATCTGACATCTTATTAGTCCACACTTAGTGGGATGCCTGGACCTCGTGTTTGCTTTATGAAATGATGTGCCTTACAAATTCAATTGCATTCACATCCACAAATGGTGTGATCACTAAAATCAAATCAACAATGGCGTGATCAACCACTCTCCTTTGATCCATAATTCACATGGAACCAAATGGCAATGATGCTAAATGGTGTTGATGAACAATGCAATTGTATAAGAAGCAATGGATATCAATATAAATGAATTAAAATTTCACTCAAATTGACTTGAATCAAATTTGAAAATTATGAAACCTAATTCGCGTGAAGAACAACAAGTAACCAACCAAATTGCACCAAGATATAATGCACTAGAATACAATTTGAAAAAACTAGAGAAAGATTGATATTACTCACAATCTTCTCAAGCTAGTCTCACCACAATTTCATAAGTGAAATTGATAAGAGAAGTTTGCATGCAAGAACCCTTTCCTCATGGCAAAAGTGCATATTTTTCAAGTGTTCAAAAAGCTCATTCAAAACCCTACTTAGCAAGTATTTATACTTACTCTAATTAGAGTAAAAATAATGCAACAAATTACAAATAAGCCACTTAAGTGACCGGTCTTAAAATCAACAAATTATAAGTACAAATAATCTTCAAATGGCCGGTTCTTCACTTTAATTGAACACATTGTAGACCGTTGGATGTAAGCCCAAGAATGTCTCCAATTTGATCCTTAGTGCATTTTATTTGCCACCATGTAAAACTGTTAAATGTACCTACTAGAATTTACAACAATTATATAATGCAAAAGAAGATACTAAATCAATATCCTCATGGTCTAATTGTTTAAGAAGGACCCTCATCGCTAGATTTTGTAATCTCTTAGCTCGTGCTCTAGTGATTAGTCTTGTAGGAATTTGATTCCTATCATCTCATCGGGGCTCAGGAAGATTTGCCCTCAAATCTGATAGGTCTTCATAAATATCATTTGGCAAATATGGTGATAGATTTGCAACATTAAAGGTAGTTGAGATACCATACTCTCCTAGCAATTCTATTTTGTATGCGATGTTGTTAATGTGTCTAACAACTCTGAAAGGTCCATCTGCTCTAGGTGATAGCTTCTGTGACTTCTTTTAAGGAAACCTCTCTTTGTTGAGATAATCCAGAGTAGGTCACCTGGATTATAAATTCTAGTTTTCTTGAATTTTTTGTTGCTCCTGTGTTTTCTAAAGACGTTCAGCTGTCTTTTGATGAAGTTTTTGAATCTTCTTAGCTCGCTCAACTCCACTTAAGCTCTCTTCCTTTGTTGTCAGTCCTATTATAAGATCCAATGGAAAAGTAGGATTATAGTCATACATGACTTCAAAGGGAGACTTATTGGTTGAACTATGAGTAGACTTATTGTAAGAGAACTCGACAATAGGAAGACACAAGTCTCAATCAGTAAGATTCTTGCCAACCGTTGCTCTTAGTAATGTGTCAAGAGTATGATTAACAACTTTAGTCTAACCGTCAGTCTGTGGATGACAAGAGGTACTATACATAAGTTTAGTACTAAGTCTTCGCCATATTGTCTTCCAGAAGAAGCTAAAAAACTTAGTGTCTTTATCAGATACTATAATGTGTGGAACACCATGTAATTTTACAATCTCCTGCACAAAAAGGTCAGCTATAAAAAGTGCATCATCTGTTTTGTGACAAGGCACAAAATGAGACATTTTGCTGAATCTATCAACAACCACTATGATAGAATCCTTTCCTCTTTGAGTTCTAGGCAGACCCAAAACAAAATTTATGCTGATATTAGTATAGGGTTTAGTAGGTATAGGCAAAGGCATATATTCACCCTGAATGCCTTTCTTCCCTTTTGCTCTCTTACAAACTCCACACCTTTCTAGCACCCTATGAACATCCTTTACCATACCCTTTCAATAAAATTTTTCTTTTAACATGGCTAGGGTTCTCTTCTCACCCAAATGACCAGACAATCCTCCTGCATGTGCTTCCCTCACCAACAATTCCCTTACAAACCCACAAGGTATACACAACTTTTCAGCTTTATACAAAAATCCATCAATCATATAATACCCCTAAAATATTTTTCTCCAAGAACATCTCTTAATAATTGCTTTTAGATAATCATCATGCATATATTGTTCCTTCAGCAATTCAAAACTAAGCAGTTTTGATTAAAGAGAGTTGATAAGTACATACCTGCGTGACAAAGCGTTATCTACCAGATTCTGGTTACCTTTCTTGTACTTAATCACATATGCAAAACTCTCCAGAAACTTCACCCATTTGGTTTGGTGTTTTGACAAATTTTGCTGACCCCTGAAATGTTTTAGTGACTCATGATTTGTATAGATAATGAATTCTCTTGGAAGGAGATAATGTTGTCATGTCATTAATGCCCTCACTAAAGAATAGAATTCCTTGTCATGTATCGAGTAGTTCAAAGTTGCACTACTCAATTTTTCACTAGCATAGGCAATAGGCCTCTTATCTTGCATCAACATAGCACCAATTCGTATCTCAGAAGCATCACATTCTAATTCAAAAACTTTATCAAAGTCAGGTAAAACCAATACTGGAGCACTAGTAAGTTTTACCTTTACCTCCTCAAAACTCTTTGGGGCCTTCTTACCCCAAATGAAAGGAACATTTTTCTTGGTCAATTTAGTTAATGGACCGACAATGCTACTGAAGTTATGGACAAAGCGTCTATAGAATGAAGCTAGTCCATGGAAACTTCTTACCTCAGCGACTGATTTTGGTGTTAGCCATTCTTTAATGGCCCTTACTTTCTCCTCATCAACCTTGACACCAGAACCAAATACAATAAATCCAAAAAATGTTACCTTAGCTTAGTAGAAGGAGCACTTCTTGAGATTTGCAGATAATTGCTATGCCCTCAAGACTGAAAATACCGCATGAAGATGCTCCACATGATTTTCTAGGTTTTTGCTATATATCAGAATATCATCAAAATAAGCGATGACAAATTTACCTTTATTACATGATTCATTAATCTCATAAACGTACTAGGGACATTACTTAAACCAAACGGCATAACCATTCATTCGTATAGTCCATGGTGTGTTTTAAAAGAGGTCTTCCACTTGTCTCCTTCTCTCATCCAAATTTGATGATATCCGCTTTTAAGGTCTACATTGGAGAACACCTGTGCACTATAAAGTTCATCTAGTATATCATCCAGTCTATGAATAGGATACCTATATTTAATGGTAATTTTGTTGATGGCTTGGTTATCAATACACATCCTCTAAGTACCATCCTTCTTAGGGACAAGAAGGGCTGGAACAACATAAGGACTAAGACTCTCCTTGATAAAACCTTGTTCTATTAGCTCATCCACGTAACGTTTCAATTCCTTAGCCTCTTTGGGATTCATGCGATATGCAGGTCGATTTGGCAAAATTGACCCAGGCAAAAAGTCGATGGCATGCTCTATACCTCTTAAAGGTGGTAAGCCCTCTGGCAAGTCATTAGTAAAAAGTTCATTGTACTCATTTAATACCTGAGATACCATAGGGGGTAGATGCTGACTCCCCCCCATCTCTAGTCCATACCTCATCTGCAATAAGTATACTGAGCTCTCATCTGTTGTGGCCTCCTCCAACTCACACTATCCCATCAATAAGATCTTTTCTTCTCAGATTTCTTAGCCTGTTTTGGAACCGCTTTGACCTCTAATGGTTTACCGATCTATCTCTGAACCTCTTGGACCTTTGAAGGTGACATTGGATTCAAGATGATACGTTTGCCCTCTTTTTCAAATACATAGATATTTCTGAAGGCATCATGTAAAATCCTCTTATCATATAACCAAGGCTTGCCAAGCAATATATGTGATGCACACATAGGAAGAATGTCACATTCAATTTCATCATGACATTTATCTCCTATACTGAAAGGTAACCTAACCCTTTAGGTAACATGGTGACTCCCTTACTCACTCAGCCAATGTAATTTATAGGGTTTTGGATGTGGGGTAGTTACAAGTTTTAATTTCAATACTAATGAGGTAGCCACAACATTAGTACAACTACCACCATCAATAATAATAACACATAAATTACCTTATACCTTACAAGAAGTGTGAAACAAGTTTTCTCTCTGCTCATCATCAATAGTAGGAAATGAAGTCAAAGCTCGGTGCAGTACATTAGCAGATAAATACAAATCACCTCCCTCCTAGTTATTGGCTACATTTATAGATTCCCCATTTACAATAATGTTAGACATAGTTGATGAATTGAGTTGTACAAAGACAATTCAAGGTAATTGTAGTAGATCTCACAATCACCCTTTAACGCCAACAACAACAATCACTACTCCACGTCCTCAATCACTTTAAGACACAAAATATACTCCACTTAAACTTCACACACCCATGACACACTTGCAATCATGATAACAATACAAGTAGAAGCAATAATAAACACTTCTCTAAATGGCAAGTTAATGATTCCAACTAAGCAAAGTGTGTTTAAAGAATCAATACATAATAACTTCTGCACTTAATATTTGCTTTTGAAATTCAAAACTTAATCACTACACACACCCTTCTACGCCATACACACTTCACCACGACACATACACATATATATAACCACGGTGCAGCAACCTTTCACCACAACACAAAAACACTACAACACGTTGCAACCCTTCACTACACATACTCACTCTTCACTCACAGTGTAGTACACACACACACTTCACACTTCACTTCCAATCACGGCAACAACAAATGGTAAGAAAAAATTCAAAAATAGTTAAAGTGCATTAAATCAACAATACACAATAACTCTTCAACTTAAAGTTTGTTTTTAAATTCAAATTATTTCCTAATTGTCCACGACAAAGAAGGAAAATCTGAAAAGAATTGTGCTCCATTTCCGAATTCTGCAAAGGAAAGTGTATTACAATAACCAACACTACTCAATGTTCAAATTCAAATTTAAGCTTCCCTTTCTTCTACTCACAACAAGCACTCACGGTAAGATGAAGACAACAAAGTTTAATTTCCAAAATTCCACTTCTACTTCCGTAACAATAAGGTATATCACAATACAGTCACAAGTAACTACTTCAATTCCATTTCAAACAACTCCAATTAAGAAATGAAAATTCAAGAACCATAATTTCCCAATTGAAATTCACACAAATCCCTTTCTCCAAAACCTTTGCTTTGATACCAAAAAGTATGATGTGCCTTACGAATTCAATTGCATACACATCCACAAATGGTGTGATCTTTAAAATCAAATCAACAATGGTGTGATCAACAACTCTCCTTTGATCCCTAATTTATGTAGAACCAAATGACAATGATACTAAATGGTGTTGATAAACAATGCAATTGTATAAGTAGCAATGGATAACAATATATATGAATTAGAATTCCACTCAAAATGACTTGAATCAAATCTGAAAATTATGAACCCTAAGTCACATCAAGAACAACAAGTAACCAACCAAATTGCACCTAAATATGACGCACTAGAATACAATTTGAAACAACTAGAGAAAGATTGATATTAATCACAATCTCCTCAAGCTAATCTCGCCACAATTTCACAAGTGAAATTGATAAGAGAATTTTGCATTCAAGGACCCTTTCCTCATGGCAAAAGTGTATATTTTTCAAGTGCTCAAAAAGCTCATTCAAAACCTTACTTAGCAACTATTTATATTTGCTCCAATTAGGGTAAAAATAACACAACAAATTATAAATAAGCCACTTAAGTGATTGGTCTTAAAATCAACAAATTACAAGTACAAATAGTCTTTAAATGACCGGTTCTTCACTTCAATTGAACACATTGTAGACCGTTGGATATAAGCCCAAGAATGTCCTTAATTTGATCCTTAGTGCATTTTATTTTCTATCCTATAAAACCGATAAATAGATTTGCTGAAATGCACAACATTTGTATAATGCAAAAGAAGATGCTAAATCAACATCCTTAGGGTCTAATTGTTCAAGAGGGACCCTCATCGCTAGATTTTGTAATCTTTTGGCTCATGCTTTGGTGATTGGTATGTAGGAATTTGATTCCTATTAGGAAAGATCCATAGTCATTATCTTTTTTCCAAGCATATCTAATCATGTAGTAGTTGTAGTGCTTTTACATTATTCCATTCAAAATTGTAATTTTATAAATATATTTAACAAAAAATCTAATCTAAGGGGTTGGGCAGCTTACCATTGCCTACAGATTCTTCACTTTGTTGCTTGTGTTGCTCATGCTATGATTTTTCTTGAAAATGTACCTCACTTTGTACCTCGAGTGGGGGGCACTCAAGTTATATTAGGTTGTGCTCTAACATAGGTAGAAGGTACTTAAAATCAAACATCATGTGCTCAAAGTCAAGTGGAAAACTAGTCCATAACATTTGCTACCTTCTCCTCATTAAAATCATAAACCATACTAAAGATTGGTGAAATAATTTTAACAATCTGTTTTAGACAATGGATTTAATAGTTCAAGCTAAGCGGCTTGCTTTTGAAATGGGATGGCAATCCACCTTGCTTTTTAAAAAGGATGATAGCTTAGCACTTTAAGTGAATTAAATAGGCTAATCCATTGGACTTGACCCATTTATATAGCTTTAGTTAGGGGTTAATCTAGTTGGTGAAGATGATGATGCTAGAAAAGAAAAGGAAGAGAACAATTGTAATAATAAGTGGGTCTAAAAAAATTCCTAGGTTTAGGTTTTGAGTGCTTTGAGTTAGGAAATGACCAGCTTATTTTTTTTTTCCAATACCATGCATTTTTTTAGATTTAGAACTATCTTAAATTTAAAATTATTTAAAATATTATATATTTTTTTTATCCTTCTCTATAATTTATTGACATAACTTAAAATGCATTGTTTCAAGCATATTAAATTCCGATATGCATTTCAAATGAAAATTGGTTCTCTCTCTAAGCTTTCTAGAGAGAGACTTTTTTCTCTCAATAGGAGAGTGGCTTTACACCAGCGGGGGTGTGGTTACGGTTAAAAGATTTTCTTTCTTTTTTGTGATTTCTTTTCTCTTTTTTCTTTTTCTCATGTGCAGTCATCTTTGATGCAATCATATTACTGAATTGTGCAATTTTTCTATTATGAGCTCATTATTCTCTTCTTTTCTTTAATCCATTATCCTAGTGTTAATCTTTTTGCATAGCCTAAATACATTATTCTATTCTGAAAAGCTACTAAAAGATTTAAAAAAAAAAAGAAAAAGAAAGAGATATAAACAAGAAGAAGAAGAAGAAGCAAATCCATCACGTATTTTACTTTCTTCATTCCACATCTAAACTTGCAATTTCAATATGTTGCTTCATTGTATCAAATTTGCGTGCTCTTTTTTTTTTTTTTTTTGAAGTCAATAGGTATTGGTCTTTTGATATTGTTGTCTTTTTTTAATACTGATGTTTGCATCTCCGTTGTTGTATCTTTTGCATAGACTAATAATTTGTTTGTCCTTTATATAGTTTCGTTTAACACTAGCTCTAATTGAGCCCAACTTATCCTAGGCCATTGATGAAGTATTTTTGGAGGATTCATCAAGACTTGGAACATATTAAATATCATAAATCTTATAAGATTTTAGTGGTAGTAAATATTATTGCAGATAAAATTATTAACAAATTTGTTGTTGTCGACACAATGAAGAAAATGTGGAAGGGGTATGGAGTTGAATCCATTTCATTTGAGAAAGTGAATATGTTTTGTTGAATTTTAAACTAAGATCTTAGGTAGATAAGGTAATGAATGAATCTCCTTAGGCAGTGACAAGCCATTGCTTAGTAATGGAGGCATGGAAATAATAGTGGAATATTAACGATGTTCCATTAAACAAATTAATAATCTAGATTTAGATTCATGGTCTTAAGCTTGAGCATTTGATGTATAAGAGTGCTCAAATGATTGGGGGAGAGATAGGGGAGGCAATGGAGGTAGATCTAGCTAGAAGTAATGAAGGTTTACAAAGATCATTTTTGAGGGTAAGAGTGAGGATTCCTGTAGGTAAGCTCTTAAAGATGGGGATTTGGGTAAATAATAAAGAGGATAGGAGATATAAGGTGGCATTTAAATATGAGAGGCTAAATGATTGGTGTTTTAATTGTGGATGCTTAGGGAATTTTAATAAGGTGTCTGAATATGAGAAGGTAAAGGATGAGTTAATGGGGCTTGGATTGTGAGTAGATGGAAGTCAAGTGTAAAATGGCAAAAGGTTTGAGAGTGATAAGGAGAAGACTGCTAAGGAGAATGTACGTCCAAATTCGGTGTAGATATCTCAAGATTTGTTCAACTAAACACAAAAACAAAACATTAGTCCTAAGTCTTTGTAGATTAAGGAACCACAAGATCAAACCACTTGTACATCAAACCTTAAACACATACCTGCACATGCCAATGTCTTTGTCATTAACCTAGAAGATCATTCCCAACCAGAAAACCTTTAATCTTAAATCGAACCTCCGAATACCACACCCTCACCAAATGAACCTGAATAGTCTGCCAACTTAGTCTCTAATATTCCTTTAACTACTCAACTCATTTTTGTCCCATTAAATCCTTAGAACTTGGAACATGATGTTGGCTCTAGTGCTTATCTAGTACCTTCACCCATTCACCTAAACAACTGTGACAACTTGAATTCTATTGTTCCTTCTACTTCAAAAGTAGCATATTCCTTATCCCATCAGAAGAAGTTTGACTTGGAGCTAAATTTGTCCAGTCAACCTACAAAACAAGCAGGTAATAGTCACTTGCCATCGTATTGCAAGGTAATATGTCAAATGCCTTGGAAAAATTAAGCCTAAAGTGGGTGAGGGAGGAGGATTGTGATTTTGTGGAGAACTGGATTACAAAAAAAGAAAAAGAAGTGAAGGAAAATCAACAAGGAGGAGAATGATAAAGAGAAAGGCAAAACAATTAAAAAAAAAAGAAAAAATCTTTTAAAAGAAGTAAAAGAAGAGTGACCAAACCTATAAGAGTTACTTATGAGACTTATGAAGCTTTGGATATCAAAGGTGATTGGTTTAAAGTATCTGTTGGCTATTGTAAATTGATGAGCAGCGGTGGCTAGCCTCAAATGGCCACAAGAAGGCCATGATGCTACTTAGTTGGAACCATTAGGGGATTAAGCTGCCCAATACAACCAAAAATCTAAATAGCCTAATCAATAAATATAATCCTAATGTAGTGTTTTTGATGGAAACAAAGAATAAGGAAAGTAAGTTGGAAGTATTAAGGAATAGGCTAAGATATGGCAATAGCTTTTATGTTTCAAGGAAGGGTATTGTGGGTGGTTTAGCATTTTGGTGGAATTATAGTGTGGAGGTGGAAGTGGTATATGATGAAGCCCATGTAATCGATTCAGTAGTAAAGCTTATAGATGGTAGTTGGGTAGGCAGGATTACATGGATGCACTCTTCTAGGCCAACTAAAGAACCTTAGCTATGTGTAGGGGACTTTTAATGCGGTTTTGCATGAGCATGAAAAACAAGCGGGAAGAAATGTTGAGGGGCATGTCATGTATGGTTTTCATGAGATGGCAGATTTAACAAATTTACAAGATTTGGGTTTTGATGGTCTAAAGTATGAACGGTCTAATAAGAGGGAGGAGGGGTGTATGGTTAGGAAAGGATTGACAAGGGCTTGGCTTCTCTTAGTTAGATTGAGAAATATCTTAATTGTAGAGTGGAAAATGTACCATCACTAGGATTTTATCATGCCGCCTTAGTGGTCAAACTTAATGCATTTGATGGTAGGGGAGTGAAATAGTTCAAATTTGAAAATATGTGGGTGAAAGTGAAAGGTTGTAAAGATGTAGTGGTGGATGTGTGGAGAGAAGAAACTAGGGACAACGCTCTATTAAAACTTATACGCATACTTGAGAGCTCTAAATTTAGATTGTTAGAGTGGAGCATGAGAAAATTTCTTAGTAACAAAAAGGAAATTGACAAAGTGATTAACGAGATTGCATGGTAGCAAAACAATCCAAATGGTGTTGATATTGATGAGAAAATGCTATTGTATGAACAGTTGAACAAATTTATGGAAGGAGAAGAGATTTTTTCTTTTTTGTTTTTGCATCAAAGGGCCAAAAAGAAAAAAAAAAGTTAAGACATGGTGATAAGAACACAACTTTCTTTCATCATTCTACTATCCATAGAAGAAATTGAAACAAGATATTAAAACTCAAGCATGAACAAGGACAATGGATAGAGAGTGAGAATGTTATTGCTATGGAATTTAATAAACATTTTCAAAAGATCTATGGAACTATTGGTGATTGTGATTGGGAGGATGTTGGGATTGGATTGAAAGCTTAGTGACGGAGTGTAGACACACCATTATTATTATTATTATTTATTTATTTATTTAATTTTATTAATTTTATTTTTTATTATTTTTATTTTATTTCATCATCATTATTATATATTTATTATTATTATTATTTGCTATCTTTTGTTATTATTTTGATTTTATTTTATTTTAGAATAAATGCAATTTGATTGCATTATATGATCCAGGCACAGGCTAACCATCTAACGGAAAACATGTGCTTACATACTCCCCCGGTCCTAAGATCGAAT
This sequence comes from Laguncularia racemosa, assembly GCA_037954665.1. Taxonomy (NCBI): domain Eukaryota; kingdom Viridiplantae; phylum Streptophyta; class Magnoliopsida; order Myrtales; family Combretaceae; genus Laguncularia; species Laguncularia racemosa. The sequence goes on from JBBMOL010000087.1 coordinate 1,352,516, forward strand.
CCTCACTCGCACAAAAGTGTGAGACTTTTTTTCTCTCGGTGAAAAACGTGGGTCGAGCCCATGTTTTCTTCTTTTAGTGTTTTTCATTATAATGAAAAATGTGGGTTGAACCTATGTTTTCCATTTTCATCTCATCACAGTTACAATGAAAAATGTGGATTGAACCCATGTTTTCGTTGTCCCTTACTTTGGAACCGTTCGCCATTAAAGACCACAGGAAGCTCAAATTTTTTTTTTCTTTCTTTCTTTTAACGTTTCAAAGATTATGGAAAGCCAAACAACATAATTTAAGAAGCAATTAACTTCTGGAATCAAATTAAAGCATAATAAATCAAGGAAATTAAGAAAAAAAATTCGCAACAATTTTCCAACCTTCAACCTTTCTTCTTCTCCCAAGCATTTAACTCACATTTCGCTTATAAATAGAGTCCCAAATATGCTGGAAAGGGGTTCTATTTTGGCAAAAAGGTGAAAGAATTTATCACAAAAAAAAGAAGAAAAGTTTTTCTAGCGACGTTTTCCCTCTCTCTCTCTCTTTTTTTTTTCTCTAATCACTCTTTCGCTGGTTGGTTGCATTCTCACTTCGGGAAGCTCCGACTGATGCCACCTTGCCACTATCCTTTGTTATTAGCCACCGTCCTCCATCGCTATCTCTCATCATCACAGGAAAAGCATCGTGTTCAGGTATGTAAAGCTTTTTTTTTTTTTTAGAAATAATAAAAAGAATGTTTTTTTAGTTATTATAAGTATAAAAAAATTTAGGAAATTATTTATTTATTATTATATATTTAAATTTTCTTTTATATATATTTTTTATATTTTCTTAAAAGATTTTTTTAGTTATTTTATATTTTAAGACATAAAAAAATTATTTATAGTAATACATTTTAAATTTTTATTTTTCTAAAAAAAGTTATTATAAAAATTATTTTTAGTTATTTTATCTTTTTTAAAAAAAAATTGTCTTAAATATATATATATATATATATATATATATATATATATATATATGTATATATATATATAATATTTTAGATATAACTTAAAAAAAAGATTTTAGGTTTTAAAATGTTTCTTTTAAAATAAAAAAAATGTAAACTACGATAGGTCTAATCCTGAGCATCGGGTACGTAGGCATTTTTAGGGCGACCTCGTAATTTTTTTTTCTCCTTCTTTTGTTTCTCTTCTTTATTTTTTTAATTTATTTTTCTTCTTTTCTTCTTTCTTTCATTTCTTTCTTTTTTTTAAAAAAAATTGGAAGGTTAAAAAGTGATAACATCAAGTTTTAATAAGATAACCCCTGAGCTCCAAAATTTTTAGTATAATTTTTTTTCTTACATAGACTAGTAGTCAAATTAAGACTAATTCGCTCAATTAGTCTTAATTTAATATTTTTTTTTTTCGATTTCGATCAAGTGACAACTCTTTGTTTTTTTTTAAAAAATAAAAATATTAATTTTTTTTTCTAATTTTAGTCGAGGATTTATATTAAATGAGCTAGGGTTTAATGTAAATCGAATTAGAAAAATTAGATTAGATAGGATGACGACTCCATTGGGGACACACGTAATAAGTAGGTTAGCCACTTAAACCTTCCAAATTTTTTTTCTTCCTTTACTTGTAGATATATATATGATGTATATTAATCTAGTTGTTCTAACCTTTATATTTTTGCAACATTTTTATTTATTTGTTAGTTTGAAATGAAGGCATCAAATGTATGATAGATATGGTCAAACCTAGGCCATCTTAGGACCTTAGGAGGGGAGCCATTGTGTAGGCTTTGGGTGTTATGGGGTAACCATCGCTTAAGGCTGATTAAGCTACCCCACTCAAGTTTTGACATGACTTGTGAATCATTTTCTTTGAAATGAGCGAGTTCATAGAACTTGAGGAGATATTACCCAATTGCATTCATGAACCCTTCAAGTTAGCGAATAAATGTGATGTGGAAAACCAAAAAAAAAATATATTGCAACTTTAGTGGAGTTATTTTTCTATTTCTTTGTAATTTGTAACATTGTTATTGTAAATTTCCTTGTAAACTCATTGTAATAAATGTATTTTCTTATAAATAGTATAGTCACGATGTATTTATTTTCATAAATTTTAGCTCATCCCGCATGTAAGCTCTTCTTAGGGAAATCTATGTTCATAAACCCCTGCAGTTAAAAATAGTACTTGATCGATGAATCCAGTTCTTCAACTCAAGTCAATCAGAGGTCATTCAAAATATGATTGGACCAATCCTCTCATTACAGAAGGTTTATGTCAACATCACTTTAGTCCAGGCCTTGGTTCATTTTTGGGAGCTAGAGACCGTCATTTTTTGCTTAAGTCCCCATCAATAAGGGCTAACAATGGAAGAATATGCCCAATTGCTTAAGGCTCTACCCAGCACTGAAAGCATATATATCCTAAATCTTGAAGCAGGGCCTATAAAAATCTTCAGTAAATTACTAGGAGTTTGTAAGGCTGAAATCAATAAGGCCTTTGGAAATTGTAATGGGAATTATATTAAAAATGATGATTTGTTGACATGGTTTGCAGCTTAATCTAATTATCATGAAAAGTGAGCTTTATTTTGCATAGATTTTGAAGCACGGCAACAACATCAGATTCATGCATTCATCTTAATGGCCTCCAGGACTATATTGTTTCAAAATGGGATTTTTCATATCCACTTTAAGGTCGTAGAAATAGTGGCCCAGTTTTTGGAGGGAAAGTCTTACATCCCCGCACTTCTCGCTGGGTAAATCAGATCGCTCAACCACTTAAAGAAAAAAAGACATGGGGATTTGAAAACTAACATGGCATTAATTATGGTATGGTTCGTCAGCCATATGTGATGTTACATATTTGACTTCATTTGAGGGGCCTTTGCACAATAAATCAACCCGATTGATTCCTTTGCTTCTAGAATCACATTGCTAGAGGATATTCTTACTTGTTGTTGGATTGATGTCTTATAAGACTTTTGTGCTGAAAACATATTATGGGTAACTGGATGGAATTCTTATACTAGGATGGTACGTGCTTGTAAAAATTATGAGGCAGTTCCCTTGATTGGATTTAATTGGTGCACTAGTTACTACCCAGCTGCTCTAATACGTCAATTGGGACCTATTTAAGATATAGTCCATAAACCCTCACTCGAACCCATCACACTTGATTTCCACGATCCTCATATGATAATAGCTGACAAGATAGCAAAACTATTGGAAATTAAAACCTTATGGGAGACTCGAATAATAAGCCCTGCTATTGACATAGGGAATTTGAGGGGTGATATAGGTAAATATCGAGCAACCAAAGAGTATATTTTTCACCAACTCAAAAGAATAGGTGAAAAACAATATAGTGCTCCAGTTGCATTCTAACCTACACTAGCAAATCTTACTCTTGAAATGAAGACATATATGGAAGAAGTGCAAGCATGAATGCAAGTCCATATGGAAAACATAGAAACAAAGGGGGGGGGGGGGGGGGGGGGGGGGGGGGGATATTTGGAAGAATAGATGTCAAGAATCCAACCAACGAGTTGGAAGCTCTAGAAGCCCAGCTAAAAAAGGCTTGGCAAAAGATTAAGGAACTAGAAACACCTGCAAAAGAGAGAGAGAAAAAAAAAAGGGATCATGTCATCGCAAGAAGAGGAAGATTTAGATTTTGGATTTTTTTTTCTTTTTTGTAATTCCTTTTCTATTCATGTAATCAAACTCTAAAGTTACAATAAAATTTCTATTTTTCCACATTATGGATTATTCGCTAACTCCATATTTGCATTTGCTTGACACATGCATTTTTTAAAAATTATTATTATTAATTTTTTTTCTAACAAGTGACCCAATGTTGATCGCCGGGTTTCAAGATTGCGCCTAAACAATTGAACCCCACAAGAAGTCTATACTACACTCGTTCTAGAGACAAAATGTCAATTAACAATGATGACAATACCAGTGACAATACTACTAATTAGAGAATGGTTTTGTTGGAGCAAGCTATGCAAAATCTCAATGATCAAGTGAAGTTTTTGGTGGAAATTTTGACTCTTCTTCGATTAACTCAACTGGTTCAAGAAGGCTATTTAGGGGGGCCAAAAGGGAAAATCAGTTGAGATTTCACTTCTAGAAAATGAGAAAATTAACTCCAGGTTTAATCTAACATTTGTGGAGTCAAAACCAGGGGTGTAAACCTCATATAGTCCTGAAGATCTACAAAGGCAACTTGAGGAAAGATGGAAAGAAACAAAAAGAAAGCTTTTCCAACAATTAGCTGATAAGATGAAGGCTTTAGAATGACTAGATGGGTATGAGCAAATTGGGATCACTGACTTAACAAATTTCAGTACCACTACTTATCCTGAAAAATTTAAGGTACCAGAGTTTGAAAAATATGACAGCACCGGATGTCCAAAAATACACATTAGACTGTATGTTTGGAAGATGGACAAATATGTACAGTATAGCCAATTAATGGTGTAGACTTTCTAAGACAATCTTACCGGACCTGCTTTAGCTTGGTATGCACAATTAGACCTCAATCATATCAATAATTGGGAAAAGTTAGCTCGAGCTTTCTATAAGTAATATAGGTTTAATATTTAAGTTGCTACTTTAATATGGGACTTAAGGAGTATCTGCAAGAAGCACAATGAGCCCTTCAAAGAATGCACTCAGCGTTGGAGAGCTTAGGCTGCAAAGGTCATTACCCCAATTTCTGAGAAAGAGCATATATCCATATTTATCAATACATTGGAGAAACCTTATTTCACCCAATAAAACTCCTAGAACAACATTAGCGAAGTCACTAAATAATATCAAAGGAAGAGAAGCCACAATCAACATGGTTAATTCTAGTAGAAACAACAAGCTAACGCTCTCTCTCTCTCTCCCCTAACCTTCCCCCCCCCCCCCCCCCCCCCCCCCCCCCCCCCCCCCCCCCACCTCCCCTTTCCTTCCAAAAAACCTACCCTAGATCACTAAACCTCCTAGACAATTCACCAGAATCCCAGTCCCTCTTAGCTAAGTCTTCGCTAGCCTAAAGGCTAATAATCTAATCAGTTTTGAAATTCCCAATGAGAAATATAGGCCAAGAACCTATGACCCCAATCTCAAATGTAAATACCAGATGGGGCAAGTAGGACATTCTACAGATAGATGCTGGAGACTTAAGAATGAAATCTAGGATTTGATTTATGCAGGAGTGGTACGGCTAAACTTCACTGAGCCACCCACTCCCAATGTCAATAATAATCCACTTCCCAAACATGGTCCTGCCATTAACATGATCACTTTAGAAGCACCTAAACATGAAATTGATTTGGATAGGTTACCAATAGAGCAAGTAGCGTGGAACTTGCAACAAGCCAGCTTCTTACTATCAGTCAACCCAAGAAACAAAGCACAAGCTAAGTTAGCTATTTATCAATTATTGTTGGAAAGAAAAATCTAATCATCCTACATTCAGGAAATATTGACTCCTAGGCCTTATAAGCTAACAACTCAGAAGGAGTTGGGAAAAAGATGGCATGCAGGTGATCCCATTGTTGGTTTATTAGGACAATATTTAGGGAAATTAGATTATTTTGTTAACTATTCCATCCAATTGCCAATTTATGAAGAACTTACCCCAAGTGGTTAGGGTTCTGATTTTGAAGAAGAACATAATCCTCGGATTGAGAAGGATAATGATCAAATGGTTAACATGATAGGATTCAACTTCAAACCAATGATCCTAAAATATTACAAAGAACCTGAACAAGAGCAAAAAGTCCTAAAAGCTAAGAAATATACTTTCCATGTTCCCTTGGCACCTGAAAACTATAAAGCTGCCCTATTTAATTATGCGACGATTAATTAAGAGGAACCTTCAAGTTATATTATTGGAGGAATCACCCAGTCATGAAGGATTTATAGCCTTGAACAAAAGATCATGAAAAAACCTAAAACCAGTGAATCAAGTGAGAAAAAGCCAATAGCAAAAGAAGAAAAAGGGCTGTCAAATTTTTCAAAGATGATCAAGTCTAGTGAGTATAAAATCATGAACCAATTATTAAAAACTCCAGCCCAAATCTCTCTTATGCGTCTTCTACTCTCTTCTGAGCCTCACAAAGAAGCCTTATTTAGAACTTTGAGGGAGATTAAAGTGCAACAGGAATATCTACGAAAAAATTGAGACACATTGTTAATTACATTTTTGCTATTGATTAGATATCTTTCTCAACGAAAGAATTAGGAGAAGAAGGTAATCAACACACCAAACCACTCTTCATAGTGGTGAAATGCAACAACATGATTTTTTCTAGAGTCCTTATCGATAATAGGTCCTCCCTCAACGCATGCTGTCTAGCTACTCTTAACCTACTAGGTATTGATACATCTAATATCAAACCAGATCTACCATAGTAAGGGCTTTTGATGGGTTAAGGGGGGAAATTGACTTGATGGTAGAAATTAGCCCATAATTATTTGAAAGCCCTTTCCAAATCCTAAACATACCAAGGTCTTTTAACTTACTTCTTGATAGGCCTTAGATCCATACAGCACATGCCATTCCTTTTAGCCTCCATCAGAAGGTCAAATTCATTTCTAATGGTCAAATCGTCACTGTCTTGGGCGAACAAGATTATGCCATTTATAAAGAAACGGCTATACCCAACATAGGAGTAGAAGGCCTAGATGACCTGAGACTCCAGATATTTGATAAGGTTTGTATGATTACTAGTTCTGAGAAGTAGGGATATAGAAAGGTGCAATTTAAAGAAGGCCAAATGGGGAAATTTGGTCTTGGATATGTCCCGACTTCGGAAGAAAGATTCTAAATGAAGTTTAGGCAAGGAAAAAAGGGAGATATACTATACAGTACCTTAATGAATTTTCTACCAATCTAAACTACATTCACACACTCTGCCAGTGTTGAGACACTGGTATCTGCAAAAGAAGACAACTTCGATGATCTCATAATCAAGCAGCAACAGGAATTAACGAGCATATCCCATAGCTCTCAATCACTCCAAAATTGGTTCTCTTATCCTCTAAATAGTAATAGGCCTACTTTAGACTAAGGATGGACTATGATTTAATATTTGTTAAGTTTTTTTTTTCTTTTCTCTTTTCATTCAACAAGTGTAACCTGCATGAATAAAGTCAATAAAGTCTTGAATCATTTCCTCAATATTGTTCCATCTTTTCCCTTCTACTTATTCGTTTCTTTTCTTTATACATTTATCCAGATCCAGTGATGAAAATCAAGGATATCTTGCACACATAGATGGTAAAAATATTAATATCACCTCCAACTCTACTGAGTTAGTCATTGGGGATAACATTGATGACCATAAAGTAGTTCAAGAGAACTGGTAAAGATATGAACAATGTAAGATTTCCATTGATGAGTTAATTGAAACAATTAACCTAAGAAATGAGGACAACCCTAGGAATCTCAAGATTAGGGGAAATCTTAATGATGAGCAAAAAGGAAGGTTAATGGAGCTATTATCTGAATACCTTGATGTATTCGCATGGTCTTATAAAGATATGCTAGGACTTGACCCATCAATTGTGGTTCATAAGTTGCTTACACAAGAAAACATCAAACCCAAAAAACAAAAATTAAGGCGATTTCGACTTGAAATTTTACTGAAAATCAAGAAATTATTGGAGGTTGGGTTTATTAAGGTGTTAGATTATCCTGAATGGGTGGCTAGCATAGTCCCAATAATAAAGAAAAATGGGAAAGTTTGTGTATGTGTAGATTTATGAGACTTGAATCAAGAAACGCCAAAAGATATCTTCCCTTTACCCCATATAGATGTCTTGGTAGATAATATAGCTAGAAACCATCTTTTCTCATTCATAGATGGTTTCGTAAGATATAACCAGATCAAGATGTCAAAAGAAGATCAAACTAAGACAACCTTCATCACAGCTTGGGGTACCTTTTATTATAAGTTTATGCCCTTTAGTCTTAAAAATGTTGGAGCAACTTATCAAAGAGCGATGGTTACATTATTTCATGATATGATGCACCAAGACAATGAGGTGTATGTTGATGACTTGATTGCTAAATCTAAAGAAGGGGAAGACCATGTAGACACTTTGAAGAAGTTGTTTGTGGTTAAGGAAGTATCAACTAAAACTAAACCAAGAAAAATACACTTTTGGAGTTACCTCTGGGAAATTACTAGGTTTTATGGTCAGTCAAAAGAGCCTGGAGGTGGACCTAGATAAAGTTAAAGCAATACTAACAATGCCACCTCCACATACACTCAAAGAAGTCAAAGGACTACTTGGGCATCTGAATTACATTGCTTGGTTCATCTCACAGCTTACAGATAAATGTCGCCCTTTCTTTAAGCTACTAAAGAAAAATGCTGTTATAAAATGGAATGAAGAATGTGAAGAAGCTTTCATGGAAATCAAACACTATCTCATGAATTCTCCAATATTGGTAACCCCTACACTTAGCAAGCCCTTATTCTTGTACTTGACAATATTACCCGAATCCATGGGGTATATGCTAGGCCAGAAGAATGAAAGGGGAAGGGAATAAGCCATTTACTACATGAGCAAGAAATTTACTGAAGGGGAACAAAAATAATCTAAAGTAGAAAGGACGTGTTGTGCATTAATTTGGGTTATGCATCGACTTAGACAATATACACTTTAATATTTGGTTGAGTTATAAACAAGACATGATCCCCTGAAGTATTTGGCAAACAAACCAACTCTAATTTGTAGGATTTCTAAATGAAAAATGTTATTAGTTGAATTTGATATCAACTACATGAATCAGAGTTTAGTTAAAGGATAAGAAATAGCTGATCAATTGGCTAAGCATCCACTTGAAGGAACTTCCCCAGAACCACAAACACAATTTTCGGATGAAGATATATTAGTAATTGAAAATGATCCTAATGCTGAAAAAGAAAAGATTCTCAAATGGAAATTGCACTTTGATGGAGCAACCAATGTATTTTGCTGTAAAATAGGAGCAGTGCTTATTTTACCTAAAGGTAACCAATTCCCTATAGCAACGAGACTTATGTTTTCATATATTAACAATATTACAGAATACGAAGTATGCATTTTGGGTCTCGAGATGGCTTTGGATATCAGAATTCATGAATTAGAAGTATATGGAGACTCCTCACTCATCATTTGTCAAACCCGAGGAGAGTTTAAGACGAAAGATCTAAAATTGGTACCTTATCACCAGCTTATCATAGTTAATAGGGAAGTTTAGAGAGATCACATTGACATATGTACCAAGGGTGCAAAATCAGTTTGTTGATGCCTTAGCTACAATGGCATCTTTAACTCAAATAACAAAAGGGATAGAAATCTAACCTATCAGGATTGGGATTGAAGATAGACCTGCTTTTTGTTTAATTATTGAAGGAATGCAAGATGATAAGTAGTGGTATTATGACATTAAGATCCTACTTTAGGAAGGAAGATATCCGAAAAAAGCTGATAAAAAAGACAAGAAAATGTTCAAAAGATTGGCAAGTCATTTTTTGTTAAGTGGATCCACACTGTATAAGCGATCATTTGACAACACATTATTAAGATGTGTAGATGACAAAGAAGCGAACACCCTTATGAAAGAGGTACATGAAGGGATATGTAGTCTTCACATGAATGGCTACATACTAGCCAAGAAGATCATGAGATTGGGTTATTATTGGTTGACCATGGAATCTAATTGCATCAAATATGTAAGACGTTGTTATCCATGTCAAATCTATGCCAACAAAATAAATGCCCCTCCTCAAGAATTTCATACACTCTTTTCACCATGGCCATTCTCTGTATGGGGTTTAGATGTAATTGGGCCAATTAATCTAAAAGTATCCAATGGTCATCGATTCATATTGGTGGCAATCGATTATTTTACCAAATGGATTGAAGCTTCCTCATATACTAATGTTACTAAAGGGGTAGTGGTCAAATTCATCAAAAGAGATATTATTGCTCGATATGGATCTCCTGAGTTAATTATTACAGATAATGGCACAAACCTCAACAACAAGCTCATGATGGAATTGTGTCAACATTTTGGAATCAATCATAAGAATTCCACTCCATATCGACCACAAATGAATGGAGTTATAGAAGCGGCCAATAAAAATATCAAACAGATTATTGAGAAGATGGTTATTACTTATAAAAACCGACATGAAATGTTACCATTTGCACTTATGGCCTATCGGACCTCCATTAGAACATTAATAGTAGCTACCCCTTACTCTTTGGTATATGGTATTGAAGCTGTGTTGCCAGTTGAAGTCGAAGTTCCATTGCTTAAAGTATTGTCAGAAACTTAACTAGATGAAGCTGATTGGGTGAAAAAGCGGGTTGACCAATTGAATCTAATTGATGAAAAGAGGTTAGCAGCATTATGCCGTGACCAATGTTACTAACAAAGAATGGCTAGAGCCTTTAATAAAAAAGTACGACCTCGAAGTTTCCAAAATGGTGATTTAGTTTTAAGAAAGATCCTCCCAAATGTACAAGATTCTAGAGGGAAGTTTACTCCTAATTATGAGATGCCATATTCTGTAAAGAGAGTGTTGTCTGGAGGGGCATTAATTTTGTCACATATGGATGGTCCAGATTTGAAAGATCCTGTAAATTCAGATGCAGTTAAAATGTACCATCCTTAATGAATTAATGAAATCTTAACTGAGTTTATTGAAAACATCATTGATCTCTTTGTGGTTTAATTTTTAGCATCTACATGTAAAGTGGATATCCCCATTAGTCATTGGATTGATCATCACCTCCCTCATTGATAAGTTTTTTTTTTTTTTACTCCTATTTTGCCTCATACACTCAAACTCGAGGGAAGCTGTGAGAAATAAAACAAATATGAATAATGAAAGCTCTTCAAATATTCCATTGTGGTTTCATCTTTTTTGAAAAGGAGTTTCTTTTGCTATTTTAGGTTGGAGTCCCAAATAATGGGAGTAGAGATAATTTGGCCAAAATGGATTAGAAGAGTTGAAAATTCTAAGAGTGGAAGTGAATATCACACAAATACGGTTCATCCAACGGTAGGAGGAGTTGATTCAAGAAAGTGACAAGTAGATGAGTGTATTAAACTTTGAGAAAAATGGTTCATTGTTTAGGTGTTATCGGCAAAACTAGGTAAAATTCTTCACTATGCTATGCATATGTAGTTAAATTTTAAATTCCTATAAAATTAGTCAGCCTATAAGGATGCTTTTTCAAAAATCATTTTTAGGATTGCTAGTTTGTAACAGATGATTTCCTATAAAATTAGTCAACCCACATGAGCACTTTCTCAAAAATCATTTTTATGATTGTTAGTATGTAACAAATGCTTTCCTATAAAATTAGTCAGCCCACAGGGACACTTTCTCAAAAATCATTTTTAGGATTGTTAGTTTGTAATAGAAGTTTTCCTATAAAATGAGTCAGCCCACAAGGGCACTTTCTCAAAAATTATTTTTAAGATTACTAATCTGTAATAGATACTTTCTTGTAAATTCGTTAGCTTACAAAGGCACTGTCCTGAAATTCCTTTCTTCTTAAGGTTACTAGTCTTTAAGGACCATTCCCAATACAAGATAGTCAACCCATAAAGAACCATCCTAGACATCTCTTGTCAATTCATTGAGATATTTTTATAACTCTTCAGAGTACACTAATAGGCAAAAATGGTATATCTCTTTGGTCTTTATAGTAAAGTTTTTCTCAAACTTCACCACAAAGAAGGGCAACTGTAAACACACTATTTTTTTATTTTTATTTTTTAATTTATTATTATTTTATTTCATCATTATTATTATATATATATTTTTATTTTTTTTATTATTATTTGCTATCTTTTGTTATTATTTTTATTTTATTTTAGAATAAATGCAATTTGATTGCATTATATGACCGAGGCACAAGCCAACGGCTTAATGGAAAACACATGCTCACACACTCCCTTGGTCCTAGGATTGAATGCTCGCTTGCGCAGAAGCATAAGACTTTTTTTCTCTCAGCGAAAAACATCGGTTGAACCTACATTTTCTTCTTCAAGTGTTTTTCATTACAATGAAAAACATGGGTTCAACCCACATTTTCTATTTTCATCCCATCACTGTTACAATGAAAAACGTGGGTTGAACCTACGTTTTCATCATTCCTTACCTTGGAATTGTCTGCCATTGAAAACTACGAGAAGCTCGAATTTTTTTTTTCTTTCTTTCTTTTAATGTTTCAAAGATTATGGAAGGTCAAACAACATAATTTAAAAAGTAATTAACTTCTGGAATCAAATTAAAGCACAATAAATCAAGGAAATTAAGAAAAAAAAAACTTTTTCGTAATAATTTTCCAACCTTCGACTTTGTCTTCCCCCAAGCGTTTAACCCACGTTTCACTTATAAATAGTCTCAAATATGCTAGAAATGGGCTCTCTTTTGGCAAAAAGGTGAAAGAATTTCTCATAGAAAAAGAAGAAAATGTTTTTTGGTGATGTCTTCTCTCTCTTTCTCTCTCCTTTTTTTTTCTCCAATCACTTTTCTGTTGGCTGGTCGCATTTTCACTTTGGGAAGCTTCAACTGACGCTACCTCGCCACTATCCTTTGATGTTCGCTGCCGTCCCTCATCGTCATCGGAAAAGCATTACGTTTAGGTACATAAAGCTTTTTTTTTTTAGAAATAATAAAAAGAATGTTTTTTTTAGTTATTATATGTATAAAAAAATTTAAGAAATTATTTATTTATTATATATTTAAATTTTCTTTTATATAATTTTTTTTATATTTTATTAAAATATTTTTTAGTTATTTTATATTTTAAGACATAAAAAAATTATGTACAATAATACATTTTAAATTTTTATTTTTCTAAAAAAATTATTATAAAAATTATTTTTAGTTATTTTATCTTTTAAAAAACATTTTTTTTCTAAATATATATATATATAATATATATTTTAAAAAAAGAGATTATAGGTTTTAAAACATTTCTTTTAAAATAAAAAAAATGTGAACTACGATAAGTCTGATCTTGAACATTGGGTACGTAGGCACCTTTGGGGCGACCTCATAAAAAAATTTCTCCTTCTTTTATTTCTCTTCTTTATTATTTATTTTTCTTCTTTCTTTTTTCTTTTTTAAAAAAATTAGAAGGTTAAAAAGTGGTAACATCAAGTTTTAGTAAGATAACCCTCGAGCTCCAAAATTTTTGGTATAATTTTTTTTTTCCTTACACAGACTAGTAGTCAAATTAAGATTAATTTGCTCAATTAGTCTTAATTTAACATTTTCCCAATTTTGATCAGGTGACGACTCTTTGTTTTTTAAAAAATAAAAAATAAAAACATATATTTTTTTATAATCTTAGTTGATGATTTATATTAAATGAGTTAACGTTTAATGTAAATTGGATTAGAAAAATTAAACTCGACACAAAGGAAATAAATTTAGTACTTTGTGGAGATATTGAAGATGCTTAAAAGTGTGGTTTTTCCTATGAGTAGTTTAAAGCCACCAAGTCCAAATGGTTTTTCAAGAGTATTCTATCAAAGATTTTGGGATGTGGTGAGGCCAACAGTCATAGTAGCTATCTAGAGATTCTTCAATTCAAGTACTTTTCTATCTCTTTTAAACTATATAGTAATGTGTTAATTCCAAAATTTCCTACCCCTTCTAGTGTCTCTCATTCTAGACCTATTAGTCTATGCAATTTCCTTTGCAAGATCATTTCAAAAGTCATAGTTAATAGATTAAAACCTTTCTTAGGAGAGATTATTTTGAAATTTTAGAGTGCATTCATTTTAGGAAGAATAATTTGTGACAACGTTTTGATTGCTCATAAGGTTTTCCATTTTTTTGAAAAATAAGAAAAGAGGAAAGAAAAAAAAATGCACTTAAGGTTGATATAAGTAGAGCTTATGATAGGATTGAATGGGATTTTTTGAGAGTAGTATTTCATAAATATGGTTTTGAGGATAAACGGATTTGATGGATAATAGTGTGTGTGTCTACAGTTGAATTTAATCTTATAGTAATGGTAAAAAGGCTAGTCACTTTAGGCTAGAAAGAGGTTTGAGGCATGTGGATCCCCTATCCTCGTACCTTTTCATTCTTGTAGTGGATGTTTTGTCAAAAGGCATTTTGAAAAAAGTAGAAAGGGGGAGTTAAATGGAATCAGGATGAAAGATTCTTATCTTAAGTTGACTTAGTTGTTCTTTGCAGATAATTCTTTATTTTTTTATGGAAGCTAATGTGGATGAGTTGCAAGCATTAACAAAAACTATTGGTGAGTATTGTTTGGCATCAGGTCAAGAGGTTAATTTAAGTAAGTCCAATGTTTTTTTTTTTTAGTAGCAATGTTTTGGATTGGCAAAAGAGGGAAGTGCGTAGCTTGTTAGGGGTCCAAATTATAGATGATACAGGGACGTAGTTGGTCTATGTACTATATGGGGTAGATCTAAGACCTAAGCATTGTCTTTTATCAAGGATAAGGTTTTTAAGAGGATCAAAGGGGTGGAAACAAAGCTTGTATAATGTAGTAGGGAGAGAAGTCCTAATCAAGTCAATTGCTTCAGCCATTAGGACATACTCTATGTCTTGTTTTAAGTATCCAATCGGATGGTATGAGGATGTCAATGTACATATAGCTAAGTTTTAGTGGGGGTAGAAGAAGGGTGAAGGGAGGATCCATTAGGTAAACTAGAGTACTCTTTCAAAATCCAAGGCAGAGGGAGGATTGGGTTTCAACGATTTACACTATTACAACCTTGCATTGCTTACTAAATTGGCCTAGAGAGTGGAGTAGAATCTTAATGCTTTATGGGTTCGAGTGTTAAAAGGGTTATATTTTCCAAGTTGTTCCTGTAAAGATGCTGTCAAGGGAGGGAGGGCATCATGGGGGTGGAGTAGTATTGTGGAAGGATGAGAAATTCTCTTTAAGGGATTACTATAGAGGGTGGGAAGTGGTGAAAATACTAATGTATAGGGGGACAAATGGATGCCTCTATTGAAAAGATACATCCATTAGATTGGTGGTTATGCTCCCATCTACTCTCAAGAAGCTTATCCATTTAGATTCTCTTGTTTGTTCTCATATAGATTTTTATCTCTCCTCACCCGCTTTTGGATCTAGTATAGTCGTGTTTAATAAAAAAGTTACGGTTTGGTTGGAAAAAAAAAAAAAGCACATTAAATCCCACAACCATCATTGTTGATTAATTTGTGCCAACACTAGTTATACATTGATACATCAAATGGTCATAGATCTAATTATGACGGATATCATTAAACATTTTTTTCCCTTATAATAATAATACAAGTCCTTAAATATATGTTCCAAAAGATATCGGTTCTATAACATGCACGCTTTACAATGTAAATTTTCGACATGGATGAATGATGATGCATATGACATATGCTAAACATTCTTTATTAAAAAAAAAAAACCTTTTTTAGGGATAATTATCTTTTATCAAAGATAAAGTTTTTAAGAGGATCAAGGGGTGGAAACAAAGTTTGTTTAGTGTAGTAGGGAGAGAAGTCCTAATCAAGTCAATTGCTTTAGCTGTTTAGACATACTTTATGTCTTGTTTCAAGTATCCAATCGGATGGTATGAGGATGTCAATGCACATATAGCTAAGTTCTGGTGGGTGCAGAAGAAGGGCGAAGGGAGGATCCATTAGGTGAATTAGATTGCTCTTTTGAAATCCAAGGTAGAGGGAGGATTAGGTTTCAAGGATTTACACTATTACAACCTTGCATTGCTTACTAAATTAGCCTAGCGAGCGGAGTTGAATCCCAATTCTCTATGGGTTCAGTGTGTTAAAAGGGTTACATTTTTCTAGTTGTTCCTTTAATGAGAACTTTTCTTTAAAGGAGTACTATAGAGGGTAGGAAGTGGTGAAAATATTGATGTATGGGGACAAATGTGTGTCTCTGTTGAAAAGATATGTCCATTGAATTGGTGGTTATGCTCCCATCCACTCTCAAGAAGCTTATCCATTTAGATTCTTTCTTTCTTTTTTTTGTTCTCATATAGATTTTTATCTTTTCTCACCGCTTTTGGATATGGCGTAGTTGTTTTGAATTAAAAAAAGTTACTGTTTGGCTGGCAAAAAAAAGAAAAAAAGCACATTAAATTTCACAACCGTCATTGTTGATTAAGTTGTGTAAGCACTAGTCAGTGGTGTACATTGATACATCAAATGGTCATAGAGCTAATTATGACGAGATCATCAAACATTTTTTTTCCCTTATAATAATAATAGAAGCCCTTAAATATCTGTTCAAAAAGATACAAGTCCTATATAACATGCACGCTTTATAACGTAAATTTCCGACACGGATGAATGATGATGTATATGACATATGTCAAACATTTTTTATTGAAAAAAAAAAAAAAAGAAAAAACCTTTTCTGGGGATAATTGTTCTTCCGTCGACAGGATCTGGTGTTGCCTCTTCAAGCGATCTGCCCTTTGCAAAACTGTGAATCTTGGTCGCCGGTGCATGTCCCCTTCCGGCTTCCATCAAAAGTAATCCCATGCGATCAAGAAAAAGATTTCGACAACGTTGTCCATTTAAAAGATCACCTAATACGTACAAAATCCTTAGCTGTATTTTGACAATGTCTACAATTTTAAGTTTTCCTCTCTTATTTTTTACTCATGAAAATAAATCGGTGGTTGACAAATCTCTGATCTTGCCTCATTTGAAGCAAATATCAGTAATTACATATAATTCCAATGAAAATCCCTATGCATGAAAAAGTCGACCATTTAACATTTCTTAATTCTTCCCTCAATAAAAGACAAAGAAACAAATACTAGATACAACAGTCAAATTATGACATTCTATATTTACACCTTGATTTTCAGAAACTTCCATGCCTATGTTGGTTTTGCTTTAATTAAGATTTGTAACCCATTTCTAAATATTTTGGTCAAGGGCTGTATCCGAATCGAGTGGAGACTTCGGTGATGATCTTGGATTTTCCTTGTGATTATGACCATGACCACGGCTATGATCACGCTTACTATCACGATGGTGGAGGTGGTGGTGATGGCTCCGATTTCTTTTCTTGCTTTGCTTTTCGGTTTCCTTTTGGTCTTCTTTGTGTAGGTCGCTCTCAACTGGAACAGTGTACACAAATGTGCCGAATGGAATGTCACTGAAGTCCTTTAGAGGCTCTAGGACCTTGACCACAATGCTCATCGTTGGCCTTTGCTTTGGCCTGTGGCTCAGGCATTGGTAAGCCAATGCAGCCGCCTTTCGCGCGCCTGTCTCAGAGTACTGACCTTCAAGCCTTGGGTCCATGATTCTGCCTAGTTTTCGGGCATCATTTAGCATTGGCCTTGCCCATTCTGCTAAATTTTGCTCGCGATGTGGTCGCGTCTTGTCTACTGATTTTCTTCCAGTCAGAAGCTCCAATAGGACTACTCCAAAACTATAAACGTCGCTCTTTGATGTTAGGTGACCTGTCATAGCAAAAGGGACACAAATTGATTTTAGATATTTAATTCCATTAAGCTGATTGAGTAATAACTGATGTAATAATGTGGAGATGTAAATTTATGGACAAATTGCATATACACCGCAAAAACTATTGGTCTAAGGCAACCTTACATTTTCATAACTTTAGAAAATATCCATTCACTTTTCTACCGTAGTTGAAATCTCAGCATTGTCACATTTATGGACATTTTAGCAAAGATTTATGGGATCTACCCGCACCTAATTTGTAATTTTGTGGTGTATCTGCAAGGGTCTCTAAATATACATAACATCAAAAAATACATTACCTGTCATTATATACTCAGGAGCAGCATAACCTTGTGTGCCCATCACTCTGGTTGAAACATGAGTGTCATCCCCTTCCGGACCATCTTTTGCCAAACCAAAATCTGAAAGTTTTGCTGTATAATCCTGTAAGATGATGAATCACAATCAAATGGTTAGCTATAACAAGCCTTCCAGTTTGAATCATAAAGGAACAAATTCATTTATAAGACGAGAAAACAGAACAGCAAAAGATGAGTACCGAGTCTAGCAAGATATTTGAAGCCTTAAAATCTCTATAAATGACAGGTTTTTCTGCACCATGTAAAAACTCCAGTCCCTTTGCTGCACCTAGAGCAATCTTCATTCTTGTTGACCATGGCAACGATGCGGAAAATCCTGAAATGTGAAACCGATGCTTAGTTTATATTTACCATTGGTTATTTGTAGAGAAAACCTTGATCAATGAAGCCATGGGTATAGATTAAATTTCCTAGATTGAAACATAGAAGTAGGGAAATATTAATACATACTCCTGAATAGCTGATTCTCCAAGCTCCCTCTTGGCATGTACTCATAAACCAGAAGCCTATGCTCATCTTCACAGCAATAACCGATCAGCTTCACCAAATGTTCATGCCTCAATTGTCCAAGAAAGATTACTTCTGTCTGTTAAATAGAAAATGCAAAGAATTAAAAAAATTTTAGTATCCCCGGCATCCGAACATATATAACCAACTCCATGAAATTGAAATAGTTTGGAAAAGAATTATAGAGGGATAATTGCAAATAGTCTCTAAAACCACAAATCAGTTTCAGTACATATTCATAGTTTTTGAGTTTAACAGATCGATTTTATAATAGATCCATAGTTTTTGGAGTGTATTTGCTATTTGTGCCAGAACATGAATACATACCAACCACTCCCTATGTCCTTGCAATCCATCCAAATCCAAGAGCTTGACAGCCACCGGTTGTGCCTTCAATCCTGGCCTGATTTTGTCATCAATGAACCCCTTATGAACCGGTCCGAAGCCGCCTTCTCCTAGGAAATTGCTGGACGAGAAGCTCTGAGTAATAAGTTTCAGCTCCTGGAGAGTAAAAGCATGGAGATTCGTCCCGGCCAGCGAAACAGAAAGGTCTTCAGACAATGTTGCAGTGCTAGCGTTGCTCAAATCCGTTAGCGAAATCCTATGAAACGACGACTGCTTTTTCACTTCTTTCTTAGGCTTGCTTTGTTTCTCTTCAGGTTCACTACTCTTGTAGCAGCTTGGAACTATGGATCTCCATGAAAGTTTTGTAACAGCCATTAAGGAAGATCTAAACTAACAACAGGATCAGCTTTGGATATCTGGAAATCAGCAAATACTAAGCTTTCGTGGTACTTATCATTTGATGAATGAGAATAATCGATTCAGACAGGGAGTAACGTGAGATTAAATTTGGCAAACGCTCGGTTTGGAACTGAACCGTATAAAAACTGGATGGAATTGTGGGCTAGAAGGTAAGGATTTATGCAAATAGATAATGTATAGACAAGATTGGATCAAAATATTTGTTTATTTTGAAGTGCCAATTGATCTTCAAAATTTACAGGGAAATTAAGACTTGCAATCTTGCTATATCAACCTATTACCTAATGAGCTGTTGTAATACTATAATCTGATAATATATATATATATATATATATATACAATTATAAACGTGGAATTTTCCTAGTCCGGTACTTATGCTTATCGTGTTTTCTTTATGTTCTTTTTTAATTTTTTAATATTATTATTATGGTTTGATGAGAGAGTATTGGGTTAGAAGTCTTCGTAGTTGGTTCAAGGGACAATGACCTGGCTACCCTCTCTTGACTTTAGGTTTTTTCCGTATTACGAAATAGCAATGATTAGAAATTTTGGTTTCATGCCATTGGGGAGATGGTATTTGGTTAAAAAAAAATCAATTTTAATGGCGGAAACTAAAGAACTTTTACGATAAATGCTTAGAAAGTCGTATATTGAATGTGATTTGATTGCTTCTCCTTGCTTTCACTCGTCATATATATACGTATATATACACATAATTATTATTATTATTATTATTATTATTATTTTAGAGCATCAATCTTTGACTATGTTTAAATCATAAAATACGAGGAAGTGTTCTTGAAAGTAGGAAGATTTACCAAGTTAATTGTAAATTGCAAAGTATGTCCTTTGAGTTCCAAAATAATGTATCCTTATGCCGTTAGAAGTTTGCCCATTAACAAACAATCAAATAAGAAAAAAATATCAAGGAATAGCTTTGGAACACTTACTAATAGCTTTTTTTTTTTTTTTTAAAGTTTGTAATTGACCTTTAAAAAGAAAAAAAAAAGAGAGAGTATTATTATTGCCTTTTCTTTGATGCCGCCACATATTATATATATATATATATATATATATATAGAAGAATCATGAATGTATTTTTATTCATTAAATACATGTTTTTAGGACAAAAAATGTGGGAGTATTGGCGATTCCACGTGTTTTAGAAACATCATTGCTGAATTTAAAATTAACAAATGAAACAATCCCAGCCCCTAAAATCTTGAAGCTAGCTTCTTGAAATGAAAAATAAAGAGTGCTTCCTCAATGAAGCTACTGGGATCTTATCTGAGGAAGTACCATGAAGACAAAACAACATTTGTGGGAATTCATTATTCGTTAAGACAAAGGTAGGTCTACCTCCACCATTTATTTATTTATTTTAGCTTCTAGAAGGACTTCCAAGGTGATAGAAATAGTTTACCAATATCCCATTATAATATGATAACAAGTCGACTATGATAAGTACAATTAACAATCATAATTAATAATAATCATACAGTGTCAAGAATACTTTAAGGCATTTTACGTGATCATATATTGTAATGAGGGAGTTTGAAAGTATGTATCTGTTGATGGATCTACGTATTAATTTATTACATCTATATTTCTATGCAAAGTTGTCAAACTCACGATTTTATCTAGACCAAATGGTCTCTAAAATTGAAACATAAAATAGAAATATAGAACCATAAGTTTTTATAACTTATATAAAATAGTTTTAAAAAACTATTGATATGTTTATTATAGTAATAAAAAAATAAAATATAAGATAAAAATAAATAAATTCAACATAAATGTTAATCATAACTTATAATAAAAGTTATATGTTGATAGTAAAATAAATTAACATAATTTATTATACTAATGCATAAAACTACAATATGAATAATAGAACTAATATGAAATGTATTATAATATAAATAATAATAATAAAATATAAAGATGAAAAAACTATCAACTCCTTTTTTATCATTAAAAATAAAAACTATCATCAGCTTTTTCTTCACCATAACCATCATTGCCACCATCTTCATCATCAAAGTCAACATTATTATTGGTACTATTATCAATTATATTCTTATATTATGATTCAAAGTATTTCAAATAACCAATAATATTTATATTTTATAAAAGTTAAGTTTTATTTTTCAATTTTTAGTCTAATTAACTTTAATAGATAGAATCAGTAGACTTGATTAAAAACATAAGATTTTACTAATTTTATATGAAAACGATTTTATATCCGAATCAACTTAGAAATGCATTATAAAATCATAAACTCGTAGAATAGTATAAGTAAAATTGTGATTTTGGTAACTATGCTTCGATGCATCATGGGTTAAATTTTATGTAAATTGCTAGTGTTTCTTATTTTTCTTCTTCTTTCTTTCTTTCTTTTTTTTTTTTCCTTTATAAAAGAAAATTGAAGCACAATTTTAACTCTAAATACTTAGTCCGCTATTCACTTTTAGTTTGCTATACATTTTTGAATTGTTCAATAGTTGCTTCTATGATTAAGGCCATCTATCTACACATATAGCGTTCTATAAAGGAACATGATATTCATGACATAACGTATGCGAAGGAGTAAATCATAGACATTTAAGGATAAAAGTCAACAGAATCTTTGAAAAGACTACAATAATATCGATTATTATTGGAGAAAATAAAAGGCTTAAGGGTAAAATTGCACGTATCGATTTTCTTCAGAATTATACGGTCAATCATTTGGGAAAACCATATGATACACCTGTAATTCACTCGATATATTCTTTTGTTGGCCTCACTTTTCCATTGAGGTGTTATATTTTTTATTCACTGGATTTTTATTGAGATAATGTATATAAACAATCTATAAAATAAAAATAAGATAAACACGACAAACGTACCACAGAAATAAATAAAAATACGATACAATAAAACATAGACAGGACTATATTTAAATAGATTTGAAGTAAACAACATAATTCCCAATTGTAAGTACTTCTCATTAAAGCAAAATCTTTCTATTAATTAACATGAAGAAAATTATTTACCTGAAAAATAGAATATAGCCACAAAGACACTTTGTCTTTATCAATTTACATGAGACATGTCACGTCCATCTACCGTCAACTACTGGTTCACTTTTTATCATAGACAATCCATCGAATTCTTCTTTTTCTTACGGTTATCATTAACTCTTCTACTACATTAACCACTTTTACATGCTTTCCAAATTGACGACGTTGAAAAAAAGTTATGGGTTGCAGAATTCCCACGGCAGAGGGTAGATACTATGTGGATCAAATCTAGGTCTGCCATATGACATATGACGAATAATCAATATATATACATATATAATATGGATTATGAATATTGATATCCTTTTTATGTGTCGAATAGTTTATAGTGTTGATTCTTTATATATTTAGTTCCGACAAAGGGTTTTAAGTAGTAGAAAAAGTTAAAGGTGGAGGTATGACATAGGAAATTCATAGGGATTAAAGGAAAGATAATGTAACACGAAACGGTAGGAATGAGTTGATGAGAAGCTGTTAGCTTGGGATTTAAGGAGGCTTAACGTATCCAGAACCAGAAGGTATGATGATGAAATGGATATGGGAAAGAAGCACGCTGCCCACTGAAAATCGAGGGTTGCTTTTGTCCACAAGGGAGTAGGTAGAATAGGATAGCCGATGGGTCGCTTTATTTTAATTTGTCCCCTTATGTTGAAAGTCAAATGGACACTTTTGCCTTTTTTTTTTAAATTTAATTTCTTTTTTTGGGCACAATACAATAATATCAACCGCGTAGCAAGACTTGCAAGGCTTTACAATTCTCTCCTACCCTGTAAAGGGAAGAAATATCTTGTGGTCACACATAAACAAAGGACGAATTTAGAACCTTAGAAGCCGAAGGATGGAGTAATAGATTAGGTACATGAAGTTTGAAGTCATTGCACCCTTTGGGTATCTTGGATGTTAGCACCAAAAACAATTCGCATAATGACAGAAATTTTCAAATTTTGCTTGGTTCAATCGATATTACTCTTCCACATACACTTTAAATGACTGTATTATTTACCCATTTTAATAAAAATTACAATCGTCATTTAATTTATTATCTTTTAACTTTAGAGAAGTCCCATGTACATTATCCTTAAGAAAAAAATCATATTAGAGACTATTCAAAACCTTACACACCATCTATAACTTTGCTGGATGTCTTAACCTAATTAGTAGGAATCCCTTTGAAGTCTTAATTTGAGAAGCATGGAAAGTTAAATACCTAATCGAATCAATATCATTCAAGTAAATGATTAGATGAAACCCTATTATGAAGAATATCAAATTTTAACTTACACGTACCTCTATAAGTGAGAGCGAAATAAGTTCAAGCAATCGATTCATAAGTGGTGAAGTAGAGAAGCCTAGAATTGAGGGGGATAGCTTTAGGAAATTATGACACAGGTATTTTTTTTTTTTAGAACTAAGGTAGCATTAGATTCTCACAGCTGTACAATATAAGAGCATTTTGCAATAATATTAAATAAGAACATAACTATTCATCCTATATTACATTCAGTTACAATGCTATTGTCATGCATAAGCAACATTGTCACCGGATATTATGGTGTTAACAGTTTTAACCTTTGTGTTATTTCATTTTTTTTTCTTCTATAACTAACATTTTCACCATGCCTATATCACTATCACTACACCATCATCACAATCATGATACCACCACTAACATTATTGCAACCTCCCCTACAATGTTTACCCTTCATCTTAATGTCACAACCACCTCCAGTGTACCACTACACCATCTTATCACCATCACTACAACCTTCACATTACCACAACTCAACATCAATTGTTGTCCTTTTTGTGTGGCCACCAATTGCTATTGTGGTGGTGATGAGGTAGTAGTAGCAATAGTTGTGGCAGTGGTAGTTGTAGTTACTTTGGTATCGGCATATGATAGCGGCGGAGATGATGATACTAATATTGACTTTCACATTGTTGGTGTTATTTTGGTGGTCATGCTAGTGGGTAATGATGTTCCAATGGTGGTGATGTACTAGAGGAAGAGGTGCATTGGTGGTATTGGTGCAGTAGTGGTGGTAGAGTAATAATGGCACCAATATTACTAGTGTTAGTAGTTACATCAACAATAATAGTTTTTTTAGATTTCTTAATGTGGCAATAATGAGGTAATGATGGTGGATATAATAGTGATGTCAAGTGTATCAGCGGCTGTTGTAAAGTGATGGTGCTGCAAATGTGGTTGGACTAGTGGTATGGTGGAGGTGGTGCATGATGGTGTTAAGGTAGTAATGTTTAGGGTCTTCAAGGTAGCATTGATCAAGTAATGGTGGTTGAATTGAGGTTATGATAGCAATAGTGGTGATGTAATGGGTTTTAAAGGTAGCAATAATGGTAAGACATTGCTGGTTGTGATTTTGGTGATTATAATGGTGATACTATGTTAATGATGGTAATAGTGTTTATAAAGAAAATTATGAGTGGGAGGATCGATGTTTAAGGTTAAGTTCAAATAGATGATCAAATTTTCAAGTGATTAAAATAGAGAATTAAGGTTAAGTTCAAATAGATGATCGAATTTTCAAGTGATTAAAATAGAGAATTAATATTTTTCCAAGTAGTTCAAGTAGAAGATCCTATTATGGTATCATTATAGATAGTAACAAATTCTCTATTTGAACCATTCAGTATGTTATGCGACAATAAGGAATTCTCTATTTAAATAAGGTATCAAATATTTTACCATGTTTGCTACCTTAAAATTATGATAACTAAATGCTGCTTAAGATCATTTGGTTGCAGGAGATCCTATCAAAGTCTTTACCACATGTGGGTGTTCTACTTCTTTCAACTATTTATCTAGGGAAATTACACAAATGTCACCTATATTTTATTAATATTTGTTAATAATCATGTAGGGATTATTGATTGGTTGATTTTAATAAATTAATATTAATAAATATATTTAATTAGATAATTGGATTAAAATATTGAAAATAAAAAAAGAAAAAACTAAAAAGAAAAACAAAAAGAAACTAAACTCTAATACAAGGTTGCTAGCAACCTTAAGGAGAAAGGAGACCGACCACCACTAAAGTGTGGTCACATGACCCCCTCTAAAGGTGGTATCCAACCTCTCTCAACCTTAGAAGAAGTCCCTATCTTTCATTACCACAAGATTAAGAAATATAGGTTAACCTTTTTGCAAAAGACTTAAAACACATGTAACTTATTTTGTATTTTTTTCTTTGTTCTATTGTTTTCATCAAAAAACTGTTTTTGGTTAATTGTTGTATATATAGAGGGTGATATTATCAATTCTTAAGAAAAATATATTGTGATAATTTAAAGATGGCTAAAAAGGGTTTTAATGACCGATTAAAAAAGAGTATTATTAAAGAATGTCAAGCATTTGCTAATATTACAAGAATGTGGGCACTAGCTTAACTCAACTTGCCAAGAACCTACAGATTATGGGCAAGAGCCAATCTAGGCAATTGAAGGGGGTTTTAGCCTTCCCAAGCTTAAAAAAAAAAATTTAATAATGTAAATTTAATGAAAATGAGAAAGTAAATGTATTATATTTATATTTTATGAGCAAATTATTATAAAGTATTAGCCATAGTTAAGTGGTAAGGTATATGAGTTTGTAAATTAAAGTTATCAATTCAATCTTTATGAATGTCATCTTACCTTTTTTTTTTTTTAAGTTTGCATTTATTCTTATCTTACTTAAATGACATTCTCTCCTTTATTTATTTTTCTTTTTGCAATAATTAGTAACATTAAATTTTATTTATTACAAAATTACAGTTAACTAAATAAATTCTCTTGAATTGTTATTTGCTCATTTATAGTATACTATAAATAATATTTACATTATAAATATTTTGATCGTATGTATAAAATATAAGTAAATAATAATAATAATAATAATCATAAAACTTGATATACTTTTCTTATAATTAATATTATAAAAATAATTATGGATTATTGAACAATTGAAATTTGATAATTTTTATAACATTACTAATGATATAATCTTGTGCAATCATCATTAAAAAATCGAAACATACTTATATCTATATTATTTTGCCCATTTTGCTTTACTATAATTACTTATTTAGTTTTTTTTTTTGTATATATTGATTTTATTTGTTTATAAATTGATGGATAAATTTCATTGTTGATATATATGTTACAAAAAAAAAAAGATAAGAAATTTATTCTTTTAGCCTCTTATGAAGTACATCGAGTATCCATAATTATTTTTTAAAAAAATAAATATAATTTTATTTTTATTAAGTATTGAAAAAGTATCATAGCCGTAAGTGTACACACTTATATTTATAAGATATATATAAATAATTCTAATATTGATTTAAGTATAATAAGTGGGTTGCCCAAGTCCCATGGTTCTACATTCCGTCCTTGGTCATGGAACCTCTCTTAGTAGAATTGGGACGGCTTGTCTCTAGAAGTTGGGGCCCACCGATTACATAATATCGATTCATAGGTCTTGGATCCATTAAACCGTCTTAAGTTAATTTCTTTGTTAAGTTTCAATGTTTTAGACTCAAAAACCTAGACCCCTAAAACCATGAGCTGCAGGGTTCTGGTAATGTGGGACAAAAAAGAAAAACTAAAGAGTCAAATTGATAAGAAGAAAAACTTTGTTCCGATGAAAACTTATATATATTAGACCATACCAACATTAAAGACATATTTTATCATTGTATTATTAATAGCAGTGCTTTAGATTTTTGTATTATTAATAATAATATTAAATGTTGTGAGTAGAAAAAAATCTTTTTAATTCATATGAAAATACTTTTAATTGATATAATGAGTTGGAATTCTGACGACTTACTCAATTGAAATTTAAAAGTATCATTTTAAATAAAGATTCGGTAAAATTAATTCACAATTGAAATTGAAACTATTGGAAACGTTTTTCCTTTGCTGAATAACAAAATTTGGAAAGAAAACCTCACCTCGCTGTACAAATCCATGCCCAAGAATCATATAAACAAGTGCATGCATGTTAAGCGTGGTAATTAATAATTTATACCAAATGTGCGTCAATTCTGGAGTGCCAAGTTAGCACAAACAATCATAGGACCCATCAAGAGATCATTATTGTTGCTTCCATTTGGGTTATGTTTGCTTTGCTATTTTAATGGTCATATTAGGATCAACAAATCAATCCAGCTGCAACTACTTCACCTTCTCCAGGGAATTTCACCAAACAGCCACCATGTTCCTCAAAAATCCTGGGAAAAAAAAAAAAAAAAACATGGTGTAGCTCCTGTTTTGAGGTTTTCTTTTTTATTAAATTAGATGGATTCAAAGTCTTTTTTGGAAGATACTTTACCCCTTATAGAAAGATCCTATGTAGAAATTTAAGGTCATAACTGGAAATGTTTCTTCTAGAAAGATACGTTTTGTGTATAATTTTTTGTATTCATTCTTTTTTTTTTTTTTTTTTACGAGTAGAATGAAGAAGAAAGGATCAAACATTTTGCGACTATCAATTATTTCCTTTTTATTTTGGTGGAGACTGTCAAATGATCCGTTGCTAGTATTTTCAATATTAGAGGCGTTGAACGATGCTAGTAGACTTGGGCACGATGTGATTCCGAACCATGAACCTGAGCCCGCCGATTATGGAACCAAAAACAGCCCGCCCATTTTCCACGGTTCTGCAATAGCCATCGCTAGAGAACCGTGGACCTAGCATGTCCACTATAGTTTATGTGTAAAAATAAAAAAAAAAAAAATCAATTATGGAAAAAAAGAAATTAGAAAATAAAACATAAAATTAAAATAATAAAAATTTAAACTATTTTCCCATGATTTGGAGAAAAAGTTTTCTCACTCACAATATTCAATGTATTATCAATAACAATACAAGAAATAAATATACCTTTAAAACATATAAATTTTCATTTATTGAAATTCTTACTTCTTAATAATATGGAACTAGTTTTTAGCTTTTAATCTCTCTCTTTTTTTCTTTTTTTTTTTCTAATCTCTAAATTTTTGTTCTATGTTACTTATACTACAACTTAAGTTGGATGTAGTTTTATATAACTAAACATAAATCCTTTACAATTTCTTTAAAAACCAAGTCTAAAAACAATAAGGTTCTTAGGCTTAATCTTTCTTTTTAGTTTAAAATATAAGTTTTTATTTTTTAAATAAAATTTAGGTTAATCCATTGGTTGACATGTGAATCGAATCCATCCAGTTGTTTTCATTTGGGAACTATAAACTAGCAGTTTCAAGTTGAGATAGACCTATAATGAGGTCTAGATGCTAGCATTTGGCATTAGCTTAAAATATTAGCATTGTTACCTTAGTTTCATAATGAGGATTAAGGTATGGAATAGCTATTTCATAAAGCAAATTAGTAAGCAAGTAATACTAAATTATTCTGTTTGAGTAGGCTAAAAAGTGAGAGAGGTATTAATGAACCAAAAATCAATGCAAAATAGTTTTCAAACTTGCTAACTCTTGCCACTACCTTTCCAATTCGATCCCCACCAAACACCACCTTGCTACATGGGATAGCCACCTTAGATCATGCCACAAACCTCAGCAAATTCCTTATAGATCTAGGTGGAGTCACATATGGATGTAAGATTAAGGGTACATATGCATCGACTAATCGTGTATAGTCAATAATTGAAATTATAAGAAAAAATATGATATCATAGTAATGTCACAAGAGAGTTAAAAAAATTTAAACATTTTCAATTATTAATTTGTAAAAGAGAATGAAAATGATCTATTTCTATGCAAATCCAAGTGAACTCATGTATTGCATGCGAATAGCTGGTGGGTTAACATGTATTCAAAAGAAAGGTTGGTTGACATGTCTAGGAGCAAACCATAGGAAGGTTGGTGGTAGTTTGGGATTTAATCACTTCTATCACTAGGCTAAGATGATGTTTCATGGTCTATGGCTTCATGGTTAACGGGTAGGGTAAGATCATGGCAATTAGGGTTAGCCAAGCACTTGAAAGCCAGGGTTTTCAAAGTTTGAGAAGGTTAAAATACAATAAAAAGCTAATTAATAACTATTTCTTTTCAAGTTGAATGGTTATTCTACTTATTAGATGAGATAATCATCCTTCACGGAGAACACAAAGAACTACATAGATATCCTCCCTTGCTTCTACAGCAAATCACATGTATGGTAAGAATGGAGAGTCATCATTTCTTAATTTTTCAAGAAAAAAGCACTATTTTTCCCATTTTACGTTCTTTCAAATGAAAATACCCTTTCGTGATTTTCTACAATAAACAATGGATTGCGTTAATCTCCTCAAAATTTATGAATGACTAATTTTTATTTTTCTATTGTATAACCAGTTAAAATTTAGGTGAATATATATCAGTAATATGAAAATTTGACCCCGATGATGAGTAATGTGTTGTCATCATTTCACATTGTTTCCCTATTCTTCTCTTATTAATTAATTAAGTGATTGCTTCCGTCATGTCCTTCATCATTTAGGAGACAATATTCATTTAGTGATTGATTGATTTATAATTAACCACAAATAGGTGGAATTGGGCACCATAGCTTTTCATGGTGCACGTGACTTAAATTTGGAACTGTTTGTCGGTTCAACCAACGCAGACAGCCCAAAACGATTATGACTTTCCAGATGTTCCATGAGTTCTCTGAGTAGGGATACGTGCTCCCAAGCATTTTTATGTTAAGTGACAAAAATTTAAATACGTTTCACGAGTTCTTTCAAGTATTTTATATTAATATTAAAAATTAAATAAATCTATATATTTTAAGTAAATTCATTTAAATTTATTTCATTATATTGTTATATAAGCTAAATTTCTTTATCATCATGTGACCCATAAATATAAACAACTTATTATGTGAAATATTATAAATATATGATTTAAATGATTATCGAAAACATCAATGGTTTAATTGAATTTTGATATGAATATAAAAGATTAAATTCAAATGTATTATAAATACCTGCTTTGTAAATTTCAATATACAGATAATAATAAATGAATGATATAGAATTTGGCGTGGGGTCTCTATAATTGTTAAGCTGTTAAATGAAAAGATACACTTGGAACATTCTGAAACCGTGTTTTATAGAGACAGAAGAAGTCGTGAAACCTAATTAATTTTACATGTATTGGCCAGCTAGGGTTCATACATACAAGTCAAAGGTCAATTTTTACTTTGGACTATTCATTTCATGAAAACCCTAGTTTGAATGGATCTTTAAAACAGTATTAACCGCGTCAGCAACCGTTCAAGCAATTTGGCGTGCCAAGAAGTCCATCTTATCAACTCATGTGTTTATGTGTTGTTTGGGTTTAATCGTTGACTGAACCGACATTTGATATTCAATTATTGATTTTGGTCATTTTGGTTTTATTTTCTTGATTTTAATTGATTTCTTAATTAATGATTAGGATTATTAAATTGTTGAACTATCTTGTGATATCATTACAATGTTTTTTTTTTTTTTTTATAATTTTAACCATATATTAAACATGATATTATTTTCATATTGTTGAGCAGAATCCAAACAAATTTCCTATTAGAAAGTGCACGTTGTTTAAAGCGAAAGTCTTTATTTATTTATTTATTTATTTAAGTTATTATATTTGCAAATGTCATTAGTGACATCAAAAGGTATCCCGTAAGATTTGGATTAGATGACATCTTGTCTTGCAGGAATTTAATATAAATAGACTTGGGCAGTATGATTGCATGATGATGATTTTGGCGAAAGAAGAAGAAAAGCTAGGAATCATCCTTAGAAATAAAAATGGAATCGGAACCAACCAATGAACTCGACAACCTAAACCAATGTTTACGTATACTTACAATATGGCATATCTCAACTGACATGCTAATCAATGTAGGAATGGAAAATATGACAACTAGATAAAACCTATTCTATGTAAATAACGATTGCCTGGAGTCGGTAAGTACTAAGTAGTATATATATATTTTGACCAGAAATAGTATCTATTTTATGTTTATTTTCTACAAAACACTGGTTTTTGAATTTCTAAAGTTATTTTTTTTAAATTATCTAAATTTATCATTTCAAAATAATATCATGTATAATAAATGGTTGATATTATAAAAAAGAAGATGATATCATGATAATGTCTTAAGGATTTAAGAAATTTAAACAAATTCAACAATTAATTTCTAAATTTATGAAACTTTAAAAAATATAACTTTAGGAAATAATTATTCTATTATTTACTTCATATTATTACATTGTTAAAATAAGTCAAGAATAAAATAAACATACTAATATGCACTTATATCTTGAAAAGTACCACCATCACCATCACTATCACTACCTACCATCACTATCCCATCACCTCCACTTACATCATTACATTAACCATCTTTATTGTCACTACACCACAACTAAGATCATTATACTACTGTTGTCACATTGTCACCTCTATCTCACCACAGTCCATAACCCAACCATTCCAACTACTATCATTATGGTGATAGCCATGTTTGTAATGGTGGTAGTGCCACTACAACAATAGGATGATGGTGTGCAATTAGTAGTAGTGCTACTAGTGGTGGCCTAGTAATAGTGATGGTAATATTGCCAACAATCATGGTGGAAGGTGGCGGTGCAATAGCCGTAGTCATATGATGACAATTATGATAGTGGTAATATATTGATGGGTTAATAATGAAAATGGTAGCAACAATAATAAGGTAATGTGATAGTGGTGCAAAGGTGGTAGGTTGGTGGTAGCAGCAATAGTGTTATATAACAATAGTAATAGTGGTGATGATAGTGGTAACAATAGTGCAATAGACAATGATAGGTAGTAATGGTGGTGGTAGTAGTGTGGGTTAATAGCTTCGGTAAGGGTTATGGCAACTATTGAATGGTTTATAGTGATGTTGGTGCATTAGTGATGGTGGTAATAATGGTGATAGTGGTAGTACTAATTGTGAAGATGGTGTTAATGGTATAGGGATAGCGTTGGGTTAAGTGCATTGGGATTCTATACAAGGTAGAACATGAATTTGAACATGTTTACATAAAAATCTCATAATTTACTCAAAAACCCATAGTAAGGATCCATGTAATCTATATCATACATATTACCAATATCTATATTTATATAACAAAATTATGTATGCAAAATTGAGATTAATGTCACTTACTAAGATCATAATGGAATGTCATCTTGAACACTAAGACAAGGAATAGATAAGTCTCTAACACCACTATATAATAACCAATTCTTAGCCACCACTATATGCCATAACATCTCAACAACCATTACAAAACATGTTACCCACACCTTGTGGTTCCACTAATGAACCACCTCACTCATGGCCACTACTTTGATCCAAAACACTAAGGCTCCAACACCAATCTCTCTAAGCAAAACAAGCACAACACACATTGAAATATAGGACCCGATTCAATTACTGTAAATCGATCTAAATCTAGGTTAAGATTATAACTTTTAGAAGGAAAATTTTGAATTTCAGCAATCACTAGGTTATGAGATTTTAGTGTAGTAATTATGTTGCTAGATGCTCACTACATTAAGGGATTTGATTTCTTCAAATTAATTTATAATAAAGCAAATTAAGAGGTATGAATGACACAAGGGGAAAAAAAGGTGAAGCATCTCCAAAATCATCTCTTCTTAAACTACTTTTTAATTAGCTAGGTGCCTAGATAGCCGTAAGTTCAATGGCTTAGATCCTTCCTCTATAAACATCTTATGATCTTGCTCTTTAATAAGGGTAATTAGAGGTGTGCAAGTTGGTTAAATAAGCCAACTCAGCTTAACTACCCCAACCCAACCCGTGCAGGTTAGTAGGTTAAACGGGCCAACCCATTAACTTAGCTTATTTAACCCACTTTTACCATTTGATGGATTAAATGAGCTAACCCAGTCATATAACACCAACAGATTAATCACTTGTCTTATTTGTTCAGTTAAACTAGGAAGACTGCTACTTACTATATCATGTTACTAGATTTGTTTGGAAAAATTAATATTATACCATTGGTCAAGCTTAAATCAAATCATGTATATAACAAGTCTTAGGGACCATATATCACCTTATGTAAGGATGGTAGAGAATATGTGTGAAGGAAGAGGAGATTAGGGGGTAGAGAGGACAGTGACGAGCGTGAGAGTGCGATATAGAAGGGAAAGCTGGAGGTAGCTTAGCATTGTGGAGCATCAAACTTCTACGGTGCAAGAGGTAAAGAGGAGACTAGAGGGCAGAGAGGAGAGGGATAAGTGAAGTGAAAGAGTGTGACAAGGAAGGGAGAGCCAGATGTAGCTTAGTGTCATAGCTTGTTGAATTTTCACAGTATGAGAGGCGAGTAGGAGACCAAAGGGTGAAGAGGAGAGGGATGAGAGAAGCGAGAGAGTGTGACAAGGAAGGGAGAGTTAGAGGTAGTCTAGCACATCGAACTTCTGCAATGCATGAGGTGGAGAGGAGATCGAAGGGCGGAGAGGAGAGGAATGAGCAAGAGAGAGGTGGTCTTATGGTTTCTTTTAATTTAAATTTTCAATTCTGTTTTATTGTTCTTCTGTTGCCTTGCCTTAGTTCGTGTTCTATACTATTGCCCTTGCCTTGCTGAGTCACAGAGTTAGTTGATTTTTTTTTTTTTGAAGGTTAAGTGGGCTAACCCGACCTGTTATGAACTAACTCACTTTGACTCGTGGGTTAAATAAGCCAGGCTTATTTAGCTCGCTTCTTAAATGAGTTAAAAAATTTAACCCACACTCGTTTTTAAATTGAGTTAAATGGGTATGCCCACGAGTTTTAACTCGCTTGCACACTTCTAGGGGTAATCCCTTAGGTTCAACAAATAATTTGTAGTACTTCTCCAACAAATCTAGCAAATGAAGGTTTAGGATAAACTAGTTGAGCACAAGTCGTTAACTTTGTTACTACTAATAACCTAACATTGTACTAACTTATTAGTGGAAGAATCAGTAAGAAGGTTAGATATGTGTTTACCTTCAATGGAGCACATCTTAAGTCTAGAGTGCTTAGCCAGTTTGCATCACTTCTCATCTTGCCAAAAGGCTTTTTTAATCTTCTAAAAATCAAGACCCTATATAGTCCACTTAAAATGGGGCATCTTATGTAAATTTAGGAGTTATAGTCTCATTAGCTATTGTCACTCACAATAAAGTAATGAGTTCTAATTTACATTTTAAATTGTTAGCTAATTATTCATCTCACCTATTCGTTAAGACATTAATCTTCTTCTCCTTAATGAATCCTTGAAAACATATATGGGTTTTATAACTCATCCTTTTTCACTACTTAATGTACATATGATTTACTAAGTCACTCTTTAGTTGCAACTCCCCATCCTTAACCCACTCAACACCTTCACTTAACTCTTCAGAAACCACTTGAGTCGCTTTTGCTTACAGTTATGATCAATCCCTAAAGTTTCATTACTAAAAAAATAAAGGTTTTTTTTGCTCACTTCTTGTAATTTAGGTAGTGTGTAGGCTTGGTATAAGGTGTTTGGTTAGATCATATGAATTGGATATTAAAGCTTGGATTTGAGGTTGCATAAGAAACAATTAATCTAATAAGATCTAGATAACTATTTAAGGGTAATGTGATACTCAAACTCCTCCACATACTCCTACAATGAGTCCACTTTATATAACTTCTTGAGCTTAGTTATTGGATCCTTTTATACTTATTACTAAAATGCCCATTCAATCTCTGAACCCTTCCTATGATATAGGTGTTTAGGTACTCTTAAATTTGATGATAGATTATTACTATTATAAGGCTTTTTTCTTACAAATGAATAGTAGCTATGTAGACCTTGGATTATGCCAAGGTTGCATCCATCTTGAAATAATGTTGAGATAATGTTAACATCAGCACCCAAATGCTAGATTTTTTTTTTTCTATTTTCCCAACTAAAACTTGCAATTGCTAAATTTTATACTTAATTGAATTTATGCTTACATTTATACTTTTTGCCCAATGAGTGTTTGCTATGTCATCTTATTCAATATGACAAATATAGTAAATTTGATAAGTAAAAATTTGATTAAGTATATATATGTTATTTAATAACTTTAAACTTTAAGTGTAAAAGTGGATATGATATTTAACAATTTTAAACTTAATATTTTTGACATTACCGAATAATGTTAGGCTTTGCTTAGCCAATTCTTTAACCCTTGTCCTTCAAAAGTTAGAAAATCCAATTAGGTTGATCATGTAGGAGCTTGGTACGCACCATCAAAAACCCCTCTAACAAACACATCTTAGGCACTCTATACCTTAAAAGTCCTTCACACGCTTGGTGGTGATTGAGATGTAGATGCTTTTGAAACTATGTTGCATCTATCATTTGAGCTCAGACAAGGCATGGCCATGCTAATCAAGAATCTCCCACTACTGTTGTAATGTATTGTGTAAATGCAGTAACCCATCCATCTTGCCTATCTAATTGCTCCTTCAGCATGGTGCAAAGAGTTTCTTTCATTCTTTTAAACTTCCTAGTTCCTTCAGACATGTTGAACACCCCACAACTTCGCTTTAACATCAATTGATGCTTGGAAGTATAATAAAAACAACAAACATTGAGAAAAGAGGTGTTTGAATACAGAAACCAGTTAAGGCATACCAAAGCTTTAGGAGAAATGTTTTTGTCCCTTTGTTTTTTTAAAATTGCTTTTGCATATAGCTAAGTATCTTATGGTACCGTTTGGTTACTGGTACTAGACTAGACTAAAAAAGAAGGACTGGACAAAAGATTTTTTTGTACCACGTTTGGTTTATTCAGTACTGGACAAGGATTTTTGTGCTGTCCAGTGTTTGGATTGCAAAGTACTGGACTGAACATAGGTAATTTGACTGTTTTGCCCTAGAGAAAGCTTTTGTGCTGTCCAGTGTTTGAAATTGCAAAGTACTGGACTGGATAGAGTAAAATTGACAATTTTGCCAATTTTGCTTATATCATAGTTATTTTTATATATTTCATATTATTATTGTCGAGTCTAATTTTTGAATTCTCATTCCTAATCCGATCTAAACTAGACCCTATGCTCATCTAATCTAGATCCTCGACTTGAGTTAGGAATTTCGTTTGATCTTTGGAGTCGCCACCCAACTGTTGTTGGGAAAATTGAATTAAGACTAAAGGAGCGGATTAGTCTTAATTTGGACCACTAGTCGTCGTTATTTCCTCTTCTCGTTTTTGTGACAAGAGGAAAAGGGAAAACCAGAGATTCTAAATCCGGAGGCTAACCTATTAAAACCTTTACGGTTACCACCTAATCTCCTAAAACTGTTCATCTTTAGAAATGTGTTTCATTGTGTTTCTGTTACTTTTTATTATGTTTTGGAATTATTTTGAGAAAATGATTTTTCATACATTTTAGGGGTTGACCCGAATGGGTGCCTACGTACCTGCTACTCAGGATCAAACAAGTCGTAGTTCGCTTTTCTGAAAACTTAAGTGTGTTTGTGAATTTTAATTTTGAAATCTCTTATGATTTATGTTCTTAACATTTTTTTTTAAAAAAAAAATTCTAAGCTTAAGCTTTGATTTTATTTTGGAAATGATTTTTTTTTGGGAAAACATCAATTTTGGATTTATTTGAAGAAAAAGATTTTTCTAGGTGCTAAAACTTAATTTTTTTTGAATTTTTTTTTATGAATCTTTACTATTTTTAGAATTTTTTATAAGTTTTTGTGATTTTTATAAATTTTTGTGCTAAAAAATTTTATCCTAAGTTATTATCTATCCTATTTTGAAATCTAAAGTTTTATTATTATTTTTCCTAATCTTTTTATTATTTTATTATTTTTTTATTTTTTTATTTTTTTACATTTTTTTTATTCTAGAAAAATCTAATTTCTACATTTTTCCTATTTATTGAAAATAGAAAAAAAACAAATAAATAAATAACTAAACAAATAATCAATAATAAATAACAAATTCAGAATAAATAAATAAATCAAATAAATTAATTAAATAAAATAAAAAAATAAAAATCCGGAAAGATCCGACTTACCTGGATCCGGGTCGGTGCGCGGGTCGGGTCGGGTCGGATCGGATCGGTCACAGCGGCGGAGAAGACTCGTTCACGGCGTTCCGATGGCTTTTTGCGGCGGGTGAGGTGTCGAATCCTAGCTTCTCGAGGGTCCTAAGTCCGATGGTGGTGGCGGTTCACTCCCAGATCGCCTCCTAGTAGTGGTTTCAACCCCGATCGATGGTTGCGGCTCCAAGCTTCTCTGGCGTACTCCGATTTGCTCCTTCCTCTCCCTTTCTCTCTCTCTTTTTTCGTTCCTTAGCTTCCTCCTGCTCTCCTCTATTTATAGGCATCTCGAACTCCTCTAGGATATGCTCAAATCCTCCGATTTGGATAAACCCATATTTTTCTGTTTTTGGATTCGATTTTATCCTGGCGATTTGATGTTAATCTCTTGTGCTCCTTTGGTTTATCTGATGGATTTGGCCTTATCTTGACTTTAATCTAGAAGGCTAAAAAGAAAACGGCCGATTTTGCCTTCGTCGGACTTCTGTCGGATTTTTCTCCGGCTGGGCTTGCGAAGAAGACGATCACGCGCGACGCGCGTGACTTCCCTCGGCCAATCACATGCTGCCACGTGGCAGCTCCAGGCGAAAGGCAAAAAAATTTGTACAGAACGCTCGGGGGAGGATTCGAACTTGCGACCTTCAACCTTCACACAGTTCCCATGCGCACATACAAGCCAGCTGAGCTGGCCCAATTTCCCGATTTTATTTACATCGCAAATTGTACATATGCGATGCAATTTTTTTATTTTTTTGTATTTTTTGAAATTTCAAAAATTTGTAAAAATTATTTATTATTCATTATTGCTATTTCTAAAATCATTTTTCAAAATTGAAGTGTTTTCCTATTTATTTTTTATTTTTTGAATATTTTTATTATTTATGCTAAATTAAGGAAAAATTGGGAAAAATTAGGAAAAATTGAAAATCGATTATTATTGAAAATTATTGACTCCTAGGGCAAAAATGGGGTATTTACAATTATAAAAAAAAAATGATTTGAAGGTTTAATATATAATATTAAATATTAAAGGAAATATGTTATATTTAATGAAATAATACATTATTTATGATTTTGAATATGTCATTGAAAATATGAAACACTTTTACATTGAACTATCCATATATCCATCAACCACTTTAAACAAGTCATTAAAGGACCTGAAAATTAGAAAATCCATCCACAAATTAGATCGATTATATTAGAACATCAATCACTTTTATATTTGATAAGGACAAGACATAAATGACATAGATAAGATAATAATCATACGTTTCAATAGTCAAAGTAGTTTATATGATTATGACCTGCCAACTACATCTAATAGAAAACCTGCCAACTCTGTTGCAGGAGATACATGAGGTTACAACTTCTATAAAATCCAAAAACCGGTTTAACCATAGAAGGTACTAAACCATGGTAGAGAGGTTTGGTAATACAAAGCCAATGAAAGAAGTCTCAATTACATAAATACTACAAACATGTTTTATATCAACCAATAATTCGTCTAACAAATGCTAGGCGTTGTTCTCCTTCGAGCCTCTAAAAAAACTTCTCATACTGTGGATTTGTCGCCATTTGCATAAGAACATCCAACTCT
This sequence comes from Laguncularia racemosa, assembly GCA_037954665.1. NCBI lineage: Eukaryota > Viridiplantae > Streptophyta > Magnoliopsida > Myrtales > Combretaceae > Laguncularia > Laguncularia racemosa. Next base: position 1,391,378 of record JBBMOL010000087.1, read on the forward strand.
TCATTTTCCGACAATCCTAACGTTTTCAACTCTGCAACAATATCGTCCCTAGGAGGATTAGTAATTTTTCCTGCAAGTAAAGCAAAATCACTCCTAACATCTCTAATACTCTGTTGAAACATAGATATAAATTCTGCAGCATATTCTGCCATCGGACGCTTGCGAGTCGATCGCATAAATGGATCACGTGAGGCATAGCTGGAGGCTTCAGTAGACTGTGGCACTTGTTCTGACTCCATTTCTTCATCAAAAGTATCCCCACCCTCAGTTTGCATGTCCTGTATCATATCTGCTGGTGTTTCAGCTCTTTTGCCAATTGCTCTATCCTTTCCAAAAATTCCTTGAAGTTTTTCAAACTCTTTAAATTCCTTGTTGGCATGATTAGAAACCTTCGGATGTTTCTACAAAACAATAGAAATAGTTATTATAACAACAAAGAATTAACGTATAAAAAATGAGCTTATTTCAAAATAAACATAATGTTGATTTTACCTCTATGTATTCAGCAAGAACTGCATCATTATCAACAATAACACATTTTTTGGCATCATCCCACCCAAATCCACTAGTATTTATCATATCAACAACCTCTACCAGTTTCATTGACTACCTCTTCATTTTGTTAACAATTTGCCTGACATTGAGATTGATTTCTGGAATGTGGCTTTTCATTCTTTTTAAAGCTTTTTCATGCGCCCCATTCTTAAAGCTGCCATTTTCTCCTTTGTATCCTTCAACGACTAACTCCTCCAGCACCATCAATAACGTATCTTCCTCAACTTGGCTCCAAGAACGTCTAGTTTTTTTATCTCTACTATCCATGACTATAAACAAATCTATAGTGTAAGGCAAAAACCAAACAAATAAAATGTAATTCATGCATACAAACAGTGGATAGAATATTTCAAGTTACATTACAACATAAAATTGAAAATTGGACAACCAAATGATTTCAATAATATAAAAATAACGAAAAATCAGTACTGACACTGATCCAAGATACATAATCAAAGAAAGTACAACAATCAGTGACATTCTAGTTCCTATGGCGGGCTCTCCATTCATCATACATCTCTTGTGTTAAGGTATTCCTCATCTCAGTCCATGCCTCAGTAGGTTCTACTGTTTCAATTGCATCAATTCCATTTTCTCCAATTGGAACTTCATCTCCTTCAATTACTACGTACTCGAATGGGTCCAGTGGCATGTACATTCGAATGAAGTTGTGTAATAGACAACAAGCTAGAATCATTCGACATTGTATTTTGATGGGATAAAATGATGGACTCCTTAGAATACCCTATCGTTTCTTCAAAATTCCAAAACATCTCTCAACAATATTTCTTGCCCTTGCATGTCTATAGTTAAATAATTCCTCACGATTTTGAGGCCTACCTTGACTTGTAGCCCACTCTTGAATGTGATAACGCCTCCCTCTAAAAGGGGAAAGGAATCCTGGTGCATTGGAATATCCACCATCGACTAGATAATATGAACCTACAACGAAATGTGACCACATAAATTTACATGAAAATTTTCAACTGGATAGATAAAATGAAAACATTTTTCTTTTTTAAAATGCTTACCAGGTGCAACTCTCAATCCATTAGATCGAATGACTGCATCACGTAATACTCTAAAATCTGATGCAGACCCTTCCTAGTCAGCCAATATGTAGATAAATTTCATGTCACGATCACATACACCCATGACATTCGTTGCAAGATGCCCTTTCCTTGTTCGATACCTAGGTCTATCTGCAACTGGTGTCGTAACTGCAATGTATGTACCATTTAATGCTCCAAGGCAACCCTAATATGTTCCTAAAGAAACAGAAATAAATTTGTATTGTAATATAAGTAATCATGACCATCGTTGATTAATTGAAGGTACCGAAAAGATTAATTGTATTACCTTAAACCATTTCCGCCGTTCGTCAATGCAATCTTCTGGTACTGGGTTGGGTTTTGCAAGTAGGATATCTTGTAACCTTAACACAGCAGCTAACACTTGATGGCAATTTCTACTAATAATCTCACCTGATCTACGAAATCTGACTTGAATACTCCTATTTTTTGTATGATGTGCAAGGATGTTTAGAAAAATCGCAACTTGTTCTTCAACCGTTGCTCTTCCATTACAACGCATTCCCCCTCGTACCCTAATGAGTTCACAAAGATGTGCAAAACTATTCCTACACATCCTTAACTCCCATAAACAATTTGTATCACTCCCATAAATGAGTGAATCAATCACCTCTCGACGTGTTTCATATCTAGCTATTGCTCGCTCATTCAATACACCCCTCTCTACTCTCCTATTCAAAACAAAGTTTACATAATAGAAACTAGCTACCGCCATTGTAAGCATATTGATATGGACTCTCCATCTAAGAAGACAAATCAGAAATCCATGCTGATCCATGATCTATATAAAATATCAAAGGAAAGACCCATAAGTGTAACGTTGGGGATCCAAATATCATTTTCATAATACAAAACATAATGGACAACATCATATGCTACATAATATCAATAAAGTCAGGATGACCGAGTGGTCCATTGAGTGTCTATATGTTAATTGGGATGAGTTAATGCTCTTAAAGTAGGCTTTGTATCTTCTAAGCGCATCTTCTCAGGTCTACCCAAGTGTCATGGAGAAGGGTAAGAAAGACGAGGTTGGAAGTTTCAGTTCCAGGAAGATCCTAGGGAGCAAGGGACAAAAAGGCTTAGTGTTGGCACAGAAGATGAAGGAGCTAGAGTTAATGGATTCAAGTAATGTAGAGCATGTCATGGCTGTAGAGGAAGCACCGCATTACTACTCGCGACTTACAAGCCCTATTTATCTCTATATTGTGGACCGTTTCTTCATAGACATATTATGGACTGTTTGGTTGCCATCCTTGTACCATATTGGATTAATCGATCCAAGACATGTTACTATGAGGTTCTCATCACAAGAAAGTCTCACGCCCCTCACACACCTATTTATTAGACCTCTGAACTGGTATCCTAGAGAATACTTTGAAAGCATATGAGAAGGGTAAAACAACTGCTCAGCCTGGAGAAGATCCAATTACTACTTAACTACATATAGGCCCTACTATACTAGATTACAATTTTAAGACTTCAGCATCATCCTTGTAATAATACCCTATTAAATATATAGTTGAATATCCAACATCAACAACAAGAGATATTGTAAAACGTAGGCTCCTCTTCGAGAACAGATATAGTTGCTGGAGTGTAATCCAGTTGGCGAGCTCCATGGTTTGAGACAATAATCCCAGCAGCGCCTACTTCCACAGCCTCAATTGCTGCAATTGTTGTACAAAATGAATTGACCATGCACACACAAAAGAGCAACTGAGACCCATAAAATTTGAAGTGACAATGTGAAGAAAATACAACCATTCAATGGAAATATATGGATTCTCCAGGATTAAGCAATACCGAGCTAAAATTTTATGCCTCTTGCAGTATTTGCGACAAAAAGGAAACAGATTTAACTAAAACCTCCAAGATGGTCGAGCTCAACTTGATTGAGATTGAGAAAAGCATTTTTTTTTTCTTTCTAGCTAGGATAATATTTATGCATAAACTGACTGTGGCACTCGATTTACACTCAAATATGGCCCAAACTCAATTAGAAACTTTTGATACTAAATGGGGCAGGCCAACAAAGAGTTATTAGCTTAGTACCCTAGAAATTATAGTACAAAAAGCTTAAATAACTTAAGAGATGAAAACAGATAGCGCATTCAATTGAAACACACAGCATAGTATCCTGGACATTAACTCAAATCAGAATGCAAAGCGCATTCAACTATAATAAGGACAAAAGAGATCCTTAAAACTCCTAAAGAATCAGAAATAATACTAACAAAGATGAAGACTCCTTGGAAATAATAGCACTAATAACAACAATAGCCAATTCAAAGAAAGACTAGAGAAAACTTAATATTATCACAAAACGCAAAAGCTTCCAGCCACCACAACTCACGAAAAATAGCCAATAAACCTCCAACTCAAAGCTGTAAAAAATCTTAGTAACTAAGGTGCTTCAAAACACATAGCAAAAAGCAAACCTCAAATCATAAATAAAATTCATACCCCAATTCAACACAGGGCAGCACAACTTTTAAATACATAAACATAGCAGCACAAGAAATTCAAGTTATTAGACCAATAGAGCATGGAAGGTAAATACGCTTCTCCAAGTTCTTTGCTAATAACAACTAGGTCTCCCTTTTTTCACTTTAAGCTATTATATCCCAAAAAAAGAAATCTCAATTAACTTTGTGTGAGCACATGCATGTGAGCAAATCACCTTATCCTTTGAATACTATTTTAACCTATGAAATTTAAAGGATAAGTCAATTGTCCTGCTAAAAAATACTATCTAGACAACCTTGACAAGAAGAAACAAAATTTATCATTTAGAGGCACTTATTTGCAAAAATAGGTAACAATACCATAGATGTATCCTTATAAAAAATTGTGGTAGGTCCAAGTTAAGAATCCATTTTCTTTATTGGATAAGTTCAGAAGATTTCATTAATAATGTAGATCTAATATACAAATCCTTTTCAGATAGTTAAGCATGATAAAATTTCATTTATCAAAAGGGGCAAAAAAAATGATAAAAAAACAAAAACGAAATTAAATAAAAGTTAGTAAACAAAGGAAGTCATCTCACATTAGTAATTTGATCGGCTATGCCATCTACATCAAAGAAGAAGGCACCAGGAATGTGATTGCATAAGGAAGGAATGATAGATAAGTAGAGGCTTATAAAACATGAACGCTTAGGTGAAGAAAAAAAAAATCTTGGAATCCACTAAACTTGAATGCATATAGAGTTTTCCATGAACGCCAAAATTTCAAGATCCTATCATTTTTAGCGTTCTAGTCAATAGAGCTTTCACATTAAATCCATCGTAAAGAAGAAGTCCATACCCATTACTTCCGAAGTGGATACCGCTGCTCATTATAGATTTATAATAGCTGCGAGGAACATTAACCTAAACCCTAAAATCAAAATCCATTAACCTAAACCCTATCTCTTAAGCAACCTAATTAACCAGCTAAACCCCATCTAAGCAAGAAGCATGCGAGGAACATACAATAAGCGACAGAGAAGGACCAGCGACAACAGCACGAAAAAATCGAATAACCATGCGACGAACATTGTTAACGAATCAATGATTTGAGAAGAGATGGAAGCATACAAACCTGGTGGTGGAAGGACCGGCGCCGATGAGCTATCGTTGTTCCTCCTTCGAAGCAGTTGCGCGATGAAGAGAAAAAATTGGAGAAGAAAAAATGAAGGGAAAGTGACGGAAATGGCAGAACACTCTGATGCAGAACAAAGAGGGAAGGAAAGTAACACGCAATCATTGAGGGGTAAATTGGGAATTTTGCAAAAATTGGGTTGTAGTCCAATGCCGAATTTTTTGTACCGAATTATACACGTACTAAAATATCTGATTTAGTCCAATACCATATTTGTGTTTAGTCCAGTACTTGCTTCAAGGATGGCAATCAAATGGAGGACAAAAAATTTTGTCCAGTCCAGTGCCGAATTCCAATGCCAACCAAACGCTACCTATATGTATATTGACTTCCCTTCCCCATGGCTTCATTATGTAACAGTATTAAGAATGTTTTACTTCTTTATCCATTCTCTGCCTATGGTTCTTCTACTCTACACAAGCCTCTACTCACGTCTTGGACCTCCAAGCAGTCTGCAGCCCATTACCTGGGTCTTGCAGCTCACTCAGCCCATTCAGCTCGTTATCTCCTATCCCTTCTTCATCATAGCACGTCGAGCGAATGCCCATCGGACAAACCCTAAACTCTCCGCAACATCGAAGCACTTTTTTATTCCAATTTTAGAAACAGAGACAAAAAAGCCCAATCAAGTGCTCCCAACCTGCACGTTTGGGTCACGACGCAACGCTCCCCGTACAAACAACTTGCTTCACTCCGCGAGAAACAAAATCCAAATCCAAAAAATAAAGAGAAGAAGTTGAACTGAAGTAATTATGGAAATTTGATTTTGATCTCCATTTCTTTGAACACTGACAATTTGATAACTTGATCACCAAAACCCTAACGATAATAATCATCCAATTCTCCGGTCCATGTCGTCTTCACTTCCGTCAACATCTCATGAAGACAACGCAATGTAAGTTTCATTTCCGATCATTTATACTCAGTTATTTATGTCAAAAGTCGCATGTTTCTCTAACGAGATGTACAAACACCCGACCTTTAGCCATTAAATCACATTAGTGATAGTATAGTCTATGACCCGTTTGGAAATTATGAGGTTCCGTGTCCTACAATATATAGATTTATATGCAATTTTGGCAACTTTAATGTTGCTGGAGTTCCGTTGCACTGGGTATTCAATTATGAAGTGATGGGTTGGCTTTTATTTTGTTACATGAAAATGTTGACGGTGTTGGCTTTTGTTGATGGATTTTTTTTTTCACACTTGCTTTCTCCTTAAATGTATAATAAATTCTTTTTAAGCTTGCACATTTCTTTATTAAGTGAATTTAAGAAGTGTCCCGGCACTGGTTGATGGGACTCTTTGTCATTGTGTTGGGTTTTACTGCTAATGATTCTCAACGTTGTTGGTGAATTAGGTTTCATGATATTTTGCATGAAGCTCCATTGTTCGCTCACCGGAAGCCGACTCGGGTCTATGGCAGCATTGTGTACTGCATTGTATTGGCAGGTACTTAACAATTGACTTACTTGTGTAACAGGGTAGACTAGTGTCTGCTTGGTTGGATTTTGGTGCTCTGTTTTTGGAAATGAAAGTTAAAGGGAGTGTTTTGCTTCCTTTTTATGTTTATCAATTTTTCATTAAAGTTGTTTGTGAATATGTGACAATTCCCAAATATTTTGAATATGAATTACTTTCTAGAAAGATGGATTTTTCTTTTAGTTTTAATAATGGGATGAGTACAACTTATTCATAAACCTTTTGGATCATAATTATTGTAATTATGGACCATTTCCAAATTGTTGTGATTAGGTCCATTTTGCACAGTTATCTTTCTCTGGTGTGATAGGCTGAATTACATGCTTTTAAAATTTTTTACAACTTGATTGAACATTTGAAAACTTTAGGACTAAATTATGCATTAGGCAAAAGGTTTATGACTATAATTGCACTTTACTTTTAAAAGCATTTTTTATGATATCTTTTAAGCATGGTCATAATGTTTGTAGCTTTCTATTATGGGAAGATGATCAATCTTGGATTTTAGGCAGGTTATGTTATATTGGCAGTTGGAGCAACATGGATATTCCAATCTGCAGAGAATCTCATGTCACCTTTGCTTTGCAGCTGTGATGTAACTCTGTTGATAGTCACTGGTATAACTACTTTATCTTTTTTTCTTTTCTATATATATATATATATATATATAAATAATTAGCTTTGTGAGCCATACCCTTCTTTATTCACTTGATTTGTGAGAAAAAAGAAAGGGTGCAGGCTGTTAGAGCTTTGTACCATCTTACCTTGGCAACATGTTGTTTTGTGTTTCTAGAAAATAATTATTTAGACATAATGGCTGGTGCTCCACACTATTAGAAATATGCTGACTGGTGTTTGAACATGAGATGCTTTTCTTAGATAAGCTGGTAGGCTATGCTAGGAGCTGAGATTGTTGATCCTGGAATTATTTGATAAAGAAGCTATAATGATAACTAATTTGCCTTTCAACTGTGATTCTTTTTTGTCAATTTTAATGCCTGTACCTGTTCCTTGAGTGTGTTAAAAGTGTCACAGGATGTAAGTCTATTGAATTAGTCGGAGTTGCTGCATGAATGCATGTATGCTCCTGCTCTTCATCTAACCTCATGACTTCTGTTTAATTGTTGGGCTCTTCCTGCCTGACATTGCAACCTAATGTTTATATTGCACTTACTGCTTACATGATTTCCCATCCTATTCTACCAACTCCTTAAAACTGGAATTTTGTCTTCTAGTAGTGTGCCTTTGAATCACTTGTTTTATTTGTTGGAAGTGAGAAAAGCCTTTGAAGCCAGTATGTGATCTGGAGACAAAGGGCTAGCTTGAAATGTTACTTTTAACTCATTTCTTGTATATTTACTACTGCTAGGCATCCTTTATTTTGGGTAAGTAGCTAATGAGTAAAATATTTCCAAAAAGTCACACTTGCCAATCTTGTCTTGCTTTTGGCCCCTACCTGTCTCTGTATACTTCCTAATGGGGAAGTAAATAGCAGAAAGAAAGTAATCAATGATTCCAGTCAATGCTGAAGTTTATGTTTCTTTTTTGTAGTTTATATTATCATGTATTTATCAAATATTTCCTTGTTCAGGTATTTTTCAACAGTATTTGGTCTACCAAGTGCAGAAAATTCGTTTGCAGGTGTCCTTCCATCTACTTCGTGAATGTTATTGTGCTAGCTTTCCTCTTTTCTCCTCTTGAAATAGAGGCTCCTTTCTTGCTCTTCTTGTCTGAGATTTTTATCTGCTACAGATCCTCTGATTCTTATTAGCAAAATAAAAAAAGTTTAGCTGCTTTAAATTGTATCAAATCACTAAGTTTATTTATTTACCCTTTATTTGCAGGGCTACTACAGTTTCAGCCAGAAGCTGAAGCATGTTGTCCGTTTACCCTTTGCAATTGTGGCTTATGGTACATTTTGTGTGTTCCAGTTGTTGATTTCATACTTATTTTTATTTTACTTTCAAATGGGTGAGGGTCATCAAGTGATTGTTATTTGTGGTATATTTGAAGTTTTCAACTAGTCTGTAATTTTTGGTTGTCTGGAGCTGGATGGTTATTCTAGAGCTATCTTCAGAAAAAAAATGTTCTCACAGAGCTGTACTGTCTTTTTTGTTCATATTAATTTAGTTTGTAATTGGAATCTAATTGGAATTTAAATCATGAGTGACATTCAATTCTTAATGAGTTACTGTAGCAGTAGGCATTAACCAAAGATACACAAAGCCTTTTAGTAAATGTCACTGAAAATTTATATCATTCTACTTTAATGGGCATCTTAATCATCATGTGATTTGAATGCAATTAAATTTTATAGTCATCTTGTTGATAGGATGGTTATATTGCTACTCTGACAAATTATTGAGCAGGGTTTCGAAGTTGACACAGACCAAGTTGCAGGATAAATTTTTTTTTTTTTTTTACAGCCAAGTTGACGATCACAGTAACATTTAGCAGGAATTACAAGACTATAAACCTTGAAAATCAGATTAAGAAAAACAAAAGTATAAAGATGAATAATAAAAATGAAAAATCTGATTGAAACTTTGCTAAAGGATAGCCTTTTATACATCTCCAAAAATATAGCTAATTGTTGGTTTCTATTTTTCAAAACTAGTTGCTCTAAGCTTTTGAAGTGTCATAACACTCAATACTCTACACATTTACATGATGGAAGACTGTGGGTGCAGAAGAATTTTTGGACAATGTTCCTACATCCTCATCCTATACTATGATTTGGTGATGCTTGTCATCGGCCAAAAATTATTCCACCAAATTTTCATTCTTTTCCTGTTTATATTGTTAAATGCTACCCAAGTTCATCACCTGGACTTATATGCATTTAAATTTATCTTTGAAGCTTCAGTTTCTTCTTCTTCTTTTTTTAATTTTTTTTTCAAGTTATGTCAAATGAGCCATTAATTATCTTATAATATATATCTTTGATTATAGATGACTTCAAATTTTGCTTATTGCTGGTGCTTTTTCAACTCCATCACTGCCATGAGAACTTCTTCCAACAGAAAATTGCTCATTAATGACAGGAACTGCTGCAATGTTACTTGTCATCGTCTGGAAGCCTAGAATCAGTTTTCTTTCTATACCTGTGATATTGAGGTATGTGTCCTGTCTAAATATGCATGTTTGCATTTCTTATTGTTTCAGCCAAATTAAACAAATATACCCTTGAAACCATGGGCATTATGCAAGTTGGCTTCAATGACCCTTGTAGACTTTGATCACTATAAATTGACAAAATCATTAACGGTGTTAGTGAGATTCATTTGATGCCAATGAATGATTTAATGTGGGAATTTCTCTTTCTAACAAGGATGGTATGTTTCAATCAACTGTGTCTGGTGGCTTTCCCTAATGCCATTAATGATTTTGTGGATTTGTGACAATTGAGGAATATAAGGAAGGAATTGTGCAATATTGAATGTGTAAGAGCTTAATTGCATGCATCTGAGCTCTGCATAATGGCTAAAGTTTCAGGGGTTTGTTATTCCAAAAAAAGAAAAGAAAGTTTTCAGGGTTTCATTTGTGTATTTGAACTAGTCTTAAAGATACATATAAGCCAAGGTTTTTAGAATTACAACATAAAGCAGTGTTTTCCAGATCCTGTGTATCAGTTGTGAACTCTTACCTTTTTTATCCTTCCTATGAAAGCTAAAACTGCTAGTTTACATTGCAATCCAGCAGTCTAAATAAGACTATTAACTAATAGTACATTTATTTATATGAAATCAACTTAACTACCATGTGAAGTTCCCTGAGCATTGAAAGTCATCTGTAACTTCAATGTTGGAGCTATGATTAAAAGATAATCTGTGCAAGTTTAGCCCTTACCACGAAATTATTGTCTGCATATTTACTGATTTTTCTGCTATTCTCTTTCTCATGCATGAATTTGTAATTTTTACTCAGATGATATCCAATTGCCTTTGCACTTCAAAGGGAAATTATTTATTTCATTTGTCAATATTTCTTCTTTTCAACTTTTCTATATTGTGCTAATAATATCTGAGCATGTTGAACATGCAGGATCATCATGGTGGTTGAAGCAATATGTGCTGGATCTTTCATGAGTGTCTATATGGGTAAATACACATGCATCTTTGAGGGGTTCTGTTCTGGTCTTTGCTTGTGATGATTATTTCCATGGCTTTGAAGTGTTTGTTCCCCCCTTTTGTAATAGTTTTTTTCTGACAGTGACCAAGTGTCCTGTCTAGATTCCTGGATATCTTGTGAATGATTCTAATATTGTATGACCTTAAGTTGTTTGTGTGGAAACCTTAATTGTCTCTTCATGAAATTTTACTTGGATAAAAGTTTCCTCATAAAACCTTTGCTAGAATTGGCACTCCATGTTTAGCTTCCATTAAATGTAGAAAAATGAATTGGTAGCATTAGGTGGTGAATTCCCTTGATTGGGCATGTCAATGTGCTATTTATCTTTTTCTCATGGTCGTACTTTTTTTGGATCTCCTCTATTTTTTCCATTGTTTAGAATCCCCATCCTCTTCTCTCTTACCAGGTTTCTTTTGGTTGAGTTTAGCCTCCCATTTATATATGTATATTTTTATTACATTCTCTGTTTCATGGTAAGGCTACTTACATAGAAGAAGGGTTGTGTGACCAAAACAGATGTGGAGAGAATTAATAAAAGATGACACGACTTATGTATTAACAAAAATATGATTCATCATAAAGTGCAATGGTGGAATAAGATCAATGTAGCCGACTCACATGGTGGGAATGAGGCTTTAGTGATATTGTTTTGTACTGCATTTTATTTTCCAACGATGGTCTTTGCCAAATCAATTAAATAGGAATGTTACAGCATGGTTGGTAAATTTTAGCTGCACAAGCAAAGGAAAGGACTATCAACACGGTTTTGTTATTACTTATCCAAAAAAAAAAAATGGGTTTCTTTTTTTTTTTTTGGGTTTATTTGGTTGGATAGGAAAGATAAAAACTTTTGAGATCAAAGAAACACAGAACAGCAGAATTTTAGTATTTTCTTCCCAATTTTATGCTTCATTTAGTGTTCAAATAAAAATGTTTTTCCACTTTATTAGGTTTATATTAAGTTAGTTCCCATGATCTTTTCCTTTCTAACACCCATCTGGTCGATGAATATAATCGATTTTCATGTCTGGTCTACAACATCATTACTGTAATTAACAAATGACTTCATTCTATTGTATGTTACTTAGCATGGTAACACTGAAAATCTTTATTTTTGTCACCCTGTCTTGGAATATGCAGGATATGTACACCAGTACAATTCATTAAATTCCCAGCCTGATGTTTTGAAGTCACTCTACTCACCACTTCAACAATCAAGCCCTCTGGAAGGTGTAAGGTAGACAATCTTATTGGGACAGACTAATTATCTTGCAATGGAGTCTATATTCATTCAACAAAAATTCAAAGTTTCTTCCTGTGGGATAAAGCTTTGGTTATAGTTATTGTTGTCCAGAAAAGAGACATTGACAATCAGATTTTCTTTGAAACAATTTTCTAGTTAAATTGAGAAGCATCAATATGCATGTGGTATTATTTTGTGTGCAAATTTTATTTTGTCAGCTGATGTTTCTAGAGATAGAACGTAATATGCTTATTCAGGACAAGTTATGTAGATAAAACTCAACTCTGATATTCCTTTAATGCAAATCATGATGCTTAAATTATCCAAAAAAAATCATGATGCTTAAATTAAGATAGTATTGCTTACCAGGTATCATGATGGTGGACGTCTTTCTGATCAGCAGATGGCTCTGTTGCAGTACCAGCGTGAGAACCTTCACTTCTTAAGTGAGGAGGTAGATAGCTGAATAACCTGTAAATATAATTGCTTATGCAATGTTGTTCTCTTTCAAGCCTCTAGCTTCTTGCAGTGGACATTACATTGATAGGTTTTTAAGTAATTTCGTTTTTTTATTTTTGTAGCTTTAGAGTCCACGAATTGTTCTCCTTGTGAAAATTTATATGCTTCTGTTGCAGGTTCTTCGGTTGCAAGAATGCTTAAGCAAATATGAACGATCTAGCAATGGGAGTACTCCTCAGGTTGGTGGAGTTATTTGCTTGTTGAACTCCTGAAGAAACTGTGAAATATTCTAATGTCTTTTAATTACCATATCATATTACCATTATTTGGCTCTGGAGTACATCGGCATTTCCTTGATTTCATCCTTATGAACTCAAGTATGGTAATGAAAATGCATCAACCAATGTGTTTATTCTGCATTTTAGATATAGACCAAATAACAAGGTGATTGTTTAATTATCCAAAAACAAGGTGATTGTTTCTTTAATTGTTATAATGCATCTTCATGGGACTTTTGTGCTTTATAACTGAAAATATATAGCAAGGTTTTATGAAGTTTAATTGTTGATGCCAATACCTATATATCTTTGGCTTTTCCACAGTGAGCCTTCTATTGGCTAAGCTTATGTATTCTGCCACTGGACTGTACTTATTTACTCATGTCCTTTTTAGGTTGATCTTGCTCATTTGTTGTCTGCTCGAGATCAGGAGTTGAGGACACTTTCTGCTGAGGTAACACTCTTGTCATGTGATTACAGTTTTTACAAGCACATGTATTTTCTATTGTGAAGACACACCGGGTCTGGATTATAAGTGAAGCTATAAATTACAGGCATGGATTTGAAGTTTCACTATAATTTTTGTGTGGCTTATTCATCTTGTGGAAAATCATGTTAATAATGGATCAATCATGTGGGAAATGAACTCTGGGGACCTGATATGTTGATAAATTTGACAGTTTATGTTGTGAAGAAGACAATCTCACATTTAAAAAAAAATAAAAATCGTATATGCTATTGCAGGTGTGAGTAAAATTATGAAGAGCAGAATAATTGGTTTCTTATATTGCATATGCAGATCCAATATTCTGGTTTTTGACGACAAAATAAATCAGCACATATTGCAAAAAATGCCCTCCATGATGAAGGGTTCAGAGGATTTGATCATGCCTTCAAATAGCTCAACATAGTCATATACAAAATAGATAATAGAATTCCAGTCAAGTCATTAGTAGGCATCTCTTTTGCTTCTCTTGTTGCTGCAATTCAGCTGTGGCGATAAAACCATAATTTTTAGTCTTATTGAGCAAAGTTTTGTGATTCATAGATGGACCAACTTCAGTCTGAGCTAAGGTTGGCAAGATCTTTGATAGTTGAGAGGGATTCTGAGATGCAGCGTATTCGCACCACTAACAATCAGGTATGACTTATGGACTAATTGTTTCTTAGTCATTGAGAATAGTGATTAAAAATAACCGGGATTTAGAGTTCTGTCAGTAGGTTCTTTTCCTTTTGGCATGGATTATGGACCTCTAAAGTTCAAAGCCCATATCTAGAGAAATTGCATAGTCCCAGGAGCAGAGTTCCTTTTACCTATTTCTAGCCATCCGAAGCAATACTGATTAAACTTGTATACGACCTCTAGTTGACGAATTACTGTGGCATAATCCTTGCATTTTGTCATGCTAGTTTGATGGTCTTCTACTTTACAAGAAGTCTCTTCCTTGATAATGAATTTGATGGTGGTGACTTCTCACCAAGGGGTTGTTCCCTTGGAGACTTTTGCCTGAAAAGGGAAGAGTGTTAAAATCCTTGGGTCTAGTATTTTGCTAAATTTGCAGGAGGCTTCTATAATGGTTCAGTCATCGTAAATTATTTTGGCCACCGTTCATGATAATCTGAGAATCATACACCTGCATATCTTGATGTGCCATTTCTCATTCTACTGACCGAAAAAAGGAAAAATTTTACTGATTCAATGCTGTGATACTCCACATTATTGCTACAGTATGTTGAGGAAAATGAGAGGCTGAGAGCCATTCTTGGAGAATGGAGTACTCGAGCTGCAAAGGTACCAATTTATACCAGTGGAATGAATGAGTCTGAGTCATTCTGTCCTAAAACTACTCTCATTCTGCAAAGACTTTTTATGCTAATATGCAAAATTGTTGTGGTAGCTTGAGCGTGCTCTGGAGCTTGAGAGGCTGACGAATCTTGAGCTGCAAATGACACTTTCTTCTCAAAATAACCCACCACAAGTGTCAGATGAATTATCGGGGCAGCAAGCAACCTAACAGCCGGGTTAGCTTCATGGATAGGGCCTAAGAAGTCTCATGACAATTTGCATCAGGTCTTGGGTTCAAATGAGGATACTTCTTGGGGCTACTTAGCAAAAGCTATACTTGACCATTACATCCGAGCCCCTCTGTTGAGAAAAGGAAAAAAGTTGAGTTACTTCATTCTGTGTATATTCTTCAGGCATTTGTTTTCCTCTGGAAATCTCTGATTATGGCTTAGTGAAACTGTATCGATCCTCCTTGAGTGCACAGGGACTTGCCACTCTTTCTATCACTGGCTCCAATTATCGGCAAGGGCTGCCGGTGTTATTCATGGAATGTATACGTTTCAAATGCGATTTTCACGGCACAGATTTGAGTCTTACTTATTACTGCCTGAGCACCTGGAACTGGACAGCCCTCTACGCCTGCAAGTAAATAGCAGGCAGCTATCATGTTCTGCTAAAATTACTGTTCTAATTTCCAACAAGTATCGTTAAAGTAACTGGGATAAGGAAGCAGACAAAATAACTGGAATCGCATAGTAAAAGATCTCATATCAATTCTATAAAAAATTGAGCTAGGTAAATGATCATCTTTGCTATTGCCGCCTCCTTTTCCATATATTCAACGTTCTGCGGCCTACTAATCGGTCATGATTTTTTTTACTTATCCCCTCAATGGCGAGCTCGGAGATGTCTGAAGTATACATTTTTATTAATAATTAAGAAAAAAAAAAAAAAAAACAAACGAGAGAAGAGCTATACTTGAATTTGATCTCTTTTAATTACATGATATCTCAGACCCGTAAGAAAAGAAATTTTCATTTACTGTCTAACGAGCAGAGAAAAATACCATTGTAGATCAATTCCAACAACCTTTCAAACTCTCATATTCTCGTAAAAAATGGTTTCGGAGCAACAATCAAGGCTTTCCTATTAAAAAATAAGTTTTGACTTGGAATATTTATCTACACTCAGATGCAAATAGGATAAACAATGAGAACAGTCCGGCTATTACAATCAAGAGTTGCGGTATTTTGTCGATTTACATTTGCTATGATCATTTTCCAGTTTTACCCAAGTGCCTGTATTTATACCTATGCTTCATCATTATAGAATTTTACTGCATTTGAGAGTGCTTTCCCATAGTCACCCTGAATTTTCCACATATGAAATAAGCTAATGGCCAGAAATCAGATCATCAACTCAATACGACCGTTGTCCTGTCAACACATTTATGGCTGTTCTGCTTATTCAATAAAGCTTGATCATGACTATATTCTTCATGCTTATGCCATCTTTCATGGATAGCTTCAAATGTTCAGTGATAAACATTGCCGAACTTATCCTAATTCCAATATATTTATAGGTAAACTCAGATTGAAGAAGCACTAAGCCAATACTTGGTTTTCTATCAATATTGCGCAAAGAAAGAGAGAATTTCTATAGGTAGATAAGCCTCCCACTTTGCTCCAGAAAGACAAATATCTTTGGTGCTTGAATGCCATAGCCAATACAAATGCAAAACAGAAAAACTGCAGAGGCTACCTGCTGTAGAAACCGAATGATGTAACACCCAAAATTGCTAATGTACAAGCTTTATACATTTCAGCACTTGCAAATCTCAACACTCATCATAGGACCAAGGAATCTCTCAACAGCTCCTTCACTGCTGCAGACTGATACCTCTCCCTGCTTAAACTCGTGAAGACACTCACAAACACAGACCATTTACAACGGACTAACATGAGCTGTTTCATTCAAGAATAAACAACCAAAGACATAATTGAAGAAGTCAAGACCTTTGAGTTCTTCACCTCCTTTAATTACAGCTTGCATGTCATACTTGCATGCTCTTGTACAGTCTGGGCAGTATGTAACCTACAATTTGATCTTCACAGCTTTAGATAAAGGTGATTGACTAGCCCCCCAAATTCGACAACCAAAAGACAAAACGCAGAAGGCAGAAAAAAGAACAGGATGCCGGAAAGTGGAAAACTAGATTTAGTCACATGCCTCCAGTAATTTAGGTTGAAAACAGCTGTCAAGCATGACATCCACACCATAAATGGCCCGAGAGAGTGGACTATGCATCTCAGGATGTACCAATGCAGCTGCCTGGAAAACGAACTTGATCATCTTTTCTACTCTCTTGTGGATATCCAGCCATCTAACTGCAATAGAGGATAGGCAGTATACAAGTATAGGTAAAAGAAATAGAACTTCAACAAGAGGTCCTTTGAAGGGCATGGAAGACTAAAGCCAGCGAAATCCATTAAAAATTTGAAAGGTATTATACATCCAAATTACCTCCATGTTCCCGCTCAAATTCCCTCACAAATTCAGCTGTGTTCTTATGGTTTATTGTGCCACGATAGTTCTGAAGTGAGAAAAAATTGTCAAAGATTCAGATGTAAAGAGATGCAATCCATGAAATTCAAGGAGTTTTGACTAGAGAGAAAAGTCGATTTATCACTTCTCAGCTGAGCTATTTTGGAAAAGATTAGTCATGGCTAAGAAGCATACCATAACCGTGAAATGAGTCTCATACTCAAAAAAGCTGTGCTTGTCCAAAGAGTAGGGGTTGTTTGCCAATCTGACCTGAAATTGAAGATTATGTAATTAAAGCAGATTGATAAGCAGTCTACTCAAAGAACACTCAAGGCAATTGAAGGAATGTTGACTCTGGTAAATGAAAGCCTACCCAGAAAACATCAGCAAGGTATATTTCCAAAGGATTCATGCTGCGCACAAGCACAATGTAACGAAGATCAAATTTCTTCCCTTCAAAAAGAGCAGGATGCTCAATGTATTTCTGACATATTTTTGGACCTGTCTCCATCAGACGTATAATAGCTGGTACATGGCAAGTGACAGTTGTATCAATTGTTCGAGCCATGTTCCAAGGTTTTAAGATCCATAGGTTGTTGAGGCCATCTCTTTCACGCACAAAATAGTCACCAATAAGCTGAGATAGATGAGTTTCCAGATTATAGGTTGGCTGCAACCATTCAGGATTACCATATGCCTAGCAAGGTGGAAAAAGAAAACAGAAGTGAGCTCTTTGTGTAAAATGCTGCCTCACGCTTTTTGTCTTTTACAATTACAATCAAGCTAACCCAGAGTACGTAAAGGAATGCCACCACCCTCTAAATGTTGTAAGATACTGCAACCTTAGACCAGAACTAAGTATATAATAACAAAGATGGACAGTTCACCTTTTGGATGGTTTCAGCCAAATGATGTTTCATAACAATACAAGCCTCAAAAGGGAATTGGTTTACAAATTGGTCATCCCTTATCCCAGTAGCTTTCTTTGTTTCTTCATCCACCTGCATGCTAGTCCAAATGATATCTGCATCCTTTGGTTCAGAAGCTGCAAGACAAAATGAAGCATAGGAAGTTTGTGTTGGCAACATATAGAGAAAAAGAAGGCAGTAGTAAAAAATAAATGTAGAAAGAACATACTCAGGATTGACACATGTTTATGCATTTGTTTGGCAACATAAATAGCAAAGATGCACAAAGAACAAGAGTGGCAGGGTCATTGTTGATTTTTTTTTTTTTTGGTAATGTCATTTGTAAATATTTAGATATAGGTGCTTGTCACCAGATGAAAAAAATCACTCCCAATAGAAGTACCACTAGAATACATACTAAGTATAAACTCTGGTCGCTTCAAGAATTCTTCGACTTGGGGTATGTCAGTGTAAATACATAAAGTACTTCTATCACTAGAAACCAGGCTTCTGGTAACAGATGGCCGCACCAATGTGGAATTCAAACTTCTGGATTGCAATTCCTGTTGGTATTTCTCATATGCCTGAAGAAAAGTGTGTAGCAATTAAGTGAAGCAAAAAATCCTGCACGTAGCTGTACTAAATCTGGAAGTAAATCTGACTTGAAAAAATTTATGGCTAGACACAATACCTTAATGAAGTATTTTTTAGGCGTGTGAAACCAAGCAGTAAGTCTGGCAGAGCGCTGTTTATCTTCTCCTATACCATGAAGGAAATCACGGGTGCATTCATCACCTTTGTGAACATTCTGGATAGGCCACAGTAAAGAGAAGCTGAAAGACAATAACAAAAACGAGAATATGTTAGCCAATTTCCACAGTTATCAGGATAACCGCACCCAAATCTAGAATAAAACCTTATTGGTGAAGTTTTGATTACACATAGCCAACTCATGTATAAACTTTTTTTTTGGGTAATTTCATCTATAAACTTATGCTCGTGAATTGAGCATGAACTTTTTACATCTCTATTTCCACGCTCCTCATGTGTGGACAGGATATTGTTAGAAATCAATCACATGGAATCAATTTAATGAAAAAGACGATGTTTTTGATGACCTCACAGCTGATTCCAAATTCCCCTTTGGCATAAAGAGAAATGGTGCCACCATAAAATTTGGCTCATCGCTGTGTCTAAGTGCAGATCCCAGCTCATCCATTACATACCTATGGAACACAAAAGAGAACATAATCAATTTGAATAAATTAGAATACATATTACAGATAACAGCAAATGCAAAGGATAGAGTGCTTGCTTATAAGAAGAGTTGTAAAAAATAAATAAATGATTTGTCTGACATTGAGAGGATATCACTCAAGTATAAAACATCTAAATTTTCGAAATAATCTGAGTCTTGTTCTCGTAGTTCAAACAAAGAGGGCCAACACTTGACATGCTCTACTGAAGCAGGGACCTAAGAACACATTGTTTATAGCCTCATATTGCAAAGGGATGTTGGTCATTGCATGTTCTGATACGGGTGGGCCATTAACACTGTAACAAGGATTGGTATGAATAGCCTGTCTGTAAAAGAGATTCATATTTAACATATACATCTATCCAATAGGATAATGCAAGTTTTCAATAAACAATTAATACCAGACATTTGTCTCGTCAATCTTTTCCTCATTCACAAGTCTATATGTCATCATATATAACCACATTGCATTAATGATCCGATCAGCAAGAAGTTCTTCTGATTTCCACTCAGGAAGACAAGGCTGGAGACTTGAATCAATCACATGCTTGCCAGCTTCTAAAATCTTTGTCACACTGACACCATTTATTACAGAAAGATTTGGCAGAGATTCAAGGATTGCTATAGCACTTTCCCCAAGGGGGCCAGGAATATCCACCTACCAAAAGAAATCCAAGTCTATATATTTTAGAGTAAAATTTACTTCTCGTATCCATCCAATGTAAAATCCTTATAAAGGGTAAAAAAAGTGAGGGCCAATTAAAGTTCACCTCCAAAGAACCTAAACAAGGAAATCCTTTTAGATCTTGTAACAATTCATTAGATGAATTTTCCTCCAAGGGATTTCCATGAAGATTCAAGTATGAAAGAGATGGAATCTCAGCAGGAGAAAATTTCTGCAAGCAAGGAAGAGAAAGCATGATGAACGAAAAGACAAACATCATTATGGACAAAATGGATTTTTTTTTTTGTTTGTTTATTGTTTGGTGTGGGGGTGGGTGGGGGGGTGTGGTGGCATAGAAGAAGACGATGTAAATGACATAGGAATGGTACCTTCAAAAGCAAGCTTTAGTATGCTAGCATTATCAAGTCCAAATTATAATTACATTTTTAAGATATTATTTACATAGAATGTTTGGGGTCAAGTAGCTCCAGACAGAATCAACTGGGAGCTAAATGATTTCTTGAAAAACTGTGATCTTATCATTACGAGTAAGCTACCATAATTTCTTTTGAGTTTAGTCCAAAATATTGCAATGATGGTGTTTATTTTAGGTTGACTTTAGCTGTTACTTTTTCGAATTGAAATGTTTAATGGATACTTTGAACAAGAGATAGAATGAAATTGGCCTAGGTATTTCATTAAAAGGAAGGGGCTTAGGGGGAAAAATATTTATATTTAGATATTTTTCAACAGATAATAACTGCATCCAAAGATGTAGATGCGGAAAATTTGTAAAAATGCAATGGAAGGCCACCTATACCTGATGCAAGTGACTAGGTTACCAAGAGTTAAACTGTTTAGAGAGTAAAATATCATCAACAGAATGACAAAGGAAAACAGTAAGTTAAGCATTAATATAAGAAAATCTTCAATTAAGAAGAAAGATATTAGCATGGCATTGACCTTGTTCAGAAGATTGTGGATTGATCTGTTAGAAAGATCAAGAGATGTTACTGCCTGCAGTAGATGATTATATTCATGCACATTGCCTGGATTATCTTTGTCATATAAATCTCCACAAAATCCCAATGCCCATGCACCAAAGTTACAGGTGAAAGACGAGTTAAGAATCTCTAAACTTGGACATTCTTGAAGAATTTTTTCCACCAGAGACCTATCACTGAATAATAACATATAACTGCTTTCAGCTTTCAAATAATTAAAATCACCACACAGAAAGTGATATATTGCAAATCATCTAAGAAGACTACACCTTGAGAAATAAACTTACTCTGTTTCTAGAACAGGGTTGTTGTTCAGCCAGAGAGCCTTCAAATGTTTGAACTTAGCAACTTCCTTGATAATAACATCCGCATTCTTGAGCTTATTTCCACACAAACTTAGAGAAAGCAAGTCCTAATATACAATATCAGAAAGAAATAATGAAACTTTTGGGAGAAAATTCATTGGAGAAATCTCAAATGAATATTTGCATTGTTTCCTCAGGAACAAATTACTTTCCCTTAGGAGCCACAGGGTACTTATTTAGATGTACATGACTATATAATTACTATTAGAATTTATGTTACTGTACAGTGTCTTTACTTTTTGGTGCTTTTATGTTTATATGGTCAACAAACTACAAAATTTGAGGGAAAATGAAAATATACCGGAAATTTACTAGATAAATCAAGAGACAAGAGCATGTGGTCTTCAATATCCATCTCTTCAAGCTCCAACCATCTCACGGTATCATTGTTCTCTTTTGCTTTATGGAGCTCACTTTCTATTATCTCAGCAATGCTCATCTTGGTAGTGTTCTCATGTGAATTATCTCCTTGAATATCTTTCTCTTCATCATTGTCATTCAAATCGGTGTCAACACACATCAAGGATGCCATTCTTTGAGCCAATCCTGGAACTTCCAAGAGCTGCAGCCATGAGATAACTTCCACTTTCAGGGGAACGTATTATTTACATGGATCACAGAACCCACATATAGACTTCTAAGTCAAGATCAGTAAGGTAGAAAACCCAACCATAATGATTGAGACTTTAGCATCAACATAAACTTGAATTAAGGATGAATTTTCTGTATATAAAATTCAGTCACAAATAATTAGTAAGAAAAAAATCCCTTCTCAGTCAAGGGAAGAGCAAAACAATTGACTGATGAAAAGGCAAAATCTTTGAGCAAATATTGTGTTTCAGCACACTATGACAACGACCATGCAACCAAATGTAAACCTTGATCATCATTTTGGAATTGGTTCTTCAAATGATGAAGGAAATATACACAAATCTGCAACTCTAAAATAATATTTGTGATACAATAAAGTTAGACAGACAGTAACACAACTCACTCTTTGTTATAATACTGCGGTAGTTGTAGGTGGCAATATCTGAACCACCACAATGACTTAACTTGAAATTGAGCCTAATAACGGATGCCAAGCACTCCTAGAAAGCCCCAAAAAGAAAACTCCTATCTTTCCATATTCTTACAATTTTGTAAATTCGAATTGAAAATTTTCCTCTGCCTCTTAATTGTTAAAATGACGGAACCAAAATGGATAAGATACCAGTATACAAACATGTATAATAACAAAATAAATTAACTTTTAAGAATGTTTGATCGATCCTGAACAAAAATTAAAGGACAACGCTTCTCTGATTTCTTTTGATATCTCTATCTAGATTCCTACCAATCACATTCTGCTATACATGATTTAAAAAAATAAAGCGGTCCCGTGTTAAGTATTCGCCGTATATGTCAACATATAATTGGCAAGCTTCATCTGAAACTGACAAGAAATGGAGCTGATTACACACGATAACAAGAATTGCCGTCCATCAACTTCCATAAAGCTTTAAAAACTTACATAATTGAACAAACCAAACCCAACTCAGGTATTAAACACTAAGTAATCAACAAGAACACAAGACAAGGGAAAAAAAAAAAAACCTGCTTATAAGCATCATCAAGTCGAAAAGTCCAAGCATGGTCAACAAGGAACACATTTGACTCTTTTCCCATGAATTCTTTCGTGAAAAGGAGCCTCCTTTGACGACCATCTTCGCATGGTTCGATTTGGAAGTAATCTCCGCCATCAAATGTCTCATTCAAAAGCTTGTGAAACAGCTGTTCATGTAATGAATTTGGCAACCCAGAAGCTGTGAGTAAAAGACCGTGGACTTTCACGAATTCTTCGAAAGTCTGGATTTTGTTGGAAGTAGAAGACATTGAGAGTAGGAACTAGGAAGTAGAGGAATTGGTATTGTATGCAGCACCCTGTAAAGTGACCGATGAGTGATGCCAATGTAGACTCTAGAGTACCTTGAGGAGGTTTTACTGAGGTTTTTGGAACTGGGCCAAAACGAGGGCCCGGAAACAAAACGTTTTGTTTGATTAGGTCCCCATTAAGGCTGAGCATTTGCTAAGGGTAGCATTGACGAAAAAATTGCAAATTTGTTTTAGGGTAAATTGCAAAAAATCTCATTTATCTTTGAAACTGTGTGCTTAAACCGTAATTTCTCGTTCACTTTCTAAAATAAAATAAATAGTAAATAAAAAAATTATATAAAAATAACTATTATTGAGAATAAATTAAATTTTTTTATTTGACTGTAATCTCCTATTTACTTTCTAAAATGAAATAAAAAAATAAAAAAATTATATGAAAATGACTATTATCGAGAATAAATTAAGGATTTTTATTCCAATGTTTACTTTATTCAATTTTTATACTCATTTTAGGATTTTCTTTATCTCATTAATTATAATATTAAGTTGTATAGATAAAATTACCAATTTATCCTATTTAGTTATTAATTATATTATTAATAAGGGTATAATTAACATAATATTTAAATTTTTTATTTTCATTGTAGAGGGAATAAAAAATTTTATATTTTCTTAAATAATATCTATTCTTAATAGAGTGAGAATAGAAAAGTTCTAAAAATTAAAATTTTTCTCTTTACTTTTTCAAGTAAACAAAATAATAGACAATTGAGAAGTAATATTTATTTTATTATCTTTTTATTACCTCTAAGTAAATGGGTTATAAATCTTTACAAAGATGTCACCTTATATGACTATTTTACCTTGATTTTTATGCATATTTTTTAATTTTTTATTATTTTATTTAAGGGTAATATAGTAAAATGGAGATATAAATATACTTCTTCTTTTTTTTTTTAAGATTTGGGAGTGTAAATACATAAATTTAAAAATAAAGAAACTAAACGTACATAAAACAAATATAAGAAGATATATTTGCAATTCATCCTTTGCTTTATTGTATACTTAGATCTTGTTAAAACTATAGAACACAACAATGCAAAATGGATCGGACAATATAAGCACCATAGTTGTTAAGAAATTTATTTTCTTTATTTTTTTATGGTTTTATTTTATCATATAGTGTTTATATTTGTATTTATATTCAAGTTGAATTTTTTACTTTCACATTATCCTTTATTATTAAGTACGGTTTTCACACTTTTGGGGGGAAAAACACAATATAAAAGAAGCTATAAATTTTAGTGTTTTTAAAGTTATAGTAGTTTAAAGAGCCAAAATCCTCAAAAAAAATTATTTTTGAAAAAAATTACATGAATAGGGTAAAAAAATATATATTATATGAATATGGTAGCAAAAGCGCTTGTAGTGTATGAGTTTTCAATACAAAAAAAAAAAAAAAAAAATTGTACTAAAGGCTTATATAGTGCATGTGCCTTCAATATAATTTTTTTTTTTTATATTGAAGGCTCATACACTATATGCGCCTTCTACTGTAACATCAATTACTATAATACTTATTACAAAATAGACCTTCATATACGAAATCATATATCCCTACTCTAATCTCAAATGCTATAGCACATCTGAAACACCAACTCTAACCAATGAATACACATAAGAGCAATAACAAGAGAAAAATATAAGTGATTATATTAACCACAAGCCAATAATATAAGGAAAAGTAAAATGAACTTTTTAATTAAAAAGTAGAACATTTCAAATATCCATTGAAATATGTAAGATAAATTATAAACAATTCCATCTCATCTTACTCTTACACGTAATAAACGATCTAATGGTTCTAGATATAATAAATCTATACTTAATTTGTCTCAAATTGGAGGTGGAGGAACTTATTACTCTTGTGTTGCAAGCAATTGCAAGGGCTTGTTAATGCCATGTAGAGAAATTGGACTCCATTGTATCGAAGGCTATGAGTTGTCATCAATATCCGATTGAGGGTAAGAATAGGACTGTTAATAAAGTGCCTATAAGGGGTGATGAATGAGCTGGTACTAGGAGTTGAGCTACTTATGGTGTCCTCGACCATGATGTCTAGAGGAGTGTAGTTGTAATGAATTTGCTTATCTCTCCATTATCCTCCTTTAAGTCTTGCTCTATTAACTTTACAATACAATGGTGGTGTAAGTGTAGGATTTACTTGAGGTGCGTACTTTAGTTTGTAGTAACCTTCCCCTCTCGCGGCTACTTGTGTTGAGTGGTACGAAAAAGTATGACTCCACTATGATCCTCAACTAACTGTATGCTAACATTAGCTAGGGAAGCTACTGAAGGCAGATCATATGCTATGCGTATATGGTGGAGAGTGTTAACTTAGAAGAAATGGAAGAAAACATATTAGTGTAACTTAATCATATAGTCTAGTTAATGTGATATTGTAACTCAAACTAGACCTCGATGTCCTACAAAGTCACGGTGGCCTTATCATGGGCTATATGGAAGGTGTGTGTCGTGGGCCTTCACCTCTTCACCAGTGTTGTAAGAAGATACCAATCCAACTAAATGAAGGGAAGGCATGCCAATCATATAAACCTAGCTCGCTTTAGATAAGGTAACATGCAAATATTTAATGAGATATCATTCTCATCATGCCTGTAGTTGTAACTTGCGATGCCTAATTGTTAGCCAAGATACTTCTTGTAAACATAAATGTATAAATTGTAAAAATCGATAAATTTAGCTGGAAAGTACAAATAAAACCTATAAAATACGATACCCACCTTTGCCAAATAGACTCCAATTGATGTTTGGCTTACTATCTTAACAATGATGAATCAAAAGATCCTAGATTCATTTATCTTGTGACATGAAAGTGGATTTTAGTTAGCAAAGAGAAGGTTATTGTGTCAACTAAATTACAAACACTGTGTACATATACTACTGGCCAATGACCAACGAGCTATGCTATTGCAGTGCAAGCATGTGAACATAAAATCCTATATATTTGCCACTTGTTACATGTGCATGTGTGATTCTTGAGGTTTATAGTTTGTGTCCTTCCTCCTCTTTTAACCCCATTTGCCACATGCAGAGATTTTGTTAGGATCTCAAATATTTGGTTTAGTCTTCTAAACCTGATGACCTTGTGCACATTAGCCCTACGTCTCCATTTTTCTATTTTTTTGTTAACGTATTTAGTGAAAACTTAATCTGCTGCTATTCCTTTGTGCACATCTCCAGTCATCCTACCTTAATGTTTAATGCAAGTATAGGATTTTTTTTTTACTAGCACAATCATCAGTAGGTCTATTACCTTTTTCCAAAACAAAATTGTAACTTTCAACAATGTTTAAAGTCATGTACCGAAAATGGTACCCATCATATGTAAGTGTCCATTATTCCAATGACATGCCATTAAACCAAGTAGGTAGTTAACCTTTATTCGCCCAACTAGGTCTATGTAATGCCAAAACTTGTAAGATTGTGCCTTCATCCCAACAATTGTCACCCATTTCCTGCATTGTAAATTCTTATGTGCAGTGTTAAAGTTGCTTGTAATGTGGCATATGTAAAATTGCCACACTACAAAGGGGGCCCTCCATCCATTGTCATGTTACTTAACTATAGTTCTAATACTAGCATGTCTATCAGAAATTAGACAAATGGTTTTTTTACGGTTACCTACAACATACTCCTTTAGTTTTCAATAAAACCATCCCTACGTTTTTGTCAATTCCTCGTCCATTAATGCAAATGCAAGGGGGACAATGCAATTGTTTCCATCTATATTACATGCAATCAATAACTTATGAGTACACTTCCCTTATAGGAAAGTACTGTTGATACTAAACATAGGCCTACAATATTTGAATACCTCAACACATGAACCGAATGTCTAGAAGACCCATTTCATTATGCTCTCATTAGGAACTATCAAATCATGCAAATCCCATTCGACCTATGTTCTAAGATTACTAATATGGATTGCATTTAATAGTTTTAGCAATTCATTGTAGGATTTGTCCCAATCACCATACATAGCTTCAATAGCTTTCCTCTTCGCATCCCACACCTTTCTCAAGGAGATTGTACACTTGAAGTTAGCTTCAATTATAGAACCAAGGTTGGCAACCTTTATATCTAGGTTTTTTCTTACATATTCAACAAAAATTCTGGCCATCATATTTTAATCTAACTTCAAATAATCCTAATGTATCATAGTGTTTGTCCATGTGTGAGGTCCCTAAAAAATTGTAATAACAAAAAGGCCTTCTAACTTTTTTCTTATAGGCTTAAAGCCTCCACTTACAACCACTATCCTTCTTAGCACAAAAAATTGACTATAAGGTCTTATTCGATTCTTTAACTACAAAGTTATAGTGGTTCTTTATGTAATATATCTTGACAACTTGCATTAGCTCTTCCTTACTATAGAATCTCAATCCCTTCTTAAGTTCATCACTAGTGTTGAAGTCATCATATATAGCAGCCATATTTTCCTCAAAGATAATATCACCATTATCTCCCTTAACATTGAAAAAAGGAGTGACATTCGTAGGTTTGCTGTCACCTGAATAACTCACTTTTTAGAATTTGTGAGCCTATATACCATGCATGTGCACTGGCAAATATATAGCATGCATATCACTAATAACATTTTCAGTAGGACATTTATCTTCATCAGAATACTCCTTGTTCACTACAAAAAGCTCCACAACAGTATCAATTTTCGCTGGAGAGTGGATGGCTTGATTTAATTCTAGGTCATTAGAGTTTTCTTCATTGCACAAAGGTTTAGAAGCTAGTGTCAGAGCCATTTGATTACACATTGGTGAATTACTCATCATGCTTGGCCTTCCTCCTATTGAGGTGATGAGGTATTGGTTGCCAAGCTCTCTCCTTCATTTGGATATTGTGATTATTAATGGATTTTAACATAAAGGTCTTATGTGCACTCCTCCTTCAAAGCTGCAACCATTTTAATTACATTTTCAACATCATCATTATCTATAATTGGTATCAACTTGTATCTCATGCCCTCCTAATTGAAATAGTTCAGATGCCTATGTAGTATATCAACACGAACCATAGTTGGATTGACTCAAATACTTCTATAAATCCTATACAAGAATTTCGTATAATTTGAATGCCTCCTTACCCTCAACTTCTTCATCAACCCATTCTCATAATTAGGTCTATCATTACCATACACAACATTTGCTCCCATGTGCACAATAAATTTTACCACCCTAGCCATTTCTAACCTAATTATATAACGCTTGCGTATTTAATTTTATGAAAAATTGCATCAATACCCTATTGTGTAATTTTGACTATTTCCATCCGTGATTCGAAACAAACATCATTTCCAACAATTTCTAAATTTCTATAACTCCCATATTTCACAAATTCTACTACTCCACACACATTATGAAATAATGCATAGCAATTGGTAGAAATTAGAAAGACAAAACATTCAATTAATTCATAAATCATGTTATGTTCTAACATCTTTAATTGAAATGATATATATAGATATTGTTCTAAGTGTCATTAATATTCTCAAGATGAATACATAGCTTATTTTTAAATTATCAAGAAAACTCATTAATAAATATATTTCTAATAATCAAATAAATAAAGAAAAAATTAATAATACAAATAAATATACAATTCATTTTTTTAACTATAAAAAATTTGTAATATAATTTTAGTAATACAGATTCAAAGATTTTTTGTGATCCCTTTGCCTTATTCCAATTAACTTTTTTTTTTAACTACATTTTCTATATATTAAAAATTTACTACATAAAATCCTATTTTTGTAGAATGAGTTGAGGACTGGGCATCATTAGTAAAGAAGAAACAAAAAATTGGGTTTTTTTTTTTAACTACAATATTCGATTGCAAACATAACATAACTATATGAAATTTGGATTTCAAAATTAACTTTATATTAACAAAACCCCTTTTAAATAATTTTTACAAACACTTTCCATGCATTCCAAATGAGTACACGCCCAACAACTTTTACACCTTTATAACTCCCATATTTCACATATTTTAGCACTACAGTACCCACATAATAAAATAGTATAGATTTTTTTTAATTAAAATCATCATTTCTATGCATAATATAGGTATATCATATATGGGTTTCAAACTTAAGTTTACAAACAAAATACCCTAAAATAACACATAAAATGTAATGTAGCACAAATAGATTGCATACATTACTAAATTTACTCAATTTGATGTTGATCTATACTTGATTTGTGCAAAAATCCCAATTTGTTTTGCCTATTACATGAAAAAGAAGAGAGGGTTTGCTAGAAGTTTGTGTGTTTCGTGCTAGAAAAATGTGTGGGAGACTATTTTTGTATAGTAAAAAATGCATGCACATCATGCGTTTTTAGTATAATTTTTTTTATACTAAAAACTCATGTATTATATGCATATTCAGTACCTTATTCACGTAATATTTTTCTCCCTGACTCTATTCGCGTAATATTTAAAAAAAATAACATTTTTTTTAGGATTTTGGCCTGTTTAAAGGCAATGCAAACATAGTAATATTAATTCATCAAAATAAATGAATGTATAAGGGATTTGGGGGGAAAAAAACAAAAAAGAAACCAATAGTATGAAAGAGGATGAAAGCATTTTCAAGTCAAGTATGCTAGGCCACGTCCACGATGCCTTGCTACCTTTGCTAGCTTTTAGGAAATCTTCTTTTGGAAAGTACATTCCTCTGAGGAATCTCACCCAAAGTGAATCTGGATTTGAATAAATTCTCCAGGCTAATTTGGCCAATAGAACTATACTGAACAGGTGTAAGTCTTTGAATCCTAAACCGCCCTCTGCCTTTGGTAACTAAAGGGTTTGCCAAGTAGTCCAATGTATTTTCCCCTCGTTGTGCTATTGTCCCCACCAGAATTTAGCAATCAAGCTGTTTACCTGCTTACACCACTCATTAGGGAATCTAAAAAAACTTAGTTTGTTGGTATAGCTCCAGCTACTGCCTTGATTAGGATTTCTCTTCCCGACTCACTCAATAATTGTTGTTTCCACCCTTGAAGCCTGGAGACAATCTTGTCCTTAATAAACTTTAGTACTTCCGTCTTCGAGCGATCCCATAATGTTGGAAGGCCCAAATACTTTTCGACATTAGTATCTCCTTGTATGCCCATGGTTTTAGCTAGCCTTTGTCTGACTTCCTGTGGGGTGTTCTTACTGAAAAATAAGCTAGATTTGTTATAACTGATCTCTTGCCCGAAGCATAGCAGTACTCTGTCAAGGCATTCTTCAGTACCATTAGATTACTATCCTCTGCATTGAGAAAAGAATAACGAGCCGTCGGCAAAAAGAAGGTGAGAGATAACAGGGTAACTTCTTCTAAGCTTAATTCCTTTTAAGACTCCCAGCTCCGCTAACATGTTTAAGCCCCTGGATAGCACATCAGCAACCAATATAAAAAGGTAGGGGGAGAGCAGGTCACCTTGCCTAAGGCCCTTAGTTGAGTGTGACATTATATTCAACTGAGGTTACACACTCCATAATCCAATCCACTCACTTGTGACAAAAACCCATTTTAAAGACTTTTTATGAAATCCCATTTTACCTGATCATAGGCCTTGTTCATGTCCAATTTTAGAGCACAACCATAAGAGTTACCAGCAGATTTATTCTTGAGATGATGGAACATCTCATGTGCTATCAATATATTATCATGAATCAACTTGTTGAAATGAATGCACTTTGATTCTCCGTTATGACACGACTTAGGAACGGTTTTAACTTATTAGCTACAATTTTGGAAATGATCTTATAAAGGAAGTTGCATAAGCTAATTGGATGGTGATGATAGACAAACTCGGGTTTTGGAACTTTAGGAATTAGGACTAGGTTAGTACAAGTTAGAGCATTAGGGAACTTACTTGAATGGAAAAAAAAAATCCTAGATAGCTTTGACAACGGAATCACCAATGATATCCTAATAGCTTTAGAAGAAAATCCTTGAAAATCCATCTGGTCTAGGTGCCTTTAGTCCACCCAATTGGAACGTAGCTTGTTTGATCTCATCTTGTGTCACCTTTGCACACAAAAAGCTATTATCTATATCCGTGAATATTGGATCTAACCACTCGAGACACATAGATAACTCTCTTGCCTATGTAGATTGAAACAGCTTCTCAAAATGATCAATGAACACCTTTCCTATGATAGTCTTCTCTTCAACCCAGTTACCACATGTATCTTTGATCTTTAATATTTTATTCCTCTACCATCTACTTAAAGTGGAGTGGTGGAAGAAAGAGGTGTTACAATTCCCATAGTTCAACAAATTTATCCGGGATCTCTGCTGCCAGTAGACTTCTTCTTTATCCTAAAGCTCATTAATTTGAGCTAAGGCCTCCTCCTTGTCTTCATTTTCTTCCTCTACTTCTTGATTTTGCACTATACTAAGTTTCTAAAGAAGCTTATCAACTTCTTTCTTATTGTTGGGAACTGCATTTTTACTCCATCTTATAAGATTCTCCTTACAATGCTTCAGGTTTGCCAACAACTTCTCAAAGTTCACCTTGACACTATTCTGCCAACCTCTTCGAATTACTGTTTGACATTCCTCAAACTCCCTCTAGAAATTTTCAAATCAGAATTGTTTTACACCTCTTAAATTAACCTAGTACGTATCCAAAATTAAAGCCACATGGTCAAAACCTATGGCTAGACAATGTTCAACTAGCGAATTAGGAAACACCTCTAGCTAAATGCAAAACATCCGTCTATTCTTTCTTTTACCAGCACTTACGAAAATCTTTTATTCAACCATGTAAATTTTTGTCCTTAAAAGCCTAAATCCTGCAAGTTCTTTTTTCGCATCAAACATTATAGCATGATAGTTTTCCATTTGCCTAGGATTCTTTGGTCTGCCCCCAATCTTTTCATGATCAAACATATCTCATTAAAATCTCCTATGCACACCCATGGACCTTCTACTAATTTTGAAAGCTGGACTTTCTTGCCCCACAGTTCTTTTTTGGTTCTATTGTCACTAGGGGCATAGATCCTAAAGAAATTACTTACTAGAGCACCATTATTTGTTCTTACTTCTGTTATTAGCCAATTCTTTGAAGCATCAAGTACTTATACCCTAATATCACTATTCTACCACAAGGCTAAACCACTTGATAATCCCAATGGGGGCACATAGAAGGAACTTGTATATATGAGCTTGCATCTTATTTATACTACATATCTAGTCAAATTTTTTATTTCCATAAAGAAAAATATGCATGGGTTGCGCTTATTTACTAGTCTCTTGAGGTTTTGAGCTGTTAAGGATAGACCAAGTCCTTGATAGTTCCAACTTAAGTATTTCATGGCTCCCTTGTGGTTGTTGAAGGCTAGCCACCATCGCCGTTTAGTTTAGTTTCCTCTGCATTTTTTATTTCCACCTCCACTAAGGTACAATCTAGGAGCCTATTTCAAGTTTAACACCCTTAACTTTCCTCTTTTTCTTCCTGTTTTCATTTCTAGCCTCTCCTCTAGGGCCCAATGAGAAAGCGTTGATCATTTGTGGCTTGAAAGGTTTAGAATCCAGCTTAAATCTTTTTGGGTAGTAAAGAGTCTTGTTTTCATGTGGTCTTTTAATATTCAATTTTTGAAAAGTTCACTTGTTTAAAGGCCTCTTCTCTTTTAACTTGCATATTCTCTATCTCAGCTTTATTTAAATTGTACCCATTGTTTTCTACCTTAGCCTCCTTTAGGGGAAGTTCAACAAAGTAAATAGAGGGTTGTCTTATAGCAATAGGCTTGGTCATAGGGATTTCTAACTACTTGAGGTTTGCTGTGAAAAGGCTGAGTCCTTAGTAGAAGTGGAAACAGGGAGGTTGGTGAAATTTGAATGATTAGGAGGAGCATCTTGAAAGTGTTTTAATGCGACTTTGGGCATCAAACTTGGTGTAGTTTAGTGGTTCTAGGTTGTAAAGATTGGGTTGAGAGGGACTAGGGTAGATTTGGGTAGTGGAATCAAAGTGTCTAAAGGGTGGGGGTTAGTTGTTACACTAAAGGGTTGAGTAGGGGGTTTTGGGGTAAGGTCTGAGCTGGAGGTTAAAACCAGTGGAGCAGAGGAAGGAGAAGGTAGGTTAGGTGAGGGAATATTATTAGAAAAGTTCAGAGGCTTGGAGGTACCGTATTCCTTCTCCTTACCTTCCATGATGACTTCACTACTCTATTTAAACTTGCTCCTTAACAAAAGCCGTTTCTTACACCCGTTGTTCTCATCCTAGGGCCATATGCTTCACTAGATCCAGCTTCACTCTTGCACTGTTTGGCTAAATGGCCTAACATGAATGTGATTGAATATCTCTACTGTTAACCTCTATTAACCATTAGCTCTTCTTTTAGTGGTTTAGTGACATCAATCTTTACCCTAATCCTCAAGAAACCTCTTCTTGTTCCATTAGGAAGCTTGATTAGTTCACATTCCGGTTCATTCAAAGGGATTTCTTCTAAATTACAATCATATCTACACTTCTCTATCATAAGCATACGTCTAAGCACAGCCTAAGGTCCTTTCAATACTGATTGCATCATGTATTTAGAACTAAAGTAGATTAGATTTCACACCTATAGAAGAGAAAGTTACTTCTCCAAAATCCTCCCAAGCTTTCCTTATAATGCTTATGACCACTGACCTATTCAACACTTTGGCTGCAATAACCTAACCCACCAACATATACTCCTTATCTTCCTCATTAGCTGTCCTCACTTCTAGTTGCAATTCTATCTCAACCTCATTTTCTTTGCTATGGGACATCATTGGTGTTTTTCCTTTGTTAGCAACTTCATTGAATAGTTCTGTTTCACTAAAATATAATGTGACTACACTAAGCAGTAAGTAAACTTAGTTAACAATCAGAGGAACCAACTAAGGAAACCACCAGAATTAGAGATTGGGACATGGGAACAAAACAAAAGTAAGAAGAAACAAAGAAGAAATATTATAACTCAACTATGCAGGGAAATAACAGGTAAAAGCACTATGAGGAAAAATCTCAAACAGACAGAGCAAAAAAGCTAGCTGCAAACCTTAGAGATTAACGTAAAATTCAAAAAAATTGATGCAGATGCAATTGATATCACTGACTAAAGAGAGTAATGTAAAGGGGAATATTATGAGTGACAAATTTGCATGAAATGCTTTGTCATGTTAATCCATAAAGATTGAGGTTATGTTGAGATAGGCTTAGTTTTCTAGGATTTTGATGTAAACATTTGAAGTGAAAAATGCATAATAGGGTTTCTATTTTTATTTATAAATGTATTTTTATTGGGTTTTTTATGTGTAAAAAGTTGTGTGTTTGATCGTAAAAAAGTAGTGGTTAGTGAAATCAAGCACAAAAGATGCTCAAATTCATTATGCAATGTAGATACTAGATAAAAATGATATAGTACGGAAAAAGAACACAATGGTGCACCCCCACTCATTTCGAGAGAAAATACACTCTCATACAGAGAGGATAGTAGAAAGATAGATATTCCTTGCTCATTATCAGATAATTACTTATTCATAAACCTCATGTGGGATTAACAGTTTTCATTTCACACCTCATGAAAAACCCTTTTAGCTCTGTTTAGACCTATTCCCCTTTTGAAGGATTTTAGTGATGAGTTCTCTAGGAATTGGATGATCTTATTTGATTAAATTAGACATTGGGCTAGTTCAAAACTACCTCGGACCTGCCGGGTCATGTGTTGGCTTGAGGAGGAACTAGAACCAACTTGGGGGGGGAAGGTCGAGCCAGTTCCTTTGACCTAGTGGTTCTGAATCGGCCTTGAAATTTTTGTTAGGCCATTATTTATTTATTATTTTTTATATTCTTTCATATTATTTGTTACTTATTCGTGTGTATTTTTTGAGTAGGATCTCTTTTTTTTTTTTCCCTTAAATTTATTAATGTCAAAATTTAAGTCACCATTTTTAGGGCAATATATGATGTTTTGAAAATTAATTGGTGGTTGTCGAGTCTAATTTTTGAATTCCCATTCCTAATCCGATCTAAACTAGACCCTATGCTCATCTAATCTAGATCCTCGACTTGAGTTAGGAATTTCGTTTGATTTTTAGAGTCGCCACCCAACGGTTGTTGGGAAAAATTGAATTAAGACTAAAAGAGCGGATTAGTCTTAATTTGGACCACTAGTCGTCGTTATTTCCTCTTCTCGTTTTTGTGACAAGAGGAAAAGGGAAAACCAGAGTTTCTAAGTTCGGAGGCTAACCTATTAAAACCTTTACGGTTACCACCTAATCTCCTAAAACTGTTCATCTTTAGAAATGTGTTTCATTGTGTTTCTGTTACTTTTTATTATGTTTTGGAATTATTTTGAGAAAATGATTTTTCATACATTTTAGGGGTTGACCCGAATGGGTGCCTACGTACCTGCTACTCAGGATCAAACAAGCCGTAGTTCGCTTTTCTGAAAAGATTTAGATTTGTTTGTGGATTTTAATTTTGAAATCTCTTTTGATTTATGTTCTTAACATTTTTTTTGGAATTTTTCTAAAAATTTCTAAGCCTAAGCTTGGATTTTATTTTGAAAATGATTTTAAGGGAAAAACACCAATTTTGGACTTTATTTGAAGAAGAAATTTTTTTTTTCTAGGTGCTAAAGCTTGTTTTTTATGATTTTTGAATTTTTTATTAATTTTCATGATTTTTATGATTTTTGGGAATTTTTGTGATTTTTGGGAATTTTTGTTGAACCTTTTATCTTAAGTTTAATATCTATCATGTTTTGAAATTTAAAGTTTTATTATTATTTTTCTAATATTTTTTATTATTTTTCTACATTTTATTATTTTTATTTTTATTATTTATTGATTTATTCATTCTACATTTTTTAAATTCTAGAAAAACCTAATTTCTACATTTTTCTATTTATTGATAATATAACAAAATAAATAACTAACCAAACAAATAATAAGTAATAACAAATAATAAATTCGGAATAAATAAATAAATAAATAAATTAAAAAATAAAATAAGAGAAGAAAAAAAAATCCGGAAAATCCGACTTACCTGGATCCGGGTCGGTGCACGGGTCGGGTCGGATCGAGTCGAATCGGGTCGGGTCGGGTTGATCGGACACGGCGGCGGAGAAGGCACGTTCACGGCGTTCCGGTGGCCTTTTGCAGCGGGTGAGGTGTCGAATCCTAGCTTCTCGAGGGTCCTGAGTCCGATGGTGGTGGCGGTTCACTCCCAAAACGTCTCCTTGCGGTGGTTTCAACTCCGATCGGTGGTCGCAACTTTGGGTTTCCTCCGATTTACACTCTTTTCTCTCTCTCTTGCAATTCTGATATGTGTTTTTGCTTCCCCGTCTCCTCCTCTATTTATAGGCACTCGAAAACCGAGCTGGATAAGCTCGGATTTCCTCCGATTGAAGCTGATCGGATTTTCGGTTGAAAAACCAACTCCGATTCATGTCCATCCAACGATTTGTTGCGATTTGATTCCAATTAGGTGATGTTTATCTTATTTCTGTTGAAGATCTGTTGGATTTGTGCAAAAAAATCGAATCAAAACGGCCGAAATACGAATTTTTTCCTTCGCCGGCGATCTCGGGCTCGAGGTAGGAGATGATCACGCGCCCGGCGCGTGCGTTTCTTCCAGCCAATCAGATGCTGCCACGTGTCTTGGATAAGTCGAAAAATTGCAAAACGCGGAAACTGCTTCCTCCACGATTCGAACGCCTGACCGAACCCCACCCCCCCCCCTGCGCGCGCCTAGCCATGGTCCGGACCAGTTGAGCTAGCCCACTTTCCTGATTTTTGTAATTTCGCAAATTGCATATATGCAATGCGATTTTTCTAATTTTTTGTATTTTTCGAAATTTCAAAAATTTGTAAAAATTGTTTATTATTCATTATTGCTATTTTTGAAATTATTTTTCAAAATTGAAGTGTTTTCCTATTTATTTTTATTTTTTTTGAATATTTTTATTATTTATGTTAAATTAGGGAAAAATTGGGAAAAATTGAAAATTGATTATTATTGAGAATTATTGATTCCTAGGACAAAAATGGGGTGTTTACAGCTGCCCCTCTTTGTGGTAAAATTTGAAAAACTTAACTACAAAGATAAACAAAAGACGCCATTTTTGGCCTCTTAAATGAGTTTTGGTAGGAAAATGCCCCAAGAGCTGATAATCTTACAATTGAAGATGTTCATAACAATTCAAGGTAATGTTCCTTCTCAAAAAGTGCTTTATGGGCTAGCTGATTGGCGACAGGATACCTCTCAAGCATTGTGTAGGAATGTATGAGAAATGATGATAGGAAGCGTCTTATCAGACTTGCAACCTTGGAAAGAAAATTTACTTAGGAAGCGCCCTTATGAGCTGGCTACCTATAGACAGAAGCGTCTTGTTAGACTAGCAACTGGTTGGAAGAATGTTTCCGAAAAGTGCCCCAAGAGCTGACTAATCGGGAGAATCTAGGAAAGTGCCCATATCGGGCTGACTAACCTTAAAATAGATTTTTAGGAAAGTGCCCATCTTGGGCTGACTAACCTAAGATAGTATCTCAAAAGGTGCCCTTATGAGCTGATCCTGAGAACGGATTTTTAGGAAAGTGCCCATATTGGGCTGACTAACCTTTGATAAATTTTTAGGAAAGTGCCCATCTTGGGCTGACTAACCTAAGATAGAACTGTCTCAAAAGGTGCCCTTATGAGTTGACCATAAGAACAGGTTTTTTCGGGAAAGTGCCTATATTGGGCTGACTAACCCTTGGATTGATTTTTTAGGAAAGTGCCCCAAGAGTTGACTATCCTAAGATAGAACTATCTCAAAAGGTGCCCTTATGAGCTGACCTTAAGAACAGGTTTTTTCGGGAAAGTGCCCATATTGGGCTGACTAACCCTTGGATTGATTTTTAGGAAAGTGCCCCAAGAGCTGACTATCCTAAGATAGAACTGTCTCAAAAGGTGTCCTTATGAGCTGACCCTAAGAACAGGTTTTTTCGGGAAAGTGCCCATATTGGGCTGACTAACCCTTGGATTGATTTTTTAGGAAAGTGCCCCAAGAGCTGACTATCCTAAGATAGAACTGTCTCAAAAGGTGCCCTTATGAGCTAACCCTGAGAATAGGTTTTTCCAGGAAAGTGCTCATATTGGGCTGACTAACCCTATTAAAAGGGAATGACTAGACGAGTGCCCCACTATGGGTTGACTCCTCTTATGCTTTTGAATATGCTTTCTACTAAGCTAGATGACGTGATGCCTTTCATAATGTGATGATAATTAACTATTTTAAGATGCTTGCCAGTTTATCGTGGATAGCAACCAATCAACCGAACCTTCGTGTTGGTTTGCTTCTGCTTCTTTTCTTCTTATCTTGACACGGGATTGAAAATCTTGATGTGCCTCTTTTCTTTATGCACATGGCTCATTCGTTGGTAATGTTATCCTACTAATGCACTAAGTTCTAATGCTTAGGAGTAGATAAAATTATATCACAAATTACATTAAGATTCATTATCATTTTAGTGTTTATCTTTTATTGACGAAGTGGTGGGTAATGTGTTTAGGTGTATTTATTGTGACGAGCATTGATTGGGATTGTTGACCATTCAGGGATATTAGCTTTGCTTGTAGAAAAATAAAAACTCGACTTAACGAAACTTGTATCAAATATTGGCTTTTATAAACATTGGCAAAATTTCAATTCCCTCGCCTAAGGATAGTACATCTTTGCAGCATCTGTGTTGACGGGGTCTCTCAATTCTGGACCATCCATCTGAGTTAATATTAGAGCACCACCTGACAGAACCTTTTTCACCACATAAGGGCCTTCATAGTTAGGAGTGAATTTTCCTCTGGAGTCTTGGGCGTTTGGGAGAACCTTCCTTAGTACCAGATCCCCCTCTTTAAAGTACCGAGGTCTCATCTTCTTGTTAAATGCTCGGGTTATCCTCTGTTGGTAACATTGGCCATGACATAATGCAGTAAGTCTTCTTTCATCAATCAGATTCAGCTGATCAAGCCTCTTCTTTACCCAATCTGATTCGGCTAATTGAATTTCTGATAGGATTCTGAATGATGGTATCTTAACTTCAACTGGTAGCACTGCCTCTGTACCATATACCAATGAGTAAGGGCTAGCTCATGTAGATGTTCTTATTGAAGTCCTGTAAGCCATGAGGGCAAACGGTAACATTTCATGCTAATCTTTGTAAGTTGTTGTCATTTTCTCGATGATCTTCTTGATATTTTTGTTAGCTGCTTCTACTGCCCCGTTCATTTGAGGTCGGTAGGGGGTTGAATTTCTGTGATTTATATGGAATTATTGACATAAACCTGTCATCGATTTGTTGTTAAGATTGGTACCATTGTCGGTGATGATCGACTCAGGAACTCCATATCGGGCTATTATGTCCCTTTTTAAGAAGCGGACTATTACCCCTTTGGTGACATTGCTATATGACGAAGCTTCTACCCATTTGGTGAAGTAATCAATTGTTACAAGTATAAATCTGTGGCCATTGGATGCCGTTGGAGTGATTGGGCCTATTATGTCGATTCCCCACATGGAGAAAGGCCATGGTGCTGATAACAAATGTAGCTCGTTGGGTGGAGCATTTATCCGATTTGCATATA
This sequence comes from Laguncularia racemosa, assembly GCA_037954665.1. Lineage (NCBI taxonomy): Eukaryota > Viridiplantae > Streptophyta > Magnoliopsida > Myrtales > Combretaceae > Laguncularia > Laguncularia racemosa. The sequence continues at coordinate 1,431,355 of JBBMOL010000087.1, forward strand.
CTTGACACGGATGGTAGTGCTTAACATACTTTATGCAATCCGACTCCATGGTTAACCAGTAATACCCTAACCTCATGATTTTTCGAGCCAACATGTAGCCGTTCATATGAGGTCCACATACCCCTTCATGTACTTCCTTCATGAGTTCGCATGCTTCATTTTTGTCCACACATCTCAACAGGGTGGTGTCAAATGATCTCTTGTAGAGTATAGACCCACTTACTAAGAAATGGCTTGCTAACCTCCTGAGCGTTCTTTGGTCATTCTTGCTAGCTATTTCAAGGTATTTACCTTCTTGGAGAAAGGTCTTGATGTCGTGATACCAAGGCTTATCATCTTGTATCTTTTCAATTGTCAGGCAATAAGCAGGCCGACTTTCGATGTCTATTTTCATCGGTTGAACTTCGGCTCCCCCTGTTATCTGGATCATAGATGCTAGTGTGGCTAGTGCATCTGCGAACTGATTCTGAGTTCTCGGGATGTACGTGAAGGTAATTGTCTTAAACTCCTCAATTAGCTCTATCAAGTGTTGATGGTACGGTACCAGTTTGGGGTCTTTAGTTTTGTATTCCCCTCTTGTTTGTAGTATGATGAGCGACGAGTCCCCATATACTTCTAATTCGCGGATGTACCAGTTTGGGGTCTTTAGTTTTGTATTCCCCTCTTGTTTGTAGTATGATGAGCGACGAGTCCCCATATACTTCTAATTCGCGGATTCCCATTTGGCAGGCCATCTTGAGGCCAAGAATACATGCTTCATATTCCGCGATATTATTGGTATAGGGAAATGTAAGTCTTGTCGCTGCAGGGAATTGAGTGCCGTCCGGGGATTTCAATACTACCCCAACCCCACAACTGAATACGTTGGCAGCCCCGTCGAAAAACAGTTTCCACTTAGCATCCTGCTCTCTTCCAGAGCCTTCTACCGGTATATCTTCTACTGTTAATATGTTCTCGTCCGGGAATTGGACTTGTATTTCTTAGGTATCTATCTCGATAGGGTGTTCGGCCAACTGATCGGCTAAGGCTTGCCCCTTTATCGAGTTCTGATTTACGTATGAGATGTCGAACTCGGATAGAAGCATCTGCCATTTAGAGATTCTCTCCATCAATGCTGGCTTCTCTGCCAAGTATTTCAAGGGATCATGTCTTGTCAACAGCTCAATATGGTAGTAAAGGGTGTATTGCCTTAGTCGATGCATGACCCAAATTAACGCACAACACGTCTTCTCCACCTCTGAGTACCTCTGTTCCCCATTTATGAACTTCTTGCTCAGATAATATATGGGACGCTCTCTTCCCTCTTCATCTTTCTGCCCCAGCACACATCCTATGGATTCGGGGAGTATAGTGAGGTATAGGAATAAGGGCTTTCCTTGTTTCGGGACTATCAAGACCGGGGGTTTTATAAGATAGTCATTGATTGTCCTGAATGCTTCTTCACATTCTTCGTCCCATTCTATTGAGGCGTTCTTCTTCAACAGACGGAATAGTGGCCGACACTTATCGGTGAGCTGTGAGATAAACCGAGCTATGTAATTTAATCTTCTTAGTAAGCTTCTTACTTCTTTAACGGAGTGTGGGGAAGGAAACTCTAATATAGACTTTACCTTGTCATGGTCGATTTTAATGCCCTCCTAGCTTATGACAAACCATAACAATTTCCCCGTTGTGACCCCGAAGGTACATTTTTCTGGGTTTAATTTAAGTTGGAATTTTCTCAGTCGTTTAAACAACTTTCTCAGGATATCTATATGGCTATCTCCTTCTTTGGATTTGGCTATCATGTCATCAACATATACTTCAACCTCACGATGCATCATGTCGTGCAGTATGGCAACCATGGCTCTCTGATACGTTGCCTCGACGTTTTTCAAACCGAAGGGCATGACTTTGTAACAGAAAGTTCCCCATGTCGTGATGAAGGTCGTTTTGGTTTTGTCTTCCTCGGCCATTTTTATTTGATTGTATCCTGAGAAACCGTCCATGAATGAGAAGAGATGGTTTCCGGCAGTGTTATCTACTAGAACATCAATATGAGGTAGGGGGAAGTTATCCTTTGGCGTGGCTTGGTTTAAGTCCCGAAAGTTTACGCATACGTGCACTTTTCCGTTCTTTTTCATGACGGGGACTATATTTGCTACCCATTCTGGGTAGTCGGATACTTCGATGAACCTTACTTCTAGTAGCTTCTTGACTTCTTCTTTGATTTTTAGTAAAATGTCAGGCCTAAATCTTCTCAGTTTTTGTTTTTTAGGTTTGACATCTTCCCTTGTGGGAAGCCTGTAAACTACTATGGATTGGTCTAGCCTTGGCATGTCACCGTATGACCAGGCAAACACATATGCATATTCGATCAATAGCTTGGTTATCTCACATTTTTGCTCAGCGCTCAAAATGGCCCCGATTTTGAGGTTCTTAGGGTTGGCGATGCTTCCTAGATTTACTGTCTCCACAGGCTCGTCGATCGAGATTCCGCTTTGTTCATGTTTTAGCCAATTTTCTTGTATTATTTCGTGGTCTAAGATATCGTCTTCAACAATTGACCCAACAGCGTTGGAAACGATATCAACGTTTTTACGTTCTACTTGCGCGAAATATATCTGATGTTCGATGGTGCGAGATCTGAGTGACATAAAAAATGAAATCATATATAAAAAAACAAACTGCAATGGAATTCGATAAATAGTCTCAATAAAATTTGTTCAATAATTTTTCTCTACTCTTGAGCTAACCTAACGCTATTGATAGGACAACAAAACCAGTTCTTCAGAGCTGGATGCTGGTTGGACATGTGGGAGATTGATTCCCCTTTGTTGTTGTCCTCTTTGTTTATCCGAAGCTCTTGAATGGTATTTGCCCTTCGAAAAGATTGTTGGAGAGGTGGGATACACATCTAGGTGTCAATCAGCTTCTCCTTCATTCGGCCTTTAGCACTCCTTACTTGTGCTTCTTCCGCGGCCGTAGGAACATACCCCAGTCCGAAGGTCCCGTGCTGCCCCTCTTTAAACTGATGGCCCTCCTTGCTGGTCACCATATTCACTTTGTCGAAAATCTGCAACCCCAGGCCTTCTGATCCTTCATCCCCGATGTAAGGTATGGCAGTCTCTTTGTGTATGGCGTAATCCTGCTCGCCCAGTACTGTAACTATCTGCCCATTTGTGATGAATTTGACCTTTTGGTGGAGACTAGAGGGAATGGCACCAGCAGCATGTATCCAGGGTCGTCCCAAAAGCAGGTTAAAAGACCTTGGGATGTCGAGGACCTGGAAGGAGATGTGGAATACTTGTGGACCGATTTCCACCAGTAGACTCACCTCCCCCACAATGTCCCTCTTCGACCCATCGAAGGCTCTGACCATTGTGGAGCTAGGTTTTATGTTGTTTGGATCGACCCCCAATAAGTCGAGTGTTGCCAACGGGCAGACGTTGAGGGACGATCCGTTGTCGATAAGTACCTGGGAGACAATGGTGTCATTGCACCGGACCACTATGAATAGTGGCTTGGTATGTTGGTCTCCCTCTTCTCCCAGCTCTTCTGGAGAGAAAGATATTTGATCCATGGTAAAGATAGAGTTCGCCACGTGACCCATCTTGTCCGTAGCAATACCTTCCGGGACTTGAATCTGTTTTAGCACTTTAAAGAGTGCTTCCCTGTGGGGCTCAGATGTGGTAAGAAGGCCCATGAGAGATATCTGCGCTGGAATTTTATTCAATTGTTCCATGATCTTGTATTCGTTGGCCTTTACCATCTTCGTAAATGCAGCAAGACCCTCTTCCTCTTCCTCCGTTTTCTCCGTATTGGGTTCTTCAGTCGGGTTCTTATACTTCGGATCGTATAATCTCCCAAAGCGGGTGATACCTCCCACTATAGGAGGTCGCTCTTGTTCGAGGGCCCGATAGTCGAATGGTGCAGCCTTGTAATTCTCTGCTGGTACGGGAACATTGAATACATACCTTTTTCTCGGGATTTACACCTCAACTGATTGTCCCTCATAGCATTGTATAACCCGGGGCTTCTGAGAGTTGATCATGTTGATGGTCTTTCCCTCGTCCCTTGTCGAGTTGTCTTGCTTTTCAAATTCCGGCCCCTATCCACTAGGCGGCCCTTGCTTAGTCGGGGTGTTAGAGTAGTTTACCAAGTACTGAAATTTCCCATGTGGTTCCCCCAAAGTACCGACCGTTGGGTCTCCCTCTAACCACCTCCTCTTAATGTGCGCCTTTGGAGTCTCTCCCGGAGCGGGTTGCTCAGCCGGATTCTGTTTAAGGGCTTCTTTGGGAGCTGACTCTTCTGACGTGATCATGTTGATGGTGGGCCTGTGATTGGGCAGCGGGTTGGTGTTGACATTGGGTGCTGGGGCGTTCACAAAATCCAATTGTATGATCCCTGCATCAATTAAGTCTTGGATTTTGTGCCAGAGCCTCCAGCACCTATCTGTGGAGTGCCCCTCTTGACCCATGTGGTAGTCACACTTGAGGTTGGAGTCAAAGTTCTTGGGCCTGTATCGGTCGTTGGGGAGTTCAAAGCTAATCAAGTTGTCTGCCCTCAACCGAGCGAAAACCTGACTAAGTGGTATGGGGATTGGGGTGAACTGTCTCGGGGCCCTAACAGCCTGAGTTTGACCCGTAAAGGGTTGTTGGACTGGGGTACTCGTGGTCTGGAATGTCACACGAGTCCCCGCCTTTTCTACCTTACCGGAATGCACTGTACTGACTGTGGGCTCCTTAACTCTGTTTCCTCCTAGGAGCCTTTGTGTTGGTGTGACCCTAGGAGGCTCTATTGATTGGAGTTTACCGATGGTGATGGCATTCTCGATCTTACAACCCGCAGCCACTACCTCTGCGAAACTGGAGGAGGTCTGGCCCATTAGATGTGAAAAGTAGGTTTTGTCCAAGGTATTGACAAATATGGATGTCAATTCCTTTTCAGATATCAGAGTGGCTACCCTGGCGGCTTGGGCCCTCCAGCGCTGAGCATATTCCTTGAACGGCTTAGCATGTCTTTTTCGGAGACTCCCCAGGTCGATTACAGATGGGGCGACTTCGATGTTAAACTTGTATTGATCATAGAATGCCCGGGCTAGCTTCTCCCAGGTGTTGACAATGTTGAAGTCGAGGTGGGCATACCAGACCAATGCGGGGCCGGTGAGGCTGTCTTGGAATGTCTAGAGCATGAGTTGATCGTATTGAGCATACTTGCTCATTTTCCGGGCATATAGCCTGGTATGCATTTTGGGGTAGCCGGTCCCATCATACTTTTCGAAATTCGAGGTCTTGAATTTCTCAGGGTATGCCTCTTCCCCGTATGCTGGCAGGTTAGTGATCCCAGCTTGTTCAAAACCATCAGGCCATTCCATAGTTTTTATCTTGTCATGGAGCTGCTGGAAGAGTCGCTTCTCCATCTCCTTCTGCCTATTCTCCATTTCTCTTTTCAGGTCGTCAGAGGTTGGCCCCTGGCTAACCTTTGGCTCGTATTCAAAAGCCGGATTAAGATGGGAATTGATCTCCTCATATTCTGGAGGCTGTCCCTCCACCGCTTTTCCCTTTCTAGCCCCTGAATATTCTTCCTGGGTCGGCTGGGTGTTGCGCAGGAGGCCGATGCTTTCAGTCAAGAGGTGAACCTGGGCAGCCAGCTGTTGGACCGTTTGCTCTAGGGATATGATCCTAGAGTCTGAGGCAGCTTCAGCGTTGGTGTTGTTGCGGTTGTCACTGCTGTTGGCCATTTTTGCTCTTGAGCGCGTGAGGACTAGGCTTCTGAGTGGGTTCGGTTGCTTGGAAGCTATTTTGATACCTGGATTCGCATTTTTATTTTAGTGTGATGGATGCAAGAATGATATGCATGTGTCACGCGGATGCTAAAAGATAAAAGGGTTGACAACTGATTGACAATGTAATACTAAAACTTTACTTTTATTAATATTAAGAATTTCGGAGTTCAATGATCAAAATAAAAGATTACAAATAATGCCTTATTTCCTAGCTCTTTTAGTTTTCTATTGTGGAGGCTCGGACTTCCCACTGATGACGGCTTTTAGCTCCTTGACCTTGTCTTGGCACTTCTCTAATTGTGCTTCCAAGGCCTTGTTTCTTTGGTCGGATTCCTTGAAGCGTCCCTTCTAGATGTCTTTCTTGTAGTCTGCAGCTTCGAAGTACACTTCCATCCGGGCTTTGACCTGCTCCAGGTAGATTTCTATCTCGGGATTGATCTTGTCTGGTCTTGGCTGAGTGACGTTTGGAACCCGATATGCTCTTTCCCCTGTCTGGTATAGCTGGCGGATTACAAACTCTCTGGTGGCTCGGTGTTTTCCTACTTCGCCATCTAACTCGCCAAGGTCCACGTTTGGGCTTTCGATTCTGGCTTCCTAAAGTACTTTAACCTCTGCCAGCTTAGCAAATTTCTCGGCTACCAACAGGTTCAGATCTTGATACTTAAAGGTGACTGCTCCGAGCGAAGGCCAATAAACAATGTCTTGGATAGTACCGAATTGGCGAACCACTGAGTTTGGGTGATATCTAATACATCCATTGATCTTGATTAACGGCACTGCCTGGAAATTACTGCAAGTTAAGATGATTTTATCGCAGCAGTTCCACCTGGCTGTCCATAGAATATCTTCAGCGCTAAGGCTTCTAAGCAGATCTACCCAACTGTGGCTGGTAATGTCGTCGGGTAGCTTCACTTTTTCTATATATGAGTCCACCAGATCTACCTGTTGAGCTAAGGTTTTCCTGACCATGTTCAATCCAAAGCACTTGAGGTGGCTTACAAACCATATTAGCAGGAGGTTGATGCTGGAACGGAGGATCCCGTGGCCTTTCTTCTTAAGGAAATTCAAATTCCGGATCTGTTCAGCTAATAGAGCCGGGATGTAAGACCCCTCCTCCAAGAATTGGGTCACCAGCTCCGCGACCCGGTAGTGAATATAGAAAGTTCCAACGGGGAATAGTATGGTGGCGAAGGCCGTCAAGATGAAAGCATTCACCCTTCTCTGCCTGTAAGTCGCAGGGTCCCCACACAGGATGTCCTTTCTGTCCCCATTATCTTCTCGGGCAATAAACCACGCTTCTAAGTCATCCATGCTATGCAATACCCATTACAGTCTGCCAGGGCTTTGTTTACCGCTGTTTTGCGGATGCCTAGCAGTCTACTGAAGGTGCCGGCTAGCCCGGCCTCGAGGTCTGGCGTGTAAATCTGATCAGTCAGTGCTGGAGCCTGTAGCAACTGGGTGTACTCCTCCATGGTAGGGGTGATCTCATGCGGCCCGATGAAGAAAGCTGCGGGCTCGATCTCCCATAACTGGAGCATGGCCCGGACCATAGGTAAATTCGCCTCTGTCTTGGTTAATGAGAGGATGGGGCCAATCTTTTGTTGGATGAAGGCCTGCTCCTTTGGGTTGTATAAGGTAAACCAATGGTCCAGCACCAATTTCGGGTCCAAAGGTTTGTACACCCAAATTTCTTTGCGGAGGAGGCGGTCGACTGCACTGCTAGCCATCTATTACAATAGGAAACAACCTAGTTAAAACTATAAAAACATTACAGGAAAATAGTCCTAAACTCCAAGGACAAAATAACAAACCATTACATTGTCATCCAATTGTCAACCCCTCGTATGATGTTATGTATGCAAGTACGTTGGTTCTAACTGGTTCCCGAGCTCTATGGCCTCCCGCATTCTCGAAGAAATGGATCTCAGGCCATATCGAAGCATAGGGTGGGGTAGCCTAATCGGTCCCGAACGGTGAATCAACTCACTTCGCCTGAAACCTACACAATGGCTCCCCGTCTTAGGTTTCTAGGACGGTCCGGGTTCGACCGTATCTACTCACACAAACATGTATGCATGCAAAGACCCCCACAGTGAAAGGAAACTAAAATCTAACTAAATTCTGCAAAGTTAGTAACAAAGTAATGATTGAAACACATTTAAAGAGAACAATTTGAAGATTCAGGTGGCTTAGCCTACTGGCATGGGTCCCCAGTGGAGTCGCCATCCTGTCGAGTCTAATTTTTGAATTCCCATTCCTAATCCGATCTAAACTAGACCCTATGCTCATCTAATCTAGATCCTCGACTTGAGTTAGGAATTTCGTTTGATTTTTGGAGTCGCCACCCAACGGTTATTGGGAAATATTGAATTAAGACTAAAAGAGCGGATTAGTCTTAATTTGGACCACTAGTCGTCGTTATTTCCTCTTCTCGTTTATGTGACAAGAGGAAAAGGGAAAACCAGAGTTTCTAAGTTCGGAGGCTAACCTATTAAAACCTTTACGGTTACCACCTAATCTCCTAAAACTGTTCATCTTTAGAAATGTGTTTCATTGTGTTTCTGTTACTTTTTATTATGTTTTGGAATTATTTTGAGAAAATGATTTTTCATACATTTTAGGGGTTGACCCGAATGGGTGCCTATGTACCTGCTACTCAGGATCAAACAAGCCGTAGTTCGCTTTTCTGAAAAGATTTCGATTTGTTTGTGGATTTTAATTTTGAAATCTCTTTTGATTTATGTTCTTAACATTTTTTTTGGAATTTTTCTAAAAATTTCTAAGCCTAAGCTTGGATTTTATTTTGAAAATGATTTTAAGGGAAAAAAACCAATTTTGGACTTTATTTGAAGAAGAAATTTTTTTTTTCTAGGTGCTAAAGCTTGTTTTTTATGATTTTTGAATTTTTTATTAATTTTCATGATTTTTGTGATTTTTGGGAATTTTTGTTGAACATTTTATCTTAAGTTTAATATCTATCCTGTTTTGAAATTTAAAGTTTTATTATTATTTTTCTAATATTTTTTATTATTTTTCTACATTTTATTATTTTTATTTATTTTTATTTTTATTATTTATTGATTTATTCATTCTACATTTTTTAAATTCTAGAAAAACCTAATTTCTACATTTTTCTATTTATTGATAATATAACAAAATAAATAACTAACCAAACAAATAATAAGTAATAACAAATAATAAATTCGGAATAAATAAATAAAGAAAGAAATTAAAAAATAAAATAAGAGAAGAAAAAAAAATCCGGAAAATCCGACTTACCTGGATCCGAGTCGGTGCACGGGTCGGGTCGGATCAGGTCGGGTCGGGTTGATCGGACACGGCGGCGGAGAAAGCATGTTCACGGCGTTCCGGTGGCCTTTTGCAGCGGGTGAGGTGCCGAATCCTAGCTTCTCGAGGGTCCTGAGTCCGATGGTGGTAGCGGTTCACTCCCAAAACGTCTTCTTGCGGTGGTTTCAACTCCGATCGGCGGTCGCAACTTTGGGTTTCCTCCGATTTACACTCTTTTCTCTCTCTCTCGCAATTCTGATATGTGTTTTTGCTTCCCCGTCTCCTCCTCTATTTATAGGCACTCGAAACCGAGCTGGATAAGCTCGGATTTCCTCCGATTGAAGCTGATCGGATTTTCGGTTGAAAAACCAACTCCAATTCATGTCCATCCAACGATTTGTTGCGATTTGATTCCAATTAGGTGATGTTTATCTTATTTCTATTGAAGATCTGTTGGATTTGTGCAAAAAAATCGAATAAAAACGGCTGAAATACGAATTTTTTCCTTCGCCGGCGATCTCGGGCTCGAGGTAGGAGATGATCACACGCCCGGCGCGTGCGTTTCTTCCAGCCAATCAAATGCTGCCACGTATCTTGGATAAGTTGAAAAATTGCAAAACGCGGAAACTGCTTCCTCCGCGATTCGAACGCCTCACCAAGAACACCCCCCCCCCCCCCCCCCCCCTGCGTTCCTAGCCATGGTCCGGACCAGCTGAGCTAGCCCACTTTCCTGATTTTTGTAATTTCGCAAATTGCATATATGCAATGCGATTTTTCTAATTTTTTGTATTTTTCGAAATTTCAAAAATTTGTAAAAATTGTTTATTATTCATTATTGCTATTTCTGAAATCATTTTTCAAAATTGAAGTGTTTTCCTATTTATTTTTATTTTTTTGAATATTTTTATTATTTATGCTAAATTAGGGAAAAATTAGGAAAAATTGAAAATTGATTATTATTGAGAATTATTGATTCCTAGGGCAAAAATGGGGTGTTTACAGTGGTAATATCCTATACACAAGGGGGGAGCATTTGACCTTACTTTTTGTACATGATAACAAAACTCTATAAGTACATAATAGAAATAAATAAGGGAGTACTACTCCCCTTATAAAATATTTTTAACCTAGTGCAAAGAATAAATAAGGTAATATGACTACCCTTATACATTTATTTGGCTTATTCGATATCAAGATTTGAACCACTAGAGCTTCCACTTAACAGGATGAAGTTACTAAAGTATTTATCTTCTTTACTAGATGCCCTGTATGACTCATATTCGACTCCTTGCTTTTGACCAATCCTCTACACAAGCCATAGCCTCAATGTTGATAGGTAACAATCATAATCGCTGTTGGGATAGGATAATGCTCGTTGTGTTGAAAGCTTTTCAACAGTTACCATTGATGTGGGAAGAGCCAGAACCTGACAAGCCATTCAAGAGAGGATTGGATACGTCTTCTTATGCCTTATCCATTGGTTCAGGATGTTGAAATCCGTTATACTACTATCACCAAATTTGAAGTTTGTACTGAAGTAGTGGTTAAGTTCTATGTATTCACTAAACCCAAAACAGTGCTACTTTAACTTTTGCTCCATCATTTATTGCATGGGGAGGGTATGACCATGCGTGGTATCATCTAGGCTAGGGGACGATAAAGAAGTTTTGGAAACTTGACCACAAAATGCAGTGAAATGGTTAGAATATAAGTCTTTTATTACCTAGATCACTTGATGTAGTTCTTGCGCGGTGGTAATAGCATAGTTGTCTTCCGTGTTGGAGGAGGTGTTAATAATGGAATAATATAAATTAAGGTAGTTTAATAATATGTCTTTTTTTACAATGCAGATCTAAAATAGAACAAACTAAATTGTTGGAATTTATCCACAAAACTGCAACCACTTTTTAGTTGTCTCATTTACAGCCACATGAAGAAAATCGTCACTTTAAGCTTTAACTAGCATTGACAGTATGTTCATGACATTCATAAGAAAAAAGTGAATATTAGCTTGGTACACTTGAGAAAATATTAGTATACACTTATGAAAAACTTTTAAAACATTTAATATTCTATTGTATACATCCTAATAGCTAGGGTATAGTGGAATGTTTGGAATATTCATGGTAGCAAAAGTAAATAATGCATCTTTATAAGGAATTGTACTTTCTAAAAGTTGATATGTGGAATTCTCTTTATGCTTGACATCTTTTTAAAAAATTTTCAATTATATTCTGTTTTCAATATAAAATCTTCACCATGTCTTATTCATAGAAGGATGATCAATTAAAAAACAAATTAATTGTCTTATTGAGGGCATTTTAAAATTTAAACAGTTCATATCATCCTTAATGCAAAGATTTAAAATGTGATAGATATATCGTATGTGAGAAAAAATCTCTCCTAGTGTAAGTTGACATAAAGCTTCAAATTTATCAATGGATGTCGTGTTAACAAACGCATTACTGAAACAAATTGAAAAAATATTTTTTATTAACCAGTATCCACCTAAAATAATACTTATAATATGGAAAATATTTTGTATTATATGTTGTTCGTTGAAAACCTTTAGCGCTATTAATCTTTTTTGTACCTGGCATGCTTTGGTCTATATATCTATGCAAATAGGAAGACGTGTCTCAAGAAAATTAAAAAAGTGACTAATTTTTGCTTATTGTTATGATACGGTTTTATGGTGGTTTATTGTATCATTTTTAGATTGTATCTATGCGAGCTTAGATTCAATGCTTTTTGCTCGTACTCTAACTGATGCTTCGAAGGTACATGACTTCATAACAAGTTAAATGCCTAGTGATAAATGCCCTCTAGGACCAATTTATGGACTTGAACCGATCGGTCCGATTCATAAGCTTGAATCAGTCCTTTCCAATTGCCTAGTGATAAATTCCTATGCTCATTTCATTAAGTAGTGTTTTGATCTCAAAGCCAATTCCGCTAATTTAAAACCGCTTTCCTTCGGTTCCTTAAAAGGAATTTTTCTTAAGCGTCCCATCACATCCATTTTCTCGCTCCTTCAAGTTTCTCAAAATCACCATCTCTTTTCCTGCATCATTTCCCTCGGGTTCTCTCAAATTTTCACGACATTAACAGTACTTATGACCAATTTTACTTTTTTTTATTTCAACCTTTCACCATTTAACTTTTATATTTAAGTCCTTTATCTTCTGTCACTTTTCTTTTTAATTATTAATCTTTTTATGTTTCTCTTTAAGTCCCCGCCTTTTCAAAACGATGGGAAAGTATCCCCCAATCATATTTGTTAGAATTTTCTAATGTAAAACTAGTCCAAACAAAATACTAAATCTCAAAATGTTCCCATAAAAATATAAACATAGTCCACAGTTTACCTCTATTTCATTTGTATCTGTTTGAGGATTGCAAGTTTGAAAATCGTATGATATTTTCAATTTCAAACCTAATACTTGGATATATTATCTTTTTTTATTTTTTAAACAAATCTTATTATACTTATAGTAAAGATGGTGATAATAGATGGGAGTTGAGAAAGGAAAAGTTCATGTACTATAATGATGTCTTAGAAAACTAGCTCTCCTATTACCATCTCATCATCATCATCTTTGTGATGTCATTATGATTTTATATCATTATTATTTGTGAATGGTCTAATGAAAGCTTCCCTTAAGGAGGTATATCTTATTCTCTTCCTCGTCATGGCTAATTCTAGCAGCCTCACGTGACACTGGCGATGAAGCATCGGTGAAATTATTAAGGATCTGTACGAATCAATGATGTCTTCGGAGCAGATAGAAGCTCAAGCATGTGTCGACCAGCGGACAAAAAGGGAGTACAGAAATCACCGGTTGATGAAATTACGAATTTCTGTAAAAAACATTTCGAGATTTAAAGGGGGTAAATCATCTATAATGGTTGGTATATATAATTTATTTCATTATGTGTGTGATACGTGATTAGCATAGCGTGCATGTATGTTCTTTTACAATAATTAATCTTTATTCACAAATTTTATTTTAATCAGTTATATATATTTCACTACTTTTCTATATGATTTTGTGCTACATAACTTCATAATTTCTTTTGGAAATAAATTAATTTATGTTTATGGCGTGATGTGGAATGATATAGTTCTCATATTATTACTAGATATATCTAATATCCAAATATTGAAATAAGTATTCATTTATTACGTTTATTAGTTATCTTAGATATAATGATTCAATATTTTTCATATGATAATTAAATAATATAAGGAAATTGATAGAAATTATTTTAGTATGTAACAATTTAATTAATCATCTAATTATTGTTGGTATCGAAAATATTGAAAATTATTAGAAAATATGTCATCTCTGGTTTTCATTTTCTGAACTTTTTTATTCATTTACAAATTAATTATTGAAATCATGTTAAACTAAATTATAACATCTTTATTCCATCTGCTCATACTCGTGCATTTGAGTGTTGTGGAAGGTAATAGTTTTTACTCTCTACTTTATCTATCTCTAGTCAAAATCATTCTCTTCAAATCTTCAGACAATTTCATAACGGAACGGGATTATCCAAAGCTTCAATAACTAAAACGTATATTTTAACTAGTATTCACAAATACATAACAAAATATCGAATAAAAAAAGGTTTTTAAATCCTTAATAAATATTGTAATGACATTCATCAAAGTAAAAAATAGACATAACCGAGTAATATAAAATTAGATATATCTTTACATGGAAGATTAGGGACCATATGTAGAAAAAGTGGATCACATGTAAGTTCAAGTTTTCTACATATCAAAAAGCTAATGAAAGAAATATAAATTTTTGGTATAATCAATTTCATTTATTTTCAATCCATTTAGGAGGGAATGAATGTAGGAAGAAAGAATATAAAAGAAAAGAATAATGAAAAATATATTGATTTCTTTTTGCACGTTTGGATAATAGGGAAGAGGAAAATGAAAGAAATACAAAAAGCCCATAAAACTTGGAAAACAAGAAGAAAAGATAAATAAAGAGAGACATTTCCGGAAATGCAATAATTTTTTTTTCCACTTTCCTTTCTCTCTGCGTCTCTTCAATTTCAAATGAGATATATAATTTATTTCTCTCTTAAGATCAATAAAATCGGATATTTTCCACCTAATTTTCTTCCCTTGCCCCCTTTTGTCTTCTCCTTTTTCTCGAACCAAACGCAATGCAAATAAAATTTGCACTAATTTACGTGATTCATAGGTGTTTTATAGTTACGAAGCCAACATCTTCTAGAGTCTACACAAATGGGGGTGATCTCTTGAAGATATCTCATGCTCCCAAGACCTGTTCATGTAGAATCGGGAGATCGATAGGATTGCGACGGGTTACCGTGAAGTCAATGCCTTATCCCACACTCATTGGTACGTATCGTCATTCGTCAGCGAAGTTGTGATTCACAACAGAATCATCGATCAAGTCGTACCTATTTCGCGGTACTCACTAATAATAATGAAATAAAATTTAAAAAAATAAAATATAAAATTGATCTTAATTCACAGTTAACTAAGTTACATCTATCTAACAGATAATTTCATTATAATTGATATTTTATTCTTTCATTTTTATCATGCAATTATAAATAAAAAAGAGAATATATAGTAATCCAAGCTCAAGTTTTTAATGAATAAATATGAATTTAATTACTAAAAATTCTCTAATATCTAGAGGCCGCTATCTCCTTGAAACCCTCATTGAAGTGACTTCTCCGGACCTTCGCCCGCTCAGCATGGAGCGAGACTCATGTACTTTCTTGTTGTAGAGAAGTATATGCCATACCTCAATAGTACCCACCTAAACCACCTTGTCTCGCACTCTCCAGTCCCCCACAAAGCTTTCTTGCCTTGACTTCATTGCCAATATCCCCTTTATTACATTCCCTTCAGATGGATAAATAGACCTAGAGACTGAGAATCTTCTTAGATATAATTTGTTACAATGTCAAGAATCAATCGTAAGAAAGCTGTATGTTTCATTAATTATAGGACACAGGATTTTCATTTGGTAATTCGTGGATTTTTTCTATGATACTTTGGTTTTTATGTGTGTTCGTTAAATCGCTTTATATAACAATATTTTTCATGAATTGTCCAAAATAATAATAATACTAGTGGTACATGAAAACAATTCATCTGCAGCCATTTCAATCTTAATGCTGTAAGCATTTGGACTAGACCTCAGAAAGGAACGATCACACAATATTAACCGGCAATTAGAAAGTGCTAAACAATATTCATAAGATACAGCATTAAACCTACTACAATTTGACCATGGTTGCGCTATAATCACTACAACCACCATTAAACCTCACTACTACATCACCTTAACATTGCCACCATGTGCCACCATCACTACTTCGTTGTGAAGGTTGAGGTGGCGAGGATGAGATGGTGGTGGTAATGCAGTGGTTTTTATTCCACCATTAACGCTTTCACATTGGCAAATGTTTGTACTTTTTGCATATGACCATAAATGGATTGCTCTTCGTTTCAAGTAACTAGTAAAAAAAAATAATAAGTGGATGTCAAAATATTTTTCATATCTATGTGTCAATTATCTATTTATCTATGCTACTTTAGTATAATAATTAACAATGGTTAAAAAAAATCTAGCACCATTTAAAGAAGTAAGAGAATATGGGCTCCAAATATCAATATAAAGTAACTCAAACGCAAAGGAAGTAGAACTAGAATTAGTTGAAAATGGTAATCTATGAAATTTTGCTTCTTGACATGTATTACAAAAAATTTATTAATATCCAAATGTTTACAAATTTCTAAATGTTGCAACTTGGATACAAAAGTGTGTCCCGGATGATTGTGAATCAAGTGAATTAATCTACTAGGTGTATCATTCATACTAGAATAGATAAAGCTTTGACAGGAGGGAACTAGATCTATGCAGCCACGAACGAGTTCAGAACTAAGAACATATAGTCCATTGGTTGCCTTTGCTGAAGCCACAACTTTACTAGATATCAAGTCCTGTAATTTACACATGAATGGGTCAAATACAACTTGTAATGAATGATCACAAACTAATCTTTGAATTGATAATAGGTTATATGAGAATTGTGGAACAAACAAAACATGCGATATGGAAAGGTTTTGAGAAAGCTTAACCTTTCCAATAACATCAATTTTGAAAGAATTTCCATTAGGCAATTTAATTGTAACATGAGATGGTAACTTTCTTATATCATAAAGTAAATCATAGCATGAGCTCATATGATCAGAAGGTCCTGTATCAACTATTCAAAGAGCCAAATTATTACTAGCAGTAGTAAAGCAAAAAGAAGAAGAATCAAGCTTATGATCACTTGCATGTGCCGCGTTCATCGGTGATGTTCCTTCCTCTTTGTCTTTCATCATTTTAAACATCTGTTAACAAATATTTTGAATGAATTGTTTACCTACTGCTTTACTCATCTAATCCATTGCCAAATTTCCAGAATTCTATTCATTAAATGGAGTTTCTATCACATTATGACAATAATTAGCAATAGCTCCTTGTTTTCCCTTAGAAAAATCTTTTTTTTTCCTTTGTACTAATTAGGATATCCTACTAATTGAAAACATGAATCAACCGTGTAGCCTTTTCCTTTACAATATTTGTAGAACAAATCTTTCTTAAGTTTTCTTCTATCTGCAAACGTATTGTTGCTACTATCTATAGAAGCAACCGTTTTCTTGGATGCAAATGCTCACTTCCATATCAAAATTCAATGATCTCATCACCGTTGTACCAAATAATATGTTTGATTCATAGAAGGAAGTGGCTTTATAGATAAAATTTGATTTTTAATCCCTTCGTAAGTTTCATTTAGTCTCATTAAGAATTGAACCAATCTATTATGAAACTCATATTCTAAGATCCTATACTTAAAAGTATATATATAAAATTCAAGTCTTCCACACTCACAACTTAGAACACAATGCAATTCATGCAACTCATCCCATATCTATTCCTCTCATGTAACGAGTTTTATCAGTATGTGAATTTCATGGATCTTAAATCGAAATTCATGTAAAATGCCTCAAAGAGCTTCCTTCTGTACAAGGACAAACAGCTATGACCTAAGATGCCAATGCTCCTCAACCTTCCTCGGCATTATCCTCCCATTGGGAGCAAAATCGCAAGCATGTCTACTTTGCACTGAAAAACATGTTATCATCATAATTATCGATAGTAAGGTTCATTATCGTAGTCATCGAAAGACTGACTTCATGTACTTGGTACGACATAACATATATTAACAAAAGAGGAAACTAACAATGACATTTGCATGGCCAGTCCGATCAAATGCCGACGATCTCCCCGACTCTGTACGTTCGTCGTTTGCAACAGGTTGTATCGATGGACAGATGTCTCGATCTCAAGCCTCCTTCGGACCAAATTGAAAATCATACTCTAAACACAATTCTATAGTAACTGAAGAACATCTACTTTACAAATGTATTTTTCAAATAAATATTTACTTTCATATTTTTATCTTTGATATAGGTTTTTTCTCACTTATTATAAGTCATAAATTTATATTTTCCAGAGCAAAAAAAAGAAAAAAAGAAAAAACAAAGAAAGAAACAAATTCATGCATTAATTTTAAAATGACCATCACCATATAAACTAAAAGAAACTCTATCACATCTAATAGGTGATAAGGGTGGATGCAGATCGGATTGGTTTGATTTTTTTTTTTTTCTAAACCAAACTAAATCATAAAAATACTGTTTGGTTTTTCATCGCTTCAAACCAAATTATATAGTTCGATTTCATTTTTTTTCCAAACCATAAATTTCGGTTTAGTTCGATTTGATTTGTAGATTAAACTATATTTTGTTTTCTAAGAAAGTATATTTACTTAATATATAATTTCATATGATTAGTATTAAATTCATTTAATAATAATATGCATTGATATCATATAAGAGATTAAAAAAGTTAATATTCAAACAACTACGAAATTTTAAATATTTAATATAATTAATATATATTTATTAAATTATGATTATAAAATTTAAATATATATACTTTTCAATAAAGATAAACTAAAAATTCTTTTAAATATTATATTATAATAAAAGATTTTTTTAATTATAAGTAAATTATTATTATTATTTTCAAAACGGTTTGGTTTAGTTTTACAATTTAGTTTGAATTAACTCTCTAAATCAATTATAATTTTTTGATTTAGTTTAGATTGGAAAATTTTCAAATCAAATTGTAAAATAAATCATATTTTTTATTTGATTTGTTTTGGTTTGCAAATTGATTCAATTTGATTAGCTTTTTTGCTTCTAATAATGACATGCATCTCCTCGGAGGCCTTTCAAAGAGGCATAGTTAACCATTCAACATCAATAAATACTGCTCCTAAAAAGAAAAAAAATCGTACATCTATTTGTAGTGCAAAACAAGACATATTTTATTCTTGAAACTTCTAGAAGATTACGTTACAATGGGAAAGCAAATTGGAGTTTGATGGGTTTTGATGCTTCCCATAAAGAATTTGAAAAACTTAAGTGGCTTTGTTAGTCAGTTTTAATTAGCAAATATATGATTAGTCAATAATAATTAATTTAATAAAACATTATTACTAAATAAATATATTTACATAATATTAAAGATTATCCAAAAAAATTGTAAATACACTTCTAAACTATAAGTTAAATATGAAATCAGCATTTTTTAAAAAACATGATTTCTCCTATTTATAATTTTTGAAAAAATATAAATAATTTTAAAATTAAATTATTATTAAAATCTCATAACTTTCTAAGTCTTAATGATCTATAGGAATTTTTTTAATACATTTTTAAAAATTATGAGAGTTTAAAATATTTATTCAAATCTATAAATAAAAATAGATATACTAATATGGATTTCCATACACTAAAATACACACCTTGAAAACATTAGACACCATTATGATAAAGTTCCAAACAAAAATCTATGCACGTGCTACTTACGGTCAAAACTATAATTCAAAAACAAAGACTATAAATCAGTCTCCACACTTTTCCATTCCAAATTTAGTACAACGCCGTCCAATTTTCGGTGAAGATAAGGTGAAGTCTCATCCTTTTCCATGTTCACATTCTCTGTCCCTTTCTTTCACTTACCATATCTATAACAAATATATTATATTCATTACAATCCAGAACTTTCTCATGTTTTGTGCCAAACCCATAAGTGAAGAAAATATCTCCACCCCATGTGCTTTTGCTGTTAGGGACTTGATGATCGATCCTTATGTCAGCTCTCATGTTTCTTTTACTATAAGAAACATCATGTAAATAAGTCAGTTACACTACGGAGGAGAAGCGGTAATATAATTCAGCAGTCAGGATTCAGGAAGCATGCATGGAATGATAATGAGAGGTTATGAGTTACAGGGGAGAGAGAGGGGAAGGTTGAGTGGAGATGATGATGATGATGATGATGAGGTGCAGAGTTCTTATAAAGGACCTTTGGGTACCATGGATGAGCTGGAAGATGTTTTGCCAGTCAAGTGAGTGTCCTGATCTTCATTTTGTTTTTTTTCCTTTCTGTTTTTCTTGTCATGTTTATATTGTTTAATTATTGATATGGCTTCAGAACTTGTTAATAGACTGGGAGAAAACAAGAAAAGTCATTACGATGATTTGGGAGTTTTATGTGGCATATGGTTTCGTTGTAATATTTCGGTAGAGTTATGATAATTCTATAAGTTTACGATTCTATGATTTTAAATAATTTTATACAATTTCATTCATTCTATACGCTTCCAATTTTTGCTGGAATAACATACTTCAGAGTTTAGTGTCATGGCTTGGGAAGAATTTGCAATCGTGCGTGTGAATGATATAGATGATAACCCATACCAAATCCACAAATTTAAGCTTTTCAATTCGTTTGGTTGTAGTGTTAGATATCAGTGTACCAAGTCAGCAGTCTAATCTCATACATTGTTATTTAATTCCTATTTAATTAAGTCATCCACCGATGTAACTCCACCTTACACTTATGGGCTGGAAGCTAATAAATATAAAGGTATACATCCAATTTATGAATTTTAAACTGTTAGATTATTTGGTTGTAGTGTTAATTTTAACGATCTAAAAGGAAATTTTGATGTGGAAATGGTAGTTCATTGTTCAATTAGGATACTGATGGGCTTATGGGTTATTCAAGTATGCTGTTTAGTTGAGTTGAATTTCTTAATTGTTTTATGTTTCTTTTATTTCATTTTGGTGCTAAGATTTGACTAAAATGTACTGTTTTAGCTATGAATGAATTTTATTAAATGTTGTCGGGATGTGATCTAACAAAGTGATGGAATATGAATGAGTTGGATCATTTAGTTGGTGATGATTAATCATGTATGTATTTGTGAAAAAGATTTCTGGGAGGACTAATTGTGGGCAATAGGATCTATGATTTGCTACGTTAGCTGATGGTAGGCAATTATGGTTTTGGAGTTACAGTGGCAGGGGAGATCTTACTATTCTGCTTCTACATCACAGAGTTCTTAAGTATATTTATTATTCTTATAAGGATCTAGAAGCGAATTTTACGATCCCTTACATTTAACAACCACGTTCAATAGGATTATTATAGTTTTGGCTGCTAGGAAATTTCTCATCTCCATCATGTTCAAGGAGATTTCTCATTTCATTCCCTGGATGATTTTCTGTATGTTCTTGTACCTGTCAAGACAGTGTATAATATATCATAGCCACAACTTTGCAAATCTCACCAGTCTCGTACCATTGAGAAAAGATGCACGATTACATGATTATGTCTTGAATGTGAAAAAACAAATGGACTGCATCTTCTATGACCCAAGGCTAGGTTATATTACTGGAGTAGAAATGTTTTCCACAGCTATCTTCCTTGTGACTTCGAAATGTATTAAAGGGCACATTTAAGTTAGCTCCTTAAGTTTACCTAGAATGGTGGAAATATCGCTTTAATAACATCAGTATAAAGGTTTTCATCTTTTGTAAAAGCCACAATACTGTAGAACATTTGTATTCTTGATCTTCCGCTTTCTCAGAAAGGTTGAACCCTGGTGCAACAAGTTAAGTTGATCCCTCGGTGATCGAGAGGACATAGGTTTGAGGGATGGAAAAAGCCTTGTAGAATGTGAGGGTAAGATTATGTAAACATGAGATTCTCTTTCCCCATAGCCCCATCTGGCTGAATTTTGCTGTTCAGGATACGCCCCTTTCAATCTTTTTTATCCTATAAATCTATGCGAGTTCTCCTTCATGTCTAGAAAATTATGTTGTGGTGTGCATGCAGTAGTGAAATCTAGATTTCTTCTTATACAACCATCTCAATCATTACAATCACAATGTTTCGAACTTTATCTTCCCCATAAATCGACGTTTTGTCTGCAAGACTACATCTCTTTTTCTAGATTTGTTCTGCTTGAAGTTAAATTTCATTGCATTCTTCATCTTCTTACTCTCTTTCTAACCCATTTAATCTTATGATACATAACATATTAATATTGGCACAGGAGCTAATATATATAATTGGAGTATTGAGGATGAGAATCGTCGGTTTTATAGTTTTAGGACTAATGTTTCATTCAGGAGTTTTGAATTCAATTATGATTGGTTTGGTCCATTAAAATTGCGCTAACTTTGATAGGCCATAATTCTTAACTTTGGTTGAGTTTGGCCTATTATAATGTGCTTTGAGGACCAATCTTCAAGCTCTACAAGAAGGTAGGAGAATAGTCAGGCAATGGCAAATTGGATATTGAAGATGGTGAACAAGTTTGGTTGATTGAATTTCTTCTTACTTTGATAAAATCTTTTGCTAAAGACACTAAAAAATTACTGTCGTGTCTTATTTTATCATTTTAGTAATTGCCTTTATTGTTAAGATTTGTAATTTACTATTAGTGTATTTTTTTGTTATTTCTTATTTTATGTTCCATTTGTTATTAGATTATTCTTGACTTTATATATATATATATATTTCTTTTTCATTTGTTAGGATCATTCAGGGTTGCTTCAAAGGCCTCTATAATTAGGTCTCTATATTGTGTCAATTTATTAAGTCTAGTATTATATATTGACATTTGTCTTTCATTTCTCCTTTGGAAAATCTTGAGTTGCTCATGAGATGTATTTGTTGATGAGACTTTAGTGTTGTCATTTTACTCTTTACACTGTGCTAAACATATGTGTAAATTATACCATAAGAATATTCCTTCCTCTACTCATTAGGATCTAACTGTCAAGCCATATGGCCTGCTTTCATCTTTTTGTAGGCCACTTTATGTCTTCATCTATTACTATCTTCATGAAATAGGTGGCCCTTCCTTTTTGGAGACCCCTTCCATTTTTTAGTTGAGCAAATTACCTAGTGAAGATTTTTAGGAGAAAGAAATGCTCTATTTCTCAAATCTTAATTTACAATTAGGTTATAGAGGTATATATATATAAGAATAATGCTAAACTAAGAAAAAAAAATACAACATGATACAATAAATTAGAAAATTTATAATTTAGGAAGTAATCTTTTGACAAATCTGCCTCACATCATTCAATCAACACTTCCCCTTAAGTTTGTGCATATACTTCACACATGCTTAACTTGCAGACTAACGTATGATATATCCTGTTGCTAAGAGCTTTAGTGAATATATCAGCTTGCCGCTCCTTAGATGTTATGTAGAGTAACCTCAAGACGCCATCAGTTACCTTTTTTTTAATGAAGTGTCGGTCAATCTCCATATGTTTTGTTTGGTCATGTTGTATAGGGTTCTAAGTTATACTTATGGCAGTCTTGTTATCACAATACAAGGATAACTTATCATTTCTTGATAATTTTAGTTCTTGTAGTATCTTCTTCACCCATATGATCTCACAAACACCTTGAGCCATGGCTATGTACTTTACTTCAATACTTGATTGAGCAACTACACTTTGCTTCTTATTTCTCCAAGTGACAAGGTTTCCTCCCATAAAAGTGTAATAACCTAAAGTAAATCTCCTATCATCTAGTGATCAAGCCCATTCTACATTTGTGAAGGCTTCTACTTAAAGATGACCATTTTTAGAGAAGAGTAGACCTTTCCCTAGAGCAAACTTTAGATACCTCAAAATGTAAAAGACTGCATCCATGTGAGGCTTATGTGGATTATGCATAAACTAACTTACTAAGCTGACAACATAGGCTATGCCTAGTCTAGTGTGTGAGAGACCTTTAAACAAGCCATTTCTTCCTTGTCATCTCCTATAATCACTATATCATCAATGTATACAATGAGAAGAGTGATCTTACCCTTGTTATGTCTAATAAATAGGGTATGATCAACATTGCTTTGTTGATATCTAAAGGAGATCATAGCCTTTTTGAATCTATTAAACCATACTCGAGGAGATTGCTTAGCCATACAAAGCCTTTTTTAGTTTGCACACTTTTCCTTGTGTCTGTTTATCCTTAAATCCAAGTGGAATCTCCATATACACTTCATCCTCTAAGTCTCCATGAAGGAATGCATTATTTACATCAAACTATTGTAATTCCCAATCAAGGTTGGTTGCGCATGATAATAAGATTATAATTGTGTTTATCTTGGCTATTGGGCAAATGTCTCATGATAATTTACTCTATAAGTCTAAGTGAACCCCTTTGCTACCCATATCGCTTTGTATCTTTTTATTGAACCATCTACCTTGTGTTTCACAGTAAATACCCATTTGCAATCAACTAGTTTATTCTGCGATGGAGAAAAAACAAGCTCCCAAGTCTCATTCTTTGCTAAAGCTTTCATTTTCTCTTTCCACTTGGGATCCTTAATAGCTTCTTTCCAATCTTGTGGATTAGACACAAAAGAAATAGACGAGGCAAAGGCTCTATAGTTGGGTGACAAACAATAATAGGAAATAAAGTTAGATATAGGGTGTTTGGTACAGACCCTCACACCTTTCTTTATGAGATAGGTTTATCCAAGTCGGCAAAAGATAACTTACTAGAGGAAGAGGATGACTCTTGATAGGAATTAAGCTGCATAATGGCCTTTTCTATCTTATCCCTTCTTGAATATATTTTTAAATCAAGCTTATCTAAACACCCATCAGTCTCCCCCTAAACAGTATTCTTCTCTAGGGTAATGCTCTCAAGAGAGATAGAATTAAGTATCACCTCTTCCTTTTCATTACTCTCCCCCTTGAAGAGGTGATTAGGTAAGGCTAAAGTAGGGTTCACTTTCTTTAAAGTGACATCCATACTAACAAAAAACTTCTAAGATGGAGGATGATAGCATTTATGACCTTTCTATGTTGGAGAATACCTAATAAAGACACATTTAAGGGCCTTTAGATCTAGTTTCCCAATATTCTATGTATGGACAAAGCAAACACACCCAAACACCTTTAGAGGAATAGTGTAGGCAACTTTCTGTTATAAAAGCTCTAGAGGACTCTTAAAGTTGAAGGTTTTGAAAGGCATTCTATTGATAAGATAAACAGCTGTAATGATAACATCTCCTTAGAAAGGTTTTGGGAGATTCATAGTAAACATAAGAGATCTAGCTACTTCCAATAAATACCTATTTTTCCTTTCGGCCACTTTATTTTGTGTACTAGTGTAGGGACAACTAGTTTGATGGATAATCCCATGAGACTCCAAATAAGCACTAAAACGATTATCCATGTATTTAGTGCCATTATCAATTTTCAAAATTTTCATTTTTGCATTGAATTGGTTGCAAACCATTTTATGAAAAGATTGAAAATAAGAAAAAACATCACTTTTGGCCTTAATCAAATACACCTATGTCATTCTAGTGCAACAATCAATAAATGTGATAAACCAACAACTACCAGACAAAGAGGTAATCTGAGTAGGTCCCCAAACATCAGAATGGACAAGTGTAAAAGGAATAATACTTTAATTATTACTTAAAGGATAAGATTGTCTGGTATGTTTAACATATTCACAAGCATCACAAACTAGGGAATCAAACTGAATTCTTAAAAACAAACTAGGGTATGCTTTTGCTAAGACATAAAAAAGGTGGATGCCCTAACCGTCTATGCCACTATATTATTTCTTGGTTGACATCTTTAGTTCCTTCAAAACAAGCCTAATGTGAAACAGCCCTAAGACATCCTTCTAACATGTATAAGTCATCATGCAATCTACCACTGCCAATCATCTTCCCTGTTTGAAGGTCCTAAAACACACAGTGATAAGGAAAAAACTTAACTTTACAATTTAAGGCTTTAGTAATAAGGATGACAGATAAAAAATTAATAAGAAATCAAGAGATATGAAGAATAAAGGATAGCTTAATGTTAGGAGTACCAAAAAAAAAAACCTGTCCCAGAAATAGAAATATTAAAGCCACCTGCTATTCTAGCTGTCTCCAATTTTTGACAAGGGATATAGTCAAGGAGTTTTTTAGAGGAGCTTATCATGTGTCTATTCGCACTAGAATCAATAATACAAGGATCATTATCAAGGTTAGCAATAAGTTCAATACTTGATTGAACAAAATTGGATTTTGCACTTGAGGAAGAAGAATCCACATGAGACAGAAGCCACTTGAGATGGTGGATGTCATTGGAAGATAAAGTCGAAGAGAAACTTGTTTCTAAGGTTAGTTCTAATATTTTTATCAAATTTGCTTAAGGTCTAGAAGAATTGACATGCTTTCCTCCATGACCTCTAGTGGGTTAACCGTGCAGTTTCCAACATGTCTCCTTAGTATGCCACGACTTTCCACAATAGTCACAATGTTAATTATCTTTATCCAAATTGTGAGATTTAGGCTGTTCATGAGGACCACTGGTAACTAAACCTGTCTTCTTAATTAGTATAGTATAGAGCATGGCACTCCTTTGGCTTTCTTCCTATTGAACATATAAAAAGCTTCCTCAAGAGTGGGAAAAGGTACCTTTCATAGACCTGATCTGATCATATTCATTCTTTAACCCGACCAAAAAGTCATAGACCTACTCTTTTTTAATTAACTTTTGAAATTTGACTACATCTTTAGTGTAATCTACTTAGAAGTCTTGGTAATAGTCTAGTTCCTGTTATAAGCCACTTAGTTTAGAAAAAAATTGTGAAATCGTTAGCTCACCCTAGGTTATGCCATGCACTTTATTTCGAATTAAAAAAATTTGAGCATCATTCTCAACTCGGGAATATGTAAAAGCCACTGCATTTCACATTTTTATTGTAGTATCAAGCAACAAATATGTTTTGGAAGTTTGAGGCTACATAGAATTGAGAAGCCAAGAAATAACTAGAGTTTTCGAAATCCCATTGGTTATAGGTAGCATCATTGGCTGTTGGTTTCTTGATAGCACTGGTAAGATAACCTTGCATTCCTCTAGCTTTGATGAACAATAAATAAGACCTTGACCATGCAAGATAATTAGTTCCATCAAACTTTATGGGATTGATTTGCAAGGAGGCGTTATCAGAGTTGAGAATCACTCTTTTCCCATCTACCATTCTCAAAGAAAACCTCTAAAAATATGGAAAAAAAACA
Organism: Laguncularia racemosa; assembly: GCA_037954665.1. Classification (NCBI taxonomy): domain Eukaryota; kingdom Viridiplantae; phylum Streptophyta; class Magnoliopsida; order Myrtales; family Combretaceae; genus Laguncularia; species Laguncularia racemosa. Next base: position 1,457,942 of record JBBMOL010000087.1, read on the forward strand.
TAGGTTGATGATGTAAAACGAGACTATCGATCGGTAAGGTAGGTTGGAAGAAGAAGTACGAGGTTAAGGAAGGTGATTGGAGGAGGTGACATCAGTTCACGCATCGGCACATGAAGAATCTGGTGGAGTACAAAAGGGCATGTGAGGTACACGTGTTGGTTGAACGTTCACCAAAGTTAGACCGAAGGTCAGTTTTGAGGTTCAGTCCTTGTTGGAGTGGGTAGTGAGAAAAAAAAAAGAAAAAAGAGAAGACCCTTAAGTTGGTTGGATATTATTTTTGGGGTTCTAAGGTTTTATGACCATGCTAAAAAAAAAAAAAAATCAGAGTTTTTGCTTTGATACCATGAAGATTTTTATGATAAAAAAAAATCTATTTCTCAAATCTTAATTTACAATTAGGTTACAAAAGTATTTATATATAAGAATAATGTTAAACTAGGAAAAAATAAAATATAATAAAACAAAAATATCTAATTTAGGAAGTAATTTTTTGATATCATTCAGTCAACACCTAAAATGACCGGAAGTAGCATAATATAGTTTAATTTTCTTTTGTGGTGATTCAATGAAGTGTTAGTTGGACATCAGCTATCTAATACCACCATCTCCCTATATTGAGGCCTATAACTATCATGGTCGAATCCTGTGCCCTTACATTGTTGTAGGTTTTAGGTACCTTCCATTGTCTTGTGAATATTAAAACCTGAGAAAAGTTCATCGTTGTGGACCTGTGGTCATATTCTGTTTTACTTACAAACATATCTGCGAGTTTCAAGAACTGCAAGGTGAACTCTCGTGTCTAGAAGCTTCCAAAATACATGGTTGATGCATAGCGTCCTTCCTTAAGTAACATCTGCCGAGCGACATGGGCTGTATTTAATCATGTAGGTACTATGGGCTGTATTTAATCATGTAGGTACTATGCAGACAATTTTTTTCTGTATACACATATGAAACATAGACTCATGCTTGATGTACAATCTCGCTGCTAAGTTCTCTTACCATGAAACTCAGATGACTTCCACGTTGTATAAATTTGTCTGCAGCAAGGCATGTTTGTGCTAGTGAATAAAGATCATGGACTACAAAGTCGAATTACTTGTGATTGTGTGTTAATTTCCTAGTTACATATGGTTGTTAACTCCTCATTTTTGGCAATGTCTCAGGCATGGCATATCCCAGTGCTACCGTGGCAAGTCGAAGTCATTCACAAGCCTAGCAAATGCAGAATCTTCTTCCGTAGAGGATCTTGCGAAACCTGAAAATCCATATAATAGAAAGCGCAAGAACTTATTAGCTCGTAGCCAATCCTTGGGCAAGAACTTCGGGAGCGCATTAAACAATAGTGGGATTCCAAAGAATCTAGCTATCATCAGGAGCAATTCAATGGGAAATATTATTTCCCCATCCTCCACATCATCGAGCTTTCTTCCTCCCCGACATGCACTCAGTCGAAGATCATCCCGCAGTGGCTTGGGGGTGATGTCGGCTCCTTTGCAGAAGAATCCTCGTCGATCAGCGTCCTGGTGCGGCAGCTCCGTGGGATAGTTCGCAGCATTGTCAATGAATAGAAACTCTTTGGGTTTCTTGGCAAAAAATGCTGCTGATTGGAAATATGATGCAGAAGAGTGTCAATAAGCTGCATCAGCTTATTTCAACAAAGTTTGGTCGTAGGAATATATTACATTTGAAGAGTGTGAATTACTCGTGTTTTAGGCTAGTAGTTCGGGCAATCTTATATTAGTCAGATGCCTGGTAGGCACGTTTGGGCATTTTCAGCCTCTTAGAAGTTCTAATGCAGATTTTAATGCTTTCCAAATGAAGCTGATGTAGCCGTAAAAAAAAGCCTCATGGCCTGCCTGATGTCAATTGTTAATCACGGTTGGTAAGGGGCATGTTCATTTTCAGTAATCACGAGGATTTCAGTAATGCTAAAAACAGACGTTAGAACATCCCATTGTTATTATTATTATTATTTCATGAGTTGTTTCCACGGGAAATGATTGTCTTGAAATAAACAAACTAGATAAAGTCTCTTTTCAAAAAGAAAAAGAAAAAGAAAAAGTAATGTTATCTTAATTTTAGAATCCGGTATGTTGTGTTGCTAATAAGACATCATTTAGTCCTTATGCTATCTTTTATTTAGGACTTTATTTTGAAAATCTCAAGAAAGATTAAGAATGAATTTACTGTGGACTCATGACAAATTAAATTTTATTTGAGCCAAATCCAACGGATGGATTGAAATGATCTAAGGAATTAGGCTTGAGTTTGGAATTAATTTGAGATTGTTTGGTTAGCAGATGAGATAGAACCTGTTAAAGACTAAATCTAGTCTTAACCCATTCTCAATAAGTCCATGTACTAATCAAGCGGGCTCATTTACTTCATCCTTTACCCCAATAGTAGTATATCATAAAACTCAATCAACCTATTCTCAATCTCTTTAAATGACCCTCTTAGTCATCATTTTAAAGAGAGAATTTCGGAAGTTAAGAGGGAGATGCTTTGATTTTAAAGGGCTTTCGACTATAGTAAGGGCTCTCCTTTCTAGTGTACCTTACCTATCACCCATCATGATCGTGATATGACTTACTTGGACCCTTTTAATCACCCCTTTTGATGTCTTAATAAATTATATATGCATCTCAACGTGCCCAATAAAATGAAACCTATATATTTTTTTAAATGTAAAAATAAAAGACTTTAAAAATATGTTTTGTAACATTTGGGTATCTGAGACACCTATTAATAAGCATTAATTATATAGATCCGACATTTGCCAAATAAATAAATAAATGTTGATAATGACATAAAAAGACATTCATAATACCAAGACTATCCTTTCTCTTATATTTTGTTTACGTTAAAGCCTACATCATAGTCAAAAGAAATACACATAATATCTTTGGCGAAAGGAAAGGGGTAATCTTGACATTATCAATGTATTGACATGTCATTGATAACATGGATAGTCTTAATTGTCTTTCCTATTCTTGCTAAAACTCGCCAAAAAAAAAAAGCAACTAATGCTTCTAATTGGATACCCCGTGCACCCAACATTGAAACCTTTCGAAACAAAACAATATTAATTGGTCAAAGCACTCTCGTCTTGAAATATCTCTTGGAAATACAGAAAAAGAAGAGAGGATGTTCTCTTGATTATTGCAACACCAACCTTAATAAATTGGAACAATCAATCGAAATGATTAAAAAGTAGAAGTGTTTGGGGTGGGTTCGACTATACATTATTTGAATTGAGAGCTACAACATATCATGCGAACTGGCCTCCATGGATTATTGCTGTTTGCAGTTGTGTTTTGAGAGAGCAAGTGATGACTAGGCATGTAGCATGGTAGTAGAGTGCATAGCTAAGATATAGAGAAGACATAACTGGATATTTTTATAATTGCAAGGATTTAGAATCTTGGTAGACTCCCGATGGGTGGTGTCGATAGGAGTAGAAGATAGGTTTTGTATTGATTCATAGGAAAAAAACCTTACACATTTGAACTCAAATTCTCTTTCTCTGACCCCTTTTACTTTTATTCTTATTCATTTGCTTTCATTATTGTGATTCAAAATCTGATTAAACAAATTAATTCATAAATAAGATCTAACAGTGATTAAAGTGCAATATTTTACACCAATTCATCTCTCTCTTTGTTACTTAGGACTTTCAACATCTATTATAATCACCGAAATACATTATTAAGTTTCTAAATTCAACTGTTCTTTTATTTTTTTATATAAAATATTTCCAGCACCTTTTTTTTTCACATTTTCTATATACAACGATTTAGATTTATTAAATATTATTACAATAATCTTAAGAGGATACTTTATGTTAATGTTATCTAATTTATTTCATAATTTTTTAAAGTATTTGATATAACATGATAAAACATATTATACCATATTTGATTTATAGAATAAGTTTGGTAGAGTACAAAACTCCTCTTTATAATACTAGACTAACTCAAGATTTTTGTCCATTCAATTTGATGGCTTAAAAATCTTGCAACAACATAATGATATCTCTTAAGCAAATCTCCTAACTAACACTTCCTTTTGATCATTGCCCTACCACCTTATCCTGACTATCACCACTATTGCCAACTCACCATCACTATCTTGACCTTATTACTATCACTACCTCCACTATTGTCACCACCTTTATCACCACCAACATTACCATCAACACCATCAATGTAACACTAGTATCTAGTCACTATTACTATTGCCATCATTATCAAATTATTACTACTACATCATTACTATTGCTCACACCACCACTACTACCAGCACACCGTCTTTACCACCATTATTACCATGTGAAAAATCCCATATACCACTACTATCACCACTTCACCACACTATATCATTACCATCCCTATTGCAATTACTATAGTTGTTGTGTTACTAACATCACTAGTTTATATTATCTTTTCCATTATTGCTCTTACAGGGCATCAACCCCCATAATCATTATTGCTACAATGACGGTAGTGCATGAAAATGAGGGACTAAAAAAAATGTAATTAAAATAAAAAAAAATTATAAATAATTCTTATAAAATTTGACCTATGTATGGATAAACTTTGGAGTCTTCAAATGTCGCAAGCAACCTCCTAAACATTGCTAAATTAGTAAATAACTTTCAAAAACATGAAATAACTCTTATAAACTTTGATTTTGGTGTGGAGACATTTTTCAAACTTATCAAAACATGTTTTAATATCTCCTAAACCTCAATAAATTGACAATATAAAGAATAATTATCTTTTTAGTTAAAAAAGACACACTAAGTTTGAGAAGATTATTTACAATTTTACCTAAAATAAATATACTATAATATATATAGCATAATAACTACAAAACCACATACAATATAAAAGAAAATCTTATACTATACTTAATACAACAAATACGGTATAAAAAAAACTTATATTGTGTTGTGTAATCTTCTCCCTATTATGTTGTATGTTTTTTCCTTCATCCTGCACTTTACAGGAAAACAAACATACCCTTTTAAGTAATTCTATGAATTCAACTTATTTTTAAATAAAGAAGATATGTCCTGTTTTCCAACTACTACAAAACAGTATGGTTGAGAAATACAATTTTGGCACAAGTTCGTCATACTCGCTGACAATTTGTATTATTTACTCGGTGACATTTAAAACAAAGTGGGCAACTTGTTGAGCACGTACATTGTATTTGATGAACATGTTTAATTGATGTAATATGCTTCCTGGACAGCATGGAACATGAGGAGAAGTAAAATGCAATTAGGTTTCTCATGATTGTATGTGGACAGACAGCACCTGGTTTGGCCACATATATATATATATATATATATATAATCTTATCTAAGCTCATAATTTTGTCCTTTGGCCTCCTAAAATGGACTTTGGTGATGATAAGAAAATGGTCATTTTCCTTTGTTTAGATGATTATTGATTCGAATGACTTAGTTCTTTGACAATGTTTAACATGAAAATAGAGATGAGAGAATTTCAATGAATATATCTTATTCATATGTCTTGAGATTACAACAGGAGAGCAATATATAACAAGAAGAGCAATAGGAAACCTACACTAAAAAAGGTAACAGATCACCAATTCCTTGCTACAAATCAGGAACGTAATTGGTTCCAAAAATAGGAAGAACAAAAATAGGAAGAAAATATTTACAATGGTAAAGAGTATGTAAAGAATATTTCTACACACCCCCTCAAGTTGGTGCATAGATATCATGTATGCCCAACTTGTCAATCCATCTCAGAAAATCACGACTAGTTACTGCCTTAGTTAAAACATCTGCCAATTGGTCTTCTGATCGTATCTGAGGTAACTCCAAAGTTTTATTATCCAGCTTCTCCTTGATAAAGAATCTATCAACTTCAACATGTTTAGTTCTATCATGCTGGACTGGATTGTGAGCTATATCACGAGCAGCCTTATTATCACAGTACAATTGAATTGGACGCTGTAAAGGATAACCCAGGTCTTGTAGTAACAATTTCAGCCATATAGCTTCACATAATCCAAGTGCAATTCCTCTATATTCAGCTTCTGCACTTGAGCGAGAAACCACATGTTGTTTCTTGCTCCTCCAGGTAACAAGATTACCTCCTACGAATGTAAAGTAACCAGATGTAGATCTCCTATCTACTAATGCTCCAGCCCAATCAGCATCCGTATATACAACAATATCTTCTATAGTTGCATTTTTCTTGAACAAAATACCTCTTCCAGGTGAAAACTTCAAGTATCTCAATATTCTCATGACTGCCTCCATATGTTTTCTCTCCAGGATTATGCATGAATTGGCTGACAATACTCAAGGCATATGCTAGATCAGGTCTTGTGTGAGCCAAATACATTAGTCTCCCAACAAGCCTTTGATATCTTCCTTTATCAACAGGAATTTGACCTTCTTCTATGCATAGTTTCAATCCTTCTTCAACTGGTGTATTAACAGGTTGACAACCTGACATTCCTGTTTCCTTCAATAAATCTAGAATATACTTTCTTTGAGATAAGAAAATTCCTTCCTTTGATCTTGAGACTTCTATTCCAAGGAAATATTTCAAATAGCCCAAATCCTTCATCTCAAATTCTTTTGACAAGTATTCTCTTAGAGCTTTTACCTCATCAGGGTCATTACCAGTTATAACCATATCATCAACATATACAATGAGAGCTGTGACTTTATCCTCCACTCTTTTCAGAAATAATGTATGGTCTGAATTACTTTGACGGTATCCAAAAACAATCATTGACTTTGTGAATCTTCCAAACCATGCTCTTGGGGACTGCTTTAATCCATATAACGCCCTTTTTAATTTGCACACTTTTCCAGTCATTCTTTCATGCATCGCACATCCTGGTGGAAGCTCCATATAAATCTCCTCATTTAGTTCACCATGCAAAAAAGCATTCTTCACATCAAACTGATGCAGAGGCCAATCCAAATTTGCTGCTAGCGACAACAATACTCGTACTGTGTTGATTTTGGCAACAGGAGCAAAAGTCTCTTTATAATCAACTCCATAGATTTGAGTATATCCTTTAGCAACCAATCGTGCTTTAAAGCGTTCAATTGTACCATCAGCTCGATATTTGACAGTAAATACCCAACGACATCCTACTGGTTTCTTTCCTGGTGGACAATCAACAAATTCCCACGTTCCATTTTTTTTTAGTGACTCCATTTCTTCATTTATTGCTGCTTTCCACCTCGGATCAGCTAACGCTTCCTGTTCATTGTTAGGAATAACTACAGAAAATAATTGATTTATAAATGCCTTATTTGATTCTGACAAATTATGAGTTGAAACATAGTTATTCATGGGGTATTTAACTTTACTGGAAAGAGAAGGTTCATAAGTTGGTTTAGGAATACCTCTAGTGGAGCGTTCAGGCAATTGTTTCCGGATAGGTTCAACTTGCATGTTAGAAGCATCCAAAATAGACGATTGGTGTGGTACATCCGGGACATCATTTTCTCCAATTGCTTCTCTACCCAGATCTTCATGTGGAAATTCTGTAGTAGTCAAGTCTCCAGTCACGTCTTCAGACTGTTGTTCAACAAATTCTTCAGGTTGTGCAGTAGATTTTTCAGGTTCATTTATAGGATCAATCCTGTAGTATTCCTGAAGTTCATAATCAAGTGTCATGATGTCCTCCTGGTAATTCTTCCCCTGAAATTCAGGTTGAGCAAAATACATTTTTTCCTCATGAAAAACTGCATCTACTGTAACAAACATCTGTTTAGTGGGAGGATGATAGCATTTGTATCCTTTTTGTTGTATAGCATTTCCAAGGAACACACATCTCAAAGCTCGAGGAGCTAGTTTATGGCGTTGCTGCTTATGAATATGTACAAAGACAACACATCCAAACACTCGGAGAGGAAGACTTGATATAGGTGGATAGCTCACAGTCATGCACAAAGTGTGTAATGGTGTTTGAAAATCAAGAACTCGTGAGGGAGTCCTATTAATTAAGTAAACTGCAGCACACAAAGCTTCTCCCCAATAAGAAAAAGGCATATGAGCTTGGATTAATAGAGCACGAACCACTTCAAGAAGATGTCGATTTTTTCGCTCTGCTACGCCATTCTGTTGGGGCGTATCAACACATGTGGTTTGATGCAAGATACCTTGTGTGTCTAAATAATTTTTTATCTCCAAGTTTTTATACTCACCACCATTATCACTACGGAGGATCTGAACTTGTGCATTATATTGAGTCTTGATTATTCTGCAAAACCTTTGAAATAAGATATTCACCTCACTCTTAGATTTCATTAACCACAGCCATGTCATTCTACTGCAATCATCTATAAAAGTAACAAACCAACGAGACCCCCCTAATGTATGAATTTTAGATGGTCCCCATACATCGGAGTGAATAATCATAAATGGAGATGGACTTTTATTCAATACTGGTAAAAAAGAGGTTCTATGACTCTTTGCAGGTTCACATACATCACAATGCATACTGGAAATATCAATCTTCTCAAACAAACTAGGAAATAGTTTCTTCAAGTATCCAAAAGAAGCATGTCCCAATCTTCGGTGTTGTAACCAGATTTCATTTTGACTGCTAGCAGAATTGCCTCCATTCACTGCAAGAGCTTGACGTAATTTATCTGAAATTGTTGTTTTCAAATCCAGGTAGTATAAATTCCCGTGCTTAGTACCACAACCAATCGTCTGTTTTGTTTGGATGTCCTTAAACAAACAAAAGGTAGGCCAAAAAACAATAATGCAAGATAAGGCCGTTGTAATTTGAGAAACAGACAAGAGGTTATATCCAATGGAAGGAACAATAAGAATAGAATCTAAATTTAAAAATTCTGTAACTTTTAAAGATCCTTCACCAACAATAGGAACTTCATCACCATTAGCAGTTGTAACAAAATTTTGTGAGGAGGGTTTAATTTTTATCAATTTGGTTAGAATCAAATGTCATATGATTGGTGGCACTAGAATCAATTATCCATGTGTTATTACTAACAGGTGAAGAAGCATAAAAGGACTTACCACCATTACCTGCCTCGGCTATCATCACTGAATGCATTTGTTCACTTTCATTAGTTGCTTTTGCTTCAACAGCTGCAGCAGTAGGTTGACCTTTATTTATGTTCTTCTTTCGAGATTTTTTATGATCCCACCAATCTGGATACCCCACCAACTCATAGCAACGTTCTTTTGTATGTCCAGATTCATTGCAGTGTGTACATTTGTATGCTGATTTATTAGTGCTTCGATTACCTCTTTGTTTATTTCTGGCAATCATAGCTACAGTTTCCATAGTTTCAGAATCTCCTTTGAATGTGATTTTCCGATTAGCCTCCGTCGGATCAAGGCATAACATTCTTCAAGACTGGGAATGGACTCCTTTCGCAAAATATCTCCACGGACTTGTTCAAAGAGGTCATCAAGTCCAGCCAAAAATATGTGCACCCTCAATCTTTCAATGGATTTTCTGTATATTTCAACATCATCAGGATCTTTCATGAAAACTTTGTCTCGATGATCGAGTTCTTGAAAAATCTCAGTGAGTTCACCATAATATTCTGAAAGTGACCTTTCATTCTGCTTAGCTCCAAAGGCCTTTTGATTCAATGCAAAAATCTGCAATTCATCATTCCCATCATAGAACGCTTTCGCCAACGCTGTCCAAATTGCATAAGCAGTAGGCAACCGAACATAGCGTTTCATAATATCAGGAGTCATTGATATTAGCAACCATCTCTTAACTTTCTGGTTTTCCGCATACCACTTCTCGTATCCTTCTTCAGAGTCTTTGGGTGGTGGTGGTTTCCCACGTATATAAGAGAGCTTTTCTCTTTCCGCAATGTGCATCTCCATTAACTGTGACCAAATATCATAATTTGATTCAGTCAAAGTAATGCCAGCATTAAACGCCCCTTCAGATTGCACTATAACTGGAACATAATTGTTCTTTGAAGATTCAGATTTATCATCCATTTATTCACAACAGCGTTTCAAATCAATGATTTAGATCAACCACGCTCTGATACCAACATGAAAATAGAGATGAGAGAATTTCAATGAATATATCTTATTCATATGTCTTGAGATTACAACAGGAGAGCAATATATAACAAGAAGAGCAATAGGAAACCTACACTAAAAAAGGTAACAGATCACCAATTCCTTGCTACAAATCAGGAACGTAATTGGTTCCAAAAATAGGAAGAACAAAAATAGGAAGAAAATATTTACAATGGTAAAGAATATGTAAAGAATATTTCTACAGTTTATTGTCGGTGCAATGACGTTGCCTACTCTTTCACAATGTGCGTCTTTTTTCTTTTTTTCGAACGGCTTAAGAATATCCGTAAAATGTTATTATGTATAATTTCATGTAATATTTTACTCTTGGAACAAATATTTTCCATTTATCCACGGTAATGCTTGGTCACAATTTTATCCTCTTACCCCAAAGTTTTAAATCTAAGACAGTAAATTTTGCACTTTATTTCTCAACTTTTTGCTTCAACTGGTGAGAGGAGGTGTGTGTGTTCTCAAAAGTTTAGCTTTTTGGATGTGAATCTTTACTATGGATTGCAACATTTCATGATCTTCTTTCCTTCATAAGCCATTTACTTTTTACTATGAAAAAAATTTCTAAACAAGAATTTGTAGTCAATCAATAAATCAGTAATTATATAAACAATCAGACGATTGTAGTAGGAGATTGAAGCTGTGAGATTATTATTATTATTATTATTTCCATTTTGTAATTATTATATATTTTTATGATTTATCCTTTTTACTAGTTTTGTATTTTTCTATATTTCCCCTTAATGATCTCTTTCTCTATCAAATGCGTATAGTAGTTTGAATGTTTATTTTTCTTTATTTTTATACTCATAGTACGGTCATAGAATTGTCTAATTTATCTATATCTATCTATAATATTAAAGTTAATAAACCATTTTTTTTCTCTTTTGCGATATTAGTTTTCTTTTAATTTTTTAATGTTAATAAAATGATCTAAAAAATTACCTATATTATAAAAGAAAAACACATTCATTCAACAAACCACATCCTTATATACATGAAGATTGTAGTTTTTAAAATCTCTATGAAAAATAGGGAATGTGGCCAAAATGCACACACAGTCAAGGGAGCTGATGTAAAGAATATTGCTAAGGGTGGACTTAAAGGGGACCAAAAGGGACCTTTGGCCTTTAAGCTTGGAAAAGAAATTAATTAATTAAATTATAAATATTATATTTATATTTTTAATTATGAATGATATTATAAAATTTGATGTGATTTAGTGATTAGAAATTTGTTTTTACATACTCAAAGTCATAGTTTCAATTCTCATAAAGTCACTTTTACTTTTTAAAGTTATATTTATTGTTTGTTTCTTAATAAATGATTTTCACTCACTCACTCTCTCTACTATAATTAGTAAAATTGAATTTCATTAACAAAAAAGATGATAGTTAACTAAATAAACTCTTAATAGGTACTATTTATTTATTTATAGCTTTACAATAAATAATAATAATATTCAATGATATAAGTGTTTCAAATTTAGTTATATTGTATAAAATATCAGTAAATAATAGTAGCTTATATTACTTAAAGTACTAATACTTTCTTTTACTATTAGTATATTATGAAAGGAATGAGTATTATTGAATAACCAATTATCTAATCACTTATATTGACAAAACAAATATGCATACATATATTTTTATAACATTAATAATAAAATAATCTTGTAAAGTCATTATAAATAAATTATAAAATATTATATTATTTATATTATGATATCATTTCCATTCTACTTGTAATTTTTGTTTAAATACTTATAATTTATTTTTGTTAATAATAAAATTTATATGAGTTTTTATATCTTGATTCTATTTTTTATAAATTGATAGTAAAAATATGATTAATATATACCCAATGAAATGTTAAAAAGTTTATTCTTTTGACTTTTTACAAAGTATATTAAGTACACATAATTGATGCATAAATAAATTTTAAATTTACTTTTTTATTCGGTATTATATTGTGTTGAGGGCATATATTATTTTTATGTATATAAGATGTATTTAATTATAATTATAAGGGAATATTTTTCTATAAGTAATTCTAATATTAGTTTTAATACCGTAAATTCAGCCTCCCAATAATACGACTTTACATCCACCCTTAAATATTGGGGGTTAATCAGTGGGAAGTTTCTTTAGAATTAACTTTTCCATGTAATAAATATCTTATTGATATTTTACAAATTTCAACTTATTCAATCATTATATTGTATGATTTTCAACTCTTATTTTTGTGCACATGAAATGAAGATATGGGTTCTTTTAATCGATAAAGTATGTATATGTATAAAAGATGTATTTCAGGTATACTAGAGATGGGTAAAACAGGCAAAAATGATAAATAAATATTCTTTTTAAGGTCAAAAATAGGAAAATAAGTATTGGAAACTTTTTATTCCATATATTTTTTGCTCATCATAATGTTCTAGGATACTTGAGATATGTGAAATGGTAATAAATATAACAAATGAATATATTTTTTTATATCACATTTAATACATAAGAATAGAATAATGATTTTAGAATTTATTCTCATTTTGCGTTGAAATGTGTTTTCAAAATAATGTAGACTTGTGATTCTCTAGAATCAATGACAACCCTCAAAGAAGATTTTGATTCATGAACCTAAGAGGGGTAAATATAATCTTATTTTCAACCATCACACTATATTCCATTCAAATAGTTAAATAAGCACTTAAAACACTTCATAACAAATTTATTTTGCTATTCGAGTTCATATATGGTTCAATATACCTCATAATTCTTATAAATATACAAATATGTAAGAATATAAATGTTGTTATGTTTAAATATTTAATTTAATATAGTTAACAAGTATAATATTTATCATGTGACAACCATTATGGTTTCATAAATTATGATTTTTAAACATTTTTCTAAACATTAAAAAAATGTTTATCTATAAATCTTGTTAAAGTATGTAATTGTTATTGCATCTAGCCAAGGCTTTTGTAGCCTAGTGGTATGGGCGTTGATTTCCATATTAGATGGATTAGGCTCAAATCTACCATCTCTCATTGTAATCATAAAAAAAAAAAAAATTGTTATTGCATTTAGAAACCATATTAGATATTTTCCAATAGATAATCCGTAGAATGTCACCCCCCCAAAGGTAGCGAAGCCATAACAGTCTTGCCATATACACCTGGTTATGACAAAAGCTAACAATTTAGCTGCCACCATAGCCTTGATTTACATAGGTGCACATGACTAAATTTCTTTGAAACTTAGCCAGTTTAAAGATTTTGGTTATTTGAAGTATAGTTTATATAGTATATCATATGTATATAACATGATTCCTTACATGAATCAACTGGTTGTCTAAGAGGCTGAACTAATTCCACTAAAGTTATGGAAAAAAAATCTTCAACTTCATACTATTCCTCACTTAACAGCCCTAATAGTTTACTGTTTGATCTCTTCAAGGTAGGTAGATAGCAATGTATCTACTTTAGATCTACAAGAAAGGTTATAGGCATGTGATCAACCATAGCTTAATAACTAAGATGTAAACACTAAGAAGGGTTACCAAACATTTAGTTAGATGCAATGCATGAATAAATATATACCATTGCATGGCGTTGTTTCATCCGTCATGAGACTAAAGATATGACACTTGCATTGGTTTAGGTTAAGGAGTTACAAATAAAAGTAGTGACTTGTGGCTAAACCTAGGCTTATGTAATGGAGACTTAGCTCCTCTTGAGACTACTTAGGGTTATCCATTGCCACTTATAGACTTATGGACTAATGCTATGATTAGTTACGTTTAAAGGGAAATAAGGGATCAATTTAGGTTTAAAATGTAAGTGAGTGGCATTAGCAAGGTAGTTTGTTCTAGAGATGTAAGTGCTTTGAAGGTGGGTTTAACTACTCATTAAAAAATTGGTGATGAGCTAATCCCGCTTTCTTGATGATGGCCATGGCAAGTCAAAACCAATTGGGAAGATTGGTCTTCACAATCACAAGAGGGACCATAGCAAAGCCGAATGAGGGCTCTCTTGATGAGGGATGGGCTTGGAACAAGTCTTGGGAAAATAAAAAGTGAAGGTAGGCTCGTCTTCTAAAAATGAGGTAAAAGTATAAAATAAAAGATAGTTAAGAGCCATACAGGATCCTTAAGAAGGGTGAACCTCTTGTCCCGTGATAAATGGTATCAGAGCTATAATATTCCAAGCTTCATTAGCTTACCTAAATATTACCCAAGTGAAATAAAAATTATGTGTGAGTAGCTTTATTGACAAAAGGGCTTGTGTGGGAGAAGCTCGAGAGGAGGAACAATCACTAAAAGGACATCGTTGCAAAAGAAGAGGCAATTGTGTTATGAGTTAAGGCTTTTTGTAGTAAGAGTAGCCCAAATTAATACTAGTAAAGAAAAATACAAATGTAAGTCACTCAACCATTGGGCAATTTAACAAGAGGTGATCTTAGAGGACCTAAAGAGAGGCGGGGGTGATGGAGGAATGCTTGTAGATGCCTAGAGTCCTAGCTGAGGTGATCTTAAGGTGGAATTTAGCAACAAGTAGAGTAAAGTAGTAATTAGTTAGAGTAATACAATAGTAAACCGCTCTACCATTAGGCAACTCAAGAAGAGAAGACCTTAGAGGATAGAAAGAGAGGGTGAAAGTGAGAGAGGAAAGCTCATGGAATCTTATAGTCTTGACCCAAGAAGACCTTAGGAGAGGTTGCTAAAGGAAGAAGGGTGCTAATCTATTGGAAAAGGGGTAGTGCTTGGAGATTAGCCTTACGACAAGGACATCATGAATTTAGGTGGGGGAGAATGTCATGGTCTATGACATCAAGAGGGAAGTGAGGGATTAACTTGGGCTTAGAATCTAAATGAGTGATATTGATAGGGTAGTTTGTTTTAGGGGTATAGGTATTTTGAAGGCAAGTTTAGCTACCTATGAACAAATTGATCAAGAGTTGATGCTACTCTTCTAATAATGGTCATGGCAAGCTAAAACCAATAGGGAAGATTGGTCTTCACAATCACAAGGACTATGGCAAAGCCGGATGAAGAATCTTGTAATGAAGGATGGACTTAGAACAAGTCCTAGGAAAATAAGAAGGGAAGGCTAGCTCTTCATCTAAAAACAAGGTAAAAGTATAAAACAAAAGATAGACGAGTGTCACATAGGATCCCTAGGAGAGGTGAACCTCTCATTCCGTGACACTAACCCCCACCCCTACTATGACTTATTCTCCTATCACTTAGTTTTGTTAAAGATAGGGGAAGACAAATTTACGTTGTATAGCTGAAGGTGTTGGTATTTGGTTAAAGAACCTAATCATCCCCTAGTAGGTTATAATGCATGTCAAGTTAAGATTTTAGTTTCAATTTAATTTAAATTACTTTTAACCAACCAATTTACAAACACTCTAAGTGAGCACAATTATCATAGCAAAGCAATTAAACACATAGCTCCACTACCACGACAACATAACGGTATCTAAGCACATATGTCTCATGTGCATAAATAACTATTTACAACAACAACAAAAATATACACTTTAACCTCTAAGTACTCTAATATAGTAATCCAAAATGCAGTAAAGCATGGATCCCACTTACCTGGGATTAGAAATGCTTGACTGTTATTTTAGCTCTAGCATTAACCTCTATCTTGCCATATACATTCAATTCATCGTCCAATCTACTCCCTAATCCACATACATATACTTTAATCATCAAATTACAATAATTCATAATCTAAATCAAATTTTACAAAAAAAAAAAAAAATCTTATTTTGTTCATCATAGTGGTAACAACAAGAACTATACACATACTACATATTATCATGCATCAAATTTTACTTCTATCACCAAATCTAATGCTCAACATCACAATTATCACATTAGAACTTGGATTAACATCTAAAATAATCAAATGACACCTAAAAATTTATCAATAGGTGTGGCAGTTCAACATGTGTTTTGTGTTAATCTCATCAAAATCTAAGAAATTGTCAAATCATCATGTCTAATTACTTTTAAATATCCTAGATCATCAAGCTAACCTTTGTATTGAACTTAACATTCAAGTCCTTCCTTTATTGGTCACAATAAGCCCCAAAGATAGTATTTTTCTTTATTCTAATTGATTTCCCTTACATAGAATCACAGATCTCCACTTAGATTTATATTTGATAAGCTAAAACTTACTTAAATAAAACTAAATATGACTTACCTTAGTTTCCTTGTTAAATCTTGACTAGGAGCTCCTTAGCTAAGATCCTCATTTGATTTTTCACCTAGATCTCACAAGAAAATAACTAGATTAGTATTAGGTTTAATGGTTATTGAAAGGTTTAAGGTGTAGATGAAGCTTAATTTTTTTTTTTTTTTTTATAAGAGCATTTACCCTAGAGATTTTTTATAAAATGAAAATGAGGGTTGCTTTTTTTCTATACTAAAATAGGTTTTTATAGTCAAGGTTAGTGAGGATTTAAGAGTAAGGGCAATTGAGACCATGATGTGACATATATCCCCCTTATTTGGCCTATTTTAATATTATATTTTTCTTAATTTTTCCCACTTACTCTAACTATAAAATGATGTTTCCTTTTCCCTAAAATGCTCTTGGAAATGAAATTAATTAGCTACTCATATACAAAGTAGGCTTAGAGTAGTTTTGATCATTTTACCTAATTGACTTTCAAATTAATTTTTTTTCTTTTTTAGTTGTCTTTAAATATTTATAATTGATTTTATTCACCTAATTAAGGTCTTGAAACTATATTTAAGGTCTTTATGCAAATTTTAGATTTAATTTTGGTAAAACTATTTTTAATGGAAAAAATGGTTATTTTGGTAAATTATCTCTAAACTTTAAGATATCGCTCATAATAATTTAAAATGATTCCAAATAATTTTAATTTAAGTTTTTTTAGTGATTTTGGCCAATTTCAAAGACTTTAAATCAAGCTTAGGAGCAATATGTTTATTTTCCAAAATTGAACTCCAAACTTAAATTTTATCTTTTTTTAATTGACTTCAAGTGATTTCTTAATGATTTTAAATTTTATCTATTCTAATTGGCTTCAAGTAATCTCTTAATGCCTTTATTCATTTAATCAAGGTTTTGAAATTTTTATTTAGGATCACTAGGTTATTGGAGCTATTTTTGATAAATCGAGTTTGAGGATAAAAGGTTATTTTGGACAAATTTAACTTTAAATTTTGTAAATTCTTTCTTAATTGACTCTAAATTTTCTTTCTTAATTCAATTAACCTTATTTTCAAACTGAAACTCTTTTTTCTTTCCTTTTTTTATTAAAATATTTATTATAAAAAAATTATAATATTATAATTTGTTATTTATTTATTAATATTACTTAATAACATTCTATAAGGTAAATATATGATATCTTAGAACTTATACTCTATATACCTTAGAGTACATATTTTAGGAAAGGTATAGGGTAGAAAGACCTCGCATTTGTACCTTACTCTATGGGAGTAGATTTAAAAAAAATTATATTTAGAATCTATCTTATAACTCGTAATATTCACATAAAATCTATTTAGTCGAATAGAGTATGAATAGGTTCCATATACAATAAAGTTACCCATTACCCTTAGTACTTACCAAACTGATTTGGTTCTCACTATTGTAAAACAAATTATTGATAAACATGATGAGGCGATCATTCTCAATTGTTTTGAAAATGTATTAATTCCACAATAATCCATTTTCTGTTTAGGGTAATAAAATGCTTATAAAAAATAAAGTAAATTATTTTTCTTTTTTCTTTTTATAATTGAATTGATAACAATAGGGAAAAGAAAAAAAAATCTTTCTTAAAAAAATTCATAAAATATACCGTATTTGAAAATAATCCCAAAAGTAAAATAAGGCACCTAAAAGCCAATTTTAAATTAGACTAACATGGTTGAATATCCGATTTTAATACATATTTAATAAAATACACTTGATTTTAATGTGCATTTAATGAAAATGTGTGTTGAATGCTTGATTTTAATGCGGATAGTAATATGAGTTTTTAATATCCGATTTTTTTATATTTATCCTAATTTCAAGTTGCATATTTTTAGAAATATTTTTAATAATAGTATATTTTAGAAATTTTTTTTCCTTTTCCCAAGGAGATACTTTGCATTTTAAATAATTTCTTATTAAGTACGAAAGCCTTTTGGTGAAAAGAAAAAAAAAAAAATCCTTTATTTAAGTAGTAAGCCTATGAAGAATCTTCACGAGCCCACCACCACCATTCACTCTAACTCTCACTCTCACTCTCACTCTCGACTCCACACCATCGTCATCACTCATAAACAACAACAACAACAAAAAAGAAGTTATCATGCTTGGTCTCTACCTCAAACCTCGCCCATCCTTATTTTCCCTCACTTTCTCAACTACCAAACACCGCCACTTCAAAAAACCCTACTCTCTCTCATCATCCCCGAAAATGTCCTCCTCCTCCGTCGTTGAGCACATCGTCCTCTTCAAGGTCAAACCCGAAACTGACCCAACAAAAGTCAACGCCATGATCTCAAACCTCAACGGTCTGGTCTCACTCGACGAAGTCCTCCACCTTACCGCTGGTCCCGTGCTCCGCACCCGATCTTCTCTCTTCCAATTCACCCACATGCTCCACAGCCGTTACAAGTCCAAAGACGACCTCAGCACTTACTCTGCACACCCTTCCCACATGGGCGTCGTCAAAGAAAACGTCTTACCCATTTGCGATGACATCATGGCCGTTGATTGGGTCTCTAACCAGCTAACTTCCTCAACCGAAATCCCACCAGGTAGTACCCTGAAAGTTAATTTCTTGAAACTGAAAGATGGGTTGGGTGAAAATGAGAAAAATGAGATCTTGGGGGTTGTGTGTGGACTCAAGGAGAAGTTTGAGGGTGTGAAGGAAATTTCTAGTGGGGAGAATTTCTCTCCCGCCCGTGCTAAGGGGTTTTCGATTGCGTCCCTTTCTGTTTTCAATGGGGAAAAGGAATTGGAGGCTGTGGAGAAGAATGGGGATTTGATTAACGAGGAGAAGGGTAAGGTTAGGGAGTATTTAGATGGGGTTATTGTTGTTGATTATGTTGTTCCCTCGTCCTCTCAGTCCGCAAGCCTTTGATTAGTGCTTGTAATTGTATTATGAGTGCTGGTCGAGCTGTTTGGAGAACATCATGATTAGGAATCAAATAATGTAATGCTTTTTGTGAACACTAGTTTATCGGTGCCCAAGCTATTGATATGTGAATTGAGTGCATGATTAGACTGTATGGTATAGGTGATAATAAAATAGGATAACGTTATGGCTATCATTTTTCATATGAGTACAGGGTTCTTGATGTGTGTTGTTAGCCTATAGAAACTGTGCATCCGAATAATCTATGAATTAAAGTTTGATTTGCTTATATTGTTCTGACTTATGATTTGATGTTAATTGAGTAATAATACATCTGAATTACACCAACCAGGTCACTGATGTGTGCTTGCTTAGCATAGCATAGGCAAAAATGTGCATACTAGCGATGCGTTAACTGAAGTATGATTAGAGAATTATTATCACAATGTTATGCCTGGGTGATTTGACTAATGGTGATATATGTGTTCATATGCAGCATTTTATAAGCTCATGCATCACTATGTAAGTTTATTTTGTGCATTTATTCTTCTATATTTTTTATGTAATAATTTTGCATAGTGTAAGTGTGTAAATATGTATCATTAACTAGGGATATACGCATTTTTTTGGTCTATTGTGGAACTACTTTTGGGTTTTGCAAATAAACTAACTCAAGTATGTATGATTTATGCCTGAACCTCCAATTAAAATTGTTAAAACTTTAGTCTGCATTTAACTTCTTGTTTGGTTATGCCTCTCAGTCTAGCTATTAGGTTCATGATAGAAAAAAGGTGTCTCCTTGATGATCTATCTTTTAGCATCCTTATGCTGTCTGTCTAGTTATTTGTTCATCTCCCTTCTTTTCAAGGATAGTAAAATCTCTCAACACGTCTAGGAAGGAATGTTCCATACTAGTCTCTTTAGTGTGTACTGAACTCTTTATCTTGTACATGTACTTTCTTAGAGGAGACAGAAGCTTGTATTCAACGTCCTGTACTCGTCATCCTTTACATTATTGTATGGTCCCATGAGTTGTCCACTGCCCTTGTCCCAATCTAAGGATAGGGACAGACCTTTGCTGTCCCCTAGCAATGATGTAGGGAAGATTAGGTTTGAACTAACTAGCATGAAGATTCTGTATGGCCAAACTACCAGTTGGCAGTTATCTATAGTTCACATTATAAGCATGACCTGCAGGTACAGCCAGCTGAGTTCTGATAGACGGCTGCTTCAAGATTTTCATAATTTCATTGCCCCCAGTTCCACATCTTTTTGGTGGTGTGGAGGAGCTATAAAAAGCTCTCAGTTATTACTCGCAGGAGTAAATTGTATTAAAACTCTTTACCCAGAGCCAATTAACCCCTATGTTTGGGCTTTTGAGATCTCATTTCAATTTATTCTGCTGCTATGATTCTTGTTAGATAGTTGGTTCACATGTAGTTGTGTATGCTTTAATCTGCCAAAATCCCTTTTTCTTACATAGATTATGAGGTATCCAAATAGAAACACATGAGAGTATTTCTTGTTAGAATTCTGGTTTATGGAAAGTTGTTTATTCTTCCTAAACCTGTCCTGCTTTTGTGAACTTGAGACGTGGTATTGTGAAGGAGTTCTGGTTGAAAAAGAAAAAAAAAAAAAAGCAATAGGAATTGATAATACCCATGTGTAGGAAGTGGTCCTGGCAAAGTTCTTATGCTTCTTAATGGAGGAGTCACTGTCTTTTGGTTGAAATTCGAATATTGTTGTGTTGTCTGGGCAACTATTTGCTTCCTTTATCATTCTTTGCTGAAGTAGTTAGCTAGGGCCGCCTTACTTTTGCAAGTCTTTGGTGCAACGGTTAAGTTGCTCCTTTAGTTACGCCAGTAAATCATGGGTTCAAAGTGCTGTAGCAGTCACTTCTCAAACTAATTTCCCTTACACTTGCACAAGCCAGGAAGCACTCTGCACCGGGTGAGCCATTTTTCAAGTGGCCAAATGTTCAGCCCTCCGCAACCCAATTTTATCTGAGCTTGTCAGTGTATTCCAGACACTAAAAGATCATCTTATATCATTACTTAGATCTTTAGCACTTCATTTGGTTGAGGACATTTCTCTGCCATTCAAATCAGTCCTGAATGTGTAAGGGGGCAAAGTTTCAATAGGGATCATGTCAAAGGGACGACAAATTTATGTCATTAACTTCTGCCTATCCTGGAAAAACCAGAAACCGCCGATTGCTTGTTAGTTTCTGTCGAGGGCAATTTATGGTTATTGCATGTTAGTTTACTCTGCAATAGTTTTTCGTTCAAGTACTCCGGTTGCGTCCCTTTTTGTTTCTTAAGACTACTGGATGGTGCGCTTGTGATGTGTGTGCTCTACATTTTTTCTTGTAGAGAGCCTAACACATGTTTTATGAAGTAACTCAATTCTGGGGCATGTCTTTCCTCAGGCTGAAAGCAGAATGCACTTGTAAGATAGACAATTCCGATTTATTATATAAAATATTAAGGTATCTCTTACATATTAAGCAAGCAACAACTAATTATTAACGTTATGGTACGGGGGATATGGATGGTTAATAAATTAGCAGCTGCTTTAGAAAATTAGATCTTTTTCTGTCATATGGACTCAGTGTCACATGATACCAACACAATGCAAGATCTATACAAAAATATGGAGAAATCTACTAAAATAATATTATTTTTTAAAAAAATTCACGAAAGAGTATCTAGAAATATTATTTCAAAAATAAGTTTTGAAATCGTAAATCTTAAGTGTGCTTTCAATACAATTTGTATTGAAGGCATAAATTGTCTATTTGCTTTTAATAAATTATTTTGATAATTCCTTTTACAGTATTTTTTATCATCCAATAATTTTATTTGATATAGTAAACTTATAAAAATTATTATAAAATCATATTGCAAATTTGTATAGTATCACTTATGAACTTAAATGTGCAAAAAAAAATAAATAAATAAATTATATTGACAGTTTGTATTATAAATGCAATTCCTTAGTTTCTCAATTTATTATTAAGACATTTATATTTCTTTTTCCACTCTTCTTCTTCCTTTATAGTTTGCACTTTCTGTTTTCTTAATTTATTTTTTTATGCAAGTTTGAGTTGTATATCTATGAGTATAGGAATATCAATAGGTGATTTTTTTTAATTTCTTCAATGAAAAAGCTTTATTAGACTATATTTTGATACATTTTTTTAATAAAAAAGTTAATTTTTTTTATTATGTTATTTTTTATCAATCCATATAAAATTAAATATAATTATTTGTAGTCTATTATTTTTATTAAAATACTAGTAATTATTGTTAATTTATTGTTAATTAGTCGGTAATATGTCATATAATAATTATAAAATTAATTAGTAAAAATTGCATATTAATTATAAATGAAATACCTTGATTTGTTATTGTGAAATTTTTTGTAAAATTAAGTTATTGTTAATTAATCATTATTTTTTTATTAATCAACTGATAATATGTCATTAATTAATTATTAAAAAATTAATTAGTAAAAAAATTCGTATTAATTGTAAATGAAATGTCTTAGTTTGTTGTTATGAAAATTGTTATAAAATTAAGTTGTTATTAATTAATTGTTAATTTCTTATTAATTAGTTGCTAATATATCATTAATTAATTATTACAAAATTAATAAGTAAAAAAATTTATATTGATTATAAATGTAATATCTTGTTTTATTATTTAAACTATCATAAAATTATTTTGATATTAATGCTAATATTTTTTTTTTGTATAATAAATGGAGCCTAAATCCTTTGATCATTCGATTTTGATGCAATAGGAATGATATCAATCACAAGTTGTTTGGGATGAAGAGATAAACTACATTTAACTTGTTAATTACTTTATGTCTTATTGCCAATAGTACAACATTTCATTTCTTAAATTTTAAGATCAATCATAACTAGCTATTTAATGGCACAAGTTATCACTTCACTGTAATGAAAACATCAACCCCGTTGATCATCAAATAGAGCCATTCCTGCAGTTGGTGGGATTTCAAGGTGCAAGCTGCCTATCATTCATACAACTAGATTGGCACATAATAATTACTTTGGTTGAGTGGTGGAAGTTAGAGATGCTCACATTTCACAAGCCGACTGGAGAGTTCACTATTACTTTGTAGGATGTTGAGGTCCAGCTAAGCTTTTTCATCGATGGCTAGGTAGTTATATAAAGTAGTTGCCTAGATTGAGGTGCAACATGTAACAGATTACTAGGAGTGAGGCTAGGGTTTAGTAGTAGGGGGGATCACATCAACATGATGTGGTTTCGTGATATGAATTGGGTCCTTTCAACCCACATTGATGGAGAGCAAGTTCAACGCCATATGCGTGTGTATATATTGTAGCTATTAGAGGGATTTATCTTTACCAATAAATCTAGCTCTCTTGTCTACACAATATTTTTGCATTTATTGGAGCATTTTGACGTTACAGGGATGTATAGTTGGGGGTCCATGTATTTGGCCTAATTGTATCGCTGGTTTTATGCCGCAATACTTCTACAAGTTTGAGTATGGGATAGATTCTTACACATAATGCCCTTTGGTCGGTATAGACTGATTATATAGGTTGGAGCTCTCTTAGCCACACAAGACGTGGAAGGACACTTAGCATCACCTTACTCATGTAGTTGGTGCATATTGGGGATGCTCTCGATAGGTAGAACGATAAGTAGGTATTTCAGTCATTTTTTTTATATGCATTATTAATAATGAATCTTAGTTGCTACCCTTTAGGTTAAGTGGGAGTCATACATTAGGAATTTGATTCACATTTTATCACATTTTTGCAAAAGTGGGCATACACATTTAAATTGCTCTAGTGCCTCTCATATGTTTCCATATAGTCAAGTGGCATTACCTTGATTATGTTGTAAGGTAGTTTAGTGGGTTTTAATATATTTCACAGGATGTGAGCATGCAGCTAGAGCTCCATCAAATCAATTTGCACGGAAGGATTGATGTGAATTAGTTGGGGTAACATGCAACATACATATCCTTATGGGAAGAGCGTTTGGATTGATTGGTGTACATGGAGGGGGGCCCCTATGACATGCATGAGGAATACATGACGTAGTATAAATCTATTGGCCTTTGATATCTAGAATGCGCAAAAGTAGTTCTTAGATATCTAGTAAGTACAACATCAACACTAGTTAGGTGATTCATTATATATCCGTTGCTTATTCAATTTACGATCCATTCTAGCATGCATGTTGATATATTAAGACAAATCCACCTATTTTTGGATCATGACATTAACTGTTAGTGTAGCTGATTATGACCTTGAATTCATACATGACCATAGGGGGGTAACGTTGTACTCGTAAGCTCATCAGCAGCATAGCGTGGAGATTGAGTTTAAGGCATAACTTGTTAACATGTGGCAACAGTAGCTGATTTCTACGTGTTGTAGGACTGTGGGATGTCAATGACACTAAAACTTAGCTAAGGCACATGAATATCCAATACAGGACCAATAGTTCCCACCATATTTCAATGTTATGTACAATACTTGACCCTAATGCTTAACACATACGTCACACCACATTGTCATTTTATTAGTGATCTTATCCCTATACCACCTACTTCATAGAAGAGATACTCTAATAAATAATCAATGTATCAGGGTGAATTTTCGTAGTGTGCTATAAAGTGGAGTCCAATGCCTCCTCGAGACTTTAACAATACTCCCCCAACACCATCTAACATAGGAGTAACAAGCTTCTCTTGCTCCACATCTAAGGCCATTTAGAGAGCCTATAAATGCATTTGCTCAATTGATAAGACAATTCACTAGGAGAAGGAATAATAAGGGATGTGATTTTATTTTTTCTTATTTATTTTATATGTAAATCTTACATCAAATTTTTTTATTGATGTAAATTAATATTTAAAATTGATAAATTTATTAACATTGTTTAATAAATTATTTTTTCTATTTTAATATCTATTTTTTAATAATTATTTTAAAGATTTTTCTATAGTTCTTTTCTCATTGTTTATTTATGATTTTTTTGCATGATTTTTCATTTATTTTTTTAATGATAACTTTTCTCAAATTTAATTTTTTAAAAATAAATTGAAGGTTCACATATGAATAAAACATAGAATTCATAATTTTAAAATTTATGAACATTGATTTAAAATTAAAAAAAACTTCAATTTCACCAAAGTTAGCAAAATTAAAAATATGTTCCAGATTCGTGATTTCAAAACTTATTTTTGGAATAAAATTTTCAGGTATACTATTTTACGAATTATATATATATATATATATATATAGATTACCATTCAATATTTTGATAAATAATTTGTGCTTGAAATGCAATTAGATGCACTAATTTCTATTCTAAAAAGAATATTTAGAACGAAATAACCATTTCATGAAAATGATTTATGGGTAAAATTATGTACTTGCTTTGACTACACTTTTAAGGATTGTATCAAAATTGGAGCGTTAATAGGGTCCTCTAGTTTCAAAACCAAATGATCATATCAGTGAGTTTGCAACAAAGGAGGTGCCACGACGTAGCCAAATCGTGTATTTAAATCATGTGCTTTTCACTAACCGTTCAAATGTCATTTAATGCAACGTAGGACTTAGGAATAGGAATAAGCCTCTTCCTTTTCCTTTTTTTTTTTTTTTTTTTCTAATTCATGGACGTAAATTAAATGTTTGTTCCATTTTTATTTTTAAATGCATGAGGTGTATGGGGAATAAGCCTTATTTATTTCTTTTTGACGTTTAATGCAAATAATAATAGTGGTCAGTGGTGGCTGGAGGTGCCTTTTGACGGTGATCCTTGTCTCAGCAAAAATTTGACAGATATTAGAAGGAACTTATGTGAATGTAATACTACTAGGTAGTCCTCTTGCAATACTTTTACAAAGAGAAAGCCAGATGAAAGTTGGTGTGTTACTGGACTGGGACTTAAACACTACTCATAAAATGGAAATACAATACAAGGGCTAAATGCAATTTAGTGTTTTAAAAAATGATGTTTATATGAAGTGAGGAGAAATATGGAGTTAGGGTTAGGGTTTGGAAGTTTTCAAGAGAGGAAAAGATTTAGGCTTAGTTGAATTGAAACAGCGCAATGAGCCTAGTCCGAGTGGGCTTCCACATTATTAATTTTGAGCTAAGGCCTAGTTGGCTATTAGTCCCCAGCTGTGCTTGTATTCCAGTCTACCAGCCTGCTGGAGCCTGTGAAACTTGGTTGATTGCAATGTACGTCTTCCACAGAAAATCACAACCCGTAAGTCTTGTCTGTTCCTTCACCTGTAAGAAAATGAACCCCCTAATATATGTCTTGCCAATTTTCATGTAGTATAAGTGACATTTGAGTTGCACAATCTAGGGTTGTATTGAATGCTAGCTACTACATCATATCATTTAGAAAGGTTGGCATTAGTTAGCTAAGTAGCTTGAAGCAAGCTTTATGTTGACCAGGATTACTATGACCAACTTATCGTTTATCTATGTGTATAGAGAAAATTCTATATATGATAAGAATAGAATTCCATTAGTAAGTGTTTTGGAGATGTTTATTAAAAATCTTTACTTTTTTATAAAAAATACCTAAGGAAGACTTATAAGAAAAACTTTTCATATTTACTTGTTTAATAAGTATTCATTGCATGTTCGTTTGGAGGGAATGACTATTCCATTTCTCCCTTATTTCATATAATGTTGCTACTTTGGTATTCACTTTATCAAATAGCAATTATTGATGAATTGCTATTACCAAAAACATTGAATAACAATTTATATTTTCAATATATAAATTATTATTCAATGACTTATTTATTATAATCATTATAAATGCCTTATTATCGTAAATTGTATTAGTTTTATAATGGTTATGAAAAGTTAAAAAAAAAGAAGGGATTTTAGGAATATAATTGATAATTTATTTTTTTATATTTAATTTATTATTTATTTTTATGTCAATTAAATAAAATAATAAACCTATAATAATTATTATATGTCTATTCAATTTTTATTAAATAACAATTTAATTATCTTTTATTTTATTTAATGAAGTGAACAGCAATTAATAATCCAGGGATATTTATTAACATTTATAGAGGAGAAGGATTCTCCACAAACGCAGGATCTCTATCCTCTGCTCTCCCTTTTTTTTATTGGAGAAGATGCTTTCTTAAGTTCTAATTAAAAGGTTCAAAAAAAGAAAAAAAATTGAAATGTAAAATTAAGAAAGCCCATTCACAAACTCAATTGAAATAAATAGCTTCATAAAAGCAGGAATCTTTCGACTCCCCGAGTTATTTTCCATTTTTCCCCTTCTTCTTATCTCCTGCGGAAGTTAAACGTAACAACGAATGGTGATCGAAAGGTGAAAGAAACAAAATAAAAAAGAATAATAAGGAGCCAAGCCTTTATTCACCCTAACAACTCGAGCCTATTCATCCTAAAAAGTATTAAAATAATAGGAATATTTTAAATCAGTTTATTTTATTCATCCTAAAAAGCATTGAAATGATAGGGAAATTTAAATCAAGAAAAAAAAAAACCGTAATACTACATTTTTGCTAAAGTTGTGGGGAAATGAAATAGCATATTTAAAGTATTGTTGGTGCAATTGCAAGCTAGGGGGACATTATATGGTTGGATATAATCTGGCTATTTTGGTGCCATGTTTTGCTACTGAAAGCAGCACAGAACTCTATTCAAACTTTGGATCGATTGGTTCCATTTTCATGGTTATTCTTCATCATTTCCTCAAAGGATTTGTAATGGAATACATGAGAGCTCGACGCTTCCAACCATTGAGGACAATGACGGTATACAAACGCAGGGTCTCTCTTAACCTTTCTGTTCTTTCTCGATTGACGAAAACAAAAATTAAAAATAAATAAATTATTGTCTCTGCCCATGTATATACAAATGATAGACAAATATCAAAGCATTTAGATATAAAATAGTGGCAGTGAATCATTTCTAAAAGACTATTATTCTTGTTTTGTAAATATTGCCATAATTCAAAATTTTATAAATACATACCATCACTAATCAATATAGTAATTGAAGTATGGAAAATTCTAAAATACAATCACTGCAACGTGTAATCAGTTCTCCTCACTATAGTTTTATCTTCTTAAATATAGTATAAATAAGATTTCATTACAATACAAAATCGACAAGTTGATATAATTGTTAACAATCTTTATCAAATTATCAATAGCTTGTTTTAGTACAATATAAAACCTCCATTTATAGTACAATATAAACCACTAATGGCATAAAGTAATTATACAACGTAGTTTAGAGATGTAAACAAGTTGGGGTTCATTGAAACTTAAACCCAACCTAGCAAAGAAGATATGTCCAAAACCAGTAGTGACTTGATAGGATAGGGAAACATAAAGCAAAGCTACAATTGCAAAGGTAATGTAAGTATCTAACTGAACTAAGTAACTTTAGTCTCCATTGTAAGTTGTAAGCTAAGCTACTAGAGCACTAGATCAACTAGGACCAGGACATGCACATGGAGAATGGAGAGACAGAGGACTACTGAGCTGGATGTTCTTACTGTTTCCAAAATTAGAAACTTGGAAGTTGGATTTCATTCTAGATTTTCTTCAGTTCGGTAGGAGAAATTCCAAAAAATTTAAAATATAAAAACTAATAAAATCAAATATACATATTATAAATTATAATATTAATTTATTATTTAAAAAAAGAATCATGAATCGGGTTTTTTCATTGAGTTTTTTCTAAATCTTATAAATCGATCCTAAACCTACCAAATTTTATTTTATGTTTCAAAACTCTACCCTAAATTCTATAAAGTTTTTATTAGATTGATCGGATTCGGTTGCATTTTTAATGTAGTCATTTTTTAAATTCCCTATTGAAGCGTTTAAGTGGGAAAGAGAGTAAAGTTGTGGAGTTTAAAGTAAGATCCGAGAATGAGTTTTGAAGATATTACTCAAACATGGTCTAAAGATGTTAACATTAGGGACTTAGGTTTAATCGAATTGACCTAAGCCTGATGTGCCCAATGTGAGTATTGAGCAAGGCCAATTTTGGCTATTTGACTTATATTCCTGGATAACATCATTAGTGTAATTTTATATCATTTACAATTTTTTTTTGGTAAATATATCATTTACAAGTTACATGTAATTAATTGAGAAGTAAAAAAGATTTTTCTCGCTATTTGTACTAGAGCTTGTGTGTTCGAGCTTTGTGAAACTTTTACTTCTTCCTTAGGTTAGCCCTTACTTCATATTGCTAGAATATAATACCCATATGATCTATGGACTTTAAATTTTGTACTAATTAGTTACGGTTTGAGTGTAGAGGATTATTCAGTTAACAGAACAAGTCGAAACCAAGATATTGCATATTTTTAGAGAAACAAATAAAGTTGCAAATCATTTAGCTAACAAATTAATCTAGAAATCTTAAGCTCAATTTTTGTGTTTCTAATATCTGTTTTGAATAGTTTAGTTTATATAGAAGATTGATCTTACTAAATCTAAAACAAGCTCCTACAATTTGTTTTTTATTCTCTTTTAAGAGGCAATAAAAGTTTATTCTTTGTGAAAACAAAATCCCTTAAAATACGAAAAAGGAAGCTACGGAGTCTAGTTTTTTCCTTTTCCAATTTTAATGACAATAATAAATATAGTAATTAATAATAAGAGGTCTGTAAAAGGGTAGCAACAATAACATCATAAAAGATTGTATACAAAACTCGCAAGCTATAGATTAAAGTCATGGTATGAAATTAAAGGTAAATTAACTTATTTATTCTAAAAAGTATTGAAACGATGGCAACATTTTAAATTAAAAAAAATTAATAATACATTTTTATTAGGGCTGTGGAGCCTAAAATAACAAAACCCATGAGTTATTGATGAGACAGTGTTACCCACTATGAATTGAAAGTCACGGAAATGGATTCTTATAATTTACTTTTTTTTTAATTAATTTATTTAATATTTTAAAATATGTAATCAATGGTTAAGATAAAAAAATAAATAATATTATGATGATATGATATGATATTTTAAAAATATAAATAATTTTAATTATTAAATTATAAATTAAAAAAATTAAGAAAAAGAAATTTAAGAGATGTAAATTCAAAAGACTCCCTATTATTTTAACACTTTACAAGAGTTGTCATTACAATAATCCTAAAATTAAATTAAAGTGGTCCAACTGGTGTGTCCAGTTACATGGGCCGTAGCGATTGCAAGTTGGGAGCCAGGGAGATACCTTTGTGATTGGATGTGATGCTGGTACTACGATGCTCCGCTATCGAAAGGTACATACAACC
Organism: Laguncularia racemosa; assembly: GCA_037954665.1. Classification (NCBI taxonomy): domain Eukaryota; kingdom Viridiplantae; phylum Streptophyta; class Magnoliopsida; order Myrtales; family Combretaceae; genus Laguncularia; species Laguncularia racemosa. The sequence continues at coordinate 1,488,518 of JBBMOL010000087.1, forward strand.
CTGTGCAAACTTTGGAATGATTGGTCGACCGCATTTCGAATGATTATTGCCTCTGTAATTTCTAGTAGCATATATAGCAGCTTCAGGTTTCCAACCTTTGAGGACAGTGGCGGTCTACCAGCGCAGAATACCTCTGAACCTTTCTGTTCTTTGTCGATTGACGTCAATGAAAAAAACGGTACAATACGTGCATATATATATATATATATATATATTAAATATATTTGAGTAGTAGTAATAATGATAATAGATAATTTATAAAAAATTAAAATTCATCATTCTTATTTAATAAATATTGCTGCAATTCAAAACTTCATTAATATATTGTTCGCTATTAATTAATTCTATGTGATATGTGAATATTATTAAAACCCTTTTCATAAAAATTTATTTTCTTGATACAATAACTCAATAGGTAAGAAATCTACAGTACATATAGTATACATTTGTTTTCAGTTTCAAGTGTAAATAGATATATGTTTTTAAATATTGCAAACTCAGGTTAAATTTTATGGAAAATATATGGGGTATAATAGTGATATAATTAATCCCCTGTTATAACTTCATGTTTTGTTTGCCTTTATTTGAACTTAGGTGTAAATGTTCGATTATTTATTAAACTAAATTTAAAACTGTGATGATTCATGAGTCTGTTCATCATCCCCTGATGCATTTATCTTAAGTTTAGAAAATTGAATTTCATAAAAGCAAACAAATCATCTAGTTTTTGTTAGATTTGGCTGTGCTTTTAATATAATTTTTAATATAATTTGTATTGAAGGTGTAGATCTGGTTTGTATTTTTAATTTAATTTTTTTTAAAGTCATAAATGGTATTTATGTTTTTAAAATTTATTTTAGAAATAATTATTACAAATATAATATTTATATAATTTAAAAAAACACTATAATATTTAAGTACGTGAGTTCCAGCCAACAATCTTAGCCAACTAATTTCTACGGAACCTAATATGCAATTTATTTCATGTTTATGTCATATCGTTTCTGTGTTTTCCGACACATGTCCGAGTTCGTTCAGACCCAAAAATCTTTTTTTTTTTCTTTTTTTTTTAATTAAAACATTTTAACTAAAACTCATTTTATTTTTGAAAACAAAATTACCAAACTTTACTCATATAATTACTAAACATTAAAAGTTAATACAACTTATCTACCTACTTTATCGTTTACCATATCATAAAGAGCCGAAAGAATTTGTTTTAGATAAGAAAAAATTATACACTGTTATCTTTTATCGTTATTTCCAAAGTTTAAGCAACACATGTACATAAGCAAATACACACAAAACACAAACACAAACACTAGATTGAGGAAAAAAATAAATAAATCCATCTGACTTAAAAAATTTATTTATTTATTTTTCAATTTAACTTGAAATCAATTCTTTAATTTGCAATCTAATTCAAATACTCAAATCAAACTATACTAACTTAATCAAACTGATTTATATATTATAATTATTGTCTCTTATGTCAGCAATCTTGAGTCTTGACGCTTTTAAAAAGACAATAAACGCAAATTGGTCTTGTTTAGAAAGGTGAATTGAACCAAATGGTACATGGCCATCCCTAATATATATATATGCAAGTACATGATACAACATACTCCAACGACTATTGTTGAATCACAATATTAAAATGGATAAATTATATAGACTATATTTAAAAAAATTTAAAATTATACGAACTTTTAGTTTTTTTAAAAGTTGGCACTTAGTACACCTAAAACAAACTTAAACTCCATTTTCTTTGCTAATTAGATTGTTTTGTGTAAAGTAAACTAAAATGAATGATTAATAAGAGCTTTATTTATATATTTAATCGATTAAGTTAACTAAAAGTAAAATAAATAACTAAAAAAAGTTAAAAATGAAAAAAAAAGAAAAGGTAGAAAAATATATTACAAAAGGCAAGAAATTAAAAAAAAATAGAAAATAAAAAGAGAAAAGTTATTTAAACCATTGTGAACTATCTATTTATTTTTTTAATTTTCCATCTTTTCTTTTTTTTTCTCCCCTACTTTTTTAGTTATTTTTTAATATTAATTAGTCTATTCAATTAAATATGTAAATAAATTGCCTAATAACTATTTATTTTAACTCATTTTACACGTGATAATCATATTAGCAAAAAAAAATGAAGACTTTGCGTTTAGGTCTAGGTTTTTTGAGCAACCTGAGCAATATAATAGTGGCATAAGTGGCATGTTGGTGGTGTTACATGACACGAATTGCAAATAGTTCTTGTAAAAATAATTGTTTACACTTTAAATATTAGGTAATGACATTTTTGAATAAATTTTTGGGGATCTTTGCACTACCAACGCCGGCAATGATCGCAATTCTAAGAAGGCTAAATTACATACTTTATACCTAAAATTGTCTCTCGAATAATAATAATAACAAAAGATTCATTGAATATTATACATATTGTATGTGCATATGATGTAACTTGCGCAAGATTTTTAAAGTTATGCTTACTAATGGGTATTTAAAGAAGGTGCTTAATGTGTTATATTAGTATCTTAAGCAACTTTTTTATTCTTTACTAATTTTTAAATTTTTTGTAGGTCCCATATTATCGATACGCTTCAAATAATACATTAAATATATTTTGAAGAATTTTAAAATGTAAATAATTATTTCATTAATATTATATAATATAATAGTAATATCGTATTTACTATTATGAAAAAAAAATACAACCAAAGAATTAAATAAAAAAAAAAAAGAAATAGTCGTTCATCAACAGGATAAAATGGCCAAGAGCCATTGTTCAACATTACAAAAAAAAAAAAGAAAAAAAAAATTAATGGCCATAGCCATATTCAATAGTATAATTTAAAAATAAAAAAAGGTTAATGGCTACGTTTGACAAAAGCTAGATAAAATTGATGAAATTGAGAGTTAAGTACTTGTGTTTAGTTAAGCACTTCTTCAACTTTAAGTATCCATTGGTGCTTTAACTTTATAAAAAAAATGAGATGCTTAATATGAGAATATATCAAGTACTTCTTATAAATATACTCGAGGAAATCGCCGTGCAATTGCAGAAACTTAGTACTTTCACGCTCATTGTCACCGTGAAAATACTTTATCAATTGGTACCTTCACTTTCCAGTAAATCATTATCTATGGTTTAGAGTACCGTGGAATGAAATTATGTACTAACGTAATCCCGATGAGATGGGCACGAAGAGAGAGGGGCTGTACTGCCATCAACGACGTCTGCATTACCAAGAAAAATAACGAGTATATTAAGTGAATGGAGCATCAGATGTTGTTGCGGCGTTGATTGGATACTTACTACGTGACACTGGCCTTACCAAGAATAACAAAGACTACATTAAGGGAGCACACAGACTATAGGTGAAGAAGCCACTCGTCCTTCCTCATCGCTCCGATCCAGTACTGAGTCAGAGTTGTTGAGGAAAAAGCAGACATATCCTCAAAATTTATCCAGCCACTCTTTTAGGCGGTGCATGCATCAAGAGGAAATTGGGTGGATGAGTGTCGTTACGAATGTTGGCTGGATTTTGAAATCCCAGTACAAGTTTTGGGTTGCCATTTATTGTTGTCTTTGTCTTGAAACTTGCAACATAAATGATTTACTTGAGTAGCATTAATTTTAGCGATTTACAAAGTGGTTTCATAAATACATACATATAATATAATATAAGTATGTTGTTGGTATGTGTCATCCTTTCTAAAAAGGACGTTGCTGGAGTTGACTGGCCATTTTTATTCATTACATTGTTTTGGGGTAGGTACGTACGTACCATGCAAGAGAGACCCTAAATTCTACGTGACACCACTACTTGACGTCCTTACAACACATTAAATATTACCTTTCTACAATCTAATAATTTTTTAATTTTTATTTTGTCATTCTTCTCTACGAGGGATATTTTGTGAAGAGCACAATAGAGGTAATTAGAAAAAATGGATAGGCTTGAGGGTATACAAATACAGAAGGAGAAGACCATGATGTGAAACAAACACAACCCATATCTCATACGTTAGTGACTAAGTTACCATTCTCTTGAGAATACCACTAACCCAAATTAAATTACCCTCTTGAATAGATTTATCATGTGGAAGCACTTTGATTTTATATCAAAGTTATGATCATTTACTTGTTTCTTCCTTAATGAAATATGCTTGGATATGCAAGTTAAAACTTCAAATAGAACAAGCAATTAAATAATATTACATGTAAATTAAAAGTATAGAGAGAGAGAGAATTGCACCTATATGTATAGAAGTTTAGCTTTATGTCTACGTCATTTCTACCATCACTACTAGTTCAACCGCCTGGAATCCACTAATAAACCAAACAAGAATACATTTGGACTTTGTGATTGTGAAAACTCTACTAAATATAGTAAAAACGATTGCTACTATGATCACATGGCTTCTCTTGGGTTCTTGACTCCCACTAGCCTAACCTCCACAACCTTCCTTAATACTTATAGCTCCTTCACTTCTCTACATTAATTTTGTGAACACATACACAAATACAATAGGTTGCATCCTCGACACTCTTCTTGGAAAGCACTTGATGAGATTCTCAAACACTAGCCTACTAGTAAAGAGACTACAATCGCAAAAGCTCAATTCTCATAAGGATACTTCTCACTAGCAGTACTTAGCCATGTATAAAACATGTATGTCTTCTAATGCTCCAAAGTTTATTTATATGGTTGAGTTCCACATCTTCATTTAAGAAATAAATTTTTATATCAATTATAAAAACAAGAGTTTTGTAAACTAACCTCTTTTAATTTCAAAAACATTGATGGCTAAGAAATATATGCTAAAAATGGTTAGTGTAAAATTATATATATACATATATGCTGGTAGATTTCTTTTGATGACAATGATCTATAAGAATAGTTTGAAGAGGTTTCATTATGATACCAAAAAATGCTAGCTTAAATAGAAAATTATTTTAGTAAAAACCTTTCTTTTATGCAAAACGTTTTCTTTTAGAAAAATTCATTTTAATAACTTAACTCCTTTTATAGATCATCAAGATAATCTTCAAGATGTAATAACTTTATTAAACCTAAAAATTTATCGTTGAAATAACAAAGAATACTCATTTTAGCTTTTACCTTAAGTGTATTATTTAAATACACTTATTTAGAAAGTACTAGGTTTTGTAATTTTCTTTTGCTAGATTCTCACACTAGCATTTTTGCTAAAACCTATAGTCAGCTTGAAAATACATAATGAGTGTGCTTCATGAAAAACTAGGTTATTCGCTTTCTCCTCTTTTTCTGATAAAACCAAAACAGTTTTTGCAGTATTATGACTCTGCCCCTGCAAAAATGTAATTTTTTTAACCCATAAACTTTACCAAACATCACATAACTTTATCATGCCATCTTTGCATAGTCTATTAAAACCACAACATAGCATGAAAAAACAAAACATATCGCCATAGTGCCTTAAAAACATAATAACTTAAAGTAAATAAGACCATTTAGTAATCAAATATAGGATTCCTTTAGCCTTCATCCTTTAGTGGCTGTCTTTAAGCTTCTTGACATAACCATGTTTGAATTTGCCTCCACTTGTACCAATGCTAGATTTTATGGGTTTGGCATGATAGTATTGCTTGATTTTCATCATTTTGAATCAACACTTCATTTTGGATAGTGGTGATAACATTTGCCACTATTTTTTCATCATTGTCCATGCTAAAGTGCTTAGATTGATAATCATCTTGTCCTGCTAGGCTACTATTGATCCTCCTATTGCTACTGTAGAACCTTCGGCTGTTGTTGCTACTAACCCCTTCTTCTCTCCCCTTTTGACTTTATCAAAAAAAAGGAAACAAAGGATGAATAGGAAATCTTGTTCTTAGATTGATCTTAACAAGAAAAATTTCCAAATGGTCCATTTTATTCTTGATTTTTCCTATAGTGGAAACCACTTGGTCAAAATTATGAGCTATTGAGCACATGAACTTATTGAGGACACCAACAAACTTTGTCAATTGTCTTTACTACATTTCAATCAAGGAGACTAATTCAACAATCCTAGTGTTGGTATCAAAAAAATCCTTCAATCTTGTCCATATGAAGAGAAGAAAGATTGACATTAGCATCTATGAAACCTCATACTTCATCTTAATCCTTCTTTGTACAAGCATTTTTCTTTTCTAGAAGCTTTTGTTCAGAGAACAATAAAGAATTGTTCTTATCATACCAACAACCATCCATGACTATAATATGTATACTTTTCAAGGTTTTCTATCTTATCTCCTTGCATTCCCTCTTATCCTTAACAAAAGCACTTAAATCAATTCTTTTAAAGTCCGATATTTTTGTAATTAGGGATAAAAAATCAAGACTACTTTTTTTTTTGACATTAGCAATGAAGTTTAGCATAAGATAGGGAACATAAATACATTTCCTCTCAATGATAGATACAAGCAGGTGTGCATCAGGTGTAGTTTGGATTTAATGCGTGAATTGACACACTTTAGAATGATATGGTGTAACATTTTTATCTCTAAGGGATAATTTGTATTCAAACTGTATTTCACTAACTTTGGACTATTTTTAGTGCTAAGAAGAACCATATATGCTTCTTCAAGAGACTTAAAATCATAACTAATCAATCTACTATTCTCTAAACTTAAATATTTAGCAATATCTTTTATTGTAATTAGAAACTGTAGAATACTAATCTCACTCACTAACAGTTTGTCATTAAATTTCAATGTATTCAAATGCAAGATTTCTATAAAACATATGGGTCAAAAGATTAGAGTAATTTTTTTCGATTGAAAATACACTTTCCTAACCAATATTTCAAAATCACACTGATAAATCCACCCCCATTGCTCAAAGTTCACAAAATAACTCTCAAGCATATGCCTTTCGTGAAAATCTTTTGGAATGAGTGCACTTAGACCTAGTAAAGTGAGAGAAAGTAATTAAGAGGAGATTATCAGGGTTTGTTGTTTGCGACTCTTTGATTGAAAACTTGCTTTAGGTTCGTTAGAAGAGTGAGACAATTCGTCTACAATTATCTCTAAAGCCTTCCTTTTTTTCCTTTTGTTGTTGTTGTAGTAGTAGGCATTTTTAAGAAACTCGTGTGAATTTTCTTCCCATCTTCTTGCAACTTTCTTCACATTTTCTTGTTCAAGGGTTAGAGAGGAAGTTGAGAGAGAAAGAGTAAAGTAACTTCTTTTCAGGACCAATTTAAACAAGAGAAAGTATGTTGATGTAATTAATGTACTTTTTAAGAGATGAAAAGGTGTGATGTGTGGCACAAATCGAATTTAAATATGGCAGATAAGATCCTTGTACTAAAATAATAGTTAATATTTAGGGAAGTAATCTTATTTATTTTAAATGGACAACAAATGCCTAAATTATTTCTTAGAAAATAAAATCTTTATTTCTCTTGAGACTTAGTAAATATATCCGCTATTTGCAAATTAATAGGAATAAAATTTCTAGAAAATTTTCCATTTTCACATTGTAAACACCCCATTTTTGCCCTAGGAATCAATGATTCTCATCAATAATCAATTTTCAATTTTTTCTAATTTTTCCCAATTTTTCCTTAATTTAGCATAAATAATAAAAATGTTCAAAAAATAAAAATAAATAGGAAAACACCTCAATTTTGAAAAAAATGATTTTGGAAATAGCAATAATGCATAGTAAACAATTTTTACAAATTTTTGAAATTTCAAAAAAATACAAAAAAATAAAAAATTGCATCGCATATGTACAATTTGCGATGTAAATAAAATCGGGAAATTGGGCCAGCTCAGCTGGTCCGTGCGTGCGCTGGGAACGTGTGGGAGGCTTGGAGGTCGCGAGTTCGAATCTTCCCCCGAGCGCTCGATGCAATTTTTTCTTTCTTTTCCCTGGAGCTGCCACGTGGCAGCATGTGATTGGCCGAGGGAAGTCACGCGCGTCGCGCGTGATCGTCTTCTTCGCAAGCCCAGCCGGAGAAAAAAAAATCCGATAGAAGTCCGACGAAGGCGAAATCGGCCGTTTTCTTTTTAATCTTCTAGATTAAAGTCGAGATAAGGCCAAATCCATCAGATAAACCAAAGGAGCACAAGAGATTAACATCAAATCGCCGGGATAAAATCAAATCTAAAAAACGGAAAAATTCGGATTTATCCAAATCGGCCGATTTGAGCTTATCCAAGAGGTTTTCCGGACGCCTATAAATAGAGGAGAGCAGGAGGAAGCCAGGACGAAGAAACACGAAGAAAAAGAGAGAGGAAGGAGCAAATCGGAGTACGCCGGAGAAGCTTGGAGCCGCGACCACCGTTCGGAGCTTAAGCCGCCGCAAGGAGACGTTCTGGGAATAAGCCGCCACCACCATCGGATTCAGCACCCTCAAGAAGCTTGAATTCGACACTTCACCCGCCGCAAACAACCACAGGAACGCCGTGAACGAGCCAACCCCGCCGCCGTGTCCGATCGACCCGACCCGACCCGCGCACCGATCCGGATCCAGGTAAGTCGGAATTTCCAGATTTTTTATTATTATTTATTTTATTTATTTTGTTTATTTATTTATGTTGAGTTTATTTATTATTATTTATTTATTGTTAGCCATTTATTTATTTTGTCGATAAATAGAAAACGTAGGAATTGTATTTTTCTAGGATTTAATAATGTAGAAAATAGAAAATAGGAAATAAGGAAAAATAAAATAAAAATAATAAAAATGAAGAAAAATAATAAAAATATTAAAAAAATAATAATAATAATAAAATTTTAAATTTCAAAATAGGATAGAAAATAAACTTAAGATAAAATTTTCAACAAAAAATATAAAAATTATAAAAAAACTTACAAAATTTATAAAAATCACAAAAAATCATGAAAAACTTACAAAACTTATAAAAATCATAAAAAAATCATGAAAATCATGAAAATCATGAAAATCATAAAGATCACAAAAATTAAAAAAATTCCAAGAATTACAAAAAAATAAGTTTTAACACGTAGAAAAATCCTTTTCTTCAAATAAATTCAAAATTGATGTTTTCCCTTAAAAATCATTTCGAAAATCGAATTCAAAGTGTAAGCTTAGAAATTTTTAGAAAAATCCCAAAGATGTTAAGAACTTAAATCAAAAGGAATTTTCAAAATTAAAATTCATCAACAAACCTAAAGGTTTTCAGAAAAGCGAACTACGGCTTGTTTGATCCTAAATAGCAGGTACGTAGGCACCCATTCGGGTCAACCCCTAAAAATAAAGAAAAAAATCATTTTCTCAAAATAATTCTCAAACGCAATAAAAAGCAACAGAAACACAAATGAAACACATTTCTAAAGATAAACAATTTTAGGAGATTAGGTGGTAACCGTAAAGGTTTTAATAGGTTAGCCCCCGAACTTAGAAACTCTGGTTTTCCCTTTTTCTCTTCTCACAAAAACGAGAAGAGAAAATAACGACGACTAGTAGTCCAAATTAAGACTAATCCGCTCCTTTAGTCTTAATTCAATTTTCCCAACAACAGTTGGGTGGCGACTCCAAAAATTAAACGAAATTCCTAACTCAAGTCGAGGATCTAGATTAGATGAGCACAGGGTCTAGTTTAGATCGGATTAGGAATGGAAATTCAAAAATTAGACTCGACAGGATGGCGACACCACTGGGGACCCATGCTAGTGGGCTAAGCCACTTGAATCTTCGAATTGTTCTCTTTAAATGTGTTTCAATCGTTACTCTGTTATTAACTTTGCAGAATGTAAATTAGATTTTAGTTTTCTTTCACTGTAGGGGTTTCTTGCATACATATACATGCTTGTGTGAGAAGATGCGGTCGAACCCGGACCGTCCTAGAAAACTAAGTCGGGGAGCCATTGTGTAGGTTTCGGGCGAAGTGAGTTGATTCACCGTTCGGGACCGATTAGGCTACCCCACCCTATGCTTCGATATGGCCTGAGATCCATTTCTTCGAGAATGCGGGAGGCCATAGAGCTCGGGAACCATTTAGAACCCACCTACTTGCATACATAACATCGTACAAGGGGTTGACAAATTGAATGACAATGTATTGGTTTGTTGTTTTGTCCTTGGAGTTCAGGACTATTTCCCTGTAACGTTTTCATAGTTCTTGTTGTAACTAGGCTGTTTCCTATTGTAATAGATGGCTAGCAGTGCAGCCGACCGCCTCCCCCGCAAAGAAATTCGGGTGTACAAACCCTTGGACCCAAAATTGGTACTGGACCACTGGTTTACCTTGTATAACCCAGAGGAGCAAGCCTTCATCCAACAAAAGATCGGCCCCGTCCTCTCACTGACTAAGATAAAGGCGAATTTGCCTATGGTCCGGGCCATGCTCCAGTTATGGGAGATCGAGTCCGCAGCTTTCTTCCTCGGACCGCATGAGATCACCCCTACCTTGGAGGAGTATACCCAGTTGCTACAGGCTCCAGCACTGACTAATCAGATTTACACGCCAAACCTTAAGGCCGGGTCAGCCGGTACCTTCAGCAGATTGCTAGGCATCCGCAAAACAGCGCTCAATAAAGCCCTGGCAGACTGTAATGGATATTGTATACGGATGGATGATCTAGAAGCCTGGTTTATCGCCCGAGAAGACAATGAGGACAGAAAAGACATCTTGTGTGGAGACCCTAAGACTTATAGACAGAGAAGGGTGAACGCCTTCATCTTGACGGCCTTCGCCACCATTTTGTTCCCCGCTGGAACTTTCTATATTCACTACCGGGTTGCAGAGCTGGTAACCCAATTCCTGGAGGGAAAATCTTACATCCCGGCTCTACTGGCTGAACAAATTCGGAACTTGAATTTCCTTAAGAAGAAGGGTCATGGAATCCTCCGCTCCAGCATCAACCTTCTGCTGATATGGTTCGTAAGCCACCTCAAATGCTTCGGGCTGAACATGGTCAAGAAAACCCTAGCCCAACAGGTGGATCTGGTGGATTCCTGTATAGAAAAGGTAAAGTTACCCGATGACATCACCAGCCACAATTGGGTAGATCTGCTTAGAAGCCTTAGCACTGAAGATATCCTATGGACAGCCAGGTGGAGTTGCTGCGATAAAATCATCTTGACCTGCAGTAACTTCCAAGCAGTACCACTAATTGGGATCAACGGATGCATCGGATATCACCCCAACTCTGTAGTCCGTCAATTCGGTACCATCCAAGACATGGTTTATCGGCCTTCACTCAAAGCAGTCACCTTTGAGTATCAGGATCCGAGCCTGTGGATAGCCGAGAAATTTGCTAAGCTGGCAGAGGTCAAAGCACTTTGGGAAGCCAGAATCGAAGGCTCGAATGTGGACCTCGGCGAGCTAGATAGCGAAGTGGGAAAACACCGAGCTACCAGAGAATTTGTAATCCACCAGCTATACCAGACAGGGGAAAGGGCATACCGGGTTCCAGACGTCACCCAGCCAAGACCAGATAAGATCAATCCAGAGACAGAAATCTACTTGGAGCAGGTCAAGGCCCGGATGGAAGTATACTTCAAAGCTGCAGACTATAAAAAGGACATCTGGAAGGGACGCTTCAAGGAATCTGACCAAAGAAACAAGGCCTTAGAAGCTCAACTGGAGAAGTGTCAAGCCAAGGTCAAAGAACTGGAAGCCGTCATCAGTGGCCTCCACAACAGAAGACTAAGAGAGCTAGGAAATAGATTATCATTGTAATCTTTCATTCGTTTTGATCTTTGAACCCCAGAATTTGCAAAATAATAAAAGTGAGGTTTTCAACATTACATTGTCAACCAGTTGTCAACCCTTTGTTTTTAGCATCTGTGTGAGCATCTGTTTTACATATTTACTAAAAAATAAGAACAATAAAGAAAAATAAAAAAAATAAAAAAATAAAAAAAAGAAGAAAGAAAATTGAAGAGTTACTAACAATAAGAGATCTTTTCAAAGGTCCTAAAAGTTACTTCTAAATGGTCAGCTTAACCTAAAGCTCATAGTCACTTGCTCTAAACAACCAAAGACCTCTATAACCAATAAAAGACCCCATTCACTTCAAAAGGTCTCCTCATTTAGCCTCAAAACGTAAAACGTCCCGACAACCTCCAACCCTAAAAGCTGCACTTGAAGTCATCTAAACCAGATACAGAGACAATTAGTTTTTGGGCACACTTTCAAAAGTAGCTATGATCAATTATCAATGAGGGTATAAAGAAGACTGCTCTAAATACTTGAGACCAAATCACTTGACAACAGTACACGGGGACACCGTGAAAAATGGTGAATATAGGCAAATTTGAAGGGTATCTTTGTTTAAAAGGTTTAAGATGACAAGAGGCAAACCATATCCCAAACACTAACCCTTAAACACTTGAGAGTTGAGTGTTATTAATGTGAGGTTTTGGACTCATTCCTTAAAGGAGGTCTATCTTGAATTTGATACGTTAAATCAAAATAATACTAGGCATTCATCTTTGCTACCCTAAACACAATCATCCTTCGACAAACAAGAGTTTCAAAATTTAAACCCTACTGTCACCCACCCCACGATAGAATAATTGAGAAAATAGAGACATCAATAGTGCTTGCCCTAGTTGCAACAATTTAAAATTTTAGCCATAGATAATTTATTTGAGATGAAGAGAAGTCTACATTTTGAAAAAAAAAAAAATACACATAAACCATATGAAATGATCACCACTGGGCCTAAAAGAAAAGGAAAAAGAAAAAACGATGGAAAGGAGAATGAAAGAAAAAAGAAAAAATGAAAGGAAAAGAAAGAAAAGAAAAAGAAAAGAAGAGAAATGGGAAAAGCCTACGAATGTAGCTAAACCTATAAAAAGCCCAACAACACTTGAAAATACCAGGGCCAAATACTAGAGCAGTTCAAAGATATACTACCCTTTTGAAGACTTCTCCAAATCATTGAAAATAATTTATCTTAGGCAAAAATTGCTAGGGCAAGTACTACTCCAGTTCTTTTTCTCAAGGTTTCTTGACTTACAAACACAAGTTGAAATGATGATTATCTCAAAATAAACCCTAACATACTGAAACCAATTGCATTACAAGTATCACAAAGGCCTAATGGATTGATTAAAGCGTATCACTTACAAGAAAGACCATAATTTTTGGAATAGAAGTCAAGAGTGACATCTAAACCGAGAGATTGTAAGGAAGTCCTCTTAGATTAAACCAATTAAAAACGTGATATCCAGTTATAAATGGAATGAGGAAATTTACTCATTGGCATTATTTAGCCTTATGTACTGATGTTCCCCAAAAAGAAGATATAAGTCTTAATTACAAGAAACCCCTCAAGAGATGATTGATTAAGCTAAGACAACACTTTGTTTCTGAGATTAAACCAAACCCTCGAAGAAAAATGAGGCGAAAGAGTAAGTGGTTATTGAGCAATAGGGAATGCTTACCCTTTATTTGAATTTTTAGGAGCCTTGTCAGACTTTTTATTCGTTAGCAATGCTTGCTAAAAAGAAAACACTTTAATGTTTTGCCACATTATCCTTAGGTTTCGGAAGAGCGTTTTTCTTGAAAATTTGCAGAAAAATTTTAGTTATCACTTGTTCAGAAGTCTTAAGCCATCTTACATTTGATTGTTATTGAAATAATAATAATAATAATAAGGGTCTCACTTAGGATATTCTTCCTTTAATAGGGTAGTTAGCCCAAAGAGGAGCACTTCCCTAGATCTCTCAAGGTTAGCCCCCATGGGGCACCTTTTGAACCAAAATCTTCAATTCCAGGTTAGGCAGCCCATAGGGGGCCCTTTCCTAAAACCTTGTTCTCATGGTTAGCCCATAGGGGGCACTTTTTGAGACAAGTCCCATCAAAGGTTAGGCAGCCCATAGGGGGCCCTTTCCTAAAAACTTTGTCCTCATGGTCAGCCCATAGGGGGCACTTTTTGAGGCAAATCTTCAATCTAGGTTAGGTAGCCCATAGGGGGCCCTTTCCTAAAAACTTTGTCCTCATGGTCAGCCCATAGGGGGCACTTTTTGAGGCAAATCTTCAATTCCAGGTTAGGCAGCCCATAGGGGGCCCTTTCCTAAAACCTTGTTCTCATGGTTAGCCCATAGGGGGCACTTTTTGAGACAAGTCCCATCAAAGGTTAGGCAGCCCATAGGGGGCCCTTTCCTAAAAACTTTGTCCTCATGGTCAGCCCATAGGGGGCACTTTTTGAGGCAAATCTTCAATTTCAGGTTAGGCAGCCCATAGGGGGCCCTTTCCTAAAACCTTGTTCTCATGGTTAGCCCATAGGGGGCACTTTTTGAGACAAGTCCCATCAAAGGTTAGGCAGCCCATAGGGGGCCCTTTCCTAAAAACTTTGTCCTCATGGTCAGCCCATAGGGGGCACTTTTTGAGGCAAATCTTCAATCTAGGTTAGGTAGCCCATAGGGGGCCCTTTCCTAAAAACTTTGTCCTCATGGTCAGCCCATAGGGGGCACTTTTTGAGGCAAATTTTCAATTCCAGGTTAGGCAGCCCATGGGGGGCCCTTTCCTAAAACCTTGTTCTCATGGTTAGCCTATAGGGGGCACTTTTTGAGGCAAATCTTCAATCTAGGTTAGGTAGCCCATAGGGGGGCCTTTCCTAAAAACTTTGTCCTCATGGTCAGCCCATAGGGGGCACTTTCTGAGGCAAATTCTCAAATCTAGGTTAGGCAGCCCATAGGGGGCCCTTTCCTAAAAACTTTGTCCTCATGGTCAGCCCATAGGGGGCACTTTTTGAGGCAAAATTCTCAATTCCAGGTTAGGCAGCCCATAGGGGGCCCTTTCCTAAAACCTTGTCCTCATGGTCAGCCTATAAGGGGGCACTTTCTGAGGCAAATTCTCAATGCTAGGTTAGGCAGCCCATAGGGGGCCCTTTCCTAAAAACTTTGTCCTCATGGTCAGCCCATAGGGAGCACTTTCTGAGGCAAATTCTCAAATCTAGGTTAGGCAGCCCATAGGGGGCCCTTTTCTAAAAACTTTGTCCTCATGGTCAGCCCATAGGGGGCACTTTTTGAGGCAAAATTCTCAATTCCAGGTTAGGCAGCCCACAGGGGGCCCTTTCCTAAAACCTTGTTCTCACGGTTAGCCCATAGGGGGCACTTTTTGAGACAAGTCCCATCAAAGGTTAGGCAGCCCATAGGGGGCCCTTTCCTAAAAACTTTGTCCTCATGGTCAGCCCATAGGGGGCACTTTTTGAGGCAAATCTTCAATCTAGGTTAGGTAGCCCATAGGGGGCCCTTTCCTAAAAACTTTGTCCTCATGGTCAGCCCATAGGGGGCACTTTCTGAGGCAAATTCTCAAATCTAGGTTAGGCAGTCCATAGGGGGCCCTTTCCTAAAAACTTTGTCCTCATGGTCAGCCCATAGGGGGCACTTTTTGAGGCAAAATTCTCAATTCCAGGTTAGGCAGCCCATAGGGGGCCCTTTCCTAAAACCTTGTCCTCATGGTCAGCCCATAGGGGGCACTTTCTGAGGCAAATTCTCAATGCTAGGTTAGGCAGCCCATAGGGGGCCCTTTCCTAAAAACTTTGTCCTCATGGTCAGCCCATATGGAGCACTTTCTGAGGCAAATTCTCAAATCTAGGTTAGGCAGCCCATAGGGGGCCCTTTTCTAAAAACTTTGTCCTCATGGTCAGCCCATAGGGGGCACTTTTTGAGGCAAAATTCTCAATTCCAGGTTAGGCAGCCCATAGGGGGCCCTTTCCTAAAACCTTGTTCTCACGGTCAGCCCATGGGGGGCACTTTTTGGGACAAGTCCAAGTTTTCAACCCAGGTTAGTCAGCCCATAGGGGGCACTTTCCTGAGGAATTTCTGATCTCATTGGTTAGCCCATAGGGGGCACCTTCTGAGACAGGTTCAATCCCGGGTTAGTTAGCCCATAGGGGGCACTTTCCTAAAAATCTACCTCAAGGTTAGCCCATAGGGGGCACTTTTCGAGGCATTTTTATCGAAGGTTAGTTAGCCCATGAGGGGCACTTTCCTAAACCTTCCCGATTAGTCAGCTCTTGGGGAACTTTTCGGAAACATTCTTCCAAACAGTTGCTAGTCTAACAAGACGCTTCTGTCGACAGGTAGCCAGCTCATAAGGGCGCTTCCTAAGTAAATTTTCTTTTCAAGGTTGCAAGTTTGGTAAGACGTTTCCTATCATCATACATTCCTACTCAATGCTTGAGATGCGTCCTGTCGCCAATTAATTAGCCCATAAAGCACTTTTTGGAGAAGGAACATTATCTCGAATTATTAGGAATATTTTCAACCGTAGGATTATCAGCTCTTGGGACATTTTCCTACCAAAAACCTAATTCAAGTGGCCAAAAATGGCGTGTTTTGTTTGTCTTTGTAATTAAGTTTTTCAAACTTTACCACAAAGAGGGGCAGCTGTAAACACCCCATTTTTGCCCTAGGAATCAATGATTCTCATCAATAATCAATTTTCAATTTTTTCTAATTTTTCCCAATTTTTCCTTAATTTAGCATAAATAATAAAAATGTTCAAAAAATAAAAATAAATAGGAAAACACCTCAATTTTGAAAAAATGATTTTGGAAATAGCAATAATGCATAGTAAACAATTTTTACAAATTTTTGAAATTTCAAAAAAAAATACAAAAAAATAAAAAATTGCATCGCATATGTACAATTTGCGATGTAAATAAAATCGGGAAATTGGGCCAGCTCAGCTGGTCCGTGCGTGCGCTGGGAACGTGTGGGAGGCTTGGAGGTCGCAAGTTCGAATCTTCCCCCGAGCGCTCGATGCAATTTTTTCTTTCTTTTCCCTGGAGCTGCCACGTGGCAGCATGTGATTGGCCGAGGGAAGTCACGCGCGTCGCGCGTGATCGTCTTCTTCGCAAGCCCAGCCGGAGAAAAAAAAATCCGATAGAAGTCCGACGAAGGCGAAATCGGCCGTTTTCTTTTTAATCTTCTAGATTAAAGTCGAGATAAGGCCAAATCCATCAGATAAACGAAAGGAGCACAAGAGATTAACATCAAATCGCCGGGATAAAATCAAATCTAAAAAACGGAAAAATTCGGATTTATCCAAATCGGCCGATTTGAGCTTATCCAAGAGGTTTTCCGGACGCCTATAAATAGAGGAGAGCAGGAGGAAGCCAGGACGAAGAAACACGAAGAAAAAGAGAGAGGAAGGAGCAAATCGGAGTACGCCGGAGAAGCTTGGAGCCGCGACCACCGTTCGGAGCTTAAGCCGCCGCAAGGAGACGTTCTGGGAATAAGCCGCCACCACCATCGGATTCAGCACCCTCAAGAAGCTTGAATTCGACACTTCACCCGCCGCAAACAACCACAGGAACGCCGTGAACGAGCCAACCCCGCCGCCGTGTCCGATCGACCCGACCCGACCCGCGCACCGATCCGGATCCAGGTAAGTCGGAATTTCCAGATTTTTTATTATTATTTATTTTATTTATTTTGTTTATTTATTTATGTTGAGTTTATTTATTATTATTTATTTATTGTTAGCCATTTATTTATTTTGTCGATAAATAGAAAACGTAGGAATTGTATTTTTCTAGGATTTAATAATGTAGAAAATAGAAAATAGGAAATAAGGAAAAATAAAATAAAAATAATAAAAATGAAGAAAAATAATAAAAATATTAAAAAAATAATAATAATAATAAAATTTTAAATTTCAAAATAGGATAGAAAATAAACTTAAGATAAAATTTTCAACAAAAAATATAAAAATTATAAAAAAACTTACAAAATTTATAAAAATCACAAAAAATCATGAAAAACTTACAAAACTTATAAAAATCATAAAAAAATCATGAAAATCATGAAAATCATGAAAATCATAAAGATCACAAAAATTAAAAAAATTCCAAGAATTACAAAAAAATAAGTTTTAACACGTAGAAAAATCCTTTTCTTCAAATAAATTCAAAATTGATGTTTTCCCTTAAAAATCATTTCGAAAATCGAATTCAAAGTGTAAGCTTAGAAATTTTTAGAAAAATCCCAAAGATGTTAAGAACTTAAATCAAAAGGAATTTTCAAAATTAAAATTCATCAACAAACCTAAAGGTTTTCAGAAAAGCGAACTACGGCTTGTTTGATCCTAAATAGCAGGTACGTAGGCACCCATTCGGGTCAACCCCTAAAAATAAAGAAAAAAATCATTTTCTCAAAATAATTCTCAAACGCAATAAAAAGCAACAGAAACACAAATGAAACACATTTCTAAAGATAAACAATTTTAGGAGATTAGGTGGTAACCGTAAAGGTTTTAATAGGTTAGCCCCCGAACTTAGAAACTCTGGTTTTCCCTTTTTCTCTTCTCACAAAAACGAGAAGAGAAAATAACGACGACTAGTAGTCCAAATTAAGACTAATCCGCTCCTTTAGTCTTAATTCAATTTTCCCAACAACAGTTGGGTGGCGACTCCAAAAATTAAACGAAATTCCTAACTCAAGTCGAGGATCTAGATTAGATGAGCACAGGGTCTAGTTTAGATCGGATTAGGAATGGAAATTTAAAAATTAGACTCGACACACATGATCTCTAATGAAGTGATGATGAATTTTTATGGTTTAGTGTGTAATGTATGTACTGGATTTTTAGATATATATATATATATATATATATATTTATGGCACTTTGATAATTACAAAGAATTGGTATTTTATTAGTTTTAAGATTATAGTGACTTAATTGTTGTAAAATTCATATAATTTGTCTAGCACAATTTTCTAAAGATATATATTTGACTTCTACTGTTGATAGAGCCACTGTGTTTTGCTTCTTAGATGACCATGAAATCAACATATCACCTATAAAAATGCAAGTAAATGGCTAAAGATTGAATTGCCAGTCAGAAAGGAGACTAATATGCTACTTTATGTGCATGTTAAATCCACTCCTTATACAAAGTTACTAAAAATATGCTTTTTTTTTTTATGAGAATTGATACTCACATAAATAGATGAAAATGAACAAATATATAAAAAAAAAGAAACTAAAAAAAAAGAGTGAAAATTGAAAAGAATGTGATTTGATTAAATGACCCTGTTTCTACTAGCAAAGATTGTTATAAATGAAGTTTTGGTAACCTTGCTACAATTTTCTTCCATTTTTACCATTTTTCTTTGAATTTAGGGGGATAAAGTGACTTTTATAATAGAAATATCTTTATTTATTTCATTATATTTTCACCAATTTTTAGTTTCAATCATCAAGCAATAATTCTCTTTATATATCTCTTTCATTTTCCCTATTTTCACTAATTTTTACCCATTTAAACATACCATTGATATAGATGTAGCTTATCCAATTAGTTCTGCTCATACAATAGGATTGTAGAGAAAAATTGAAGAAGTGAGAAAAAGAAAAAAGAGTATACCATTCAGAATTTCTACATTGACTTTAGTGTAATAGTTATATTAAAATATCCCTTAAATAGTGAAATGCTATTTGGTTTATTGTCTTGCAGTTTATAAAAACTCTAAGGTTAAACATTTTTGCTCTTGAAATGAATGACCTCTTAGGAAGTAACTTCAATGAGGTCAAAATCGTAAAGTATATCAAGTTAAAGCAGGATGTACATTAGTGTATGACTTCTAGTCATTACAATTAATATTAGGGTTGACTCCTACAATATCTTGGTAGGTGGAGTTACACTCATCGTAAATGGTATCAAAATTGACCTTCTACAATTAGGTTTACAATTTGGGATAAACTAAGGAAACAGTTGATCGCTTGCATTAGTTTGATTTAGAACGAAAGTGCTATTCAGGGGTAGGGCTAAAGTGTCACCATAGTACAACTCTTATATGCCATTGTCACTAATCTCCCATAATATATGTGGGATAATCACTTAAGACAACAAATCCCCTTGTTAGCCCCCCTAAAACTAGTGAACTTCTTTAATAGCATTTGTAACGACCTAGCCCATTAAATGCGAATTGTTAAGCCAACAAGTGAGTCATGAGCCTTTTCAAACAACTCAATCTAAATGTTCCTAGCCAACGTTGATTCAATATTCACCACATTAGCTTTATATAATAGATCAAGTTGTGGGAGAATAATGATAATATTATATGAGGCAAAGATAGTGAATATTAAGTTAATACTAGTAAGGAACTTTCAAGTCAAATTGTTAAAAAAATTGATTAATCACTTATACACTTAGCTATTTTATATCATTGGGCTAGGTCATTATAAACGATACTAGAGTAATTCTCGGCCAAATGGGAAGAACTAAATGCCACACAGGACAAAGTATCACAATATGAGAGGCATTTTTGGAGCCTATAATAGAACACCTTCAAAGTTCACCTTACCTAGTGTAATCGTATGGATAGGTAAAGATTTTGCGAAGTGTACTTATGCTATAAGAGTAGGGGAATATCTTAAGGGATCATCCCATGTTAGGTTGTGCAAGAGCAATGACAATGGTATACAAGACCAAGGTACTAAATATTATAATAATACTAGTTAGAGACTTTTAAGTCAAGTGGTTTAAAAGGCTTATTAATTACCTGTTAGCTTAGCTATTTACAATCATTTGACAATGTCATTATGAAGAGAGTGATGACAATGAACTTAATGACACTAAGAAAAAGGAGAAGAACTAAGCTATTGTAAGGTGACACAATAAGGACACCATACAGGGTTTGTAATATCTTATGAGTAGAGTGTGATTGAACTCTTTGATGGATGCACCTCTTGGTATATATCAAGCATGTTTAGTGGAAAACTTTATCAAGATTGATGACCTTTATGAAGCAACTGCAATTCCTTAAGTAGTGTATAATAAAACTTCTAAATATTGAGATGCCTTCTTTATAAATATCTTGAAGTTCATTATATCTCTATGGCAATTGCCCCTTAGAACATTGATCCTCTTCCAATAGGTGTGTTGTTTAGGAACGAACCAAGACGAAAGTTAGTGGAATTCCCAAATGCTAGCCTTCTAGTAAAGAGAATACAATCTTGAATGCTCAATTCTCATAAGGATATTTTTTTTGCTATCAATACTCAATTATGTACATAACATGTATGTCTTTCAATGCTTCAAGGTCTTCTATTTATACGGTTGAGCTCCACACCTCCATTTATGAAATAAATCTTTATATCAATGATAAAAGCAAGATTTTTGTTGACTAATCTCTTTAAATTTCAAAAGCATTAATGGATAAGAAATATATGGTAAAAATGGTTAGTGTAAAACTATACACACACACACACACAAACACATAAAGGCAACACAAATACTGGTAGATACTATCTCTATATTTATTAATTTTTTTTATGACAATGATCTATAAAAACATTTCGAAGAGTTTTCCTTATGATACTAAAAATTGCCAGCTTTAGTAGAAACTTATTTTAGCAAAAACCTTTATTTTATGTAAAACTTTGTCTTTTCAAAAAAAAATATTTTAATAAGTTAACCCTTTTTATAGATCATTGAAATAATCTTCAAGTTGTAAGAACTGTATTAAACCTAAAAAATTTATCCAAATACACTTAGTTGGTAAATGCTAGATCTTATAATCCACTTTTGCTAGATTTTTCCACTAATGTTTTTGTCAAAACTTGTAATCAACTTGAAAACGCATAATATGTGTGTCTCAGAAAAAAATGGGTTATCCGTAGATGATATATATGCTGAGTTGTTAAGTGCAATTTCAAAATCTAAAGCAAATATGTGTTGAAGGATGAAAAGGAAGCCTTAAGTTAAAAAAATTCTCTTTTAGTTGACGAAAATGGCATTTTAAAAATGATAATGAAACCTTGAATCTTGGCAACGAAGTATTACAAAATGAAAAACTACTTTTGAAAATGAAATAAAAAGCTTAAGGTTCGTGTTTTAGACATTTCACAATTGCTAAAAAATATGTTTAATAAATTTGATTAATGTTACAAAGAGCTTCAAATACTTATATCAAGTCAATGCTTTGATAGTCCGAAAATTGACTTGGGTTTTCAAAGAGGAGAAAGTTTTGATTCATTTGGTAAAACTATTTTCGTGAAAGTGAAGGAAACTATGCAAAATGTATCTGTTTAAACCAACAAGACTTTAGAAAAAAGGTAAAAGTAATTGCTCAAAGTAGAGAGAATAATAGAAGGAACAATAGAGGATACAATAAAATGTACTTGAAATAGTCTAGAAGGTATCTAGTCCAAACTAGATCGTATAATAGACAACATAGTAGTGGGTATAGTAAAAGGTACAATAAAAGGTATCAAAGCTAGGATTGGGTATGTTTATCAAGACCTCTATATATGCTTCTTTTATAATAAACTTGGACATAAAAAATTATTGCTTTCTTTTTTTTTTTTTTTATAAAAATTACAAGCTTAACAAGAATCAACTTAACAGTAATAAGGTTACAAGTTTAAATTTCAAAGGGCCCAAGCTTAAATGGGTTCTAAAGAATAGATAATTCTTTTTTAGCAATTGCTATTACCTTTGGCAAAACTTAATTAGAGAAGAACATGATGCTAACCAAACACAATTCCAACCTCATATGTTAGTACGCACTAAGCTACTATTTTCTTGAGAATGTGACTTAGAAAATCTATAGCTTGTAGAAGTTTTTATGTTACGTTTGGGATGAGGGCAAGGGGATGGAAGGAATGGAGAGTGAAAGAAATTGGGGAAAAATATTACAATTCCATTATTGGTATAAGAGAGAAAGTAGTAGGGAATGAAAAATAGATAGAATTGTTTCCTGGCTCCACATAATTTTTCTCCCCTTGAAATGGAGAAAAAGAGAGGAAAGGGAAAAAATTTGCATTTATGAACCTACTCATCATTTTCTTTTTACATGCCTTCTTTTTATTCTCTTATGGGCATATTAATAATTTTACATTAAACTTTATTTTTTCTTTAATAATGATATAAAATTTATTCCATTTTTCTTCCTTTTATGATTCAAACTCCATACATTCCTTTTTTTTTATATTATTTTCTTCCATATTCTTCTTGCCTGATTCTTTCTTCACACCAAATAAAGAGTTAAAGATAAAGTTTGAAATGAAAGCCAACCTTAGGGTTTTGAATGATTATTTAATTATTGAGGCAGCCGGTCGAATCTAGGCATATTCTTATCATGGAGGGAAAAATGTGCTTAATTCATTAGCTACAACATGAAAGCTTGATTGAAACAATATATACATGCAACAACTTAAAAAAATCATGGGTCGAGGAAGCATTTGAATTTGATTGCCACAGTTAGAATAGCTTATAATGATTTTTTTTTTTTTATTTTCATGGTATTAATACATCAAGTGAATGAATTTATAATATATAAGTATTAATAAAATTTTAATATATGAATATATAAATTATAATTTTTTTTAAATACTTATTATTATTATAATATTATTAATATTTACCCATAATTCATTTAAATATAATATATCAATATTAAATCTTTTCTCCTTTCTAGGAAAGTTTAATTTGGTTGTCCCGATGGAGGATACTGCCAGTGTTGTGAATTTAGTATATGCCGCCACCTGGACATTACCACATGCCACCGGTCCCATTATTAATGTCAAGTTGCTTGTAGCATGTCATCACATGTACAGCCTTCGCAATCACTCGTCTGTCGTTCTTTTTATTGTTAGCATTGCAAACAACAAAATAGTAAAGGAGCGGTCGATTTCCTCCACAAAAGTGGTCAGTACAATGCGACCTTGTTAAATGCTGTGCCAGAGCAATAATGTTGCCCCCCAAGGAAGTCTGGAGAATAAGTCTGTCGAAACCTTTACATGGACACTGGAACCAACGCATTTCCTACACGCGCGAGTGAAATGTGGAATCAAAATTTGACAAATAATAATAATGATAATAACTGGAGCATGTGAACGCATAGCAATCGATTCCTAAACATTAAAAGACTTTCGTCTTGTTTGCCATTAAAGTACGGAAACCAATAATCGATTTAAAATCTTCAATACATAACAAAAAAACCAAAAACAACAAAAAGAAAAGAACAAAAAAGTCCGCGTGCTCATATATATTCATATCTCAACTACAACCAGAAGTAGGTGGAATCGTGCGTTGTGTTTATTTTTGAAGGATAGATGCATTCGTTGTTTTGATTTTCCGCTGGCTTGTCATCTCAGGGGTCCTGTTTCATGGTGACATTAGGGACCAACAACACATGGTCCACGACGTACCGATCACGTGTAGATTCTGTTCATCGATAGTCAGTGTGGTTTAATATGGTACCTTAATTTTGTGTAAAAAAGAACTGATTCTTGTGTATTGAACTAGCTCTTGAGATGGCAACAAAAAAAAAAAAAAAAGTTTTTCAAAGTTCTTTCATCTATACTTGTTTGACTAATAGTTTTTATGATAAAGTTGCACGAATAGATTACTATCTCCAAATTGACTTGATACTTGGCGCTATGGTGCGATTCAAAGAATTTTCAATTTAAATGATTCATTAAAGATATATAAGCAAAACTAAACAAAATTACATTTTAGATTATCTATTGGTTTAATTTTAAAACTAGATTACGCTTGCTATTAGCATAATTTGATATATTACTCATATCATCAAGGAAATTCATAAAAGAAGGATATAAGTTTATCTATTGTGCCCATTATAAGATTTGTATTTTTTAGATATATACATTTAAAAGTTTATGCTTTTAAAAATGGCTAATATGAGAGAGCCTTCACATAATTATGCCACACCATTATTTTTTATATATCACTCCAAGTTAGTTATCATTGAAACATTATTTTCAAAAAAAAAAAAAAAAGGAAGTGTGCTCAACTCTATATGACAAACTCTTTCAACTACATTAACAAACTCTGTTAACCTTACGGTGTGATGGTGGTGTAGGTGCAGGATCTATTGGAGGTGTATACTTTGAGTTTGCAAAAACCTCCCCCTTTAGTGGTTGCTCGTGCTGAGTGATAGGACAAAGTACAGCTCTGCCATGATACTTAACTAGATGTACTCTAGCATTGGCAAGTGAAATTGTTGAAGGTAAATCAAATGCTATACATATGTGTTGTAGGTCGTTGGCCTTAAAGAATCGAAAGAAAACGCTTTGGCGCAACTTATTCCCCACGTAGTATAATCAATATGATATTATAAGTGTTTTTCTTTTTAAGTGTCCAATTATTGCTCTAATATGCCCCACGTAGTGGCAACTGATATGTTAGTACCACTAGATTAGTTTGGATGCACACCATTGTCACATTCTAATAAGATCCTATGGAAGCAACGATCCTCCCAATGGGCAATGTAAGATGCATATAGCGCTATCCAATTAGTGTTGGTTTAGCCCCATAAATCAATGTGGTGTCACTTTACAATATTAAAGCATATCAATGGTACTTTAGCTATCCAAATGCCTTTACTCGCATGGTAGAAGGAGGGTAGTATGTCAATTATATCCTCAGGATAAGGTTGCTAAACAACCTAACAACAAACGCACATAGGTTAATGACGATTTGTAATGTTTGGTGGATATGAAAATGTTAACAAGACAACATACTTGCTATGAGTTATGGCAGTCGAATGTGTCATTGTACACTTGAACAACATGTGTACGGTGTTGCATAATGTTTTGAGCTATCCTTCATAAAGACATCAAAGGCCTCCCATCCTCTAATCAAACCCTGTAATGGCTCAAGGGAGTTATATGTGAGGACATATCCCATGCCAACACTTGTAGAAGAATTGCTGCTTCCCTCATGTCATGTGAGTTAGAGACGGATGCACGACACAATTGGCGATACAATCAAGCTAAACATACAGAGCTCTAGTTATATTACCTTATAAAGGTAAAGTCCTCTAATAGTGGAAGGAACATACAACTGACCATGCTACTTGATTTATTTACAAATGTAAAGTCTCTTAATAGTTGCAAAATGTAGGTATGGGTATGCCACCTAATTGTCTTATCAGATACTTAGGCATGCAAAATTTGAAATCCGCATCATAACCAATATAAGTTAATTTGTTTGCCTTTAATGTGCTTTGCCTCTAGCCTCTCACCAAGTAATCGCTCATACTTAGATGCCCAATTGAGGTTGGTGCTACCTATAATGGCCTGTTTGTTGATTGGTAACTTGAGTTGGACCTTAATATCCTGTAAAATTATGGTAGCCTCACCATGGGCCATGTAAAAGGTATGCGTCTTAGGCTTCCACCTCTCGACCCCTATAAGAAGATGTCAATCTAACTAAATGAAGGAAAGGTATGCCGATCTTATAAAACCACCTACTCCATATAAGATAACATTCGAGAATCTAATGAGATATCATCTTCATTAAGGCATAGCTGTAACTTATGATGCTTAACTGTTAGCCAATATTCTTCTTGCAAAAATAAAAGTACAAATTGTAGGAATCGATAGATGAAGAGGAATCTCTTCAACCTTGTTGATAAGAGGAGAAGGAGGAGCATCTTCAACAAGTGCCATTGTTGACAGCTAAGGAATGTCCTTGTCCGACGATTGTCCTTCTTCCCTAGCCGCGACTTGGTCAAGCTCCTCCCTCTACTCTAGAAAGGTATTTGTGATACGAACCACGCCAACCCGTAATGAAACCCAATACTAATACGTTCAGAATTCGTTGCCTAAGACGCCCAAACACCTAAAGTATAAACCATGACCCGTTGTTTATAAGCGAGACAAGAACCTTGGTATAAAATGAAGACACCACAATCGGGATGAAAGACCGATTGATAAGTCGGGATGAACGCCACGAAAAATTAATTCCGATAAGTTCGATTTAGTTCTTAAAGAACCAAGAGAGGAGCCTCTCAAATATGTTTAATGTTCTAAGATGTAAGTTCTATATTGTTCTAAACCCTAGGAGCTTTTATACTAAGGTTACAATTCGTGAAAATACAAGCCCAAAACTACGTCACTTTAATAAGTGCGTAAAAAATAACAAAACAGAACAAGAAAGGCCAGCGGTGTAGCCATGAAGGCCGGCGGCCTTGAAGAGATACACGGTCGTGTACTTCTAGACGTGTATCTTTCTGTGGATTTTCTTGACTCCATACACGGCCGTGCCTTTTAGCCGTGTGTCTGGCCGTGTATGATTCTGTGCAATCTTGAGATTCTTACACGACCGTACCTTGAAAATACATGCCCTCTTCATCCCGTGTCCGGTGTGACTTGTACAAGAGTAAGGGTCTTCCTATGGTTGATCCAATCCATTCCAACTTCATGATTGCTCCAATCCTTTCCGGCTTCATGGACAACCTTTATCAACTTGTTAAGTGCTTCCTTGAATCGTTTCCCTCGATTTCTTGTGATCGGTCCAGGCGGCACTTCAAGAGGATCCACATTCCTTCTTCCGGCTTGACTCTCATCATGGATCTCATCATTCCCCTCCTCTTGAAAATGATTTGTCCTCAAATCATCACCTACATCAAAAGGACTCAGATCAGTAACATTAAATGTAGCACTTACTTGATACTCACCTGGTAAATCTTTCTTGTATGCATTATCATTGATGCGCTTAAGAATTTGACTTGGTCCATTGCCTCTAGGCTTCAACTTGGATTCCTCTGTAATGGAAACATCTCCTTGCGAAAATGCACCCAAACCCAATCTCCAGGCTGAAAATTCATTGGTTTCCTATCCTTGTTCATCCTTGAAGTGACCCTGGCATTTTGTTTTTCAATCCTACTCTTTACCTGTGCATGTAGCTTTCTCACGAAATCTGCCTTAGAATCAGCCTCAAAACTCACAAACTTGTTAAGTGGTAATGGCAATAAATAAATAGGAGTCAGTAGATTAAAACCATACACAATCTCAAATGGTGAACAATGAGTAGTGCTATGTAAAGCCCTATTATATGCAAACTCCACAAATGGTAGACAATCCTTCCAAGTCCTAATGTTCTTCCCTATGATTGCCCCTAACAATTAAATTAAAGTCCTATTAACCACATCAATTTGCCCATCAGTTTGTGGGTGACAGATAGTCGAAAATATTAGTTTAGTTCCCCACTTTTCCCACAATACTCTCCAACAATGACTCGAAATCTTTACATCCCGATCACTAACAATGCTACTAGGTATACCATGCGGACGCACTACCTCTCTAAAGAACAAATCAACAATGTGTATAGCATCAGTAGTTTTATGACAAGGAATGAAATGAATCATTTTAGAAAACCTATCCATAACCACAAAAATAAAATCTCGATCATGTCTAGACCTAGGTAATCCTAACACAAAATCTATGGAAATGTCTATCCATGGCTCATGAGGAATGACACTATACTCATATAACCAATCTAAGAAGTCATCTAAACGAGGAATGGGATGATGATACTTTACCATGATGTTGTTGATGGCGCGGCAGTCAACACACATTCTCCATGAACCATCCTTCTTAGGCACCAAAATCACAGGCATTGCACATGGACTCATGCTCTCTCTCACGTACCCCTTCTCCATTAATTCATCGACTTGCCTTTGGAGTTCCTTTGTCTCCTCCGGATTGCTCCTGTAAGCTGGCTTGTTTGGAATTGATGTTCCGGGTACAAGGTCAATCTGGTGCTTAATACCATGAATAGGTGGTAATCCCTTTAGAATCTACTCAGGAAAGATATCTTCAAAGTCCTGCACAAGAGACATAACCACACTAGGCAAAGAGTTAGATAAGTCGTTAGTAGTCAAACATGTTTCCTTAAAAACCAGTAACAACATAAGCCGCCTCATCACTAACACTCTCCTTACTACACTCGCTCTTGCCACACAACTCTCATTTTGCAAGGCTGCCCTCTCCTTTTCACTCACCACTAAAGTTGATCCCCCTTCAACTTGGCCTCTCACACTCTTTCCAGCCTTCCTCTCTTTTTTCCTTGTGATATTGGCTTTTGTATTCCTTTTCTTTCTCATTGTCTTTTGCTCTCTCACTCTCCCTCTTCTTTTCACTCACCTTGTGTTTTGCAAACGACTGTTGTAGCTGCAACTGATCCTCATATACTTGTTTGGGTGTTAACGGTTTAAGATTAAAGCTTTTCCCTTGGTGAACAAGCGTATACTTGTTAGAAAAGCCATCATGAACAACCTTCCTATCAAATTGCCACGGCCTTCCCAACAACACATGACATGCTTGCATTGGCACTACATCACATATCACCTCATCCACACACCTACCAATGCGAAAACCAATCAAGTCTTGCTTACTCACCTTAGTCTCACCACTATCATTCAACCACTGCAATTTATATGGACTAGGGTATCTAACAGTTTTGTGCCCCAACCTCTCAACAATAAAATTACTCACTACATTGGTGCAACTCCCTCTATCAATGATCAAACTACAAATGTGATCTCCTAGATAACATCTAGTATGAAATATATTCTCTCTTTGCACCTCCTCTTCTTCCTTCACCTGCACATTCAAAACTTGCTTCACTATTGCCACTAGCCTTCCCATTGCAGGCTCCTCATCATCACTAGCATCCTCTAATGGAGGCATATCATCTTCTTCACTGTCTCCCTCAGTCTCATACTCACCATCATCATGTAAAATCATAACACGCCTATTTGGACATTGACTAGCAATATGGCCTCTACCTTGACATTTAAAACATCTAATGTCACGATTTCTAGAAGTAGAAGAATCAGGGTTACCTGGGTTACTAGGAGTAGAGCCCGCTTGCCTCAGCTCCCCTTTTGGTTTGGTGGGTAAAGGCTTTTCTTCCTTCTTCCATTGGTTAGTCTTCCAGGTGGATGAACTAGTACCCTGTTGAAACCGTGCATTACTACTACCTTTCCTCTTGTGCTGGTTCTCAACCTTTATAGCCATGTGAACCATATCCTCCAATTCTACATAATGTTGCAATTTAACAACATTTTGAATTTCCCTATTCAACCCAGCAAGAAACCTAGCCATGGTAGCCTCTCTATCTTCCTCTATATTTGCCCTAATCATAGTGACTTCCATCTCCTTGAAATACTCATCCACACTTCGACTTCCCTGCCCAAGAGTTTGCAATTTGTTGTGCAATTCACGATAATAATATGCAGGTACAAACCGCTTCTTCATCACTCTTTTCATCTCTTCCCAAGACTCAATAGGTGGCTCACCACTCCTTCTTCTATTCAACATTAATTGATCCCACCACACTATAGCATAATTCGAAAACTTGATGGCAGCAAGTTTCACTTTCTTTCTCACACTATAGTTATGACAATCAAACACCATCTCTACCTTCTTCTCCTACTCTAAGTATGCCTTGGGATCATTCTTCCCTTGGAAAGGAGGAATCTTCATCTTTATACTACTCAATTGATCATCCTCTCTATTCCTATCTCCTCTATCTTCCCAATCCCTAGTTCCTCTATTCCGACCACTATAGCCTCTATAACTCCCGGCAAAAGGCTCATCAAAGTCATCATCCGACATTTCATCTCCACCCCTCGGTACTCTCCTAGGACGACTCTCCCTCTTACGCCCTTGGAAGATGTTTGTAGATTGTTCTAGTCTCTGCTCTACCATCTCATGAATTTGTTCCATTCCCTCCTGGAACATCCTCTTCATCTCACCCCTCAACACCTCAATTACTAACCTAGCATTAAACCTTCCCCTCTTACCTTTAGGAGAATGTTGTCTCGACATAGTTCCTGTAGAAAAGATTAGTACTAACACAAATATATATATATGATTAAACCTCATGATACACTCCCTTATGTGTTTCGCTCAAATGATGATATCACACAGTCACGCATGTATTCTCACAAACAATGATGATATCAACTCACCAATTTCTCTTCTCAATTCTCTTGGAACTAACCCGAAGTACACCAATTCCCTTCCGTAGAATTCAAAACAACTCTAGGGTTCGTAAATTTTTCTCTATTTTTCTATCCGAATTTTTTTTTTGTCTTTGTTGTTGCTCTTGATCACGTTTTTCTTTTCTTTTCTTTTCCTTTTTTTTTGTTTTTGTCGTGATTCTTCCTTTTTTTTTTTTTGTAACAATTGACTAGTAGATACTACACTGTCAAAAGACAATTAATATTACGAAATTGAAAGCTAACAATGGATATGAACGATTGGAGTTAGGGTTTTGATGTTACCTTCCTCAAACCGAACTGGTGTTTTGACAAACTTAAGCTTTGATACCAAACTGATACGAACCACGCCAACCCGTGATGAAACCCAATACCGATACGTTCAGAATTCGTTGCCTAAGACGCCCAAACACCTAAAGTGGAAACCGCGACCCGTTGTCTATAAGCGAGACAAGAACCTTGGTATAAAATGAAGACGCTACAATCGGGATGAAAGACCGATTGATAAGTTGGGATGAACGCCACAGAAAATTAATTCCGATAAGTTCGATTTAGTTCTTGAAGAACCAAGAGAGGAGCCTCTCAAATATGTTTAATGTTCTAAGATGTAAGTTCTATATTGTTCTAAACCCTAAGAGCTTTTATACTAAGGTTACAATTCGTGAAAATACAAGCCCAAAACGACGTCATTTCAATAAGTGCGTAAAAAATAACAAAATAGAACAAGAAAGGCCGGCGGAGTTGGATTGAAGGCCGACAACCTTGAAGAGATACACGGCCGTGTACTTCTAGATGTGTATCTTTCTATGGATTTTCTTGACTCCATACACGGCCGTGTCTTTTAGCCGTGTGTCTGGCCGTGTATGATTCTGTGCAATCTTGAGATTCCTACACGGCCGTGCCTTGAAAATACACGCCCTCTTCATCCCGTGTTCGGTGTGACTTGTATAAGAGCAAGGGTTTTCCCATGGTTGATCCAATCCGTTCCAACTTCATGATTGCTCCAATCCTTTCCGGCTTCATGGACAACCTTTATCAACCTGTTAAGTGCTTCCTTGAATTGTTTCGCTCGATTTCTTGTGATCGGTTCAAGCAGCACTTCAACAGAATCCACATTCCTTCTTCCGGCTTGACTCTCATCATGGATCTCATCAATTTGGCTCTTGCATTTTTTTTTTCAAGGCAAGAGAGATCAAAAGTGAAAGCCCTCTCACTAACCTAATGCTTTATCTACCTCTAGCCCCTCCCCATCACCCAAACCAACTTGTCTGCATACTCATTAGATGATTGAATCTCCTTGTAGTATTGGTCTTAGGCTATCCGCTCCTTCTCTTCCAGATCACAGATCCTTGAATCCTGATCAGCCAGCAGCTTGTTAAGATCTTGGACATGTTTCTTTAACTTCGCCTCCTCTGCATTGCTGACCTTAGGGCATTGCTAAGCCAAATCGAGGTCTCGCTTCAAGTCTTTAGCAACGCCTTTCTCCTACCATAGCTTAGAGGTAAGGTATAAATCTCGCTCCTACAAACCGAGATCTCCTCCTTAAGAGAGTTAACCTAGTTATTCACTTCGTTCAACTCCTATAGTGTGTTGGATAGGTCGGGCGCACTCCTTTAAGCCCTATCCTTAGCGTCAGCAACTTTGCAGCGGTAGTCTTCCTTCACTACCTTGAGCTTATCCTATGTTTCCTTAAGCACGACCTCAACCGCTAATCATTTTTACAAGTTCGAGTTGTATCTATCATATTGCCTCAAGAACTTGTCAAAACAATGTTTGCAATCTATATTTTGTCGACATACTTACCGTTCTCCTCTAGCACACAGGAATAGAATCCCATAAGCAACCTTCACCATCTACATGAAGAATCCACTTATAAGGACATGCATTAAAAGAAAAAGACGCAAAGATTGTGGGAACAAAAAAAATGAACTTTTACCTTAATAAGATGAGTGGAGAAGAAAAAGCAAAGATCCAAAGTTGAGATTCCAGTTGTTAGGACCTCAGCTTCACTTCGCTCTTGGGGGCTTAACAGCCCCTTGAATAGGTATCAATGACCTACTTTTCCATATGGGCCCCGTGGTACGATAGAGCTATAAGGAGAGGGGTCGCGAGGCCTCAAGGGATCGTTAGTACCTGGGCGCTCTTCTCATGGACACTGGACATTGTGGTGTCATTTTTGACGGTGCTCCATAGTTGCACCCTTGCTTCCTTCGGAAGTAATGGACCATACTTCCTTATCATCTAGCCCTAACCTTAGCACCAGCATACGATCATTGGAAACACCTCATCATGACTCTCTAAAGTCGGATGTAAAGTTGTAGCTAGGGCTGTGCTAGTTTGTTGGAGAGTGTTTGAACCCCCAAATGACAATTCCCCTAGAGCAAGGCCTCTTAGCACTAATTGCTGCTGCCCTAGACCTCCTATCATCTTGTTGCTCGGATTTACCACATGTAGATTGGCGGGTAGCAAAGTCAGACAAACGAGCTTGCTTGAATGGTGCCATTTTTGCAAGGAAAAGCAAAGTTAGCAAAATAAAAAAAAAAGTAAACTTAAAACTTACCACATACGCCTTTAAGTTGCAACTTGTGAGATCACCCTCAAGCCAACACACTTTGGGCTTCCACTGTTACCTACACCCTAATCCTCTGTAGCATCGCCTCTGATGTTTGAGTCTTTTGGTGAACCTATACCTATTCTCTTGAATGCTTGGACTAAGTTGAGGGCATCAAAGGGCCTTCCATTTTACTTGAGTGCTCGAAGAAGGACCTCGGATTAGTGTTTATTGAGTGACATCAACTTGATCGGCTTCATGCGTATTAGGTCCACTTAGCCAATCCAAAAGTTTGGTGCCTCAGGTGTCTCTACAATCGTCTTTCCAATTGTTCACTAATGATACCAAACCATCCATTAGCTTCACCTTAGGCGGTTGGATAGGTAGAACCATCCCTAGGATGACCTAGACCTCTTCACTCCATAAAAGAATTGGAATAATTGCAGAGTAGGTCAGATGCCGTATGATTCATAGAGGCTTTTAAATCCCACTAGAAAATTGTAAGCATTGGGTACGAATTGGCAAGGGTTAATGCGATGGTACCTATTATTGTTTATGATCAATCATTCACATCAAATAGATGAAAATCCGTGCAAAGGCTCTCCAATCTCCACCATAATAAAAGTGATTGAATCAAAGTCAATTCCCATTTTTTTTTCTTTCTTTTTTTTTTCGTTTTTTCTTTTTTGGCCATAATCCAATTCCCATCTCCAAATATGGTTATCCGTCATGACAGCATGAAGGCATGACTTTATCATGGTATATGCCAAAGAGGAAAAGCCGCAGATTATATGTTTATAGACCCCTTGGTGTGGATGCTGTAGGAGTCTTTATTGATGGATCCACGCATAACACTTCTCCAAGAACCAACCCAATCCTTAAGCTACTCTCGTGACTGTAAGATTGAAAAAGTGTAGGAGACAGATTATGTGATTCTAAGCATGAGTTGCCAAAATGCTCATCTAGTATTATGGTGCAACTAAAAATTTTGGCCTTGTTCTTAAGCTTCTTAACGGAAAAGAAAAAGAAAAAGGAAAAAAAAAGAAGCAAACGACACCAAATTGAACTATAGTCTCTTTTATAATCCTCAATTCCATCCATTTATCAATGACTTATCTATATCTACTGAAAATATTATTATATTCCTATCACTTAACTGTTTATCTACAGTGAGAATCTAAAATATATTTCCATGGTTTTTTTGGCCTCGTCAAATTTTATTAGTTACTAACCAGAGACTATTGCATATTGTTTTCTCCATTTTTTACATATATATATATATATATATATATTTCTTTTAATACGTGTTGACATAATTGTGTGTAAGGGTTCTAAGCATGGCAAATTAACTTATACTGTAGATATAAATCAGAATATTATGTTTCTACAGTGATAGATGATATGCATTTGATCTTTAATGGTCCAAAAAAAAAAAAAAAAAGAGAAATCACAAGTTATTGCATTATTAATATCTGGCTGCACTATCATATAGTTGCATGTTCTATGGTAACTTTGTTATATTACACATTACCTCTGCATCTGTACCGACCTTGCATTAGATCTTATGGATTGGACTTTCATAGAAAACATGCAGTCATTACTTGTATTGAACAACTATAATTAGATAGGTATGCACTTTTTATATTTTGTGAAATGTTAGAGGGTATTAGGGAATTAAAATCGGCAAAGTATATGCATGTTGACAAGCAAGTTATAATGTTTCTACACATAGTTGCTCATCATGTCAAAAGTAGAGCTATCAAGCATAATTTTGGGATATTAGGAGAAAGTATAAGATGATATTTTTATAATGTATTAAATGATATCATTAGATTGGGAAGTGACTTTCTTAGAAAGCATGAATCCATTCAATAAAATTCTATGGATAGCCATTGGAAATTTCTGAGGTAAATTGACAATTTTTTTTTTTTAGAAATATTAAATACAACATCTCAATAACATTATTGAATTTTGCATATGAATTTTATGAAGAATTATTTAGTTGCCCTAATTGGGATGTGTACTAGAATTAGGATTTCGCAAGACAAACTCTTGGGTATATAACTCTCAGGAATGAGATTGCCACATATGTGCTTGGTGTATGTATACCAATCATGTAGCTTCTTTATGTGGTGTCTGATTGGAAGAGTTCTAGAATAGTAAAATTTTTGGAAATACAAATATTAAGAGTCAAAGATATCACTTATGTGAATATCTTTAAAGTCATAAACTAGGAGATCTAGAGGAGTTGTTTATTTTGAAGCATGCTTTGGTTCACAATCACGATTGAATGATGTTTTGGTTGTTGAAAAAATGATAGGCTATTCTTGTAATTCCATCATTTAATCTAATTAGATTTCACTACTAAGTTATACTCAATTTTTATCTTCTTTACAACTTTATTAGGATGAAAATAACATATGACCCACTTGAGGTTAAACAGGATGAAGTTGAAGGGATACCAAAAAAAATCAAGATGACTTATTTATCATAACATTAGAGAATTGTGATATATGACATGTGGCAAGAGTTAGTTGATCAAATATTTGATGAGGCATAGGGAACAAGATGCAACCACGGATGATGTTTATTTTTCATTTGTATTACATGACAAGTTACCTTTGCGTTTTTCTATTATTTACTACCTACTAGTCTACACTTGTAAAATGCAATTACATTAATGGAATATTTTAAGTGGATGTTAATTTTCTTAGATGTTTTACTGTTGATCCTTCCATGTGGTTATTAGATATCAGTTTTTAATTCTGAATAGATATAGAGGGAATGTAGCAATTAAGGACCATCATAAATTGAATAACCAAGGAACTAAGAGAAAATCGACATCCACTATATAGCATTTATGATAGGTCTATATAATCTAGGGACACAAAATTTAGATATAGGTTTCAAAATTGGATCTCCTAAAGAGCTTAAAAAGCTACCAAATTGTGGATTAAAGCTAAACCACACATTGCGTCATACGTAAAAACTTAGAAACAAGGGTTAGAGTATCATCTACGTTATGTTTTATGAAATCGCACAAGTGGCATTCGATTAGATCTAAAGATGAAGGTTGTTGTCATTTAAGATCAAGTTTGGGATGCATATTTAGTTTACTATATATATATTCAAAGTTACAAGAATGAACCTTCGTTTAAGATGGGGAGCTTGCCTCATTTTGAAGAATTATCATTGATTTATGTTAAAGAGTGTGCCACAAGTTAAGATGTACAAACCATTAATAGCTTCAAGACTTGGAAGAGACCTCTCTAATTGCTCATGTTTTTTCTGAAAATGAGGAGACATATATTGTCAAAGAGAACTCTACTTTAGAGTTAAAATCTGCCCTTAAAACCTTGGTAGAGGAATACAAGATACAAGTGAAGCTTTTTAGGGATGCAATGAGGGATACATTATTCGATAATGATGTGATAATGAGGAAAGATCCAATAGCCTTATAAAGGAGATTGAAGGGGTTAAGTGTAGTAAAGAGAATTGATGCTTTACGTAAGTTTCCTCAAGATCCTAATGAATTGGTTATACCTTATAGTCCCCTAGCTGAGCTCTATTTGGATTTTGTGAGGAAGGTATTAGGAACATTAAGTAATGGATAAAGGCTTGGAAGACATTTGTTGACGCTTTTACTATTTTTCATTTTTATTTTATTTATGGTACACTATCCATGTGCTTTGCCTTGTAGTTTTGGTTTTTGATGCTCTTTGATTGTTTATCAAAGTAGAAGGCTTTTTAGTTTTTGCAATAACACACTAACAGCTCATGTGGTTTATCCTAGCGAGGAAATGATTATGGGTATGTTACCTTTTGTTCTCACTATGTACTAATGGTGGATCAATCATAGAAGGTGGAGTGTCTTTCTTTCTTCTTCTTCTTTTTTTTTTTTATTTTTTTATTTTTTTTGCAATTGTGGAATTTTAATTATCAATGATTGATAGACTAGTTACTTATATGATGGAGATTTATAATATTCATGTAGTGGCTCT
Organism: Laguncularia racemosa; assembly: GCA_037954665.1. Taxonomy (NCBI): domain Eukaryota; kingdom Viridiplantae; phylum Streptophyta; class Magnoliopsida; order Myrtales; family Combretaceae; genus Laguncularia; species Laguncularia racemosa. Next base: position 1,525,805 of record JBBMOL010000087.1, read on the forward strand.
TTCAATAGATAGAGCTTGTTAATTGAATATTAAAGAGGTACAATTATGCATATATAATAATAATAACAATAAAACAACATATGTATTTATTTGTTGAAATTATATTCTTGTTAGGTTTATTTTTGTCTACAATTTATACATATTTTGAGAAATTCTTTTTTATTTTTAAGAATATTAAATTATATTAAATTTTATAGAAGGAGATTTTGATAAGTTTATTAGTTGCTCTTATATCTTTCTTCAAAAATTATTTTGCCAACCAAATAAAGAAATACTAATTGTATTCCATCAATTAAACAAAACAATAGCCATGTAACCTTAATCCTAGTCCTATTCTTTTACCATGGAATAGCAATTTCATTTCAACCTTTCTCCTTACAATCAACAAATCATGTTGTTAGAATAATTATTTTTTTTAAAGTTAAATAATAAATTCATACCTTTATCTTTACTCCATATGTGCTTAGATACTCTATTATCTTTAAACTAAGTGTCTAAACTTGTAAACCTTCAAAGATATGTTGTTAGTTTTGGTATGATCATTTTGTGTTTGATAAAAACAATAACAAAGTTAAAAGAAAAAAGGAAAATGGCATTATGTATTATAGACTATGCAACAATTAAATGAAAAACAAAAGGGATTAGATTGCAGAGTCAATTCATGACAAGTGGTGCTTGATCTATTTGTTGTTCGTTCAATGGAAACACAATGTCATTGGCTTCATTAGGTTGGCTCTTATTTATTTCGATAATTTTAGTAATATCAAAAATTGTCTCAAGGCAATTTGCTATTCATCAACTAGCTCTTCTTTTTCCGATTCATCCTTCTGTTTAAAATCCCAATAACCTCATATTTATTGCCTTCTAATGTCTTTCCTTGAGTTTCTATCATATATGATTCCTCACACTCTAGTTCTTTAGCTTATGCTCAATATGTTCTATCTATATCTCATTTTCTTTGGTAGTTCTCTTTGCTTGTAATTATTAAACTCCTTCTTTTATTATTGCCATATCTTGTTGTGCTTGCTCTTGAGGCATTGGTAACATCATAACCTTTTGGTCCTTGATGAAGCGATATTGATTATATTTAAGATCATCTATGACATTATGATACCTTTGCCATGGCTTCCCTAAACACAAATGACAATCATTAACAATAGCAACATCATATAAAATTTCATCATTATACCTACCGCTAATGCATAAAGCTATCTTTGCTTGTTTCTTTACTCAGATGATCTCATTGAGATGAACCAAGTCATAAGAAATTGTAGCAGTACATAGTTTTAACAAACTCTAAAATCAAAATACATGGGCCATCATTAATGTGCATGTGATAGCTATTCCCTTGAATTTGAAAAGAAGTATATGAAAATCATACTTTTCCATCTTAATCACTCAAGAATAAAAAAATGTTCAATAAAATCCAAAATTTGCCTCTTAATAATAGCAATAACTTGCAAATTATTAAATCACATCCAACCATAGATAAAAATTTGCAAAGCATAATTAAGTCTCTCTACAGACTCCACATGCCATAACCTTTTATTTTATATTTTAATAACAAACCCTAACCCTAATTTAAAACAAAATAAGAAATCAACAACTCACCACTAGTTTCTCCAACAATCAATGTATCATCTACTTACTCTAATACAAAATATGATATGACCCAAGTCTTAGTTAGGAAAATGGTCTCTTCTTTATCACCTAGCATTAAATCCTATTTCAATGTAACTTAAGAGAATATAAATCAATAAGGTTATAACACGATTAATTAGTATTACTCATGGAATAAGCTAGTTATAAAGGTCACAATTGAAGGAATGATTGATAGGGTTGTAAATGAGCTAAACTACTAGTAAGCTACTCAATCTTGACTCGATTTAAGCTCAGCATAACTCAAGCTTAATTAGTAAATGAACTAAGCTTAAGCTTAAAATAAAGCTTGTTTATTTATATAAGTCTAGCTTGAGCTCTTAATTAGACTCACAAGCCGATTTGTTTGTATTGTTAATGAGTTGGCTAAAAAATATTCACATAAATAGGCCTGTAAATAGGCTAATAAGTAGACTCTTATTTATATTATTAAAAAGCTAGCTTGTTAACATACTTGTGAATAAGCTTTCATTAATATTATTAACAAATCAACTATGAATAGGCTCGTGAATAGAATTTCATTAGTATTGTTAATAAGTAGGTTCATGAACAGGCTCATAAGCACCCTCATTTATTTAAATGAACTCTAGTTTAGGTTTATTCATTTAAATGAGCCTAAACAAGCTGGAGTTCAAGCTCTTTTAGATAAATGAGCTTAGGCTCGTTGATCTAAACCAATTGAGCTTGAGCTTTAAATTTTTAAATGAGCTCGATAAGCTTGATAAAAGCTTAGCTTGGCTCAAGCTTGATAATTTTTCTAACAAGTCGAGCCTAATCTATTTAAAGTTCGGCTCAGCTCAACTTTTTTATAGCTCTAATGATTGATTTGATCAAAAGAACTTTCAATATTAAAGGAAAAGTATTCTTAAAGAGAATAATGGTAAATTGATAAGAACCTATTGTCAATATGAAAAAATAAAACCCTATTAATAGCCTATAAACCTAATAAAGGGTAAAATAGTTATAAAATAAAAATAAAACATGAAAAGAAAGTGAATATACATAAAAGTATAACTCTATAGAGTAAATAATAAAATGCTCCAAATCATGTAACATTAGTTTAAACTCTTTAACTTCAAGAAAATATGTTTTACTTCTTAGTTGTAGATGCTTTATACCTTTTATAAATGCTTTGGAACTTTTTGATGAATCCCTAAGGAAAAAGTTATGTCTTATAAAAAAATGCTCTAGACCTTTTATAGATGCTTTAGAAATTTTTTTCGTGCAAAATTCTATGGCAATTCAGGTCTTCAAATTCTTAGTATTTTGATTTTGTTTCATCACAAACTTACTTATAAACACGTTTGGACCTTAAAGGTGGTTATAGAGACCTATTGTTCCCATCAAGGATCTTCTTAGTTCATTGTCTAAGGGGGTCCACGATGGTAATAGAATCAACTTTATGGCAAGGTTTGGTCAAACCAAGTTGCCCAATTAAACTTACTAAAAGCAACTATAGTATCTATAATCTCTTGAGATTATTATGACAGTGTCAATGCTATCATTTGCCACCAAAAGCCATTAGTCTTAAGATCATTATGATAATTTTGACAATTTTGAAGTTTTGCTTTTGATAATTATAAAAGAGAAATTTCTAAAAAGTAGTTTTTGTGAAATAACCATGCTTTAAATACTTATGGTTGCGTGTTATTTAAGGCTAAGGGTGGTAATTAGTGTTAGTATCATGGAATGAGATGTTTTTCCTTTTAGAGATCCTATATGACACTTGATCATTCTTTATTCCATATTTTTTTTATTCATTTCTGAACAACGAGTTAGCTTTTTCTTCCTGTTTCTTACCCAAGACTATTTCGAGTCCATCCCTTGTCAGAAGTACCCTCAATTGGCTTTGTAATGGTTCCTCTTAAATTCGTAATGCCCTTGTCACAAGGCCATTCTCTTGTCACAACACTTTTCCACTAATAGATTATAACCCTCCTCCATCCATTATCAAGCTCTACCTGATAAAGATCAGCTAGCATCAAGAGTTCAAGAGTTAAAGTCCAATGACCCGTTACATGGTATTGGAGGTCCAATGACAAGAGCTAGGGCTAAGCGGATGAGAGAAGCTTTGCAAGGATTAGTGATGGAGCTGCAAGAGAAGGAACCGAGCTTTACCAAGGGAGAATCCATACACAGTCCCCATACACGGCCGTGTATCATGACCGTGTGTACTTAACACGGCTTAACAGCACGACCAGTGGCACAACCGTGTATCTAGAATTCTCACAGAAGAATACACGGCCAAAAGGCACGGGCGTGTATGAAACCGTGTACTGTGTGCTTCATATACACAGAGACATACACGGCCTAGAGGCACGGTATACCTTGTTCGTCGCATGCCCAGTATCATACACGGCTTGGAGACACGGCCATGTATTAAACCGTGTACTAAGCGTATCTTATTATTTCTTTTCGCGTATTTTCCTTTTCAAGACATTGTACGAGGAAGTATAAATACCCTCTTGTCAAAAACGTTAAGGACGATTTTTTTTACAGATTTGAATACACATTTGAGGGTTCTCTCTCTCTTTGTTCTTTGCAAAAGAACTTGTTCGATTTCTTCGATCTAAACGCTTGGGGAAATCATCTTGATAACTTAGGTTTCAATCAACAGGTGTGGTTGGGGTCTAGTTCCGTTCACCGCTTGATCAAGACGATTCTTGGGGATCCGATTTCAAATCACGATCGTCGGGTTCTAGGTTTAATATACCTAGGGTTCGCATCATTTGGTATCAGAGCTTTCGGCTTCTTGATTCAAGTAATTCTATCCTTTTCTATTAATTATCGTTGTCTTCTTAAAAAAAAAAATTGTCTTATTTGTCGTAGGAATTCAAGTCGTTCGAATTGTTACCTGATTGTTGTTCATCTGGAAATTCTTATAATTGGGTTGAATTTTACGTTTCATATATATATATATATATATTCAATTGTCTCCAGATTCTATTTTCTCCGCAAACAGTTTTTTTTTTTCATTGGTCAGTGCTTCATCCCAAAATTCATTGAGGAATTACAATTAAATTCCATCTAATTACATACATTGGAATTCGATTATTGTTATTTTGTTCGTATCTGTCTGGAAATTCGTCAATTGGATTTCTCCTCAAGAATTTCCATTGGTCGACGCAAAGAATCTAAATTCTCCTGTCTTACAAATTCATTAAGGAATTGCTATTGTTCTGTTGTTGTTTCTCGTCCGTCATCGGAGGGAATTCTACGGCCATCAAAGTCGTCAATTCCCTGAGCAAGGCAAATTCGTTGCCTTTTTCACTGCGGCCACCGCAAGTCGCAGACAAATTAGATTAGGTTTTAGAAAAAAAAAAAAGAAAGAAGAAGAGAAATTCGTATAAAAAAAAAGAAAAAAAAATGAAGAACATTTCAATAATCCAGTGTTTATAGTCCTCGTCATTCGATTGTATTCAATTGTGTCCCTAATTGGAGTCCTTGTCCGTGTTTTCTCTTAATTGGCTGTTGAATTGGAATCGTTTGTTTGAAAGGTTGAGTTGCCTTGGTGGTTTATGTTAAAGAAATTTGATTGAGTTCTAATCAAAGGGCCTATAAGAGCGAGTTGTGAGGATCATCTACTTATTGAACGAAACACGAGTGAATCCACTTCTGTGAGTGTAAACAGGTGAGGGAGTGAATTATGAGGGTTTATATTTTTGTGTGTGTTATTTCTAACCCTTTTGTTGTAGCAATATGTCTAGTCAAAGTCCTACTAGTGGAGAGAAGGGAGGCGTAGATAGTAAATTGATGTTTGAGGCATTATTCGGTGAGATGAGAAAAATGCTGAGTGCTGAAATGGAGCAAGTCCATGAGAGGTTGGATAAGATGGAACAGAGTAGGGAACCGTCAGGTAGTAATGTTGTGGGGAGAAGAACCAATAGACATTATAGAGGGGGAGTGAGTATAGAAGAGAAGGAGGATATTGATTCAGGGGAATATGGTTTCATGAGGGAGAGAAGAGATACCCAACGACAAGATGGTAATTTAGGTAGTATTAAGATGAAGATACCTTCCTTTCAAGGGAAGAATGATCCAGAGCTGTATTTAGAGTGGGAAAGAAAAGTGGACCATGTATTTGATTGCCATAATTACAGTGAGGAGAAGAAAATAAACTTAGCTGTAATTGAATTTTCTGATTATGCCAGTGTATGGTGGGATCAGCTGGTGCGTAATAGGAGAAGGTATGGTGAGAGGCCTGTTAGCACTTGGAATGAGATGAAAACAATTATGTAGAAGAGATTTATCCCTAGTCACTATTATAGGGATTTGCATAGGAAATTACAGGGGTTGACACAAGGGTCCAGGAGTGTGGAGGATTATTATAAGGAGATGGAGATAGCTATGATTAGAGCTAACATAGATGAGGAAGATGAGGCTATAATGGCTAGATTCATCAATGGGTTGAATCGGGAGATCGCTGATGTAGTAGACTTACAACAATATGTAGATATCGAGGAATTGTTACATAAGGCGATCAAGGTAGAGAAGCAGTTGAAGTATAAAGGGAATTCTAAATCTTGGGCGACTTCTAACTCTTCATGGAAGTCAAATTGGAAGAAGAACCCTGCAGACTCAAAACCAAAAGAGGATGTGAAGGCCAAGAGTCCAGTTACTTCCTCTAAAGGTAAATCTGACACTAAACCATTCACTAGAACTCATGATGTCAAATGTTTCAGGTGTCAGGGGTTTGGACATATTGCATCTCAATGTCCAAATCAAAGGGCCATGATCATTCGGGATAATGGAGATGTGGAGAGTATTAGTTCCAGTGATGATGACATGCCACCATTGGAGGATGGTAGTGATGTGGACGTTGAGGGACCCGTGAGTGGGGAATTACTCGTTACTAGGCAAGTCCTTAGTACTCAGCCTAAGGATGATGGTGAAGGGGTTTAGCGAGAGCATATTTTTCACACCCGGTGTCATGTACAGAAGAAGGTATGCAACTTGATCATTGATAGTGGTAGCTGTACTAATGTTGCTAATACCTTATTGGTTGATAAATTGAGGTTGAAGACTTTGAAGCATCTGAAACCATACCGGTTACAGTGGTTGAATGAGTGTGGGGAAGTGAAGGTGACCAGGCAGGTTCTTATTTCATTCTCTATTGGGAGCTATCATGATGAGGTGATGTGTGATGTAGTTCCCATGCAGGCTAGTCACATATTGTTGGGGCGACCATGGCAGTTCGATAGGAGGGTAATGTATGATGGGTACAAGAACCATTGCTCTTTTGTCTTAAACAAGAGAAATGTGGTTCTAACTCCTCAGAAACCATGGGAGGCTTGTGAGGATCAAGTGAGGCTAGCAAAAGAGTTTAGAGAGAAACACTTGAGTGGGCAAGAAAAGAGTGCAAAAGAAAGAAAGAGTGAGAGGCAAACACTTGTGAGCCAAGAGAGTGAAGAGCTTAACACACTGAGTGGAGAGGGAATTGCAGGAGAGAGTGGAGTTGCAAGAAAAAGTGAGGTTAAGAGTGCAATAGTGGCTAGGAAACAACTACTTGTACTTATGTACAAGGATTTGTATTTTACTACTACTAACCTTAACTCTTCGTTGCCAAGTGTGGTTGTGTCTCTTTTGCAGGAATACGAAGACTTGTTTCCTGAGGAAGTACCAAGGGGATTGCCTCCATTAAGAGGCATTGAGCACCAGATTGACTTTATCCCAGGTGTTTCCATTCCTAATCGGCAAGCTTATCGGGCCAATCCAGAGGAAACTAAGGAGATTCAAAGGCAGGTTGATGATCTAGTAGAGAAGGGGTTTGTGAGAGAAAGCCTCAGTCCATGCTCAGTTCCTGTCATCCTGGTTCCCAAGAAGGATGGAACATGGTGGATGTGTGTTGACTGTCGAGCAATCAACAAGATCACAGTTAAGTATAGACATCCTATCCCTAGACTTGATGATATGCTTGATGAGTTGCATGGTGCCTGTTTGTTTTCCAAAATTGATTTAAAGAATGGCTATTACCAAATTCGCATGAAAGAGGGCGATGAGTGGAAAACGGCTTTTAAAACTAAACATGGCTTATATGAGTGGATGGTAATGCCTTTTGGACTAACAAATGCGCCTAGCACATTTATGAGGTTGATGAATCATGTTCTTCGCGCTTTCATTAGAAAGTTTGTTGTTGTATACTTTGATGATATCTTAGTTTACAGCACGACTTTAAATGAACATGTTCAGCATTTACAAAGTGTGTTTACTGTTTTACAAGAAAACAAGTTGTATGTAAACTTGAAGAAGTGCACCTTTTGTATGGAACCTGCGGTTTTTCTTGGATTTGTTGTAGGTGTAGATGGAATTTCTATGGATGAAGAAAAGGTGAAGGCGATCAGGGAGTGGCCAACACCTAGGAACGCAAGTGAGGTCAGAAGCTTTCATGGGTTAGCAAGTTTTTATAGGAGGTTTGTTAGGGACTTTAGTTCTATAGCTGCTCCTTTAAATGATCTTGTTAAGAAGAATGCTGAGTTTAGGTGGACTAAAGTGCATGAGGAGGCTTTTAATGCTTTGAAAGGTAAGTTGACTAATGCACCATTACTTATTCTACCTAATTTTGAGAAGGTCTTTGAGATTGAATGCGATGCTTCTAGGAAGGGTATTGGTGGTGTTTTGATGCAGGAATCCAAACCAATCGCTTATTTTAGCGAAAACCTCAATGGCGCTGCATTAAATTACCCAGTCTATGACAAGGAGTTATATGCTTTGGTGAGGACCTTGCAAACTTGGCAACATTACCTATGGCCTAAGGAGTTCATCATTCATTCCGATCATGAGAGCTTGAAGTTTCTAAAAACTCAAGGTAAGTTGAACAAGAGGCATGCAAAGTGGCTGGAATTCATTGAGACATTCCCGTATGTGATTAAATACAAGCAAGGAAAAGAGAATGTGGTGGCTGATGCACTTTCTCGTAGGTACTCACTTTTGACTTCTTTGCATACTAGATTGCTTGGATTTGAACTCATTAAGGAATTGTATGAGACTGATGCTGATTTTGGTCAAATTTTGGCTGCTTGTGCTGAGTCTGGGTATGCTGACTTTTATAGGCATGATGGGTACTTGTTTAAGAAAGATAGGTTGTGTGTGCCTAAAAGTTCTGTGCGTGAATTGCTTGTGAGGGAAACACATGGGGGTGGTTTAATGGGATACTTTGGTGTTAAAAGGACTTTGGATATTTTGCATGAACACTTTTATTGGCAAAAAATGAAGCATGATGTGCAAACTATGTGTGACAAGTGCATTACATGTAGACGGGCTAAATCCAAAGTAATGCCCCATGGAGAATACATTCCATTACCCGTGCCTAATCAACCCTGGACTAACATTTCTATGGATTTTGTGTTAGGGTTACCACGGTCTCAAAATGGAAAGGATAGTGTATTTGTTGTTGTTGATAGGTTTAATAAGATGGCTCACTTCATTGCCTGTTCTAAAACTAATGATGCACAACATATTGTTGATTTGTTCTTCAGAGAGATTATGCGATTGCATGGCTTACCTAATTCTATTGTGAGTGATAGGGATGTGAAATTCTTGAGTCATTTTTGGCGTACTTTGTGGAATAGGCTAGGCACTCAGTTGTTGTTCTCTATTGTTGCACATCCTCAAACTGATGGTCAGACCGAAGTAGTCAATAGGACTCTTTCAACCCTGTTGCGTGCTGTGATTCATAAAAATTTGAAACAATGAGAGAACTGTCTACCACATTTAGAATTTGCATATAATAGGACTGTGCATTCCACTACATCTTACTCTCCATTTGAGATTGTGTATGGTTTTAATCCTTTGACTCTACTGGATATCTTGCCTTTGCCTGTTAATGAATTTGTTGATCTTGATGGAAAGAAAAAGGCAGAATTTGTGCAGGAATTGCATGCTCAGGTTTGGGCTAACATTGAGAAGAAAAATGAGCATTATGCTCGCTAGGCCAATAAGGGTCGTGTGAAGGTTGTTTTCCATCCAGGAGATTGGGTGTGGGTGCATCTGAGAAAGGAGCGATTTGCCGAACAGCGAAAATCTAAGTTGCACCTTAGGGGAGATGGGCCATTCCAAGTGTTGGAGCGCATCAATGACAACGCTTACAAGATTGACTTACCAAGTCACTATGGTAATGTAAGCGCAACTTTTAATGTTTCTGACCTTACTCTATATGATGCGGGTGATTCGAGGATGAATCTTTTCGAGGAAGGAGGGAATGATGGAGATCCGCTAGCATCAAGAGTTCAAGAGTCAAAGTCCAATGACCCGTTACATGGTATTGGAGGTCCAATGACAAGAGCTAGGGCTAAGCGGATGAGAGAAGCTTTGCAAGGATTAGTGATGGAGCTGCAAGAGAAGGAACCGAGCTTTACCAAGGGAGAATCCATACACGGTCCCCATACACGGCCGTGTATCATGACCGTGTGTACTTAACACGGCTTAACAGCACGGCCAGCGGCACAACCGTGTGTCTAGAATTCTTACAAAAGAATACACGGCCAAAAGGCACGGGCGTGTATGAAACCGTGTACTATGCGCTTCATATACACAGAGACATACACGGCCTAGAGGCACGGTATACCTTGTTCGTCGCATGCCCAATGTCATACACGGCTTGGAGACACGACCGTGTATTAAACCGTGTACTAAGCGTTTCTTATTATTTCTTTCCGCGTATTTTCCTTTTCAAGACATTGTACGAGGAAGTATAAATACCCTCTTGTCAAAAACGTTAAGGACGATTTTTTTTACAGATTTGAATACACATTTGAGGGTTCTTTCTCTCTTTGTTCTTTGCAAAAGAACTTGTTCGATTTCTTCGATCTAAACGTTTGGGGAAATCATCTTGATAACTTAGGTTTCAATCAACAGGTGTGGTTGGGGTCTAGTTCCGTTCACCGCTTGATCAAGACGATTCTTGGGGATCCGATTTCAAATCATGATCGTCGGGTTCTAGGTTTAATATACCTAGGGTTCGCATCACTACCCAAGATCATTACTGGCCCAGGACTTTCGGCTTCCATAAGCATTCTTCTCTTACCCTTACCCCCTCTCCTCATCCTTTGAGATCTTCTCTTAATAAGTTGCCCAACGGTAGGGCGATCCCCTAAAGTAGTTATTCTCTTTTGAATAGATTGCCACCTTACTTTAGCTATTGTTAAACTTTACCTTAGGATTATCGCAGTCAAGAATCTTGGGCTTTTGTGAATCTCCTCTCTTAACCTTGCTCCTCTCCATATCTTCTAAGATTGCCTATTATTGAGTTGTCCAAGAGTAGAGCAGCCTATCGTGGTACTTTCCTTTTTTTTTATATATATATATATTGACTTAAGACGAAACCTTGATTGGTGACACAACTGCCCTTCTCTCACGATGGTATCCTTCACCTATTAGCTGCTCCTTTCGAGCTTAACCCATATAAGCCCTTTGTCAACAAGATTAGCACCATTGATTACACTTGGGTAGTATTTAGATAGCTCAATGAAGTTGGAACCTTTTTGCTATGATATCATTTGTCATGGGATAAGAGGTTTTCCTTTCCTAAATTTTTTGCATGATGCTCAACCATCTTTTACCTCATACGTTTTTCACATTTTCGGATGGTAAGTCAGCTTTCTCTTCATATTATTTACCTAAGATTGTTTCGAGTCCATCTTTTTATCCCACCATTTCCACTTTGTTGTCATGGTTTGTGACATTGGTATTAGGGTAAGATGAGCTCAAAATAGTCCTAGGTAAAGAACAGGAAGAGAAGACTTACTCACTGTGTAGAAATGTGAAAAATGTATAAGGTAAAGGATGGATGAGCACTACATAGGAACTCTAGGAGGGGAGAACCTCTCATTCTATGACAAGTGTTATTAGAGGGGAAAGGTTCTAGCTATTTAAGTGACCTAAATGTCACTTGAGTGTAATCAATGGCGGGCAATCTTGTTGACAAATGGCTCATGTAGGTTAAGCTTGAGAGGAGAAGTGGTTACCAAGTATAGGATATTGTTGTGAGAGAAAAGTGGTTATATTGCGAGTTAAGGTTTTGTCGCGTGATTTGCCCAATTCAATATAAAAAAAGAAAAAGAAAGAAAAACTATCATAATAGGTTGTCCTACCATTGGATAACTCAATAAGAGACGATTTCGGATGATATGGAGAAGGGTAGGGCCAAGAGAGGGAAATTGTGGAAGCTTGGGAGTCCCGACTAAGATGATCTTATGGTAGAGTTTGACAACAGTTGGGGGAGGGTAGCAATTTGTTAAGAAGAGAAAAAGTACTTTAAGGGACCACTTTACTATTGGGCAACTCAGCACAAAAAGATCTCGGAGGATAAAGAGAGGGGGTGAGGTTGAGAGAGGGATGCTTATGGAAGCTCGGGGTCCTAATCAGAGATCTTGATTGGAGTTTAACAATGGGTGAAGGAGGGTGGTAATCTATTGGTGAAAAAGGGAAGTGATAAGAAAATGGTCTCATGACAAGGGCATCGCGAGTTTAAGTAGGGGAGAATGCTATGGTCTATAACAACTAAGTGGACATTATGGGTTCAACTCAGGCTGAATGTATAATGAGTGGTATCAGTAGGGTTGTTTGTGCTAGGAGTTAGGTCTTTTGAAGGCGATTTTGGCTACTTGTGAACAAACTAATTAGAAACCGATGTTGCTCTCTTGTTAATGGCTAACGTAAGTTAAAACTAGTTAAGAAGGTTGGTCCTATTAAACATAAAAGGGACAGTGGCAAAGCTAGTTGAGAGAACTCATGATGACGAATTGGCTTAGAACAATCATAGGTAGGGAATAGGAAGAAAAGGCTAGCTTGCCATTTAAAAATATGTAAGGTAAAGGATAGTCAAATACCATATAGGATTTCTAGGAGGAGATAACCTTCCATTTCATGACATTAGCAGGTTGTATTCATGTTTTTTTTTTTATATTGAATTTGTGTTATTAAAAGAAATACATAAAATTTAATAAAAATTATAAATAATTAGTTTATGATATAATTATATTTATTCTTATAATAATTATATCTTGTATCACGTATTATATTTTTACCCTATAATTATATTCTAAATCATGTTGTCTTTATATTCATATTACGGTCGTACCTTATCAATTGCTAACCCAATTTAAGGGATTACAAATAGCACCCGTTTGAGGACACGGAAACTAGATCTTGGATGACCATAATTTTCAATTTTCTTCTGTCTTCAACTGTAATTTACTATAAACGCTTAATAGGGGTGAATTGCGACTATAGTCATTAGATTATTCACTATTTGCAATTTTACCGTTAAATATTAATTCTTGTATCACTAAAACACGCAACTACTTCTGTTAAATTTTAACGGTAGAAAAACTTTACGTTGATGATATGGACAATATTTTAGATTATAATGATAAATTGCCGCCCCCCCCCCCCCAAAAAAAAAAAAGAAGCTTTTTCCATCACTAAAAAAACAAAACAACTTCGCTTGTTGAGATGTGTTCATTTAAATAAGTTTTCCAAAGCTCCAACGCATGCTCCTCTTCATAAAGTTTGGAAAATGGAAATAATATTCCATCAGAGGACATAAGATGCCATTCTTCTAATCTAAGGATTCATGCAAATATATGTATATATATATATATTTGTCGTCTTATGGTTCTTGTGTATTTACTGTACTGTTTTCAAGAAATCCCTAATTTGCTATTTACGCGATGCTTGAATTGTATATAGCATCTCCACTTGGTGAGAATTTTAAGAGAAGTAAGGGTGTATTCGTTTTATACATTATTATATGATTTCGGTAAATTATAATTGCACAGAACAGAACTTTTCTGAATACGCCATGTCCGTACTTAAGTCGCTTTCGTTAAAATAGAGGGACATGTGCAACAAAAGACTTGAGAGTCCCAGGGTTTGGGATATGCTCATCTTTTGGGGAGTATCCTTTGTTTCTTTCTTTCATTTTTTTAAAGCTAAAGTGAAAAGGTGGGGTAATCTCTAAGAAAACGAAAATATTTATAAATTATATTGGATTTCAGTGATTAAAACGCAGCAGCATGTATTATAACTGCAGATGTTGTCTTTGGCTTCGGTATACTGTAAAACTCATTATTTAAATTTTGGGTGTTCTAATTTTAATTTAATATTTTATGTATAAGTTGCTGAATACTAAAATGAATTTTTAATTATTAAATTCTTATATTTATATACTTTGATCAGTGAGTGTTTGCTATGTGATGTTTTTAAAAATTAAAAAAAGTAATAAGTTTAATAAATAAAAATTCAGCTAAATGTGGTATTTAAGGGTTGCAAAATTTCGTTAACAATTTTGAATAATAAATGTTCAACTAGAAGACGAGTGCAAGTCAGATTTTGAAAATTCAAGTGAAAGTGAAAGCTAGAAAGATATCTAGTGGGTATATCATCACTATATTTCAAATTGCAGGTGTAAAGTAAAAGAATTGGCGTAATTGCTACAGTAAGGGCGATGCCTAGTCAACAGTTACGGGAAGCGACAATCCTTGAGCATGGCCAGTTTAAGAAAACGCGTCCCCATCATAAAAGATGAATCCATGAATGGATTTGCAGTTACTGATCGGACATTGGAAACAACTGGGATTTAAAAAATAAACAAATCCATCAATTAAGTGCACCCTGCCAGAAACGGCGTTGAAGGAACGAAACCTTTCCAACTTGGAAAATTTTCTTTATTTTTATTTTTTCTAATCTTGCTTATTGGAGTTAGATTTGACTGCTGCTTAATATAATTAGTCATATACCAAATCAAAGATGTGTAAAACACTCAATAGCGTCTTAAATGTGTCTGCTTTTCTACAGCTCTGAGATCAACATTTTCCACCAAGTGTTTTTATCTATTTTGACAAGCACCAAAGCAAACAAGGCAATTAATACTTTTGTCGATTCATTTAATATGTTGTCTTCAATTATGCATGGTTGGTGAGGAGAGGATATCGTTGGGAGAGAAAATTTAGGACAATTACATATATATTGGGAATGGCTTTTTTTAGATAAAATTCGTTCAACCTTATGATGTTTCAATTGGTTACATTTGAAACATTTAAAAAATTATCTTTCTGATCAAAGAAACCTCCTTTGCTGGTAAAATATAAAAGGAGTCAACTTGCAATATAGAACTTTTCCTAAATCTTAATCAAGAATCTACGGAAAAATTGCTTGGGGTAAAGATGTCCGTATGTTAGAATAACGGGAGATTGAATTATAATTTAATAGAAATTAAATACATGTATAATAGTATTTATATATTTATTATGTTATTTGGTTAGCATAAAAATAAAATATAAATAAAATAGAAAAAAATTAAATTAATCATTATACCTTCAAAATCCCTTCTCTTCTATACTTTCTATAGCGAATATAAATTCAATACAATTTATGAAAATAAAATATTTATAATCAAAATGATAAATAAATCATTACATAGCAATTTATAAGTTAAAGATGAGTTGTTGTCATCAAACTCCCAAGTGAGTAGCAATGCAACTCAAAGGAAACCTTGAGCTCTCTTGATATACTTCTTGCTCACACGACCATATGTGTAATGCCACTTATTCTACAACATCCTTTACGTTGAATATAGTCGCTATTTTGCCTTATCATTTATCTTTCATGTCATTGGAAACACTACAATGTTTGGATTTTCTAACAACTTATAACCCCTTCTTATGGGTGATAATCCTGATCTATCCTGGATTGTATATCATACTTATTGAATGTCACTAATAACATTGAAATTCTGGTAGCATCACACAATCGTTCTCAACATATAAATGCTACCAAGAACCATATTCTTAAATCGATGGGTCATGTGATACATGGCATATGTAGCAAAGGTAGTGTATCCAAAGAATAATGATACAATGCAAATTGAATTTTTATTTTAACACTCTAAAACTTAAGATGTTACAATTTATTATGCATCATTATTAGATAATGACAAACTAAAGTTTTTAACCTATGGAAAATCCACAATATGTGTATAAACTACTAATTTCACAAAGGCTAGACAATTAATATTTCACTTGCATGAAATATCATAATTCATTATGAATCCATAAAGTAAAACCAATGTTCCACCAACCCAACTAACAAGATAAAAAATCATAACTTTAGATAGCTCTTCATATTTAAAACTAAAATATCTCTAAGAACATAAACAACTGATATCACTAGAACAACGCATTTCCATCACTCCACTACTATCGATTTCTAGTCTTTATAATAATAATAGTATTCACCATTTTCATTGTTTTGCCCATAATCAAAACCTAAATCATCATAGAAAGTATACTCGTCTATACTTATAGTTAAAAAAAAAAAAATCTCATAAGGGGTGAGCTTGAGCCCAGTATATAAAAGCCACATACATGCACCTGCACATGCTAACAAGTGTTCACACCACACGTACTTGATGAAATATACAACACAATTAATCATTTTAATTATCTTTAATTTAATTTGTCAACCAAAACAAAAGCACTCATGACCCTACTCACACTTAAAGTATATATAAATATAAAAAATAAAAAATTGCTATCTAACTTGGTTTGCAATGTGTGTT
This sequence comes from Laguncularia racemosa, assembly GCA_037954665.1. Taxonomy (NCBI): domain Eukaryota; kingdom Viridiplantae; phylum Streptophyta; class Magnoliopsida; order Myrtales; family Combretaceae; genus Laguncularia; species Laguncularia racemosa. The sequence goes on from JBBMOL010000087.1 coordinate 1,542,021, forward strand.
TGTGATAATTATTTCTCATCAATTATGTATAATATATAGTTGGAAACAAAAAAAAAAGGGAAAGATATTACATCGTACAAGTAGAACTTATTTCCAACTTCATACCTAAAATTGGAAATTAATATTTTATAGCAAATTAAATTTCTGTTATATTTAATAATTTTAATGGAATTCATTTAGCTAAAGACTTTACTACTCATATGTACGAATACCCTATCTGCAATTTCAATGGAATAGATACGATTTCCCGGTTTTCACCTCCCTGTAAAAATGGATAGTCGATAAAAAAAAAAAAAGAAAAGGAACTGGCTTAGGGCTTGACACGAGAGGGTAACTAATTCGTAGAGTGTTCAATGAAGTATGACGGAGTTATCATGTCAAAACACAATGTGATGAGGCGATTTCCGATAATTTTCCCTAATTCAAGAGAGTGTATGATCATTTTAATACATGCCTGCCTGCCACTCACGTCATCTTCAAATGGGCATAAACAACTTCGTCTTAATTCTAAAAAAAAAAAAAGAAAACGAAAAAAACAAAGAAGAACTTTTGTCTTATTTAAACTGATAGACGCACGTTGTCAAATTGTTTCCTTCCACGTTCGTAGGAGGGGAGCGAAGCGAACCTTAAGCATATATAGACCTGAAGGTTCTTCAAGGCCTCTATTCTACATCACTCAACTCAACTTTTGTGTGATTACTCTTTTTTTTTTGGTAAGCGCGTGCGTGCCATTCAGAGAAAGAGAGAGACAAGGATGGGGAGGAGGCCTTGTTGTGCCAAAGTAGGACTTAACAGGGGGGCTTGGTCTGCCAGAGAAGACAGAATTCTAACCAATTACATTAAAGTTCATGGAGAAGGAAAATGGAGAGACCTTCCTCAAAGAGCTGGTGATTATTCTTGTCACAACCCATTTACAAATTAAACTTACATTTTACATATTACATTATGGTATTTATTTGAATATGTATGCAAAATGTTCATGGGAGCTCCATATGGACTTCTTAACTGGTTTAGAAGAAAAACACCTTAACGTGTTAACCCGCATTTACTTCTTTTTCACGAAGAGCGTAATCAGCCCCAGAATGATAAAAAGTCTTCTTCTTTAATCTTGTTAACTAATATCCTGGAGTATCCATTACAAGACCCTAATCACTGGTTATTTCTTTTATTTATTTTCTTTTACCCTTAAGCTAAGTGAGTTTATATCAATGAGGCGAGCATGAACTTACTAACATTTGGTGTTTTTAAGTAATGTTGAATTTTTGTGTAGGGCTGAAACGATGTGGGAAGAGTTGTAGGCTCCGGTGGTTAAATTACCTTAGGCCAGGAATTAAGAGGGGGAACATTTCTATGGAAGAAGAAGAACTCATTCTCAGATTGCACAAACTCCTCGGCAATAGGTAACCACTCCATTTTATTAAATGAAAAAAAAAAATTAACGATATTGATATATAATATATTTAGATAGATGATATACAAATACGAATAATATTTAAATATATCATAGGTTTGTATACTAATTTTATAAATACTTGCTTTAATTTTGAATTCTTGGATTTCAATAGAGTTGTTGCTCCTTGGGGTTGAAGTAGATAATGTCAATAATTGGAGTAGATGCATGTCATATTGGGCCGGTTTCCAGATTTGTCGATTTTCTTTATGCTGGTTCATTTCAACGTTATGAAAGATCTCATCCATACTTCTGTGTCGATAAAAATATATATATATATATATATATATATAATTTTCAATAGCGATTAGATATTTTATGGAACAAATAAATATTAATTTTTCGACCACTAATGAAGCGCATTAAAGTCCCTCTTAACGATATTTCCCGTCAACCAGCATTATTTGTTTAACCAATGAAGTTTTCTCATCAGCAAATCAAGTGTGGGACCTATTTGGGGAAATAAATAAATAATGTGTGGGACATAGAATTAATTAATTACTATTCTTCAATTGTAAGGAGAAGATTTTTTTATTCCCAAGTATTATTAATTTTATCATTTAGGGTTTCATAGTTATTCTACGTCGTAAAAACAATTCATCATATCTCTCTCTTTTCTTCTTAGTTATTTTATCTCTATTCATCATCTTTTTTTTTTTCCTTAGGATAAATTTATTTATTTTTAATAAATCACTCTTCCTCGTCTTTTCATTATTTAGAAAGCATTATATCATTATACTTGAAGAGTTATGCTTGACAATATTGGGAATAATAATAAAAGTAAGTAAATATCTCATTTTTCCTCTCTTCAACGATAAGTGATCAAGCTTAGGATGCCATGTCGGTGGATCGGGCTTGTTCCTCGTTTTGAGTCGAATTAATTTTCATTTTAAATATAAAATTGCATAGTGATTGTAAATAATTAATTTGTGTTATAGTGATATTTATTCTTTTGATAATTGTATCTTTTGTATTAAATATTATATCAATTTTATATTTTAATTTTGTTTGGATTGTCTATATATATATATATATATCTTATTTGTATCTGATTGTATTTTTTTTTAAAAAATGATATTTTGATTAACTATCTAATTCATATATAATTTACTTATATTTTAAAATAGGGTTTAAGAGTTTAGTTTTTTTAATAAAGATATATGTATAATTGTATTTTTATCTTTTTTTCCATCTAAATCTTATTTGATTTCAACAATAAAACTGATATTAAACAAATAAAAATAAAACCAAGCAAACAGATAATTTATTTTTGTAACCATTATCGGTTCATATTTATATCGCTGTATGGGAATTGATCAGGAATTTTTTTTGAAACTGGAAATTGCTGTGCGGTCGAACCAAAACGTCCAGGTCTTTGTCCTGCATTTGCTCAATTTACGTATGATCTGATAACGCTAGTCACTACATGCCTTCTCCTTCAAGTCTAAAACAACTCTTTATTTTATACTTCATTCTTTTGCCCAATGAGCAGATGGGCTCTCATCGCAGGAAGATTGCCGGGACGAACGGATAATGAAATAAAAAATTATTGGAATACCAATTTATGCAAGAAAGTCCAAGATAGCAACAACTATCAAGACCCTGATCAATATCAGATCAACAAAATGGAAGGGAAGAGGATAAAGAAAAAGCAACCGCAGGAAGTAGTAAAACCAGATGTGGCACACCAAGTGATTAGAACCAAAGCCGTGAAGTGCACGAGGGTAGTCATTCCACAATGGGAAAATATTCCAACGACAGGCCACATCAATTCATTGCCAAAGCGGCCGGACACTCATAGCCGGAAGTCTTCATCAGATTTTCCTGTCGATTTGGATATTGAACAGCTGCTTTCGGTGTCGGATAATTTGCTGAATCTAGGTTCTCCGGTGGAAGACATGCTAGATCACCATGGACAACTTCACAACGATGAGGCACGTGAGATCAATCATTATGGAGCACAGGATGTGTCCTATTCTCATGATGATTTAATTTTGTCGTACCAACATGAAGCCGGATTAAATGATCGCGGAGATATGTGGAGGGACACTGATCTCATCCAATCACATGGTACTTTCGATTTCAATACATTGGAATCATTCCTAAATAATATGGATGGTGGAGATGAATTGAATTGAAAATTTAGATCCAGTGAGGGAGTCTCAATTATTTAGTGAATAATTAGAGTCAATAAGACGGTACTTAGATCATTGATTTTCTTTGTTTTGTGTTTGATTTTTGAAAAATTTCCTGTTTAGAGATTCTCTTGAAATAAGTCATTTTATGTACGGAAAATGTAATATCAAACACTATATTAATGTTTTAATTATGGATCATTTGGTGTTTATAATTTCACTTTAGTAACCATCTTCTATTCATATTTGAACTATAGATATAATTTTTTTTTAAGACTTATACTTATTTTTGGATGATCACATAGAATAGCTTTTCTTGCAATCCAATGATTTTAATTTCTTTTTAACGCAAATATAATACAAAGGTAGTATCTCAACTGTACATTTCTTTTATAGGGGTTGCAGCTACAAACTTCCAATCATTTGAGAAACTCAGATACGTCATTCATCCATAGATTTTGTAGAAACATAAAACTCCTTTCCACATATTCCTATTTTAGGAGAAAGACTGAAACTAACCAAAATAGTAGCTGCCACATTATTCTCCCTTCTGGTTAGTTTCCTCCAAAAAGGAAAAAATATATATATATAGCGATGATCTTGATCCGATAAGTTAAGGTAGTTTATACCAGTTAGCTTATGCAATTTTAATGTAAAAAATAATTTCTAAAATTCAAGCTATTATATTCTTAAGTGATGTCATCTCTCGAAACCAAAATTCTTTCATCGAAGTTCGGAGAATTCAAGAAGAAATCTTGGTAGAAAATGAATTCTTTCTTTCTAACTATCTTTTGTTTTTTTTTTTTTTTTCTCTGAAACCTTATATGATGAAGGGTTATCTGAGGGGTGAATGGACTTTTCTTTGAAATCTATTAAAATGTTGGGTTGTTTTTTTTTTTTTTTTTAATTTGTAGAAGAAATGGGTAAGGATCCATGTAACATCTATTAAGTTCAATCTTAAGACGAGTGGAAAAAGAGTTGGATGAGATATATCGTGAAGAATAATTAAATAGGGAGATCCTGTATCTCATGTTCTATTTTTCTTGTCTTCAATGTACTATCCTAACTCATTGGCACGTTACCGCTCGACGAAATCTAATAACCACGATTGAACGGAACTCTTAAAAATTATATATATATATATATATATTTATATTATAACAGCGGAAGATAAACCTCAAAAATATACTTGGAATAATCTATTTTTCTTTCATCATTGTCCTCGTCACGATGTACGATAGCTACTGGTACACTCGTCAAAACACTTCTGGTGCGTCACGATCCCAAATTAAGTACGTTGGCCCACCAAAATAAGTAAATATGCCAATTTTATCAAGTTCCATGGTGTGCCCCGCTGCCGGCGACAATGGTGTAAAGAAGGATGGGGACGGGGGTCACGTATACCCTCCTATTATTCTCTACGAAAGCAATATTATATTATATTATGCAAAACGCACAATATCGTTATTACTGAATTAATAGCATAATTAAAGCTAACAAAAATTCATCGATTCGATGATTTTCAATGGGTTACAAACTTAAATATTAAGATTTAAAAAAAAATACATAAATATCATACAAAAAAATAATTATTTCTAAAATACATTTCAAAGATACAAACGCTACTTACAACTTTAATGATAATAAAAAAATTTAAACTAAAAACACATATCAGTACAATTTGTATTAAAAGTGCGAGTCTTGTATGCTCATTCAAGCATTTTGCTTGAAGGCGCGGATGAAGTTTGTACCTTTAGCACAAGTTCTAGTAATTTTTTTTCTTATGTATCTACAAAACCTATAAAAGTTACGAATAAAAGTTTACTGCAAATCTATAAAATTATTATAAAAGTATTACTATAAACCTATAAAAGTGATACGGTAAATTTACACAGTATCATAATATGTGATTTGTAATACACGGGAAAAAATTTGCATTGATAATTTGTAATATACAAATTCTTAGTTCATATGTTCATATCTTCATCATTTAATTTCCTTTTCAAATTTCGCTCTATCTCATTATTTGTAAATTTTTGTTTTCATAATTTTTGTTTTATGCGTGTTTTACTTTATTGAAATACATGTGTAGAAATATCTTCATTAAGATCTCGGTATGCTTTCTTAAGAAAAAATTTATTTTTGTTACTACTATACTACTTTGGATAAATGCAAAAAAAAAAAAGTAAGTGTAATTATACATACTTTATAATTTTTATTGAAATAGTAGTTATTGTTAATTAATCATTAATTAAAAATTAATTAGTTTTTAACATATGATTAATTAAGATTAGTAAATGAATTATGTTTATATGTTACTATAATGTATTTTTGTAAACGTAGTTATTAAATTCGGTTATTATTAATTAACTGTTAATTAGTAGTGATTATTTTGATCATATGTAAGTAAATAATTGCTAGAAAAATAATTATTGAAAAATTTTGTATTGATTACAAATGTAAAATATATGAATGGTTTTGTACAATTAGTTATAAAATGAAATAGTTATTAATTATCTATTAATTAAAGGTGATTAGTTATTAATATATTATTAATTAATTGTTATAAAATTAATTAATCAATTTTTTTGCGTTAGTTGCAAACTTAAAATATTTGTATATTTTTATAGAATTAGTTATAAAATTAAATAGTTATTAATTATCTGTCAATTAAATGTGATTAATTGTTAATTAATTATTATAAAATTAATTGGTGAAAAATTTTATGGTGGTTGCAAATATAAAATATTTGTATAATTTTATAGAATTAGTTACAAAATTAAGTAGTTATTAATTATCCATTAATTAAAGGTGACTAGTTGTTAATATGTCCTCAATTAGTTGTCATAAAATTAATTACTAAAAAAGTTGGTATTGATTGTACATGTAATATCTTTGTCTGTTATTATAAAAGTAGGTGTAAACTTTAGTTACTATTAATTAACTGTTAATTAGATAGTAAATAGTCGCTAATCAATCATAAATTAATATATTGATGGTAACATATACTAAAATTTTTAAATATGTATTCTATTTTGCATAGTAGTTGGATCCTGGACCTTTTGATCGTTTAGTCTTGACGTAGTAGGAGAGACATTGATAACAGGTTATTCGGGATAGAGAGGTAAACAAGCTTTCATTTATCAATTAGTTTATGTTGCATTAAGAATAATAAAACATTTCATGTGTTATCAGTATAGGTTCAAGCAACTAGCTGTTCAATAGTGTGAGTTGTCACTTTGTTGCGAGGAGCACACTATCCCCCTCGATGCTTTAATGGAGCTATACTTGCATTTGGCTGGATTCGAAGATGCGAGCCGCTTAGTATACATACTCCTAGATTGGCACATGATTACAACATTGGTGGAGAGATGGCGGCTCAGGACGCACACATTCTACATGACGGGAGAGTTTACAATTACCCTGCAAGATGTGGAGATTTGGTTAGGACTCTTCGTAATTGGTCAGGCAGTTATAAGGAGTAGTTGCTTGGATTAGAGAGCAATGCTAGGGCTTAGAGGTAGGGGGGGGGGCATTAGTATGACATGGTTCTGTGATACGTTCTAGATGATCCCACTTGACATCAATGTTGAGAAAATCCATTGAGCTATGCATGTGTACATACTGCAGCTCTTGGAGGGATTTATCTTTGATAATAAATCTAACGCCCTAGTCCATGCGAAGTGGTTACCTTTGTTGGATTATTTCGACATTGCTGGAACGTATATCTAAGGGTTTGCATGTCTTACATGTTTTTATTGCTAACTTTGTGTCGTGTAATCATTATCGGCACACGAGATTGGAGGGGCTGCTATATTGCTACAAGTGTGGGCTTAGGATAGATTTCCCTACATCGCACTCATTAGCTGACACAAACTATTTATAGAAGTTGGATGTCCATTAGCAACACGTTGGAACACATAGAGGGACACGCATTATCACTTCACCTATGTTGTTGGCATATATCAGGATGCGTTGGATAGGCAAAACATGTCACAAGTACTTTAGTAACCTAATTTTTGTCCTTGTAATTAATCATATCGATAATTTGAAATTAATATAATTTCCTATTTTTAGGTTAAATGGGAGTTGTATGATGCGAATTTAATTAATCTCCTGCTTGGTTTATGCAAATCTAACATGCACATTTAGATGGTTCGGGTGCCATTGATTTGTTTTCACTTTGTTGAGTAGTATTTCCCAGATCGAGTGGGTAGGCAATTTGGTAGGTTCCAATATATCTTATAACCGGTGAACACACAGCCGAAGATTCATAAAGTCGACTTAAGGGGGCGGATTGATGTTGATTGGATGGTTCAGCATGTATTATATTTAAACATGTGGGAACAACGGGTTGGTCGAGTCATTCTTATGGAAGGCCCTTGTGGTGTGCATGACAATTGCTTACAATGGTATGATCAATAAGTGGGTGATACATTGGACACACAAGGGTTGTTTTTGGGTTTCTGGTAAGTATGATTTACATCAACACTTTGTAATGTCGAAATAATTGCATGATCGTGGCAAATTTAATTTATGTTTTGTTCATACTTGTAGGGTGGCACGTTGCGACAAATTTGCTTATCACGGATGTAGAGACAACCGTGAGAATAGCTACTTAGGGCCTTAAGTTCATGCTTCACCATGAGAGGGTAACATTGTACCCACAACCACAACAATAGAATATCTAGGAGGAGGCACAATCGATTCCTATGTGGTGAGGAACAGGTAGACAATGATGACCCTGAAACTAAGGTGAGACATAGGAAAATCCAATATAAGACCAATGGATGCCTTTTGATTTTGATGAGATGTATGCTAGCTCAGGACTGATTTTTAGCTAATATGAGACACAACATCGACAATCTATAAGTGGTCCTACTCTAAAGCTGTTGGCTCCACCAAAGATACGCTTTGGAAAGTAACCTATGTACTAAGGTGAATCATCAAGTCAGCCTATAGAGTGGAGTACCATGCCTCGGCAAGCGTTCGATGATACTCCTTAGCAGCATCTAACACAAGAGTCTAAAGCTCCTCTAACTCCACGTTTAAAGCCAACCAATGCTTTCACTTGACTAGTTAGACAATTCACTAAGGGAAGGAGATAAGATTGGATAGGGATAAGAATCGCCTATTTTTATTTATTTCATATGTATATGTTCGATTGAAATGATTAAGTTGATGTATTTTTACATGCAATGAATACATATACTAATTTACAACTTTGTATTTTTTAAAACAAATTAACAAATGTCTAAAGAAATTAATATTCAATATAACTTCTCAATAAATTACAAAATTGCAAATATATATATATATATAGAATATCAAATATTCCCTTCTACCATCCTAAAACAAACTACATGAAGTGGTCGAAGATTTACTTAATCTGTAAAAGGAAAATAGATAATGTTAACATTGCAAATGCAATGTCGAACATGATGAAATATGTATTGTTATCAATCAGTTACCATTATTGCATCGATGTGGGCACCTTCTTTTATTAGGCCCACTTTGGTCCACAAAGTCCACATGTGATATGATCTAAACTTTTCCTAATGTCCATCTCCATGTGGTATTTTTTTGCTTCAGCTTTCCCTTCTTCCATGCGAGGTTTCCTTTTGGGCGGAGTGATGGGAAGTGTATTGGTTCCCAATCTAACTCATCTCGTATTGGCATGAAGTGCATCCTATATGTTTGCTCTTAATGTACCCATTTGTACCAGTCAGGTATAGAGTGTATCATATCAAGCCTAAGTGAGGCGATTACTGCATATGTGTAGGAGCATGTAATTTTGTATATTTGCCACTTCTGGTAATTGCATATGCTGCGTGTAAAGTCAATAATGTGCATTCGACTCCCTCCCCTTAACCCACTGGTGACATGATGATTATTGGTGAAGATTTCGAAAACTCTGTCATGCCTGCTATAGTCGGTGACCTTGTAGCTGCTAGCTTGTGAACTCCATTGGTTGATTTTTTTGGGTTGCAAATTTGGTGAAATTTCTACCCTTCGCCATATTCTTCAATGCCTTCATATGCTTTTGGATGAAGTACCCCATATAGTTATTGAATGTCTTCTTCACCAAAGTAGTCACAGGTAACCCCCGAGCCCCCTTCAACATGGAATTGTAGCTTTTAACAACGTTAGAGATCATATATCTAAACTGATAGAAACCATCATGAGTTAGCGTCTACATATCCAACGGCACGTTCTCAAACTAGTCCAATGCATTCGGCTTAATAATACCTACCTACTCCAACACATAATTCAACTTGTGAGATTGTGCTTACAACTTAGTGTATGTGACCAACCTCTTACATTGACTGTTTTTATGTGCCAAGTTGAAGTTGGTTGCGATGTGTTAGAGACAGAACCGCCACTTTGAAAATGGAGACCACCATCCATTCGCTTCTTCGTAGACTGTTGATCTGATGCTTGCATGTCTATCCGATATGAGGCAAATGGTTTCACAACCTTCATGGCCACCGATAACATATTCCTTTAGTTTCCTAAAAAACTAGCCTTATGTCTCAACTGTCTCCTGATTAACTAGAGTGAATGCCAATGAAAGTATATGGTTGTTGCCATCAATGCTATAAGCAACTAGCAACTTGTGAGTGTATTTCCTATATAGAAAAGTGGCATCAATGGTAACAACTAGTCTAAAGAATCTCCACATTGTAATGGATGGCCTAAATGTCTAGAATACCCACCTCAAAGTAAACAAACCAAGGGTACTCGATCTGCTCCACCCCCAATCTATTCGTGTTTCAGGATTTGTATTTTCTATTGCATTGAAAAGTTTAGGTAATTCATCGAAAGATTTCTCCTAGTTCCCGTACACGTGTGTGATAGCCTGTTTCTTTCCCTCCTAAACTTGTCTCCCGTTGATCCTATAGTCAAATTCCTATTTGATAACAAAAGTAAGCTCGACAACTTTCATATTAGGATTGTCCTTAAGAAGATTTACAAATTGGCTAGTAAAGAAATTGCAATCCAGTTGTAGGTGATCCTGACTAATCAGCATGTTATTGCATGTATGTGGACCCCTTGAATCTCGTCACCATGAATATGCCCTCCAACTTCTTCTTTCGGGACATAAGCCTTTGTTTATAACCATTGTCCATTCTCAAATAATAAGATCTTAACTCTTAGATCTTACTCTCCTAAGGCGAGTTCTATGCGGGAAGTTGAGGTTATTAAGCATCAATTTGCAACCACTCTAGAGGTGAAGGTGAGAAGCTGACTAATTGTCAAGTGGCTAAAGCCTACATCAGGTTATGTCATAAATTCTGATGGTTCATATACTTAAGATAGAGCGGCTTGGGCATACATTTTGCGACGAAATGATGGCTCATTTATACATTCAGAAATGCAACGTGCACTGGATGCTCTAAATGCATTATCCATGGATTTGGAGGGTGTTCTTTCTAGCCTACGCTCATGTACTTCAAATAATATTTCCCCAGTACAGATTCAAATTGATAGTATGCTACTTGTGTCTTACCTTCAAGGCAAAACAGTGTGTCCGTGGCAATTGTCCCCTAAATTAATGGAGGCAAGGAACCTGATGCAATCACTATCGGCCTCCATTGTTCATGTGTATCGTGAAGCAAATTCCTTAGCGGACGGTCTTTCTAAATATGCAACTCAACTGGATCGTGTTAGAATTGTGCGCTGGTAAGATCTCCCAGGAAGACTCAGAGGTATCTACCTCTTAGATTTATCTGGGTGTCCATACATAAGAAGTCGATAGCCTCTTTATACATCTTATTGACAGATTTTGTATCCATCTTCCCTTTGGGAGGATGCGTTTTGTATAGTATTTTTAGGCGCTGCTCTTTGTAACGACTATTGAAACTAAAAAATAAATAAAATAGCCATCTTGGCTTTCTATATATATAAAAAAAAGACCATAGCAGTGGACTAGATTCTACAGTGAAGTTGCAATGGTTCTTCATATGGTAAGACTTATGGAAATCGCCACTGTTGCTTGAACCACTACAAATATTAGTTTACTTCTACTCGAAATAAATGTAACCATTATCACCCAAAAAATTATAGTATGGATAGGATCTTTAATTGCCATGGTTGATGGTTTAACTTGCTCCGATTGATATATTGGTTGCCTTGAGTAGGTATGTACGGTTAGAGAGTCTTCTTTAAGTACTTCATCTCCCTTGTTCTCATTTTCCTCATTTTTCTCATTAGAACTCTTCTCGTTATTGCTACTCTCCTCCTCCACACCCATTCCACCATCAATGTTAGTTGCAGCCTTTACTCCCACACGAACCATGTATGGATCCCGTGTGTTTGGTTGTTGTAATATTGGAGTAACTGCTCTATCTATTTCATTTTCATCATTCACTTCCATCGAAGATGGAATCGAGGATTCAAATGTCGATGACTCATGTTGCATTTTTGCAATGTCATGTGACGATTGTGGCTGATTGCTTGTATCAAATGTTTGCCTTATCGAGGGGCCCGCAAAATTGTCAAAAATTCTAATGTACAGTTGTTGTATGCCACATTCTCCATATGATTCAACTGTTTCAATAAAAATTTCAACATCTTCATTATCTCAATTTACCATCAACACATAACATGTATTGCCCCCATGGAACATAGGAGTTGTATACTTAAATATTGTTATTTAAAAAAAATTACATAAATATTGTATCTGTAAAAATTATTACTAAATTAGGTTGCGAAGTTACAAATTGTGTATGTGACTTTAGGGATACTAGAAAATTGTACGTTAAAAGCGCAGACCTCGTCCGTGCCTTTAGTACAAACTTCACCCAATCCCTACCGTCTAATTTTATATTCTAATAATAGATTTAAGAACAAAAATCACCTGATAACAGTATAGAGAGTAAAAAAATATAAAAAGAGTAATAGTAAAAAACACATACAACAACACAAACACACAGAAAATACCCACCCACTTAAATCTAGTTTTGCTCTCATTTGTTCGTATGTAGGAAAGAGGAAGAAAAAGAATAGGAAAGAAGGGATTTGCCCAGATCTAAGTGGTTTCTGAACAATTAATCAATTGTGGTATGTTCTTTTAGAAAATTTAAACTTTTTTATTTGTGTTGAATTTTTTTATTTGTGTTTGTATTTGATGTAAGAATTTAGGAAAATATTAGTATAATTGTATATTTTATAGAAATGTTACTAGGTGTTGTTAGATTATAATTTATTAAATATGATTTATATATGTTTCAATGTGTAACATGTAATATTAATTTTTGTATTAGAATGAAGATTTGTTATTGTGAAGAATGTGAAATATTGTAGAGAGTGTTGTAGTATTATATGAAAAATTTTGAAATATTTAGTGGAGAAATAATTTTAGACAAATATTTAGAAAAAAAAATTGTTTGGAACTAAGAGGAGAAAAATTAAAATTAGAAATGACACAAATTTGTTTTTGGTATAAATATTATGAATGTTATTGAAAATATATAAAAAAAATTATTCTGATGAAAAATTGTAATATATGGAATGTGAAATAATTTTTACAGTGTTGTAAAATGATTGAAATTTTTAGTAGCAAAAATTTTATTAAAAAATAACATCTGACAAATTTTTAGAAAAAAATCATTTCGCAATAATGGGAAAAAGATTTAATATTTGAAATGTTATGGAAATTTATTTATTTTTTAAATTTTAGAATGTTATTGAAAATTGTCATATTTATTTAAAAGCTTATAATTTATATATACCGTGGATAAGAAAATAATGACTAATTACGTGAAGTTGATGATTTATGCATTTGGAAATATTGTGGCCGGTAACTAGGGGGCGGAGTATGATAGAGATCTAGTAAAAAAGTTGAAAATGAAGAAAAAACGTCAACTACAATGAATTTTTATATAGAATATGTCACAACATCAGAGTTGATCCAACTAAAGTGGGGGTTGAGATAATTTACAAGCATCCTATGTTCCTCGAAGGCAATACATGTTATGCATTGATGGCAATTAGAGATGACGAAGATGTTAAAAATTTTATTGAAATGGCTGAATCATATGGAGATCGTAGAATGCAACAATTATTCATTAGAATTTCTGACAATTCAGGTGCCCCTCGATAAGGTAGACATTTGATACAAGAAATCAGCCACAATTGTCACATGACATTGCAGAAATGCAACCAAAGTCATCAGCATTTCAACCCTCAATTCTAACCTTGATGGAAGTGAATGATGAGGATGAAATAAATAGAATAGTTACTCCAGTATTACAACAACTAGACACATATGATTCGTACATGGTACATCTGGGAGTGGAGGCTGCAACTGACACCGATGGTGGAATGGGTGTTGAGTAGTAGAGTAATGATAAGAGAGTTTGAATGAGGAAAATGAGAAGAGTGAGAACGAGGGGGATGAAGTACCAGAAGAAGAGTCTCTAACCATACATACCCACTTGAGATAGCTAATATATCAAGCAGAATAGGTTGAACCACCAATCATAGTAGTTAGAGATCCTATTTCATATTACAATTTTGGAGGCAATAGTGGTGGCATTTATTTTGAGCAGGAGTAAACCAATATTTGCAGTGGTTTAAGCAATAGTGGCGATTTCTATAGGGGCATGAGATTCTAGACGAAAGCAGATGCCATTTAAATAGTGAAGTCTTACTATGTGAAGAACCATTGCAATTTCATTGTTATAGAGTCTAGTCTACTGCTATGGTTTGTTTATTGTTTGAGATGAGGCGACGGTTGTAAATGGAGGCTTCGTGCCTGAAAGAAGAAGTTGGATGGCATACTCATGGTGACAAGATTCGAGGGTCCACACATATGCAATAACTTACTGATTAGTTAGGATCACCCATAGTTGGATTGCAATCTTCTTGCCAACCAATTTGTAAATCTTCTTAAGGATAATCCTGATATAAAGGTGACCGAGCTGACTTCCGTTGTCGAATAGGAATTTGGCTATAAGATCAACAAGAGATAGGTTTTGGAGGGAAAGAAATGGGCAATCAAGCTCGTGTATGGGAATTAGGAGAAGTCTTATGATGAACTGCCAAAACTTCTTAACACAGTAGAAAAATATAAATCCTGGAACACGAATAGATTGGGGTTAAAGTAAATTGAGTACCCTTGGTGTGTTTACTTTGAAGTAGGTATTTTGGGCATTTGGGTTTTGCATCATAACGTGGAGATTCCTTAGATCTTTTGTTACGTTGATGCCACTTTTGTATATAGGAAGTATATCTACAAGTTGTTAGTTGCTTATGGTGTTGATGGCAATAACTATATAATTCCGCTGGCACTCACTTTGGTTGATCAGGAGACAATTGAGACATGGGGCTGGTTTTTGAGGAAATTGAAGGAATATGTTGTCAACAACTGTGAAGGTCGTGAAACCATTTGCCTTATATCGAATAGACATGCAGGCATCAAATTAGTAGTTCGAGAAGAAGCAAATGGATGGCGGCCTCCATTTACGGTGTGGCTGTTCTGCCTCTAACACATTGTGAGCAACTTCAACTTAGCACATAAAAGCACCTAAAGCAAGGAGTTGGTCACATATGCCGGGTTGCAAGTACAATCTTGCAAGTTGAATTATGTAATGTATTAGGTAAGGATAATTAAGCCGGATGTGTTAAACTGGTTTAACAATGTCCCATTGGATATATGGATGCTAGCTCATGATGGTCACTATTGGTTTGGGTATATGACCTCTAACATTGTTAAAAGTTACGATTTCGTATTGAAAGAGGCTCGAGGTTACCTGTAACTACTTTGGTTAAGAAGACCTTCTACAATTGTATCGAGTACTTCGTTGAGAAGTGTATGAAGGCATTGAAGAATATAGTGAAAGGTAGAATTTTCACCAAATATGGAATAAAAAAATTGACCGATTGAGTATACAAGCTAGTAATCATAGGGTCATCGACTATAACAGGTATGACAGAGTTTTTGAAGTTCTCACCGGTAGTCGTCGCATCGCCAATGGGTTAAGGGGAGGTGGCTGAATGCATGTTGTTGAGTTTACGCACAACAAATGCAGTTGCTAGAAGTGGCAAATATACAAAATCCAATGTTCCTACACATATGTAGTGGCTGCTTCGCTTAGACTTGATATGATGCATTCTATACTCGATTGGTACAGATGGACACATTAGGACCAACCATATAGGATACACTTCATGCTCATAGGGGATGATTTAGATTAGGAGCTAGTGTAGTTCCCATTACTCTGCCCAAGGGGAGACCTCATACAGAAGAAGGGAAAGCCGAGGCAAAAAAGATACCATATGGAGATAGATATTAGTGAGCATCGAGATTAAATCACATGTGGACTTTGCGAAGCGGAGGGGCATAATAGAAGAATGTCCCCATGTCAATGTAATAATGGTAACTGATAGATACCAATGCATATTTCATCACCTTTGACATTGCATTTGTGATGCTAACATTAGCCTTTTCTTATTTGCAGCTTAGGTGAATCCTTAACTACTTTATCTAGTTTGTTTAAAGATATGGCAGAAGGGGAATTCTTGATATTTTGTATATGTACTTGCAATTTTGTCATTTGTTGAGAAGTTGTTTTGAATGTCAATTTGTTTTGACATTTATTAAATGTTATGAAATATTTAAAGTTGTAAAATCGTATATATACACATTGTTAAATGTTATGAAATATTTGAAGTTGTAAAATGCGTACTGATTTATTACAAATTATAAAAATACATCAACTTAATCATTGTAGTGGACTATATATATATGTAAATAGTTAAAAAAAATCATCGCTTCCTATCCCCACCCCCTCTTATCTCCTACCCCTAGTCAAATGCCTAGTTAGTCGAGCGAAGGTGTTAGTTGGCCTTGCACATGGAGCTAAAGGAGCTTCAAACTCCTAGGTTGAATGCTAGTGGAGAGTATTATCGAATACTTGCAGAGGCACAAAAATCCACTCTATTGGCTAACTGGATGATTCACCCTAATACATAGGTTGTTTTCTAGGGGGTTTCTTTTGTGGAACTAGTAATGTTAGGACATGACCACTTATAGAATGCCGATGTGGTTGCGGGTACAACATTAACCCCTTATGGTGAAGCATGAATTGAAGAACCTGAGCAAATATTCTCACGGTTGTGTCTATATCCAATGATAAGTAGATTTTTTGAAAAGTGTCACCATGTAAGTATGAACAAAATGTAAATTAAGGTTAACATGATCATGTAATTATTTAGACATTACTAAGTGTTTATGTAAATCATACTTTCTAAGAATCGAAGAACAATCGACATGTGTCTAATGTATCGCTTGTTGATTGATCTATACCATTGTCGGTAACTATCATGCACACTACAAGGGCCATCCATATGAATGACTCGATTGGCCCACTGTTCCCATATGTTCAAATAAACTACATGCTGGACTGTCCAATCAACATCAATCTAGCTACGCAGGTCAATTTCATGGAGCTCTAGCTGCATGTTCACCAATTGCGGGATATATTGGAACCCATTAAATTGCCTTGCCACTCGATTTGGGAAATAGTACTCAATAATGTGGAAATAGATAAGTGGCACCCGAGTTACCAAAATGTGCATGCTAGCTTTGCAAAAATACGATGGGATATTAATTAAATTCTAGTCATATGATTCCCATTTAACCTAAAAATAGGAAATTATATTGATTTCAAATGATAAATATGATTAATTGCAAGGAAAAAAATTTGGTTACTAAAGTACTAGCAACATGTTTTGCTTGTCCAATGCATCTCGATATGCGTTGACTACGTAGGTGGGGTGAAACTACGTGTCCCTCGAAGTGTTCCAAAGTGTTATTAGTGGAGGTTCAGCTTGTACAGATAGTCCATGTCGAATAACAGGTGTGATGCGGGGAAATCTATCATAGGCCCACACTTGTAGCAAAATGGTAGCCCCTCCAATCTCATATGTTGACGGTGATGACGCTATACATAGTTAGCCATACAACCATGCCAGACATGCAGACCCCTAACTATATGTCCTAGCAATGTTAAAATGCTCCAACAAAGGTAAACATATCATACAGATAGGGGCATTGGATTTATCGACAAAGATAAAACTCCCTAAGTGCTGCAATAAGTATGCATGTGTAGCTCGATATATTTGCTCAACATTGGCGTTTGGTAAGATCAGCCAGAACATATCATGGAGCCATATCATACTAATGTGACCCCCCTACTGCTAGACTCTGTTCTCGTCCCTAGTAGTTCTTCGCATATTACTCCCCAATTCATGTAACTCTTCCCTATAACTGCCTGTCCATTTATAGGGAGTCTTAACTAGACCTCTACATCCTATAGTGTAATTGTAAATTCTCTCATCAAGACTGACCTATGATCGATGACTTGCCTACTGCATCAAAACTGAAGGATTGAAAGGTTCAAAACCATACAAATAATTTATATTTGCAACAAATACTTAACTTTTCACTAATTAATTTTATAAGAATTAATTAACGACATATTAATGACTAATCGCCTTTAATTAACAGATAATTATTAACTGCTTACTTTTATGACTAATTCTACAAAACTATATAAATATTTTATATTTGCAACCAATACAAATTTTTTCACTAATTAATTTTATAGCAATTAATTAACGATATATTAACAATAAATCCCCTTTAATTAACGAATAATTAATAACTAATTAATTTTATAACTCATTCTACAAAACCATAGAAATATTTTCACTTTGTGACGATTACAAAATTTTTCACTAATTAATTTTATGACAATTAATTAATGACATGTTGATGACTAATCATATTTAAGTAATGGATAATTATTAACTGCTTAATTTTATGACTAATTCTTCAAAACCATACAAATATTTTACATTTGCAACCAATATAAAATTTTTCACTAATTAATTTTATAGCAATTAATTAATGATATATTAACGACTAATCCCCTTTGATTAATGGATAATTAATAACTAATTAATTTTATAACTCATTTTACTAAACCATGCAAACATTTTCACTTTGCAACAAATACAAAATTTTTCACTAATTAATTTTATAACAATTAATTATGGACATATTAACGACTAATCACCTTTAATTAATTGATAATTAACAACTTCTTACTTTTATGGCTAATTTTACAAAACCATACAAATAGTTTTCATTTGCAATGAATACAAAATTTTATAATAATTAATTAATGATATATCAACGACTAATCACCTTTAATTAATGGATAATTAACAATTACTTACTTTTATGACTAATTCTACAAAACCATACAAATATTTTACATTTCCAATCAATGAAAATTTTTTCACTAATTAATTTTATTCCAATTAATTAACGAATAATTATCTTTAATTATCAAATAATTAACAATTACTTACTTTTATGACTAATTCTACAAAATTATACAAATATTTTTTATTTGCAATGAATACGAAAATTTTCATTAATAAATTTTATAGTAAATAATTAATGACATATTAATGACTAATCACATTTAATTAATAACTATTTACTTTTAAGGCTAATTTTACAAAACCATATAAGTATTTTTCATTTACAACAAATAAGTTTTTTTACTAATTAATTTTATATCAATTAATTAACGACATATTAGCGACTAATCACTACTAATTAATAGTTAATCAACAATAACTTAATTTAACTACTACGTTTACAAAAATACATTATAATAACATATATGCATAATTCATTTACTAATGTCAATTAATCATATATTAACAATTAATTAATTACTAATTAATAATTAATTAACAATAACTATTCTTTCAATAAAAATTATGTAGTATATATATTTACACTTTTATTTTTTTTTTACATTTATCCAAAGTAGTATAATAGTAATAAAAATAAATTTTTTCTTAAGAAAACATATCGAGATCTTAATAAAGATATTTTTACACATGTATTTCAATAGAGTAAAACCTACGTAAAACACAAATTATAGAAACAAAAAATTGCAAATAACGATAGAGAGTGAGATTTACAAAGGAAATTGAAAGATGAAAATATGAACATATGAATTGAGGATTCTTATTTATATTAAAAATTATTGGTGCAAAATTTTTATTGTGTATTATTATGTAAATTTACTATATCACTTTTATAGGTTTGTAGACATACTTTTGTAAAATTTTATAAGTTTGCAGTTTCTTTATAGGTTTGTGGTGTTATAAGTTTTATAGGTTTCAAAATAAGTTTCCTTAGAGTTGTAGGCAATATATATATATATATATATATTGTACTAGTGTACAATTTTTCAATATCCCTAAAGTCGTATACGCAATCCGCGACTTTGCAACCTATTTTAGTTATAATTTTTATGAGTATATAATATTTACGTTTTTTTTAAATAACAAAATTTAAGTATTTGACCCTAGAACATAGGATGCTTGTGAATTATCTTAACCCCCACTTCGATTGGATTGGTTTCGATGCTACAACATATTTTGTATAAGAATTCATTGTAGTTGACATTTTTTTTTCATTTTCAACTTCTCTACTAAGTCCTTGTCATACTTTGCCCCTTAGTTACCAACCACAATATTTTTAAATGTATAGATCATCAATTTCATGTAGTTTGCTATTTTTTCCCTACATATAGTATATATAAATTATGAGCGTTTTAGAAATATGATAATTTTCAATAACAACATTCTAAAAATTTGCAAAAAATATAAAAAAAAAATTTGGAAGGTGGGATTAAAGTGAGGTATGATATACAATTTATACTGAAGATATAGACCCGGTCTATGCCTTCAGTTTTAATTTTTTTTTTATCTCTAAAGTTGCAAACGCTACCCGCGAAATCTATTTTAAGAATAATTATTAGGGGTATAATATTTATTTAATTTTTATTTTAAAAAATCACAATATTTAAGTATGTAACTTGATTTTCAATAGGCTCTCTAATTAGGCTACGTAAGCGGAAATATTTTCAAAATGTTGGTGATTTTATACGTAAAACTTGTACCATTACCGAGTCGGCTAAGTGTTATTTCGAGGATATTATCATCTAAATGGTTGTCTCGTGCTTGAGTATTGTAGCCATATCGAATAATATATATATATATATATATATATATATATATATATATATATATTTAACTTCATGTATGAATCATAGGTATAAAATACTCTAAATTATTAAAAAAAATTAATTACTATATAAGGTGTATTATATTTAGATAAGTTATTTCAAATAACCTAACACGTAATTGTTAAAATTATGAATTAATAACTTGTACAATTTTACTAGTTTACTATGAGACATTTCCTCGTTAATTAAGAATGCATGTAACTTATTTAGGTTTACATTCTTAGTATAATTATGAGTTTAAATATATGATTTTATAAGTTTAAGATTCTATTGGTTTCATATGATTATATCAATTTCATATGTTTAAATTATAGATAAAAATACAAGTATGATAACCTTGACCTAACATTATAAATACATTTTTTATCAATAAAAATTGGGTTTTATGAAGATAATTAAAATTTAGTGCAAATTTCACATTTCATAGCTATATCTTCTCGTTTTGTACATTATACATATCTATATATTTTACTTTGTAACATCTATTAGTCAACCATGAAAAACTTTAAGCAAAAAAAGTGAGATAAAGGCATTATTGGTGCTTATACTATTAATTTTGAGCAATTAAATATGTAAATATTTATTTGTACCAATTTAGTGTTTATACTTTTAAAGTCAGATTGTTTAAGTGTCTTCATTATGAAATGAGTATTAATTTTATAAAATTCATATGAGATAAAGCAAAAATAAAATTGAAAATAGTTAAGTAGGGTTAATATTATATTTACTTATATATAAATAAAATTTGAAAATTAAATTCATTATACAATATAAAATTAGTATAGAACATACATGATATGTAGGTTAAGAATAAATTTTATTAATATATTACTTTTTATTGGATTGGATTTTTTATTAGATTTTTTTTAAATCTCGAAACCTAACCCTAAACCCTATAGGATTTTGACTATAGGTTTTTATCAAGTATCTTATAGTGATCCACCCAACTGCATCCTTAGACATGGACTAATAAAAAGGTTCCAACTTAACATTTGTTTATAATGAAGATATTTAAATGACTTATCCTTAAAAATATAGGCACGAAATTGCCATAAATAAAAATTTAGCTACTTAATTATACAAAATAAAAAATACAAACACTATCGGTGCCTTCATAAAAAATAAATAAATAAATAAAATTCATAGAAATGAAAAAGCAATAACTTAAAGCCCCATTTTCCTCCTGTCAAAATATTCCTCTTCCGTATATATATATATATATTTGTGCACTCTTTCTTATTATTTTTCTCGTCCTAGTTGTCCAACTACTAATCTAATAAACTATAATTTTATTTGAGTCATGTAGACACGAATTTGGTTACTCCAATGTGGACTTGTGGCCGTGATTAGGGACTATAAATCTATTGTCCTGTCTTTCTTTCACTATAATAATGTTGTTATTTGGACCTGATGCACTGTAATCCAGTGGGTTATAATCATTAGAAAAGCATTCCGTGGAACAAAACCACAAATTAAATTCCATTGCAAAATGTGTAATTTAGCTTTTTATTTAGTTGATTGCTCGTTAATCTGGGGTTTGAGTAACTAGCATTCAGTAAGTGTGTTCGTTTTGCACTAATCTTTTATAACTATTCAAGTAGATATCTTCAGTCAGGGAAAATGGGGTTCGGTTAATCACATTACTACATACACCTATATTTTAATTAATTTATCGTTACTAATTATCAAATACGTCTTAATTTCTGATTCATCAATAATAATAAATTTAATGAGTATAGTATTATTAAATAGATTTAATTAAATAATGTCATAAAATAAAGAGAAAAAAGTTTGGGATCGATCATAGCTCTAATCTTAGATGGCCTGAGATACTTCTGGATCTCGACGTAATTGTATATATCTGGTGCTGTGCTGTCGCGTCTGATCCTTCTTCTGTCATATCACTGCGCATAGGAACTTTTGCACCGCTCAAGATCCAAGGCTCGAAGGACGGAAAAAGATTTTAATAGTATTAATATATTATATATGAATTGATTAGTAATATTAAAATATAAATAAAATTTTAATATATAAAAGTTTATAAATAAAAATATTTTAAAAAATATCAATTATCATCATTATATACTAAAAAATTATTAATATTTATATAACATTCATTCATCCAAATACATAATATATCAATTTTGATAATTTTTTATTAAAAGGAAGAGAGATAATTCCGATGAGCACACAACACAATGAACTCATTGTCAGATGCACCTTCTTCCGGGACACTTGGGTTCACATGTCAATTATAATAAAATAATTACCGTTTTATTCATTTGCCGCAAAATATTTGAAAATGTTTGGGCCTTTGACGAGTGGCGCAGCGCCACAAACCCAAATGAGATTTAAGGGTTTTTAGAGTTCCACGTCTCGTCTCTTTGCTCAATAGTTTTGTGTCGCAATCATTGCATGTGACTACAACGAAACAAGACAAAACACTTTTTGCAGCCCTAATGTGGTACTTTACTTGAAATTCTCAAATGCTTGATTATCATCGTGAGCATCTTCCATATGATTCGGGTCTCACCTGCAATTCGCATGATTGTAGGCTTTTTACTGTGACAAGTTTAATTATGATGAGCTCAGGCCATTGTCAATCCAAGTCGTGACAATCTTGACAAAGCCATTAACTATTATCATCCTCCGAGTTGATGCCAATGTTACTTAAAGGAAACCTCTAGTCTTCTTGATATACTTCTTAGTTGAATAATCGTACATATATATGACACTAGCTCTCCGTCATCCCTTATGTTAAAGCAAGTATCTGTTTACCTTATTATTTATCTTTAGGATAACAAAACATTATATTAAATTTACTAATAAGTTTATCTGACATATAATAAAAAATATTAATATACTAAAACTTTAATATGAAAAGAAATTATGCACAGTTGATAAAATCGAAATCATATGCAGCTTCATAAGCAAAAACTAGTAGCTGAAATGATAATCAAAACTAAAAATTAAAATTGAAGCCTAGAATTAGAATCAGAATATATAGTCAAAATCAGAATTTACAATCAAAGTCGAAATCTAAAATCAAATTTAGGTTTTACAATGAAAATCGAAACTTATAGTCAAAATTAGAACAAAAAGTAGACTAATATAATCAAAATCAAAAGTGTTTATTAGAAGAATGAACTAGAAGCATTATCATCATTAAAGAAGAATTATTATCGTAGGCCTAACACCATGAATCAAATATATTTGGATAATATATCTTATCATATTCATTTCTTTGAATCATATGAAGACATTTTTTTAACTATAAAGAACAAATTCTTGATAAAGATGATATTCATGAAAGTTCCACATTTGTTAAGTTACTCAAGCAAACATAAAGCACAAATGGAAGGAAGAATAAAGCAATGATTGACTAAACTATTCATGTAAGAAAGCAAATAAGAAGATATATAATACATGGAAACAAATATTATCACAAAAGCTACTATGAAGAAAAGGGGAAAGGTCAATGGACAAAAAAGAAATCTATGGAAGCAATGGATACAATACCTATTACAAGCAATGACTACTTCCATATTGAAGCTTTAGGAAATGGCTACATAAGGAGTTGCACATGATTAAAGAGGATACAAAAAGAAGAAACATTGAAAAAGACAATTTTTGCTAGAGTGTTTTTAATATTGTTTTATAGATATATTGTGCAAAATTGTAAACCAATCCATTGTCATTTTCGATAGAGTTGGTATGCTCTTAAAAACATAGTAGGATAGCTATTTAAGAGGTTAGAGGGTGACTTTGTAGATTTGCGTTATTATAGTTTGTACACTTCATCTTGATTTCTTTGAAATAGTGAAACATGTGAGTATGGAGATAATAGTTCCTTAGAATGTGATGTTGAAAGAGAGGATTGACTCATAAGGAAAAAATTCAAAAATTTGCTACTTGATTTTCTTGACTTTTTTTTTTTAATAATTTCATGCATTTTATATTTATGTTGCGATGTCTTATATTCCTTTCCACTAGAATTAATTTAGTAATCAAAAGCTACAATTTTTTTTTTAATCTTATACAATTCATTAATCCTCCTCTTGATTGCTCATATGAGACTGGGGGTGGTGTGGTGTGGGTAACTCTTAAATTACACATGCATGACTTATCCATCACAAAGAAAAATCAACACTAATATGACAATAACATAAATTAGTTGAAATTATTTTCACGGTAATATCATAGAAAATGAGAAAAATAAACAAAGAAGATAACATACCTTTGATAATTCAATCGAAGGTCCAAAGTGGTATTTGTGGAAAAAAAATTGAAAGCAAAACATGATCAACATAAAAAATTGGATGAAAAATGAAGAAGAAGAAGAGACAGGATGTACCGAATTGGCGTGAAATTGGATTCTGCACAACAAACGAGAGAGAAGGGGCGATTCATTTCATGCTTAAAAATGACAATTGTACTGATCTTGGTAATACGAGTGAAATGGATATCCAGTTTATAGATCATTTGGACCGTTAAAATAGCTAACGAAAGTGATTGTTTATTTCCTCGATTTATGGGAATTACAACTCGGGCCAAGGTAAAAGTAAAGAAGCCATTGATTTGCATCAGGAACAAGATACTTCTAATTAAACTTCTGATTTATGTGTATGTGTAAGGATTTAAGTGTGAAAGTCACATGTATGCTGCATGGAAACACATTACACGTGGTTTAATAAGAGAAGTGATACGTATAAGAATGATTTAGGATAGAATGAGATGGAGAGGAGAAGTAGGTGATCTCAAATAAGACTCAACACTTTAGTGATAGCTGTGTGTGTAGGGGTAAATTTTGGTTTTGATCTTTTTGAGAAAAATTCAGTAGAGTAACTATGCTTTTCCCACAAAAGTCCTCCTTTTCAATGAGGAGATATGGGGTATTTATATTATTTGATCATGAATCTCATTTGTTGAATAGCGATGACGATAAATGATTTTGAGTGAATGAGCTCTTATATAGGCTTTGTATGGTTTTAGGCCCATTTGAGACCTTTAGTGTATGTGAACCTTATTGAGAAAAATTAGATTAGACTAGTTGATTCAACTGGTCCTAATCCAAGCCTACCATGCCAAATCTCTCATGATCATCCCAATTTATGAGCTTGACTCCTTAGGCCCTATCACCTTGACTCAAATTGTCAAATCAATTAAAATAACAGGCTAAAAGCCTATGCATTAAATTTAGCCCTCTACATTTTGTGGTGTTATGTGTTGTCTACTCTCCTATGCTGTTTGTTATGTTGTGTGATGTCATGTGGGATCGAGTGTAGTTGGTTATCTTATCCACTATCTTGTTTCCCATTTTTCTTTCTTGTTTTCCTTTTTAATTGTGTGGGCTATGTGGCTAACTTGTGCCTGCATGAACATGACCTACCTCAACCAACAGGCTACGTGGGCTTAGCCAAAGTAGCTTGCACATGTTGCAGGCCAAAATTTTCTAGCCTACCCCTTAAAATTTTGTGGGTTAGGTGGGTCAGCTTGCATAACCAACCTCACATTCCCAGTCCTATTTGTAGCCTTTCTAGTAGTAGTTTTTACTCTTCTCCCTGTTTTCCTTGGGATTTCTTCTGATTTCTTTGCAGCTTGATTAGGATTGAGTTTGGTTGGAAATGGAGCTTAAGTTGGTTGAGGTTCAGTTGGTTCAATAGAGGGTTCATTTTAGGTAGTCTGGTTAGGTACAGATTCAAGTTAAGGATCATTTTCTTAAGAAACTTCATGAGTAGGGACAATTTCAACATTCATTTCAGTTGCTTCTTGCTTAGTGTGATCCAGAATATCTCACCACTTTGATGAATCTCTTGCTTTGCTTATGGACTCTTTGAATTCTCTTCATACACTGGAATAGTATCTCTAACCTCTTCATTTAGATCTTCTGGATCTTTTTGAATAGGTGTCTTTAGAGAACCATCCCTAGTCCTGGTAGGAGTCGACGGAATTTGTTCGTAAAATTTTTCTTCATTACATTTAGTAGTGGTTGACTCCATAAAGAACTTCATCTACAATAAGCTTTTCTTTATAAAGTTTTCTAGATTAGAAAATCTACTTTTCAGATCTATCACTTTGTTACTTCTTCCAGCTTCAACATCATTCTTCTTAGAAGTAGGGGATCTTACTATAACTTCTATAGAATTGCTTGTAGAATTGTCTATTTTTACTAATGGTTCATCCTTAATCTCCATATTACCTTTACCATCCTATCTTTCCTTCTTCATTTCTTTCCCTACCTCCTTTTCTTTACCTTTTATCTTTCTTCCCTTCTTTAGAAGTTCTTCTTCATCAACTTTCTTTTTATTCTTTGAAGATTGCTCCTCTTTCTATATTAGACATCCATTCAAGAGTATGCTTTCTTGAATGCTTATGATCGATATAAACAATACAATTTCCAGAAAACCATACTTTCTTCCAAACATGAATATTCATGTGATGAAGAATTCCTTCCATTATTTTCTTGATCGAAAATTTTGTGTAATCCTCTTTTGGGTAACCTTATTCGTTTATCTTTTAAAAGAAACATAATTAGGTTTCCACAAGGTTTCTTTCCCTATTCTCAAAAAGATTTCTCAAAATCTTTTCAACAATATTCACACTTTTTCCTGTAGTTATTCTTAAAATTATTTTTGCCTCATCTATAGATATGTCTGTTTTGCTTCCTATCCTAGGCAGAACACAAGAGCTTACTATCTTATGTAGCATCTTACGTAGCAATTGAAATTGAATAATGAGCATGTCTTGTTGTGATTCAATTTCATAGCCATCATTGAGATATTGAAACAACTCTAATAAGTTCATGTTTAGAACATCATCATCATCATTTTCATCTTTCAATTTTAAACTCTAAATTATTTCACTCTTAGTTATCTCAATGTTTTATCTACATACATTTGATTTTAGCCTATCTTTTCATTTGGTATCTAAATTATCATAAAACTCAGCAATTATTTCGCCAAAGACTATATATCTTAGATTGCACAACTTTTTACAACCTATTCTATCCAACATTTCATTTATTTGAAATCCATTCTTGAACAAATATTTAGCATCCACAGACATACAATCTACAATCTTTCCCTTGAATGGAGGAATTTTCTAGGAAAATTGTTTTCTATATGGTACCTTTTTCTTTTTTTTTTTCAAGGTGTCCGGTTGAATGTTCAGCTCACCGTTTGTACTACTTTTTATAACATGTTCTTCTAAATTGTTGTTAACTATGGGTTTTTCATGCTGGTTGTGTTGTGTTTCTTGTGAGTTTTATTGACTAGAATGTTTTAACAGAGAAGACTCCTCATCTTGAATCTCAATATGGTTTGTGTCCTTTCTATTGGCCTTTGATTGCATCTTAGTTGTCTTCATGGATTTACTTGATGCCATTGTGATGAGTAGTGATTAGGGTTCAAGAGAGAGAGAGAGAGTAAAAGGGGGATTGAAAGTGTTTAGGGTCGAGAGAGAGAGAGGGAGTGTTCAGTAGGTTCAGAATGCTTAGAGTGATAAGAGTGAATGAGAGGGAGATTTTAAATCCTTAGTTTTAAAAAAGTAATTTTTGGGAAACATTCTCTGCACTTGAGACATGAACAACTAAGAGGATATTACTCATTTTCCTTTTTTTTTTTTGAGTTTATCCAAATTAACTGAAGAACTGGAAAATTATTTTAATAAATACTATATAGGAAAACACAAGCCAATTTCAGTTCTAATAAATTTAAATCTATTCTTATCTAGTGGATTTGTAAATACATTAGCCAATCGAAATTCTGTACTAATAAAATCAAGATTAACATTTCCATTAATAAAATGTTCTCTTATAAAATTATATCTCACTTCAATATGTTTAGATCTTGAATGATGAGCTAGATTTTTTGTGAGATTAATAGCACTAATGTTATCACATTTTATTGGGATAGTTTTACACATAAATCCATAGTCACATAATTGTTGTTTAATCCATAATACCTGAGCACAACAATTTCTTGTAAAAGCATATTTTAGCTCAGCTATTAATAAGGCAATAGAATTTTATTTCTTGGATGACCAAGATATAAGTTGGTCTCCTAAAATTGACATGTTCCTAAAGTACTTTTCCTACTAATCTTGTATCTTATATAATCAGTATCTAGATATCCTATTAAATCAATATTTTTGGTTCTTAGGATACTAAATTCCTAATTTTGTAGTGCAACATATATATTTGAAAATTCATTTTATTGCTATTAAATGTGTTTCATTGGACTTGTTTGAAACCTAGCACATACACAAATAGCAAACAAAATGTGTGGTCTAGAAATAGTTAAGTATAACAATGATCTAATTAAACTTCTATAAAGTTTTTATGTACCTTTTTACCTAAAATGTCTAGATCTAACCTTATTGAAGTTGACATACGAGTAACAACTCTTTTAATATTTTCAAATCTAATTTTTTTAGCATTTGTTTAGCATACTTTTCTTGGTGAATAAATATTCCTTAAGAAGTGTACTTGATTTGTAATCTAAGGAAGAAGTTTAGTTCTCCCATCAGGGATATCTCAAATTCAGCCTATATCGACTTTAAAAATTACTTGCAATATATTTCATTAGTAGAACAAAAAATAATATCATCTACATAAATTTGTACTACTAAAATATGATGTGCCAAGGATCCAATTGCAATTACACAATACAATTAAGGATTCAATTACACAATAAGTACTCAAAATGGCATGAAATCCCTAAATATGATGAACCTTAATTTTGATGTCAAAGAAGAGATAAGAAGATCCAATTCCTTACCAAATGTTACGTACTAGTTGGAATTAGAAATGACTTGGAATTGTTAATATTACGCACAATAAAGTCAAGTCCACTCGCCACAATCTTAGAGTAGAATTGATAAGAGCAATGTGTGAAAAAGAAATACCCTTTCACGTAAACAAAAAGGCAGCCTGAATATGATGTTAACAAAGTTCCTTTACAAAACCTAATAAGCAAGTATTTATACCCTACTCTAAACAAGAAAAATTACAATAATGCTAAATAGTCAAAACCGGTCCTATAAGTCACTTGAGAACAAATTCTCCACGTGAAAAAGAAATGTAGATGGCTGGTTCTTCTCAAGATAAAAATGCAAATGAAATGAAGGCTGATTCCACTTGTCTTTGTAGGTTCAATTTGGTTCATAATGGACCATGATCTAATCACAAACCAATTTCCATTGTGTTTGGTCGTCTTCTTGCGAAATCGACAAAATGTACTTGTTACAATGTAAAGACAATTATTATAAGATAAATAAAGATAAAATGTGAATATCTAGGCTCATTCGTTCAAATAGGATTCCTACCGTTGGATCTAGAGGTTTAATTCTTATCAAAATATCTTTATCAAAATGTTTTATTCAACTTTTCCTCTTAAAAAGTTATATTTTATTAAAAAATTATTTAACCTTTCATACCAAGCTCTAGGAACTTGTTTCAAACCATAAAGAGCTTTTTGTAGTTTGAAAACATAATCTTCTTTTAATGGATCCTCAAATCCTTGTGGTTGTTCTACAAACAATTCCTCTTTAATATATCCATTTAAAAAAGAACTTTTTACATCCATTTGAAATAGTCTAAAATCACAATAGTTTAATAGCTTCTAATCTAGCTATTAGAGCAAAAGTTTCATCAAAATCAATACCTTTTTCTTGTAAATATCCTTTTGCCACAAGTCTTGCTTTATTTCTAACTATCTTACCTTGATCATCAAGCTTATTTTTGAATATCCATTTTGTTCCAATAATAGATTTATCCTTAGGTTTGGGAACTAGTGTCCATACCTGATTCCTTTGAAATTGTTTTAATTCCTCTTGCATGGCATTGATCCGGTTACTATATGTTAAAGCTTCATTTACATTGTTAGGTTCAATCTTAAATAATAAACCAAATTGGTTTTCTAAATCTTGTAGTTTTGATCTAGTTTTGACTCCTAAATTTATTTTACCAAGTTCTTGTTCTAGTGGATGGTATGCCTTATATCTCTAAGGTTTAGAATATTCAACTTTATTCTATGTAGGTTCAATAGTACCTTCTGGTAAACTGTCTAACTTATCATTTGGTTCACTATTTGGATGAGTGTCCACCTTACTGTCTGGTGCACTATCTGAATGACTATCTATCTTATTGTCTAGCGCACTATCTAGATGGCTGTCTACTCGACTGTTCAGTCTATCCTCTGTGTTTAGTTCAATAGGTACTCTTACAGTATCTTGTATATTCTATTAATGATTTAAATTTTTATCTCTATTTTTATTTTACTTATTATATCATCAGTATCATCCATAATTGAGTTATCTATAAACTTAACATTAATTGACTCCTCAACTAGTTTAGTTACTTGATTAAAAATATGAAAAGCTTTATTGGTTGTTGAATAACTAAGAAAAATTCATTCATCAACTCTTTCATCAAATTTAATGAGATTCTACTTGGATTTATTGCTAAAGCATTTTGTCCCAAATATGTGAGAATATAATATATTTGGCTTCCTACCTTTGTAGATTTTATACGCTTTTTTTTTTTGTGTGTCAAAGGTCTTAAATAAACAAGATTAGAAATATTTAAAAAATTTAGAAATTGCTCCAACCTATAAATAGTTAAGTGCATTACTTTTATTTAGCATACTTTATGTCATTTCTTGTAATACTCTATCTTTCCTTTCCACTGTTATATTTTGTTGTGGAGTATATGGAGTTGAAAAATTATATTTTATCCCATTTTCCCCACAAAACTCAATAAAGTTTTCATTTTCAAATACTCTATCGTGATTAGTCCTTAAACTTATAATTGATAAACCTTTTTCATTTTAAACTTATTTTGAAAACATTTTAAAAGGATCAAATGTATCACTCTTGTGTTTAAGAAATAAACCAATGTAAAACATGAAAGGTCATCGATTATTACTAAGCCATACTTATTGCCTCGTAAACTTAGGTTTCTTGTCAAACAAAAAAGATCAAGATGTAGAAGTTCTAAAGGCCTTACTATTGAAATAATATTTTTAGATTTATGAGATACTAAAACCATTTTATTTTTCAAGCGTATCACATTTAATATCTTTGATAGAAGAAATTTTTGGTAATCCTGTAACAAGTTTATTCTTCAAAAGTTTTTCTAATTGTAAAAAGTTAACATGTCTTAACCTTTTATGCCAAATAAAACAATTGTCGTTTACTGTTAAGAAATATCTTTCAACATCTACTCTTAAAGGTTTAACCATGTAAATATTTCTATTATAAAATCCTTCAAAAAGCTTTTCTCCATTATGATCATAAGCTGTTACTATGTCTTTTCCAAAAATCATTTTGTAATCTTTATCACTAAGTTGACTAATATTTTAAAGATTGTGTTTCAGATCTCTTACCAGAGAAACATTTTCAATTGTACTAGAGAGAAAGCCTACCGTATCAGTTGCTATTATCTTTCCTCTACCATCATCACTAAATTTGACATAGCCTCCATTTTTCCATTCTAGATTTGTGAATAGTGAAGCATCCCCTAACATGTGTTGTGAGCAGCCACTATCTAGGTATCATGATCCATTTTGCTTTGTTTCATGTTCTTGCATATATAAAGAAGATGATTAAGCCTTCTTAGAAACCTAGACTAGATTGGGTCCACCAAAATTCAAGCTCATGTTGTTTTGATTTATTACTTGTTGTTGGCTGAGTTTGTTATATTTGTAATAATAATATTTTTCTATATGTCCATATTTATTGTGAAAGTAGCATGCATAAATGCTAGATCTTATTGAACTTTTTGATATTGATATGATCTTCATTGATATTGATATGAGCTTGCCACTCTTAGGGCATATGTTTTGGTATAGCTTCTATAATTCCTTCTATAAGATCATCTAGAGTACTGTTTGTACGTCTGTCTAGAATATTGTCTAGAGAACTGTCTAGAATTCTATTTGAAATGCTTTTTGAAGAACCGTTTAAAATTCTTTGTAATATTCTTTTCGTTTTGTTTAATAGATTTATTTTCTCTCATATTTATACTTTTATTTTCCTTCTTACTCATATTAATATTATCTTTAATTATTAGATCTTTTCCTTTAACAAAAATAGTTTTCTTACTTTGATTTGAGGACTTAACCTTATTATATCCTAACCCTTCTTTTGAGTTATTTATTCTTTGCGATGATATTAATATTTGCAGTTTTTCATCACTTTTAGAAAACTTAGTGAACATAGAACTTAAACTTTTTGATACTGCATTAACTCTTACAATAAGATCTACAATCTCTTTTCTTAATGCATTATTTTCATTAGTCAACATATTTTGTACTTCTCGTAAGCTTTTATTATCTATATGTAACACTTTTCTATCATTTTTGAGAATATCATTTTTATCAATTAATGACATAATAGTTTGACATACAACTTCTTTTTCATTTGCCTTGAATAAAGCCTTTAACATTTGTTTAACTTGTTTTCTAAAACTAATAGGCATATCATTATTAGATTCAGAAGATATCTCAAATGATGCCATGAAGCATAGGTTTGCTTCTTCTTTATTGTTTAATCCAGTATTTGACTCATCAAGATCACTTTATGTTGCCATCAAAGCTTTTTGTTTCTTCTTGTATTTCTTCATCTTTTTAATCAATATAAGGCATTCATACTTGATGTGTCCTAGCTTTTTATATTCGAAACAATCTATATCCTTCTTTTTCTCTTTCTTTTTTTCTTTCTCTCTAAAAGCATTTCTTGTACGCTACTTAAATTAATTAGTAGAAAAAAAATAAAAAACATTCAGAATGCTCACCATTTCTCTTGAATTCTTTTTTAAATCTTTGGACCAACGTTGTTATATCATCATTGTCCTCATCATCTGATCCTTCTTCTGTCTCAATGTCTTGTTCAGTAGCCTTAAATGTTATGGATATTTTGGTTTTCTCTTGATCATTCATATGTTTCAATTTTGATTCATATGCTTGAAGATTTTCTCAAAGTTGACTTAAAGTCAATTTGTCTAAGTCATGAGCTTTTTCAATTGCATTTGTCTTTGAATTCCATGAACTTAGGAAGATTCGCAAGATTTTCCTTACAAGCTCACTGCTCATCAAAAGCAGATTCTTTGCTATGTTGTTACTTCAACCTTTTTCTTTTCTTCATTGGCTAGAATTGGACTATTAGTTAGAATGAATTATTGATCACCGTACTATATAATTTTCTACGAAGCAAAATCGGTTACTTTGATATGAGTTTCCATCCTGCATTTCTAATAGGGAAAACCAGTCTTGTCAAAGAATGGTATATGATTAGATGCAATTGTAATTGTGTTGTCGGCCATTGATTAACTCTCGTATGTAGAAGAGTCGCTACTTTGATATCAAATGTAGGTCTCGAAATGGAAGTGGGTTGTAAATTGCTTGCAATTTTTTTTATCAAATTAATCTAATCATTTTTTTTAAAACTTTCTATGATAAAGATTATGCGAGATGAGCAATAATAAAATAAACAGATACGTTGTGCAGTGAAATAAAGAAGGTAGCAATTTATAGACACTCCTTTGATTGAGTACATCTTACCATCCAGCTTCATTAATGGGGATTTGGTCTTCTATACTGGTTGTTCCACTATTTTAATTGCTAAGAACTTATTACAATTACCAATAGCTCTTGCTCTATCTTTCTAGCCCTTTCCTTAGCTAAGCACAAACTATAAGACTTTATAACCTTACTTTCTTAGATTTAACTTTACATGAAAATAATAATAACTTTACAAAAATGTGAAAGATATAATTTCTCTAATTTAAGCTCGAGTAAACAAAGAAAATTTGTTTAGCTCTGTTTTGAGTATTTTTCTTTCTGCTTGTATCTTATATCTTTGAATCCCATTTTGTTCTCTATGTATATTCTTCAACTTGAATTATTCTATTTATATAATTCCTTGTTTTGTTGATGAATTACATTCAACATTCATCAAGCCTTCTAATGTTCATATCCTTACATTTTTGGGAATTTGAAAAATTTAAACTATAATTCAAATTCAAATCAATTGACGTAGAATAGATTAAGCTCAAATTGGTTTATGTTTATCTTCATTTGGCTCTTTACCAGCTTTAGATAGATAAGTCATAGTTGTAAACGAAGAATCCCTTTTTATTCGGATGGTCTTTAAATGATAACTATATTAGTTATTCTTATCCTTATCTTGTTCTTCTTTGGTTACAACAGCCTTAACTTGATCTATTATATGTGTATAAAAATTTTGTAAACTAATGTTATAAATAATTGATACGCATAAATTTAAACTTGTATAAGAACATATATAATCAAAAGTTTACAAAACAAACTATCAAACTATTTGTATAAATGTCTAGTTTAACATTTAGTAACATGTCTAATAGACTATTTGGATGAGTATCTGTATACTACTATTTGGATAAGCGTTTCTATAAGTTTTTGTTAGAATGAACACTTTTGTTCTTCGCACTTAAAACATATTCTATATACTAATAACCTTTTTGTTATCATTAAAACTTATTAGGAGAACTCAACAGATATTAGTTAGTGTACTCATCTAATGTGAATATTACTTAATGTAGTTGGAGATTTTAAGCACTAGCTATTGTAAGCTAGCCATTATAAAAGTTCTTTATATATCCAATAAAGCATGTCTTCAAGATGCACTCTCACATTTCTCATTTCCATTTAAACATGTAGTACTCTTTGCCATCTACAAACATTATGTCAACAAGTAACTCAAGTAGCTCAAGTAACTCTAATAGCTCTGATTTTGAGCAAAATAAGTGTGACAAGAAAGTCATTAAAGAATTTTTTTTATTAGAGTTAAGCATTTCACAGATTGAGCTAATGAGTCATCTATATGAAATACTCCCACAAATATATAGGAGTTCCTCCACTGGAAGACATAAGAGAAAGTACATAGATAAAGGTTGTTTGGAGGGTAACAATCATATGTAGATAACCCGGTCTATATTGAGGAACAATTTTGATGAAGATTCTGAAAGAGGAAAGTCATGTTCCTCTACATCGTTCAAACACTTTAGGTTCACTTTCCTTACTTTAGACAAAAGAGAACTGTTGTTGGTCATCTTGGTCTTTCACCACTGTAAAATGCATTGCAGCTATTAAGATGTTAGCTTATGGAATAGCAGGTGATGCTTTAGATAATTACTTGTGGATAGCTATAGGCATGATTTATAATGTGTCAAGAAATTTGTTGAAACTATAATTTCTTACTTGGTGATGAGTACTTGAATAGCCTTAATCAAGTTGATATCAAATGCTTACTTCATGTAGCTGAGTAACGTGGATTTCCTAGTATGTTAGGAAGTGTAAATTGTTTGCCTTGAGAGTGGAAGAACTATTTAGCTGCAAGGTAAGGCATGTATACTTAAGGAGATCATGGCTCTCCAACAATCATTATTAAAGTTGTTGCTTCATATGACACTTTGATATGGTATGCATTTTTGGGTGTCCTAGGCTCCAACAATGATATTAATATTTTAGATTACTTCCTTTGTTCAATGATGTTTTAGAAAGATGTACTCCATTGGCTCACTACACTACCAATGATCAAAACTATGATATTAGATATTATCTCACATATGGTATATACCTAGAATGGTTAACCTTTGTCAAATTTATTCCATATATGCATGATTCAAAGGAGCAATTATTTACCAGGCAATAAAAAGGATATAGGAAAGTTATTGAATGAGCTTCTAGTACAAGCTCATTTTGCTATAGTTTGTGGCCCTTGGCGTATGTGGGATGAGGTTGTTATGGGACAAAGTTTGAGAGCATGCATAATTATATATAATATGATTGTTGAAGATGAATGGGATAATTACAACTTCAATTTTCATGTTTTAGACCATGAGTTGGGAAATAGTTTTGACCCCCCACTACATGTCTCTCACAACCATACTACAAAGTATGCAACTTACAACGGAAACAATATTCGACTTCGTGATAGGGTTAAACATTGTTAGCTACAAACCAATCTGAGTCGGTATGTGTGTTAAGGATTTGGACCTATTGCACAACAATGAATAACCAAAAAATGATGATTTTCAATTTATGTGTTAGCTTTTTGGTTTTTCATTTTTTTCCCCATATGTTGCTTATGATGTTAAACTTGTGTGGTTTTAAATTTAATTATTATCTAATTCTATTTTGTTAGTAACAATTAATTATCCTAAAATGTTTATCGTGTGTGCTTTTAATTTTTCCTGCTTGGTTGCAACAACGTGATGAATGTTGGAATAATTTTTGTTATTTATTTTTACTTGCTTTTAAATGTTAAACATGATAAATTTAATTTTTACTTGCTTTTAATTTTTATTATTTATTTACCTTTTTTATATTTTTTTCATAGTAATAAATATGATATTACTATTATAACACGTAACATTAATAAAATAACTTTTCACATTTTTAAAATTTTCCAAATATATTTATGTATTGTTTAAAAATTAATAATAATAAGACTTGTAAAACTGGAGAATTGCTTAGAAAGAAAAATTATTTATGATGCTAATGTGGCATATTAAGCACCTCTTTTAGATACCCATTAATAAACATAATCTTAGAACATTAACATGATTTGGTGGTATCCATATTTTAGAGATCTTTGTTTGCATTCATAACAACATAAAGTTGAAAACTTGCTTAAACCTAGAATGTTTAGTGAAGTGTTGGCTTAACACTAGCACATATATCCCTAGTTTAAAAATTGATTCAGCATGGGTTGTCGGACACCCAATAATAGAGACAAAGGACAAAAAAATATCATGAATTCAAGAGGGTGGAAGAACATTAAACACATGCGTAGCTACCGCTACTAGTATCACGTCATCTTCACATGCACATAATCAGTTTTGCCTTATTTAAATCATTAAACGCACGTTGTTATTTGTTTCTTTCCTCCTTGTTAGGACCGAGCGAATCTTGCATATTGAAACCCCTTAGCTTCTTTACTAAAGTGAGAAAGCATGCACTGTATATCAGTACTCAACTTTTGCGTTTTCCTCTCTTTATGGTGTACTTGTATGTGTAAGTGAGAGTGAGTAAAAGAGCGAGAGAGACAGAGAGAGATGGGAAGGAGGCCATGTTGTGCCAAAGAAGGACTTAATAAGGGAGCATGGTCTGCCAGAGAAGATAGAATTCTAACTGATTACATTAAAGTTCATGGAGAAGGAAAATGGAGAGACCTTCCTCAAAGAGCTGGTGATTGTTTTTGTTACACCATTTAATGCAGAAATTAAAGCTACATATTACATGTACTTCAATATGTACATATTACAATCATCAAAGAGACCTTTTTAATGTTACATTATTGGATTTGTCTTAAGTTAGTGAGTTGGGATCAATGAGATTTTGATTTTACGACGAAGTTGATTTTTTTTTTTTTTTTGTGTAGGACTGAAACGATGTGGGAAGAGTTGTAGAATCCGATGGCTAAATTACCTTAGGCCAGGGATCAAGAGGGGCAACATTTCCAAGGACGAAGAAGAACTCATCATCAGATTGCACAAGCTCCTAGGAAACAGGTGATGACTCAACTTTTGGTAATTTGGGTTTGCAAGATTCTTCGATATAATGTTTGGTTTGGTTTGGTTTGATTTGATTTATTATGTACTACCCATTTCAAAAGAATTATTCTTCCTTCTAGGGCCGGCGATTGATGTTGTTAATTTGTTATTGCCAGCCGCAGATTAAACGCAAATATTCTCGTAATGTTTTTAGATTTTCCCATTTTCTTTATACCGTATAAGTTAAAGTGTTATGCAAGATGTAATCCTTGCTCTTAAGTTGAAATGTAAAATTTATTTTTTCCTATAAGATTAAGTAGATTTTTGGTAGATATTTAAGGTCACATATAATAGATGTTGGTTTCAATTTATCAGAGGCACGATAGAAGGTCTGGTACCTTATACCTCTTATTCATCCAGCATGCTATGCTTTAAGATATATGCGAAAGATTATTGGGTGTTATATACCCATTCAAGAAATTTTTTTAATTAAGAATATTAAATATAATAAAATATAATATTTTAAACTTTATACTTATTCAATGATCCAAACCCATTTGCCTATTACAAAAAGTAAAACCCTCAAGTATATATCATCATTCATTTCTTTATCACCTTCCTTTTTTTTTTTTTTTATTTCCAACGATCCTTTATTATTAGTTATAATTTCATTTTTTCTTTTTCACGTTTTTATACATTCATCATTCATTTGTTGCTGGCTCAGATTAACTTATATTTTAGTAAGTCGTAGTATATTTTATTAGAGGAAATCACCACGAGCATTTTCCAATGAAATAAAAAAAAACATTATTGAAATATTTTTAAAGCATTATTCTAAATCTCGTCAAATTATTTATTATCGTATCAATTTAAATTTGGACGGGTAACTATTTGTTTAATTGGCAATGATACTTAGTATTCTATT
Organism: Laguncularia racemosa; assembly: GCA_037954665.1. Taxonomy (NCBI): domain Eukaryota; kingdom Viridiplantae; phylum Streptophyta; class Magnoliopsida; order Myrtales; family Combretaceae; genus Laguncularia; species Laguncularia racemosa. The sequence goes on from JBBMOL010000087.1 coordinate 1,581,187, forward strand.
ATTTTATTAGAATCTCGGAATAGCTCAGTAACTACTTATATAAGATTCTTGATAAACACAATCCGGGCCTTGTAATTTTCTAAAGTTTTGTTATAATTTTAGAGATTAGGTTGATAAATATATAAGTTGCAAATATACGGAAAAAACGATAGGCTGTTGAGTAATATCTCTTAAAAATTTTATATTAAACAATGTAAAAAAATGTTTTATAGGTTTTATAATATATCTTGTACCTTATAAATTCCATATGATATTGGTTCTAACATGTTATGGGATTGGTTTTTGTTTCAAAATTTAAAAATTAATATCTAAATAGCAAAGTATGAGTAGAATCTTGTATCTATCACCTTGTACTTGGTTCCCATGCTTACACCATTTTGTCCATAAAATTTAAAAATAAGCTGAAACAATTTTAAGATTTCCAAATGGGGCACAGATATTGAATGTTGCCAGGCAAATAATGCTTGTTTTAATGAGTCTCTTTTATTGGTACTTGTGGCACTAGAAATTATTACTTTTTTAATATTGATTTTATATTTTATTAGAAAAGCAAATATATTGACACGTGAAATTTTCAATTATTTGCTCTAAGGTCAGGTGACTAAGAACACCAATTAATATTTTTTTCCTTTGACGAACATTATTTATTTTGTCATTCTCTTGAATTTTTGTTAGCTACAAGTCATGTCCGGAACCCATTTTTATTTTTGCAAGCAGCAAGACAATGCTGGTTATTATTTTGGCATTCTAAGGATAATTGATTGAATAGGGGACGTGTGACCATATCCCGCTTAATCTCAGGACCTGTCTTACTTGCAGCTAGAAAAATAGGAAAAATAAAAAATAAAAAATAAGTTTGTTGCTAGGTATTTGACCAAATATGATCGTTCAGTTCCTATAGAACCTATCACTAAAATACCCCGAGAGGGGGATAGGGCTAAGCGGAGCGAAAAGGGTTTTTCATGAGATGTGAACTTTTTTATTTATGATAAAATAGGGAAATAGGAAAAATAGTATAATTACTTTTTTATTTATGATAAAATTTCATAAATTATGATAAAAATAAAGCTTATTAATAATAAAAGAAGTTGTTAATAACCTTCATGACATTGTCAACAACTTTTATAAAAATTATTGATAGTTTTTTTTTTCACTTGTAAATTATCACAAATTATAATAAATCAGACCTTATTAATAATAAAAAGTGATTATTCTATATAATCACTTTTAAATTATTGTATTATGGAATTATTTTATAAATATAACAAAAAAGGATATACGAAAATTTTAGTACATTTTCTAAGATGTCGTAATACTTAAAAACTTATCCCAATTGGCACATTGATTTTATCATGGAAAAAAGTAATAATAATAATTTTTATTTTAAATTTCATATTTTTGTATAGTAGATGGTCTCTCATTACTGAAAGATTACCCGGACGAACAGACGATGAGATAAAAAATTATTGGAACACCTATCTTTGCAAGCAAGTCCAAAATAACAACAGCAGTGGCGACTGTTACCAAATTCAGATCAATAAATTGAAAGGCCAAAGGTTAAAGGAAAATCAGCTATCAGGATTTCGTGAACCAGTTGTAGCACGTCGAGTGATTAGAACAAAAGCAGTGAAGTGCAATAAGGTTATCATTCCACAATGGGAAAACAATCAAATAACAGGACACATCAATTCAATCTCGAGCCGGCCGGAAACTGATAGTTTGGCTTCTTCAGCGAGTCTTCCTGTCGAATTCGACAATGAAGAGCTGCTTTCTGTGTCAGATAATATGCTAAATTTAGGCTCTCAAGCACAAGACATGTTAGAACAACATGGATTCCTCAGTGATGCGACCCACGAGGTTAACTGTTATGAGCTCCAAGTCCAAGATATGTCCTATTTTCCTGATGATTTTATTTTATCGAGCCAGCAAGAAGTAGAATTGAATGGCCCAAGGGATATGTGGAAGACCAGTGATCTTATCCAATCACGTGGTATTTTCGATTTCAACGCATTGGAATCGTTCCTAAATAATGAAGATGAGTTGAATTGAATGGAAAATTTAGATCCAGATAGATTAAGTTTCATGTACTCGGAAGAATTGTTAGTGGATAACTTCAGTGCATAAGGGAGTACCAATCCATTGATTTGCGTACATTTTTCAAGAATTTTCATGTTTGGATATTCACTGGAAGTAAGTTATTTCATGTACGGAAAATAATCTTTTACCGATCATGATAATAATAATTTAGTTATCGATCATTAAATGTTCATAATTTCATTATGGTGAGTATTTCTTATTTATATATTATAGAGGACTAAATTTAATTTATGAGCTTCCAATTCAATAATTAAGTAGATTTGATTCTTTGAACTAAGGTGATAAAGCCCACAAAGTTAAGTTGATAATTTGAAATGATTATAAGAGATTTGATATGGTAGGGTTAGAATAGAGCTAGTTGGATTGGTTAGTTTGATTCAATATTTCTTAACAAGGCTTACACATTAAAGGCTTTTAATGGACCTAGATCCATGAGAGTCTCATATGAAGGTTCATTCACTTGTAACCATCGATTGTTATCACATTCTAGTAGATAAGATTCATAGCCATACCTTATAAATACCTAAGGTATCCTTATTTAAAAGAAGAGAAACTTGTAGGACAATGCCATTATTCTATTAGACTTTTCTCTCAAAAGATCAAAACCATAATATATGAAAGAATACCCACCTGTCACAAAAGCACTTGAGCCTTACTTAAGATTACTTACTTCTCCTCCTCATTCCATTCATTCTTGATCATTTTTATACGTGTTACTTCTCTCATTAGACCATGTGTAGCGTGTTTTTATGCAACAAACACGTGAGCCTTGCACTTGAACCCCTATCCCCACATTTATTTGGCAACTTCGCTAGGGAAAGAAGTTGACGATATGATACCTCTAAGGAAAAGGGTACCTGACTCTATTGATGGTAATAATTAAGAACTTGACACTAATGTTGAAGTTATTGAACAAATTGCACTTGTCCTTGGTGATGCAAACTAAGGAAACATTACATAGGAGGGTGTACCTAATAATACTCAAGTCATGCAATCAATTCAAGAAAACAATAGAAAGATAGACTTGTTTATCACAATGATGACTCAATTCATGCATGTTATGACTGTTGTCACTACTATACATTAGGGTACGACTTTGCTAAACTCTATTAATGTTGCATCACAATGTGCCCCTCAAGTGCCTCAACAAATCGATCCTTCTATTGCTAACAGACAAGTTATAGTTGAAGAGCAAGCTCTTGCACAAGAACCTCCACCTACACAATATCTAGCAATCGAGGTAAGAGCGATAGGAATCTAAATTAGGGGTGCTTCATCTTCTACGGTACTTCGCGCATTATAGTTTGTGAACCTATAAATCACCATAACCTTGTCATCATTACACTAGTAGAGGTTGGAATTTTTGCTCTAAGAGGTTCATTTGTTGCAAAAGAAGATTTTGATACATATTTGAAAGAGATACAAATGAAATCCACCATAGGAGTGCCAGAACTCAAACTCCCCTATCATCAATGTATTGCTGTGAAGCTCTACCCAAAGAACTATTGAGTCCTAAGTTCAAGCTCTTTATTGGCAAGAAGGGAAATACCAAGGAGTATGTTGTTCATTTGGAGAATCTATCCTTAGCCTCATTCGTAACATTGGTTGAAAATGTGTGACAAACTAATAACTTCATTGGATGACAAAGGGTGAACATGCAAACTTCAATAAGTGAGGGCTATCTATGAATTCAACCTAAGGTGAGGAGTGTAAGGTAAATAAGAAACCTAGAATGGAGAACCCCAAATTTGAGAAGTTGACATACACATACCTAATAGGAAAAGTGCATGCAATGCTTGACATGGCTATGGGACGAAAATATCAAACTTCCAAGAGTTAAGTGCCTTCCTACCCCTAAGGAGAGAAATGATCCAAAGTTTTGCAAATTACATATAATTGTGGGACATTCCACTAAAGATTGTTTCACCTTAAAGAAGATATTCAATGAGAGGATATAGACTAGGGAGCTTATCATTGAAGATAATAACATTCGCAACGATCCTCTTCTAACTCATAACAATCAATGTGGAGCAATGAATGCCATCACTCATGAGCTTACTACTATGGAAACAAATGATAAGTCACTTATCAAGAAATGTAAGGAAAAAGGAGAATTACTTGAAGTTGAAGAGGGTGAGTGCCCTCATGTCGTTGTGGCACTTCTAAAAATATCAATTTTAGGAACTTCTTAAACCTTCTTAGGTTTAATGAGAAAGCTAGGTTTGTAGTAGCTACAGCATTTACGCAAATCTCTAAAAGTCAATATGTGAAGTGTAGTGTAGTGTAACCTATGAAAAGAATGGCTCATGTGCATATTCATTGACATTGATATGTGTGTCAAGGGCCATAATCACAGTCATCCTCTATACATAAAGGGTACACTTAATGGGCATTCAATGAAGAGAACATTCATCAACATTGGTTCCTCCCTAAATATCATGTCAATGTTGACATTTCAAGCTATGAGAATTGATATTTGATGGCTCATGAAGCAATTGATCTCGGTGAATGGTTTCACTCACTCCCCTTAACAAATGGTGGTACAAGTTAATGTAGATTTTCAGGTTGGGCCAATTCACAACATTACTACCTTTCATATGATTTAAGTGCATGTATCCTATCACTTGTAGGATGGAAATGGCTACATGATCATAATTTGATTCCATTAATGCATCAAAGGCCATTGGAAGGGGAAGGATGTATTTATCCTTGTTACGAAGAATCTCTTTAAGCATGATGAATCATATTTCATTGAGTCAACTTTCTTTAATGAATTCATGAACAAGGAGAAATTGCAATTACAAGATACACTAATATTCTGTTATCCACTTGGGAAGAAATTCAAGAGGGCTAACAAAAGAGGAGAAGAATGTGTGGTTGCCATGGAGGTAAAAAAAAGAAAGAAAAAAAAGAATAAGAATAATAAATCGATAGAAACTGAAAGTTATATCAGGAAATGGTTGATGACCACAATTTGATTCCATCAACGTTGCATCAATGCATCAAAGGCCATTGGAAGGGGAAGGATGTATTTATCCCTGTTACCAAGAATCTTTTTTAGCATGACAAATCATATATCATTAAGTTAACTTTCTATGATGAATTTCCTAAAGAAGGAGAAACCACTATTCCAAGATGCACTGATATTCCATTACCCACTTGGGAAGAAACTCAAGAGGGCTAACAAAAGAAGAGAAGAATGCATGGTTACCATGGAGACAGGAAGAAGAATAAGAAATAAGTAGAAATTAAAAGTTATATTAAGGAAGATAGGTGAAGAGTATATCACTTATAAAGGTCACAATGGTTTAAAGAGGTATGCTTATCTTCTTTAGATCCCATATGACTTTAAGATGTTTAGCCCACCCTACAGCAAATGCAAGACCAAATGAAGTCTTAAGTTAAAGAGATTGAAGAATTAGATCTAGCATGACCTAGAGAGTCGCTGTAACCAATCTTTGTTAGCAAAGGTCTATTATACAAAATAAAGTCTCCCCTTATTGAGTTATTAAAGGAATACAAAGATGTGTTTATGTGGATATATGAAGAAATGCCAAGACTTGACTCTAGTGTTGTGGTACATCGATTGAATATCACCTTAAGAGGCATACCTATGAAGCAAGCACAAAGGGTTTTCATCTTGAGATTGAAGTTCAAATCAAGCAAGAGATTAAAATGTTGCTTCGTGCTAGCTTTATTAAGCCAATTGAAGATCCTACATGGTTAGCTAATGTTGTGTTAGTGAGGAAGAAGAATGGGAAAATACCTATTTGCCAGGATATTCATGACCTTAATAAAGCTTGCCCAAAGGATGATTTTCCACTACTAAATATCAACACTCTAGCATATGCAATTGCAGGGCACGAGCTATTCTCATTCATAGATAGTTTTAGTGGTTATAATCAAATTAAGATAGCTATCAGAGATGCTGAGCATATTGCATTTAGGACACTAATAGGAAACTTTTAATACACCATTAAGCCTTTTGAACTTAAGAATGTGGGTGCCAATTATCAAAAGGCTATGATTGCCATATTTCATGATATGATGACTTTATGGAGGATTACGTTGATGATATCGTCATCAAATCATGGAGTACACCTAATCACATGATTCACCTATAAAAGGTTTTTAAACGATGTCGACTAAGCTTCACATGAATCCTTTGAAGTATGTTTTCAGTGTGGCTTTAGGGAAGTTTCTAGGATTTGTGGTTCATAGGAATGGAATTGATGTTAACCTAGCAAAAATCCGAGCTATATTGTCTATGCCATCACATGCTACTCTAAAAGAGTTAAAGACCTTTATGCATAAAGTTTCTTATATTAGAAGATTTGTGCTAGCACATATAGAGATTTCATATCCCTTACATCGTCTTATGAAGAAGAGAACTCTATTTGAATGGAACCAAACACATGAAGAAGTAATTCAAAAAATTAAAGGAATGTTGATTTCTCCTCAAACTACAGCAATGCCAATAAAGGGGTTGCCATTGATCCTATATTTGACTTCCACTAATAAGTCCATTGGGGCCTTGCTTACATAGGAGATGGATGGCCAAGAGTGACCTATTTACTATTTGAGTTGTACTCTTCAAAGAAGCAAAGTCAATTACCCAACTTGTGAAAACCATGTCTTATACTAGTATTTACCATACAAAAATTTTAACATTATTTCTTAGCACAATTGATTAATTAGGTGAATTGATCGGATCTTATTAAATCTTGTTGTCTCGACTAGCATTGTCTAGTAGAATTATAAAGTGGTTACTCCTTCTCGAGGAGTTCGATATTACAATTTAGTCTCCTAGGGCCATCAAATCACAAGCATTAGCCGATTTATTGGTACATATTCTAAATGCACAAGAGGGCTCAATCATTGAGGCCATACCAACAAAATTCCATGAGGACTCTTTAATGGTTGAAACAGAAGGAGAATGGTTATTCCAGTTTGATGGCTCTGCTATAAACAAAGGATGGGGAGTAGGTGTTGTGCTAACTTTACCAAAAGGCTAAGAAATATTGTTGGGTTTTAAGTTTGATTTCTATTACACTAATACTGAGGCTGAGTATGAAGCTCTCCTACTTAAGTTGATATACACGTAGGAGATTGGAGCTCATCGATTATGTATTTGAGAAGATTCCAACTTGATTATCAAGCAAGCTAATTATGAGTTCACACTTAAAGAACCTACACTAGTGTCTTTGTCACACCTTAGGGGCTACCCTAATTGTAATAGCCCGACATATACTATATCGATGTCCATGGTTAGCTATATTCCAGTCTACATAAGCTTTAACATGGTACATAAGGTGTCGTTACTCTAGAAACCACCATAAAGATAATAGTTTTACAAATATTAAAGTTAATACATAATTAAAGTAAAACATAGAGTTCTAAATATATAATAAGTGGTGAAATGAGTCTAGATAATTAATAATACATTCATCTAAAAGAGTTTATTTAAAATTAAAGATATCTATTCTAGTAGTCTTCATCCTCACCTGCCTATCTAATATTATCTTGAAGATTCTCACCGTTGGTTGGATTCTATTGAGGTAAAACTAGTACGGTGCCTATAAAAAGAGAAAACTATGGGAGTCTAAGCTACAAAAGCTTAGTGAGATCTTAGGTTAAAAGCACCTTTCATGCAAGATAAGCAAGTTAATTTAATGCATGAAAAACCATATGCTAATCATCACATGTAGTCTATCGGAAATTACATGGAGTCTAAGGATATTTCTAACTAATATACCCTTCCTTTGACCTTGAGTTGAGGATTTTCTTAAAATTCAATTAGAGTTCAGATTACCAATTCTGTTACCCTAGAACACATCCTTGGTTACACAAAAATCAGAGCCACGCTCTCTATATAAATAATTATGCTTGAAGAATAATCTTTTAAGTAAGGACTTAGGATAAACCAAAAGAAAACAGTGTTTTCCCTACCTGCACACCTCCATATGCATGCCCCTAAAATAGAATAATGAACACGAATTCATACCAATACACGATGATCCTCAAGTCATTTCCACATTGTTAGAATAAGATACTCCCTTAGGACATCCTTTCATTACCTATGTAACTGTGATGAAATATATAAGAATACGCAAGAAGGGAGCTACACATGATCCATTTCAAGATAAGAATTTCGATATACTTAACATAAGTTAAGTGGTGACCAAATAATTTTCTGAAACTTCATCAACTACAAGAATAGCCATGATACAAGCAACTTTACTTTCTTTTCCTTCAGGTCTTATCAATCAAACAATTAATCAAATCAAACACACACATGGGTTTATTCATATTCAACTTTAGGTGCTACTAAAGTTATAAGCACAAATTAAGTAACAATCATTGTTGGCACTCACCTTGTCATTCTTCTTAAAGATGGTAATAATCCTTAGGTAAAAATTGAAAGTCTTTTGGAAAACCTATTTAAACACTATATATATATATATATATAAGAATAATTACTTTTAAGATAAACTATTCTAGCATCCCATTACTAATCTCATATCTTATTAAAATCTTTTAGAGTGTTTTAGTTTTAAGTCCTTAGTTTAGGAATTAATCCATTGTCAAGGTCCACACTTAGGTCATTGTTCTAGTAAAGTTCCATTCATGTCATAATAAGGAAAATATATGTCCAAGGTATACGTCAAGAATATGTCAAAGAATAAGTCCATGGATGTCTGAGAATATGTTCATGGATGTTCAATAGGTCAAAAATGGTCATAGATGGTTATATGTCCTCAAGGTTTGGAAATAAAGCCTTAATATCCTTTCTTTGAACTTTTGTATTTACTAGGGGTTTGAAATATATCTAAACACTCAAGAATACTCTAAATGAAAGAAAAATAGGATTTTCTTATGAAGGTAAAGTTTTCTTGAAGTGGAATTGTGGGTGGAACTTACAACTTTTACAAATAGGTGATGTTAATATACGTATATGAAGAGTTTGTTATGAAAACAACTCAAGTTAATCGATGTTACCTTAATTTGATGAAAACTCCTTAAATACAAAAAATAAAGGTACTAAAATATAGAAAATAGGTCAGGTTAGTAACTTCCTCTTGAGAGTTAAAGATTACTTAATCTTTTTGAAAGTTACTTACCTTAGTGCATGGAGTTGGTGGTTCCAAAACTTTTGTTGGTTTTGGAGATGCAAGTGGGGTTAACTATGGATGAAAATTTTTCTTTTCTAGAGAAATATTAGGTGTGTTTGGTAGAAAGTTGGTTGAAAAAATTCTGAAGAAAAAGTGGCAAAGTGGCAAGGGTAAATTTTGTTTTTTTTTTTTACTTCCTTTTTTATAATAGTCAAGTTTTGTTGTTTTGTAATTTATTTTAGGTTATGATTTTCCATGCTTACAAGGACAAGATTGGGAATTTTTTAGGGTTATTATTAGCTTAAATTTGATAGAATAAGTTAAGGTATTTATGATTTAGGATAAGATAAGGTGAATGATTACTTAAAGGATAAAAATCACATATTGTTGACATAGTCAAAAGGGGAGTGTAGAATTTGGTGGCCTTATATTGTTTTAAAGCTTTTTTTTTTTTTTTTTTTTTTGCAGATTACTTCCTTAGCTTAATCACAATAATTTTGGGGTTAATTTTGGATAGATTAAGATTAGGTAGGATGGTCTTAAAATGGGATGAAGTAAGGTTAAGTAACAAGGTGTCTTTAAAGATGAGATTTGCATATAATTTTCCTTTTGTTTAACCAACTCTAAAACTTAATTTTTCCATGATATTTGGAGGTCCTTATCCTATTTTAATCAATCTAATTTAGGGTATTTTAGATTTGATTAAGTTAAGATAAGATGAGGTAAATTGGATGATGACATGTTAGATAAAATTGCATGGGAGTGTTTATGTGAAGAAAGGGTGTTACAATCTATTTCTGAGGGGTCATCTTTTTTATTTTTTCCATGCCCTCTTATTGAGTAAAAAAAGTATAATTAAGTTATAATAGGGTGTAAGTTTGGTAAGATTTAATAAGGATAGGATAAAACAGATTAGTATAAGTAAATCATTGCAAAAATTGGAAAAATCACATGTTTAGTGCCTTTACTTGAATCTGGCCACTATATGTCATTTTCAAAATTAATTTCATGTCCTCTTCCTAGGTTAGACAAGATAAAATAGGTTCGGATTGAGATAAGATCATATGAAATAAATTTGGTTTTGATAAGATAAGATAAGGGTTGAAAATTCAAAGCTTGATGTGGAGGTTATCCATGTGAATGGCGTTCTTGAGAAGGAGATGTAACTAGTTGGCTTCTTGAAGAATTTTTTAGCGGTTTGTGTGTCATTGAGTAATTAAAGATGTAATATTGAATTATTAAAAAAATTAGTTAAAACAGATTATGATTTAGGGGTGGTTTTAAGCTTAACTACTTAAGAGACTTTAGGGTAAAGTTTACGGACTTTTGATTTCAAATTTGTTTTGTAATTGGGTTTGTTATTAATTTATGTTTATTTTTGCTAATCTATGTTTTAGGATGTTAATCCTTATGATTAGGATAAGATTGGATAGATTTAGAAATGAATTGTTTTATGTCAACATTTGTTTTCTTAAATTGTCTAGTTATCCATTGAAAGTTGACTTTAGTCAAATTGAAGTGGACTTTAGGTTAATGTGTTCAAGTTTTTAAATCTAATACTCTTGAAATACTTCGGGTTGAGTACTAATCTTATATATAAAATTTGATGAAATTCAAGTTTAGTTTACTAGACTAAATCTTAGGGTGAAGACCAAATCTTTAAATAAGGAGTTTAATGGTGTTTAGTGCAATTGATGGTTTCTGACTGAAATTTTACTGACTTAAATCCAACAATTTCATGCAAAAGGGGTATCTTATAAATTTGCGAAGTTTTATCTTTGAAGTCTATCCTAAGTTATATCAGGTCTTAGTTCTATTTTTTTAAGTCTACTCAAGTCTTCCTAGGGATATTGAATGGAAGAGTTAAGTTAATGAGTTGCGTAGAGTCAGTTGAGTTTAGTCGACTTTTACTGTAACTAAGATGACTTAGATCAACTTATGATATATCAAGTCATCTCTAATTCTTGAACTAATCTTAGGTTCATTTGAAGCTATATTTTAAAATATCTTGTTACTTAAAACTTATTTGATAAAATTTTGTTGATTGAAATTTTAGGGAATTATAGCTTTATAAAGCTGTGGCGCAAACTTTGGCAACAAAATTTCAATTAGTACGCTATGAACATATAACTCTATTTGTCAATAGATATGCAGATGCATTAGCTACATTAGTGTCAAAAGTCCCTATTTAAGATGCAAGTAATAGTCTAAGCATTAAGATATTGAGGAAGTCCATACCATGTTCTGTATTGGATCTCATCAACAAAGATAAGGGACCTGATGACCATTGGTGTACTTTAGTTAAGGAACAATTAGTGCACCCTGATGCACCTTTTGTTTCAACACTAAAAGATTTTATGAAATTAAATGGAACACTGTATTATAGAGGCCTAGGAGGTGTTTTATCTCAATAAATTGGCATAAAAGAGGCTTATCTTAAGATAGATAAGTATCACAAGATTTGGTGAGGAGATGAGGGATCACCATTGTATCGTCATTTTCAACGAGCTAGATACTACTAGCTATCAATGTCTAAAGATGCATTTGAAGTACAAACAACCTATCTTAAATGTTCTAAGTTACCAAATGAAAAGGAATGTAATTTTGTGGACATGGTGGGGGATTGGAGGTGCCTATAGATTGATTACTTGAAGAATAATGTCTTACCTACCAATAATACTAGTGCTAGATTGGTAAAAAGAAAGGCCAAAATGCATCTCGTGCATAAAGATAAATTGTATAGGGTTTCATTTATGGGTAAACTACATAGGTGTATTTCATTCCTTGAGACAGAAAAAATATTAACTAAAGCTCATGTTGGAGAATCTGGGGAATGCTAAGGAGGAAGAAAACTATATTATCATCTACTTAATATAGGATACTATTGGTTAACTATGGAAGCTAATGCCTTTAGTTTTGTTAAGAAATGTGTCATTTGTCAACAACGTGATAATGCCATTCATGCCTCAGCAATTATGCTCCATAGTGTAACAACCTTGTGGCCCTTCTACACTTAAGTTTTTGATCTTATTGATCTCACTCATCCTTTATCAAGTGGATGCATTTAGATCCTAGTAAGGACTGAATGTTTTACTAAATAGATAGAGGCAACCCCCCTAAAGAAGGCTATAAAACTAGCAGTTGTGAGTTTCATAAAGGAGAATATGATATGCATATTTGTAATCCCAAAGTGCATTTTGTTTGATGATGGGACTCCTTTTGTCAGCTCTTATGTTTAACAATTACTAGCTTTTTGTAAAATTGATCATGTCAAGTTTACACCCTATTACCTGAAAGGGAATGGTCAAGCAGACGCAATGAACAAGAATCTACTCAAGGTGCTCAATTATATGGTCTATGATAATCACAAAGAATGGCATAATAAGCTGCCACTGGCACTTTGGACTTATAGGACATCAAGGTGCAAGCTGACTCAAGTGACACTTTTCTCTCTAGTGTATGGGACAAAGGTAGTAGTTCCAATAGAAGTTTTAGTTCCCTCTGCACGGTTAGCTATCAATGCTAAGCTTAAGTCAAATACCTTGCGATTGCTAGACTTAAAGACCTTAAAAGAAAATTGAGACACGGCTAAATCAATTTGTGTCACTATCAGCATAAGTTAGGTGCAGCGTACATTTGTTTGATGAAAAAGAGGTTATTCTAATAAGGCGATGTTGTACTTCAAGTAGCTGAGCATGTGCATCGAGATACTCCAGCGCTGAAAATTATGCCTAAGTAGGAAGGTCCTTTTATTGTTGAAGTGTATGATAGTGGCCATTGTAAACTTCGTAATCTAAAAAGTGTTGTTACACTACTCCTATCAATTTTCAATAGATTAAAAAGTTTCATTTGTAAAAGTGAAAGGTAAAGGAGGAACAAATTAATGAAAATGTAGCTCAAGTCATGTGAGCTTGCTTCTAAACATGCTTACTTTCATTTTGATGCCCTTATTTGTTGTCATTATAAGGACATAAGCTCAATTCCTTAGCACACATTATACATATTTTTGAGAACCTAATAAATATAGTATCACATTGCTGCAAATTGGTAGTAGATTTAACTCTTAAGTGCACAATGTTTTATGGTTTATGTCATATTGATTAGTAAGAGTATTACCTCCCAAACGCATGATATAATATCCTTTGTAGGTGTAGTGGTTTCATTGGTAAACATGTTCTCAATTAATCCCGAAAATAAATTGTTAAGTAGTAAGTAATATCTCCTTAGCAGAAAATACAACCATCCCTTTTTTTTTTTATCATTCTAAAAATTGTTGCTAGTACATGGAGCATTCCTCATGTGCAATGTTTTCTAAAAAAATTACTAATGTCTGAAAGATCATATTAGTCTTGTTATACATACTTTATGTAAGTGCAGCTGTATGAGCATACTCTCTACTAAGTGCATTACATATAATATACCATTTACTAAAATGAGACTATGCAATGATATACACAAAGATATGAAATGAGCATCTAAATCAAAGTGAAACCATCATTCATCAAATAAGTCTACATATGACATACTAAATCAAAGGAACGCAAAATGATTGTCAAAAGCAATGTCCATACAAGGACATACAATTGATCCTATTGTTGAACCTATTGTGGAATTAAGACCTAAATCACCTAGGCTTGTTTTTATCTTGAGATCAATTTCTGCAAGTTTTACAAAAATATTTTATGTTGGTCCACTAAATTTTGAAAATTTAACACTTTTTGTTGCCATAGGCTCTATGCTGTTAATCTTGAATTTCAAAGGCTATGCCCGCTCAACATTATCCACAATAAGCTTCAATTTCTTCTGAGAGAATGAACTCCAGTGTCTATTCAGAAGAGCTATAGTTTAGCCAACCATCGATACTATAGTAGTATTCAATTTAAAACCATAGCAAATTACTCTTGACCAGAACTCACCCTCTAACTCATATAGACATTCCAATGGAGCTAGGAGATGGGAATAAACGATGAACCTATGAAATTAAGCCACTAGTGGTATACTTGAAGGCCCTTCTTCTATTTGTCTTGGCATTTCAATAATTGGGGGAGGGATGGTACTAGGAAGGGTCACAAATGTGATGGCCTGACTATAAAGAGGAAGTGTATCACGAGACATAATACAATAAATAGAAGCCTCATTAATTGTGCCATCTATCTAACTATGAAAGAGTCTTACATCTCTTAGAGCATCTACATCTGCTTGAATGTCATGCTCCTCAAACTACCCAGAATCAAATCCAACCTACTCTTCTATGTTGTTGAATTCTTTAAGTACTGCAATTTCATTATTGCCATTCTCATCCATTTGAATGGCAAGGGTTACCTCATCATCATTACCAAGTAAGGATTAATTTTGTTCATTAATAACATACATAAGAGTACTCTCCTTTCTATCGACAGTGCGCTTAAGAGTACCCTCAAAATCAATTAACTCATCATCCTCTTCTTCATTTTCAATTTCAACAAATAGTCTATTGATCTTTAATTTGAAGTTCTTTAGTGATAACATATTGATTTGGATATGGCGGAATGTTAGGTGGACTTGATTTTAAAGAACCAATGTCTTTTGAGGTATTGATGGCCATATTGTTAGGTTCCATATTCCCTTATCTACACTCAATTGGAGCATTAGTTATGTTTTGATCTCTTTTGTCTTGCAAAAGAGAATGGAAATGAGTTCGTAAGAAAATCTAATGAGCATAGGGATGATGATAAAAAATAATAATAATAATAAAAAGAGGGAACATAGACAATGATAATACTTCCTAAATATGAGAGCACTTGTCTAATAATAGTTAAAGGAGGAATAGAATGACTACTTTCTATCTTGTTTTTCATACTAGAAGATGATTTTGCCTTTTCACTAGGAAGACAAAATTGGAATTCAAACTTATAAATGGTCTCCTTAGGTAATTCTTCTTCACCTGCTTTACATATGTACTCCTTAAAGTCAACTACGCAGTTGGTCTAGTAGGTTAACCATCCAATTGAAGCAAGTCCAAAATGTGATGAAGAAGGGAAGTATAATTATTTAACCTCTAAAGGAACATCTCTAAAGTTTGCTGGGTTGAGTAATTTGCAACATGTATCAAAGTCTTCACTATTTACAACCTATGGAACACCGTAATCAAAACTAAACTGTTGAGTAACCCTATGGGGCAAATATTGTGTAACGTTACGCTCCAAGAAACTATCAGAAGAGTCTCTCTAATCATGAAGGGAGGGAAGGCTGCTGAGCGAACACCATAAGATAAACTCAACTTCGTTAGAATTAAGTTTTTCTTGAGCACCAAGTAGATTCATTCATCTTTTATTCCTTTAGGATAAAATTCTAGAAATGATAAATAACCAACTAACCTACTTGTATAAGGTTGGAAATTCACCTCCTTCATATTGTCTATTACATGGAGTAATGAACCTAATCGTTTTCTATCAAGAACACCACATCAACATGTGACAATACAATGTAACATCCCTTCGACCTTGCTGAAGCTTTATGGTATAAGTCGAGACATCAATATAAAGAGCCAAGATAGAATAATCCTAAGGCAAAACGTATTTTAAATGCTATACGAATAGCTAAATGAAAGAATCGATGATTAACACCATTTACTGGACCATTAGGGAATATACATGGAGATAACCAGCAAGCTAGAAAAGCTTCAAGCTCATACCTGAAAAAAAAAAAAAAAAAGAAGTGGGAGGAAAATAAGATAAGTTCAAATTGAAGTTTACATGGAAAAGGAGCCATAATACAGAAAATTAAATACTTACTTATATCAGTCATCTATATCGTTTAGATCTTTTTACTAAAAAAAATCTTAATCCATGTAGAAAATGTGAATTTCTTATGACTATCAATGGCTACTTCCATTGTTGCTTCTAAGGCAAATATGGCTTCTTAGTCTTCTCTAGAGATACTAGTAGTAGTAACATCTATCAACCTAAAATCACAAAAATGTAAGAGTATACATACATCTTTCAATGTCAAGGTGATCTCACCCCATAAAGTCACAAAAGTGTGTATGTGTGCTCCAATGAGTTATGATTGTTCGCCAAAACTCTATTTCATTTAGATAAGTAAACCTAAACTTGGAAGAAATTATTATAGGGTAATAGATTTCTATGGCTTCCAAAGCATCTATATATCTTGACTCACCCATAATATAATTCACCTAAGGATGTTAGCTAGGCACAGCTAGCTTAGGAATGAAAAATTGAGTATCCAAAAGGGAAAGTTTTCCCCTTTCATTCCTAAAGCATAGTATGAAGCTTCCCTTTATATTTTCTTTATCTTAAACTTAGGGTTTTTGCTTTATGAAGTGCTAAATGCCAATAGCATGCTTATGCTCGTGCAAGTCTCTTTTTTCCATACAAGTCCAAATGTAATCCTTCTTAATTGTTAGGTTAAACTATTCACTTTGACATGAGGGCACTTTTGGTATACTGTTACACCCCAAAGGGGGGCCTAAAAGTTTTCACTAAAAGCTATCATGTTACATGTGCACCCATTACATGATAACCGCCTTGTGAGTCATAAGTCACAAGGCTCTAATTAATTATTTAATCAATTACAACTAATTATATCAAATATAATCATATAATGAAAATATAACTACAGATTCTCATGTTCCACTATCGACCAAGATCGTAGAGAATCAAAATTCCCTACCAAAACAGTAAAATGAAATAGTAATTTTAAGTCTCACAATTTCAATTTTCATATCAAGTTCCTGAAAAAGACTATTACATTTAAATAATCTATCAATCACAAATTTTACTATATCATCCTTGATTCCCAAAGCTCTCGTCATATCATATCTTATCTTATCTCAAGCTTTTGTATTGTTTCCTGCAAAACAATCTATGGAGGGATGAGCACATTACAACTCAATGAAATGGGAGTGCAATACTCTCAATAATACTACACTACACATGCAAAAGCAATTTCAAGCAAGTTTTCAAATCATATGCTATGCATGGGGAACCATATAAATGCAACATCGTACGCAGCTTTCCGGTAACTAGTGTGAAGTCTGGGGTTTATGCTTTCCTTGACTTTAGGTTAGGGATTTGGATCATACTATCGGTGCCTAGGTTTGAAACTCAATTAATTACTCTTATCTCTTTATTAGAAATTGTTTCTTAATTTCAATGTCATAAGCTCCAATGTTACTTACAAACCGAGCTAACTCAAGTATTACTCACACACCGAGCAATAAAAACCCTTAAAGATAGAACGGATTCGGAACTATCAAGGTGCAATAATCCCTTAATCACTTAGTTCACACTTGGCGGAATAGTAATCATTTGATTACTTCCGATACGCCTTGTAGTAGTGATAGCCTTTAATTTCATGCAATTTATTATGCAATGCATGTTAGATTTTTATTAGTCGAATATCATTATATCAATTTAGATTTAGGTGACTAATTAGATAAAATGAATCAAATAAAGCAAACAATTCACAAGGAAATAAATTTCATAATAAGGCAGCATGCAAAGCTAGCTCAATAGTAGCACAATACAATCCAATTTCATCAACTGTTCAATCAACTAGACATGAAACATCAATTGTTCACAACTCTAAAGGATAAATCACATGATTTTGAATTTTTATCTGAATTTAATTAATCACAACTCCTTCCTCTTTTAACTTAAAATAAGAATTTCACAAATATATATATACATACCTTTCCATACTCATCATATCCCAAAAATACTCACACTTCCTGAACATATTTATTGAATCATTCATATAAGACTTTTTGCGGTTCCCTCAATGACTCTGCTTTACCTTACACATTTAAAGTCCCAAGCTAGCTTGCATGTGTCCTCATACATACTCCCATCGTGCTACACTCTTTCCACCTTAGAACACACCCACTATACTAAACTAGCACACACACTCACACACTTATCATACTAGCCTACAAATCATGCACATACACACATCAGTCCGCATGCACGCACACGTACACACATAACCTAGCACATGTTCTCACGCACATACACACACACTAGCACAACCACTTATGCACACATTCAGCACATACAAACACACATGTCAGACCACATACTCACACACACATTTAGCGTGCACACACACACACATGTTAGGCTACACACTCATGTACATACACATACAATCCAGCACATAGTAGTAGCAATAACACGTACACACAATCACTCCCACATATAGTAACGTCACTCCATAGCGTACACCACTCACTCACACACCACACACCCACAATAGCCACACATCACAGCACCTCACCACATGCCCAATACCTACGCACATGCTCAGGGACCATAGGACACTTGGCCCCAACTACTATTCATCCCACATCATCACTTCCATTCCCATGCACATATAGCTATAGATATAGAATAGAGCATTCATAGATAATCCAAGCAAAGCAACATGCAATTGTCGTACTCACGTGAAAATTAGCCACATTAATTTTTTATACAAAGTTCACGATGATAATAAAAACATGTACATATATATATACATCAAAACAACACAAATTATAGTATATCATAAAGTTTCTCATTAACCTAGATTTCTTAGCTTTAAAACTCTAAATAACTCTTGGAAAGTTGCGTGAATTTAGATCTTTTACCTTGTAATAAATGAATAACAAACTTAAAGCTAACTCTACTAGTTAAACTCACTAAATTTAAAATAAAAATGAAATTCATTTTTTTTTAATTCGTATGGATTTTAGCTCAAATTTGGAGCATAAAATATACCTAGCTAGTATGGTCTTATTGCGAAGCATTGATTCCAAGGATCGTAATGGCACTTATGGTTTTTGATTTGGGGTTAATATAAGGAAAATATGCATTTTTGAAGTTTTTGAAGGAAAATAAAAAGAATTGTGCTGGAGAAGAAATTGGAGGAGTAAAAGAAAAGAAAGGAGAATGAAAGAAAAGAAAGGAAAGAATTGTAGGTGTCTAACGAGAGAAATGAGAGGTGAGAGAAAAGAGAAGAATTTATAGTGAAACAAGTGGCAGATGGATAATTATCTAATTATGGGTTCGATTAGTATGTATATTAATATTTAATTATATTATCTAAATTATAATATTTTTATATAAAAATTTACATATATACCAAATAAAATATTTTGAGTATATTAATGAAGAATCCAAGAAAAAAATTGCCTGCATCAATCTATTCCCATATCCCAAATTTATTGCCCTTGGCAAGTGGATTTGATATATTGGTTGACACATGATTCTATGAGGTAAAGATGCAAATATATTGGAAAATGGTGAAATGCATTAAAAGTTTGCTACAGCCCTTTAGTAGTGCCCTATAAATATCAGTAAAATAAGTCACTAAAAGTAAAGTACTCGCGTCTCCATATGGTTTAAGTTGGCAAGGCCCAAGACTTGCTGGAATATGCTTTCTATGGTGCGCCATGTCGTCGCCAGGGCTGGCTTGGAAAGCCTTGCCAGTTTAGCCTTTTGCCTCAAGTGGCTCGGTGCAAAATCCATGTGCCAGTGTCAGAATCACTGACACGTGACTACGACAGTGAGCAACATACTTCATTCTAAAAGTCCATTAGATTTTTTTTATTACTATTGTTTCAAATATTAATCTTCAAAATTAATTGAAAAATAATCATTTAATTGTGTAATTTGAAATAATCAGCGATCAAATTAAAATTTCCGCAAAAGCATACCAAACTAACTTTTGAATAATTTTTGATACAATGAGCATTACTCTTTGTACACATAATGCTCATGAACCCTAGAAAGAAGAAAAAAAATGTAACGTTACAGAGTGTCTAGTCGGATATTTCCAGTGCATCATAAACTCATTTATTACGTCATATTTCTCCTTCAAATAATTATAGGAATGGGAGGCAGCGGGCTCTGACTGTTGGAGGAGACAGTGGTATAGTATAGGTCCACCATAGTCTATATTGTGTACGACAACAGACTTATGACCCAGAACATCGTCGATCATATGATCTCATTCTTGGGTGCTAGTTGTAGGCAAAAAAACATCGGCTTCAGCCTTTTTCGATACAATATTCCTCTACAATATAAAACAGCACCTTCAGTTACATTATTCGAAGGAAAAATATGTTGTAATGGAATAACTAAAAAGAGTATATTTATACATATGGTATTAACTGCTTGTTTTATTCAATTATCGAATAATCTATCTTAGTAGTATATACCAAATAAAATATTTTGAGTATAAATATATACTTAAAAATTCTATTTAACTATTATAAATATAAAATTTTAACTATTACTTCTTATTTGTTATATTTATCTAATCAATCCCTTTTTTTTCATATTTTTCCATTTCAAATTTCATTATTATTTGTTATAAAATTTTCATTGTACATAAATTATTAAATAGTATTAGTATATTATAGTGATTAAAATTTTCATTATTATTTTTCTCAAAATTTTTAGAATCATGAAGATATTATACTTGCTATCCTAATCTAGAAGTACTTATTATTCTACTTATTTTCTTTAATTTTAGTATAGTTTTTCAAATTTTTTTGGCCATTTCATACAAGACTATCTAAAAACACTAATATCCCTTTACCCTTGTCAACATTACTATTGCATGACTTATTCTTCCCAACATCTTTACCCTTTGCAAGTGCTAGCAATAGTTAAGTTTGATTACTATCACTTGGGGGAGGAGAGAAAGATAAGTTGACTAGATAACTCACCATCTGCAAAGGAGAATAGAGATGAGTTGGTTTTACAATTGGAAAAAAGGAAACATTAAAAAGGAAATGATGAGAATCGATGATGTTTCATAGTCTTAAGTTTTTTAGTTTTAGTATGTCCTTTACTCATTAACTTAAATATGAGACTTTATTGCTAGATAGCTTGGTGGTATCCTTCCTCTCACATTCTAAAGAACAAAGCCAAAGCTTCTTCACTCTTTCCATTAACCACATACCCAACAATCTTGGTGCTCCATGAAACAACATTCCTTTTAGGCATTTCCTCGAATAAAGCTCTCCCCATATTTACACTACCACATTTCATAAACAGATGAAAGCGTGCATTTTGAACAATTAAATTTCTCTCAATTTTTTCACTCCGAGCATTCCTCTCTCCAAACATCCTAACTAGCCACAAGCTAAAAGCACACTCACAAGAGTGAAACAATTTGGCACCATTCCATCTGCACCTGTTTCTTGGGAAAGAGCAAGAGCTTTACTCCCTTCTTCTATTTCCACGCATCCCGCTATAAAGGAATTCCAAGCAATTAAATCCCTATCTACCATAGGATGCGGACATCGTGGCTGACACGGGTTGACACACGGGTAGATACACGGTCGTGTATCGCGTCAGATCTCTGCAGGAGCTTACACGGGTACAGGCACGGCCAGGGACACGACCGTGTGTTCTATCAGGATCCTCATAGAATCATATACGGGTTCGAGCACGGCCAGGGACACGGCCGTGTACTGCGCTCGTCATATGCCTAGAAACATACACGGCCTAGAGACACGACCGTGCATACGATAGGGAATAGACGTGCGTATTATTATTTATTTTCACGTGTATGCTTCTATTCTCCCCTTTTAGATATTTTACGGGGAAGTATATATACCCTTTTGTCAGACATGTTAGGGTTACGTTTTATTGATATTTAGAAATACACTTTGAGGGAGAATTATCTTGGTTTATCAGTTGTGCGCAACCAGAGTTTGTATCAAAGAGTCATTCTTTGTTGTTGTGAAACTAATCCATATTTGGATTCATTTCATTATGCTTTCCTCGCTGCGTCAGTTGGTATCAGAGCAAGGCAATTTCCTGCGGAGATGTCAGCTAACGATGGTGTCGATGGCGGTCGCGTTCTCGACCTTGATCGGGATGCGGAAGTCCAAGGAGTCAATCAATGGGCTCCGAGGGCAGTGGTTGAAACCATGGAACAGAGGCTTGGGCGTGTAGAACTACGCCTGGAGGTTGGGAATCGACCGGGGGAAGCAGTTGCTCGTGGCGGCCCTATTAATGACTTTGTTGTCGAAAATCAATAGAATCGGAGAATTGATGATAGCTCTTCTGAGGAAGAGGAAGGATTTATGCAGAGGAGGGAACAACCACCGAGAAGGGGTGGTGTTGTTGGTGGTGGTAAGTATTGTGGAGTGAATGACCGGAATGAGCAAGCGTATGGTGGTGGGTATCGACGCAACCACCAGGGGTTCGACCATGCTGAAGGCGGAGACTTCCGTCTTAAGGTAGATATCCCTTCGTTTAATGGTAATTTCAATATAGAGGAATTTTTAGATTGGCTGGTGAAAGTTGATAGGTTCTTTGATTATATGGAAGTTCCTGAGGATAGAAGGGTAAGAATGGTTGCTTGTAGATTGAAAGGCGGGGCATCTGCATTGTGGGATCGGTTGAAGCACCGTAGGCAAAGGGAAGGGCGGCAACCTATTAGGTCATGGTACCGCATGAGAAATCTGTTGTAGAGAGATTTCTTGCCACCCGACTACGAGCAAATTCTTTTCCAACAGTATCAACGGTGCCGACAAGGGTAGAGGACGGTGCATGAGTACACCGCTGAATTCATGAGGTTAGCGGAGAGGAATGATTTGAGGGAGACTGAGGGTCAACAGGTGGCACGGTTTGTAGACGGGTTGAAGCCTCAGATTAGAGATAAGATAGGAGTGACAGTGTTCAAAACCGTGATGAAGCCAAGAACTTAGCCCTCCGAGCAGAAATAATGATACAAGAGCAGAGCGTAAGATTTGGAGGAAATAAAAGAACTTACACTTATGATAATCCTAGTAACAGTAGTAGGGTGATTGGTGAAAGACCTAGAGGAGTGGTTGAAAAACCAACGGGAAGTATGGATAGGAAAGAAGACAAGGCGAAAGGAAAGAGACCAGTGGAGAGTAAAGAAGCCCCAAGGCAAAACAATCCATATGCCAAGGCAATATTGGGGAAATGCTATAGGTGTAGTCAATCGGGACATCGATCAAATGAGTGCCCAAATAGACGAACTGTAAACATTGTCGAAAGGGAAGAGGAGGAAGAAGTGTGTTGTGAGCCTGACGGTGATGAAGAGTACTATGAAGAGGTCGATGATGTGGTGGAGCCTAATTACGTAATTAGAGGGATGATGTTAGCACCGAAGCAAGAGGATAGTTTACAGCGACACCAGCTGTTTCGCACTAGGTGCACGATTGGTGGGAGAGTGTTTGATGTAATTGTCGATAGTGGGAGCTGTGAGAACATCATCGGGAAGGAGGTCGTGAAGAAGCTCCAATTACCTACAGAGAAACATCCGAGTCCGTACACCATCGGATGGATCAAAGCGGCAGAGCGAATAGAGGTGAAAGAGAGGTGTCGAGTCCCTTTCTCGATTGGCAAATATTGAGATGAGGTATACTGCGACATCGTCGAGATGGACGCTTGTCATTTGTTGTTCGGACGCCCTTGGCAATTTGATGTAGATGCCCAACATGCCGGGAAGGAGAACAAATATAGGTTAGAGAAGGAGGGAGTGAAGTATACACTATTGCCGTTATTGGATAAGCGACCCAAAATTCAGAAGGTGGAAGGGAAGTCTTTTCTTACAATCACTCAATCGAAAAGGGAGATGACTGAAGGCATCAAGGGGTCCCGCTTGATGCATGCTCTAGTAGTGAAGAACGCGGGGGAGGACATGAGTAACGCAGAGATTCCGGAGGAGGTGAAGGGATTACTAGAGGAATTTAGAGAAGTAGTTTCGGAAGACTTACCAGAGGGACTACCTCCATTACGAGACATCCAGCATCACATCGACTTGGTGCCTGGAGCTAGTCTTCCTAACCTCCCTCACTACCGAATGAGTCCTAAAGAAACAGAGGTCTTACAGGAGAAGGTCCAGGACTTACTCGACAAAGGATTCATTCGAGATAGCTTGAGTCCATGTGCCGTACCAGCACTACTAACGCCTAAGAAGGATGGGAGTTGGAGGATGTGCATAGACAGCAGAGCGATCAACAAAATCACAATTGGGTATAAATTCCCTATACCTTGCATTGAGGACATGTTGGATCGGCTGAGTGGGGCAGTAGTATTCTCCAAGATAGATCTTAGAAGCGGGTACCATCAAATTCGGGTCAGACCTGGGGATGAGTGGAAGACCGCCTTCAAGACGAAAGAGGGATTGTACGAATGGATGGTTATGCCATTCGGACTCAGCAATGCACCGAGTACCTTCATGCGCGTGATGAATCAGGTACTTAAATCATTTATAGGTCGGTTCGTTGTTGTATATTTTGATGACATCTTAGTATATAGCAAGACTCGGGAGGACCATCTAGTGCATTTGAAGGATGTTTTGATGGTATTGAAAGAGAACAAACTTTATGCTAATCTCAAGAAGTGTGTGTTCCTGTCACTGAGGTTGTTGTTCTTAGGATTCATGGTGAGTGGAGAAGGGATCATGGTGGATGAGGATAAGGTGCGAGCCATTAGGGATTGGCCTACACCCAAGACCATCACCGAGTTGAGGAGTTTCCTGGGGTTAACGGGATTCTACAAGCGTTTTATATGGAACTTTAGCACGGTAGCGGCCCCCTTGACTAAGTGCTTAAAGAAAGGAAAATTTCACTGGGACGGGGAAGCTGAGTCGGGATTCGCAGTGCTTAAAGAGAGACTATGTAGTGCGCCCGTGCTGGCCTTACCGGACTTCGACAAACTATTCGAAGTTGACTATGATGCCAGTGGTGTAGGTATTGGTGCGGTACTCTCTTAGGAGAGGAGACCTGTCGCTTTCTATAGTGAGAAACTCTGCGAGGCCAGGAGAAAATGGTCCACGTATGATAAAGAGTTTTATTCCGTGGTTAGAGCCTTGAGAGTGTGGGAGCATTACTTAGTTGGCAAAGAGTTTATATTATATTCAGATTGTGTTGCCTTGAAACACTTGAACAATCGGACCCGTATATGCAAAGACATGCACGCCAGATGGATACAGTTCTTGCAGAAGTTCCCGTTCCGCCTGATGCATAAGTCTGGGGTTCAGAACAAGGTGGCCGACGCCCTAAACCGCAGAGCGGATCTGCTAGTGACTATGAGAGCCAAGGTGGTTGGGTTTGAACAGTTGAAGGAACTGTATGAGACGGATGAAGATTTCGGAGATACCTGGAGAAAATGCACCAATAAGGAACCTAATGACAGTTACTACATTCTGGAGGGTTATTTGATGAAGGGAAACCAACTATGCGTCCCTGCATCCTCCTTGAGAGAGAAGGTGATCAGAGATCTCCATGGAGGGGGATTAGCCGGCCACTTGGGGCGAGACAAAACACTGGCAGCAGTGGCTACAAGATACTATTGGCCTCAATTGCGAAGGGATGTAAGTTGGATAGTGTAACGATGTTACATCTGCCAGACATCAAAGGGTCACTCTCAGAATACGGGACTATACACTCCGTTACCCGTACCTGAGAATATCTGGGAAGATTTATCCATGGATTTTGTATTAGGTTTGCCTCGTACCCAACAAGGTACTGACACTGTTTTCGTAGTTGTGGACAGGTTTTCCAAGATGGCTCACTTCATCCCATGTAGGAAGACTGCGGATTCCCAGAACGTGGCCAAGCTATTCTTTAAGGAGGTGGTCAGATTACATGGAGTTCCCAAGTCCATCACTTATGATAGGGACACCCGATTCCTTAGCCATTTCTGGAGGACGCTTTGGTACATGTTCAACTCGTCCCTTAACTTCAGCAGCACAGCCCACCCACAAACCGATGGGCAAACCAAAGTGACGAACAGGACCCTTGGAAATCTAATAAGAAGCATCTGTGGAGAGAAGCCAAAACAATGGGACCTGACATTGTCACAAGCAGAGTTCGCCTACAACAAATCGATCCACAGAACCACAGGCAGATCACCTTTTTCAGTGGTCTATACCAAGGCACCTTCTCACGCTTTGGACTTAGTTTCCTTACCCAAAGGTGTGGAAACCAATGTGGCATCAAAGCACCTGGCGGAACAGTATCACACAGTGGCGTCGGAAGTCAAAGAACAAATTAAGAAAGTAAATGAGCGGTATAAGAAAGCCGTCGACAAACATAGAAAGAAGAAGTTGTTCGAGGTGGGAGATCCAGTGATGGTGTTCTTAAGGAAAGAACGCTTTCCCGTGGGTACATATAGCAAGTGGCAGCCGAAGAAGTATAGGCCCTACAATATCATGGCCAAGATCAATGACAACGCTTATGCGGTTGGACTTCCAGAAAGCATGAGAATCTCCAAGACCTTCAATGTGGCTGATTTGTCCCCATTCTACGAGGATGACGAACCCCTTTATCCAGAAGAGAACTCGGGGTCGAGTTCTTCATTGGTGAGAGAGAATGATGCGGAGATCGTGGCTGACACGGGTTGACACACGGGTAGATACACGGTCGTGTATCGCGTTAGATCTCCACAGGAGCTTACATGGGTACAGGCACAGCCAGGGACACGGCCATGTGTTCTATCAGGATCCTCACAGAATCATACATGGGTTCGAACACGGCCAGGGACACGGCCATGTACTGCGCTCGTCACATGCCTAGAAACATACACGGCCTAGAGACACGGCCGTGCATACGATAGGGAATAGACGTGCGTATTATTATTTATTTCCACATGTACGCTTCTATTCTCCCCTTTTAGATATTTTACGGGAAAGTATATATACCCTTTTGTCAGACATGTTAGGGTTACGTTTTATTGATATTTAGAAATACACTTTGAGGGAGAATTATCTCGGTTTATCGGTTGTGTGCAACCAGAGTTTGTATCAAAGAGTCATTCTTTGTTGTTGTGAAACCAATCCATATTTGGATTCGTTTCGTTACGCTTTCCTTACTGCGTCACCATAGTACAAAAAAAAATAAAAATAAAAAATAAAAGGGAGTTAGGTAGTAAAGATGACTAGTTATTTAACAAGAATTTTGGGCTCCACTCTATCATTTACAGTCATGCACTTTGTGTATAAGCGCTTGATTATTCTAATTGTGTTATGTGCATCAATGCTGTGAAATTAAAATTACTCAGTATTCGCTCTAATAGTTAGGGGTTCGATCAGCCTTTCAAGATAGCAAGATGAGATATGAGTAGTACCCATTCATGGACAAATGAAAATGCAACCTGGTTGATGATGCAAGTGAAGAAGATGGAGAGAACTTATCAGTCTATATTGGATTCCTATTTTATGAGAAGCTAGGATGGTTCATTTATTCGATATACTTATGTGGCTCCTTGAATAGTTTACTATGTTGTATCTCATAATTCATAGGTTATTGCAAGGATTAATGTCATGGAGCACTCGCGACAAGGTGATATGTGTTGAATATTCTACAATCTCTAGAATAGGGGAAACTAAATATTTAGAACAGAAATAGAGTAACATTGTATATAGGATAGATGTAGTTTCTTTTTCCTTGAAAATATACTTGTACAAAATAGAAGATTGTATCTACTCTATATATATTGATAGAGAAGAAGGAATAAACTAGCTTTTTCGAACATGGTATCAGAGCATGGAAAAGATCTAGGACTGACAAAGTGAAAGAATCAGAAAATGAAGATCAATGGGAGATCAAACATCTTCTACTGGTTCTTCTCGAATAGGCCCACTGTTCTTGATGATTTAACATCAAGAATAACACATATGCTACATCAAACATCCATACCAACAACTACTGTTCCAGTTCCCACGTCAATGGGTGTTAAACTGGATGGGACAAATTACGGCCTCTGGTTGCAAGTTATGGAGATGTATATTGCGGCTAAAGATAAGCTGGGCTACATCAATGGAGACTCGCCAAAGCCAATGGAAACAGATCCAATGTTTAGAAGATGGAGAATAGAGAATGCCGTCGTTAAAGGATGGCTAATTAGCTCTATGGAACAGAACTTGATTGGAAACTATATCAGATTTCCAATTGCTAAAGCTGTGTGGGATGCGGTTGCTACAACATACTTTGATGGCACTAATACCTCACAAGTTTATTTTCTAAAGTGGAAGGTGTCAAGAATGAGACAGAATGGAGGGTCAATGGAAGCATACTACAATACACTTCAAGGATTATGGAGAGAAATTGATTTTAGGTGACCAAATCCTATGCATTATGATATTGACATAGAGAAATACAACTCTATGCTGTAGGAAGACAGAGTGTACACCTTCTTAGACGGACTTGACGATCGGTTGGATAGCATTCGAGCTGATACACTTCGTATACACCCACTTTCGTTTGTAGAACAAGCATATGCATATGTTTGAAGGGAGGATCAAAGATAAAGTGTGATGTTGATGAAAGAAGAAACCATGTCTAGTGCAGCAATGATATCTAGGGGAAGACCAAAACTATAACAGAAACCTACCCTTCACATGTTTCAACACGGAAAAAGAAGTCCTGCCACAAGAACAAAGAATCAAATGGAAGAGAACGGTTGCACCCATTGTGGAAACACCAAACATACAAAGGAGACCTGCTTTAAGATACATGGATATCCAGATTGGTGGCATGAATTAAAGGAGAAAAGGAAACGAGAAGTAGGTCATGCTGCAAATGTTACTATGGATATAACGAGCGCGGAAACTAATCTCTCCCTTATTCCACAGGGAGAGTCCTCTACAGCAAGAGCAAATTATTCCTCAGCGAAGGATGAACCAGGTAATCAAAGGTGGATCATTGATTTCGGAGCTTCGGATCATATGACTTTTGATCCTCGAGATATCGGTGGGAAAATTGATTCGAACAAAACATACATCACGAATGCGAATGGTGGAAAATACCCTGTAACTGGTTCTAGAGAAGTTGTTTTTTCGCCCACACTTCATCTTCCGAACACTCTTCTTGTTCCATCCCTCTCAAACAAATTAATCTGAGTAGGGCAAGTCACTGAGGATTTGAATTGCTCTGTCCTAATGTATCCTAAATTTTGTTTGTTTCAGGACATTCTCACCAAAGAGATCATTGGTCGTGGTACTAAACGAGAGGGGATTTATTACTTGGAGGACTTCAATGGGAGTAGAGCACACAAGGTCAGCAAGGAGGACACTAAGGAACAAGATATCTGGCTGTGGCATCGCAGACTAGGACATCCGTCATTTACTTATATGAAGTATTTGTTTCCAAATTTATTTTATGACATTCCTGATAGATTGCTAAAATGTCAGTCATGTATTTTGGCCAAGAGTTATAGAGTTACATATCCAATAAGCAATAAAAGATGCAACAAACCATTTATGTTAGTGCATTCAGATGTTTGGGGACCTGCGCCTATTTCAATATCTTTAGGAATAAAATGGTTTGTGATTTTTGTTGATGATTGCACTCGTATAACATGGCTATATTTGATGAAGAATAAGAGTGAAGTTACTGAGATACTCCAAACGTTTCGCACTATGGTTAGGATGCAATTATCGACCAATTTACGAATACTTCGTACTGATAATGGGGGGGAATTTGTTAACAAAGAATTGGGGGAGTATTTCAAGACTCATGGGCTAAATCATAAGACAACATCTGCACATACCCCACAACAAAATGGCATAGTAGAAAGAAAGAATGGATACATACTCGAAACAACTAGAGCCCTCTTGATATCGGCTAATGCTCCTAGGAGATTTTGGACTGATGCAGTAACTATTGTTGTATACTTGATGAATCGCATGCTTTCCAAAGTGTTGAACTACGAAACTCCATTACAAGTCTTAGCTCGACATGAACCATTACCCTCAATCTTAATGCTTCTTGCAACGGTGTTTGGATGTGCAGTATATGTTCATCTGCATAAGACAGAACAAACTAAGATTGATCTGTGTGCTATCCGATGTATATTCTTGGGGTACGCCACTCACAAGAAAGGATATCGGTGTTTTGATCCACTGACTAAGCGCCTCTATGTAACAATGGATGTTACTTTCCTGGAGACGGAGATGTTTTTTCAAAATCCTGATTCATCTTTATCTATTTAAAGAGAACTAGTTGATGACGAACAAGGCAGTCGTAAGGTTGGTTGGGAGATGTAGCCAGATATATCAATCTTCCAGAATGAAGGCAGCGGTCATCTCCATGAAAATATGGGAGAAAGAGGATCCACTAAATCTGCAAATGAAGAAAGTGAAGGGCGAGAACAGTCCACTCTAGAGGAATTCCTTTAGGAATAGCAACTCCCATTGGAATAAGATAAAACCCCAAGTTTAGTACCACCGGATTAAGCTCCTGAGAATGCTGTAAAGGTACAATCTTCTGATCCATCTTTTAATTATAAATTGCCTTTCAGGAACCATCGTGGTAAGCCACCAAATCGCTATACACCAGACCATGGTGAAACCAAGGCGAAATACCCGATTGCACACCACATCATCACTAAGAGGATGGCACAACCATTAAAGAACCTAGTAAACCAACTGTCATTTGAGAACGTTCCAAGTTCGATAGAAAAAGCCTTACAGGATCCTAGATGGGTTAAGGCTACAAACGAGGAAATGAAAGCACTCCAAAAGAATGATACTTGGAAGCTTGTGCCGATACCA
Source organism: Laguncularia racemosa (assembly GCA_037954665.1). Classification (NCBI taxonomy): domain Eukaryota; kingdom Viridiplantae; phylum Streptophyta; class Magnoliopsida; order Myrtales; family Combretaceae; genus Laguncularia; species Laguncularia racemosa. The sequence continues at coordinate 1,611,921 of JBBMOL010000087.1, forward strand.
AAAGAGAAGAAAGTGGTAAGATGCAAATGGGTATTTTCAATTAAACATAAAGCCGATGGGATGATAGATAGATACAAGGCACGACTGGTGGCAAAAGGATACACTCAAATGTATGGCATTGACTACCAGGAAACATTCTCACCAGTGGCAAAGCTAAATACTGTCAGAGTATTACTCTCACTTGCTGCAAATCTGGATTGGCCACTACTTCAATTTGATGTAATGAATGCATTCCTACATGGAACTTTAGAAGAAGAGGTGTACATAGATATCCTACCAGGGTTCACTACATCACAAACCGGGATGGTGTGCAAGTTGGAGAAGGAGTTATACGGGTTAAAGAAATCTCTAAGAGCATGGTTTGGACGATTCAGTATGGCGATGAAGAACTATGGTTATAAAAAGTGCAACTTAGACCACACCCTGTTCCTAAAGCGTCGGAAAGGAATGATAATAGCATTGATTATATATCTGGATGACATGATCATTACAGGGAATGATGATGAGGAGATGGGAAGACTTTAGAATAATTTAGCATCAAAATTTGAGATGAAAAATCTTGGAGGCCTAAAATATTTCCTTAGGATTGAAGTAACGAGATCAAAACAAGGGATCTTTCTCTCACAAAGGAAGTATATCCTTGATTTGCTAGCGGAAATAGGGATGCTTGATTGTAAACCTATAGATACTCCAATCGTTCAGAATCATAAACTTGGAGAATATCAACATCAAGCTCCCATAAATAAGGAAAGATTTTAGAGACTAGTGGGAAAATTGATATACTTATCTCACATGAGACTCGATATTGCATATGCAATAAATCTGTTGAGCCAATTTATGCATAATTCAAGTGAAGAACATATGGAAGCTGTAAAGCGAATACTGCGATACTTGAAGGGCTCCCTAGGGAGAGGAATTCTATTTAGGAAACACAATCATCTCCATGTGGATGGATACTCAGATGCGGACTGGGCTGGAAGTATTATAGATAGGAAGTCAACATCCGGATACTTAACATTTGTTGGTGGAAACTTGGTAGCATGGAGAAGCAAGAAACAGAAGGTGGTGGCACTGTCAAGTGTAGAAGCGGAATTTCGTGGTATGGCTAAAGGGCTATGTGAATTACTTTGGCTAAGAGAGTTGTTGAAAGAAATTAGATACACATGAATATCCAATGAGACTTTTTCGTGACAATAAAGCTGCTATTGAAATTGCACAAAATCCAGTTCAGCATGATAGAATGAAGCATGTCGAGATTGATAGACACTTCATCAAAGGAAAGCTTAAAGAGAAGATAGTTTAATTTCCTTTTGTGAAGTCAGAAGAATAATTAGCTGATATGTTAACAAAAGGTGTCTCGAGCAGAATATTTCATAATTCACTTATCAAGTTGGGCATGGAAGATATCTTTGCACAAAATAGAAGATTGTATCTACTCTATATATATTGATAGAGAAGAAGGAATAAACTAACTTTTCCAAACAATATGTGTGTGCCCTGTTTGATGTAATGCCTTCATGAAAGTTTGAGAGTCATAACAAACCATGGTTCGTATGTCATGTCTAGTTCTTGAGTATTAACATTGCTGTTGTGTGAAGCTTGGTGTGAAAATCAATGTCTTTGTAGTGTGTTTGAGTAATTAGTTAGTCATTTGTATGTGAAGTTCGTTGTAATGTAGAGCAGGCTAAGTGAGTTCTCCATGAAATGCTATTTTGGAATTTAAAGTTCTGGGGCGTGAGGATTTGTGGACGCGTGGATGTTTGAGATTTGAGCAAATGTTGGGAAGCTGATGAAAAAAAAAAAATGCTAAGTGGTATAGTATTTAAGTAATTGATTGCTGATATGAGAGAATTTACAAAGGAAAAGGGTGTACGGTGCACATATCAGAGTGTGACACCTCATCTTGTACAATAGAGCATTCTCATTGTAAAATATGATGCTTATCCACGGTGTGGTAGCAGTATGCTAGTGATTTTCTCATAGGCTTGAAATTTATCGAGTGAAGAATAAAATGCAGTACACAGGTTTAGAGTTATACAAAACACCGATCAGTTTCGAGTGCAATAAATATGTTTGATGAAATATAAATGAGAAGTTACGGAATCTAATGGTTGGTATGTTGGTGAGTCGTTGGTGGGAATGTACTGCAAGAGCCGAAATCTAGCATCAATTCTATTAGCTTTAAATATACTGGACAAACAGGATGTGGTAAAATGGAGTGCTGTTTGCTCCAATGATGCTAAAGATATTCATGGCCTTCTTGGAAGATCCACAAAAGATGGTTTTGAGCTAAAATACCTAGGTGGGACCATTGTCATAGGATGCCCATTTATTGCTTATTGTTACTATATTCGGCGAAGGTCGACACAGATGGGGTATTACAACGGAACAACTTGTTATTGGATGCTCACACGCAGGGGAAATTATATATATATAAAAAAAGGTAGTTTGGTGGGGAATTACTGGAGGAAACAAAGCTTATTAAAGAAGCAAATTATACTAACAGCATGGGTGTTTTACAATACAAAACGGTAATTAAATACCTCGGGTAGTATAAGCCATCACAATGGTCTTTTCTTCGGTTTTGCAGAAGCATCAACAGTCTCCTTTGGCTTTGATATTGTAAAATATACATATTATATAATTATTATAATTTAAATTGAAGGTTAAATAATATAAATAATCTAAAAACATGGGAGACAGTTTGGTCTTTTTAGGATTAAGGTATTTAAGCACTACTTAACCTATTATCTCTCTTTTTCCTTAATTGCCCAATTGCAACTATAGATACACTCTCAAAGACCCACAAGGGGACCTAACGAAAAGCTATAAGATCAACCCACTTTCACCAGGTAAGGGTTTTGATTATTAAGATGTATACTTCTGATGATAGATTCGTAGGTCTAAGTGAGTTTGATGACATATTGTTAAAATTCAAAACAAAGAGTGAAATAGAATGGACATAGATGTGGGATCAAGCAGTTTGAGGACTCCAAACACAAATTAAAGTAAGTAAGTGCACAAGATTCATACAATGTATTAGAATTAAAAAGTTAAGTGATACAATTCAATTTAGATTCGTAAAATTAGGTTAGGGAGCGAATTAGAGAAGAGAAAATGAGATTCGTGATGTAATAGTGTACACAGTTAGGTACACACCTGTGTATCTACCCGTGTTGAATTGTGAAAGTTCATAGAAATGTATATGACCATAATACATAATAGTATACCCTACCATGTCAAAGTACATAGCCAAATACACGACCATGTGCTTGGGTATGCTAAAAAACTATTATACATCGAAAGGTACATAACTATTAGCACGATTGTGTTCCTTTGCATGATCATTCACATGGCCATATTGTTCTGGAATGCAAATATTTCAATTCTACATTGTTCTTCTATAGTTCTAAACTAGGATTAAGCATAATAATATAATGGGAAGGAAAATTTTGTAATTAGGACATAATTAACTAATTAGTGAACTTAGATTAAGTTATAGGATAAAACTAAACTTAGTCCTTTATACTTGATAGGTCAATATTCCTTTGATAGTGATGTGAGAGATAACCATAAGATCACTCTTCTAGTTACGTGTTTACCATGTTTGTTATTCTGTTTATACTTAGCTCAGCCTAAGTTCTTGCAGTAGTAGATTCCTAGGGGGTAACTTGATGATCGGTATACTATATTGTTCCTAATAGAGCTATATGCCTAAATGATCTAGGGTAGATTAGGGTTAGATAGGACCCATAGTAATAGTTCCTAACTTAGGAATATATATATATATATAAGTAAATATTATATGGTGCAATAGGGTCATGAGTACCTACATTTCCATTGCGCTTGTGTATGATGATATTATTATTAATGTGGCACGCACATGTCAGTGTGGTACTCATATATGGGGCTTAAGCTCATTCCAATTATCTTTTAGTTGTAGGTGAGTATTGAGTATGTCAACTATGATGAGAATTAAAATGTAGTGTATCATTATCGGGATGAGAATAGTGAAGAGTATTAATACTACTATGGTGAATAATGAAGGATCCTTTTCATATGAACTTGTAGACGTTGATTAGAGAACTTGGTGATAGTTATAAACTCTTAAATATGTTATTTCATTATATGTTAATGGATGTCTATCCTAGTTATGCGATTAGAGTTTAATGTATTTTTCTTAAGCAATGATAATTGGAATGATCCACTTAAGAGTTATTCATTTTTATTATTGAAGTTACATTGATATTAATGTATAGTAGAGATGAACATGTTGAAATTGGAATGGAGATTAAAGACTTAGTGTGTCACTATGCAATAGTAACGTATGGTAGGCTGTAGCATTCTAAGTTTTAGGGTGTTACAGTTTAGGTAGTATTAGAGCTTCGATTTTGATCAATAGAGTATAGGTTGTAATTTATAGAGCATAGGTGTGAAGATCCCTAGTAATTAAGCTAATGATCAATAAGTATAGGCATTAAGCAATGGAAAGTAAGTTGAGATCTTTAAGTGGATTAAGCATTAAATTTGTGGAACGATAAGATATGAAGAAAGTAGTTAAATTGCAGGTCAATTAATTTTATCGAATAACTTCTTTTATTTTAATTACTATCATGTGTTGTAGTTCTTTTAAATTCTAGATACACACACACACACACACACACACACATAGTATGTGTGTGTGTGTGTAGACATAAGTATATATAGATGTATACCATTATTAACTCCTTACATTAACTCTAACTCTTAGATATATTTAATTGCTTCATCTTAAACAAAATGCCTCCTAAAAGAATTACAAGACAAGGCTCATCCGGTGCTAGACAAGATGGGGATGCCTTAGACGAAAGGTATCCTCTAGGACTGCCTTAGTAGGGAGCTTTAGTTTAGGTCAACATCACAACTATTTAATTGCAAGGAATTGTGAATGCCCTAATAAGGATGATAGCACAATAGTAGCAATAGGCCATGAGACTTGCCGGGCCTATACATGACTAGTGTGGACTGGATAAGTTTATTCGATTGGCAAATGAATTTCACCCATAAGTTGACGATCCAATAGAAGTTGAAGTTTAGATCTTCGACATTGAAAAGAGATTTGCTACATTCAAGGTGCTAGAGGATAGAAAGGTGGATTTTGCAACCTTCATGTTAGAAGGATTGATTGTGGACTGGTGGATTAGTGTATCTAGATTAACAAGAGTTCTCATCAATTAGCAAAGGTTTAGGGAATTGTTTTATGAAAAATATTTTCCTAGTGGCACTAGAGATAGAATGGAGGTAGAGGACTATAATTACTAATAAGGCAATTGGACCATAGAGGAATACGAAGTGGAACTGAACTGCTTGATCAAATTTTTACTTGAAGCACTCTGTACAAATGAAGCTTTTAGGGCTAGAAGGATTATGAGAGGCTTAAAGCTTAAACTCTTACATGAAGTAGGGTCCTTTCAGTTACCTACCTATGTAGAGGTCGTTGATAAAGCCAAATTCCTAGTGCAGAGTTGGAAGAGAATATAGAAACAGTTGTACCATAGGCTAGGAATTGCCTTAGGGAAATGACCTACCTTGAGTATTTCCTAGGTAGATAAAGGAAAGAGGGTAGCAGTACATTAAGCCAAACCTATAGCTTTCATGCATAGACCTATTCAAACTAGTTTAGTACCTCTATAATTGTCTCCACCACCACAAGCAGGGCTAAGGAGAAGATGTCCTAGGTTTTTAAGATTGCATGATTTACATCGATGCAGTTGGTTAGAAGGGGCATGCTTTTTTTTTTTGGTAAGACAAGATATCCTTACATAAATTGTATAGAGAAGGGTATATCTCAAACCTTTTACTATACCTATAAGAAAATGGGTCATAGATCTTTTGAATTTGGTGCGACCCTTAATCAAATGGCTGTAGTACCTTAACAAATTCCATTGTAGTAAGACCTCCCCCTAAAGTACCAATGGGTAGATCTCATCACACTAGACCAAGGTAAAGGGTACCTGGTTATATTTTTGCTTTACAATAGCAAGAACAACAAGATGCTATGGACTAAGACACTATTGTAGGTACACTGCTTGTAAACTCAACTATTGCTTATGTCCTATTTAGTACAGTGCAATGCATTCACTCAAATCATCTATCTTTATGCATATGTGTGGTTTGAAACCTTAGATGCTGAATGATGCCATGATTGTGAATACTCCTTTCAAAGTGGAAGAAACATTAGATCAAGTGTGTAGGGATATTGGGATCAAAATACAATGAAAAGAAATGTTAGCAAATATATTTGTATTGGAGATGATGGAATTTGATGTAATTCTAAGAGTAAATTGATTATCTAAATATTATGCCACTCTTGATAGTCACAATTTAGTGGTATGTTTCAATTTCTCTAATGAAGATCTTGTCATATTTAAGTTAGAAGTGTAAAGGCCTATAACTCTTCTTACTTATGAGTTATGGGATAAGAGTAAAATATTGGCACTATCAGGCGAAACTAGACAAGCCACAAAACTAGAAGACATAGACATTGTCAATGAATTTGCAGATGTTTTCTAGAAAGTCTACCAAGCTTACCGTTAGTTAGGAAAATTGTATATTGTATTGATTTGGTACTAGGAATGGCTCCAATATCTATGGCGTCCTATAGAATTGCTCCCATTGAATCATCAGAGTTGAAGACCCAACTTTAAGAGTTATAAGATAATGGGTCCATTAAGCTAAGTGTTTCGCTATGGGGTGCTCCAGTGCTTTTCGTTAAGAAGAAAGATGGAAGCATGAGATTATGCATTCATTATAAGGAGTTGAACTGAGTCACAATCAAGAATAAATACCCCATCCTTAAAATAGATGACTTATTCAACCAATTACAGGGAGCTTAAATTTTCTCCAAAATTGACTTAAGATTGGGGTATTGCCAACTAAGGATCAAAGAAGAAGACATTCAAAAGACTACTTTTAGGACTCGATATGAGCATTATGAATTCCTAGTAATGTCTTTTGGGTTGACAAATGCTCTAACTATTTTCATGGATCTTATGAACCAAGTGGTCAAGGACTTTTAAGATCAGTTTGTTGTGGTGTTCATAAATGAAATCCTCATCTATTTTAAGAGCAAGGAGGAACATGAAACATATCTAAGAGTAATTCTAGAAAGACTATGGAAGGGGTGGTTATATGCAAAGTTTAGTAAATGTGAGTTTTGGATAGAATAAGTATCATTTTTAAGACATGTGGTAAATAAGAATAGCATCTTAGTAGATCTTAAGAAAATAAAAGCGATGATTAACTAGCCTAAATTAAGGATTGTGATAGAGGTCAAAAGCTTTCTAGGAATAACTAACTATTACAAGTGCTTTGTGGAAGGGTTCTCTGGTTTAGCAACTCTTTTGATGCAACTAACAAAGAATAAGGTCAAATTTATATGGAATGATGAATATGAAAATAGCTTCATAGTGTTAGCTTTACCTAAGATAGGAGAAGAATTTGAGGTCTTTAGTGATGCATCAACTTAAGGTTCAGGATGTGTACTCATGTAGAATGGGAGAGTCATCACATATGCCTCTTGTTAGTTAAAACCACATGAGAGGAATTACCCCACACATGACGTGTAGTTAGTGGCTGCAATCTTAGCACTGAAACTATGGAGACACTATCTATATGGTGAGAAGTGCAAAATTTTCTTAGACCACAAGAGTCTGAAATATTTATTATCACAAAAGGATCTAAATATGAGGCAAAGAAGATGGTTGGAGTTAATCAATGACTACCATGTAGGAATCGGTTACTACCCTAGGAAAGTAAATGCAGTAGTGGATGCCCTTGGTCAGAAGAAGTATATTAATATAGCAACTCTAATCACCTCTTAGAGACAGATATTAGAGGTCATGTGCTAGTTAGAGTTAGAGATAGTGACATGTGAAGTGGCGACCAGATTGGCTGCTCTTTGTACTCAACTAACCCTCTTTGATCGAATTAAATCAACATAAATGGGAGATCCTAGAATTTAAAAGATCAGGCACAAAATAGAATGGGGTGAAATAATTGAGTTTAATGAGGATGCTAGAGGTGTAATTAAATATAAGATTGTGTGTACTAGATAACATCGAATTGAAGAAGGAGATTATGAAAGAGGCTCATTACTTAGAGTAGACAATACATCCCAAAAGCACTAAGATGTATAAAGATTTGAAGAATCATTGTTGGTGGAGAAATATGAAACAAGAGATAGCAAAATTTGTATCCAAATATATGACATGCTAGCAAATTAGAATTGAACACCAAATACTAGCTGGTAAGTTACGATTACTTCCTATATCTAAATGGAAGTGAGAACATGTAATTATGGACTTTGTTACAGCTCTCTCGAGGACCAAGGAGAAACATGATGCAATTTGGGTGATTGTAGACAAATTGACCAAATTTGTCCATTTCTTACCAATTAAGGTGAACTACAAATTAGAGAAACTTGCTTAGCTATATATAAAGGAGATTGTTAGATTACATTGTGTGCTAGCCACTATAACTTCTGACAAGGATACCTAATTCCTAAGTAAGTTCTGGAAAAGTCTACATTAAGCTTTAGGTACTAAATTATAATTAGTACTACTTTCCATCCTCAGACGGATAGGTAGTCTAAAAGAACCATTTAAATTCTATAGGACCTATTATGACCATGTGCTTTAGACTATGGGGGTAATTAGAGTGATCACCTACCCTTGGTGGAATTTCCATACAACAACAGCTATCAGGTTACTATTCAGATGGCTCCACATGAAGCACTATATGGTAGGAAGTGTAGATCTCCCTTACACTAGGATGAAGTTAGTGAAAGACCGATAATAAGGTTATAGATAGTATAGGAAGTTGTAGATAAAGTGAGAGTAATAAGGTAGCAAATTCTTTCGCTCAAATTCACTAAAAAAGTTATATAGATAAAAGGTGACACCTTTTGGAATTTCTAATAAGAGATAAGGTCTTACTAAAGGTTTCTCTAACTAAGGAGGTAATCAGATTTAGTTTGAGAGAGAAGCTAAATCTAAGGTATGTAGGTCCATTTGAGATTTTGGAAAGAATTGGTAATGTTGTTTGTAGGTTAGCTCTACTACTAAGTTTCGCTATGGTACATGATGCATTTCATGTATCTATGTTGAGAAAGTTTGTGCCAAATCAGAACCAAATAGTGGCTTTGAAGCCTTTAAATGTATAGCCATATTTATTCTCCATTGAAAGATTTGTAAGAATTTTAGATACTAAGGAACAAGTGTTACAAAGATGAGAGATTCCCTACATCAAGGTACAATGGATAAATTAGATAAAGCATGAAGTGATGTGGGAATTAGAAGAAGATATGTGAAAGAAGCATCAAGAGTTCTTTTCAAACACAAGCAACTTTTGAGGACAAAAGTTTCCTTAGGGAGGTTAGAGAATGTAAAATATACATATTATATAATTATTATAATTTAAACCTAAGGTTAAATAATGTAAATGGTCTAAAAATATGGAAGATAGTTTAGTCTTCTTAGGGTCAAGGTATTTAATTGTCACTTGACCTATTACCTTCCTTTTCCCTCATTTGCATAGTTGTAACCATAGAGGCACTCTTAATGGCCCACAAGGTGACCTAATGGAAAGCTATAAGATAAACCCACTTTCACTATATAAGACTTTTGATAATTATGATGCATACTTCTAATGATAGATTCGTAGGTCTAAGTGAGTTTGATGATGTATTGTTAGAATTTGAAACAAAGAGTGAAATAGGATGAAAATAGACGTGGGATTGTGCGATTTGAGGATTTCGATTACAAATTGAAGCAAGTAAGCACATAAGATTGATACAATGTATTAGAATTAATAAGTTAATTGATCAAATTTGATTTAGATTCATAGAAATTAGGTCAGGGAGCAAATTAGAGAAGAGAAAAAGGGATTCGTAAAGGAACAGTGGAGTATATAGGTGTACACAGCTAGGTACATGCTTGTGTACTTGCTCCTGTCGAATTGTGAAAGTTTGTAAAAAGGTATGTGGCTACAATACTCAACCATGTACCCTACCATGTTGAAGTACATGACTAAATACTTGAGGGAGTACTTGGGCATGCTGAAAAATTGTTATACACAGAATGGTACATGGCCATTAGCACAATTGTATTCCTCTACATAGCTACTCACATGGTCGTGTTGTTCTAAAACACAGATATTTCAATTCTATATTGTTCTACAATTCTAAACTAACATTAAGCACGATAGTACAATGGGAAGGGAAATTCTGTAATTAGGACATAATTAATCAGTTAGTGAACTTAGATTAAGTTATTGGATTGAGCTAAACTTAGTCTTTTATGCTTGATAGGTCAATATTCATTTGACAATAACATAAGAGCTAACTGTGACACTACTCTTCCAAGTACGTGTTTACTGTATTTATTGTTTGTGATTCTTAGCATAGTATATAAATGATTTTAATTAAGTATTAGGTTTAAGCATATGTGCTATTTGTGCTTGGCTTAGCCTAACGATCCATAGTGGTAGATCTCCAGGGGGCACCTTGATGATCAGTATATCACGTTGTCTTTAGTAAAGCTTTATACCGAAATGACCTAGGTTATATTAGGGTTAGATGGGGTTCGTAGTGGTAGTTCCGAACTTAGGAATATATATATATGTAAATAATATATGGTATGACAAGGTCATGAGTATCCATGTTTTGTATATTAGTTAAGTTGAAGATAGATAACCTAATGATTTGATATATATTTTCGCTGCATTTACATGTTCTAATATTATTGTTAATGTGGCACACGCGTGTTTGTATGGTATTCACGTATTGGACTTAGATTCATTCCAATTATTTTTCAACTGTAAGTGAATACGATGAGTACGTCGACTACGATGAGAATGAAAATGTACTGTATCATTATTCAGATGAGAATAGTGGAGAGTATCAATATTGCTATGGTGACGAGTGAAGTAGGAGATAATGAAGGATCATTTTTATATGAACTTAAGGATGTTGATTAGAGAACTTGTTGGTAGTTATACACTTTCAAATATGTTATTTTATTATATGTTGATGGATGTTTATTCTGTTTATGAGATTAGAGTTTAATGTATTTTTGTTAAGTAATAACGATTGGAATGATTTACGTAAGATTCATTTATTTCTATTATCTAAGTTACATTAATATTAATGTATAGTGGAGATAAATGGTTGAAATTGGAATGAAGATTTAGAGCCTTAGCGTGTCACTACTCAATAACGACACGTGGCAGGCTGTAGCATTATAGCTTCCAAGGCATAATAAATATTTAGTAGTCTTTCCACTACAACAAATTCAATATTAGATGACATTTAATAAACATTACTAAACATGAAATAAACATCCCAAAAAAGATTTAGCTACATTTAATAATCGTTGCTAATACACATCGCCAAAGATTTATCTCAAAAAATATTTGCAATGTTAATAAAGTAAACATCACCAAAGGTAGAAATGTAGCCAAAAGTGTTATATTGGGTAATGCTTAAACATAGATGAAAATTGGTAATAGGCAATATTTAAATGTAGTAAAACCACAATTAAAAAATCAATGGACATAAAAAGTGTAGTAAATGAGTAACTTTTGCGACATTTAAATGAAGTAAAAGAATAATATTAGCAATGTTTAGACATAACTAAAAGTAATTATATGTGATGTTTAAACATAGTAAAACTAAAATTAAAAAATTACTAGCCACAAAAGTGCAATAAATGAGTAAAATTTCCAACGTTTAAATCTAGTAAAAAACTAACATTAGTAATGCTTAGACATAACTAAAAGTTATTATATGCGACGTTTAAATGTAGTAAAATTGCAATTAAAAAATTACTAGCCACAAAAGCGCAGTAAATGAGTAACATTTGCAATGTTTAAACGTAGTAAAAGAGTAACATTAGTAACATTTAGATGTAACAAAAAGTAATTATACACAATGTTTAAATATAGTAAAACCACAATTAAAAAATTATTGGACACAAAAAGTGCTGTAAAACACACATTTGTGACATTTAAATGTAGTAAAAGAGTAACATTAGTAACGTTTACACTTAGCTAAAGGTAATTACACGTGACGTTTAAACATAGTGAAAAGTATATTGGCGATGTTAGAACGTTGCTGTTAAGCCAAATTAGCAATGTTTAGACGTAGTAATTCTAACGGGCATAGATTTTGACCTATTTTCACAATCTCCATATTTGCCAACATATACCTGTTTAGTTTATGCACAATTACATATACTAAAATACCATCAACATCAACATATATTTCTCACATATCCTACATCAAATGAACCCCATAAACATGATGCTTTCACATCAAAAAAATTTGGGAACAATATCCTTAACTATAACTCAAAAGACAAATCCAAATAAGATTAATAAAATTAAACTCCATTACATTTAAGATTAAACATTAAATGAACTTGTCTAACACCCTCTATCTCGCATAAATCTTCCTCATCACTACTTTTATCATCATCTTCACCATCATCGCTATCATTATTATCTTCACCGCTTTCATTATTATCACTATTAGATGAATTTGGTGAATGAATAAGGTCTTGTGCATTTTTTGTTCCTATCACAAAATATATATCCTTTAAGTAACACATGCATACACTTATATCATTTTTTTCTATAAATTGAAAGAGAGAGAGAGAGAGAGAGAGAGAAAGAGTGATAGAATACTATTATGTGTTTATGATTATTTACTTGAAGTACTTGGTAAATTCCCAACAAACCATGCGATTGCTTGAGAAAGCTCAGGTAGATGTAAGACATTTATGAAGTAATAAAGTTTTCATCCTCAACATGTAAGTAAAACATCAATATGCCTAAATATTGCCCTAAAGGAATTACAACCATGCAAATTCTACAAAAGTCTAGAATATTGTCCCTTAACACCATATAACAATACATATTGCATAATTACAACAATACTCCCTACACAACACTCCCTATATAACATAGTACACATACACACTACCCTTGTACTACACAATATACTCCTGTATTACACATAATGGAAAACTACAACACCACATACTTAAGGAGTTTGCCACATCAACACAACCACTACACCATTAGAACCTAACATTCCCATTCTATACATAGAAGCAATAGGAGCCTTTACAACATAGCACATATAGTTTTATTTACAAAGTCCAGGCTTAAACTTACCTCTTTAGCTTAGGTGATACATAGATCTCTTTCTTCTTAAAGCATTGACAATAGTTGTTGACATTGGTCATTGACCTTTCCCTTCAGTTGTTCACATTGTTGTCTTTCTTCTTCAAGCTTTCCTTATATCTCTCGTAGCGCTACTTCCATCTCTTCCATATAAATTCATCTATGTGAAGGTTTCCCAATTGCTGGTGGTTCGTATCCTCTACAAGGATGATAATCAATTCATGCATTTAAATTCATCAACTATCTCCTTTGAAGTCTTAGGATTGTCTGAGGATTGAGATTCTTGATACATCTTGACCATATTCTCCAAAATTATCAATGACAACAATAGACAATGTATGCATAATAGAAATCTAGATAAAAACATGAAACATAGTGACAATGCTTATTTGTAAATTAACCCATGAACTTACATAATCTTAGGCAACTTGTTGGGAAATCCAACTGCCACTACCATCAAGCCTTGGATCACAATATCGGATGACCTTAAAGAACTCAATTGCATCAGGTGGTTATAGATTCCTCTCAATCTAATGACACACTATATATAAAGTTAAGGACTTAATCGATTTTAGTCTTATATACTGAAATTATATGAAATACTCACATATTCATTCCTCATGCTCTTAAATGATCTAGATCCAAACTTGTGTAAATATTTGACTTTCCTATGTGCAGCTTTCCCACTAATTGCCCTAGTCTTTTATTTATTAAGACATCATTTACCCAAAACCTTAAAAAAAATGACTTCAATTAGAGCTTACCTTTGTAGATGGATCTCCAGATTACAGAATCTACTTCTCTTCTACAATCTCTCTCTTCCATTCCTCTGTTTTCTTTTTTGAGTCATCATCACTTGAACCCTTAGGTCGAATTGCATCACCAAGCTTTATCCATAAACTTTTAGTTTTACTTCAATGATTTCTATGGATGTTTCCCATCCATCAATCAGTAGCACGAAATGTCTCAGGATTTTTTGTGATGTCATCAATATTACATAATTCTATACATAAAAATGAGACAAAAGTGTAATATACATGTTGCAACAAATTATAATAACAAGGACAATGACAGTGGGGCATATTCACTTTTTATTAAGAAAACAATTCAAATAGAGACAATCCAAATTCGTTGTTGCTTTTACCTGTACTCTCTCCCAAGCACGTTGTTTTTGTGATAAATAAAATTTTCTCTAATCCTTAATACAAAGTGGTAGTAAGTCCCGACAAGCCTTCCTTATTTCCAATGCCATCTTTAATGACTAGTTTAGTATTGACGGACGATCACCAGATGTCGTAAATTGAATGACCATTTTACTCATTCGTCTTCTATTTTCTCTTTCTAATGCTTATCCTTAATATGCACTTCTCTTGCCCATATATGACACTAAGCTCATAGCTAGTGTAAATATTTGAAAAACAAATCCATGATTATGAAGGAGGTAAGAACTTTGATTCTATTTTCATATACATAGTTACATAGATTACCTGCAGATCAAGTGGGATTAAAGGGAATGCTACCAACTAGTGTGGACACGTCAACTGCATCATTAGTCAAAGCATCATTCTATGTCGGTGCATTTGGTGTGGCATGATCCTCAAACAAAATTGTACACTCCCTTTGTTGATTTATGGAGGCATTTGTCACAGTATTATCACATACCTCCCCATCACTATGGTGAGAATCTAACTCATCTTGAGTCGCATCTCGAGTGTCTCGACTAACCCTTCCTTCCCTTCTTTGGGTCTTCCTCCATCGCCCTACCACTAGATTTTTGTAAAAAACAATAAAAGCTTATATGATTAATGAATATATAAATAAAATCTAAACAACATTAGAAATTTCATGCGCAAGAAAATAAATAGCATTCATATAATCATTATCACTCATATCATAGTCAACAAGTGTATCATCGAGTGCCTTGTCCATATCTTCATCATCATCAAATTCGATACTAGCATTATGCTACACTCCACTAGATGCTTGAGCTATCTTTTCTACTAATTCTCTAAAAACGGTATCAAGACACATATCAGTTCTTAATAGCACATCAACATCACAATTGACGACTGGATGTCACTCATTTCCTCTTCCCTCATCCCTCATGACAAGTTCATCCAGGCTCTTATCCACTAATTGAGCCTCCACATCGGTAAACAAATTTACATCACCAATTAAAGAGTCCATATTGTAAATAAGGCAATGCTCAAAATGTTACACCACACACCAATCAACACCTAATTTCATGTCCTCCAAGTAATATATTTGTTTAGCTTATGATGCTAACACATATGGGTCATTTACAAACCAAGTACGAGTGACCTTAATACTTTTAATGCCATTCTCAAGTCTTACATTATGAAGTCGACTATTAGTGTCCCACCGCTTACACTTAAATATGAACACTCTCTTATTCCTTATGTAATTGAACTCATATATATCTGTTTAAACCCCATAAAATTCTACCGATGCTTGCACATCCCCTTGATTTCCCTCTAGAAGAACTCCATTTCTTTGAGTCTTCTTCCTACGATTGAAGTTTGATATGTGAAATCAAACACCATTATATATCAACTTGTTGTATCTCTTGTACCACAAATTAGATCCTATTAACAATGCATATAATGCACTGATGACTGGGTCACAACTATCATACGACGATCTCATCTACACCATTATCAAGGCAAAAATATTTTCCATAAATTAAAAAGTGAATGCTTATCTAAAAAAAGTGAACTTCTTAATTACGTACAATGTTACTTTATTATATTTACCTTATTCATAAGCCATTAACGAAATTCCCTTTTATGGTGCTCATCAATGTTATCACCATATTATGCCCTTAAAATAACCTTATGTTCCCTATAGCACAGTTTTCAAATTTGCTAAATTATTAATTTAAAGCACTATTGTAACATTCAAAAAGCACCTATTCACACTTACTCTAAATAAGGCTAAATTTCCTAATAGTTGTTGATGATATACCATGTCATTACTTCAACCTTCTTGTTTGATAATACAACATATGTAGGAGGGGAAATGAGACCAACTTTACTGGTGAAAACATCAACACCACCTTCTTCTGAGGAATCAAAATTCCTATCGGGATGATTAAATGTTTTTTCAATGTCTTGTAAGTGAAGCAAGCACCAAGTCAAGAACTTGTTAACAACATGTGCTTCTATAATGGAGCCTTCTGGATAAGCTCTATTTCTAATAAATTGCTTTAACGAACCCAGGTATCTATACTCATAAATTTACATGGAGTGTAAGAAGCTAGAATAATATTAGCACATAATTGGTAAATATGAAAACCAATATCATACCCCTCAATATGATACATCCATCGATAAGCAACTGATCCAGCCATTAATGCTTCTCGAGGCAAGTAGATAGCTAGATGCACCATTATGTCAAAACATGCTGGGGCAAAGATCAACTCTAGCTTACATAGTATGATGACAATATTACTTTGCATCTTTTGAACCCCTTCAATATTTAGAATACATCTACAAAGCCTTTCAAAAAAGGTTCCAAGCTCGATTATGGCCATGGTGACTTCTTTAGGCAATATGCCACGAATACCCATATGTAACAGCCTTTGAAGCAAAACATGACAATTATGGCTCTTCATACCGGAAAGCTTTGAGTGTGAAATATTGGCACACCTACCTATATGCGATGTATAACCATTGGGTAATCTAACTCCCTTTAGAAACTAATAAAATGATCTCCTCTAGCTAGTGCTCAATGAATAACTAGCACATGGCATGGAATACTTGCCATCGGGCTGCTTCAACAAATGTAATTCCTTTCTAATGCCAAGGTCCTCTAGATCAAGCCGAGCCTTATAAGTGTCTTTTGTTTTACCCTCAATCCCAAGAATTGTATTAACAATATTCTCACAAATATTCTTCTCAATATGCATAACATCTAAATTATGCCTAAGCATCAACTTTGACTAATATGGCAGCTAAAATAATATTGACCTTTTTGTCCAATTGAACCCATCAGCGTAATGGATTCTTTTCACTTTATTTGGATGCTTTCCCATAAGCACACCTGTTATAGATTGTAATTGGTGAAGTATATCATTACCAGAATATTCTTCAATGGCGTCACGATTATTACATATTCCATCAAATTTTAAGTTGCGTCTCCACTGATGGTCATTCGATAACAACATTTTATGATTAACATACCCAATCTTGCTGATAAGCCTTATTAAGGGTGTTTGGTCTTTGCATACTGAATAAGCACTATATCCTTTTGTACTTTACCCAGACAAGTTCCCATAAGCAGGAAAGTCATTGATGGCCCACAATAAAGCAGCATACATTTTGAAAGAAGACTTAGAATGTGCATCATATGTCCATAATCCATTAACCTAAAGACCTTTCAGTTCATCGATTAGAGGCTACAAGTAAACATCAATCTCCTTCCTTGGTGCTTTAAGTCCTTGGATTAATAATGACATTAAAAACCCTTTCTTCATATACATCTAAGGGGGTAAGTTATATGTAAGTAGAACCACATGCCACATGCTATATGATTGGCTCATAAATCCAAAGGGATTGAAGCTATCACTAGCTAGCCCTAACCTAACATTACGAGTGACCCTTGCAAACTCAGGGAATTCAGTGTCAAAATTGACCCAAGATAACCCATTTGTAAGATGACCTATAGAGTTGTCTTGTTTGTTATGTTCCTCTTTATGCTAACTCATCTTTTGAGCAATTTTAACATTCCTGAAATGACGTTGCCACCTTTTTTTCATAAGAAAGTAACGCAAAACCTTGTAAGGAATAGCGTTCCTAGATCCACCACATACCTTATACCTTAAGGTACCACATATGGGGCATTGTGTGAGGTGCTTGTCACTACCCCAAAAACAAGTAACAATCATATTTGCATGCATTAATATAAGGGCAACCTATGCCCAATCCTCTTAAGTAATTGTTTGCATGATAGTATAACTTAGGAAGAGACTCTCCATTAGGGATCATGTCATGAAGAACTTGAAGAAGCATATTAAAAGACTTATTGCTCCACTTATTGTATATTTAAGTGTAGTAGCTTCACTATAAATGAGAATTTTGATAACTTACGCCCTGAATAAAGCTCTTGGTGCGAGTCAACTCTTAACCCATCAACAAAATTGGATGGCATATCAAATCCATCCTTAGGAGTTAGACCTTCAGCTTGATTGTCAATAAATGCCTCTAAATCTTCTAGTATCTCATCAAGTCCATCAATGTCATCATCATTTGCCTCATTGAACCCTTCGCTTTTATTTGTTTTGAAATCATATTCTTCATGATGTATCTAACCTCGAGTTCTCGTAGACAATTTAATGGTCAGCCTATCACCATGGTATATCCAATAATGGTAAGTTACATCTATCCCATCTACAAACAAGTGTGCTCTTATTACATTCATAGTGTGCGAGTTGATTTTTAAACATTTCCTACATGGACAACTTAACCTCTTGTCCATTCCATACTTCATGCGCAAGTATGCAATAAAAAACTCTACACCTTGTAGGTACTCTTTACTTTCAATATAACAATTCATTCAACTCTTATCCATGACTGTAAAAGAATCCCATAGCAAATCAAAATGTAAGATGAAAAAGTGTTTTACAATAAGATTGTTGGGGAAAAAAGTGCAATCAATAATGTTAGACACACATAATGATAATATATATATTTAAATAATATGTATCAATGATGTTGGATGGGTGCTCCAAATAAACAATATAGTCCTCCAAATAAACAATATAGATCCCATCAAACACAGATGAAGCAAATAGGTTTATGTATATCAGATAGTTTAAAATATATAAGTGATTTGATTTTTCCATTTTATTCAATGTATATTGAATAGTTTAAGGATGCTTTGAGCATTAGAAATGAGTAGAATTAAGTGGACTTTAGTTTAAAGTAAATTAGATCTAAAATGATAAACATGTAAGCATTTAAAATATAAACTTGTAACTTTACTTAGTCTAGAAATATAAGGGGCCTAAAAGGCTTAAAGTAAAGCTTTTTAGATTAAAATAGATTAAAGAACAGAACCTATACCACATGACACTAAAAGGATTAGAGTGGATGGAGTGCATTAGGGACTTACCAAAAATTTAATTCCGTTGTTAGAAGTTAACCACTAAAACACGGATAGGCACTACTGTTGTTGGAGCTCAAATGGAACACCACCAAATTTATTTGTCTTCAAAGCTAAGGAATTAGTGAAAATGTTATGAATGATGACAATGTAACATATACATAGATCCATAAATAGAACACCAAGTCAAATACCATATTCAATCATAAGAAAAAAAATCAACAATAATAATTGAACCCCATCATTAGCCCTCAATAGTTATAAAACACACAATTGGCTTCGAAGAACTTTGTTAACAATAAGCTCAACTACTATAATCTTTAAGTGCAAGACGACAAATAATTCTTAAGTGTATCATAGTAATTCTTTAGATTTGGAAAGGAACACTAAAAATAAACAAGTTAGAAATAAAATGATATGCCTAATTCTAGAATAGAATCAAGCAATTCCCAATCTAAACTGACAATCCACAATTAATCATTTCCAACAATCAAATAACAAACACTAACACAAGATAAACCCTAAATCCTTACCAGATATGACGCACTAGTAAGAGAATAGTCCTAGCATAGATTTGTTGATATGATGCACAACAATCCCAATACCATCATTCGCTATAATCTACAAGATTGATAAGAGTATATGAGAGGAAAACTAAAAGAGTCAAATAACAAGGTTTAATATTCTCATTGTTCGTGCCTTAAAATAAGTATAAATTACAAAGAAAAGTCGAAATGACTTGGTTCAAGGAAAGCCATTGGCCTTGAAATGAATAGGCCATCAGCCTTAGAATGTACACTACCGGCTTTAGGAAGCCAAAGGCCGTCGACCTTGGTGGTTTACACCGCTAACCTTGAGGGCTATCCTAAGTGGCAAAGTTGGCCTAAATGGGTCCACCGCCGGTTCTTGTGATTTGATTCTTTCATCAAAGGACTTTTATAATGGATGTGATTTGATTCCAATCATCTCTTCGGACCTGTGGAAGATTTGCCCTCAAATTTGGTGATTCTTCTATTTTAGATGAAAATTTATGAAAGTCACATGGACTAAAAACCTTGGTCTGTGTATGTTTGTTACCCTAAAGTCATGGCTACTCTAGAGTCTTCTTAGGATGTTTAGAAGTCTTTTGATGAAGTTTTTGAATTTCTAGTGATTGTTTCACTCTACTCAATTTGTCTTCCAGTTCCTTTCGCCCCACTAATAAAGACTTCTTTCCAGTGGTTTTATTGATCTATCCCTAGGCTTCATGCACCTCAGTTGGTGACATAAGATTCAAAACAATCTATTTACCATCCTTTTGAAACATATAGGTGTTCTTAAACCCATCATATAGCACTCTCCTATCAAATAACTACGGTCTACCAAGTAGTATATGTGATGCGCACATAAGAAGAACATCACAAACAATTTCATCATGTTACCTTTCCCTTATGTTGATTAGAACCTTAGCCCTCTGAGTAACATGTAGACTATCGTGTTCACTCAACTTGTGCAATTTATAGGGCTTAGGTTGTGGTGTAGTGACTAGTTGCAATTTATTCACTAGTGCAGCAGCTGCTACATTGGTACAACTACCACTATCAATAAGAAGAGCATAAAGATTACCTTGAACCCTGTAGGGAATATGGAATAGGTTTTCCCTCTACACGTCCTCAATAGTTGGAAAGGTAGTCATTACCCTATGCAACACATTAATAGCCAAATACTGATCATTTCCCTTATCTTCATGTGCCTTAACATCTAGATTCTCATAATACTCTTTTAGCACTATTGATAAATCTGTTGGCTCATGTATCTCTTCCTCACCATCCTTACTCTCTACTTCCATAGAAGTCATGATACAAACCACGCCAACCTGTGACGAAACCCAATACCAATACGTTCGGAAATTCGTTGCCTAAGATGCCCAAACACCTAAAGTGGAAACCGCGACCCGTTGTCTATAAGCGAGACAAGAACCTTGGTATAATGTGAAGACGCCACAATCGGGATGAAAGACCGATTGATAAGTCGGGATGAACGCCACAGAAATCAATCCGATAAGTTCGAATTAGTTCTTGAAGAACCAAGAGAGGTGCCTCTCAAAAGTGTTTAATGTTCAAAGATGTCTAATCTCAGTTGTTCTAAACCCTAGGAGCTTTTATACTAGGGTTACAATTCGTGTAAAAACAAGTCCAAAACGACGTAGTTTAGTTAAGTGACATAAAAACGCAAAACAGAACAAGCTGGCCAACAGGGGATACAAGGCCGTGTACACGCCCGTGTACTTTGGCCGTGTACCTTTCTGTGCAACTTTTGGCAACATATACGCCCGTGTACTTTAGCCGTGTATCTTTCTGTAGATTTGCTTGACTCCATACACGGCCGTGCCTTGAAAGTACACGCCCTCTTCAACCTGTGTCTGGTGTGACTTGTATAAGAGCAAGGGTCTTCCCATGGTTGTTCCAATCCGTTCCAACTTCATGATTACCCCAATCCTTCCCGGCTTCATGAACATCCTTTATCAACCCGTTAAGTGCTTCCTTGAGTCGTTTCGCTCGACTTCTTGTGATCGGTCCAGTCGGCACTTGAAGAGGATCCACATTCCTTCTTCCGGCTTGACTCTCATCATGGATCTCATCAAGTCATCACCCTTTTATTTGGACATTGAGCAGCCATGTGTCCAAAACCCTAATATTTGATGCATTGGATTTGACTAGTCTTCCTACCTGATGACCTAGCCACTATCTACCTAATGACAGCCTCAACAATTGCTTTCCCCTTTCTAGAAATTTCCTTCTCCCTTCCAACATCAGTAACAACTGCATTTTCTTCCACAATCTTATCTATTCCCCCTTTGTCAACTTGTTAACTATCTGACCCATATAGCTTAGTAGAGGATCCATACTTGTTACTTGCTACTCTATATGTGAGGACCTAGGCTTAAGCAATAATGTTAAAATTAAAATAGTATATATATACATAATGTAAAATGAATGTATATATAATATATATATATATATATGTTATATGCTATATTTACAAATAAAAAGTATGAATTATATGGACATATATATCTACATATAGGGAATATATATATATATATATATATATATATATATATATATACATGTAAAAATGTACACATTATATTATATTAAATGTTATATATACATATAGCTAGGAAAAAAAGAAGAGAAAATTGTGCAGGAAACACCCTCAACAAAACTAAGTAAGTAATATTATATATATAGACATTAGAATAGAGAGAGAGAAGAGACCAAAAATCATAATTTTTACACAAAAAAAAAAACCAAAACTCTCCATTTCATTCAAATTTTTTAAGAAAATTGCAATTGAAATTTTGAACATGAAATTATCAGCGGAGGAAGAAGAACAAGATTGAAGTAGGATGTAACAACAAATTTTAACAAAATGGAAGAAAAATCATAATTAAATAGGGAAGGATTTAGTCTGTTCGGTTGAAGGGGTTAGGGTGAAGTTGCTACTAGGCTAAGCTAGGGTTAAGGTTTTGGGTGAAGGAGGACTTCGACTGACATAGTGGTGGTTGGTTTTGGAGGCCAGAGGCTAGTGAACGGAGTAGCCTTTGGTAACGCTCGAAACATTTTATTTTTGTTAAAAATATCAAATGTTGATGAAAAATTATGATTTTTGGTATTCCTGCATTATTTTGTATGTATATTAATGTGGTTATTCTATTTTGGTGAAATTTGATTGAAAAATATGTGGTCCTTAAGAAATTCTCTATTATGGTCAAAAATTAAATTAGAAAATGAATAGGAAAAATGATGTATTTTTGATGTAATTTTTTGTATATAATATCCTTGCATGATGTAGTAGATCGCCAAATCAATAATTGTTCAAATTGAAGTCTTTTTTTTTTTTTTAGTGAATTTTTCAAGCCAATTACCTTATTCTGGCCGAATTCAATCTTTAGCAAAATTAAGGAATTGGATTTGATTAGTTGAGGTTCATTAAAGTATAATATGATGTTAAGAAGCTTAGGTTAGTTATGAAACAAAAAAGGGAGCGTTCAATGCAAAATCGTGATAATTTGGAACCATACTATTTGATATAGAATTGAATTGGAATTTAATTACATTAATATATAATAGAGCGTAATACACCCATATGTATATGAATAAGATATTGTAGGAAAATGGTGGATTATATGAGGTTAGGATGGAATTTAGGGGTTTGTAATACTGAATTAGCAATTTAGGGTTCAATAGAGTAAATGGAATAACATTGATTGGTATACTAATGATTCAGGTATTTCTATTGAGTGAGGAGGACAAAGGAATTTGGCTGGTGCGACTATTTGGATTGGCATATATTGTTTCAGGTGAATACCCCCTTAACTCCTTTCTTGGGTACAAGTGGTTGATAATGTAGACTACTTATTGTTGGCTAAAATTACCTTGTACGGTCACTTATTGTGATCAATGTAGGAGGATTGTTGAATTTTATTGGATTGTTGATAGCGGGTTGTGTATCCTGATATGGTTGGATTATAAGAGAAAGGGAACATTCTAGAAATCCTAGAATGAGAGTTGGGTGTAAGAATTGATTGTACTGTTCTTGATTATATGTGATGTAATGAGCATAAATTGTTGAATGCTTTATGATTGTGATTAAAATGCTCGATTATTTTTAGCTTATTGGATGGGGTTTATATGACTAGTCGAGTTCATACTATTGTTGTCTCAATAATGATGAAATATCTAAAATGGAAAACTGATGTTGACATGTGTAACTCTATTAAAGTATACCTAACTGAATTTTAGGACTCAAACAAATCTAATGGGGTGTAAGTTATAAGTACCTACTATCCCAAAACACTAAATGTATGGAAAGTCTTGTTCCTTGCCTAGTAAGTTTGTGATACGACCTTTAAGTCGACCTGGATAGGTTTGAGGCACGGTTGACGAACTGGCCCAATTCAGTGACCTATGAGGATCTGGTCACCCCTCTTGTTTGAGGCAGGTGAAAGGTGAACTGAATGTTTCTAACTAAAAAGAGCATGTAAGGATGTTTTAAATGGTTGAGAAAACATGAAGTTTTGAAAAGTACATGAGGGTAGTTTATTTATCAGTTGATAGGCTCTACCTGGGTGAATAGAAAAGTATTTGTGACCTATGAGTAAACAGGAGAGACTTGAAATAGTCTCTAATGAAAAGGTTATGAGTTTGGTAAAATGGAATTATAAGGAAAAGTTCATTAAGTAAGATCATAGTAATGTTGAAATGTAAGAAATTGAATTGGGTTTCTTGTGGGTATAGCTTTGAGTTGAAAACTTATTTGCTTGAGTAATCACTTCCAAAGTATTTGATAATATTGGTTGTTACCGGTATGTGATTTTATTGTTTGTTTTTGCCGGGTTGCTTAATTATGTACTCACTTTACTTCTTAAGAAGCAAAGGGGTTAGTGTTTTTGCTAACCACAGGTATAGGTATTGAAGAATAAGTTGTTGGAGACTCAGGTTTTTGGAGAGCGTCAATAGAGGTAAACAAGCCTTTAGTTTCCATTTTGGAACCTCTGTTATTTATAATTGGATATCCTGCACATGATGTTGTAGTGCTTGTAAATAAGATCTACAGGTGTTGATCTTTGAATTGTAATGTAAATATTTGTATGTATAAGGTTGGATTTGTAATCTTTTTGAGCCACTTAGGGCTACAGGATTTATCATGGGTTGTGCCTACTTACTAGGAACATAGATCCCAATGGTATATATATATATATATATAATGTATGATGTGAGAGGAGATTTTAAGTACATGTGTTTAGATATGATGTGGATTTGAAATGATAGCATTGTTAGTGTCATTTTATAAGACATTTATAGAATTACATACATGTTAGAGTTATAGGTTTAGGATTAGCTAAATTTGCCTTATCTCTAATTTAGAGACGGCACAGCAATCCACCTACAGGTACTATGGATAGTTACAGGAATGTTGAACAAGTTCAAGAATCAAACCTAGTAGGTGGGTCACTATAGGGTGGTATTAGAGTTTAGGTTTAGGTATTATGATTAAACCTATGTGAACTTATGTGGGGTAGTTAGGTTGAACGAAGGCTTTATGTTGTGTTAATTGATTTGACTTACTAAATTGTGAAGTATTTGTGTATTATGGAATACATATGCTTATTTAAGAAGTTTAGGTGTTTGATTTCTTATTCAAGTATACTTATTTATGTTGATTTGATTGTAGTAAATGGAATGTGGAAGAGGTTGAGGCAGAGGCAGAGGTAGAGGAAGGAGGACCAAGAATATGGTCCCTCATGATCAGCAAGAGGATTTACCTCTACCACCTCCATCACTAGCTCCACATAATCCGATGGAGTAGATGGTTGTTGTAATGCATGCCTGGGTTGAAGTTATGGCTACGAGATCAGGAGGGGATAAATTAGCCAGGGTACGAAGGATTGTAAAGCCCTTTAATGGTAAGAGTCTGGATCCCAATACAATTGTGAATTGGATAAACTCTATGGAAAGAGCTTTCCAGGTACATGATGTTCCCGAGGATAAAAAAGATAGACTATGCTACAGTACAATTAGAGGATACTGCACTTGATTGGTGGGTATCATAGAAGGAGCTGATGGAAGCTCCAATTACTTGGCTAGCATTTAAGGATGTTTTCCTTAGGAGATTGTGAATGAAGCTTGTGTACTAGAACAGGTGAAGGATATGAAGGGTATGGAGGGCCCTTTACACAAAAGGAAGGATGGAGATAGTTTTAGGGCAAAAATGGAGTAAGGATAAAGGAAAAGCTAAGAAGCAGTATCAGCCACCTGTCTGACCTTAGAGGAGTCAAATTTATACTATAGTGTGCTGAAGTGTAAGGGTAATCACAAGGCTAATGAATGTCCTTAGCTGAGAGGAAAATGTTATAGATGTGGGGGAGATAGACACATTGCTAGGCAATGTTAGAATCCTAAGGACCTCCAATGTTACTCCTGTGGACAGTTTGGTCATACTTCCCATAATTGCCGGGGTAGGAGTGAGGGAGGTCAGTAGACTTAGGGCATGAATCGAAGTCGAATGACCCACTATATGGAATTAGAGGCCTAATGACTCGAGCTAGAGCTAAGCGGATGAGTGAAGCTTTGTAAGGATTAGTCATAGATCTACAAGAGAAGGAACCCAGTTACACTAAGGAGAATTGACCTTTATCAACTTGATTCATGTTTCCATAGAGGGGTGTAAGGATATGGAAGATTTAGGATAAATTATTTTTGAAAAGGAAATTGAACCAAAAAGGAGAGCCACTCAGTTTTGTTATGACTTGTTTTATTTGTGTTTTAGTATATTTCCTTGTAAGATTTTTGGCCATTAAGAAGTCAAGGCTGTTTTTTTCTATGTTTAGAAGTTTAGGTTTTTTTATGTGTAAACCAATACAGACACATGAAAGGGGAGGGGGCGACAGATCTTGGAACATTATCATTATTTTAAATATACATCTTTTCATGGAAAACCTCTCTCTTATTCTTTGAGAAAGAACTCCACAATTTCTTCAACATAAATGCTTGGGGAAATCTCTGATAACTTAGGTTTCAATCAACAAGTGTGGTTAGGATCTAGTTCCGTTCTTACTTGTTCAAGATGTTCCTTAGGAATTTGATTTCAATGTCAATCATCGGGTTCTAGGTTTGACATACCAAGGGTTTACGCATCATTTGGTATTGGAGCTTAAGCTTCTTGAATTAAGTAACATCTATCCTTGTTAATTATTTGTTTTGTTTATTCCATAGTTCTTATTCATATCTTATAAATTCATATAAAAAAAATTACGATTTAGCTAGAGAAAGTGCTATCGGCGACCGAAGAACAATTTGTTATCTTAGCAAATTGAAATTCAATTTTTAATTCTTGTTCCATATCTTTAGAAATTCATAAAAAAAGAAAAAAAAAATTTACACTTCGACCGTAGAATTATTCAAATTGCCGAGTTACCAAGACAAATCCTTGCTTTGAATCACATAATCAAGTGATACAATACACTTTCCATTCCGTCCTCCAACATTATCTTGTCTTTCTAATTTTGCATTCGAATTACATTGCTATGCGATTACATGTTCGATGCAATCTTGTCCTTTCTATTTTTGTGCTAAGGGTATCTTCTTTGTTTGTGTTTCCAATTTTGTAGCGAATCTTGAATAGCTATTGATCTATGTTGTGTACCCTTAATTGCAGTGTATTGGAATTAATTAGTTAGTTAGTATAATTTCCTTAGTAGTTTATGTTGAGGAGTTTTTAATCTGAGTTCATATCAAAGAATTGTAAGAGCGGGTTGTGAGAACATTATTACTGAGAGCAAAACATGAGTGAATTGTGAGAACATTATTACTAAGAGCAACACATGAGTGAGCTGTAAGAGATATATTATATTTGTTGTTACTAATCTCTTTTCTTGATTGTAGAGATACGTCGAGACAAAGTCCAACTGGAGGGGAGAATGGAGGAGGGGAAAATAGGTTGATGTTTGATGCATTAATGAGAGAGATGAAGAGAATACTGAGTGGTGAGCTAGAGCAAATCCATGAGAAGATGGATAAGTTGGAATGGAGTAAAGAACCGTCTAGCAGCACTACTATCAAGCGAGGCATGAGTAAACCATTGAGGGGAGGAGTAAGGATAGAAGAGGGTGAAGAAACGGATTCAGGAGAGTATAATTGCATGACGGAGAGGGGAAATGCCTAAAGGCGAGATAGTAATCTAGGGAGTATCAAAATGAAAATACCATCATTTTAAGGGAAGAATGATCTAGAGTTGTACTTAGAATGGGAGACGAAAGTGGATCATGTTTTTGAGTGCCACAATTACACTGAGGAGAAGAAAATTAAATTAGTTGTAGTTAAATTTTCAGATTATGCTAGTGTTTGGTGAGACCAGCTAGTACGTAATAAGCGTAGGTATGGTGAGAGGCCTATTAGTACCTAGGATGAGATGAAGACCATTATGCAAAAGAGGTTTATCCCTAGTCACTATCATAGGGATTTGCTCTAGAAGTTCTAAAGGTTGACACAAGGATCCAAGAGCGTAGGGGATTATTATAAAGAAATGGAGATAGCCATGGTTAGAGTCAGAGTGGAGGAGGATGATGAGGCTACAATGGCTAGGTTCATTAATGGGTTAAATGGGGAGATTGCTAACATGGTAGATTTACATCACTATTTGGATAAGGAGGAGTTGTTGAACAAGGCGATCAAGGAAGAGAAGCAATTGAAATATAAGAGCAATCCAAAATCTAGAGCGACTTCTAACTCTTTATGGAAGTCCAATTGGAAGAAGAATCTTATAGATTTGAAATCAAAAGAGGATGTGAAGACCAAGAGCCCAGTCGCTGATTCTAAAGGTAAATATGACACTAAACCATCTTTGAGAATTCGTGATATCAAACATTTCAAGTGTCAAGGGTATGGACATATTGCATCTCAATGTCTAAATAAAAAAGCTATGATTATTCATGATAATGGAGATGTGGAGAGTATTAGTTCTGAGGAAAATGATACATCATCCTTAGAGGAATATGATGATGTCGACTTAGAAGGACCTATGAGTGGAGAGTTACATGTTACTAGATGAGTCCTCGGTACTCAACCTTCTGATGATGGAGAAGGGGTTTAACGTGAGCACATCTTTCATACTTGATATCACATGTAGAACAAGGTATGTAGCTTGATCATTGATAGTGGTAGTTGCACTAACGTTGCTAACACCTTATTGGTTGATAAGATGAGGTTAAAAGTGATAAAACATTTGAAGCTTTAACGATTGCAGTGGTTGAATGAGTGTAGGGAAGTGAAGGTGACCAAGTAGATTCTTATTTCCTTTTTTATAGGGAATTATCGTGATGAGGTGATGTGTGATGAAGTTCCTATGCAGGCTAGATATCTATTGTTGGGTCGACCATGGCAATTTGATAGGAAGGTGATGTGTGATGGGTACAAGAATCAATATTCTTTTGTTCTAAACAAAAGGAAGGTGATTCTAACTCCATAGAAACCATGGGAGGTTTGCGAGGATCAGGTTAGGATAGCAAAAGAGTTCAGAGAGAAACACATGAGTGTGCGAGGAAAGGGTGAGAGATAAACACTGGTGAGTCATGAGGGAAAAGATTCTGAAACACTGAGAGGAGAGAAAATTGCAAGAAAAAGTGAGGTAGAGAGTGCAATGTTAGCAAGGAAACAACTACTTATACTATGTACAAGTGATGTGCCTAAATGGGAATTAAGCACAAGCAAAATAATCCAACTAACAATCCTAAAAGACAAGGTCAATTCGGTTCAATGAACCCTAAATGCAATAGTTGATCCAAATGCTATAGTTCATGAAATGAATACCACAATGATATATTCCTCAATGAAGATCACTAATTAAATTTGAAAAGCCACATGAATACTACACAAAATCAAATGGATCATTGACCGTGATCTACCTTCCACAACACTTGCTTTCACAGTTAAAAAATGTGCGAAATGGAAGAATTGAATTCAAGGCTAAAAACCAATCACTTAGGCAATAATAATTTGATTACAAATGCAATAAAATTTGACCAAGAAAGCTTCAATCCAACCCTAGATATGATTCACTAGAGAAGAAAAGAAACATAATAAATAGAAATTGATACAACTCACAATTTCTCCTTGTTACACTTGCCACAATTCCAACTCTTGGGGATTGAAATTGATAAGAGAGATTGAACAAAGGATGAACCCTAATTCTCTCATGAAAATGATGTGTCTATTCTAAAAATTGTACCCTCAAAACCCTACTTAAGCAAGTATTTATACTTGCTCCCTTTAGGGTTAAAAAGTCCACAAAATTACAACTATGCCACTTTTAGGGTGGCCGATCCTGAATGAAAATTACAAACAAATGAAAGTGTTCCAAAAGAAACTTAAAACATAAAATGGTCCAATAACAATTACAAAGTACAAAAATAATATAAATCTTCAAGAGCTAATGCTTCGAAGTGAAATCAATCGCAGTAAGCCTTTGGATGCAAATTTGATGATGTCCCGTAGCCATCAACTAATGTAAGTCATTTGACATCCCATGGAGAAATATTATTGTACCTATAAGATTATTACTCAAATATTTATTAGATAAAATAAATAAAGTGAAATATGAGTGATTTTGATCATCATCCAAATCAAGTTCTGAGAGCATTTATGGTGCCAAAAAATTTCCCATCAATAAGGATGTGTATTTTACTAACACTAACCTTAACCCTTTATTGCCTAGTATGGTGGTGTCTCTTTTGCAGGAATATGAAGATTTGTTTCTTGGAGCAGTTTCGAAGGGTCTACCTCCACTTTGAGGTATAGAGCATCAAATTGATTTCTTGCCAAGTGCATCTATTCCTAGTCGACTAGCTTACCGGACTAATCTTGAGGAGGCAAAGAAAATTCAGAGGCAGGTTGATGAATTGATGGAGAAGATTTGTGAGGGAAAGCCTTAGTCCATGTTCAGTTCCTATCATCCTAGTTCCCAAGATGGATGGAACATAGCGAATATGTGTTGACTGTCGAGCAATCAACAAGATAACAGTTAAGTACAGACATCCTATCCCTAGGTTAGATGATATGCTTGATGAATTGCATGGTGCTTGTTTATTTTCTAAAATTGATTTAAAGAATGACTGTTATCAAATTCATATGAAAGAGGGGGATGAATGGAAAATGGCTTTTAAAACTAAACATGGGTTATATGAATGGATGGTAATGCCTTTCAGATTAACAAACGCACCTAGCACTTTTATGAGGTTAATGAATCTTGTTCTACATAATTTTATTGGGAAATTTGTCATTGTATACTTTGATGACATTCTGATTTATAGCAGGACATTAGATGATCATGTTCAACATTTGCAGTGTGTGTTTAATGTTTTAAGGGAAAACTAGTTATATGTTAATTTAAAGAAGTTCACCTTTTGTATGGAAACTGTGGTTTTTCTTGAATTTTTTATAGGTGCAGAGGGGATTGCTGTGGATGAGGAAAAGGTAAGGGCGATTCGGGAGTGGCCAACACCAAGGAACACAAGTAAGGTCAGGAGCTTCCATAGCTTAGCAAGTTTTTATAGGAGATTTGTGAGGGATTTTAGTCCCATAGCTACTCCTCTAAATGACCTTGTTAAGAAGAATGCCGAAGTCAAGTGGACTGAAGCACATGAGCAGGCTTTTCAAACCCTAAAAGGTAAGTTAACTAATGCACTTTTACCAGTCTTGCCTAATTTTGAGAAAGTATTTGAGATTGAATGCGATGCTTCCAAGAAGGGTATTAGTGGTGTGTTGATGTAGGATTCCAAATCGATTGCTTATTTTAGCAAAAAACTCAATGGTGCTACATTAAAATATATAGTGTATGATAAGGAATTGCATGCCTTAGTGAGGACCCTACAAACGTGGCAACATTACTTATGGCATAAGGATTTCATCATTCATTCCGATCATGAGAGTGTAAAGTATCTAAAAACGTAGGGTAAGTTAAATAAGAGGCATGCCAAGTGGTTGGAATTTATCGAAACCTTTCCATACGTGATTAAATATAAGCAAGGAAAGGAAAATGTGGTGGCAGATGCACTTTCTCGAAGGTACTCTCTTTTGATTTCTTTGCATACTAAATTGCTTGGATTTGAATTCATTAAGGAATTATATGAGAATGATGCTCACTTTAGTCTGGATATTTTGATTTCTATAGACATGATGGATATTTGTTTAAGAGAGACAGGTTATGTGTACCAAAAGGGATAGTGCGTGAATTGCTAGTGAGGAAAACACATGGTGGTTGTATAATGGGGCATTTTGGGGTTAAAAAGATTGGATATTTTGCATGAACTTTTCTATTGGCCTAAAATGAAATATGATGTGCAAAATGTGTGTGATAAGTGCATTGTATGTAGAAAGGCTAAGTCTAGAGTAATGTCCCATGGGGAATACCTTCCATTGCTTGTACCTAATTAACCATGGATTGACATCCCTATGGACTTTATATTAGGGTTACCTTGATCTCAAAGTGGCAAAGATAGCATATTTGTTGTTGTTGATAGGTTTAGTAAGATGGCCCATTTCATTGCCTGTTCTAAAACTAATGATGCAAGGTACATTATTGATTTGTTCTTTAGGGAGATCATGCGGTTACATGGGTTGCCTAAATCTATTGTAAGTGATAGAGATGTAAAATTCTCGAGTCATTTTTAGCATACTCTGTGGAATAGGCTAGGCACTAAATTGTTGTTCTCTACTGTTGCACATCCTCAAATTGATGGTCAGACTGTAGTAGTCAATAGGACTCTTTCAACCTTGTTGTGTGCTGTGATTCATAAGAATTTGAAACAATGGGAGACATGTTTGCCTTATGTAGAATTTGCTTACAACAGGACGATGCATTCCACTACATCGTATTCTCCATTTGAGGTTGTATATGGCTTTAACCCCTTGACTCCATTGGATATTTTTCCTTTGCCTACTAACAAATTTGTTGGCCATGACGGAAAGAAAAAGGCAGAATTTGTTAGGGAATTGCATGCTTAGGTTTGGACCAACATTGAGAAGAAAAATGAGCACTATGCTCGTCAAGCTAATAAGGGACGTGTAAAAATCGTGTTTCATCCAGGAGACTGGGTGTGGGTACATTTGAGGAAGGAGAGATTTGCCGAGCAATGGAAGTCGAAATTGCATGCTAGGAAGGATGGACATTTTCAAGTGGTGGAGTGTATCAATGATAACGCTTACAAGATTGACTTACCCAGTCACTATGGTAATGTAAGCGTAACTTTTAATGTTTCTAACCTTACTCTTTATGATGCAGGTGATTCAAGGACGAATCTTTTCAAGGAAAGAGGGAATGATGAGGATCGACTAGCATCATAAGGGAATGAATCGAAGTCCAATGACCTACTATATGGTATTGGAGGCCCAATGACTCGAGCTGGAGCTAAGTAGATGAGTGAAGCTTTACAAGGACTAGTCATGGATCTACAAGAGAAGGAACTAAGTTACACTAAAGGAAAATTGATCTTTATCAACTTGATTCACGTTTCCACAAAGGGGTGTAAGGATATGAAAGCCTTAGGATAATTTTTTTTTGAAAAGGAAATTGAATAAAAAAGGAGAGCCACTCGGTTTCGTTATGACTTGTTTTATTTGTTTGGTTTTTTGTTTTAGTATATTTCCTTGTAAGATTTTTTGCCATTAGGAAGTTAAGGTCGATTTTTTCTATGTTTGGAAGTTTAGGTTTTTTATGTGTAAACCAATATAGACACGTGAAAGGGGAGGGGGTGGCAGATCTTAGAACATTATCATTATTTTGAATATACATCTTTTCATCAAAAAGCTCTCTTTTGTTGTTTGAGAAAGAACTCCATGATTTCTTCAACATAAACACTTGGGGAAATCTCTAATAACTTAGGTTTTAATCAATAGGTGTGGTTGGGGACTAGTTCCGTTCTTACTTGTTCGAGAAGTTCCTTAGGAATCCGATTTCAATATTGATCGTCAAGTTCTAGGTTTGACATACCTAAGGTTTGCGCATCACTTAGACTTAGGCCCCAACACCTAGGCATGATCCTAATCCTAGGAGGGGCAAACCGCGACCTCAAGCTCAAGCGCGAGTCTTTGCTATACAACAGACAGAGCCAACTAATGTGGATAATGTAGTGGTAAGTAAGACTACTAAACTTATATGATAGTTTGATGATTGAATAGTTGTAATATAAATGAACCTATATATCTATATGAATGTGTAAGTGTATAAGTGCAAATATGTATATGTATGTGAACTTTAATGTGTATGAGATGTTGATGCTTGTTTATGAATTGAGTAATTGAATTAATGAATGAATCTATATGTGCAAATATGCATGAACGTGTGTGCAAACATGAATTTATATGTGTACATATGTGAAATAGTTGTATCTGCTTAGGGGTTAAACAAATTGTATTAGTAAATGTATGCCTACAAGTATGTGCAAGTATGTATATGTAAATGTGAATATATAGATGTGTATATGGGTGTAGACATGATGTAATTAGGGCGTGGATGTGACTTTGCTTAACTTTTCCTTAAGTAAGATGTTAACAATAATTGCTGGAAGTGGAATGTGATGTGTTTTATGATTTCAGGTGTGATTTAATTAGATAATAATCTCATTTATGCCTTGTTTAACACTAGAGCAAGCCATTCTTATGTCGTTGAAGACTGGGTGAGATGGAACTTAACTCTAGTGAAGAGTTTGAAATGTGAATATATGATAAGTACTCCTTCTAGAGGGGAGAGGATAGCAGGTTATCAATTGGAGAAGGGTATTGTGGTGATTGAAGGGCGGCAATTGCCAGCTAATTTAGTTGTTCTTAATATAAAAGGGTATGATGTTGTCCTTGGTATGGATTGGCTAACCAGGTTTAAGGTGCATCTAAATTGCCAAGATAAAGTGGCAGAGTTTTGTTTACCAGATGAGGAAGCATTCGGTTTCAGAAGGAGTGTAAGGCGATTAATACCTAAGATCATAGCAGCCAACAAAGCCAAGAAATTATTGAAGAAAGGATGTATGGGATATTTGGCTTCAGTGGTGGATACACAATTGAAAGGGAAGTGAGTGGAAGATATCCCAGTTGTATGTGAATTCCCAAAAGTATTTACTGAGGAATTACCAAGCTTACTCCTAGATACAGAAGTTGAATTCAGCATTGAGGTAATGCCAAGTACGAAACTTGTATCCAGAACTACTTATCATATGGAACCTATAGAATTGATGGAGTTGAAAAAGTAGTTGCAGGAATTATTGGATAAGGGTTTCATAAGGCCTAGTATGTCACCTTAGGGTGCACCAGTGCTATTTGTGAAAAAGAAGGATAGTAGTCTACGTTTGTGTGTAGATTACCGTGAGTTGAATAAGGTAACCATAAAAAATAAATATCCTTTACCTCGGATTGATGACTTATTTGATTAGTTGAAGCTGACAGTTGTATTCTCAAAGATTGATCTGTAATTTGGATATCATCAATTGAAGGTGAAGGATGCTAACATACCAAAGACTGCCTTTCAAACCAACTATGGTCACTATGAATTTCTGGTGAAGACTTTTGGTTTACCTAATGCCCCAGCTGCCTTTATGGATATGATGAATAAGGTATTTAAAGAATATTTTGATGACTTTATAGTTATATTCATTGATGACATCCTGATCTATTCTAGAGATAATGAGGAGCATGTTGAGCATTTAAGAATGGTGTTGTAGACTCTATAGGAAAAACAGTTGTATGCTAAGTTGAAGAAATGTGATTTTTTGCTAGACCTGATTGTGTTCTTAAGCCATATTGTGTTAGGTTCTGGAATATTTGTAAATCTTGCAAAGATTAAGGCTATCATAGAGTGGAATCTTCCTACCACAGTTAGGGAGGTAAGAAGTTTTCTTGGTATGGCAAGATATTATACGAAATTTGTGAAAGACTTTTCAAAAATAGCTATACCCCTGACCTGGTTGATGGGGAAAGGAGTTAAATTTGAATAGATAGATCAATGTGAGCAGTGCTTTCTGGAATTAAAGAGGGGATTAGTTTCAACTCCTGTTTTGGCCATTCCTAGTGGAACAGATAGGTATGCTATATATTGTGATGCCTCTAAGAATAGATTAGGGTGTGTACTGATGCAGGATGATAAACTTATAGCATATGCTTCTCATCAGTTAAAACCATATGAGCAAAATTATCCTACTCATGATTTGGAGTTGGCTGCTATAATTTTTTCTTTAAAAATCTGGAGACATTATTTGTATGGTGATAAATGTGATGTTTATACTGATCATAAGAGTTTGAAATACATCCTTACTCAAAAAGAGTTGAACATGTGACAAAGGCGATTGTTGGAATTGATGAAAGACTATGATCTTGCCATTCATTATCATCTTGCTGAAGCTAATGTAGTTGTTAATGCATTGAGTGGGAAACAGTGTAGCAATCTGATAACTTTGATCATTGATAGAGTGGAAATGTGGAGGGATTTAAAGCAGTTATAGTTGGAAAAATATATTGCCAAGAGTGGAATCTAGATTAAATAATTTGAGTATTCAGCCTACATTGAAAGATCGAATCTAGGAAGTACAGCTGATTGATGAGAAACTGCATGAAGTTAGGAATAGTATGATTAGATATCCCGACTTTATATGTGATGAGACTAGAGTATTAAGATTCAAAGGCAGATTATATGTACCAGCAGTAGAGAAGATCAGAAAAGCAATTCTAGATGAGGCTCATCAAACCATTTATACAAACCACCCAGGAAACAATAAGATGTATAGGGATGCAAAATAAGTGTATTGGTGGCCAGGAATGAAGAAAAACATTGTAGAATATGTGGCAAAGTGTAGCACCTGCCAACAGGTTAAGGCAGAACATCAGAAACCTGGAGGGCTATTACAACCTCTATCCATTCATGAATGGAAGTGGGAGCTGATTTCCATAGATTTTGTTATAGGATTACCCAGGACTAGGAAACAACATAATGCTACTTGGGTAATCATTGATAGGCTGACTAAATTAGCCCATTTCCTTCCAATTCAGTAGAACATGCCACTATCTCACTTAGCAGCGTTATATATTAGGGAGATAGTGTGATTACATGGAGTACCAACTTATATTGTTTCTGATAGAGATCCTAGGTTTGTTTCTAGATTTTGGTAAACCCTACAGGAAGCTATGGGCACCAAATTGAAGTTTAGTACAACTTATCATCCTCAGACGGATGGTCAAATATAGAGAGTCATATAGACACTTGAGGATATGTTGAGAGCATGTATTTTGGAGTTTGGTGGTAATTAAGATGAACAGTTTCCATTAATTGAGTTTGCATATAATAATAGCTATTGTAGCACTATACAGATGGCCCCATATGAAGCTCTATATGGAAGAAAATGCAGATCCCCGTTATATTGGGATGAGATTGGAGAGAAACAAGTAGTGTGACTAAAAATGCTCCAGCAGCTGAAGGATAAAGTTCAGGTGATAAGGGCTAGCATGCATAGAAAAGTTATGTTGATAAACACAGAAAACCATTGGAATTTCAATTTAGAGACTTTTTGTTCTTGAAAGTATCACCTATGAAGGGGATCAGGAGATTTGGTGTAAAAGGGAAGTTGAGTCCTCGTTATATTGGTTTATATCAGATTCAGAGGAAGATTGGAGCTATGGTAAATGAACTTGAGTCACCTGCTGAATTAGCTAATGTCTATAATGTATTCCATGTGTTTTCATTGAGGAAATGTGTTAGCAATCCGACAGTTGCCTTAGAATATCCACCAAAAGGACTCAAGGAGAACATGACATATAAGGAGTATCCCATTGCCATTTTGGATAGGTCCACTAGGCGACTCATAAACTAGAATATTACATTTGTAAAAGTTCTTTGGAATCGCCATATTGAGGTAGAAGCCACATAGGAGAGAGAAGATCATATGAAGACTAAATACTTAAATTTATTC
This sequence comes from Laguncularia racemosa, assembly GCA_037954665.1. NCBI lineage: Eukaryota > Viridiplantae > Streptophyta > Magnoliopsida > Myrtales > Combretaceae > Laguncularia > Laguncularia racemosa. Next base: position 1,649,755 of record JBBMOL010000087.1, read on the forward strand.
CAAACAAGTAACTTTTGTTTTACCTTTAGGATATAAATATGTATAGCTTCGCTTAAATTCTAAGTGTTCTCTAATTTAAGTATAGGACATTAAAATATAATGAGTTGTACCCATGTAGTAGTTTCGAGGATGAAACTATTTTAAGGGGGGGGGGGGGGGGGGGGGGGTGTGGTTTGTATAGAATGTGAGGATATAGGCTTAAGCAATAATGTAAAATGTATATATATATAAATATATGTTATATGCTATATTTAAAAAAAAATTGTGAATTATATGGACATATATAGCTAGGAAAAAAAAAGAAGAAGAGAAAACCATGCAGAATAACACCCTTAGCAAAACTAAGTAAGTAATATTATATATATATATATATATACACACATTAGAATAGAGAGAGAGAAGAGACCAAAAATCATAATTTTTACACACAAAAAAAAAAAGAAAACAAAAAATCTCTCCATTTCATCTGAATTTTCTGGGAAAATTATAATTGAAATTTCCAACATGCAATTATCAAGGGAGGAAGAAGAGCAAGATTGAAGTAAGATGCAACAAAAATTTGAAGAAATTGAAGAAAAATCATAATTAAATAGGGGAGGATTTGGTTGGTTCGGTCGAAGGGGTTAAGGTGAAGCTGCTATTAGGCCAAACTAGGCTTAAGATTTTAGGTGAGGGAGGACTCTAGTCGACATAGTGGTGGTCGAAGGCCGGTGAACGGAGTAGCCCCTAGTAATGCCCAAAACTTCCAATTTTTGTTAAACATATCAAATGTTGATAAAAAAAATTATGGTTTTTGGTATTCTAGCATAGTTTTGTACATATATTAATGTGGTAATTCTATTTTGGTAAAATTTGATTCGCAAATACGTGGTCCTTAAGAAATACTCTGTTCATGTAGGAAATTAAATTGGAAAATGAATAGGGTAAATGATGTATTTTTTATGTAAGTTTTAGTATATAAGATTCTTATATGATTTAGTATATCACCAAATAAATAATTGTTCATATTGGAGTCATTTTATATTTTTAGTGAATTTTTCAAGCCAATTACCCTATTCTGGTCAAATTCAATCCTTAGCAAAATTACGGAATTTGATTTGATTGGTTGAGTTTGATGTTTAGTTGAGGTTCATTGAAGTATAATATGATGTTAAGAAGCTTAGGGTAGTTACAAAACAAAAACGGGAGCGTTCGGTGCAAAATCGTGATAATTTGGAACCATATAATTCGATATAGAATCGAATTGAAATTTAATTACATTAATATATAATAGAGCGTAATATACCCATATGTATATGAATAAGATATTGTAGGAAAATAGTGGATTATATGAGGTTAGGATGGAATTTAGGGGTTTGGAATACCGAATTAGCAATTTAGGGTTTAGTAGAGTAAATGGAGTAATATTGATTGGTATGCTGATGATTCAAGCATTTCTGTTGAGTGAGGAGGATAAAGGAATTTAGTTAGTGTTACTGTTTGGACTAGCATATATTGTTTTAGGTGAGTACCCCCTTAACTCTTCTCCTGGGTACAAGTGGTTGATAATGTAGACCACTAGTTGTTGGCTGAAATTATCTTGTACGATCACTTATTGTGATCAATGCAGGAGGATTGTTGAATTATATTAGATTGCTGATGGCTGGTTGTGTGTCCTGATATGATTGGATTATGAGAGAAAGGGAACATTCTAGAAACCTAGAATGAGAGTTGGGTATAAGAATTGATTGTACTGTTCTTGATTATATGTGATATAATGAGCATAAATTGTTGAATGCTTTATGATTGTGATGAAATGCTCGATTATTTTTAGCTTATTGGATGGGGTTTATATGACTGGTTGAGTTCACACTATTGTTGTCTCAGTAATGATGAAATATTTAAAATGGAAAACTGATGTTGACATGTATAACTCCATTAAAATATACCTAACTGAGTTTTAAGACTCAAACAAATCAAATGGGGTGTAGGTTGTAAGTACCTACTAACCCAAAACACTTAATGTAAGGAAATTCCTGTTCCCTACCTAATAAGTTTGGAGTATGACCTTTGAATCAACCTGGATAGGTTTGAGGCACGGTTGACGAATTGGCCTGGTTCAGTGACCTATGGGGATCTAGTCACCCCTCTTGTTCGAAGCAGGTAAAGGACAAACTGAATGTTTCTAACTAAAAAGAGTATGTAAGGATGCCTTAATTAGTTGAGAAAACATTAAGTTTTGAAAAGTACATGGGGGTAGTTTATCTACCAGTTGACTGGCTCTACCTGGGTGAACTAAAAAGTATTTGTGACTTGTGAGTAAATAAGAGAAACTTGAAATGGTCTCCAATGAAAAGGTTATGAGTTTAGTAAAACAAAATTATAAGGAAAAGTTTATTAAGTAAGATCATGGCGATGTTAAAATGTAAGGAATTGAACTGAGTTTCTTATGAGTATAGCTTTGAGTTGAAAACTTGCTTACTTAAGTAATCACTTTCGAAGTATTTGATAATATTGTTGGTTACTGTTATGTGATTTTATTGTTTGTTTTTGCTGGGTTACTTAATTATGTACTCACTTTGCTTCTTAAGAAGCTGAAAGGTTAGTGTTTTTGCTAATGTCAGGTATAGGTACTAAATAATAAGTTCCAGGAGACTCGTTTTTTTGGAGAGTGTCAATAGAGGCAAACAAGCCTTTAGTTTCCATTTTGAAACCTCTATTATTTGTAATAGGATGTCTTGTACATAATGTTGTAGTGTTTGTAAATAAGATCTATAGGTGTTAATCTATAATGTAAATATTTGTATGTATAAGGTTGGATTTGTAAGCTTTTTGAGCCACTTAGGGCTACAAGATTAATCATGGACTGTGTTTACTTATTAGGAATGCAAATCCTAATGGTATATATATATATATATGATGTATGATGTGATAGGAGATTTTAAGTACATGTGTTTAGATATGATGTGGATTTGAAATGATAGCGCTGTTAGCGCCATTTTATAGGGTGTTTATAGAATTACATACAGGTTCAAGTTATAGGTTCAAGATTAGCTAAATTTGCCTTATCTCTAATTCAAAGACGGCATAACAATCCACCTGTATATACTAGGGATAGTTATAGGAATGTTGAACAGGTTCAAGAATTAAACCTAGTAGGTGGGTAACTACACTGTACGGATTGGAACACCTCTATCTCTTAACTTTTAAAGCTAATTGGATAGCTTCATCAAGAGTGTCATATCGCTGCAATTCCACTATACAGGCGATCTCATATTTCAAACTAGACACAAATTGTACCATAGTCTATTCAAGACGTTCTATAGTTCTACATTGAATCATGGGCACTTCAAATTCTAGGACATATTCGTCCACAATTTTACATCTTTGTCTCAAGGTCTGGAGGAACATGAATAGTTCATGCTTGTAATGCTCTAGAACAAACCTCTTCCTCATAACTCTTTTCATCTTATGCCAAGTACAAATCTCAACATCACCATCTCTCCTCCTATTGGCCACAAGGTTCTTTTACCATAAGGCAAGATACCCTATAAACTCAACTGCTGCCAGATGAACTCGAGTATGGTCATTAATTTCATAACATTCAAAGAGTCCTTCCACCTTATCTTCCTAGTCAAGATATTCTTTTGCAAATCCCCTTCCAATAAATGAAGGCATCTGCAATTTCACATATTCCAGAGCCCTAGGCGGCCTGAACTCACGATTAAGATAAATCTCATCCTCAAAGTTATCATCCCCTTTTTCTCGGTAAGCATGATATTCTCTTCCAACTTGTCTGCCCTTGTTTCCTCCTAATGCTCCTCCTCTACCTATAACATTAAGGGTTACCAGAGGTGGGGGTGCCTATGGATTTGCCATTGGTTGTTGGGTTAATATCATATGATCGACCCGCATTGCTAGGTTAGCAACAATAGTGGTTAGGTCCTGTAGTTATTCTTCCAGAGTTCTCCTACCACCCAGAACATGACATCCTTGACCTCCTCCTCCAACTTGACTATTGGCTTCATTCCCAATTCCTCCATTAACACTATCGTTTGACATGCTTCATAGAAATTGCAGTCTTAATACAAGAATTCACAAATCACAATCACCGTAATAATCCCCAACAACACAATCCTAACTTTAACCTCTGCTCAATTTCAAAGTCAAATCTAATCAAACCTAACACAACGAACAATACAAACCTTAACTTCAATACACACAAACAACAACAACTAACCCTAATTCAATCACACACAATAGCAACATAACCCAATCAACAACCCGCATTCAATCCCAATTCAACCTCAATCAACCACAACACAATTCACAATAATAAAACCCTAATTTCTCAATTGAAATTCAACAATCTCGTCACAATCCCTTCTCTCAACTAACACTCTGAAACCAAAAGATGATGTGCCTAATTCTAGAACAGAATCAAGCAATTCCCAATCTAAACCAACAATCCACAATTAATTGATTCCAACAATCAAATAATGAACAATAACGTAAGATAAACCCTAAGCCCTTACCAGATATGACACACCAGCAGGTAAATAGTCCTAGCACGGATTTGTTGATATGACACACAACAATCCCAATACCATCACTTACCATAATCCACATGATTGATAAGAGTATATGAGAGGAAAACTCAAAGAGTCAAATACCAAGGTTCAATATTCTCTTTGTTTGAGCCTTAAAACAAGTATAAATTATAAAGAAAAGTCGAAATGACTCGGTTTAAGGAAAGCTACCAACCTTGAAATGAATAAGCCGCCAGCTTTAGAGTGTATACCATTGGCCGTGGTGGTTTACACCACCGACCTTAAGGGCCAGCCTAAGTGGCAAAGCCATCTGCCTTAAGGGCTAGCCTAAGTCCTATGCCGCTGACTTTGAGGGCCAGCCTAAGTGGGTCCACTACTGGTTCTTGTGATTTGATTCTTCCATTAAAGGACTTTATAATGGATGTGATTTGATTCCCATCATAAAAGCTTAACCTACAACATTCAATTACATATGTTAGAATAGAGTACCATTAAGACTCACAGATAGGTAAGTTTGCACAAGAAACCACAAGTCCATCGACATAATTTCAACAAAAGGAAAGATATGGTAGATGCTTTTTTCTTTTACATCTAAAAGGTAAGTTTTGAATTGTCCCAATTAAATTCGTACCACTTCCACCTCCCATTGATGGTCCTTTGTAACTTCTTAACTCCTCATAACTTCAACCTCTCATTGAATAATCTAGTGACTTATAATTTCACTTAAAACAAAAGCATCTACACAAGCAGGCATCCATTACATTGCAAGATAAAAAAAAAAAAAAAAAGGTTAGCTTATGGCTATTCAAGCACAATTGTATTAAGAAAATCTTAAGCTTAAGATTGTTTGGTTCTTAGGAATATGTTGACAATTATACTCATGGTTATAATCAAAATCAATTCTTCAATGGTCTTCAACAAAAACTAATTTAATTTTATTAGCAACAACAACTACAAGAGCAACAACAACAACATTAACAACACCTTCTTTACATACAATAGCTATAGAATCTTCAATAGAAGAGCTAAACTGCAATTTTTGACAATAAAAGTAGTGGTGCTATGGTAGCTGCACAATTTGTAATCCCATAATTACCAAGGCAATTCCCTAATTGTAAGAAAAGGAAACAGTATTAGTTAGATAGATCTAATTGAACAAAATAGAATAGAAGCCACATAATAGAATAACAATGTTAAGCCACAGAATAGAAGAAGCAATTGTTTACCTTTAAAAGCCATAAACAGCAGAATATTCTCTAATTGGCAAGGCTTTTTTACCTACATATAATGAAAACATAAGTTTTAATAATTTCATCGAAATAAAAGCTTCATAGTTGAAAAGCTGTGAGATAAATTCATCAACTAAAATTTCAAGCTTTATTGATTAAGGTGAGTAGACTTAATCAAACAGAGCAATTTGGTGTTAAAAGTATTCTATGCAAGTGAAGCTCATTTCAAGTTCAAATGTACTTATGGCTATAAGCACTGATTCAACTAATCATAATTTGCTAGGTCCTTCAACTAGTACCATCCATTTAAGCTCTAGTAAGTTAGATAGATTTATGGGAAAGAGAGGTGTTGCTGTTGGTTTCACTATTGCTCTAGTAAGTTAGGCATCCATTCAACTAATACCACCGATTGTTGATGTTAGTTTCACTGTTGGTGTAAATGGAGAGGTGAGTCCTCAAGCCTCTTAAGTTAGTGAGGGATTTTCTTATTATATATAAAAGAAAATTTTAAAAACTCTATGTGCATCCTTCAGGTCAAGCAAGTGAATCTCATTGATGAAAGGGTATTAGAAGCTGATATTGTTATGGTTGGTGTTAGTGGTAGGCCCCTTACTATAGTTTTCAAAGGATAGGTAGAAGAGGTGAGAGGTGGAATTAAGGTGAGTTCAAGGTCTAAATTGCTTTCTCAATGAAAAAAATATAGATGACTCAAAGTCTAAATTCAATTAGAAACACTCTAGAACACTAAAATATACTCTCTATTAATTATCCAAAAGGGAAAAAGAAGAAGAAGATATATTTCCCACTAACAGAAGAATTCCTATCATGTATATAGTTTTGTCTCTTCACTCATTTATGATAATAACATTGGGCGCACCTCGTATTTTCTAAGCCTATTCAAACTCTTCTTTTTTGGTCATATCTAAAGGATCCCTTTTTTCATAATCTCTTCTTTTTCCATTCAAGTATTTTCATTCTCATTATCTTTACTATCATGCGCAACATGAAACTCATCATCACTAGCAGTCTAATCGTTTGCTAATGCTAACTTCTCATAACCCAAGAATTGAAATTCAAAATGACATAGAACAGAACATACAACACAAAGTAGAACAAAAATTAAGAAAAGAAGACATAGTGTTCTATTTTCATTTATTCCCTATATGCACAACAAGATTTTACCCTAAAAAAAATGATTTACCCAAAAATTTTTGTTCAAACCCTAATTTTATTGAATGCTTAATAACAAATATCTCACCTTAAGGTTCGTAGCCGATAATGCTAGGTTTCCTCCTCAATATAAGGGGCCTAAAAGGATTAAAAATAAAGCTTTTTAGATTAAAATAGAATAAAGAACAAAACCTATATTGCATGACACTAAAAGGACTTGAGTGGATGGAGCGGATTAGGGACTCATTGGAAATGTAATTCCATTGCTAGAAGTTAACCACTAGAACACAAATGGACACTATTGTTATTAGAGCTTGATTAGAACACCACCTAATTTATTTGCTTTGAAAGCTAAAGAACTAGTGAAAATGCTATAAATGTTGACATCGCAACATATGTATAGATCCACGAATAGAACACCAAGTCAAATACCACATTCAGTAATAAGAAAAAAAAATTAATGGTAATAATTAAAAATCATCATTAGCCCTCGATAGTTATAAAACATTCTTTATACTGAAATAAATAAATATGATAACTAGAAAAAGTTTAAGCTCCTCTAGCAATGAGATCATAGTATGCATTTCAAATATCATAGTATGCATTTTAAATATCACAATTCATCAAAACCATTTTCATTGCCAAATAGAGAAGACGCAGAAATCACAATTTGCATTCTTCATTAATACAAGGAGGGAAACTCAATATCCACTTACACGACAAAAAATGCATTTTAAATAAATCATTCAAAGGTGGCATCATTAAGAATCATTATAGTTTTATAGAATCATATTTCAAAAAATGAAGAGCTACAAGAGGTTAAGCCATTCATACCATTGAAGGGCATGGTTTACAATGAGGATTTTGTCAATATTACTACGGTGTTTCCATTTTTCCTTCCTCCTTGCTAGCAATTTCGGTTATGGAGATGACAAGGCGATCGAGGTTGTTAGAACTAGGGAGTGTGTAGGATGTGAGAAAACTAGTCTTAAGATAGATTAAGCCTTCTTTGGTACATTTACTATTAGCGAATCCTAGTAACTGTTTATTATCATCATTTTTGGAACATGTATTGCACTCTGCACTAAGATGTTTAAGGAAATTTGACTTAAGCTGGCTAAATATATGTAGTGTACCATGAGACTTAAAAAGTAATGGTTGTACTTTGAAAATCAAGCACACTTTGTCCCTTTAAAGCTTTTAATCAAGCTAAATGAGCATGAAATTACATGTAGCTAATGGATAACAATAGCGCATTATGTCTAACTCTGCTCTTAACATAGTTTTTAAGTAATTTTTTCTTTAAAGAATGTATTTATTTATTTATTTTTTTTGAATGAGGGTACTTTCTATCATGGTTTTATTAAGATGGTGCTAAGAGAAGTGTAAGATTTGTTTCAAGGTTGCGTGTATGCATCAATTACAAGATAGAACAATGAGTGTTCTAAAGGAGAGATGTAGGAGAGCTAGATGGAGAAAGACATTTTAAAGTTACTCTTCCTAATGAGATGATAAAAGATGGGAAACTAAAGGAAGATTGTGACCCATCACACGGCCGTTTCACTTATAGATAAATACAGCCTATTCTCAAATCCATTGTTGCTTAGAGTTCAACAAAATTCTTATTTTAATTATTTACTTCTAGCTTTTCTTATTTTTACGTGGATAAAAAAAAAGGTCTTCATAAGATTTAAAACTATGACTACATACTTTCAAATTCAAATAACTAACCACTCAAACATATCTAATTTCTTATTAAAAATAATCTTTAAATTATACATGCAGTATATATATAAATATTTTTCCTTTTTTAATAACTTTAAATAATTAACTTTTCCACCATGGTAGCCAAACAATCCTTTAAGTGGTTTGAATTCACCAGAGTACTAGACTATATAGGACCTTACAACCAATATATCTTATTAGTACTTTAGGCTAAACGTTGTTCTCCAACAAACAATCATTAGTCCTAATCACTTATACACTAGTAGGATCCAAACACATGAACAATCAATAGAAATTTTGAATAAGTTATGCCATGTAAGGGAATGTGTGCATATTACATGCCATTTCTAACTAAGAACTCAAAATTGCTTGACAAAAAAAGAACATAGATTATACATAAGTTAGTAAAATGAAGAAAAGGAGTAGAATGCAATAGCTTCACTTTTTGAAACAGAGTAGAACGGAATATCATGGACGTATTTTTGAAACATAGTAGAACGCAATAGCATAGCTTCACTTTTTACACATTTATACCCTAAGTTCAATTGATTATATGCAGAATGGAGTAGATAACTTACCCCAACAACAAAGCAACTAGGCAAGTGAACCAAAAAGAACGACAAAAAAAAAAAAAAAAAATTGGAATCAAGTGAACCAAAAACTAGAAAAGGAGCTCCAAAAGAACAACTAGGATTTTATTCCACTCATGCGTAAAAGAATGGCCGCAAGCTCTAAAAACTAGTTTTTGTCTTCTAAAAATAGTTTACCACTCCTTTTTATTCATTAATCAAACATGTTATAACTATTATGATGATTCCATTTTCATGGAGCCTATTTACCAAAAAAAAATTTGATTTATCTAAAAAATTTTCTTGAAACCCTAATTTTAGTGAATACTCAATAACAAAAATCTTACCTTGATACAAATAGAAGACTAAGGTTCACGTTTCCAAGTGAATGTCTTCATTCCTCAAGCGAGAGACATTGTTAGCTTGGACTCCTTATGTCACTTGACTGAACTAGTTGGCAAAGTGTTTGTGAAAGTTAACCGAAGGAAAGAGAGATAGAACGTAGAGGATAAAGTAATGAGTGGTAACACAAATTTGTTGGGTATAAAGAACGAGTTCCACATTTTGTTTTTTTTTTTTTTCCATCGAAGAAAACATTTTGGCTTTTTTTTTTCTTAATTTATCAAGTCTGAAAATCTTTAAAAAAAAACTGATTATTTAAAAAAAGACCAAAATTCTTATATTTGGTGAAAAAGAAAATTATGGCAAAAAAAAAAAATCAAGTCTTACGATAAAAAAATGATTAATTAGAGTTTATACATTTAACTTTAGTCATAAACATCACTAATAATGTATTTTGTGTGACATTTAATAAACATAAGTAAAGTATATTAGAATTAATGACGTTTGAAAAATATACAAACATCGCCAAATATAAAAATTCCTATAGTGTTCCTACTATTAAAGAATAATAAAAGAAGAAGTTGAGTACCATGAAAAATAAAATCAAAGAAGACATTAAGCTATAATAAAGTAACCTACTATGGTGCCGAATAGCTTCATTATCGCATTGGTCTTCAATTTTCTTGTGGAGTGTTTGGATACCCTCTATGAACTTTATGTAGTTGACATTAATAATAGAAGTTTTTGGTAGTAGTTATGGTTTTGTACAATGCCTTTGTTCTTCAATGAAATTGGTTTGAATATTTTGCTTGGGATTCCTCTTTAGTTTTTCTTAGATAGCAAATGGCAATGTATGAAGGTGATCAATTCTAGCCAGCAAGATCTATCATGGTGACGAATGTCCTACAATGAACAACAAACATAAGTGATGTGGTTCAATACAGCCAGTGAAGTCATTTCATCACTACTTGAAGACCAAGTTGATTAGGTAGTGGGCTATATAAACAGTAGAATGAAGACAAAAAAAAAAAAAAGTATACGAAGATGATATAACCTAGCTAGCAAGAATTTATGGTAATGAATGATGCTCAACATGGCGAAAATATGATGCTCATCCTAGCAACTAGAACGTCTTGCGAAATTGGAGAAATGTGTGGTTTAATCCAAGCAACGCAGTCACTCTCATTGCTTTTCAAAAAAAAAAGGCAAGCAGAGGAACGAGCACATGGAAAAGAAAAGGAAGAGAATGCGAAATGAATAGAGTCAATAAAAAAAATTATGAATGCAGGGAGAGGGGTCTGAATGGGTTTGGAATTTGTGGGTTAAGAAAATAATGATAAATGGGCTAAAGCTGAAAAGATGTGAAAATGGTGTGTGAAATTTGGTTGATATATGCGATGTTTGAAAACAGAAAATGCTGCAAAAAGAAGCGAGTGCCGGTTGTCCCAATTTCACAAAAAAAAAGAAAAAAAGAAATAACAGAAAATATCCCTCCTTATCTGCTGCATCTATTGGAATGTTGATACCTCATCATGTCATGTGATTGTATAAGGAATGTTCTATTGGGCATATTTCACTCTTATCCATTTCTTATGCTAAGGTGTACTAATGTAATCAGATGACATGGATTTTGTTATTTTATTTGAGTTAGATATGTTGCTCATTTGTGATGCTGCTGGAAAGGAGATGGATCCAATAATTAGAGTAGCATTGTCAAAGCTGCTCAATGAAATTAGAGCAATCCGTCTTCCAACCCGCATGATTTGCTTTTATTTTCCATCTTTTATTATATTTGCGAAGCCATAGGGCACACGTTTTTCAAAGTTCCCAGCTGACTCAAATTCTGGACTTTCCTATTGTTTAGCTAGGTGAATTATTCCGTTTATACCACAAGACCGGACTCGTGCTTTTGATACATGCAACAATTATCCTGAGAATGTTCTGACAACAGGCGGCAGTGATGGTACCTTGAAATTATGGAGATGTGAGAGGGCTGAAGTATCCTCTAATCCTACAACATGGGAGCTCGTTGGTTTGCTGTCTACAAAGCAAGGTCCTATAGGTAAAATATCTATGGCTGATTGAGGACAGAAGATTATGATTTTCTGTACATCAGGAAATTCTCCTAAATTCTATTCTGCACAAGAAATCAAGCTGACCAGAAATGCGGCAATAGGAGTGGGATTTTGGTTCACAAATTCAACACAACTGTGTTCCAGGTTGAGATACATGATAGTCGCAGTGGTGCAATGCATTTTATGGCATCAAACAATAACTCTGGAGTTCGAGACTTTGATATGGAGAGATTTGTGTTTCCTAAGCATTTTACCTTCCCCTTGGCCTGTCAATCTTACTTCGTTGAGTCCTGATGGTAAACTCATTGCTATTGCTGGTGATGATCCTGGCGGGTTGCTGGTGGATTCTCAAAGAGGAGAGATCGTAATGCTACTGAAGGGTCATTTTGATTTTTCTTTTGCCTCAACATGGCATCCACATGGTCGCATCTTTGTCACTGGGAACCAAGACATGACCTGTCGCATTTGGGATATTAAGAACTTTTCAAAATTTGTTGCGATTCTTAAGGGTAATCTGGGAGTTATACGTTCCCTCCGCTTCACATCTGGTGGCTAGATCATGGCCATGGCAGAACCAGCTAATTTCGTCCATGTCTGTGATGTGAAAAGTCAAGGGATGCTATGGGAGAGTTTGCTGCCACAACGCCTCCGTACAATTTTCCAATGAGCAAAAGACTTTAGCGATGCAGCTGGTTTTCCTTTTGCTCTCCTGGATGCCACCATGGAGGGTGTTATCATGCATACTTCAGTGCCTGGATGCTTTGTGCATTAATGTTAATGGCCTTCAAGCTGTGAAAGATCGCAATGTGTTTTGTAAAAATAACTACATCCAGAGCACATTTGCGTACTTTGACTAGTGATACTACGGGATCTGTGTTTAGTGGATTAGATGAATTACTTCACTATGCTTCTTCACGGCATGGTTTTGGTGTGGATATACTAGTTGAGATATTAAATACCATTTCGAAAATGGACTTTGGTGTTGAATCTTCCGAAATATCTATAGAGCTCATGTCCACTACATCTCTTATGTTAATGGAAACTGATTCTATGGAAAAGGAGGCGGTTGTTCACGTACATACTTCTAGCTTTTCTACTACTCAAGAAATTATTATTATTTAGTTTGTTGTATGGGGTCAAAATATTCTTGGTGATTTCCGTATAATCACATCAATGAAAGCACTATCATGCTGTTACAATTGGGGTAGTTCATTATTTGTCAGTCAAACAAGACTAGCAATATTCAAGCTCCTATGACATTGAATGAACATGGCCTTGAAACATGGAATTGAATATCAAAAGGCTTGGATTTGAATTTAAAAATGACTTGATTCAGTATTAATTAAATAACTTAATTTAGTTAAGTGACGACAGTGTTGGTATTTTTATCAGGCAAATTGCAATAGCTTTATTACTAAAGCCACTCAACCAAATATGATAGCAGATTACTAGATCTCTCTCTCTCTCTTTGTGACCTTATGAAGCTAATGGAGAAGTTGAAGTCATTTGACCACGAATATAGAGCTAGTAGGCAAGTATCAACTTAGCTAGTGAAGAAATTTACACGAGGCAAACAGAGGATTTACTCAAGTCAAAATTAAATTTGTTAATTATGGAAAAATGTTCCTTGACTTATATGTGATTATTTCTTTTGGGGGCAATACAATTTTAATCAAATTTAAAGTAATGTGAGCAATTAAATAAGTGATGCATATTAGCCATCTTACAGCATTGGCGTTAAGCTTAGTAAAATGCTTATCAGGGAAGTAGTGCAGTTGTTATGGTGCACATGTGCCAAACCATATCATAGCCATTTGAAAAACTGAATTGATGCTCAAACCCCTTCGACACTATTCGAAAGACTTTGGTTAGGAGGCAAAACATAGAAGACTAAATTTGATTAGTGGGCTTCTAATCCAATAATTAAAAAGATTTGATTCTTTAGGTTAAGGTGATAGGGCTGAGAAAGTCAAGTTTGTAATTTGGGATGACCATGGGAGATTTGGCATGGTAGGCTTAGACTAAGATATGTTGATCGCCTTAAATAGGCCTAGATCATTGATAGGTCCATATGGGGGCTCATTCACTCGTGATTATTGATTGCCTCCACTATCCAACGGACAAGATTCATAGCCAAACCTTATAAATGCTTAAGGCATCCTCATTCAAAAGAAGATGAACTTTTTAAAAAAACATTATTACTTTGCTAGACTTTTCTTTCAAAAGATCAAAACCATAATATATTAAAGAATACCCACTTATTACCAAAACGCTTAAGCCTTACTTGAAATTACTTACTTGTCCTCCCCTTTGATGGGAATCAAATCATGTCCATTACAAATTCATTTGATGGAAGAATCAAATCATAAGAACTAGCGGTGGACCCATTTAGGCTGGCTATAAAGGCCGATGGCTTACCCCTTTAGGCTAGCCCTTAAGGCTGGCGGTGTAGGAGATAGACCAGCCATTAAGGCCGGTAGCTTTGCCACTTAGGTCAGCCCTTAAGGTCGGCAACCTTCCCTTCCCAAAGCTGGCAACCTTCCCTTCCTAAAGCCAGCGACTTACTTCCTTAAACCGATTGTGTTTATTTAATTTCAAGTTTGTTTTCCTTATTCCTATAAATACCTTTGTATTGTAAAAAGACATTAGACTTTTGGCATTTGAGAATTTCTAAAGTGGAGTTTTACTTCATATACTTTTATCAATCCTGTAGATTGTGGTGAGTGACGGTATCGGGCTTATTGTGCATCATATCAACAAATCTATACTAGGACTATTCTCTTGCTAGTGCATTATATCCAATAAGGGTTTAGGGTTTATCTTGACTTATTGTTCTTGAATTGTTTATTTAAATTGGTTTATTGCAATACGTCACCTTGGATTTGGAATTGCTTGATTTCGTTCTAGAATTAAGCACATCATCTTTTGGTATCAGAGCATTCAGTTTAAAGAAGGGATTGTGACGTAGTTGTTGATTTTCAATTGAATAATTAGGGTTCTTATTATTTTCAATTATGTTGTGGTTAGTTGAGGTTGAATTGGGATTGAACACTAGCTATCGATTGGGTTATGTTGCTATTGTGTGTGATTGAATTAGGGCTTGTTCCTTGGTATTTATAATAGATTGAAAATTAGGGTTTATATCATGGTTATTGTGGGTTATGTGATTATGTTGTTGTGGGTTATGTGATTGAATTAGGGCTCGTTGTTATTGTTTGTGTGTATTGAAGTTAGGGTTTATAGGTTTGATTAGAATTAAATTGGAAATTGAGCAAAGGTTGAAGTTGGGATTATGTCATTAGGGATTATTATGGTGATTGTGATTTGTGAATTCTTGTATTGAGACTGTAATTTTTGTGAAGAATGTCGAACGACAGTGTTAATGGATGAATTGGGAATGAAGCCAACAGTCAGGTTGGAGGAGGAGGTTAAGGACGTTGTGTTATGGGTGGTAAGAGAACTTTGGAACAATAGCTGTAGCATCTAACCACTGTGGTTGCTAACCTAGCAACTTAGGTCAATCATATGACATTATCCCAACAGCCAGTGCCAAATCCATAAGCACCCCTACCTTAGGTAGCCCTTAATGTTGTAGGTAGAGAAGGAGCATTAGGAGAAAATAGGGGCAAACAAGTTGGAAGAGAATATCATGCTTACTGAGAGAAAAGGGATGATAACTTTAAGGATGAGTTTAATCCTAATTGGGAGTTCAGGCCGCCTAAGGGTCTAAAATATATAAAATTGCAAATGCCTTCATTTGTTGGAAGGAGATCTATAGAGGATTATCTTAGCTAGGAAGATAAGGTGGAAGGACTATTTGAATGTTATGAAATTAATGACCATACTCGAGTACATCTAGCATTAGTTTAGTTTACAGGGTATGTTGCCTTATGGTGGAAGAACCTTGTGGCTAATAGGAGAGATGGTGATGTTGAGATTCGTACTTGGTAGGAGATGAAAAGAGTTATGAAGAAGAGGTTTGTTCTAGAGCATTACAAGTATGAACTATTATTGCACCTCCAAACCTCGAGACAGGAATGTAAGACTGTGGACGAATATGTCTAAGAATTTGATAGGAATCAGACTCCTACAGGACCTATCACCAGGGCCCGAGCTAAGGGTCTCCACAATTTAGTATTGAGAATCTTGCATGAGAAACCTAATCTTGAGGAAGCTAATCTATTTTCTACATTTCTACATTATAAATGTAGTGCATTTCAACAGGTTCACTTATCAGTCCTACAGGATACCAAATCACCTATACTCTTGAGCGAGTCAGGATTCTCATCGAGGCTTAATTCAAAAGAACCTTAAAGATCGGCATCATGAAGACTCATTTCTTTTATATATTTCTCCTTTGTATGGACTATTTTATGTTGTATTTTCTTTTGGGACACTTTCATTTGCTTGTAATTATCTTTTAGGACCAGCCACCTTAAAAGTAGCATAGTTGTAATTTTGTGCATTTTCTAACCCCAAAGGAAGCAAGTATAAATACTTGCTTAAAGTAAGGTTTGAGGAGGCTATTTTTCATATTAGAACATCACATTTTCGTGAGAGAGCTTAATGTTTCCCTAGTTTAATTTCCTCTTATCAATTTCAATCCCAAGAGTTGAGATTGTAGTGAGTGCAACAATTGAAATTGTGAGTCATCAATTTCTACTTGTTGTGTTTTCTTTTTCTTATCTAGTGTGTAATATCTAGGGTTGGATTAGAACATTTCTTGGTCAGATTTGAATTGGTATCAATTCGAATTAGTGTTTTTATTTTGAGTAATTATCATACTTGTGATTCTCCATCAACAATTGTTTATCATTTTGAACCGTGAATTGGATATTGTGGGAAGGGAGATTTACGGAATTGGATCTTATTGTTCTTATGTGTAATTCACGTGGAATTCTTGTGATTGTTGTTTCATTGGAGAAGATTATCATTGTTGGATTGTTAATTGCAATTTTGAACCTTCGGATTTCATTAAATCTCCATTAGGGTTCACACAATTCATGATCCTATTGAACCGGTTTTTATTTGTGAATTGAAGTTGTTTCTTTGATTCATTTGCATGTGCTTAACCTTGGTTTTAGGAACATCATCTTTTGGTATCAGAGCTTGATGTTTAAGAGGAGGGATTTGTCAATTGAGATTCCGAAAATTAAGGGTTGTTGTATTATCATCCTGAACCAAATTGTAGAAGTGGAAATTGAAGTAATTGATTATGTTGTTAAGGTGTTATGATTGTTGCTTGTTGATGTAGACGTGGAGCATTTGTAATTGCTTTTTCCTCTTGAGTTGATTGTGATTGATTAAGGGAAGTGATCATAGTGATTATTTGAGGAAAGTGGAATTTCGGAAATTGATTTTTGTTACCTTCATGTTTGCCGTAAGTTATTTGTTGAGGAAGAAGGGGAAGTTCTTGAATTGAATTGAATTTTGGAAATTGAGCTTGTTATCTTCATCCTTGCTGTGAGTTATTTGTCTGAGGAAGAAGGGGAAGTTCTTGAATTGAATTCCATAATTTGGGGTTCAAATAGTTGAAGCATTGTTAATTAGTGTATGTTGTTTCCTTAACATTGCGAAATTGGAAGGGTCATTTTCTTTGGCAGAATTGTTCAATTTACATGGAGAATTAGGAAACTATTTTGAATTCAAATCAATCATTAGTTATAGAGTTATTGTGTATTAATCACTTTAATTGCACATTAACTAGTTGGAATCAATTGCTTGCCATTTGGAGAAGTATCCATATTTGGTTCCATTTTGTTGTTGTTGTTGTGGAGTGAAGTGCTACACCGTAATTGTTAGTGTTGTGTGTAGTGAAGGGTTGCAACGTGTTATAGTTTGTTTGTGTTGAAGCTTAAGAGTGTGTGTATAAATTTGGCATGAAATTAGGTTGAATTTGGGAAAGGTTGTTGCACCGTGATTTAAGAGGTGTGGAGAATATTATTGTTGTGGTGATTGAATTTAAATACAACAATGTCTAGTGAAATGTTTCAATATGCTAATGTGTTGCGCCGAACATTGACTACATTTGCTAATAAGGATGAAGAACAAAGGGAAAACTTGTTCCATATTTCTTGTAGGATACAAGAAAATTTATGTGTCCTTATAATTGATGGTAATAGTTGTACCAATGTAGTAGCCGCCTCGTTAGTATCGAAGCTAAGACTTACTACTATCCCACATCCTAAACCATATAAATTACATTGGCTTAGTGATCAAGGAAGTTTGTATGTGACCCAAAGAGCTAAGGTACCATTAAGTGTAGAGGATAAATATCGTGATGAGATTGAGTGTGATATCTTGCCTATGTGTGCATCCCATATATTGCTTAGCAGGCCTTGGTTATATGATAGGAAGGCCTTACACGATGGCTTCAGGAATACTTATGTGTTCTAAAAGGAATGCAAACAAGTTATTCTGAATCCAATGTCACCTTTAGAGGTCTAAAATGTTCAGCAACAGATCAGTCCATCAGAGATTAAAAGGGGTTTAATACAGTGTAATGATTTTGAGGAAAAGAAGGTATTATTGATGGGATAGGGTAAAATGGAGAGGTTAATTACAGAAGAGGCTCTAACATACTTGCTTCAGTTGAGATGTGTATTAGGGTTGCAGGAACCACAATCTCTACCTTCAGTAGTTTCTCAGGTATTGAATGAGTATACTGACATTTTTCCTGATGATTTGCCAGCAAGGTTACCACCTTTAAGAGGGATAGAGCATGCTATTGATCTTATGCCCGGTTCAATATTACCAAACCGACCTGCATATCGCATGAATCCCGAGGAGGCTAAGGAATTGAATCGCCAAGTAGATGAATTGGTTGAACGTGGGTTTGTTAGAGAGAGTCTCAGCCCATGCGCTATTCCCGTCCTTCTAATTCCTAAAAAGGATGGTACTTGGAGAATGTGTATCGATAGCAAAGCCATCAACAAAATCACCATCAATTACAGGTATCCTATTCCGAAACATGATGATATTTTAGATGAGCTGCATGGTTCACAGGTCTTCTCCAAAGTGGATCTTAAAAGCGGATATCACCAAATTTGAATGAGAGAAGGGGATGAATGGAAAACCGCTTTAAAACACGTCATGGACTGTATGAGTGGTTGGTTATGCCCTTTGGTTTGAGTAATGCTCCTAGCACCTTTATGAGATTGATGAATGATGTATTGAAAGAATTTCTAGGAAAATTTGTTGTTGTTTATTTTGATGATATTTTGATCTACAGCAAAAACCTAGAATAACATGTGGAGCATCTTCGGGCAGTACTTTCAGTATTGAGGACACAACAGCTATTTGCAAATATCCGGAAGTGTTCCTTTTACCAAACTAAGGTAACATTTTTGGGTTTTGTTGTATCTGGTTCAGGTGTTAGGGTAGATGAGGAGAAAGTGAGGGCAATTAAGGAATAGCCAACACCTACTTAAATTACTGAGGTAAGAAGTTTTCATGGACTTCCATCCTTTTATAAACGCTTTGTCCAAAATTTCAATGGTATTATCAGTCCTCTCACAAAATTGACTAAAAAGAGTGTACCTTTTATTTAGAATGAAAAGGCTCAAAGGAGTTTTGAAGAGATGAAAGAAAAACTCACTTGTGCTCCATTATTGGCTTTACCTGATTTTGACAAAGTTTTTGAGTTGGAATGTGATGCTTTTGGGATTGGAATTGGTGCTGTACTAATGCAGGAAAAGAGACCTATAGCATATTTAGTGAGAAGTTAAGTGGTGCAACTTTAAACTACTCTATATATGATAAGGAATTTTATTCCTTAGTGAGAGCTCTCATGACGTGACAGCATTATCTCCTCCCGAAAGAGTTTATTATTTATACAGATCATGAATCTTTGAAACATTTTAGGGGACAGCAGCATTTGTCTAAGTGCCAAGCTAAGTGGGTGGAGTTTCTAGAGGGTTTTGCTTATGTGATAAAGTACAAAAAGGGTAATCAGAATATTGTTGCTGACGCTTTATCACGACGGTATGTACTTATCACTTCTCTTCAATCAAAACTGCTGGGTTTTGAATTATTGAAAGAACAATATATATGTGATGAGGAATTCAAGACTGTTATGGAGAGGTGTTATGGGGGCAAGATGTATGATGGATATTGGGTTATTAAGGGGTTTCTGTATAAATCAGGAAAACTATGTATTTCGTCTGGATCTATGAGGGAGTTATTGGTGAGGGAAGCACATGCAGGTGGATTGTTAGGACATTTTGGTGAGAAGAGAACTCTAGTCATATTGAGAGAGAATTTCTACTGGAAGGGTATGATAAAAGATGCCCATAGGGTATTAGAAAGGCGTGGTATTTGTAAGAGAGCTAAAGGGAAGAAAGGTGCACAAGGTGAGTACATGCCTTTGCCTATACCAGATAAACCCTGGACTGATATCAGTATGGATTTTGTGTTGGGATTACCTAGAACACAAAGGGGAAAAGATTCTATTATGGTGGTTGTTGATCGATTCAGCAAAATGTCACACTTTGTGCCTTGTCACAAAACAGATGATGCTCTTTTTATTGCTAACATTTTTGTGCAGGAAATTGTCAAATTACATAGAGTTCGACACAGCATAGTGTCAAACAGAGACACTAAGTTTCTTAGTTTCTTTTGGAAGACATTATGGAAAAGACTGGGTACTAAGCTTATGTACAGTACCTCTTGCCATCCACAGACGAACGGACAAATAGAAGTTGTCAACCGCATGCTTGGGAATCTACTCAGAGCAACAGTTGGCTAGAATCTTACTGATTGGGACTTGTGTCTTCCTATTATTGAGTTTTCTTACAATAGGTCTACTCATAGTTCAACTAGTAAGTCTCCCTTTAAAGTTGTTTATGGCTATAATCCTTCTATTCCATTGGATTTTATAGTAGGACCAATGACAAAGGAAGAGAGTCTTAGTGGAGTTGACCAAGCCAGATAAATTCAGCACATTCATGATAGAACAACTTAACACCTTCAGAAGACCCAGGAACAACAGAGAATCCAGGGAAATAGGCACAAGAAAGTTCATCTTTATAATCTAGGTGACTTAGTCTGGATTAATCTCAACAGGGACAAGTTTCTACATAAGAAGTCACAGAAGCTATCTCCCGGGTCAAACGGACCATTCAGGGTTTAAAGCGCATCTACAACAACGCCTATCGGATAGAGTTACCAGGAGAGTATGGAGTATCAGCGACCTTTAATGTCTCGGATCTATCACCATACTTATTAGATGACATGCATGAAGACTTATCAGATTTGAGGGCAAATCTTCCAGAAGCCCAAGAAGATGATAGGAATCAGACTCTTACAAGACCTATCACCAGTGCCCGAGCTAAGGGTCTCCACAATTTAGTATTGAGAATCTTGCATGAGAAACCTAATCTTGAGGAAGCTAATCTATTTTCTACATTTCTACATTATAATTGTAGTGCATTTCAACAGGTTCACTTATCAATCCTACAGGATACCAAATCACGTATACTCTTGAGTGAGTCAGGATTCTCATTGGGGCTTAATTCAAAAGAACCTTGAAGACCGACATCATGAAGACTCATTTCTTTTATATATTTCTCCTTTGTATAGACTATTTTATGTTGTATTTTCTTTTGAGACACATTCATTTGCTTGTAATTGTCTTTTAGGACCTACCTCCTTAAAAGTGGCATAGTTGTAATTTTGTGCATTTTCTAACCCTAAAGGGAGCAAGTATAAATACTTGCTTAAAGTAAGGTTTGAGGAAGCCATTTTTCATATTAGAACATCACATTTTCGTGAGAGAGCTTAGGGTTTCCCTAGTTTAATTTCCTCTTATCAATTTCAATCCCAAGAGTTGAGATTGTGGCGAGTGCAACATTGAAATTGTGAGTCATATCAAATTCTACTTATTATGTTTTCTTTTTCTTCTCTAGTGTGTAATATCTAGGGTTGGATTAGAACATTTCTTGGTCAGATTTGAATTGGTATCAATTCGAATTAGTGTGTTTATTTTGAGTAATTATCATACTTGTGATTCTCCATCAACAATTGTTTATCATTTTGAACCGTGAATTGAATATTGTGGGAAGGGAGATTTACGGAATTGGATCTTATTGTTCTTGTGTGTAATTCACATGGAACTCTTGTGATTGTTGTTTTATTGGAGAAGATTATCATTGTTGGATTGTTAATTGCAATTTTGAACCTTCGGATTTCATTAAATCTCCATTAGGGTTCACGCAATTCATGATCCTATTGAACCGGTTTTTATTTGTGAATTGAAGTTGTTTCTTTGATTCATTTGAATGTGCTTAACCTTGGTTTTAGGCACATCAGAATTTGAAGTTCTCATGATTCAATGTGGAACGATTGAACATCCTGAACAAACTATGGCACGATTTGTGTTCGGTTTGAAATATGAGATCGCTTGTATAGTGGAACTGCAATAGTATGACACCTTTGATAAAGCCATCCAATTGGCTTTAAAAGTTGAGAGATAGTGGCAATCTAATCCATATAGAGTGGTGAGTAACAAGTATGGATCCTCGACTAAGCAATGTAGGTTAGATAGTTAATAGGTTGACAATGGAGGAATTTATAAGATTGTGGAAGTGAATGCAGTTGTTATTGATGTTGGAAGGGAGAAAGAATTTTCTAGCAAGGGGAAAGTAGTTGCTAGGGCAAGCATTAGGCAGATAGTGGTTGGGTCATCAAGTAGGAAGACTCCTCAAATCTAATGCTTCAAATGTTGGGGTTTTGGACACATGGCTGCTCAATGTCCAAACAAAAGGGTGATGATTGCTATGGAGGTAAAGAGTAAGGATGGCGAGGAAGAGGTACATGAGCCAATAGATTTCTCAACAGTGCTAAATGAGTATTATGAGGATCCAGATATTGAGGCACATGAAGATAAGGGAATGATCAATATCTGGCTATTAACGTGTTGCACAGGGTAATGACTATGTTTCCAACTATTGAGGACGTATAGAGAGAAAACCTATTCTATATTCCCTATAGGGTTCAAAGTAATCTTTGTGCTCTTCTTATTAATGGTAGTAGTTGTACCAATGTAGTAGCTACTATACTAGTGAATAAATTGCAACTAGTCACTACCTTACATCCTAAGCCCTATAAATTACACCGGTTAAGTGAACAAGACAATCTATATGTCACTTAGAGGGCTAAGGCTCCAATCAGCATAGAGGAAAAGCACCAAGATGAAATTGTTTGTGATGTTCTTCTGATGTGCGCATCACATATACTACTGGTAGACTGTAGTTATTTGATAGGAGAGTGCTGCATGATGCATTTAGGAACATCTATGTGTTTTAAAAGGACGGTGAACGGTTTGTTTTGAATCCTATGTCACCAATTGAGGTGTACAAAGCCTAGGGATAGATCAATAAAACCACTGGAAAGAAGTCTTTATTAATGGGGTGGAAGGAACTGGAAGACAACTTAAGTAGAGTGAAACAGTTACAGGAAATTTAGAAGCTTCATTGAAAGACTTTTGAACATCTTAAGAAGACTCAAGGGCAGTTACAACTTCAAGGTAACAAACATATGCAAACCAAGATTTTCAACCTAGGTGACTCTTAGAAATTTTCATCTAAAATAGAAGAACCATCAGATTTGAGGGCAAATCTTCCACAGGTTTGAAGAGATTATGGGAATCAAATCATGTCCATTATAAATTCATTTGATGGAAGAATCAAGTCACAAGAACCAGTGGTGGACCCATTTAAGCTGGCCATAAAGGCTAACGGCTTACCCCTTTAGGTCGACCCTCAAAGCCGGCAGTGTAGGAGATAGGTCGGCCATCAAGGCCGGCGGCTTTGCCACTTAGGCTGGCCCCTAAGGCTGGTGGTGTAAGTCCTAAGTTCAGCGGCCTTCCCCTCTTAAAGTCGACGACCTTCTCTTCCAAAAGCTAGTAGCCTTCCTTTCCCAAAGCTAATGACTTACTTCCTTAAACTGGTTGTGTTTATGTAATTTTGAGTTTATTTTCATTATTCCTATAAATACCTTTGTAATGTAAAAAGACATTAGAATTTTGGCATTTGAGAATTTACAAAGTGGAGTTTTACTTCATATACTTTTATCAATCCTGTGGATTGTGGCAAGTGACGGTATCGAGCTTGTTATGCATCATATCAACAAATTCGTGCTAGGACTATTCTCTTGCTAGTGCATCATATTCGGTAAGGGTTTAGGGTTTATCTTATGTTATTGTTCTTGATTTGATTATCAAAATTGGTTTATTGCGATACATCGCCTTAGATTTGGAATTGCTTGATTTTGTTCTAAAATTAGGTACAAAACCTATGCCATTCATTTCTAATCGTCGTTATACGTGTCACTTCTCTCATTAAGACTAAGCTCCAATGATGAGAATAAAATCTTTCCAGTTACAAGACCAATCACTTGAGCTAAAGTCAAAGGATTGTAGAACCTTACCCTGAGGGTTTTACTTAATCAAATGGAACTTGAAGAACATTATATAATTTCTTCATACATTTTGCATGATTATTTTTATTTTCAATTAAATGTACTTGTTATTACTTCAGGACAACACTTAGTGATTCATGACTGGTAATACTTCATTTAAGCCGGCTCTCAAAGTAGGTGACATGGAAGTTAAGTCGGCCTTCAAGGCCGGTAGTTTTTCCTCTTAGGCTGGCCTTCAAGGCCAGTGGCCTATCTCATTTAGACTAGCTACCTAAATACTAAAAGCCGGTAGTGTAAACTTATAAACCAACGATATATATTTTAAAAGTTGGTAGCTTCCTCGAGTCGATTTGTTTTGACTTTTCCTTGTATTTTATATTTATTTTAGACACTCTAAAGGACAGATTATTGAACTTGTGAAATTCAACTCTTATCAATCTTTTGATTATGGCGAGTGACAGCATCGAAATCATTGTGTTATATCAACCATTTCATGCTAGGGTTGATCCTTTGCTAGTGCATAACATCTGGTGAGGGCTTAGACACTATTTGTTCTTGTATTTGATTATAGGATTAAATATTGTGTTTTTTATAATCGAGATTGCTATTATTATATTATGAATTGGGAAGTAGGCACATCATCTTTTAGTATCAGAGCTCAAATCGAGAAAGGGATTATGACTGTTGATTTCTAATTTAGCAATTAAGGTTTGTATTGTCCACTATGTTTGGTTTGATTGTTATTAAATTGGGGTTATACGTGGTTTCTTGATTGGGTTGTGTTGTTGCTGTGTGATTGAATTAATAGATAAAAATGAATTGGGGTTTTTGTTCCGATGTTGTTGTTGTGGGTTGTGTGATTCTGTTGTTGTGGGTTGCTTGATTCTAAATTGAGATTGGGCGAAGATTGATACTAAGGGGTTATATTATGGTTCATGTAAATCGAAGTTAAAGATTGTGCGGAGGTTGTAATTGAATTAGTGTCGTTGGAGGATTATTATGGTGTTTGTGATTTGTGAAATTCCTGTATTAAGTTGCAATTGCTGTTAAGCATATCGAATGACAGTGTTAATGGAGAAATTGGGAATGAGACTAACAGTCAAGTTGGAGGAAGAGTTTAAGGTCGTTGTGCTGCAGGTGGAAGAAGAATTGTAGAAGAGCAGTTGTAGGACTTGACTACTATTGTTGCTAATCTTGCAACACGGGTCGAACGAATGACACTACCACAACCACCAGTAGCAAATCCATAAGCACCCCCACCTCAGGTAGCCCTTATTGATGCACGTAAGGAAGGGGCAATAGGAGGAATTAGGAGCAAGTGAATGGGAGGAGATTATCATGCTTATAGGGAAGAAAAGGATGCTAACTTTAAAGATGAAAATTATCTAAACTGTGAGTTTAGGCCACCTAGGGGTCTAGAATATGTTAAATTATAGATGTCTTCATTTGCTGGAGGGGGGGTCTGAAGAAGATTATCTTGATTGGGAAGATAAGGTGGAAGGGCTCTTTGAATTTTATGAAATTAATGACCATACTCGAGTCCATCTTGCAATAGTCGAGTTTATAGGTATACCGCTTTGTGGTAGAAGAACCATGTGTCTAGTAAGAGGAGAGATGGTGATGTTGAGATTTATACTTGGCAAGAAATGAAAAGAGTTCTAAGGAAGAGATTTATTCCAGAACATTACAGACAGGAGTTGTTCATGCGTCTCCAAACATTGAGATAGAGAGGCAAAACTGTATATGAGTATGTCTAGGAGTTTGAGACACTGATGATCCGTTGTGGAGCAGTTGAACCTCCTGAATAGACTATGGCACGGTTTGTGTTTGGTCTATAATATGAAATTGCCTGCATAGTAGAGTTGTAGCGATATGACTCCTTTGATGAGGCGATTCAATTAGCTTTGAAAGTGGAAAGACAAAGGCGTTCTAACCCTTATAGAGCAGCGAGTAATAAGTATAGATCCTCTACAAAACTATCTGGGACAAAGGGTAAATAGTCTAATAAAGGGTATATAATAGAAATGTGGAGAAGAATGCAGTTATACTAGATGTTAGAGAGGAGAAAGAATTTGCTGGGAAAGGAAAAATAGTTGTTAGGTATGAGAATAAGCAGACAGTAGCCGAATCATTGGGTGGAAAGACTTGCCAGGTCAAATGTTTTAAATGTCTAGGTTTTGGGCATATGGCTGCTTAATGTCTAAACCGAAGAGTTATGACTACCATGGAGATTGAGAGTGAGGAAGAACAAGAAGACATGCACGATTCCACATATTTGTCAGCTGTATTGGATGAGTATTAGATGCAGATGCTGAGGTACATGAGGATAAAGGGAATGATCACTATCTATCTATCAATGTATTACGTAGGGCGATAACTACCTTTCCTATTAATGAGGATAAGTAGAGGGAGAACCTATTTCACATTTCCTGCAAAGTCCAAGGTAATCTTTGTGCTATTATCATTAATGGAGGTAGTTATACTAATGTACTGACTACTTCATTAGTGACTAAATTAAAATTAATCATTACCTCATATCCTAAGCCTTACAAACTACATTGGTTGAGTGAACAAGGTAGTTTGCATGTTACTTAGAGGGTTAAGGTCCCATTTAACATAGGGGAGCACCATGATGAAATTATTTGTGACATTCTTCCAATGTGTACATCACATATACTGCTTGGCATACCCTGGTTGTATGATAGGAGGGTGTTACATGATGGTTTTAGGAACACTTATGTGTTCCAGAAGGAGGGTAAAATCATAGTATTGAATGCCATGTCACCTGTTGAAGTATAAGAGGCACAGAGACAAATTAATAAGGCTGGTAAAGAGAAGACATTTCTAGTGGGACAACATGAACTGGAGGAGGCAATAGGGGAAGAGAGGCCAGTTTACATATTACAAATGATATATGTACTAGAGATAGATGCCTATGAACAGTTGCCACCAGTGGTGAACCAAGTACTAGATGAGTACATCGACTTATTTCCAAACGAATTACCTAAAGGATTACCACCTATGAGGGGCATTGAACATGCTAATGATTTTCATCCTGGATTAGTTTTTCTAAATAGGCTTGCTTATCACATGAATCCTGAAGAAGTTAAAGAATAAAAGTGTCAGGTGGATGAACTGGTGGAAAGGGGTTTTGTCAAGGAGAATACTAGTCCTTGTACTGTTCCTACACTTCTTGTTCCCAAGAAGGATGGCATATGGAGGATGTGTATTGACAGTAGAGCCATCAACAAAATTACCATCAAATACAGGTATCCCATTCCTCGACTTGATGATATGTTAGATGAACTACATAGTGCACAGGTATTCTTCAAGGTAGATCTGAAAAGCGGATATCACCAAATTCATATGAAGGATGAGATGAGTGGAATATCGCTTTTAAAACACGCCATGGCTTATATGAGTGGATGGTCATGCCATTTGGGTTGACCAATGCTCCTGGTACTTTTATGAGGCTAATGAATCATGTCATGAAAGACTTTCTGGGCAAATTTGTTGTTATTTATTTTGATGAAATTTGATTTATAACAGAAATCAGGAAAGTCATGTTGAACATTTATAGGCAATTTTCTCAATATTGAGGAAATAACAGTTGTACGGAAATCTTAAGAAGTGTTCTTTCTATCAATCTAAGGTAACATTTATTAGGTTTGTTATGATTGGTTCTAGTGTTAGGGTGGATGAAGAAAAGATGAGAGCTGTCATGGAATGGCCAACCCCACAATCAGCTACTGAGGTGAGAAGTTTCCATAGGTTGGCTTCTTTCTATAAGCGTTTTGCTTGGAACTTTAGTAGCATCGTCAGTCCATGGACTAAGTTGAATAAAAAGAATGTTTCTTTTGTTTGGAGAGAACGGGCCTAGAAGAGCTTTAAGGAAGTAAAGGCAAGGTTAACTAGTGCTCCAACGTTAGCATTACTTGATTTTGACATAACTTTTGAATTGGAGTGTGATGCCTTTGGGATAGGAATTGGTGTTGTGTTGATGTAGGAAAGAAGACCCATTGCCTATTTCAACAAGAAACTGAGTGGTGCATCTTTGAATTACTTGGTATATGATAAGGAATTCTATTTCGTAGTGAGAGCGTTGATGACTTCGCAACACTATCTTCTTCCTAAGGAGTTTATTATTTATACAGACCATGAATCTCTAAAACACTTCAAAGGTCAACAATGTTTGTCAAAATGACAAGCTAAAGGGGTAGAATTTTTAGAAAGCTTTTCATATGTGATTAAGTACAAGAAGGGGAGTACTAATATTGTAGTTGATTCCTTGTCACGTAGGTATGTACTTATCACTTCATTGTAATCAAAGCTGCTGGGGTTTAAATTAATAAAGGAATAATATGTTCATGACGAATACTTTGAATTGATAGTCAAGAGATGTTTGGGAGGACACATGGTAGATGGATATTATGTGGTAGATGGTTTTCTATATAGAGTAGGAAAATTATGTATACCTTATGGTTCTATTAGGGAAGCTCAAGCTGGAGGGTTATCTGGACATTTTGGTGAAAAGAAAACTTTAGAGTTGTTAAGAAAACATTTCTACTGGAAAGGTATGTTAAAGGATGTCCACAAGATGTTAGAGAGATGTGGTTTTTGTAAGAGGGCAAAAGGAAAGAAAGAAACTTGGGGTGAATATATGCCTTTACCTCTACTTACACAGCCTTAGAACGATATCAGTATGGATTTTGTCTTGGGACTTCCCAAGATACGGAGAGGAAAAGACTCTATCATGGTGATCATCGACCGTTTCAACAAAATGTCATACTTTGTGCCTTATTACAGAACAAATGACACTCTTTTAATTGCTAACCTTTTTATGCAGGAAATTGTATGATTACATGGTGTTCCCTACAGCATAGTATTGGACTGAGATACTAAATTTCTCAGTTTCTTATGGAAGACACTTTGGAAACTGCTTGGTACTAAACTCATGTATAGTACATCCTATCATCCCCAAATAGACGGCCAGACTGAAGTTGTCAATCGTACTCTTGGTTCATTACTAAGAGCAGTGATTGGCAAAAATCTTACTGATTGGGACTTATGTCTTCTTATTGTTGAGTTTGCTTACAATAGGTTTACCCATAGTTTAATCGGTAAGTCTCTCTTTAAAGTTGTGTATGGCTATAATCCTACCCTTTCATTGGATTTAACAGCTAATCCGGCAATAAAGGAAGAAATTTTAACTGGAGTGGAGCATGTAAAGGAGATTTAGAAGCTTCATTAGAAGGCTTCTAAGCATTTTCAGAAAACTCAGGAGCAATAGAAACTTCAGGGCAACAAAAACAAGAAAACTAAGATTTATAATCCAGGCGATATAGTTTGGATTCATCTCAGCAAGGAAAGGTTTCCTCACAAGAAGTCATAGAAACTTTCACCTAAAGCAAATGGACCATTCAAGATATTGCAGTGCATCAACAACAATGCTTATAGGTGGAGCTACCAAGAGAATATAATTTTTCTACTACTTTCAATATTGCAGACCTATCACCTTATTCATTAGAAGACTTTCATGAAGAACCATCAGATTTGAGGGCAAATCTTCCACAAGCCTGAAGAGATGATGAGAATCAAATCCTTCTAGTTATGGGACCAATCACTCGAGCTAGAGCCAAAGGATTGCAGAACCTTACCTTAAGGGTTTTACTTGATCAAATGGAACTCGAAGAACATCATATAATTTCTTCATACATTTTGCATGATTATTTTCATTTTCAGTCAAATGTACTTATTATTACTTCAAGACAATACTCGATGATTCAAAACCAGTAATACTTCATTTAGGTCGGCTCTCAAAGCCAGCAATGTGGAACTTAGGCCAACCCTCAAAGCTGGCAGCTTTTCCTCTTAGGCCAGCAACCTATCTCACTTAGGTTGGCCACATAGGCCGACGACCTAAATACCAAAAGCTGGCGGTGTATATTTTAAAAGTTAGTGGCTTTCTTGAGTAGATTTGTTTCGACTTTTTTTTTTGTATTTTATATTTGTTTTGGACACTTAAAAGGACAAATTATTGAACTTGTGAAATTCAACTCTTTGAGTTTTGCTCTCAACTTGATGTGCCTTACTAATTGAATTGCAAACACATCCAAAAGTAACGTGATCAACAAAATCCAATCAACAATGGCATGATCACTAAATCACCAATGATCCCTAATTCACGAGAATTCAAAGACTTGATGCTAAATTGAAATGAGGAACAAAGAAATTGTATATGTAGCAATGGATGACAATAGAAATGAATTAGAATTCCACTTAAATTGAAGTTATTCAAATCTGAAATGGATGAATCCTAATTCACGTGTAGAACAATAAGTAACCAAACAAATTGCACTTAGATATGACGCACTAAATACAATTTGATAACAACAAGAGGAAGATTGATGTTACTCACAATCTACTCAAGTTAATCTCACCAATATTTCACTTGTGAAATTGATAAGAGAAATTTTGCAAGCAAGAGTCCCCTTCACGGCAAAGAAGTGTATAATTTCTAAATGTTCAAAAAGCTCTCTTTAAACCCTACTTAGCAAGTATTTATACTTGCTACAATTAGGGTGAAAACAACAAAACAAATCACAAATAAGCTACTCCAAATGACTGGTTCTAAAACATAACAATATAAGTACAAATAAGTTTTCAAATGGCTAGCTCTTCACTTCAATAAAACACTTATAGACCGGTTCTTTTTTTACTTATGTAAGTCTGTAAATAACCCACAAACTGAGCTTTAGCAAATTTATCCATCATCCTGTAAAAATCAATAAGTGTACCTGCTGGAATGCACAACAAATATGTAATAGAAAAGAAGATACTAAACAAATATTCTCAAGGTCTAATTATTTAAAGAGGATCCTCATTACCAAATTTTGTAACCCTTTGGCTCTTACCCTAATGATGGGTCCTGTAGATATATGATTCCTATCATCTCCTCAGGCCTTAAGGAGATTTGCCTTCAATTTGATAGGTCTTCATGAACATCATTGGGTAAATATAGTGACAGGTTTATAACATTAAATGTAGTAGAGACTTCGTATCCTCCTAGCAATTTATTTGTAACAAGATCATTGTAGTCATCCGGTACTTGAGATACCATAGGGGGTAGATGCTCTCGTCCCTCCATCTCTAAGATATACCTTATCTCTAATAAACATAATGGTCTCTCATCCGCTATAGCTTTCCTTAACTCATACTATCCCACCAATAAAGTTTTCTTCTTCCCAGTTTTACTTATATATCTCTCAACCTCTTGGTCCTCTAAAGATTTACTCATCTTCCTCTGAACTTCTTAGACCTCTAAAGGTTTATTTATCTGCCTCTGAACCTCTTGGTCCTCTGAAGGTTGACTCATTTACTTTTGAACATCTTAGACCTCTGATGGTGACATTGGGTTCGACACTATACGTTTACCTTCCTACTAGAACATATAAGTATTTCTATAGCTATCATGTAAAACCCTCCTATCATACAACCAAAGCCTACTAAGCAATATATAGGATGTACACATGGGAAGAATGTCACATACAATTTTATCATGATATTTATCCCCTATAGTAAAAGGTACCCTAGCCCTTTAGGTCACATAGAGACTCCCCTACTCACTTAGGCAATGTAATTTATAGGGTTTTGGATGTGGGGTAGTTACAAGTTTTAATTTCAATACTAATGAAGCAGCCACAACATTAATACAACTACTACCATCAATAACAATAACAATAACAAATAAATTATCTTGTACCCTACAAGAAGTGTGAAACAAGTTTTTTCTTTGCTCATCATCAATGGTTGGAAATGAAGTCAAGGCTCGGCATAGTACATTAGCAGATAAATACAAATCACCTGTCTCCTAATTATTAGCCTCATTCACAAATCCCCCATTTACAATAATGTTAGATATGGTTGATGAATTGATTTGTTGAAACACAAAACAACTCAAGACAATTACAATATACTTCACATCAAGTATAACACACACAATGCCCCTTTTCAACCTTATAACAATACTTCCCACACACACACACTTCCATGGTTTAACATAACCACAACTACACACCCAACACACAACACTCACTTCATGGTATACACATACAAACAACTACGATGTAGCAACCTTCCTATTACAACACATACAATACACTATGTTGCAACCCTTCACTACACACACTCACTACACCACATACACACACTCACTCACGATGCCACACACACACACTTCACTCCTCTTCCAATCACGGCAACAACAACATAATTACAACACTTAATGAAGCTTCTCTACAAATGGTAAGAAACAATTCAAAATATTCAAATTGTATTAAAATCAACACTACACAATAACTCTTCAACTTAATGATTGTTTTTTAATTCAAATAGTTTCCAAATCCTCCACGCAAGAATCAAATCTGGAAATGTAAATTGCACTTCTTAATTCCGAAAACAAGATACACAAAATACACTTCTCTTCTTCCACAAATAATGTACTTCCAATTTCGAAAACACACAAGAAAATGCACTTCCCTACTTCCCCTTCTTCTCATAGCAAGATGAAGATCACAAGGATTAACCATGAAATTTCCACTTCCACTTCCGCAATAACAAGGTATAACGCAACACAATCACAAGTAACTACTTCAATTCCACTTCAACAATTCCAATTAAGAAATGAAAATTCAAGAACCTTAATTTCTGAATTGTAATTCATGCAAATCCCTTCTCCAAAACCTTTGCTCCGATACCAAAAAGTATGATGTGCCTTACTAATTGAATTGCAAACACATCCAAAAGTAACATGATCAACAAAATCCAATCAACAATAGCATGATCACTAAATCACCAATGATGCTTAATTCACAAGAATTTAAAGACTTGATGCTAAATTGAAATGAGGAACAAAGCAATTGTATAAGTAGCAATGGATGACAATAGAAATGAATTAGAATTCCACTCAAATTGAAGTGAATCAAATATGAAATGGATGAACCCTAATTTACTTGTAGAACAACAAGTAACCAAACAAATTGTACCTAGATGTGACGCACTAAATACAATTTGATAACAACAAGATGAAGATTGATGTTACTCACAATCTACTCAAGTTAATCTTGCTACAATTTAACTTATGAAATTGATCAGAGAAATTTTGCAAGCAAAGATCTCCCTCACGATAAAGAAGTGTGTAATTTATAAATGTTTAAAAAGCTCCCTCTAAACCTTACTTGACAAGTATTTATACTTGCTATAATTAAGGTAAAAATAACAAAACAAATTACAAATAAGTCACTTCAAATGACTAGTTCTAAAACATAAAAATACAAGCACAAATAGGTCTTCAAATGGCCGGCTCTTCACTTCAATAGAACACTTGTGGACTGGTTCTTCTTTGATTTATGTAGGTCCATAAATAATCCACAAACTGAGTTTTAGCGAATTTATCCGCCATCTTGTAAAAACTGACAAGTGTACCTACTGGAATGCACAAAAAATATATAATAGAAAAGAAGATACTAAACAAATATTCTCGAGGTCTAATTGTTCAAAGAGGACCCTCATCGCTAAATTTTGTAACCCTTTGACTCTTACTCTAGTGATGGGTCCTGTAGAAATATGATTACTATCACAACTCTTATCAATCTTTTGATTGTAGCGAGTGATGACGTTAGAATCTTTGTGTGTTATATCAACCATTCCATACTAGGGCTAATCCTTTGCTAGTGTATAACATCCGGTAAGCGCTTAGACACTATTTGTTCTTGTATTTGATTATAGGATTGAATATTGTGTTTGTTGGAATTAGGATTGCAATTATTGTATTTTGAAGTGGGAAGTAGGTACATCATCTAATCTATAAAGGACAACACTTAAGAAGCTATATTCAACTCGGTTACAAGCCTTGTTCATGTCTACCTTAATTGCAAAAAAATTATCTTTTCCTCTCTTTTTATTTTTTAGAAAATGAAACAGCTCATGAACAATCATAATATTATCTTGAATTAATTGTCTTGAAATAAAAGCACTTTGATTCACAGACACAAGCTCATTCAAAAAGGTTTTTAGTCTATTTACTAAGATTTTTTAAATGATCTTATAGAGAAAATTACACAAACTTATTGGCCTAAAATGAGCACAAGCTGAGGGTTAGGAATTTTTAGGATAAGAACAATATCCATTTGATTAAGAGTAGTAGGGAACTGACTTGATTTAAAGAAATCCAGTATAGTAGCAGTGACTGAATCACTAATAATACTCCCATAGAATTGGTGGAAAACATTAGGAAAACTATTAAGTCTAGGGGGGCTTAAGGAGCCAAGCTGAAATATTACTTCCTTAACCTCCTCCTTAGTG
This sequence comes from Laguncularia racemosa, assembly GCA_037954665.1. Classification (NCBI taxonomy): domain Eukaryota; kingdom Viridiplantae; phylum Streptophyta; class Magnoliopsida; order Myrtales; family Combretaceae; genus Laguncularia; species Laguncularia racemosa. The sequence goes on from JBBMOL010000087.1 coordinate 1,684,173, forward strand.
ACATCCCCACATAACGCCATATTCATATTCTCATCAACAAGCATTGGGATCCATTCAAGAGCATCTTGTTACCCATCACCTCCACTTGATCTAAACAATCCTCTAAAATATCTCATAAATTTTTCCATAACATCTTCCTCATTCTCAATCTAGTTGCCTTCTACATAATGTTGTATGGAGGAAGAAGGTTGTGTTTTGATCCCCATACTTGATCTAATTCAATGTAGATCTTTAGTGCCAATACATCTCTTCTCTTTCCCAAACATCATTCAACCGGTCTACTAAACTATCTTCCTCCTCATAGTTACCTAACTCTTGTACATTAGCTAACCCACCAAGTAACTTATCAATTGCTTTCTAGCTATTTGGGAAATTATCTTTACTCCAATTCTTTAATGCTCTTTCACAGTTATTTAGGAGTTACATTACCATTCTTAGGTCCATAGATTCACATGGTTTCCAACTTCTCACTACTACTTCTTTACAATTCTTATTGAGCCTCCACATATTTTCAAATTTGAATCTCTTCTTGCTCTTTGTTCAATTGAATCTATATTTAAGACCAATGCCACATGATCAGATCCCACAATTGGACAATGGATAATTTGTGTTTAAGGATAGTAAGTGAACTAACTTGAAGACATTAAGCCCCTATTGATTCTTTCACTCACTCTTACCCCTTCCCTTACATTCATCCAAGTAAATTGGGGTCCTTAATATCCTACTTCTCCTAAACACACCCCACAATCACCACCCCCCCCCCCCCCCCCACACCGCAAAAAAAAAAATAAAAAAAAATTCGCTTATAATCTCATTAAAACCTCCTAAGCATAACCATGGTTCCACATACTTCTTTCCAATTTTTTCAAAAAATCTCCATAGCTTGAGCTTGCCATTGAACTCAATATCAAAATTCACCCAAGTAATCCTTCCAACCTTTTGATTGCTTTAAAGTCAATAAAGTGCCTATCATCCTCCAAAACTTACACACTCACATCTTAAAACCACCATAAATTATGACCACCTATGATACATTTAAGATCCACATAATAACTTTTAGTAAAGCTCAAGCTATTCCTTATTCGTTCAATCTTTTGTTTTTTGTTTCCACAAGAAAGAGCAAGTCTAGACTATATTTATTGATTAGGTCTCTTAAGTGATGAATTCTCGAGGAAGGACCTAATCCTTAACAACTCTAACTTAAAAGTATCATGGTGTCCCAATGGCTACATACGCTAGCCATTAATGCCCATAAAGTCAATCCCCTCAACTGGAACTTCATCAAGAGCCATCTCTATCACTAGCACATTATTGATTTAATTAGCAATAAATCTCTTCGCAAAAATCAACTTCTATTTTTTTTTTTCCTTATGCCCTTCTTTTCCTCTTTCACCTCTACTCTAACACACTCACTCTTCATTTTTTTTTTTCATAACTTCAAACATCTCTCCATGCCAACTTCTCTTCAGATTCAACCACCTAATAGCCTCCATTAGTTTTTTAAAGCATTCCATGGTTTTACCCATCCTACTATCCTCAACTACATTTTCCTTTTGCATTTTTTTACTAGAAGTAGGCTTGATTAATTGGGTCATTTTAGACTCCTTTGAGAGTGGGGTTATTTTGTTAAGGTCTACAATTTGTGTAGTGTAGACACGGAGGTGAGAAGTAAGGCAGAGTGGTAAAGAATTATGGGGAATTGTGGGATAAGGTGTATTCAGAATAGTGCATGGATTAACACTTCATAGGATGGTGATGGTTAGAGGTTTAGTTAAAGTATAAAGTGTTCGATCAAGGGCAATATGTGAAATAGGGGTATTTGGGTTAACATCTTCCTCTAGTATTAACTATCTTCTTCCATTCGCCACATTCAACACTGATTTTCCTTTTCTCTATCTACAATCTTCCTCCCATTTAATCCCTTCAATTGATCTATTTTTCTCCCACCCTCATAAAAGGCCTGAAATCTTGCTTTATATCTTTAGGAAAAGTGTAGACCCTCACCAGATGTCCTAATACTCCACACATAAAACAAAAATAAAAAAGTCTCTCATACCTCGCATTTACGCTAAACTTCTCACCATCGGGTCTTTTAACCATAAGCAAGCCCTTAATGGTTCATCCACCTTAACACGAGCCTTAACTCTCAAAAAGCTTTTTCTAGCTCCACAAGTTGATTTGATAGACTCAATTATCTCCACCTCACCAATAGACTTCCTTAAACGTTCAGCATTTTTAATAGACATTTGGTCGAGCTTAAGTCCATGAAGTTGAATTCAATATGCTATTTTAACAAGTTTAACTTAATCAATCTTCATGGAAGGCTTCCATTCCTCAAACACCAAAATAAATCCCATAAGTAACCAAGGTCCTCATCTCACAATTTCATTTCTCATATAAACATCATCAAAACCAAAGAGAAATTTGTTAGGATCAACTAGAGTTATATTAAACCTACCAAATTCCATCCAAGATTTCTTAATCACTCCAATTACCTCTGATCTATTCAATACTTTATCCGTGACTACTCTTCCAATTAACAATTATTTTGAATAAGGTAATATTCCTTTATCAACTTCTAGTTCTGGTTCGTCACTAGCATTTTCAACCATCCTATTGGACTTATCTGGTAACACATCACTTGAGCTTGTCATAGCTAAGGACAAATGACATTTAGATTAAGTGTAGTAAGTGGAAATTAACAATAGTGATACCGATCACCGACTAAAAGACAAAGTAAGAGTATATATATAGAAAGAAATGACAACTAGAGACCAATTGATTTTTTTTTTTTTTTTAACAATGCAGGATAATAAGAGGACAAAATGAACGAAGTGACAAAGAAGAAAATAAAGAAAATCCCAAGCGAAATAGGAAATTGACAAGGGAAAATAGGAAGAAGAACGAGCTTGTACATGAATTGTGCACTTAACTTCACTAGATTAATTCAAATTTCAGTTATGAGCTAATGAGTATGCAGGTGAAGAATGTAGGATGATGGTCTATGAATATTCCAGAAAAGAAGTAGATGCAGGCATGTAAATGCTCATGGAGTGTAATAGCTAATTGTAACTAAAAGTGAATAATGCTGTAACTAACTATCACATATGGGTAAGAGAATCTCAATATTTGAGAAGATTTTCTCTTTGTAAGAGTCTACAGAGAGAGCTGTAAATCAGGTTAATGAATAGCGCTCATACTCATAATACCATTCAACAAATGCAATTTTACCATTGAATTTTAATTTTCAGGCACTTAAACCGCTCAAGTCTCAACTATTTGAATTCACGACTATTTTCAGGCAATGTGCCGAAGTATTTTCATTATTAGTTCTACAATAAAATGAAAAACTATAGATCATCGTATGTTTCGGTGATCTTCAAATTGTGTGGCTTCAGAAAATTCAATATATATCTTCACAACATGGTGAAAATTTTAATAGTAAGGTTATATTCATTTCATACAATTATAGTATTACATTGGACAGAGTTCTTCTGAGTTGGCCATTTGTGTTTTTTATGTCACTTGTGTTGAGAAGTTCTCAATTGAAAATATGGGAGTTCGTGTCGTTTCGAGTATCCACGGAGCCAATCCATTTCTTTTTGTCTTTTCCATTAGCAAAAGTAAAGGTATGGTAATTAATTACTGTGAGAAAATGACAAGTGGGAAATTGACACGGTAGATGCTATAAATTGGTTTTTATAAGAGTGACATAGTAGATATGTCAAAATTTGAGTTTAGTATCTAAATTCAACCTATTAAATAATCCATTTAATAAATAAGTCCCATATATATGTTTGGAATGGTCCTTTACTTGTTTGGGATTAAGATTTTTTATATTTATAAATTAATTTTACACTATACTATCATTTTAATTTAGTTTTTTTTTTCCTGGTTTGTGTCCTTGCATCTCTCTCACTCTGTCACTCTTCATTTACTACTATCATTGTGCTATTGGTCTCATTAATTATTGTTGTTCTCTCCCAAATCATCGTATTCATCTAATTTAATCTTAATCTTAGTTTTGTATGAGTAACATTCTTAACTTTTTTATTAAAAAGCACGGTATTACACATTTTAAACTTTATTATTTTACACATATCAATGTTTGGTTAAGTCTCAATATTATTAGTGAAACCACTTGGTATTTTTAGTAAAAGTTGAACAGAATCTATTAATAGGTTTTTTTGTTTATATTAGCCATGTAATATTGTGGATTAACTCATAGAATAATTATGTGATAGACTCTTGTTAAAGTTAGCTACATAGTACTTAAACTTTGAATAACATTGGATTTTGAAGCTATTATGTTTTCGTTGGACATATCCTTACATTTATCCATATCTTTTGCAATCATAACATAGTGTTCAACAAATTTTTTGTTATAAGCACAAAACAAATTGAAGATGATATTGAAAACAAATTTTTTAAATAGAGGCTCAATGGCTCTATTGATATATTTATTTTAGAATTTCGTTAATCAATTAATGGATCCAACTTGGACACAAGCATGCTTATTAAATAGTTCAGGTTACAGATTTAAGTTTTCAAATACGGCAAATAAATGAGTTATGTTACAGATTGAGACTTTCAAGCATGAACCTATTTAACTTGGATATCCATTAATACAATTTATGAGCCTTGGTTTCAATTATTACAAGGTTTTGCTTGAACATATATGTGAATTTTGTCTTTGGTTTCCAAAAACTGTAAAAATTCTTATTAGAGCTTTGAGTGTCTTAATTGCAAATTTATATATGAAGTATAAAGTTTTTAAAGATAATATCTAGTTAAACTTTTACTTATTTAATTTAATATTTAATTTTTATCATTTACACTTGTTTACTTTGATTAATGATCACTTGTCTAACTGGCTTAAAATTATAAACAAATCAAATCAAGGCAAATATTGCTAAGTTACAACTTGACAACTTAAAATATCAAAGCTTGAGCTTAAGTCGAGCTCATAATTTTATGCTCTAACTTGACTCAAAGTAGCTATGAATAAGTTTGAGCTCAACAATAACCTTATTAAAGTCTAATTTATCTAATTTTAATTAAAATAATATTAAAAAATAAAATAAGTTAAAACTTCCATAATATTTAAACTTGCCTTGATTTTCATTAGAACAGTGAATTCACTGTGGTAAATACTGTAAAGTTCGAACTCGAACTTGAGTGCTTGATAACTTATACTCGGTCGAATTTGAGTTGGATGAAATAATATCAAGTCTAATTTAAATAAATGTCGACTCCAACTTCGATAACCTTCAAATATATGGGTATAAATATTAATTTTGATATTATCACTTCTAATCCTGTATTAAATTTGGTCTGCCCTTGGCCATAATTACTTCAAGATCCAACGAATATAGGAATCACCGGCCAAACATGGGAAACCATCAAGATTTGGATATAAACAAATCCATGGAATCCATATCTATTTAAATACAGTCCGAGATGAATGGCTTCGAAAGAACGAAACCCTTCCAGTTGGGTTTTTTTTTTCTTCTTTTTTTGTCCTTGATGTGTGCTTGAGACCGTCAAACATCATCGGCCAAAAGATTCTGGCTTTACTACATCACGAAACACCAGAATATACATTTGTTTTTTCTTATCGTTGGAGAATAAAATATTTAATCTCATGATTAATATATATGAATGATTTGTAATGGAATAAAATGAAATTGAGAAACGTATAATAAATATATTTTAATATTTGAAAATGCTTATAGAATTATCGATTCTATTTATATATTATATTAAATATCAATTTTTTATAAATTTTAATTAATCTATTTATGTGTTAAATCTTATTCGATAAAGTTAATATTAAAATAACGAATTCAAGACAACAAATATATACTTGGAAGGAAAATCTAAAAAAAGTGTGTTCTGTAATTGTAGAGTTTCAAAAAGTTCAAAAACCCACAACATCTAAACGATTACTCAATCTGTAGTTCAAAACTTAGGTTAGATTCAAATAAAAATATAAAAGATGAAAGAAAGGCAAGTCAAGCTGCAATATAAAACTTTCAAGTTGCAATATAAAACTTCTCCTAATCTTAATGAAGAATCCAAGAAAAAAAATTGCCTGCATCAATCTATTCCCATATCCCAAATTTATTGCCCTTGGCAAGTGGATTAGATATATTGTTTGACACATGATTCTATGAGGTAAAGATGCAAATATATTGGAAAATGGTGAAATGCATTAAAAGTTTGCTACAGCCCTTTAGTAGTGCCCTATAAATATCAGTAAAATAAGTCACTAGAAGTAAAGTACTCGCGTCTCCATGTGGTTTAAGTTGGCAAGGCCCAAGACTTGCTGGAATATGCTTTCTATGGTGCGCCATGTCGTCGCCAGGGCTGGCTTGGAAAGCCCTGCCAGTTTAGCCTTTTGCCTCAAGGGGCTCGGTGCAAAATCCATGTGCCACTGTCAGAATCACTGACACGTGACTACGACAGTGAGCAACATACTTCATTCTAAAAGTCCATTAGATTTTTTTTTATTACTATTGTTTCATATATTAATCTTCAAAATTAATTGAAAAATATTTATTTAATCGTGTAATTTGAAATAATAATCGATCAAATTAAAATTTCTGCAAAAGCATACGAAATTAACTTTTGAATAATTTTTGATACAATGAGCATTACTCTTTGTACACATAATGCTCATGAACCCTAGAAAGAAAAAAAAAATGTAACGTTGCAGAGTGTCTAGTCGGATATTTCCAATGCATCATAAACTCATTTATTACGTCACATTTCTCGTTCAAATAATTATAGGAATGGGAGGCAATGGGCTCTGGCTATTGGAGGAGACAGTGGTACAGTATATGATGCGGATATCGTAGGCCATAAACATATACGGTCACATACACGGTCAGGAGGCACGGCCGTGTGATATACCAGGATAATTCCCAGAAACGTATACGGTCTCATATACAATCAGAAGGCACGGCCGTGTGTTACATCAGGATCTCTCCCAGAGACATGCACGGTCTTCATGCATGGCCAGGGAACACGACTGTGTATTATGTCAGAAATATTCCCAGAAGCTTACATGACCTGAATGCACGGTCGTGTACATGCCAGATGACGGACGTGTATACTTATATTTATTTCCACATGTACATATTTATTTCCCTTTTTACTTGTTTTACTGAGAAGTATAAATAGTTATTAGGTCATTTTAGGGTTAACATTTATTCAATATTCAATACACACTTTTTAGAGACGAGTTTCTCTGTGTTTTCGATTGTGCGCAATTGAAATTTATCGAAGAATAAACTTAGATTTCTCTTTGTTTATTCTAGAGTTCCAATCCTAGAATTGGTCTCGGGTTTACGCTTTCCTCGCTGCGTCAATTGGTATCAGAGCAAGGCAATTTCCTGCGGAGATGTCGGCTAACGACGGTGTTGGCGGCGATCGCGTTCTCGACCTAGATCGGGATGCGGAAGTCCTACGTTACGGGAAACCAATACGAAGAGCGGTAGAGGAGACCATGGGTCAGAAAATCCAACGAAAGGAACAGCATTGTGAAGCCCTGACCTATCAATCCAATACCAACAATAGTAGGCAAGTTTATTGGAGACGACCGAAAGGCGATTCAAGGAACAGTTCTGTTACTTATGATATGGATGATGAAGATGTGATTCTTAAAGATCTAGCTAGGATAAGAGGCCATAGTAGCATAAGACAATACAACAGATGTAATTACAGGTATAAAGAGGAAATCTTTTCTCAATTTAAATATGTTGTATCTAAGTTCGATGGTACTGGGAGTCTGAATGAGTTTTGGGTTTGGGTTGAGGACATTGAAAGATTCTTTGACCATATGAGGATTTCAGAGGGAATGAAGATAGAGTTAGTGGAGAGTCGTTTTGTGGGGTGATGCATTATATTGGTGGGAACAACTTCGGGGAGTAAGACACTTTGAGGGTAAAGATCCAGTGAGGGTTTGGTTTATGATGCAATACTTGCTAGAACGAAAGTTCTTTCCCCTTGATTATGAGCAAATCCTTCCTCAGAAAATTCCACAAACACCTAAGCTAGTAAACTTAATTCCAAAAGTGTTTAAGGAGGAGAGGGTTGAACAAGAGGAAAACTCAACCCTTAACGATCACAGTACTTTGATTGATGATGGTGGGGGCAGTGGAAAAGCAGTTGAAGCCTATAAAAATTGTGTTGGTGAGGAAGCTATTGTGGAGGAGCCATTGTTGAATGACGAGCAGGTGATGATGGTTACTGAAGATTCAAAGACTGGAGATACTCTGAGCAGATTCATTGCACCAACGAAGGAGATTAAGGAGGTGAAGTTTAATGCTTTGCCCAAAAACTTATATTCCAACCCAGAGGAAGCGCTAGAGGTAATAAGTGCAACTGTTCTACTGCTTCTTATCAACATAGAAGGTGATTCTCCCATTAACACTCAAATCCATCCGGATTGTGCACAAATAAATTTAATAGAAAATTCGATGACAAGTGTTACTCTGGGTGTGGTAGATGATGTAGTGCGACTCACGATCAAGCGACGAGATAAATGGGATAAAGCAAGACGATTCAAAGAGAGGGAACGACATGGAAAGCATATTAACAAGAAGAGAACTCGGGTCGACTTCTTTGCAGGTGGGAGAGAATGATGCGGACATCATAAGCCAGAAACATACACGGCCAGGAGGCACGACTGTATGATATACCAGGATAATTCCTAGAAACATACATGGCCAAAAGGCACGATCGTGTGTTACGTCAGGATCTCTCCTAGAGACATGCACGGCCAGGGAACACGACCGTGTATTATGTCAGAAATATTCCTAGAAGCTTACACGGCCTGAATGCACGGCTGTGTACATGCTAGATGACGGACGTGTATACTTATATTTATTTCCACGTGTACATATTTATTTCCCTTTTTAAATGTTTTACTGAGAAGTATAAATAGTTATTAGGTCATTTTAGGGTTAACATTTATTCAATATTCAATACACACTTTTTAGAGACGAGTTTCTCTATGTTTTCAATTGTGCGCAATTGAAATTTATCGAAGAATAAACTCATATTTCTCTTTGTTTATTCTAGAGTTCCAATCTTATAATTGATCTTGGGTTTGCGCTTTCCTCGCTGCGTCAATATAGGTCCACCATAGTCTATATTGTGTACGACGACAGTCTTATGACCCAAAACATCGTCAGTCATATGATCTCATTCTTGGGTGCTGGTTGTAGGCAAAAAAAATCGGCTTCAACCTTTTTCAATACAATATTCCTCTACAATGTAAAACAACACCTTCAATTACATTATTCGAAGGAAAAATGTTGTAATGGAATAACTAAAAAGAGTATATTTATACATATGGTACTAACCGTTTGTTTTATTCAATTATCGAATAATCTGTCTTAGTAGTATATTTAAAGATTTTAATCTCACTTAAGTTTTTATAAATTATTTAAGTGTAAATGATTAGTAGTAAATGTAAAAGATTGTAATAGACATTTATTTAATTACCATTCACACCCTACAATAAGAGGAAGGCAATCCCTCACCCTTGTGCAATTAAGTACCTTATGAAACACAATCAAATATTTCAACTTTTCATTTATTATCGATTACCAACTACAAAGTTCATCATTTAAATCACTCTTGAAAGAAGAAAGAACTTTGATCATCTAACACAAACCTCATGTTTAGCATCTAGAAATAAACTAATCAACTTAGTCGAATCAACTTTCATTAGCGAATGGCAGTGGGGCTTCAGGTATGACATTTTGCAAGAGGTCTTTTTCAAGATTCAGCAAATCATTTGGCATCACATATGATTCCATTCTTCAATCTTATTCTACTGAATATGTTGAACTTTGAGCAATGAAAATTAGACTCAAATCGGTATATATTCAACATAAAGTTACACATAATGTGTAGAATGAGCTTAATCCAACCTTAGCAGTGGGTTGGATAACAAGTAAAACTTGACCTAGACAGAATGTGTTTATTATATTCAACAGTCTTCAACATTGTTTAATGCAACTTGATGCTTCGGTTTTATATATGCACTGAGAAGTGAATAAACTCGCAAGTATTTTGGTAAAGCAATCCAGGATATTAGGAAGGGATTTGTTTTTTTTCTTTTTTTTTTTTGCAATTAGACCATCTTCTTAGAGTCATGATCACCTATGATAAGAAATTTGTTCCTTCCATTTAAATATAATTTGTTCATTAATTTAATAAAAGTTAGAATGAGTTACTTAACCTTCTACTCCAACATTTGAGCTATTAAAGGCTTAAAAAGAAAAACCTTATTTCATTGGATCATTGCCGTCCCCATTGTAACTACCATTATAAGCTATGTTTTCTAAAATGTGATAGCTTAAATGCCTAATCTACTATATATAATTTATGCACAATGTACTACGATATATTTTTAATATATTTATGAATATAATTAATGAAATGTATGTATTTATTATATATGTATACTTTTCTATTCATATGTATTTTGTGATAAAGTCACATAGATAATTTAAAGAAATACGAAATTATAATTTATTAGCAAAAATTTTATGATATCTTATTATCTAAAATTACTCTTCATAAAAAAATTATCTAAAAGGATCATACATGTTTAAAACTAGTACACTATATGAATAAAACCATTTGCATTGGACCAAGGAAAATTACTTATGCTCTATAATTAGGTACTTAAAGTTAAGTACATTAGATACAACCTACCAATAGTGTATACAATATGTTTAATATCATTGGTTTCTCTTTAAATAGGCATAAATAATCTCTGTACTTTATACCTTCATATGTTTTATATGTGGAATGTTAAGCTTTGATGCTCTTAAATATTGTTTTATTTAAGACTATAAAAGATAGAGTTATTAAGTATGGCATGAAGTATAGAGAGGATAATGATAATACAAGATAGAATTCACCACTTTCTTGGGTTATAGAATTGATATCCTTAACTACTTGGTTGAGATAGAAATGACTCAAGTAATTGAATTTTCTTGAAAACCAAGTTAATTATTAAACATAGAGACATCGTATGCAATGATTAAACTCGCGTATTTTAGATGGACAATTTTAAGTATGCAATAATCACTTTGTAGCACTGTAGTTAGATCTATTTTGACCAGCCTAGTTGAACTGGGCCAAACATGGCCCTTAGCTCAAAACATGCCACTTGAATCTAAAAAACTATATTGGTAAAGACCGTTTAAACTTGATTGACCTAGACAAGTCGACCTTGACCTAAACAACCCTTATGAGTTGAATGGGTCAAACTACATATATTTTTTTTTAAATGTTGAAAAGAAATTAAAACAGTATTATAAAAAGGAAAAGTACTAAAATTCTATTTATTAAACATATATAAACATTTAAATTATATATTCTAAAATTAAATTATCAAATATACCAAAAATGATTAATAAGGATTAAAATTCATAAATGACAATGATTATATGAATTCTGATTAAAATGTTAATCTATCAAGTTTTGAATTATGTAAGTATATGATTTAGTTAAATTTAATATCACACACATATTTAATTACAATATAAATATTCTTTTTTTTTTAATATAAAATTAATGATCCCAATGCGATCTAGTTCAATCGATGTTCAATTGACTCTTTAATCCTTGGCCCTTAGCTTTGTTTAAGTCAAAGTTTGATTTGGTTTTGATTATCTTACATCATAAAGGTTTATGATTCATAACTTTTCAATCATGCTTAGAAAATTAGAAGGTTGCACACCATAGCAAAGATAACAAGAACAAGATTATTAACTAAAAATTTTAGTGCTTATTAAAGTTATGTCATTACTTCATTTCAAGATTACAATTAATTATTTTGAAACAATAAAATGGAAGCAATTTATGTGGTTAATGATCGTTGAAAGGACAATTTAAAGCATAGCAAGTAAATGTTCCGCCATTATAGTGTTTCTTTTCAAAAGTTTACAGTACAAATGGATATGGTATTAGTCATTTTTATTTAATTAAATTCCAGCCATTTACGCAAATAGATAGATGATAAAGTACAGTTATGATGATTGAAAGGTCTTTTCGCGTGAAAGGAAATGAAACAGCAATTCAATAATGCAAATAATTAGTGTACTCTTGGAAAATAATAATAATAATAATAATAATAATAATAATAATAATAATGACATGCTTAAGGCGGGTTGCTTAGCCCTCTTTTTTCATGGCAACTGTTGATGAGTTCCTAAAGTATTGTAAGATCCTTGGAAAGTATAAGTTTCTCTAATAAGGTACTTTGAAGTACAGTTTTTTTTCTTTTTCTTTTTTTTTTGGTTTCGTTGAAGTATATTATTGGACCTATAAAAATATTAAAAAATTTTATGAAAGAATTAAGAATAAAATAGTGAACTCTATAAAAAAGTGAGTTTCTTAAAGTATTGATGTGATATCTAAAAACTGAAAATGGATTTCTATACAATAAATATAACATAATATTATTATTACTATTATTTTAATAAATTATTATTATTTTGATGAAGTTAGCTTGTTAGACTATCCCCATCTTTGATTTTCTTGCACCAAATTTAAAATTAAAATTTGTCTTTTAGGATTCTTGAGAGATGGGAAAAGGTATTATTCTTCTTGGGATTCTACTCAAATTAATTAATTTTTTTATAAATGTTAGAATTTAAATTATAAAATATTAAAAGTATTAGTTCAAAGTAATTGATGTGGGACTCTAAAAAAGATAAAAAATATTAAAATACTATTTTCAAAGATTTAAGGATAAAATAAAAAGATTTTTAAGGAAGTGATCTTTTAAAGACCTTATAGAGATCTTTAGGGATGGAGATGTTCTTAGTTTTAGAAAAGATAAAATATTATATTTTTTTATTTATAATGTATATTTTTAATCCAAATTATCTAGTAGTATGAGGATTATAAATTAATAGTTCCTATCGCCATGTGTATGGATTCCATTGGAAATGCTACATTTGAAATCCTTATGATGAACGAATTTTGTAAAATGCTATGTTAAGTCATATATTTCACTTAATCTTCATTCTTATTAGGAAGAGAAGAATATTTACCTTATAAGAAAGGTATTTTTAATAAACTATTAAGATTTTATTTTATATTTTATGTACACTACGATAGGTTTATAGAAATTTTAAATTCCGTTATAATTTCCTACACTACAAAATCTAGCATAATCATGATCATGAACAATTTCCTCTTCCCTCAGGATTTCGTGTGCAACTGAATCGTACATGATAATAGGCTTTTACTGTGACAAGTTTACATATGATGAGCTCCGACCATTCTCCAATGTAACTTATAGGACTTAATGTATAATCTAAATGGGGTATCAATACATATTTTGACAATCTTAGTATGGACATTCGTCTTGAATTATTATTTTGTTTTTATTAATATAGAATCGTTATTTCTCCCTTACCTGATTTACAAAAAAAAATTATACCACAAGGAATAATATTCTACATAATATGAAATAAACATTCTTTTATGGAATGCTACTTTTATTTCAAAAAAAATATTCCTATCATAAAATAAAATAATATTAAAAAAATTTCTTTATTTCATTTCAATCTTATTCTATTATAATAGATGTAACATAACATTAATGAATGACAATAATCCAACTAAAAACAAATTAATTAATATATTGATATATTGTTTTAATTTTGTAAAACCCCATGACTCCTTCCAATAAGGGCGATGATCCTATTCTATTTTAAAATGCATACCTTAATTGTCAAATGTCACTAAGGACATGGAAATTCCACTAGCATATCACCATGACAAGGGTGGATCTACAGGGGTCGAAGGGCATCCCGGCGCCTCTCCAGGACCCCAAAAAAATAATTATAGAAATTTAAAAAAAAAAGAGAAATTACATGTATTATTTATATATTTTAAATATAAAACATAACTTAATAGTAAGGTATATATCCTTTTTAAATAAAAGGTTACGGGTTCAACTCTCATAAATATAATTTTATCTTTTCTTATATGTTTATTCTATTATTCTCTCTTTTTTTTTCTTTATTTTTTATTACCATAATTAATAACATTAAATTTTATTTAATACAAAATCCTAATTAATTAATTGATTCTTTTAGATTTTATATAAACAAGAATTAGTTTTTTTCTTATTAATATTAAAAGGTGTTGTAATGCAGTGGTCTTACAAAATATTTTCATATAAGTCATTGTAATATCGACATAAATATAATCAACTCAGCCCTCTAGTCCCATATTTTTGTATCAACCCTTAACCATGGATCTCATGATATAAACGCTGCGCCCAACCATGTTCTCAAATTAATGGGTCATAATACATAGCTTAGAATTTGTTACATTTTAGTTATTGAATGCCATTAAGAACATGGAAATTCATTAACATATTACCATTAGGGCTGCTCATTAAACCGAATCAAACCAAATCGAAAATTGAATCGAACCACACCAAACCATAAAATGTAGTTCTTTTATATTTTGGTTTAATTTATGGTTTGGTTTAGATATGATTCAAATGGCTTACTATTCATTTTGAGAGATCAAATCAAATCGATTGGTTAAACCCGAACTGAACCATTTTTAATTAAGAAATATAAGTTATGAGACATTTAATTTTAATCTTTATTAAAATATTTGTTTAACCATATTTATGTTTTCTTTTTAATTAACTCTCATTATACTTTTATTGCATGTTTACTTAGAGGGAATAATTATTTCATTTCCCCTTTATTCCATATAAATCTACTATTACTATGTTTACTTCACCAAATAGCAATTACCAATGAATTGATATTATAAAAAATATTGAATAGTAATCCATGTCTTTAATCTATGAATTACTATTCAATGACTTATTTGCTCTTTTTGTCATAATATCCTATCATCATAAGATATGTTAAGTATATAAGGACTCTAAAAAGTAAAAAAAAAAATGGGAATTTTAAAGGTATAATTGATAATTTATTTCTTATTCATTATATTTTTATATCAACTAAACAAAGTAATAGACATATAATAGTTATTATATGTCTATTCAATTCCAATTGAATTACAAATCAATCTCTCTTCATTCCATTCGATGAAGTGAGCGAGCTACTAATATCTACAGTTCAATCATTTTCCTTTATCTTTATCTCTCATTTCTCAAGTAGATAAATGTGTCTTTACTATTACTTAAAAAGTAATATTACCATGACAAAATGTTATAAGACTTACATTCTTGCATAGTATTTTTTAATTTGAACATCAATATCTAATTAAAAACTCTAATAACTATTAATATTATCAACTAAAATAAGGTAATTTTAAAAGCAGTTCAAACAGAACCACATTTTAGGTAGTTTAGTTTATTAAAGGTTTGAACTAAACCGTTTCAAATATAATTCAGTTCAGTTTGATCCTTAAATCAAGTTGAATTGAATCAAACCATAAACACTCCTAATTACCATGGCTCTCCAAATAGAAACATTGTCTTGAGCCATGTTCTTGAATTCATGGCTCATAATACATGGCTTAGAAAGGTGGTGTGTCAAAAAATAAAAAATGAAATAAATAAATAAATGGCATATTGCAAACTAAATTTCCATGTCGACAGCTCATGACACTAATCGTATTGAGTTATAGAACACGTACTATTACACTGGAAAAATTATATTTAGTACATTAAGTTACTTTTTTTTTTTTTAAGATAATGTTATTCGTTTATCATATGCTTGCAATTTTTTAATTCCGATTTTTGTGTTAGTATATATACCATATATAAAAGGAGGCAAAAATATATAGAAGGAGACAAGTGAGATGTTGGCAAGGAGGAAAGATGACAAAAAGCAAGTTTTGAGGGGCACTTTCACATTTTCATGTTGACAAGGAAGAAAAATAATAAAAAGGCAAGACGAGACTGTTCATCGAGGAAGGACATCTTGGATCAACTCCGAGAAATAGGTGGCATGAGCGTAGGGGACCGTTGGCGCCGGCATGCGGCGCGTTAGAAAAATTATCTTTAGCAATGTTAAGTATTGGTTTGTCGTATGTTTGCAGTTTGAGTCTTAACAATAATTTTTTTTTTCAAATTCTAGTTTTTCTATATTTTTAAAATATTTATATATTTTTAATTCGTTTTCGTATCTATCTATTGTTTATTTATTGTTATATATCTTGAAATTTGGAAACTTTATAATTATTAATATTATCAGCAACACGAATTGCATTATTTTAAATAATCTCATTGTCTTAGATTTCAGGACTTCGTATTTTGATTTAGATTTTAATGTTTAATCAAGTGGAATTTGACAACTAAATTATGCAAGTACCAGCAAAAATTACCATATTAATGCATTTATTAGTTTCTATTTCGATTTTTAACCATCATTAGAAATTGAACAATATCATCTTCTAGCACATTATATAGATCCTAACAATGTATTGATCAAATTTGCAAATTACAAAAAATTAATGCTCTTGGAGGGTCAAGTACTTATTTTTAACGAATTCCCAAATCTTTTATGTCGGAGAAAATAAATAAAGCCAATCCTCTACAAACATTCAAAATTCCAGTTAACATAAATTTTTAAATTTGACAAAAATAGGGAACAAAGCATAGTAATATAAAGTAGAAAAGGAAAATAACATGAAAAATAAAAATAAAAAAAGAGGAACAAAACCAACCATAGAATTTTGGAGAAAGAAAAACCTCTTAAATTACATATGCATAACATAATCCATCTCAAAGAAAAACTGAAATCAATACAAAAACTAATATAGATTACTTTAATTTTTTTCACAATAATATTATAGAAAAAGAAAAGGAATAAACAAAGAAGAAAACTCCTATGATGATTCAAAGAACAAGAAGAGGAGGAGAAGCAACGAATTAGCTTGATATTGGTTTTGGACCAACATAGGAGAGAGGGTGATTCTTTCTTTGAGCCGAACGATGACAATTGCATATTGCAATGACCCTACAACCTATTGTAGTGGGCCACATGAAAAAGAAAAAAATTAGTCGTGGTAGAAAAGTAATTAATTCACTTCAATTATTTGGCCACAAAAACACAATTTTCTTGTAACAAGTGATGAAATTAATGTTATAAATATAAAGACTCATATTCTAATTAGTATGAATACTATTTTTTTATGAGAGTGATATATATTCATATCTTTCCCTTATTAGTAGTATAATATATAGTTTAAATATATATATATATATATATATATTTTTGTATTGTGGAACTCATTTCCAACTTCATTTGCTGAATTCAAAATCAATATATTATTGCCAATTAAATTTCCATTGTGTTATATAATTTTAAAGGAAGATATTTAGCTAAGATTTTACAGCTGATGTGCCTGAATACTCTTCTCCTATTGGAATGGAACATATACAATTTTCCATCTTATTCCACCTGCATAAGATAGATAGTTGAGAGAGAGAGAAGCGGGAACCTCAGAGTGACTTAAATTAGAACACATGACCCTATCTGTTTGTTTCGATAATAGTCCTTCGCTTGCATAGAATAGTATTACACTTGTAGTTGAAGACCTAACATATTTATGCCTACTTTAAAAGTTCCATGAATTGGGCATAGGTTCTCGGGCAACCAACAGGACCAGGTGACTAAAAGACGTTAAGGGGTTTAAGAGTGTGAAAGAAGATATTAGTTTCACGCAATCATCACATGCACACAACAACTCTGTCTTATTTAAATCACCAGTCGCACATTGTCGTTTTGTTTCCTTCCTCCTTGTGAGGATTGAACTCCTGCATATATAAACCCTTCGGCTCCTTAGGATAGTAAGAAGGCAGGCACACTCAATATCACTCAACTCATATGTCCATTTTTGTGGTGCATTTTTAAGTGAGAGAGTGAGAGAGAGAGAGAAAGTGGGCGGATGGGGAGGAGGCCGTGTTGTGCCAAAGTGGGACTTAACAAGGGAGCATGGTCTGCTAGGGAAGACAGAATTCTAAGCAATTACATTGAAGTTCATGGAGAAGGGCAATGGAGAGACCTCCCTCAAAGAGCTGGTGATTACTCTCGTTACACCATTTACACATTAAAGTTACATATTACATTACCGGATTTCAATATGATTAATGCTAATTGGTGCTGCTTGGGTACCCATTGACGGATTAAAGAAAACTTTTTCACGTAATTAATATTGAAATGATGAAAAGTTTACTTTTTAGATTTATTAATTAGTTTCGGAGCACTTATTAATGAGATGCATATGATATAACCTTGTATAAAATGTAAATAATTATTGGATTTTTTTTAAGCTAGTGAGATGGGATCTATGGGGAGATCATGATTGTACTAAGATTTAATGTTGTTAATCAAAGTTCAGTTTTCTTTTTATTTTTATTTATTTGTGTATGTATAGGGCTGAAACGATGTGGGAAGAGTTGTAGGCTCCGATGGCTAAATTACCTTAAGCCAGGGATTAAGAGAGGGAACATTTCTAAGGAGGAAGAAGAACTCATTATCAAATTGCACAAGCTACTTGGTAATAGGTGATGACTCAACTTTTACTAATTAGGGCTTTAATATTGATTTGTGGGGAATAAGAATGAGTACATAATCTTGTTGGAACTCAAGAATTCTTTTCTATTATGTGTGATTCGATAGGTTTTGAATAGACATTGAAGATATAAGATAAGTCTTGATTCTAATTTTCTAAAACCTGTTTCCATAAGATAGGCATAAAGTATAGTATCTTCTTGCGACTTAGAATATATATTAAGGTATAAAGGGTATAAATTTTAAGATATACTATATCTAATAAATAAATTTTTTTATTTAATAATATTGAATATGAAAATTTATAATATTTTTTAACATAATATTTTACTCAAGTTTTCAACCCACTCACCTATTGAAGAAGAGTGATTGTATTTGAGTAAAAAATATTTGAAAGTCAACTTGTTTTGTTATTTCATGTTTTTCTTTGGATAATCTCATATTAGTGAAAATAGTATAATGGATTTGGTGTTATTCTTTATTTCAAACAAATGATTTTAGATCTTGTGATAATTTGCAATCTTATGATAGTATTTCTTGATAAATTATTTAGAGCTATATTATTAGATTCATATTATATGTCTTCATAATAAATATGTGATTGGAAAATATGTAATAAAGTTATTACAAATTTCTAGATTAAATATATTATTTTCAAGTACATGGAAAAATTGGCATATTATTGGCTAACTTACCTTAAAATATGTTATATTATAGAAACATAATAATAATTTTACAATTTTCATGGTGTATAATATACCTTATAAGTTCTAAAGTACAAATTTTATATTGAGTCCTATATGATATAGAGTTTCAATTTCTGAAATTTTGTATACCTAAAGAGTAAGATATATAGATAGCACATCACAACCTACCAACCTTGTAATTATTCATCCTCAGTAGAAATACTACCCATTTCATTAGAGTTGTTCCTCCCTTAAGGGGTGAGGATTCAATGCCAAACTAAGATTACACATATCATATCATGTTGTTTTAAGATTTCACGTTTTTCTTTATACCAATTAGGTTTGAGTAGACGCCATCTAAACTCTATTGCATCCACAAAATTTGGAAATAAGCTCAAATTTGGGTTAAGAAAAAAAAAAAAGAAAAAGGAAAAGTTCAAATTGTTTCAAGATTTCCAAATGTAGCATAAATATAGCGATTTTTCTTTTTTCTTTTTTACCCGTAAATAAACTTCCTTCGATTATCTACAAGAAAGGGGGCAATCACTTGGTTTTATAAGAGTCTTGAGTTCTTCTAATACTTATGAAAGGTTTAAAAAATATTATTATATTTTTCAATATTTTGATTTTTGCAAGCTGAAGCAGCAAGACATATGTAAGTACTATTTTTCTAATCGAAAGATGGAATGAATAGGATACATACGACCGTATTTTGCAGGTAACATACCTTGAGATCTCAGGACCTGTCTTACTTGGAATTTGAGAAGAAGAAAAATGTCAAACAGGCACGAGAAACCACATTTCTTATCCTTCCGATGCGTTGAAACAAATCTTATACTACATTTATCATAAAAAGAAAAAATAAATCATATATTACGAAAATAACAGGAGGACACATAGGTCCGACAACTTCTAGAAAATGTAATGCCAAGATGCCGTAATAATTAGGAAACCCACCCTATCGGTCCGTTATTTTTCATCATGAATTACCATTAAAAAAATTTACGTCGTAATATTAGCCGCAGATTGCGGAGCAAGATCGGAAAACAGTTCATTCATGATCTTATTATTAATGGATTAGATTAGGGTTAGAGAATTCGTGTTGATGGATCGGGTGTTTGTTTTTCTTTTTTTTTTTTTTTGAATTTGTGTAAATGATTAAAAACAAAGAAAAGAAAACCCTAAAATTGAATAAAATCATTAATATTGGATTATAATATAATTATATTTACTTTTGTAATAGTCATATCTTTCATATCATATACTATGTCTGTTTCATATTTTTTTTAAAGTATGTGCTATGACTTAAGTTAAAATGAGGAGTTTAATTTAAAAAACTAATCCATAAGATAAGAAAATCCTTTGAATTTAAATACCATACTAAGTTCATGTTACTATCACATATGGGATTATACTATTATCATCCTCTTTTGAAAGCCAATGCACATATTGGTCTACTCTAGATTGCCTATTTTGAGTAGATCTCACTTTGGAGAGCTCTCACTTATGTAGCTCTTTTCTCTCAAGTCGCTCTTTCTACAGGGTTAGCTCTCAACGAGAGTACCAAATATTATAATTTAAGTTTAAAGAAGAACTCAACTCAAAAAACTAATTTGATAGGTAGAAGAAATCTTTAAATTTAAGTATCACACTTGATTCCTATTATTATTCGATATGAGATTATGACAATATGATAATATTTTTAAACACGGTGAGTTTGTATTTGTACTTTCCTATTGCATCGGAAATAGTGGGTTGAGTTTGATAGATTATCTAAAGGAATTTTGAAATTGGGAGATGGGCGTCCGTCTTCGTAGTTTGGCAAAAATGTATAGGTCTTTATTCTTCATTTGCTCAATTTACAAATAATCTAATAAAGTTATTTCATTACCTTCTTTTTGAAGTCTAAAAAAACTCTTCATTTTATATTTTGTCCAAAATGCAGATGGTCTCTTATTGCTGGAAGATTGCCAGGACGAACAGACAATGAAATAAAAAATTACTGGAACACCTATTTAAGCAAGAAAGTGCAAAATAACAACTATCAAGACCGCGATCGAACTAAGATGAACAAACCGAAAGGGAAGAGGTTAAAGAAAAATCAACCACAAGAACTACTAAAACCAGTTGTAACACACCAAGTGATTAGAACCAAAGCCGTAAAGTGCACTAAGGTTATCATCCCACAATCGGAAGATATTCAAATAACAAGTCATGTCAATTCATTCCCGATTCGGCCGGACATCGGTAGCCCAGCTTCTTCAGCGGATTTTCCTGTTGAACTCGATATTGAAGAGATGCTTTCAATGTCGGATAATATGCTGAATTTAGGTTCTCAAGTAGAAGACATGTTAGAACACCATGGACAGCTTCTAAACGATGAGGCACATGAGATCAATTACTATGGAGTCAAGGATGTGTTCTATTCTCCTGATGATTTTATTTCATCGAACCAGGAAGAAGTCCAGCTAAAAGATCCAAGAGGTTCGTGGAGAAACACCGACCTTATCCAATCAAATGGTACTTGTGATTTTAATGCATTGGAATCATTCCTAAATAGTGAAGATGAGTTCAACAGAACAGAAAATTTATATCCAGAAAGGATGTTTCATGTACAAGAAAGAATTATTTAGTGGATTATTTGAGTGCATAAGAGAGTACTAGTTGCTAATTTGCGCTATTTTGTGTTTGATTTTCAAGAATTTCCATGTTTAAAGATTCAGATAATGTATGTCATTTCATTCGGGGAAAATCTTGTATCAAACATGGCAATAATGTTTTAGTCGTCAAACTTTTAATGTTTACAATTTTACTTTGGTGCCTCTCACTTTTTCATATTTAAGTTATTGATATTATATTTTTAATCGGTGACTTATACTAACGCTACCTGTATTTTTCCACTTTTTCATTTTCAATACCAGTGTTATTTTTATTTTTATTTATTTACATTTCAGATATCCATGTTTTATAAAAAATGAGTAAAAAAAAAAAAAAAGGATGTTTGTATCATTAATTCTAAGTAAAAAAGAAACAATCAAAACAATATCTAAGAGAGAAAAAATGGTTGATTGAGTTAATTACCCTCTCCTAAAATCTAAAAACCTAGAAAGAAGAGGAAGGATTTCACATTGAGCTCATGAGATTCATCTCAATCCAACAGCAATTTCAACCTAAAGTCGGCCCGAGTATATCTTTGTGTGTGTGTATGTTGCTCATTTTGTGTACTTTTTTCTTATCCATTTCTTTTTTTTTTGTGAGTAATTTTTTTTTTAGTCTTTTTGGTTGTTGTTTTAGACACCTAACACAAATATAAGAAGAAACTAGTGTGAAAGTTGTCTTCTTGTTGGGAGGGGGCTGATTTGTGTGGGATGGAGGTGTTTACGATTGTTATTAGGTGTAGAATGGAGTTTGATTTTGTGGGTTGCTTTTGGCTGTCTAGTTATCTTTTCTCATTTCTTTAAAACATGGGTACCTAAAATGTAAAAAAAAATGATAATACAAGTACCTTAAGTGAAAAATTGAGAAAATATAGATACCTTAAATGTAATTTACCCCATTTTAATATCTTATAGCTATGTTTGAATGATTAGAACAACTATAATTTTGGAAATCATTAATTTTAAATTCTTTTTAATGTAAATTAAGTATGTAAAAATGAAAATTGAATCATTCAATGGCTCTTTTCTTAATAAATATGTAGTACAACTATAGACTTTCAGTTGTTTGAGAATCGTGATACATCATTCATCCACACATTTATATGAACACAAGAACTTCTTTCTACTCATTCCTTAGATCACCTCTCAAACCCAAAAAGTATGGCTAATTTGCCACATATTCCTAACTTAGCATGATTATGCCAGAGTTGATCCTAGTGTCTCTAAATCTTTCTACCCAATTAATTAGTTACAATTATTTTGGTGAGTAAGGTAAGCTAAAACTCCAGCAAGATATTGACACTATGCATGCACATACACATGTTAAACCATACATCTAATTTAAGCTTAAAAATTTGCTAAGCTCAACAACCACAACTTATTGATTTCAATTTAGGTGTAACATATAGAACAATCTTAAGATCTAAAGATTTAGTATAACTCAAACTTTGATTATATATATATATATATAACTTAACCACACATGCACAAACACACATACATACATGCATAACTTAACAAAAATGCAAAGAATTGTCTAATCTTCATTGTTTTCATCACAAATTTTTAGTAGTTTTATCCTAAGTTTGCCATTAGTATTTGCCATTGATGCAATTGGTCCAATGTTACCATCTACAAATGCATCCCATTGTATTAGTGTGACTCAACTGCAATTTCTTTCTAAAACATCTAACCCATATAACAATAATTAACTAGTCAATAACCTAAGGTGGGGATAGTTCTCTCTCTTTAGACTTCTCAAGAGAGAATTTCCTCTCATTTGGAGTCCTTACAACATATAGGTATTAGTTGCTCTCTTTTTTTCTATTATTTTCTCTCTCCTACATGCCAATTGTGTTTATTTGGCCAGTTTACCTCATTTAACCAATTTTAGCATAGAATTTTCTAGAATTATGAGCTCTTTTCTTTGTTCTTTTCCTTCATTATTAGTCTCATGCATCATCCTTTCATCTTAAAATACAAACCAAAATGTAGGAGTTTTAAAATATATATATATCTAAAAAAAATAAGGAAAAAAAGAGAGGAAAAGTGAAAAAGAAAGAAAGAAAGAAAGAAAGAAAAGAACCCAATTAGTCTTTTCCTTCTTATCATTTCAATTGGTTCAAGCATCTTAGCTTTTGATCTATTTTTTGGTATAGTGTCTCTTATTTTTTGCTTAAGCTTCATTTCTTTTGGCATAGGCAAATTGTCTTTCATATAGATCTGATGGACCCACTTTAGGTAGCTAATTATCCCACTAATCTAGAGGTTGATGAAGTAATTTTAGAGGATTTATCTAGTCATAATCAATTTAGAAGAAATAATGGTGAGATGTTAACCATAACTAATGTAATAGTTGATAAAGTTCATAATAAATCAATAGTAATGAATGTGATGAAGAACATATGGAAAGGATATGGTGTTATTGCACTTTCACATGTTAACACAAATATATATTTGCTAAGTTTTAGAAATAGAAACTATCTAAGAAGGTTGCTATGTGAGAATACTTGGTTTGTCATGGGCCATTATATGGTAATCAAAGAATGGTTGGGTCTATGGAGATTAGAGGAAGTACCCTTGAATCTATTGACAATCTAGTTACAAATCCATAGGTTGAAAACCAACCGTATGACTATGAATAGTGCAAAATTTATTGGGAGCAAAGTTGGTGAAGTATTGGAGATTGAGCCATTGAATTCAAAGAGGGGTAAGTGGCAAGCTTTCTTGAGGAAAAGGGTGAATATTTTTGTGGAGAAACCTTTAAAGTCAAGTATATCGATGAATAAGGGAAATTGAAAAAGATAAAGAGTGTTCTTGAAGTATGAATGATTGGTGTTCCAATTATAGAATATTAGGGTATGTAAGTAGGCTATGCAGATTTAAGAAGAATAGTGATGATGGTTTGGGTCCAGCTTTAAGAGCTAATGTAGTATAAAAATGGGAGAAGAAAAAGCTAGCTCATTCTTTTAAAGAAAACCATGATCCAAATTGATTCCCATAGAGCCAATCACTAGGGCTCGAGCTAAGGGCTTACAAAATCTAGTTTTGAGAATCCTTCATAAGCAACTAAATCCTGAGGATGCTAACTTGATTTCTACCTTTTTATCATATAATCATTATGCATTCCAATAGGTACATTTATTGGTTCTACAGGGTACCAAATCACCTACACTATTGAGTGGGTTAGGAACCTCATCAAGACTCATATCCAATGACCTTGAAGAACTGACGTGTTAAAGACTACTTTTATATTTGTTATTTTCCTTGAACCATTTATTTTGTAAGCTTTTGGGGCATTTTATTTGGTTGTATTTTGTGTTTTAGGATCGGCCACCCTTTAATGGCATAGTTGTAATTATTTAGCCATTTTAACCCCAAAGGGAGCAAGTATAAATACTTGCTTAAGCAGGGTTTAGAAGGAGAGAATATACACATTTTGTTGACCAAATTTTTGTGAGAGTTAGGGTTCATCCCAATTTTCATAAGACTTATCAATTTCCTCAAGGAATTGTGGCAAGTAGCAACTAAAAGAATTGTGAGTCATATCTTTTCCTTGGTTGATTTCCTTTTTATGCTAGTGTGTAATATCTAGTCTTGATTAAGATTGGTTCGTTTATTTCTTGATTTCCACGTCAATTGTAGGGTCAATTTCCATCATTATATTGTTGACAATTTAGTGGAATTGTATCTTATATTGTCTTGTTAATTGCCATTCTTTATTTATGTAGAAGCTTATTGTATATACGAAGTTCATGTCGATTTTTAGTGTTGATGGTGATTGGATTTGCATTTGATATTGTGTTGTGTGCTTAATCTAATTGAGCACATCATCATTTTGGTATTAAGGTTGCTTGATTTACAAATTGGATTGCAAAGGGTTAAGGGTTCATGCCATTGTGGAGGGTTGTTGAACTGGATTTAAATTGAGGTTTATTCAATTGTTTATATGTATATGCTTTTATCAAATTAAGGCATATAATCTTTTGGTATCAGAGCTCAAGTTTAGAGAAGGGAGTAGTGTTGGTTGATTTCTTGATCTTCATGTTCAATTAGGGTTCT
Source organism: Laguncularia racemosa (assembly GCA_037954665.1). Lineage (NCBI taxonomy): Eukaryota > Viridiplantae > Streptophyta > Magnoliopsida > Myrtales > Combretaceae > Laguncularia > Laguncularia racemosa. Next base: position 1,710,129 of record JBBMOL010000087.1, read on the forward strand.
TCAATTTGTGATCCGAAATTGTGTGTTGTAAAATTGAGGTTGCGTAATTGTCTTGATTGAGAAGTGAATTTGCTGCTTGTTGAGGTTGAATGGAAAGACTTGTTGTAGCTCCTTGTTGTTGATAATTTTAATGAAAGGGAATAGGAGTAGTAGTGTATTATTGATTCAAATTTCAGAACTTGAAAATTACCTCATTTGTGAAGAAGTGGTAGTGTATTCTTTACTTGTGTTGTTTCGAATATAAGGAGTTTAGTTGTGCATTTTCATAATTGAGTGTGTGGATATATGGAAGCTATTTGATTTTCAAAACACACATTAAGTGATAGAAGTTATTGTGTGTTCATTTGAATTTGAAAGTGTCTCCTTGCCAATTGTGGAAAAGGGTGCAATAATTGAAATCATTTGAATTTTGAATTGAGCTGCCTTGTTTGTAAGTTGGGGTTTGGAAGTGTATTGAAGTGGAGGAGTGCTATGTGTGGAAGAGTGTGTGTGTGTTGCATTGTGAGTTGAAGGTGTATGTGTGAGGCATTGTGTTTTGTGTATTTAGTGAAGGGTGTGTGTGTGGCGTTGTGTTATGTGTGTTGAATTAAAGGGGGATTGCCATCGGTGCATGTGGTGGTGGAGAGTGTTTGCACCGTGAGCAAGGGAAGTGTGTGACGATGTGGAATTGTACATTTGTGTGTGTTGAGTTGCTGCACATTATGAATTATTGTAGTGTGAAACCGTGGCAAGAAAGCAAGTTTTGAGTAGTAGAATTTGAATTCAAAAACAAACATTTAAAGTGTGAAAGTAATTGAATTCATTACTTAAACTCTTGTGGTTGAATTTAATTGCTTAACTACTTGGAAGTGATTGTGTGTACTTCATTTATTAACTTAGTTACTTGCTTAAACCGTGGAGTATAGGGATATATTATTATGTTGTTGGAATTAAACACAATCATGTCAAGTGAAATGTTTCTTTCTACTAATGTATTGCGCCGGACATTAACTACTTTTACTACTAAGGATGATGAGTAAAGGGAAAATTTGTTCGATACTTCTTGTAGGATACAAAGTAACCTATGTGTCCTTATAGTTGATGGTGGTAGTTGCACAAATGTGGTAGCAGTATCGTTAGTATCAAAACTAAAACTTACCACTACTCTACATCCTAAGCCTTATAAATTACATTGGTTAAGTGATCAGGGAAGTTTACATGTGACCCAAAGAGTTATGGTACCTTTTAGTATAGGGGATAAATACTGTGATGAAATTGAATGTGATATTCTACCTATGTGTACATCCCAATTTCTTGGCAGGCCATGGTTATATGACAAAAGGGTCTTACATGATGGTTTCAAGAATACATATGTATTCCAAAAAGAGAGAAGACACATCATTTTGAATCCGATGTCACCTTCAGAGGTTCAAAAGTTCAATAACAGATCGGTAGGCCATCGAAGGTAAAAGGGGTTCTCGTGTAGGCCAATAAATCTAGGGAAAAGAAAGTGATGTGCCTAAAACCAAGATTAAGCACATATAAAAACCAATTTGAAAGACAATCCAACAATGTCAATCAAACTAGTCTCAATCACATGAACAATGCTATCAATCTCCAATGAATGTAACCAATTCTTCAATTATGATGTGTTTGAATCTTGAATCCAAATATGATATAGCTCTGATACCAAAAAGATGATATGCCTAAATCCACTTAGAAGCACAATTAAAAGACTTAAGAAAAACAATTCTCAAGTCAACAACAAATCGGCTCCAAAAGGGCAAAAATTCAAGTGAACCCTAATGAAGATACAAGGAAATCCAAATGTTCAATGTTGCAATTGCGAAACCTCAATGTTAATATCTTCTAACAACACCTTAATCACATATAAACCATGAAAATAATCCACAAATTCAAAAGAAAAACTCCAATTCTAGGAACTCCTTTCCACAAGTGATATTCACGTTTTCAAGAGGAATTCTCAAGGATGATTCGAATTCAATTGCAAGGGATCTTAATTAAACACAAGAATTTGACAACAATTAGAAGCAAATCTGTCTAAGAACTATCTCAATTCACCCTTAGATATGACACACTAGAGAAGAAAAGAAATCATAACAAAATGAAATTGATACTACTCACAATTTCAAGGTGTTGCACTCGTCACAATTTCAACTCTTGGGATTGAAATTGATAAGAGTCTAATGACAATTAGGAACCCTAATTCTCACGTGAATATGACCTCTCAATTCTGCAAAATAAGCCTCCTCAAACCCTCTCTTAAGCAAGTATTTATACTTGCTACTCCTATGGTTAAAAAGTGCTCAAAATTACAAGTTTGCCACTTTTAAGGTAGCTAACCCTAAATGAAAATTACAAGGAAATAAAAGTGTTCCCAAACCAAATACAACCAAAATAGTTCATAAAAGAAGAAATATATAAAAGAAATGGTCTTCAAGATGCCGGTCTTCAATAGGATCCATCGGCCCAACTCATCACTGGTTCAAGTCGGTCTATGGATAACCCACAAGCTGAGTCGAGGGAGTTTGTCCATTGCCCTATAAAATATGATAAGTGTGCCTGTTGGAAAACACAATACAAGAATAATAGAAAAGAGGTTAATATATAAATAATTCCAAGGTCGGTCTGCTCAAAATGGGCCTTCATCGCCAAGATTTGAAATCCTTTAGTTCTTGCCCTAATGATAGGTCTTGTCGGATTTTTATTCCTATCAGAAAGTATTTTGATGGGATAGGGTGAGTTAAAGAGAGTTATGACAGAAGAGACTCCAGTATACCTGCTATAGTTAAGATATGCCCTAGGGATGCAGGAACATTAGCCTCTACCCTCTACAGTATCTCATGTATTAAATGAGTACAATGATCTTTTTTACTAATGATTTGTTAGCAGGTTTACCACCTCTGAGAGGAATAGAGCATGCCATCGACCTTGTGCCTGGATCAGTATTACCAAATTGACCAGCATATCGTATGAATCTTGAAGAGGCTAAAGATTGAAACATCAGGTGCATGAGTTGGTTGAGCGGAGATTTGTCAGAGAGATTCTCAGTCCTTATGCTGTTCCAGCCCTTCTTATTCCTAAGAAGGATGGTACTTGGAGAATGTGTATTGATAGTAGAGCCATAAACAAAATTACCATCAAATACAGGTATCCCATTCCTAAACTTGATGATATGTTGGATGAGTTGTATGGTACACAGTTTTTCTCCAAGGTAGATCTTAAAAGCGGGTATCACCAAATTCGGATAAGAGGGAGAGACGAATGGAAAATTTCTTTTAAAACACGCCATAGATTGTATAAGTGGATGGTTATGCCATTTGGCTTGAGTAATGCTCCTAGTACATTTATGATATTGATGAATCATGTAATGAAGGAGTTTCTAGGTAAATTTGTTATTGTTTATTTTGATGATATTTCGATATATAGCAAAAACCTAGATTATCATGTGGAGCATCTTCAGGCAGTATTTTTAGTGTTGAGGTCACAACAACTATTTGCAAATCTCCAAAAGTGTTCTTTTTACCAAACTGAGGTAACATTTTTGGGTTTTATTGTATCTGGCTCAAGTGTCAGAGGGGATGAGGAGAGAGTGAAGGCAATTAGGGAATGGCCAACACCCACCTCAGTCACAGAGGTAAGGAGTTTCCATGGACTAGCATCCTTTTATAGGCGTTTTTTCTATAATTTTAGTAGCATTGTCAATCCTCTCACAAAACTGACTAAGAAAAATGTTCCTTTCATCTAGAGTGAAAGGGCCCAAAGGAGTTTTGAAGAAGTAAAGGAAAAACTTACTTGTGCTCCATTATTAGCTTTACCTGACTTTAACAAGGTTTTTGTGTTAGAATGTGATGCTTCTGGGATAGGGATTGGTGTTGTATTAATGTAGGAAAAGAGGCCTATAGCATATTTTAGTAAAAAGTTGAGTGGTGCAACTTTGAACTATTCTATCTATGATAAGGAATTTTATTCCTTAGTGAGGGCTCTAATGACATGGCAGCATTATCTTCTCCCAAGAGAATTTATCATCCATACATATCATGAGTCACTGAAGCATTTTAGGGGTCAATAGAATCTGTCTAAGTGACAAGTTTTGCATATGTGATAAAGTACAAGAAAGGTAATCAAAATATGGTCGTTGACCCTTTGTCACGCAGGTATGTACTTATCACTTCTCTTCAGTCGAAACTATTGGGTTTTGAATTATTAAATGAACAATATGTGCATAATGATGAATTTAGAGCAGTTATGGAGAAATGTTCTGGAGGCAAGATGTATGAGTGATATTAGATGATTGAGGGGGTTTTATATAAATCTAGGAAGTTATGTATACCTTCTGGATCTGTGAGGAAATTATTAGTGAGGGAAACACATGTACATGAATTGTCTGGGCATTTTGGCAAAAAGAGAACCCTAGCTATGTTGAGAGAAAACTTTTATTGGAGGGGTATGATAAAGGATGTCTGTAAACACCCCATTTTTGCCCTAATGATCATTAATAATCAATTATCAATTTTTTCTATTTTTTTCTAATTTAGCAAAAATAGGAAAAATATTCAAAAAATAAAATAAATAGGAAAAATACATCAATTTTGGAAAATAACAGTAGAAATAGTAATAAAAGGGATTAAATAATTTTTAAAAATTTTTGGAATTTCAAAAAATGCAAAAATAATAAAAAACTGCATTGCATATATGCAAATTGCGAAAAAAAAAAAAAAAAAAAAAACGAGTAAGTGGGCTAGCCCAACTGGTCCGAACCATGGCCTAAGGTGTGGGGGAAGGGGCTCGGTCTCAGGTTCGAAACGCATGGGAGGCAGATTCTGCATTTTGCAATTTTTTTTCTTGCTTGGAAGACGTGTCAACAGCCGATTGGCTGGAACGAACGCATGCGCCAGGCACGTGACCTTCTTCAACCTTCGTTCGAGATCATCGTCGGCAGGGAAAAATCGAATTTTGGCCATTTTGATTCAATTTTTTGCACAAATCCAACAGATCTTTAACTGAAATAGGATAAACATCATCCAATTGGAATCAAATCGCAACAAATCGAAGGATTTACACAAATCAGAGATGGGTTTTTCAACCAAAATCCGATTTACCTCAATCGGAGAAAATCTGAGCTTATCCAGCTCGATTTCTTACGCCTATAAATAGAGGAGGAAGGGAGGAAGCAGAACCACAGATCAGAAGTGAGAAAAAGAGAGAAAAGGAGAGAAATCGAAGCTTCGCGGGATTTTTCCAAGCCGCGACCACCGATTAAGCCTCGAACCGCCACTAGGAGGCGTTTTTGAAGAAATCCACCACCATAGTTGAGTTCCCCACCCCCGAAAACCTAAGAAACGACACCTCAACCTCCTCGAAAGGCCACCGGAATGCCGTCAACGAGCACCCCCAACCGCCGTGACGGATCGACTCGACCCGACCCGCTTCTACCCGACCGACCCGACTCACGCACCAACCCGGATCCAGGTAAGTCAGATTTTCCGATTTTTTTTTTATTATTTATTTAGTTATGTTATTTATTTTTTTCGAATTTATTTATTTATCTATTTGTTGTTTACAATTCAAAAAATGGAAAAATATTAGAATTTTGATTAGTTTTTTTTTTAGGATTTAATTTAGGATGAATAATAGAAAATAATAATAAAAAATAAAAAATTATAAAATGTAAAAATAATAAAAAATGATAAAGATATATTAGAAAAAATGATGAAATTTAGATTTTTAGTTTATGATAGATAAATAATATAAGAAGAAATTTTTAATAAAAATTAGTAAAAGTAAATAAAAAATTAATAAAAATTATAAAAAAATAATAAATAATAATTAATAAAGATTAATAAAAATTTACAATAATAGTGGTAAGTTCAAAAATAGAAAAATAAATTTTTATCAGTTAGAAAAATGTTTTTTTAATAATAAATCCAAAATTGGTTTTTTCCTTAAAATCATTATTTTTTCAAAAAAATCAAATGATTAAGCTTAGGCTTAGGTGTTTTTTTGAAAAATACTGAAATGGTAAGAACGTAAACCAAAAGTAATTTCATAATTAAAATTCACAAACACATTAAAGTTTTTTCATGAAAAGCGAACTATGACCCGTTTAATCCTAAATAGTAGGTACATAGACACCCATCTAGGGCAACTCTAAAAAGAATAAAAAAGAAAATCATTTTCTTAAGATAAGTTACTCAAAAACACAATAAAAAGACAACAAAAAAAAAATAATATAAAAGACATTTGGATAAAGGTTTAGATTTCAGGAGATAGGGTGGTAACTTTAAGGTTTTAATAGATTAGCCTCTAAGTCCAACAACTCTGGTTTTCCATTTCCTTTTTTACAAAAACGAAAAGATGAAATCTCGCTGACTAGTGGTCCAAATTAGGATTAATCTGCTCAATTAGTCCTAATTCAATCTTTCCTAACTACTGTTGGGTGGCGACTCCAAAATAAAATGAAATTCCTAACTCAAGTCGAGGGTCTACATTAGATGAGCATAGGGTCTAATATAGATTGGATTAGGAATGGAAAATAAAAAATTAGACTCGACAGGATGGCGACTCCACTGGAGACTTTTCTCTAGTAGGCTAGCCACCTAAATCTCCTCAAATCACTTCTTCAAGAAATGTCTTTTTGGCTTGTTATACTGTTGCTAACCTTTTAGGGATTTAATTAGATTTTGAGTTCGATTATTTACTTTTATTGTTGAGTCTGCATGCATGTAAATTGTGTGAGTAGATACGGTCAAACCCAGACCGTCTTTGGACCCTAAGACGGGGGGCCATTGTGTGGGTTTCGAGTGAAGTGATATGATCATTGTTCGGGACTGATTAGACTACCCCACCCAATGCTTCGATATGGCATGAGATCCATTTCTTCGAGAATGCAGGAGGCCATAGAGCTTGGGGACCTATTAGAACCTACCTATCTGCATACACGAAGTCATGGGCTGACAATCGAGTGATGATGTAATACTTTTATTCTGTTCATGGAGTTCGGATACATTTCCTTGTAATGTTGTCATTTTAATATAGTTCTTTTTGTAATTAGAAATTTTTGTTGTAATAGATGGCTAGTTCCACAATCAACTGCCTCCTCTATAAAGAGATTCGAGTTTGCAAACCACTGGACCCAAAATTGGTGCTGGACCACTGGTTTACTCTGTACAACTCAAAAGAGCAGGCCTTTATTCAGTAGAAGATAGGGTCCATCCTCACACTGATGAAGATGGAGATGAACTTACCCTTGATATGGGACATGCTCCATCTATGGGAAATAGAGCCCACGACTTTCTTCATTGGGCCCCACGAGATCACTCCCACTCTGGAAGAGTACACCCAACTTCTACAGACCCCAGCACTAACTAGCGAAGTGCATGTACCAGATCTTGAGGCCAGGCCAGCCGGTATCTTTAGCAAACTTCTAGGTATCCGCAAGACAGCAATCAACAAAGCCTTAGCGAACTATAATGGATATTGCATATGGATGGATGAGTTAGAAGCCTGGTTCATAGCCCGAGAAGATAATGGGGGTAGGAAAGACATATTATGTGGGGACCCCAAGAGCTATAAACAAAGGAGGGTGAGTGCTTTTATCCTAACAGCCTTCGCCACCATACTCTTCGCCACCGGGACCTTTTATGTCCACTACCATGTTGCAAAATTGGTGGCCCAATTCCTGGAAGGAAAATCTTACATCCTGGCCCTACAGGCTGAACAAATCCAGAACTTAAACTTTGTTAAGAAAAAAGGGCCACGGGATCCTCCGCTAAAACTTCAACCTCATCCTGATCTGGTTTATGAGCCACCTCAAATGTTTCGGGCTAAACCTGGTTCGGAAAACTTTAGCCCAACAAGTGGACCTCGTAGACTCATGCATAGAAAAGATAAAGTTGCTTGATGACCTTACTAGCCATAGTTGGGTAGAAGTGCTTAAAGGTTTCAATGCCAACGACATCCTGTGGAAAGCTAAATGGAGTTGTTGCGAAAAAGTCATCATAACCTGCAGCAACTTTTAGGCCGTACCTTTAATCGGTATCAGCGGATGTATAGGTTATCACCCCAACCCGGTGGTCCGCCAGTTCGGTACTATTCAAGACATAGTTTATCGGCCTTCGTTAGAAACAATCACATTTGAGTACCAAGACCCGAATTTACTAGTAGTTGAGAAGTTTGCCAAGCTGGCAGAGGTCAAGGCACTATGGGAAGCCCAAGTCGAGAGTCCTAATGTAAACTTCGGAGAGCTGGATGGCGAAGTGGGCAAGTACCGAGCCACCAGAGACTTCGTAATCCACCAGCTATATCAAACAGGGGAAAGGGCATACCGGGTCCTAGATATCACCCAACCGAAGCCAGACAAGGTAGACCCACAGTTGAAAACCTATCTGAAGCAAGTCAGGGCTCAGATGGAAGTATATTTCGAAGCTGCAGACTACAAGAAGGATATCTGGAAAGGCCGATTCAAAGAATCTGATCAAAGGAACAAGGCATTGGAAGCTCAGCTGGAAAAGACCTAAGCTAGAGTCAGAGAGTTGGAAGCTGTCATCAACGGAAAACCGGCACCTACGCAGCATAAGACCAAGAGAACTAGGAAATAGATTACTATTGTACTTTTCATTTTTTTTTAAGTATTGAACTTCAAGTTTCCAATATTAATAAAAATAAAGTTTTGGTATTATATCATTAATCGATTGTTGGCCCCCTTAGCATCCGTGTGACATATGCATCGCATTTAAATACCTGCATCATAATAAGAAAAATGCATGCCAAGTATCAAAGATAGCTCCTAAACAACCGAATCTTCCTAGAAGCCCAATCTGTACCCGTTCAAGAACCAGAATGGCAAATAGTGGCAACAACACAAGTGCTGACGCTGCCTCAGACCCTAGGATCGTATCATTGGAAGAAACGGTCCAGCAGCTGGCTACACAAGTCCACCTCCTGACTGAGAGCATTGGCCTCCTTTGCACTACCCAACCAACTCAAGAAGAACACTCAGGGGCCAGAAAGGTGAAAGCAATGGAGGGTCAACCTCCAGAATATGAAGAAATCAATTCCCATCTCAACTTGGCTTTTGAGTATGAACCGAGAGCTAACCTAGGTCCGACCTCTAATGACATAAAGAAGGAAATGGAGGATAGACAAAAGGAGATGGAAAAGAGACTTTTTCAGTAACTAGCTGACAAGATGAAGACAATAGAGGGGCCTAACGGCTTTGAACAGGCCAGGATCACTAGCTTTCCAGCATATGGGGAGGAGGTATACCTCGAGAAGTTCAAGACCCCGGAATTTGAAAAGTACGATGGTACTAAATGCCCCAAGATGCACACAAGGCTGTACGTCCGGAAGATGAGCAAATATGCTCAATATGACCAACTTATGATCCAAACCTTTCAAGATAGCCTTACAGGCCCTACCTTCGTCTGGTATGCACACCTAGGCTTCAATTAGGTCAATTCTTGGGAAAGGCTTGCTCGGGCATTCTATGACCAATACAAGTTCAACATTGAAGTTGCCCCCTCAGTAATCGACCTGGGAAGTCTTCGGAAGAGACACTCTGAGTCTTTCAAGGAGTATGCTCAACGTTGGAGAGCTCAAGCTGCTAGGGTAGCAACCCCGATTTCTAAAAAAGAGCCGATATTCATCTTTGTCAACACTCTCGATAAGACCTACTTCTCACATTTGGTGGGCCAGACGTCATCCAGCTTTGCAGAGGTAGTGGCAGCGAGGTGCCGGATCGAAAATGCCATCACAACAGGTAAACTCTAAACAATAGATCCTCATAGGGTCACATCATCAGAAAGGCCCTTGGGAGGTAACAAAGCCAAAGAGTCTACCGTCAGCACAGTTAACTCCGGCAAAGTAGACAAGGCTAGGACCCGCGTGACATTCCAGACTACGAGTGCCCCAATCTAACAGTCCCCGACAAACTACACCTAGGCCACCAAAGTCTCGAGATAGTTCACTCCGATCCCGGTCCCGCTCAGCCAAGTCTTCGCTCAACTGTGGGCGGATAATTTGATCAGCTTCGAGATCCCGAATGACCAGTACAAGCCTAGAAATTTCGACTCAAGCCTCGAATGTGATTATCATATGGGCCAAGAGGGGCATTCTATAGACAGATGCTGGAGGCTTCGAAACAAAATCCAAGATCTGATTGATGTTGGGATTGTGCAGCTGGACTTTGTTAACACCCCAACACCTAATGTCAATACTAATCCGCTGACTAACCATAAGCCCACTGTCAATATGATCACATCCAAAGAGCTGGATCCCAAAGAATCCTCAAGACAGCAAAAGGCAACAGAGCAGCGAAAAAGTCACCCATGCCAAACTCCAGAGGAAACCCCTAAGTCACATATCAAGAAGAGATGGTTAGTTGGAGACCTAACAGTTGGTACTTTAGGTGAATCACATGGGAGATTCAAGTATCTGGTAAATTACTCTTATACACTAACTGAGTATGGGTCGCTCAGTGGATGGGGGCCCGAGTTTGAAAAAGAAGACAACCACCAAAAGAAGGGGAGAAGTCTGTGAACATGATAAAATCAAACCAAAAGCCGATGGTCATAATGTGTTATGAAGGACAATCAACTGAGGTGCAAATTCCAAAGAAGAGGTATGTGTTCAATGTTCTAATACCTGCAGAGAGGTATAAGGCGGCACCATGTGACTATCAGGCTCTTGATCAAGAAAGACTCCCTATTGTACGAGGAATCACCCGTTCTAGGAGAGTTTATGATCCGAAATACAAAATCTCAACTGAGGAGCCTAACACGGAGGTAGGAAAAGAAGAAGAAGAGGGGCTCTCTGCATTTACAAAGATGGTCAAGGCGAGCGAATATAGGATCATGGAACAACTAAACAAGGTTCCAGCCCAGATATCACTTATGGGCCTCCTTACAACCTCTAAGCCTCACAGGGAAGCACTCTTCAAAGTGCTCAAACAGATTAAGGTACCAGAGGGCGTCGTAACAGACAAATTGAGTCATGTGGTAGATTTAATTTTCACCATAGACCAGATACCTTTCTCTCTCAAAGAGCTAGGAGAAGACGAAGACCAACATACAAAACCGCTGTTCATAGTGGTAAAATGCAACGACACAATCATCTCCCAAGTACTCATTGACAATGGATTTTCTCTTAACATATGCCCATTGGCTACCCTCGACCTACTGGGGGTCGATCCAAGCAACATCAAACCAAGCTCAACGGTGGTTAGGGCTTTGGAGGAGTCGAAGAGAGACATAGTAGGGGAAATAAGCTTGCTGGTAGAGATTAGCCCGCAGGTGTTCCACATCTCCTTCTAAGTCCTCGACATCCCGAGGTCTTTTAATCTGCTCTTGGGGAGGCTATGGATACATACCGCCGGAGCCATACCTTCAAGTCTCCATCAAAAATTCAAGTTCATTGCAAATGGATAGATCATCATTATGCTAGGAGAGCAAGATTACGCCATCTATAAAAAAACCGCCATACCTTACATTGGGGAGGACGGTTCTGAGGATTTTGGTCTCCAGATATTCAACGAGGTAAATGTGGTGACCAGCAAGGAAGGCCATCAGTTTAAGGAGAGAAAGCAAGGGACGTTTGGACTAGGGTACGTTCCTACAGCCCAAGAAGAGGCACAAGCCAGAGGTGTCAGAGGCAGGAGGAAAGAGAAGCCAAGTAACACCCAGATGCGTTTTCCACCCCTCCAACAATCATTCATACAAGCAACTACCATTCAAGAGCCAATGATAAGCGAAGTTGACGTCAACAATGGGAGCCCGATCCCTCGCATGTCCGAGCAGCATCTAGCTTTCAATAATTGGTTCTGTTATCTTATTGATAGCGCTATGTCAGCTCAAGGATAGGGAACAATTATTAAACAAAATTTTTATTGTGGTTTCTTTTTAGATTCAATAAATTGCAATTCATTCACTTATCTTTTTGCTTATATACATACTCTCGTTTTACTTCATCCAAATTCCTTAATATCGAATGTCAGGGACATTTCGCGTAGGTAAGAAGTGAAAACACTGGTATCGTTTCCAACACTACTGGGTCAGTCGTTGGAGGCGATGTCCTTGACCACGAAATAATACAAGAAAATTGGCAAAAACACAAACAAAGTGGAATTTCAATTGACGAGCCGGTGGAGACAGTAAATCTAGAAAGCGTTGAGAAACCTAAAAACCTTAAGATCGGGACCAGTTTAAGTACCGAGTAAAAACGCGAGATAATCGAGCTATTAACTGAGTATGCAGATGTGTTCGCCTGGTCATATAGCGACATTCCAGGATTAAACCAGTCAATAGTAGTTCATAGGCTTTCTACAAGGGAAGATGTCAAACCTAAAAAAACAGAAATTGAGAAGATTTAGGCCTGATATCTTACTAAAAAATAAAGAGGAAGTCAAGAAACTACTAAAAATGGGGTTCATTGAAGTATTTGACTATCCGGAATGGGTAGCAAATATAGTCCTCATTCTAAAAAAAGAATGGAAAAGTACGCGTATGCATAGACTTCTGGGACTTAAACTAAGCCACGCCAAAAGATAACTTCCCCCTACCTCACATCGATGTTCTGGTAGACAACACTACAGGAAACCATCTTTTCTCATTTATGGACGGTTTCTCAGGATATAACAAAATAAAAATGGCTGAAGAAGATAAAACTAAGACGATTTTCATCACAACATAGGGAACTTTCTGTTACAAAGTCATGCCCTTCGATTTGAAGAACGCCAGGGCAATGTATCAAAGAGCCATGGTCGCAATACTTCATGACATGATGCATCGAGAAGTCGAAGTATACGTCGACGATATGATAGCCAAGTCTAAAGAAGGAGAAAGCCATGCAGTTATTCTGACAAAGTTGTTCAAGTGGTTGAGAAAGTTCCAGCTCAAGTTAAATCTAGAGAAGTGCACTTTCGGGGTCATGACAAGAAAATTGTTAGGGTTTGTCATAAGCCAAGAAGGCATTAAAATTGACCCTGACAAAGTAAAGTCTATACTGGAACTACCTTCTCCACGTACTATCAAAGAGGTAAGAGGTTTGCTGGGAGGATTGAATTACATAGCTCATTTTATCTCGCAACTCACAGACAAACGCTCTCCACTATTCCGTCTGTTAAAAAAGAATCTTGCAGTAGAATGGGATGATGAATGTGAAGAAGCATTCAAGACAATCAAAGACTATCTCATAAATCCCCCAGTCTTAATAGTTCCAAAGTAAGGGAAACCCTTATTCTTATACCTCACGATACTCCCTGAATCCATGGGGTGCGTGTTGGGGTAGAAAGATGAAGAGGGAAGAGAGCGTTCCATATATTATCTAAGCAAGAAATTCACAGATGGGGAACAAAGGTATTCAGAAGTAGAGAGGACTTGTTGTGCTCTGATTTGGGTCATGCACAGATTAAGACAATACACCCTTTACTATCAAATTGAGTTGCTAACAAGACTGGATCCTTTGAAGTACTTGGCAGGGAAACCCGTTTTATTAGGGAGAATCTCCAAATGACAAATGCTCTTATCAGAGTTTGATATCACATACATAAATCAAAATTCAATGAAAGGGCAGTCTTTAGCCGACCAATTGGCTATACACCCAATTGAGGGAGATTCCCAAGAGCCACAAGCTCAATTCCCTAATGAAAATATATTAACAGTGGGAAGTACACTAGTAGAAGACTGTGGGATAGACCGGAGCCCTAAGTGGAAGATGTTCTTTGACGGAGCCACCAATGTATTCGGTTGTGGGATTGGGGCAGTGTTGATATCCCTAAATGGAACACAATTCCCATCAGCAATAAGGCTCACGTTTCCATATACTAATAATATCATGGAATATGAGGCATGCATCCTCGGCCTCAAAATGGCTTGCCACATGGAAATCCGTAAATTAGAAGTGTACGGAGATTCGTCACTCATCATACTATAGACGAGAGGGGAATATAAGACTAAAGACCCTAAATTGGTACCATACCATCAACATTTAACAGAGCTAATCGAGGAATTTGAGGCAATCACTTTCACATACATCTCGAGAACTCAGAATCAATTTGCAGATGCACTCGCCACACTAGCATCTATAATTCAGATAACAGGGGGAGTCAAAGTCCAACCATTGAAAATAGAGATCGAAAATCAGCCTGCCTACTATTTGGTAATTGAAAAAACACAAGATGATAAGCCTTGGTATCACGACATCAAAACTTTTCTCCGAGAAAGCAAATACCCTGAAACGGCTAGTAAAAGTGACCAAAGAACACTCAGAAGGTTAACAAGTCATTTCTTATTAAATGGGTATGTGCTTTAGAAAAGATCACCTAATACCACCTTACTAAGATGTGTGGATAGAAATGAGGCATGTGAACTGATGAAAAAAGTGCATGAAGGGGTATGTGGACCTTATATGAATGGCTACATGTTGGCTCGAAAAATCATGAGATTGGGCTACTATTCGCTAACCATGGAATCAGATTGCATCAAATATGTCAAACACTGTCACATGTGTCAAGTATACGCAAACTGGATAAATGCTCCGCCTAACGAGCTATATTCGTTGTCTGCACTATGGCCTTTCTCCATGTAGGGGATCGACATAATCGGCCCAATCACTCCGACAGCATCCAATGGCCACAGGTTCATATTGGTAGCCATTGATTACTTCAGATTCCACGTTTTGCAATTTTTTTTTCTCGCTTGGGATACGTGTCAGTGGCCGATTGGCTGGAACGAACGCACGTGTCGAGTGCGTGACCTTCTTCAACCTTCGTCCGAGATCGTCGTCGGTGGGGAAAAATCGAATTTCGGCCGTTTTGATTCGATTTTTTGCACAAATCCAGAAGATCTTTAACTGAAATAGGATAAACATCATTCAATTGGAATCAAATCGAAGGATTTACATAAATCGGAGATGGGTTTTTCAACTGAAATCCGATTTGCCTCAATCGGAGGAAATCCGAGCTTATCCAGCTCGATTTCTTGCGCCTATAAATAGAAGAGGAAGAGAGGAAGTAGAACCACAGATCAGAAGTGAGAAAAGGAGAGAAATCTAAGCTTCGTCGGATTTTTCCGAGCCTCGACCTACGACTAGGAGACGTTTTTGGAGAAATCCGCCACCACAGTTGAGTTCCCCACCCCCGAAAACCTAAGAAACGACACCTCAACCTCCTCGAAAGGTCGTCGAAATGCCGCCAACGAACACCCCCAACCGCCGTGACCGATCGACCCGACCCGACCCGCGCACCGACCCGGATCCAAGTAAGTCGGATTTTCTGATTTTTTTATTTATTATTTATTTAGTTATGTTATTTATTTTTTCAAATTTATTTATTTATCTATTTGTTGTTTACAATTCAAAAAATGGAAAAATATTAGAATTTAGATTAGTTTTTTTTTAGGATTTAATTTAGGATGAATAATAGAAAATAATATAAAATAATAATAAAAAATAAAAAATTATAAAATGTAAAAATAATAAAAAATGATAAAGATATATTAGAAAAAATGATGAAATTTAGATTTTAAGTTTAGGATAGATAAATAATATAAGAAGAAACTTTTTAATAAAAATTAGTAAAAGTAAATTAAAAATTAATAAAAATTAGAAAAAAAATAATAAATAAAAATTAATAAAGATTAATAAAAATTTATAATAGTAGAGGTAAGTTGAAAAACAGAAGAATAAATTTTTATCACTTAGAAATTTTTTTTTAATAATAAATCCAAAATTGGTTCTTTCCTTAAAATCATTATTTTTTTAAAAAAAATCAAATGATCAAGCTTAGGCTTAGATTTTTTTAGAAAAATACTAAAATGGTAAGAACGTAAACCAAAAGTAATTTCATAATTAAAATTCACAAACACATTAAAGTTTTTTCAAGAAGAGCGAACTACGACCCATTTGATCCTGAATAGCAGGTACGTAGGCACCCGTCTGAGGTAACTCTAAAAAGAATAAAAAAGAAAATCATTTCCTTAAGATAAGTTACTCAAAAACACAATAAAAAGACAAAAAAAAATAATAATATAAAAGACATTTGGATAAAGGTTTAGATTTCAGGAGATAAGGTGGTAACTTTAAGGTTTTAATATGTTAGCCTTCGAGTCCAGCAACTCTGGTTTTCCATTTCCTCTTTTACAAAAAAGAAAAGAGGAAATCTCACTGACTAGTGGTCCAAATTAGGATTAATCTACTCAATTAGTCTTAATTCAATCTTTCCCAACCACTGTTGGGTGGCGACTCCAAAATAAAATGAAATTCCTAACTCAAGTCGAGGGTCTACATTAGATGAGCATAGGGTCTAGTATAGATTGGATTAGGAATGGAAAATAAAAAATTAAACTCGACAATGTCCATAGGGTGTTAGAAAGATGTGGAGTTTGCAAGAGGGCTAAAGGAAAGAATGGCATACAGGGTGAATATATGCCTTTACCTATACTTGCCAAACCTTGGATTGATATCAATATGGATTTTGTGTTGGGGTTGCCTAGGACGTAAAGGGGAAAGGATTCTATCATGGTGGTTGTTGACAAATTCAACAAAATGTCCCATTTTATGCCTTGTCACAAAACAGATGATGCCCTTTTTATTGCTAACATTTTTGTGCAGGAAATTGTCAAATTGCATGGAGTTTCACATAGTATAGTGTCTGATAGAGACACTAAGTTTCTTAGTTTCTTTTGGAAGACGCTATGGAGAAGACTAGGTGCTGAACTCATGTAGAGTACCTCTTGCCATGCACAGACCGACGACTAGATAGAGGTTGTCAACTGTACTCTTAGCAACTTACTCAGAGCAACAGTTAGTAAGAATCTTACTGATTGGGACTTGTGTCTTCCTATTGTTGAGATTGCTTACAATAGGTCTACTGTTCCATTGGATTTTATAGCAGGACTAGCAATAAAGGAAGAGAGTCTTAGTGGAGTGGAACGAGCCAAGCAAATCTAGTAGATTTATGACAAGACAATTGAATGCCTTTATAAAACTTAGGAGTAGCTAAAAATTTAGGGAAGCAGACATAGGAAATCCTAAATTTATAATCTAGGTGAGTTGGTCTGGATTAACCTTAGCAAGGATAGGTTTCCACATAAGAAGTCATAGAAGTTATCTCCTAGATCCGACGGACCGTTCAAAGTTGTCAAGCGTATCAACAACAATGCCTACCAGATAGAGCTACCGGGAGAATATAGTGTATCAGCAACCTTTAATGTTACAGATTTGTCACCATCTTTGCTAGATGACATGCATGAAGACTTACTAGATTTGAGGGCAAACTTTCTTAAGGCCCGAGGAGATGATAGGAATCAAATTCCCATAGGACCAATCACCAGGACTCGAGCTAAGGGCTTTCAAAACCTAGTTTTGAGAATCCTTCATGAGCAACTAAATCCTGAGGATGCTAACTTAATTTCTACCTATTTATCATATAATTATTGTGCATTCCGATAGGTACATTTATCAGTTCTACAAGGTATCAAATCACCTATACTATTGAGTGAGTTGGGAACCTCATCAAGACTCATATCTAATGATCTTGAAGAACTAGTGTATTGAAGACTATTTTTATATTTGTTATTTTTCTTGAACCATATATTTTGTAAGCTTTTGGGATATTTTATCTAGTTATGTTTTGTTTTTTAGGACTTTCTACCCTTTAGTGGCATAGTTGTAATTGTTTAACCATTTTAACCCTAAAGGGAGCAAGTATAAATACTTGCTTAAGTAGGGTTTAGAAGGAGAGAATATACACATTTTGCTGCCCAAATTTTCATGAGAGTTAGGATTCACCCCAATTTTTATAAGACTCTTATCAATTTCTTCAAGAAATTATGGCGAGTAGCAACTAAAGGAATTGCGAGTAATATCATTTCCTTGGTTGATTTCCTTTTCATGCTAGTGTGTAATATCTAGTCTTGATTAGGATTAGTTCGCTTAATTCTTGATTTTCATGTCAATTGTAAGGTCAATTTCCATCATTATATTATTTACAATTTAGTGTAATTGTATCCTATATTGTCTTGTTAATTGCCATTCTTCATTTGTGTGGAAGCTTATTGTATAAGAAGTTCACGCCAATTTTTAGTGTTGTTAGTGATTGGATTTGCTTTTGATATTGTGTTTTATGCTTAATCCAATTGAGCACATCATCATTTTGGTGTTAAGGTTGCTTGATTTACAAATTGGATTACAAAGGGTTAAGGGTTCATGCCATTGTGGAGGGTTGTTAAACCGGATTTGAATTGAGGTTTATTCAATTGTTTATATGTATATGCTTTTATCAAATTAAGGCATATCACAAATTGTCCTCAATTAACATCAAATAGCCTAAACACTTCTCAACCTAGCTCACATTTAAACCCTTCCCAAAACACAAAAACTTTGTATTCCTTTGAACTTTCACCAAATTTCCTAGCTACTAGATCCAATCAATCTTCTATAACCTCTCCATGTACTTTGACTCCATACGTCATCATCTCTCAAACATCAAGACCAACAAATAATCTTCTTACTATGTCTAAATCCCTATTTATTCAATTAAGCTCCTCATTTGAGTAAAAGGATGTAAAAAGTGTGTAAATTCTAAATAGTACAAGCTCACAAATGGCGTAGGGAGAAGGCATCGGTATATCTTTGCAATTTGATCTAGAGCTAAACATTACCTTAAACTTAAAGATGGAGTAGTAGCTTAATGATGTGCTAATGGCACAAAAAGTATCTCTTGCTTTCTGGATAAAAGGCCCTATTGATTTAACAAATACACTAATGAAGCTAAAGTTGAAAAGAGGTAAGGATGAGTCAAAAGAATTAAAAGATGTTAAGAAATTAAAGTTAGAAGAAGTAGAGTCTGAAAAGAACTAAAAAGTAAGAAAATATGTACCTAGTGGAAATAAATGGCGAGGGAAATTTTTGAAAAAAGAAGAAAAGAAAATTAAAAAAAAAAAAGTAAATGAGAGGAAAAAAAAAAAGAGTAGTTAAAGAGGAAAGGAAGTGTACTAGGTTTGTTTTGTTTTCCCATGAAATAATAGAGGAATTTTGTGGATGGGTTGACATTCTAGTTTTTAGTTGCAATAGTACAAATGGTGGTGGTTGGCCTAATATAGCCACTAGAAGGCCATGATTTACTTATGTTGGACTTGTCAAAAGATTGGGCCTCCTGAGATAGTTCACAATATGAAATGCTTAATCAATAAACATAATCATACTATAGTCTTTATCATGGAACAAAAAATCAAGAAATGTTTGATGGAAAGATGGAGGAGTAGATTAAGATATGGTTAGAGTTTTTATGTAGAAAGGAGAGGTTTGGCATGAGAATTGTCTCTATAGTGGATTAGTATTATTAATGTTTAAGTCTTACATTATTGTGACTACTTTATTAACACAAAATTGACATGGGTAGATGGAAGTAAGAAGATAGGCTATATTACATGGACCCATTTGCTCATAGATTTCAATCTCAAGAAACTATGGTATCAATTGAGGTTGTCTTCTGATTATAAGGACTCTTGGCTATGTGTAGGAGATTTCAATGATACATTATATGAACATGAGAAAGAAGTAAACAAAGGAATGGACAAATATTGCTGCTGGTTTTTGAGCTATTATGGAAGACGCAATGCTTTAAGATTTAGGGTACATAAGACCTAAATTTACTTGGTCTAATAAAAGAGAAGGAGAAGCTCATGTTAAAAAAAGAATTGATAATTGGATTGCTTCGATAAAATGGATAGAAAGATCATCAAAATGCAAATTGAACATGTACTAACCTTTATGTTTGATCATGTGGCATTTGTAATACACCTTTTTGCAAGGGATAAGATAGGAAGCAAAGATTTTAGGTTTGAAAATAAGTGGATAAAATCTAGTGAATGTAAAGAGCTAATTGATACTTTTTAGAATGAAGATGAAAATTTAGAAAGCTAGAGTTTAGTGATGGGTAATTTGGAAGTTTGTGAAGTACAATTGATCAAGTGGAGTGAAGTTGCTTTGTCAAATAATAGAAAGCAAATTGAAAATGTTCTTAAAAATTTAAAAGAGGTGCATAATAACCCAAATAGTTTAGATAGAGATGAAGAGGAAAAATTGTTTAGGTAACTTAATGATCTATGGCAAAGGGATAAATTATATTAGCACTAGCAAGCAAGAAACAATTGGTTGAAATATGGTAATACAAATACATCATTCTTCCATCACTCAACTTTGATTTGTAGAAGAAAAACAAAGCACTTAAGATTCAGCTAGCAAATGGAACATGGTTAGAGAAGGAGGAAATGGTAGCTAGGGGATTTCAAGAATATTTCGGTAAGCTCTATTCTACTAAAGATGGAGTTTAGGATGAGGCATACCTAAATTGGTTGGAGCTAAAGGTTAATGGAGAATGAATACATCTCTCTACAGGGAAGTGGATGATATGGAAATGAAGTGCACTATTTTCCAACTCAAAAGTCATAAGGCCCCTGGACCAGATGGATACTTAAGGGTGCTTTATTAACATTTCTAAAAAAATAGTGGGAAAATCATTCATAGTAGTGGTAAAAGGATTTTTTTTTCCAATTAGATACTTTCCCAGACTCTTTAAATGTCATTGATCTTATTCTTATACCTAAAATTCCTAATCCACAAAATGTGTCCTAGTTTTGTCCAATTGGCTTATGTGATTTAACAAGCTTCAATAAGAATTTATCATATAAAGTTATACTAGGGTTTAAGATAATTGTGTTTTAGGGTTTCAATTTATTAATAATAATAATAAGAAAAGTAAAAAAAATATGTTCAAGGTTTCTAAAAGATAATAATAGAAAAACCTAAACTATTTGTAATAACTTTAACAATAAACTAAATATATCACCATGTTAGAATGATCACAAGTTATGCTGCAAAGGTTGATTGCCAAAATTTGACACATATATTGATAAGACCAAGAAGAAAAGGTGTTAAAAGGATATTGTTTGCTAATAGCAAGAGCTTAATAAGATTTCAATTGTTTAAGAGGTAAAAATTGACTACTATTGATAATAGGGAGTACTTATATGTTCCTTGGATAACCCCAAGGGCATGGGAGTTAATTCATTTACTTGAAAGACTAATAACGTCTAACAAATAGAAAATTAATGAATAACTAAAAAAAAATTAACAAAACTAAGCTAATATGCGGTTGACACCATGATCAGGGATCATAGGCATGAATCCAACCGTGTTTCTCTTATTGTCGCTTAACATGAAGAACATGTTTAGAATCACACTTTATTATACGCCTAGGGTTCATAGCCATATTCTGGATTGTGATCCACTTAAAGCTCAAACCCTTCCAATCACACCTCAAGATCATAAGTGTGATCTCGGTGGTGAACCTCTCTACCCTCTTTCAAATTGCAAATGTGCCTACTAACTCCACACTTAGCCTAGGTACCTTCATCTTCACAGATTGAGCACACCTTATCACTAATTTAATCAGTATGAAGATGGAAATTCTCTATAAATTGCTTAACTTCAACATCACCAAGATCATGAATAATTCTTCTAACCAAATTGTGGAGTCCCCTTACTCTTACACTAGTGATAGAGCTATGATACTCATCATCTCCCTAAGGCTCATGAATATTTGTTCTCAAATCATTACTCTCTTCTAATTCATCTTGCATGAATGGAGAAAGGTCTGCTACTGATGTGCTCAAAACCAAGGTCTAAGCACAATCAAATGAATCAAAGAAAACAACCCCAACTCACATACAAAACCGGTCCAATTGGAATAGAAATTACGTGAACCCTATTGGAATTTTGGTGAAATCCAAAGGTCCAATGATGCAATCACAATCCAATGATGATAAACTTCACTAAATAACAACAAATATAAGTGAATTTCACGTGAAATATATGAAGAAGAAAAGAACTAAAACCGTGATTTTATCCTCTTCCAACAAGCACAATTCACGCCACCAATGGGATGATAATATCAAGTATTAAAGTAATCAATCTTATACAAGATAATTGATCACAAATGCAATAAAAAATCTGACCAAGAACTATCTCAACTCACCCCTTGATATTACACACTAGAGAAGAAAAGAAATCACAACAAAATGAAATTGATATTACTCACAATTCCAAAGTGTTGCACTCGCCACAATCTCAACTCTTGGGATTGAAATTGATAAGAGTCTAATGACAATTAGGAGAACCCTAATCCTCACGCAAAGTGTATCTCAATTCTGAAAATTTTTGGCCTCCTCAAACCCTACTATAAGCAAGTATTTATACTTGCCACCCTTAGGGTTAGAAAATGGACAAAAACTACAACTATGCCACTTTTAAGGTGGCTGGTCCTAAATGGAAATTACAATCAAAATGAAAGTTTCCCAAAAGAAAATACAACATAAAATAGTCCAAATAACAATTACAAAATAAAAGAAAATAGTCCTCATCATGCGAGCTCTTCCATAGGATTCATCGGCCCAACTCATCACCGGTTCAGGTCGGTCCATAGATAACTCACAAGCTGAGTCTGAGTAAGTTTGTCCATCGCCCTGTAAAGCATGATAAGTATTCCTGTTGGAATATAAAATACATGAATAAGATAAAAGAGGTTAGTAAACGAATAATTCTAGGGTCGATTTGCTCAAAATGGGTCCCCATCGCTAAGATTCGAAATCCTTTAGTTCTTGCCCTAATGATAGGTCTTGTTGGATTTTGATTCCTATCATCTCCTCGGGCCTCAAAAAGATTTGTCCTCAAATCTGGCAGATCAAATGCAACAGAGACTTTGTTTTCTCCTAACAATCCATCTGAAGAAGTATCTGTACGGAATCCCAATATTTGAAATACTACAGGTGGTGATTGTTTTCTCTCCTCCATTTCCAGGATGTATCTCATCTGCAACACAAATAATGACCCATTATCCATTGAGGTGTCCCTTATCTCAATCCATTTTACTGATATTGTTTCCTCTTTTTCTAACTCATCTGTATGTCGCTGATCCTCATGGTCTTCTAATGGTTGGCCCAACTACTCATTACCCTCTGAAACCTCTGAAGGTGAACACAACTGTCTCTAAACATTCTGGCTCTCTAATGATAGACTCATTTGACTCTGATCCTCAGAATACTCCAATGGTTTACTCAACTGCTCGTGAACCTTTAGTATCTCTAAAGGAGAACATAACTGACCTTGAATAGTTTGGTCCTCTGGTAGTCTACTCACCCGACTATGATCATCAGGATACTCTAAAGGTTGGCACATCTGTGTCTGACAAATTTTGTGCTCTAAAGGTTGGTTTGACTACTCATGGCCCACTGAT
This sequence comes from Laguncularia racemosa, assembly GCA_037954665.1. Classification (NCBI taxonomy): domain Eukaryota; kingdom Viridiplantae; phylum Streptophyta; class Magnoliopsida; order Myrtales; family Combretaceae; genus Laguncularia; species Laguncularia racemosa. Next base: position 1,733,419 of record JBBMOL010000087.1, read on the forward strand.
GGTCTACTGATTTGTTGCTAAACCCTTTGAACCTCTAAAGGCGACATTGGATTCAGAATAATTTGTTTTCCCTTGTAAAACCCTCCTATCATATAACCAAGGCCTGCCAAGCAATATATGGGATGTACACATAGGCAAAATATCACACTCAATCTCATCAAAGTATTTATCTCCTACACTAAATGGTACCTTAGCTCTTTGGGTCACATGTAAAGTCCCTTGATCATTAAACCAATGCAATGTATACGATTCAGGATGTAAGTAGTAGTAAGTTTTAGTTTCGATACTATTGATGCTGTGACCACATTGGTATAACTACCACCATCAACTATAAGGACACATAAATTTCCTTGTACCCTACAAGAAGTATGGAACAAGTTTTTCCTTTGTTCATCATCCTTAGTAGTAAGTGTAGTCAATGTTCGGTGCAATACATTAGCATAATGAAACATTTCACTAGACATGATTGTGCTCAAATCCAACAATACAATAATTATCTTCACACTTCCAAGGTTCAAGTACACAATTAAGCCATAAATGAAGTACACTCAACTACTTTCAAGTAGATAGAATTAAATTCAACAACAAGTGTTTAAGTAACTAGTTCAATTACTTTTACACTTTAATGATTTGTTTGAATTTTAAATTCCACTACTCAACCTTCCTTTTCTTGCCTTGATTTCACACTTCAAATAACCATAATGTGCAGCACCTTACACTACACACAAGTGCACAAATTCACAAGTGGCAAATCCCTTACTTACACATTCACTTCGCCACATATACACCCACAATCAACAATTTACTTATGATGCACTATCTTCACCACAACTTACTTCACATTGCAACACTCCTTCACAATACAACTCCAATTGGACACTCACAACAACTCACTTCACACCGCCACTTATAAACAAGGTAACAACAAATTCAAATTCCACTTTAAATGCAACCTCTTCTACAAATAGTAAGAAGCAAATTCAAATTCAAATAATCATTTACTCAACTATCACACAATAACTTCTTTCAACTTAAAAATGGTGTTTGAATTTGAAATAATTTCCTTTTCTCCAGTCTCTCCAAATTTGGAAATGGTAAAAGACAACCACAATTCCAAAATCATCAACACTCTATTCACTCTTCTTTGCTTTCAAAATTCAAACTACAATTTCGAAATCGTCAACTCTCCATTTGCACTTCTTTTTTTTTTTTCCACTTTTTCCAAGTGATCACAAATGATCACAAAGAAACACTACTCTTCCTCACAGCAAGCTCAAAGACACCACATTGCAATTCCTTCAATCAACATACACACATAACGCCATACATACATACCCTTCACTTACACACATACACACTTCCGCATGTTATTTCAAACAACAATAACACACACACATTATAAGAATCCACTCCTACGGTAACAACAACAAAATGTACTCCACTTCCAACACAAGTTCTAACCGCAACTTTACACAAATAGGCAGCAATTCAAATTTGAAAATCAAACCACTTCACTAATTGCAACCCTTCCATAATTGGTAAGAAATGATTTTCAAATTCAAACAAACACTCATTAACTCCTCAACTTAATAGATGTGTTTGAATTCAAATAGATTCCCTATTATCCACACAATGCAAATCTGGAAAATTGCACTCCTCCAATTCCGAATTGCACAAGGATTCACACACAACACTACAACACACGGCAAGGATTTCAAAGCAACACTTTCCTAGCCTTCAAATTTCACTTCCCACAAATGATGATAATGATGATTTCCATTAAAATAATCACGATCAACTCAAGGAGACAAACAATATGGTGAGTACTCCACGTCTACAACACTTAACAACAAGGAAATCACTTCAACAACACAATTGAAATAATTCAATTCTTCAATGCACAATTTTCGGATCATGGTAATAAGAACCCTAATTTCCAAATTCCAAATTGCAATTCCCTCTTCTTAAACCTCAAGCTCTGATACCAAAAGATGATGTGCTCAAAACCAAGGTCTAAGCACAATCAAATGAATAAAAGAAAACAACGCCAACCCACATACAAAACTGGTCCAATTGGAATGGAAATTCCACAAGTCCAATGATGCAATCACAATCCAATGATGATAAACTTCACTAAATAACAACAAATATAAGTGAATTCCACGTGAAATATATAAAGAAGAAAAGAACTAAAACCGTGATTTTATCCTCTTCTAACAAGCACAATTCACGCCACCAATAAGATGATAATATCAAGTACTAAAGTAATCAATCTTATATAAGATAATTGATCACAAATGCAATAAAAAATCTGACCAAGAACTATCTCAATTCACCCCTAGATATTACACACTAGAGAAGAAAAGAAATCACAACAAAATGAAATTGATATTACTCACAATTCCAAAGTGTTGCACTCGCCACAATTTCAACTCTTGAGATTGAAACTGATAAGAGTCTAATGAAAATTAGGAGAACCCTAATCCTCACGCAAAGTGTATCTCAATTCTGCAAATTTTTGGCCTCCTCAAACTTTACTATAAGCAAGTATTTATACTTGCCACCCTTAGGGTTAGAAAATGGACAAAAATTACAACTATGCCACTTTTGAGGTGGCCGGTGCTAAATGGAAATTACAATCAAAATGAAAGTGTCCCAAAAGAAAATACAACATAAAATAGCCCAAATAACAATTACAAAATAAAAGAATATAGTCTTCATCATGCGAGCTCTTCCATAGGATTCGTCGGCCCAACTCATCACCGGTTCAGGTCGGTCCATGGATAACCCACAAGCTGAGTCTGAGTGAGTTTGTCCATTGCCCTGTAAAGCATGATAAGTATTCTTATTGGAATATAAAATACATGAATAAGATAAAAGAGGTTAGTAAACGAATAATTACAAGGTCGATTTGCTCAAAATGGGTCCCCATCGCTAAGATTCGAAATCCTTTAGTTCTTGCCCTAATAATAGGTCTTGTTAGATTTTGATTCTTATCAGCTACATTAAAGGTCACTAATATTCCATGGCCTTTTAGAAGTTCAATTTTATAAGTGTTATCATTAATTCACTCTACAACTCTGAAAAAAGACCATTTGCATGTGGAGCTAGCTTCCACAACTTAGAAGGGAATAAGCTCAATTAGATTTTGGATTTTTTTTTTTTTGGAATTTTAGGTAATTGATCATTTGAGTTTATATCATTAAGTTAATGTTTATTTTAGTTTAACTAGGACAATCAAGTTAATTAGACCTTTTTAATCCAGTTATATTTAATCATATATGCTATCTAAGGGGAGGGTAAGAGGGTATGGTCCTTGAGCTTATATTCTTGGGCTAACTTGACTCGAATTAATTAAGTCAATTACTAATTAATTCAATTTGTTATTTTTAAAAGCCTTACTTTTAAAATGATCGTAACTTACTCTATTTAAGCCTAAATCAAGTTAGACCAAAGCCATTTGATTTCTTATCATTTTTACTATTCATTTTAATATAAAAAGCATTATTTTATTCATTTTAGAACTCTTAGATTAGTAGATTACACAAAGTTATGAATTATCAACTTTATAAGCCCATCTCTTATCCAATTTGGGTCCAAATCACACCAAACCAAAACCCACTTATTTCTATTCCTTTCAAGAGTCCAAAACATCATTTACTTTCATTTTAAACCTATTTTCAATTCCAGACGTCATTTTATATTCAATCTAATTCTTATTTATTAAATAATCATAGTTCCTCAAAATAAACATAATATACCATAATATTTCTATAATTAAATAAATTATCAATTCATACAAGATAATCACATTTTTAAGTTCATAAATTTCTATAACTCAACATAAATCATCTCTAAACTTTGTTGAAATCAATATCTATCATGTAACTTTAAGTTTTACCAATTTTAACACTTTGAAAACATGTTAATATGCTGGAAAATCATAATTTAGCAATTAAATCAACTTGTTCATCCACTAATTCAATCATACCATCAATTCTAACTTCTAACAAGCTATATGAACCAACTTAATCGCCTAAATTATTCCAAAACCTACATACTCATACATTAATCATCAAATCATCATCTTTAATGTTAAAATCAAATTTCTCATGAAAATAAAATCCTAAATCATTCTCAAATGGTGGCAGCATTACAACATAGACACATATCTTCAATTATCATTTTTATCCTCAAATCCAAAATCACATTTAACTTATCACAATATAGATTTACACCCTAAACATCAAATTACACCAAAAATGCAACAATTTTAGTGGTGTCAACATGGGTATAATGCCTTACACTATCAACATTCAAGAAATTACTAAATCATCATGTTCAATCACTTCTAATAATCCTAAATCACCAAATCAACCACAATTTTGGACTTATCTTGTTGGAGATCTAACTTAGGCCATAAAGCCTCCTAATGTCGTCCCACATAAGGCTCCAAAAGTGTGCTTACTTGACTCCTAATTGATTTTTATTTACATAGAACATCAAATTTTACTTAGATATACATTTAACAAGCTTTAGTTTACTTAAACCAAACCACACTTCACTTACCTTCAAGATTACTATCATGTGAATAAGAGCATCCCCTTAGCTTGAATTTCCACTTGATTCTTGACCTAAAACTCACAAGAAAACATCTCGAGTTAGTAGCTAAACTTGATAGATTTTGAGCTAAATGAAAGGCTTATAGTTTAAGCTAATGTTTATGGGTATTTCTCACCTTGCAATTTCAAAAATGAGAAGAGCAAAGGGGCTGCCAATTTCAGTGAATAAGAGGGTATTTAAGCAAGTTTTGGGTAGGGTTTAAGGGGATAAAGTAAGGCGGAACACAAAGGTTTAGTGGAATTAACCTAAAGGTGACATGTATCTTCCAATTTAGCCTAATTACCCTTTATTTTTCCACATTTTTTTCCACTTATTCCAGCTGAAATATGATGCATTCTTTTCCCTAAAATGCCTTTAGAAACTAAAATATTTAGCCACCCTTCAACAAAATAAGCTTAGGGGCATTTTGGTTATTTTATCTAATTGACTGCTGAATTTAAAATTTTCTTTTTCAATTATCTCCAAATAATTTATAATTGATTTTATTCACCTAATTAAGCTCTTGGAGCTATATTTATGATCTCTAAGCAATTTCAGATCCAATTTCAATAGAACCAATTTCATGGAGAAGGTCTTGTAAAATTTATTTTTCCAACTTTGAAATTCCTTCTTAATTAAATCTAATTTTTTTCCTTTTTATTTCTGTTAACCTTATTTATTATTTTTGAGGTTTTTCATACAGACCATTGGAAGCATGCCTATTAGAGGATTCGAGTAGGACACCATCATATGGCCACACCATCAACAAGGTATTTACATAGAAAAATAGCGTATCATCATTTGAAGGCTCAAAAAATAGTGAAACCGAAATTAACAACTTCAACATCAAAGTGTACATCAAAAGCACAAAGGAGAAAAAAATTGGAGCGTAAAGGTATTACCAAAGATACAGCACTTCTTCTAGAGAATAAGATCCGACACTCTTACCACAACGGAACAACTCCACATGAGAAAAGTCATTCCCTCTCCCTGTTGTTCTCTTTGTGGTGAAAATGAAACAATAGAGCATATTGTAATTTTATGTGATTGAATAGTTGCAACATGGTTTGGTAGTTTAGGCATAAGGGTAGAAAGATCCAGAGTTATATGATTTATAGAATGGTTTGAAGAAGTGACTTCGATAGAGAGGGGAAGGAATATAGATCTTGAGATTTCTATTGGTATTGTTGCATGGAACATTTGGAAAATTGTGGTTATTTATGAAGGGAAAAGGGTTGACCTGGAGGCTGTAGCGAGGGCGTCTAAGGTTTTAATGTTAGAGATGAGTTGGGTGAAAGAGTTGGAGGAAAGAGAAAGCAACAAGGAGGGGAAATTGATAGTAGTTTGTATCAAGACTCTACTACGTGGTCATGCGCTATAGGTTCTCTTGGATAAAAATCAACGATAATGGATCTTGGGTTACATAAACAGATCGATCGGCAGTGAACGCAATAGCTCATGATAGTCGGGGGAAGTTAATTTGTGGTACGTCTAAAGTCTATAGAGTATTGACAATTGAAGTGGTTGAGTGTCAAGCGATATTAATGGGTATATAACTTACATGCAACGAAGGATGGACAACTGTGTAGATTGAGTTAGATTTTTGAATCATAATTCAAACCTCACATGGCACTAAAGGGCTAACACATGGGCTTTAGAACATTATATTAGGTCCATTAAGTGTCTTCTCTAAATTACAAATAAACAAATTTCTCTTCATTTTGTTCATAGAAAGACTAATTCTGTTATTAATTGGGTAGCTTTAATGACTAGAAAAGGGTTGTATCCTATGGATTGGTGGCTAATCCACCTAAACGGTCTTTAGAAGCCTATCCTTACAAATTTATAGTTGAGTCATGTTAATGAGTCTATAGTTCTTGCTTCCCATGTTGATTATAGGTAATAGATAAATAAAGTTTCTCTTTGGAAAAAAAGAAAAAGAAAAAGAAAACTAGTCAATAATCTATCTATTTGCATGTAACAGTTTAGTAACCTAAATCTGAATCTGACCACGTATGAGCTATCACGTAATTCTTCATTCTATAAGAGTATGCAGGTAAAGAACTTTGGAGTTACTTGACTACTACAATTGAATTATGTCTAGCACAATAATGGAAATTCCTTTTTTTCAAATTACATACCACCAATTCCAGGAGGACCAGTTTGATCTGATAAAAAGGATCCCCTAATCTTCAAATCTGAAGGTAAAATGATTACCTAGATAGTTAATGAGAAGTAGTGGTGTAATTTATCTCACTCTCTTTCATCGTCTCTCACATGCCTTGTGTTTCAATGTCAAAGTAATTTGATGTAAGTCACACGGAAATCAAAATGATCACTGTGTAGGGAGCTTTTGGGCCGCCCAAAGTCAAAAGCTCGAAGGAAGAGAGACAATTCCATTTGACTGGAGCCCACCGGTGCGATCCTCATAAGAATTCATTATTGGTTGCGCTTCTTCTAGGCCACTTGGTTCACATGTCAGTTATAATAAACCTTAACAATAATGCGGTAAATGATCATGAGTCTCCTTTTGACGGTGTTTAAAGGATACTTAATAAGATATTAAATAAAAGATTAAGTCCCTTATAATTTAATGATATAAAAGCTATAAGATTATGCTCAAATCTCATCTTCTACATTGTAATAACTAAAAATAAAAAACAATTTTCATCATTTTGATGAATAGATTTTTCTTTTATATAATGTGTGATAATCAGTAAGGAAAATATTAAAAAAAAAAAAGAAGGATTCTTGTTTAGGTTTTTATGAAGTGTTTGAAACACCAGTATCATGATCCTAATGATATTTAAGGACAGTTTGGGTTACATCCTTCATTAAAGGTGTTAGCATGTGTTAGCATGATTTGAGGATATTTGTATCATAATTATAGGATTGTTTATAAAATATTTCCTTTTTTATTTATGCAACTCATATATATATATATATGAGACATTCTTTGTACACAGAACATAGAAAAATATATTCTCTCTTTAATATCATGGTATCAAAGCCTATATTCTTCCTTTTTTACCATCGCATCAAAGCCTTAAATTACTATATGTATTATTTGAAATCTATCTTCTTCTTTTTTCCTTTTTGATATCTAATATCTATTTTGTGCCATATCTTTTTCTTTTTTTTTTTTCATTTTGTTGCCAACAGCTCCTTCATCATGGATAAATATGATGTTTTCAAGTCAATAACAACTATGTTGACTGGTCGAATTATAATCTTTGGGTTCATGCCATGAAAAGCTTTCTTGTTGGTGATAAACTTTGTCAAATTGTTATTGGTGATATCACTAAATTGAAAAAAGAGTAAGCAAAAATTGATTCCAAATTTGCAGACCATCTTGAAGATTGGGATATTGTACTACTAGTCTTGCTCGTTATTATCAATTATGGACTACTCTTCATCATCTAAAGCGAGAATCTAGGCGATCGATGAATGAATTTCTTGTGCAAGTTCAACCAATTTGGACTCAGTTATCTTAAGCTTGAATTAGTGAAGATCATCTCCATCTCATTCAAGTTCTCATGGCTCTTCATCCTAAATATGAAGTTGTTTGAGCATCCTTGCTCCATCAAAATCCACTCCCTACACTAGATAATGCTACTCAAGGAATTATCTTTGAGGGTTCTACTACTATTACGTTAAGTGATCTTGAGGCTCTTTTCAATAGGTTCTCTCTTCTTATTCCACTTGCTCTAGTGTTATGTCTATCATCCCAAGTAACTCTTCTTGGCTATTTGACTTCACATGTCGTAATCATATGACCTTTGACACTAAGACTTTATAAAATTTAACCTCTATTCCTAATTTGCTAACTATTAGTACTGCTAATGGGACCATAATGAATATCAATCATATTGGCCATGCTTCTAGACCATACCTTAATCGTCCCAATACCTATTATGTCCTAAATTTGACCTTAAATCTTTATACCTATTGGCTAACTATGTGAAAGTAAACTAAACGTTAATTTTATTTCTCTTGGTTGCTAGGCTCAGGATCCATAGATAGGGTAGATTCTTGGGAAAGGTCACAGAGTAGGTAGATTATTTGAACTCTCATCTCTCTATATTCTTCCACTACCTATCAGTGGCATCTTTCTCTTGGTCACGCTTCCACCAGTAAACTTTAACCTTTAATTTCTCATAGCCTATTAAGAAATACTAAGTTCGATTCTTTTTGTTGTTTACATTGTTAACTTGGCAAATAGTCAGCTTTGTCTTTTACTCAAAATACTTCTATATCAAACATTCCTTTTAGGCTTATTCATTTTGATATTTGGGGTCTATCTCTTGTTACTTCTGTGAATGGTAATAGATATTTTGTTTTATTTATTAATGAAAATTCTTATTTCACTTGGATATATTTCTTAAAGCATTGGTCTGAATTATTCCAACTTTATATTAAGTTTGCCACTATCATAAAAACTCAGTTCTCTCAAACTATTAAAATCATTTGAACTAATAATGCCATGGAATATAAAGATTCTTCTTTGCTTCAGCTTCTTAGTCAACAGGATACCATCATTCAGTGTTCTTGTTCTCGCACTTCTCAGCAAAACAGGCGGGCTAAGCATAAGCATTGTCACATCCTTGATTTTATTTGCGCTCTTCTTCTTTCTACCTCTTGTCGTGGAAAATATTGGGGTGAAGTAGCTTTAAATGCTATCTACGCTATTAACCATCTTCCTACTTTAGTACTTTAGATTCTCTCCCCTTTTAAATGCTTGCTTAGTAAGATTCATGATTACTCAGTCTTTAAACCCTTTGGGTGTGCTTGTTTTATTCTTTTACATCCTCACAAACATACCAAACTAGAGCTTCGTGCTCGATTATGCTGTTTTCTAGGATATGGGATAGAACATAAAGAGTATAGTTATTGGGATCATATCTTTAAAAGATTACATGTTTCTTGGCATGTTGCCTTTTAGGAAAACACCATGTTTTCTTCTCTCTCAAAATTCATCAATTAGATACCCCGTCATCCTTATTCTTTATTGACCCTAATGTTGAGTTATTTTCTAGTTCTAATCTTGATCATTCTGATAATCTCAATGATAATTCTGCCAGTTCTAAATCCACTTCAACTAAAACTACTCTAGCTATTGCTCCTACACCTACCTTTGATAGCACACCCATTTGACAGCCTACTAGGGTAAGAGAAATTCCTCATCATCTTGTTGATTATCATTGTTATTCTACTATTTTAACCCATCATAAGCCTCACTCTTATTGTGAAGTAAGTACTAACCTTCTTTGGCAATAAGCTGTGAATGAAGAACTTCAAGCCCTAAACAAAACTCACACATGGGATTTAGTTGATCTTCCTCCTAGTAAGACCCTTATTGGAGGCAAATGGGTCTACAAAATTAAACTCAATGTAATGGTTCTATTGAGCGTTACGAAGCTCGTTTGGTCACTAAATGTAACAATCAAGAGTATGGTAGAGACTATGAAGAATTTTTTTCCCTGTGGCACAATTAACCTCTATGCGTAGTCTACTAACTATTGCTGCTGTGCAAAAATGGAAACTTCTACAAATGGACATTAAAAATGCATTTTTAAATGGAGACTTGTAAGAAGAGGTTTATATTCACCCTCCTCCTAGCTTTTCCTACCTTGCTCACAAAGTTTGTCAACTCCATTGAGCATTATATGGCTTGAAAAAAGTACCTAGAGCCTGGTTTGCTAAATTTAGTTCTACCATAACTCAGTTTTGTTTTGTCTCAAGTCCTCATGATTCTACTTTATTCATTCATCACATTAATCATGGCCTCATCCTACTTCTCTATGTTGATGATATGATCATAACGGGTGGTGATATCTCATACATTTCAGAGTTAGAACAATGTCTAAGCAAACATTTTGAAATGCAAATCTAGGTTCACTTAATTACTTTCTCGGTCTTGAAGTTTCCCATGACTCAACTAGTTATTATCTTTCTTAAGCTAAGTATGCTTCTGATTTGATTTCTCAAGTAGGAATTATGGATAGCAAGATTGCATCCACTCCTCTGGAACTTAATGTTAAACTTACTCCTTTAGATGGCACCCCTCTTGAGAATCCCACTTTATATCGACAACTAGTAGGAATTCTTGTTTATTTTATTATTACGTGGCCACATATTGCCTATGTAGTGCATTTGGTTAGTTAATTCATGAGGGCTCCTCGCACTACACATTTTTCTGTTGTTCTACGTATTCTTCACTATGTTAAGGGAACTCTTTTCTATGGTCTTCATTTTTCAGCTCAATCTTCTTTGATACTCGCTTGTTACTTAGATGCTAACTGGGTAGGTGATCTAACTGACCGTTGGTCTATAACTGGTTATTGTTTCTTTTTGGGGGGCTCTCTCATTTCTTGGCATAGCAAGAAACAAACTGTCATTTCCAAATCTAGCATAGAATCTTAAGTATCATGCTCTTACTAATGTAACATCCGAATTACTTTAGCTTCGTTGGTTATTAGTAGACATGGTAGTCCTACATTTTGAAGCCACAATACTTCATTGTGATAACAAAAAGTGCTATGCAGATCGCTCATAATGATGTCTTCCATGAGCATACTAAACACATTGAGATTGATTGTCATTTGTTTGTCATCATGCTCATCATGGTACCGTTCAGTTACTCTCTATTACCTTTGCACTCAAGTTGGCATCCACTGGGGGGGAATATGGTGTTAGCATGATTTAAGGATATTTGTATGATAATTATAAGATTGTTTATAGGATATTTCTTTCCTTATTTATATAAATCTTGTATATATATTATCAAGTATATTTTTTTCCATTTTTTTTTAATCTGATTTACATTAAACTCTGTACTCATTTAATGTAAATGCTCAACTAAGATTAATCTGCTTCAGTATATATGTTTATAAAAGTGAATTATACTAGCAAGTGTATTGGGTCAGATCAAGTAATATTTCAATAAGTAGAGTGTCGATCCATGAGGATTAATTAATTACTAGACATATATTAGATTTTATTATTATTTAGGTAATATAATTGAGAGAGTTAACTAATTAGTTATTGATTAATCTAATTAACCTAGGTTAGCACTAAGAACAAGAGGAGAATTGTTGCAAGAATATATCAATTGAGAGTGGGAAACAAAATCTACCCTAACTTGACAAATTAGATCATATTATAATAACTCTTAGTTATGTGGATATTCATATGAATTTGTGAGTCTATAATCCTTTCTCAAGTTTTAAAAACTCAAAACCCCAAAATTAATTTATTAGCTTCCACTAGACAAATTAACAAAGGATTCTATTATTCAACTATAAATCTTTCAATTCTATAGTTGACTAATATCCCAACTTAATTTCTCCTAGTTCCTTCGTATGAAATTAAGTAGAAATATCTCATTAATCTCCAAGAAAATTTCTATTTAGTTGAAAATAATATTGCTTCCGCAATTCCTATTCAATCCTAATTAAGAAATCCTATTGAACCCTAATTTTCCTTCTAAGTCATTAAAATTCCTATAAACCTAATTTAAACAAGAAATAAGGATTTATAGTATAGGATTTATAATATGAATTTTCCACATACCTATTAATCTTATAATATGATTACAATCTTCATCTTAGTATTTCTAAGGTTTCAACATTTTCCTACAAAGAAAATTTAAAAAATCATGAAATTAATAACACAATAACAAATCAAAGGAGTCATTGCAATAGAATTCATAATTGGGAGTGAAATAAAAATATTGAATTGCATAAAAATTAAAAGTTCAGAACACACCAATTCAGTAGAAGGAGAATAGCTAAATATAAACTTAGCAACTCCTTCAAAGAACAATCATTTCCTTGATGACTCTCATGAAATCAATTGAGCAAAGATGTTGTTTTAGAGACACAATTCTCTCAAAAACTCTCTCTAGGTTGTTAAAGTGCTAAAAGAAAAAGATAAGATAAGCCTCCAATCATTCACATAAGGAGTATTTATCAAAACTAAAGAAATTCTTGTGGTTGGCTCTCAAAGTCAGCATCAAGGCCGACTCCTTGTCAATGGTAAGCCAACAATTAAGGCCGACAACTTTTCCTTAGTAAGCTAGTGACTTACACATGTAAGCTAGCAACTTTTCCTTAATAGTTCAACGTAATTGCTTCTTCACTTGGCCAGCCTAAATTATGCTACTGAAGGCCATTCTTCAAAGTCAATGGTGTAAGTTAATGAGTGGCTTGTCTCTTTTGTCAAAAATTTCTTCAAGTACATAAAACTCCTCTAAATTACTCGTGTTTGCACTTTAAGCTCTTAAAGACTTGAAATAACACAATAAACATAATTAAATACCATTTCTTTAAAATTTCCACAATATCAGTAGGAATTTAACACAATTAGCACAATAAAATGTAAGTAGAATATGCTCATATTGACTTCCCCACAATTGAACTTTTGCTTATCTTGAAGCAAAAATACATAAAATCAATGAAGTAATTTGTCATTAAGAGTACAAATTTTTTTTTTTCACAAATTCTAGCAAAGCTTAAAATTCTAGTGTCTACAGCTTTAACCATACTGGAGTATGTAACTACAATACTACAGTTGAAATTTTGCAACTTATCTAAACAAAACAAACTTTTAATCCTAGTGTTTAGCATAAGAATTATATTTCAAAAGTGAATACTCAGTCCAACAAGGAAAAACACTCATTTAAACTTCAATAGCTATTAACAAGCATATAATCACCTTAATCACTTTTCTACACAAGGTAACAAATAGTGAAAGCATATGATATCTACTATTCACCTAGAATTTCTCCCTTTTTACTACCAATCTTATTTCACTTTTTGATTTGTATTCGAAATTAATTTTTTTTTCTAGTTCAAGTACTAAACTTTTGCCTTTCTGCCCTTCTCGTTATGGTGAGTTCATTGAGTTGGCACATCTCTGGCTCATCACCCAAGTGACCAAGTTTTGAAGGAACCCTACACTCTTCCTTACACTAACATTCAAGATTAGATACTTTTAACTCATTTACCTATGTCATTAGAGTAAAGGCCATACTTGCTTCTTCTTTTTTTTTTTTGAATACTAATGTGAATAAAACTCTTTTTATAAACGATCACTAAGAAAAAAAAATTCTTCTACCTCTTTCACTAGAGGTTAAAATATTTTCAAAGAAACTCAGGAGAGGATATACACGTTAAATTCACTAAGAAGTAGACCTGCTTGTTTTTCTACTTAAGGACTTATCTTACTCTCAAATTTTAAAATTAAAAGCTAAACATCAAGTAAGTTCATTCCTTAAAGATTGCACTACATAATTTCAACATAGTGCAGTCACAAAAGTAGGTGAGTACGAGACCAAATCAAGTTAAATTCACCCTCTTTTTTTTTTTTTTTTTTTTGTACAATCTCTAGATTGCTTGAAAAAAATTTGGCCTAAAAGTTACCAGATAACACTTAAAGACAAAATATGAGTTCAAAGTATGGGTAATAAGGGCTAAAATGTCATAAATATATACTTAACTCACCAATTCAAACATCAGCAATTCATACTCAACTTTGTTATTATCCCTTCCCCGCACTTAAAATGAAGAGTATCCTCACTACTTCTAATTCAATGTAATTACAAGGGAATAAAATATAATGAATTTAAAAGAAAGAGGAAAATTGGTACTTCCTTGGTGTTTTAGAAAAGGATTGATGCAATTGGAGTTTTGACTAGTATAGCAATAGAGAGAGGTAGTAGAAAGCATCTACCCTGGCTGCATAAGAACATAGAAAAACAAAAAATAGCAAAAACAAAACCTAACCACAAAAGTAATGAGTAAAAAAAAAAATCAAGAATTTTCCCAATAAGTAGGTTCTCCAAAAGTATAGACTAGTAGTAATCAAATGAAAACAAGAAAAATAAAATTAAAGATAGCTAACAGGGACTCTAGCTCTCCGGCTTTGAGTTGCTTTAGTCTTTGTCTTCATCTTTTGATCTCCCATCTAAAGAAGTCTTTGGCTTTGAGCTACTCTAATCTTCGTCTTCATCTTCTAATCTCCCTTCTAAAGAAGTTTCATTATGTAAATACTCTGCAGATGCTGGATTCATGTTGGAAATAGTGGATTCGAACATATTGAGCAATGTGGTCTTGAATTTCTTATTCTTTTTTTTCTCTTGTTGAAACTCCTTCTTAACTCTCTTGAGTTCATGCTTAATGCCCTTGATTTTCTTTCTTAACTTCTCATAAGTGCTATCTGGAGGAGCATAATGGGAAGTAGAAGTTCTCATAGTAAGGGGAATTTCTTGAGTCTCCACATAATCTTCTGAAATAATTAAGTCAGCTATCTTAGATAGCCCCTAAATCCTAAATGGTCTAGAGGAGATCTTTTTACACTCTATCATCTCATCGCCTTCAGGTTGCTCAAAAATGTGCATTCCCTTTAGCAATGTTGTGATATAGCCTCCATAAAGAATGACCCTTGTTCTTGTATCTTCCACTTGTATCATCCCTCCTAGGTTGAATCATCTGGAACTAAAAGGTTTTGGCATTTATATTCTCGGGCCAAGAATTGGGTAGTTCTTCCACAGCCTCTTCATCACTGTCATAGAGTCCTAAAAAATATCTAAATTGTTTAAGTTTAACTACATGTACCTATCCATATGCGCAGAAAGTCATAATGGAATTATTTTCTTCATGATCTATCTACATTGTAGACAAAAAACTCTATTATGACATTCTTAAAGGCTAGTTCTTTTATTTCAAAAAGCTGAATCCATGTTTTATTCGTCACCAGCTGTTGAATTTTCTCCTCCATTCCATAATCTTGTAGGAACTCCCAATCTAAATACTGATGGTTCATGAAACTCTTCTTTAGCAATTGTTTCTATTTCTTTGGCATATTCTTTATTAGAGAGGAGATTACTGGGCTGACTGTTGGAAGAAGATTCTCCTACAGATTTGTGTTTCTTCTTCTGAGGCTGGAGTTTTCTGCTGACATATTGAATGTTGATTGAAGTTAAATGACGATGCCTTGATGAAGTGCGAATGAGTGTGTGTGAAAATGTAAAAGAAAGTGAGAGTGTGTAGCAGGGGATCGGGGAAATAGATATCACGAAAGGAGAGGGAGAGACTGATCGAAAAAGGGAAAAAATAAATAAAATAATTAAATCTTCAACAATACATACGCCGGCTATTAAAGATTGTACGCTGCCGATGTACACAGCCGGTGTTGAAAGAATGAAGGCCGGCGGTGAAATAGATATCACGAAAGGAGAGGGAGAGACTGATCGAAAAAGAGAAAAAATAAATAAAATAATTAAATCTTCAACAATACATACGCCGGCTATTAAAGATTGTACGCTGCCGATGTACACAGCCGGTGTTGAAAGAATGAAGGCCGGCGGTGAATGAAGGATGGAAGGCCGACGTTGAGAAGGAAGAAAGGAATGTCAGTGTTGAGATAAGGAAGGCCGACAGTAAGAAGGAAGGCCGACATTAAGAAGGAAGGAAGGAAGGAAGAAGGAAGGAAGGCCGGTGTTGAGACGGAAGGAAGAGCCGAAAAAAAAAAAGAAAACTGGGAAGAAATCCGCCGTGATTGAATGTTGTGATTCTTGGGAAGAGATCCAGCATAAAGAATGCCTCCTAAACTCAGGCGGCTTAAATATATTAGGGTTTTTTATTTTTTATTTTTTTAGACCACCTAAAAGCTAGTGGCCTAAAAATTTTATTTATTATTATTTATATACATATTTTAAATTTTTTATTATTTTTTTCAAAGAAAATTTTTTATTAAACAACATCTAATTAGTTGGTTAGCACAACATTTAAATAGATGTGGTTCATCCTAAAAATAGTATTTCACATCATGTAAAAATTTCTTTTTTTATTGATATGACAAACCATACGCTGTGTTTTTGCTGACCAAGTAATTGACTATATCAGCATACTAAGGTAATAATTGGATATCTACTACATACAACTATTCATCAAAGAGCTTTTCATTAATGGGTGAATCTAAACAATTAGATTCCAAATGGGATAAATGATCAGCTACTACATTTTCAATTCCCTTTTTATCTTTAATTTCTATCTCAAATTCTTGTAGTAGTAAAATCCAACGAATTAGCTTAGGTTTAGCATTAGCTTTAGCAAACAAATACTTAAAAGCACCATGGTTTGTGTATCAAACCTATTAGATAAGGCTAAAACTTCTCATGAAAATATAACTGCTAAAAACTCTTTTTTAATTGTGGCATAATTTCTCTAGGCCTCATTCAAAGTTCTAATAGCATAGTATATTACATGAAATAACTTACCTTTCCTTTGCCTAAGCATCGCTCCTATAGCATAGTCGCTAGCATCACACATAAGCTTAAACGGAAGCTCTTAATAAAGTGCAACAATCACTAATGTAGAAGTAAGCTTTTACTTCAATAAATTGAATGCCTATAAACAACCGTCATAAAAAAACAAAAGTAGAATCTTTTTCAAGTAAATTAGAAAGTGGTCTAGAGTTTTAGAAAAGTCCTTAATAAACCTCCTATAGAAGCTAGCATGTCCTAAGAAACTCCTGACTCCTTTTACTAAAGTGAGAGGTGGTAACTTCTCTATTATCTCCACTTTTGCCTTATCAACCTTAATTCTGTTTCTTAACACCATGTGACCTAAGACTATTCCCTCTATTACCATAAAATGGCATTTCTCCCAGTTCAAAAGTAGATTAGTCTCTTTATATCTTTTAAGCACACAACTTAAAATTTTCAAACATAATTCAAATGACCTCCCAAAAACAGAAAAACCATTTATAAATATTTTAATGAAATTTTCTAACATGTCAGAAAATATAGACATCATACACCTTTAGAAAGTGGCAAGTGCATTAGAGAGACTAAGGGGCATTCTTCTAAAGGCAAAAGTGCCATAGGGACAAGTAAAGGTGGTTTCTCCTAGTCCTTAGGTGCTATATGAATTTGATTATAACTAGAATAACCATATAGAAAACAATAATAGTAATACCCTGTGAGTTTTTCTAGCATCTGATCTATGAAGGGAAGGGGGAAATGGTCTTTACGGGTAGCATCATTTAATTTCCTATAATTTATACAAACTCTCTACCTAATCATAGTACAAGTAGGGATTAGTTCATTAGCCTCATTCTTTACTACAATTAGACTACCCTTTTTAGGAACTACCTGAACTAGACTAACCCGTTTACTATTAGAGATAGAGTAGATAATACCTGCATCTAGCAGTTTAACCACTTCCTTCTTTACTACCTCCTTGAGAGTTAGGTTAAGTCTTCTCTATGGTTGTACTATAGGTTTGCATTCAGCTTCCAAATGTTTCTTGTGAATGCAAATTAGAAGACCGATACCTTTGATATCTGCAATGGTCCACTTTATTGCCTCCTTATGCTCTCTCAACACACCTAGGAGCTATTCCTCCTAAGCACCTATCAAAGAAGAGATGATTATTGGCAAAGTATCGTCCACTCCAAGATAAACATATTTTAAATAGCTAGGTAAAGTTTTAAGTTCTAGCACTAAAGGTTATGCCAAAGATGGCATTGGTTTTGTTTCACTGGTGCCTAACTCCTCATAGTAGCGAGCCTTGATTGCCAACACCTGTTCCATACATTCTTCCTTAGGCTCATCATCATCACTCCAGTAATCTAAATCTCTCAAAACCAATTCCATTGTATCTATACTTGTGACAGACTCAGAGGTAAGCTTATCAATAATATCAATGGTATAACAAGATTTACAATCATCAAATTTCCTTATGGAATCATATACATTAAAAGTTATTTGGTCATCCATAACTCTTAAAGTGAGCTTACCTTGTTCCACATCTATTAATGCTTTACTTGTTACAAGGAACGGTCTACTTAAGATCATGGGTACCTCCATTTCTAAGACTATGAAGCCAGTTGGAAATATGAATTTATCTACCTTCATAAGGACATTCTCAACTATACCTCTTGGATATTTGATGTTCCCGTTAGCAAGTTGCAAGGTAACATGAGTTTCCCTACACTCTCGAAGCCCAAGTTTCCTGAAAGTAGATAAAGGCATTAAATTTATATTTGCACCAGAATCAATAAGAACTTTTTAAAAATGAAAATTTCCTATAGTGTAAAGAACAATGAAACTCCCTTGATCTCTTTATTTCCTTAGTAGTTTAGACATGTCCTTTTGTAGGATCATAGAACACTCTCTTATAAATATCACAAGCTCACTCCCATTAATTTTCCTCTTTTTAGTAAGCAAATTCATCATGAATCTAGCATATGAAGGCATTTGTTAGAGTGCTTCTACAAATGGAATGTTAATTTGCAACTTCTTAAAAACCTCCAAGAACTTACTAAATATGGCATCTAACTGTTGTTGTTTTAGTCTTCTTGAAAAGGGGATAGGAGGAACATATGGTTTTACCTTTAAGGATTTTTACTTTAGTTCCTCTACCTTCGATTTCATTTTGTCCTTCTCTGAACTCTCTTTTTGGTTTTGAACTTTTCTATCAACTATCACTAGTTCCTAATTGCTTCTCAGCATTATAGCATTGGCACCCATGAGGTTTTCCTCAGTGTTGCTTGGTAGAGACCCTGATGGTCTATTACTCAACTATTGAGAAATCTAACTAATCTAATTCTCTAAATTTCGAATAGTGGCTTATTGATTCTATAACATGGTGTCAATCCTTCGCATATAGCTCAACATGAGCTCTTCCATTATAGGTTAGTTTTGCTAAGGTAGAACATTATGAGTAGGTCCTTGCTTCTAGAATCTAGGTGGCGGTTTAAGAGCATTATTCTCATTCCTCCATGTGAAATTTAGATGATTACACCACCCTAAATTTTAAGTGTTTGAATAAGGTCTTTGATTTTCCCATTAAAAATCATTGACATAGTTCGTGTGCTCTCCATTAGATGAATTTGAGGAATTTCCAGCTAGGCACTCAAGAGTTGAATATGATCCCGAACATAACTCACAAAACACAACTTGATTAGTATTAACGGATTGTTTTAAAACAAGTTTACTTACTTGGGTGGTGAGAGATGCATTTTGAGTTGACATTGTGTCTATGTCACTGATTGATGCTACTCTTGATTTACCTCTCTCATTCTACCAATTATATGCACTAGAAGCCATTTCTTCTATCAAAGCATTGGCTTCATCATAGGTCTTACCCATTAGTGCGCCTCTAAATGCAGCATCTACTAAATATCTCAATGTCTCATCTAAAATGAGATAGAAAATCTCAATTAGAAGATTATTTGGCAATCCATGATGTGGACATTTTCTGATTGCCTCCTTGAATCTCTCTTACGACTCATATAATGATTCACCACTAAACTTTGTAAAATTGGTGATGTCGTTTCTTAACGTTGTAGTCAAGGATGGTGGGAAAAATCTTCGTAAAAACTTAGATGAGAGATCACCCTAAGTGATGATAGACTTTTGTGGTAGTAAATTAAACTAAGCTCTAGCTTTATCCCTTAGTGAGAAAGGAAAAAGTTTTAATCTAATAATGTCAAGCATGGCATTATTCATCTTCACTATGTTACAATATTGGAGAAATCCTATAATATGCTCATTTAGATATCCTCCAAATGGATTTGTCTGAACCATTTGAATGAGTGCCAGCTTTAGTTCAAAATTATTGGCTTGAATAGTAGGTACCTTAATTGTGGTTGTTGTAATAATAGGTGCTTTATAGTCCCTAATTGTAGTTATTGTAATAATAGGTACCCTAAGTGCTCTAGTAGCACCCTAAATTTGATAGTTATTGTTGCCGTCTACCATCTCAACTACATGCATGGTTGTTAAAATCATGAGTCAATTGTATGATTCTACGAGTTTGCAATTTTATGAAGTTTTTCATAATCAAAATAGAAGAAAAATCATTTAAGTATAAAATTTTGATATAATTATGAATTTAAATATATGATTCTACAAGTTACCGATTCTATACGATTTTATACGATTCTACTGATTCTATATCATTCAATTCCAAGTAAAATCACGATTTTGACAACCATGACTACGTGCACTTCTTCCCTTCTTCTGTTCTCTCTCCTCAATTAGCGCAAGGTCCGTTCTATCTCAGGATTTAGTGGTAGAAATTCAACACTTCTACTCTTGTGTGTAAAATACATGCAAAGAGAACAAAAGACAACACACATACCATAAAATGCACCTAAATTAATAACAATACTGAAAGTGGTATAATATTAAGTTAATCTTTAGCAACGATGCCAAAAACTTGATCCGCTTTAATATATATGTTTATAAAAGCAAATTATGCTAGCAAGTGCACTAGATTAGATTAAGCAATATTTCAGTAAGTAGAGTGTTGATCTACGAGGATTAATTAATTAATAGACCTACATTAGATTCTATTATTATTTAGGCAATATAATTGAGAGATTTAACTAATTAATTACTGATTAATCTAATTAACCTAGATTACCACTAAGAACAAGAGAAGAATTGTTGTAAAAATACATCAATTGAGAGTAGGAAATAGAATCTATCATAGCTTCACAAATTAAATTGCCATCATATTATAATAACTTTTAGCTATGTGGATATTCATATGAATTTGTGAGAGTTTTTAATCCTTTCTCAAGTTTTAAAAACTCAAAACTCCAAAATTAATTTATTAGCTTTTGCTAGGCAAATTAATAGAGGATTAATTATTCAATTATAAATCTTCCAATTCTATAGTTGACTAATATCCCAACTTAATTTCTCCTAATTCCTTAGTATGAAATTAAGTAGAAATATCTCATTAATCTCCAAGATAATTTCTATTTAGATGAAAATAATACTGCTTCCGCAATTCCTATTCAATCTTAATTAAGAAATCCTATTGAACCTTAATTTCCCTTCCAAGTCATTAAAATTCCTATAAACTTAATTTAAACAAGAAATAAGGATTTATAGTATAGGATTTACAATATGAATTTTCCACATACCTATTAATCTTATAATATGATTACAATCTTCATCTTAGTATTTTTAGGATTTCAACATTTTCCTACAAAGAAAATTTAAAAAATCATGAAATTAATAACACAATAACAAATCAAAGGAGTCATTGCAATAGAATTCATAATTGGGAGTGAAATAAAAATATTGAATTGCATAAAAATTAAAAGTTTAGAAATCACCAATTTAATAGAAGAAGAATACCCAAATACAAACTCAGCATCTCCTTCAAAGAACAATCTTTTCCTTGATGATTCTCATGACATCAATTGAGCAAAGATGTTGTTTTTGAGACACAATTCTCTCAAAAACTCTCTAGGTCATCAAAGTGCCAAAAGAAAAAGATAAGATATGCCTTAAATCATTCACATGAGGAGTATTTATCAAAACTAAAGGAATGTTTGTGGCTGGCTCTCAAAGCCAGCATAAAAGCCAGCGACTTACACATGTAGCCTGGCGGCTTTTCCTTGGTAGTTCAACCTAATTGCTTCTTCACTTAGTCAACCTAAATTATGCTGTTGAAGGCCGATCTTTAAAACTGGTGGTGTAAGTTAATGAGTGGCTTGCCTCCTTTGTTCAACATTCCTTCAAATCTGTAAAACTCCTCTAAATTACTGATGTTTACACTCCAAGCTCTTATAGAGCCAAAATAGCACAATAAACATAATTAAGTATCATTTCCTTAGAATTTTCACGATTTCAGTAAGAATTTAACATGATTCACATAATAAAATATGAGTAGAATATGCACTTATCAATTGATTTTTTTAAAAAAAAAAAAAAGAAAAAGGAAAAGGAAAAGGAGTCGCCACCTGATCGAAATCGAGAAAAAATATTAAATTAAGACTAATTGAACATATTAGTCTTAATATGATTACTAGTTTGCGAGAAAAAAAAAATCTTTTATACTAGATATTTTAAAGTTCGAGAGCTATCTTATTAAAATTTTACGTTACTACTTTCTAACCTTCCAATTAATTTTTTTTAAGAAAAAAAATTATTTTACAAATGAGGTCACCCCAAAGATACTTACGTACTTGGTATTCGAGATTAAACCCATCGTAGTTCACATGGTTTCTTTTTTTAAAAAAATGTTAAAATAAAGCTTTTTAAGACTTATAATTCTTAAAAAAAAATTATATCTAAAATAAATTTTTTAGATAATTTTTTTCTATAATGTCTTAAAAGTATATAAAATAACTAAAATAATAATTTTTTTAAAACAAATGAAAATCTAAAATATCTTATTATTCATAAAATAACTAATTTTTTTCAACTTATCTAAATGTCTTAACTAGAAAAAAAAAAGAAATAACTAAATTTTATAAAAATTTTATAAAAAAAATGAATCTAAAATTTCTAAAAATTTATATAAATAGTTTTTTAAGATCTAGATATCTAAAATATATATAATAATTAAAATTATTTGAAAAGGAAAAAAAATTGTTTCAAATAAATAAATAAATATATATACATAGTTGTCAAAATCTTGAGTTAACTCGCACGTTTCTACGATTTTATGAGTTGGTGAGTACATTCCAAGTCAACTCGCATGTAAAAATGTTTTTGAGGTAAAACCGTAGTAAAATCGTGATTTTGAACAGTAAAGTCGTCAAAATTGTGATTTTACTACATTTCCACCGATTCCACAATATTGCACAACTAAGTAAAATTTTAACCATCCAGATTCGAATGAACAAATATATAATAATAGCTATTCATAGCTCAAGCCCAAACTTTTAATAAACAAATATGGGCTTAATTGTTAAAAGACCTTCGGCATCTAGGGGGTGCTGCCTCCTTGTGCTTTCCTATCGTAGGGGAGTATGAGTTATACCCCAACATGTTCGTCGGTCATCACTCATCTCTTGTCAGTGCGTTGCGTTGCATTGAAGTCTTTGTGTTTGTGTTCGTCGATTGTTAGTCTTCTTGTTCCTATTTGTAATCATGTTCGTATTAAAGCGCTCATGTTTGATTGCTACAAATTTTCTTAGTTTAATTAATATTTTTGTAATAGTAAATAAAATAAAGGGTAGATAACTTTAATTTTATAAGAATTTTTTAGATTTTTAATTTTATAAGAAAGGTATAAATGTATTTATATTTCTATCTTTTCAATATATCATTCTCATATTTAAGTAAATATATTTTGAATTAATAATCACAAATAGTGCAAAAATTTACCTAGTAATATATAATTTTAAAGGTTTTTCTTGTTATAATATCTTCTTTATTATGTACTTTTGGTTAGTAGTTATTTGTCATTTTTTAATATTACTCCTTTCTAATGGTATATCTTCGTTATCAATTTTTATTTATTAGTAATTTCTTAAAGTCATTGATTTTTAAATTTTATCTATTATCTTTTAACTTTTGCATATATAACTAGGTGAAACTTGCTTTATACATGATTTATCATTTTAGAAATAAAATATCTATATTATACAACTTATGCTCGATTATTTATATTATGACTTTTATTGCAAATTTGCAATTTATGGCTAAAATAAATGCTCAATTTCTTTATTTCTATTATTCATTATATTTTTTAATGACTATTGTAAGTAAATTTATAATATTTGGAAGTTATTTTATATAGGTTGTAGAAACTTACCCTTCTATGTGTCCATTTTTATGTTTCGATTCTATGAACCACTTAGCGATTCTAAGTAAAATTGCGATTTTGACAATCTTGTATATGTATATATAAGAACCTGGTTTGGGTCATCGAAGACAGTTTCTAGTGACAATGGTGGATGGCAATGAAGGACGGCGATGAATAGCGAAGGATGGTAGTGATGGTGGCCACCAGAATTTCCAAAAATGGGGAAATGCTACTAGATTGTTGGAGTGGAGCGATCAAAAGAGAAAAAAAAAAATAGAGAGAGAGAGAGAGGACGTCGCTGGAAAAAATGGAAAGCTATTTTTTTTCTTTGATTTTTTTTTTTCAAATTTCACACCTTCAAGCAAAGTTGGAGCTTTATTTATAGGCAAACAAAGGTTAAACGGATGAGAAAGAAGAAAGGTCACAGGTCATAGAGTTTTTTTATTGCGAAAGCATTTTTTTTTATTTTAATTTCTTTTATTAATGATTTTATTGCATTTTTAATTTGATTTTGGAAGTTATTTGCTTCTTGAATTATATTGTTTGATCTTTCGTATGTTTGAAATGTTAAAGGAAAGAAAAAAAAATTTTGAGCTCCCCGTAGTCTTTCATGGAGGATAACTCAGAGGTAGAAAATGATGAAAACGTAGGTTCAATTTGTGTTTTTCATTGTAACAAAAACGGAGCAAAAAAAGAAAATGTAGGTTCAACCTATGTTTTTAATTATTACAGAAAATGAACAAAAAAAAAAGAAAATGTGGGTTGATTCTACATTTTTTACTAAGAGAAAAAAAATCTCACACACTTGTGCAAGGATTTGATCCGAGGTCTCTTGCAATTTTGTATGTGTGTTTTTCAATAGGTCGTTAACTTATACCTCAATCATATAATGCAACTAAATTATATTTATTATAATTTTATATTATTAAATAAAATAAAATAAAAAGATTAAAAATAAAAATGATGTACAAAATATAGAAAAATACATTCTCCCTTTTTTTTTTTTTTTTATCAAAAGGAAAGCGTACCTTGTCGGATGCCAGCCTTCTTACCTAGACGAGCGACTCCCGTATGACTTGTTTGAACATAATCGATCTCTGGGACCATACAGACCTGCTTTTATTATAACAGGTCAAATCACGTTGCTGTCCACAATCTTACGAAGTCACAGGACCAAATTTCAGAGTTAATTACTTCTATAGCCCCACCTGGACTGTAAATTGGCCGGCCACCATCAAACCCACATATCCGATTAATTTCATTACCATAAAATAAAATAATTATTTCCCTTTACATAACCATTATTTATTTGATTTATAGAATTGCAATTCTATAGAGTTTCTAGTATTGTCAATTAATCAGGACCAACAAATAGTCAATTTTTGGCTTTTCATGCATATTTTCATAGTTTAGACCATAAAGCTATAGTCAAACGATAGACTAGGTAGGGATATATTATATTAATATTTTATAATACATTAGATTTATTTCTAAAATATTACAACTGTTATTTATATATGGTTAAACAAAACAATAATAATATTTTTTTATTCTATTTATTAAGAATAGTACTTGTGTTCTTATTTTATTATAGTTCACTCACTAAACATGCCGCTATACATGGTTTTACTTTCATTGATGGCATTGCCAGCTTGAATGAATGCTTTTGTAAAGGACAAGATGCAACTGTCATTTGAGCTGTAATTTTATATTTGAGCTTTTGTCAGGTATTGCCAAGTTTTTGTTATAAAAAAAAGCTCCATTTATGTACTTTGGATCACTCATGTTCATATTACTAGAAGTCACATCCCCAGAGGATCTTTAATTGGAAAAAATCAATCATGGGCCTTTGGCAAGCAAGCTTGTCGCATGCTCAATAAGACATGCAACTAGCAAAAGGTACATAGGAAGCTTATAAAGATAATTCTAAAATAAGTAAATTTAATTTCATTTATCAAATATAGACATGATTTGATGGACATTAGCAAGTCTTAAAGTCTACAAATATCTAACCATACTTTCTCATTTGGTATTTCAAAAGCTTTAAAAATTAAAGAAATGATGCAATGCTAGGAATTCTTTACTCTCAAAAATCCTATAAAGCTCAAACAAAGAATATGACAATACTTGATCAAAAATAGTGAGGTTGATACTCAGTAATTCCCTCACTTGTCGTAAATGTAATTAAACTAGTGAAACTGCTTGTTTTTCTTGCTAGCTATTTTTCTCTAAATCCTCTCATCGAGAGTTATTCAAGTATCACTCTTCTAAAGCCACTTATAATACAAGACTCAAATAACATCCATGTAACAACATCAACTAGAATCATACCTCTACATTCCTTTATGTGCGCTTGGACCCTTATTTTTAAAATTGTATATTTAGATCTTGTAGGTGAGTGGGTTTGATCATAATGTGGTCACGTGTGTGCTACGTGATCCTTATGCTACAAGTGAACCTAGAGAAGTCACGTATAATGGCACATAAAAGGATGATCAAGGATGAGTAAGATGGGGAGGAGGAGTAGGAAATCTCAATTAGGCTCAAGCGCTTCATGAAAAGCAAATATTCTTCACCAAATTCTCAATTTGATCTTTTGAGAGAGTAATTTGACATAATAATGACCTTTTTCTCACCAAAAGGTCTCTCTTTGAATGAGGATGCCTTAGGTATTCATAAGGTCCGGTTATGAATCTTGTCCATTAGATGATAATGACAATCGATAGTTACGAGTGAATGAGCTCTTATATGTGCCTCTTATAATGCGCAAGCTTTATTGAAAAGGGTTTAATTGAACCAACCAATCCAATAAGCCTTACTCTAAGCCTATCATACCAAATCTCCCATGATTATCCCAAAAGCCAGATTTGGCTCTCTAAGCCCTATCACCAACCTAAAGAGTCAAATCTAATTAATTAATGGGCATAAGATTTTAAATTGCATTTAGCCCTCTACATTTTACCCATTAACCAAAGTCTTTCAAACAAATTCAAAGGGGTTTGGGCATTAAATAAGCCTTTCTAATGATTAAGGGATTGCTTGGCACATGTATGTTCATGGAATAGCTACATTGTCACCGTACAAGTGTTTACATAATTTATATTACAAGAGCTTAACGCCAATTTTGTATACAATGTATTTTTATTTTTTTTCTCAATGCACAAGTTTGCAACACTATTTAATTACATGTGTTGCCTTTAGCCAATCGGGATTAAATATTGTCTCCGTGATATCAAATAATGTTTTTGGCACAAATTTGATAACTTGAAGTGCTTTAATCATCTTTCCCTTTGTGAGAAGAGATTTTCTACACTATCAATAAGCACTTGAAGGACTCAAAAGAATGATATAATCTAACTAAGTTCCCGATATATGACTTTATTTTAATAAAAAAAAGTTGTATTTAGCTCTTATATATAGTGGTAAGTAGGGTAGATCTTGTCATGGAGCAGAAGTGTAACTCTGGAGCAAAGCGGAGGAGTAGAGTGGGTTATAAGGTTCATTTCTTAGGTACTGGTGCATACCAATTAACTCAATCAATCTAAGCCCATCATTTGAAGACTAAATAGTTCAAATTAATTCACCTTACTAACTTAGATCAATAAGCTATTGAAATCCAATGAAAATTGATGTTCACGACTTAATATAATAGATCAAGCCCACATCATGTTTTCAACCTTATCCAAGAAAATCCCCTTCTTTGTCAAATTATATCAAGTCCATGATGCTCCTGAAGCCCAACCCCTTAAAAGTCATCTAAGTGGACAAAAGCAATGATCTATGTAGAAAACAATCACATGCCTCCATGTGTACGGTTACTTTTCTATTTATTCATTATTTAACAAGTGCATACCCAACCCTCCAACCCCACCCCCACTCTTTGACTTTAAGCCACCACTACTTCCATGCTTAGCCTTCTACTCCCTAAAGCCACACTACACATAGGGAACTTAACACCCCATCAAGTTCGGGTGCTAGTTGGTGCAAAATTGGTCTTCCTCTTCAAGTGACAATGCCATATTGGTAAGTCAGACAAAACTTTGTTGGCTATGCATTTTTTAGGAAGACTTTCCATGAGCTTTGGTAGGCATTCACATTCAAGCCCACGAATCCATCTTTTCAACAGGTATTGTTAATTGCTCAATAAGACATTGCATAGCATCATCACCATTGTCTACTTAACAAGAGATGGTACTCATATTAGCCTAGCCACAGTATTCTTAGATATGGGAGACCTATCATAAACTACTTTATTTTCAACCAAGTTAGGAGAAGATGATTTATTGTCTACTTTCCTTGCACCATCCCTCAATGTTGATGCATCCCTCTTTTTCATATTTGTGCCTTCATCTTGACTATCTTAGCTCATAATTTCACCATCACGGCTACATTCATGTACACTTCCAATGAAATTCTTTGGTTCACATAATTTCTCAGTCACAAAATTGCTCGTAGCCAAAATTGCTAGCTCATCAATGCAAAATTGACCCTCTTGGTTCACCTGGCTACCTAGCTCAAGTGGTTGAATATCATGTTTTCCTTCCACAAGATCATTTTGGTATTCTCGGTATTGTTGCTTGTTTTAATGCTTATAACGTCTTTAGATTGCGATACGGGGAAATTGGAACTTAAACCATTTGACTCATTGTCTTTATTAGTTTCCAACTTAACACTGCCAACATCAATCGATCTACCATTGTATGCCTCATTCCCTGCAAGGTCAGAGTCAATTTGTTGTCTGCCTTCCATTACTTCACCTGGCAAACTTCTAGATATAGATTTCTAAGTTTGCACCTGTGCACTTCCCACCTCAACAGGAGAAGCCATTATATCAACTCCATGAATAATTTTTCTTTTCCCTTTTTTTTTTAGCAACTCCACATATAACTCAACCAAGCTTCTATTATTTTGTATCCATTCAACAAAATAAAGATACTCCCTTGGACAATTTGCCCAATGTAATACAATAACTTAGTAAAATAAACACGAAATGGATTCTCACCGCAAGAATTTCAAAAAGTTGCAAACATAATTCTCACATCAAAATTTCCCTGCTTCCACTTATGATGTAAATGAGTCTTTAAACCGCTGGAGAGAGAGAGAGAGAGAGAGAGAGAAGTGATCAATAGGGAAACACATGCAGAAATGTTAACTAAGCTGTTTAAGATATTACTCACTTTAATGTTGGAGCGCGAGCTTTAGAATACAAAACCAAGACCTCTTTCTTCCACGTTTTTCTTCCCTACACATTTATGATCATGCTTATGTCAATCTTTTGCTATCTTATTTGTTTGTCCACTTCCCAGTGATTTTGGTGAGAACCAAACATATATTTACCCTATTCTATTTGATTTAGAGATCATCTTGATCTCGTTTATTGAGTTGTCTAGCTTTTCCCTATAAGGCAGCACCCTCGTTGAGCTTAAAGTCCCAATCTTAATCAAAGCCACGAAGTTGCAAGTGGCATTAGCTTCACTAGCAATTTATGGTACATACGACGTTAAATAACTTGAGTTCGTTGCTGGTGGTGATTTAGTAGGCATTTATGCTTCGACTTTCCTTTCGGAGTCTTATTACCCATATATAACTCTTGGTCTAAGTTTGAGATTTCTCATATTTCTGTTTTAACCATTTTGTGCAAATTAGTAGCTTGCATTGACTCGAGAATATCGACACCTATGTCTTGCATCTTGCATTATTTGGACAACCTCATCTCTGCCTCATGGCATATCAACTACTAGCTTTGGACTCCCTAGAATTATCTTCATTTATAAACCATGCTATTAATGCTTACACTGTTTGCCTTTCCTACTTTTGTGAAGTCAATTGGCTGATGAATCTCTCCTATTTTAATGATGCTAATATCATAAACATTGCAATTTCCAACATTTTCCCTATTACTCTGCAGCCAAGTTGTGTATGTAACTCCCACAATTGAAAATGGTTTCTTCAAAAGTTTAGCCATATTCCTTTTAGGAAGAATCTCCCACATGCTTGAATTGTATGTTGTAATATTTATTGTTCTTTTGCTTATCTTTATTCTCGCTTATTTACTTGAACTAAGATATTGGGATTGTTGTGTGTAATTTTCAAATTCATGCGTCTTTCTTTGACTCTCGCTTTTCCTCTTATTCATTTTGTAGATAAAGGAACCCAACACTTAAGGGACTTGTGATTGTTATAAGAACTAGGCATCAACGAACTCAGCTTGCACTTGTAATGAGTGACAAAGGCACAATGATTTTAAGAGGTTCAACTCTTTGTCATTCTATCTTTAGTTACTCTTAAGTTTGTATGACCACATGATTTTAAAAGGTATGACTCTTTATAGTGTTGTACTTTGTGACTCACAAGCTTGTAACTTAGTTTAGGAGTGAAGTGGTGGCTATTGGAATTGTAATTGTAATGAGCGAGGCCCCTATTGAGTGTGTCATTTACTCAAGTTAATGCTTCTTCTCTTCTTATTCCTTCCAACATCTACCACAATGTGCTAAGCTTGCTTATTTGATATTTTTTTTTCTTTCAAGATTAAAGAAAGACCTCCCTTTATTGGATAAATTCAACCCAACCATTGTTAATCCCTTGTAAACACTAAAAGGTGGCTTTCGAACTTAAAACCCTTGTATGCTTGTTACGCCACTTACATCATACCATTAGTCCAACTGTGCATTTATACCTTTCATATATATATAGCTAAAAGAGGAAGAGAAGCAACTTCGTTAATATGATCGAACCCAAACACATTATTACATAGAGAACTTAACTCAAACATTGAGATTTTTTTGCTCTTGATCAATTCTTATGTTCTTTATACCGACAATTGGATCTATATCATGAGGCCTCGAGTCAATATATAGTAGTCTCACATGCTAACTTAGCATTTTTGCAATTATTCTTCTATGAATATTACATGAGATACCTTCGAACCCCTATTAGCAAACCTGCTTCTATTGTGCTTAGGGCTTAAGTGTGGGTAGATAAGAAGCCCTAAGATGCAATTCTTGATGTTAGAGGCGACATTTGTGAAGTCACTTTTCACCTTTACACGAGTAAGTTGGCTAGGCATAATTGGTGTTTGGATGTTTATCTTTTAGGTTCCAAATAGTTAGTGACTTTGATAAGGTCTCGTGAGTAGCTCACTAATGTTGGGAAAGAATTCAACCTTTAATGGACACTTGGAGGGTTCCCTACACTCCATAACTAGAGTGGTTCATCCACTTTCTTCCTTAAGTGTAGTGTCATGGTATATTCACCGCATTGAGTTGCTTGATAGTTGAGATTTGATTAAGACGTGCTTTGCAAGATCAACATCAATAAGGACTTTGATAAGTGCTGCAAAGTGCTAAATCCTAGAAACCATAAAGATATTCACCCACATGTCAAGTAACTGTTCTTTCCATGGATGAAGCATTGATGGGTGTCGAATCCAACAAAAATAAAACCTACTCTAGAAAATTATATGATTTGCATATAGTGGTGAGTAGGGTCGAATCCACAGAGATTGGTTAAACTTATTTCTATTCAAGGAGAATAAAAGGGAAAAGGAAAATGGGGGGTTTGGTTTGTGAATCGAATAAAGTCAAAATAAGATAAGAAAGTTGTATATTGATAAAAAGCCTAGCCAAATGAATCAAGATGGTTTAATTCTAGGAATTGATCATCGATGCAAATGATCTCTATTCTTGTTCTAGATAAATTGGTTATGGTTATTAACAAGCTCTAACAACCTATCTCTCCTTACTTCCTCGATAACCTCGGACAAGCGCTTTGAATTATTTCTCTTATTGATTAAACAACTCTTAGACAAGCGCTTAGAATTTAATCTATCAATAGCATTAAGATCTACAGAGACCACCAATTCATGCCAGTAGATTATAAGATAACCTATTTAAACATGATCACACACCTCCATAACATGAATTCGATCATCTCTTTTATAACCAAACATGTTATTGCGTCACTAAGACTAGAACAATCAAACAATTACGGATTTGACGTGCTAGTTGACAATATATTAACTTGCTAATTGAGTAGAAGAGCTCTATTCATACAAATCAACAAAGATAATAATGACAAAACGATCAGAAGATATATGAATACCCGAAAGCAAAGAATAGAATAAATACAAGTCAATTAGACCTCACAATTCGTGGAGAATTAAACATCTATGACCCTTTGGCTAGAAAAGTAGCTTAGCTACACATGTTCATCAATAAAACGAAAATAAAAAGTAAAAACATAATGAACCCGGTTGCTTGCTCTGCCTCCAAGATGATCCAAGGTTCTTCAAGATCCAAAGATTCAAAAGTTATCCTAACCCTCTAGGGTTGGCTCTATTTATACTATTAGATGGATAGCATGTGATCTTTTGCTAGCAAGATACGAAAATATCTTTCCTTTTTCAAGTAGATTTCGAGAAGTGAAGATACGTCTGCCTGGCACGCCCCACCACACGGCCGTGGGTCAAGCCGTGCCATCCTCTGTGCATAATCTTCAAGTCTTCAACCGCGCCCAGTGTGAACCACGGTTACACACACGACCAGATTTCAAGTCGTGCCTTCATCTGTGCATAATCTTCAAGTCTTCATCCGTGTCCAGTGTGTACCACGGTTACACCCACGGCTAGATTTCAAGCCGTGCCTTCATCTGGTTGATGTTCCACACTTTCTTCTCATTGGCACACCTAGCTTCCACCACGGCTTCAAGCACGGTTTATCCCACGGGTTCCACCACGGCCGTGCCTTAAGCCGTGTCTCTCTCTGTTGAAAGTCCTCATTTTCGCCTTCTTGTCCAGTGTGTAACACGGTTTGAACCTTGGCCGTGCCTCAAACCATGCTTCCTCCGGTGGTGTAATTCCTTGTCTTGATCCAAGTTGTAGATGACTTTTCTAAAATACTTGAATTAGCATCCTTAACTCCATTTAACCTGATTTATCACGATGATAGAATTAAAGTACCATTTCCTTATGATTTCTATAAAATCAATAATAATTTAACACAATTTATACTATAAAGATTGAGTATAAAATGGCTCTATCAAATTCCCCCACACTTAAACTCTTGCTTGTCCTCAAGCAATTGCATCAAATCAATTGAGAAATCTATCATAGATTATACAAACTTTCTTTTCATCATTCCAAGCATCTATTCATTTGTAATTCATGACTTGTAATTTAATGTCTACTACTTCAACCAAACTGGTTTCCTGTGATCAAATTACTATGGACAAAATTCAATAGCTAATCTAAACAAAACAAACTTTAATCCTCATGTTTAGCAAAAGAATTTTTATTCCAAAAGTAAATACTTAATCCACTAAGGAAAAACACCCAATTAAACTTCATTGGACATTAGCAAACATATAATCCTTGCAACATAAAGTAAAAGCATATAATATAAGCTCTTTGCTATATATTCTCCCTTTTATACATCTTTGTTTTATTCAATGAATGTTCACATTCATGTTCTTTTGATTTATTCAAGCATCTATTTTGACGGGTTTTTGCCCGCTTCTTTTCATGAACTTTTTCCTTTTTCGCCCTTATCGTTATAGTGAGTTCATTGAGTCGGCAAATCCCGAGTTCATCACTCAAGTGACCGGGTTTTGAGATACCCCTACGGACTCTTCCTCACTCTAACATTCAAGTTTGAATACTCTTAACTCAATTAGTTGAATCATTGGAGTAATGGCTATGCTTAATTCTTTTTTTTTTTTTTCACTAAGTGTTATGATTGCTTTACAAACAACTTCAAAGAGTATACAGTAGCTAATATAACCTAGAAGTAAACTTGTTTATTTTTCACTTAGGGACTCGACTTACTCTTAGACTTCCAATTCTAAAGCTAAATACAAGGTAAATTTGTTTCTTAAAGATTTCACTACTTAATTTTAACCATGTATTCTAATCACAGCAGTAGGTGAGTAAAGCATTTGAACAAGTCAATTTCACATTTTGTAGATGCTTATTACAACATTTAGTACAATCTCTAGATTTCATGATAATTTTGAAAACCTTTGGCTTAAAATTGCTTAAGGACAAACATTCAGAGTATAAGTTAGTTCTCTATTCTCTATATTTTATTATCCTCTCCCCCACACTTAGCTTGAACAGTGTCCTCACTGTTCCTAATTCAGCACAATTGAAGAGGAATTAACAACACAAAGGACATTAGAGAATATGAGAGAGGAAATATTGGTACTTCCCTGGTATTGGAGTGCTCCCTTTTAGCTCTGGAAAGTGTCATCTAATGATATGTATCCTTGCTGCAGTCGATCCAAAGAGTTCAAAATTACACTAAAATCAAAACAAACTAAACTAAAACAAAACAAAACTAAAATAAACCAAAACTAATGCAAAACAAAACTCTTTTTTTTTTTTTTTTACATGGGTTGCCTCCCATGAAGTGCCTTTCTTTAACATCTTTGGCTAGACGTTCCTGGCTAAATATTCGGATAAGGATTTTGATTCCAGCCTTGGTGCCTGTGGTGATGGGTTAATAACATCCGCAACAAAAACAGGAGAGATATCGTTAGGGTGTTTCATGGCATCATAAATGTTAAATCCAATCACTTCACCATCAAATTCCATAGTGAGGGTGCCATCATTTACATCGATTTTCGTTTTAGAAGTCTTAAGGAATGGTCGCCCTAATAATATCAGTGATGAAGTATGAGAATCACTATCGTCCATGTCAAGCACATAAAAATCAGTAGGAAAAACCAACCCATTGACTTGAACTAAAACATCCTCTAGAACTCCCTCAGGATAAACATTGGACCTATCAGCAAGTTGAACAATAATACCCGTTTCCTTGAAAGGACCAACATTTAAACGTTGATAAACAGACAATGGCATGACATTGATAGAAGCTCCTAGATCACACATGGCTTTAGCGATTCCAAGATTACCTATTTTGCAAGGGATAGTAAACATACCTGGATCCTCGCATTTAGGAGGGAGCTTCTTCTGAATAATGGCGGAAACATTTTCACTCACACTAATCTTTTCATTTCCTTTCAGCTTCCTTTTGTTAGTGCATAAGTCCTTGAGTAATCTAGCATAGCGCGGTATTTGCTTAATTGCATCAAGTAAAGGAATATTTACCTCGACTTTACGAAACGTTTCCAGAATCTCTTTTTCTTCCGCTTCCTTCTTGGATTTCGCTAATCTAGAGGGGAAAGGAGGTGGTATCGATGTGACCTTCGATGGCTCAACTAGAGAGTTGCTAATCTGGTCGCCCGGCTGGCTCGGAGTTGAAATCTCTTTCTTGGTCTCTTCCTCAAGATTAGATGGATGTCCTTTCTTATTTGATCCCTGCAATTCTGTTCCACTTCTCAAGGTAATTGCATTAACGCTTTGCTTCGGGTTTGTAATAGTTTGAGAAGGTAACTTACCTTGAGTTTCTAACCTGTTTACGACTGAAGCAAGTTGGCTTACCTGATTCTCCAAGTTTTGAATGCTTTGCTTTGTTTCCTCCTGAAATTGTTTGGTATTAACAGCTAGAGACTTAACGATATCCTCAAGGGGCATACCTGAAGTAGAAGGAGCTTGGGGTACGTGGTGTAATGGCTTAGGCTGGAATTGTTGGAAACTTTGTGGGTTATTGCCATATCGGAAGTTAGGATGATCCCTCCATCTATGATTGTAAGTATTCGAGTAGGGGTCATACTTCCTTTGCGGTTGTACTGGAAATCCGCCTACAACATTGGCGTGTACATGATTGTCATCTTGCAATGTAGGGCACATGTCGGTCGGATGATTAGGAGCAGCGCAAATTCCACAAGCCTTCACCTGCTGCGTTTTTCCAAGAGCTAGCTGCTGCACAAGGGAGGTAAGATTAGAAATTTGATGTTCAAGGTTAGACACATTTACCTCATTTACCTTCCTTGAAGACGTATCATGCCTATACCCAAATTGTTGCGAGTTGGTAGCCATAATGAAGATCAATTCCTTAGCTTGACCAGGGGTTTTGTTTACTATGGCGCCTCCACTTGCAGCATCCATCATCTTCCTCTCCATCGGAAGTAGGCCCTCATAGAAGTATTGGATAAGGAGTTGTTCAGATATCCTACGTTGTGGGCAACTTGCACACAATTGCTTGAACCTCTCCCAATACTCATGAAGTGTCTCGGTGTCCCTCTGTTTTATACCACAAATTTCTCTTCTTATACCAACGGCTCTGGATGCGGGGAAGAATTTATCCAAGAAGAGTCTTACCATATCTGTCCAAGTGGTGATAGAACCTGGAGGTAAATAAAATAACCAATCTTTAGCTTTAGTACTTAAAGAAAATGGAAAAGCACGTAGCTTGATTTGATCGTCAGTTATTCCTTGCGGCCTCATACTAGAACACACTATATGGAACTCTTTCAAATGCTTATGAGGATCTTCATTCTCAAGACCATGAAATGTAGGTAGCAGATGTATCAACCCAGATTTCAATTCGAATTCCACGGCTAGTTCGGGGTAGTGAATACAAAGTGGTTGTTGATTCACATCTGGTGCAGCCAACTCCATTAAGGTTCTCTCGAGATTTGCCATGTCATCCTCTTTTTCAGAATCAAGGGATGAATCTGACAAGTCCGATACTAAGTTCGGTCTAGTGGATGATCTAGCTTCTTGTCGCAACCTCTTTAGAGTCTTCTCAATCTCCGGATTATAAGTTAGTTCACCTGTCTGAGAAGAATGGGTCATACAAGAATAGAAATAAATTTGACACCAATCCCCGGCAACGGCGCCAAAATTTGATGGGTGTCGAATCCAACAAAAATAAAACCTACTCTAGAAAATTATATGATTTGCATATAGTGGTGAGTAGGGTCGAATCCACAGAGATTGGTTAAACTTATTTCTATTCAAGGAGAATAAAAGGGAAAAGGAAAATGGGGGGGGGGGGGGTTTGGTTTGTGAATCGAATAAAGTCAAAATAAGATAAGAAAGTTGTATATTGATAAAAAGCCTAGCCAAAGGAATCAAGATGGTTTAATTCTAGGAATTGATCATCGATGCAAATGTTCTCTATTCTTGTTCTAGATAAATTGGTTATGGTTATTAACAAGCTCTAACAACCTATCTCTCCTTACTTCCTCGATAACCTCGGACAAGCGCTTTGAATTATTTCTCTTATTGATTAAACAACTCTTAGACAAGCGCTTAGGATTTAATCTATCAATAGCATTAAGATCTACAGAGACCACCAATTCATGCCAGTAGATTATAAGATAACCTATTTAAACATGATCACACACCTCCATAACATGAATTCGATCATCTCTTTTATAACCAAACATGTTATTGCGTCACTAAGACTAGAACAATCAAACAATTACGGATTTGACGTGCTAGTTGACAATATATTAACTTGCTAATTGAGTAGAAGAGCTCTATTCATACCAATCAACAAAGATAATAATGACAAAACGATCAGAAGATATATGAATACCCGAAAGCAAAGAATAGAATAAATACAAGTCAATTAGACCTCACAATTCGTGGAGAATTAAACATCTATGACCCTTTGGCTAGAAAAGTAGCTTAGCTACACATGTTCATCAATAAAACGAAAATAAAAAGTAAAAACATAATGAACCCGGTTGCTTGCTCTGCCTCCAAGATGATCCAAGGTTCTTCAAGATCCAAAGATTCAAAAGTTATCCTAACCCTCTAGGGTTGGCTCTATTTATACTATTAGATGGATAGCATGTGATCTTTTGCTAGCAAGATACAAAAATATCTTTCCTTTTTCAAGTAGATTTCGAGAAGTGAAGATACGTCTGCCTGGCATGCCCCACCACACGGCCGTGGGTCAAGCCATGCCATCCTCTGTACATAATCTTCAAGTCTTCAACCGCGCCCAGTGTGAACCACGGTTACACACACGACCAGATTTCAAGCCGTGCCTTCATCTGTGCATAATCTTCAAGTCTTCATCCGTGTCCAGTGTGTACCACGGTTACACCCACGGCTAGATTTCAAGCCGTGCCTTCATCTGGTTGATGTTCCACACCTTCTTCTCATTGGCACACCTAGCTTCCACCACGGCTTCAAGCACGGTTTATCCCACGGGTTCCACCACGGCCGTGCCTTAAGCCGTGTCTCTCTCTGTTGAAAGTCCTCATTTTCGCCTTCTTGTCCAGTGTGTAACACGGTTTGAACCTTGGCCGTGCCTCAAACCGTGCTTCCTCCGGTGGTGTAATTCCTTGTCTTGATCCAAGTTGTAGATGACTTCTCTAAAATACTTGAATTAGCATCCTTGACTCCATTTAACCTGATTTATCACGATGATAGAATTAAAGTACCATTTCCTTATGATTTCTATAAAATCAATAATAATTTAACACAATTTATACTATAAAGATTGAGTATAAAATGGCTCTATCAAGCATTCTTGTATTACCTCTAATGGATGGTTGACATATTGGATACGGTGAGTTTGATTTGTTTGATTGCTAGTGTAATAGGCATTATGAAATTGTTTTGTGGCTTATCTTTATCTTCTTTAAGAACACAAAAATAGAACTTATACTTGTGAATGACTAGTTCTGGTATGATATCATTTACTTAAAAAAAAATGATACTAGTGAGACTTCAATTGAACAAAGGTTAAAGAACAATCACTTCAATGATATAGCTACTGGTGTTTTTAAAGGTGCTACCACTTCAAAGTCAACTCCCCCCATCTTTCACTCCTTTCCAAATTGTTATAACATTAGAAAAGTGTTGCAACTTAAGAACTATTCTATAGTCACCACAGATGTTGATGAGGATGAGGGAGATACGGGTATGAAGTTAGTAGATTTTGAAGGGACTCCCCAAGCATGCTCTTTGTGATAGGAATGGGTCTTTTATGGATATTAGTGATAATCAGGATGAGCATCTATAGCAACATGCCAATAAAACAAGTTTACCAAAGTAAGTAGACAGAGGTTGTGATGATGTGATTCATGAGTTAAGTAAGATGGTCAATCAGGATGACCATAAAGACCACACATCTAGAGGAGAGCCAGATTCAAGCGCATGCTAGTACTTTGTTAAATGCTAGGTCTTCTAATGTTACCTCTAGTAGTGCCTTTATGACTATCATTGCCACTAGTGAGCCCCTACCTGTTTCCAGCTATACTCCTTTCACTATTAGTGATCCTACACCTACTTTCAATCATAGTCTCCCTATAGTTAATACACCACCTCTTTTCAATCACATTCCTTCTATTATGGCAGTTCTTAGTTTTCATCCTCCCCTAGCTACTATGATATTAGAGCCAATGGAGAGATGAGATTTCTTTACCTTAGCAACAAGTTCAATTGAGACTTCTTATTTTCATGGCTATACCATACCTTCCTATCTTCTAACTTCGCTATAAAGCTTGTATGCGATGGAAGGGAACTTTTAGATGGCTTCCATCTTTCAAAGCAGGGAGGTTAGTGGCATTATTACACTATTAAGGAGAGTTGTTGAGCTTTTGGGTAAACACTAAAGTTCACTACCTATAGATGAGTTAGAGTTGTTAGTTATCAATATCACTACAACTCGTATTGTAAGTTTTAGGATCAATAAGATGGAGCTCGTTGCCATTGAAGCTAGGAAAATACTTGATTGCTAGAAGGTTATAAAGTGATGTGATTACCTCAAGGCTAAACTTGAAAAAAAAGAGCTACTTAGGGATAGGGACTTAGACTTTAACATAAAGTTTATCATTGAGTCTTGAGCTATTGATCTTACTTTATCTATTTTTTTTTTTTTTATACTTCCTTTATTACATTGTGCACATATTTACTATATTTCTTGGACATTGAAATACAGTGTTATCTCTTTCTCTTTTTCTTTTTCTTTTTATTTTTTTATGAGTTTCTCTTAACATGTTGTCTATAACACTACTTTTGTTAATGAATGTTATCTCGTATTTGCTGCTTTGAATCTCTCATCTCATGTCGATTAGTAGCATGTTGTAAAATGAATGTCATAATATCGACATAGCATTTTGCAATTCTCTTGTTAACTATGTAAGATCCCGTATAATTGAGCTATGTTTCTCATTTGCGAGTAGCAATCCTCATGTTAATCATAATGAAAAGAGATGAAAACAAAAATGATTATTCTCTAAATTTGATATTAATGACAATGTTAGTTAAGAGAGTATTGCCCACTACTTAATTTGCTCAAAATTCAGTGAATTTGAATTGCATTAAAATGAATGTGTTATGTTACATGCCTGAGAGATAATACTCTAACTAGCTAGCATATTGTGAATTGAACAAACATTGTGTACTTAAGAGATAAACCTCATACTAAGTAGTAGCAATACAACAATGTGCAAAATGCATACAGTATGTATTAAAGGAGTACTCTCTCTTGATCTTACAATAATGATAAAGAGAAGAAGACAGAGAAATATGTAAAAGCAAGCTCATATGACTTAAGCTTGTCATTTCATTCATTTGCTTTTTCAATACATCTTGCTTTTACAAGTGAAGCTTTCTAATGTACTAAAGTTAATAAGAGCAATGATAAAATTTGTCTTTGAATTACGAAGCTTACAGTAACCACTATCATGAACTTCTCCAACAATAAAAGGCCCTTCCCACTTTAGTGTAAATTTTGGTGCTAGAATACCTAGGCATACATGTTCTACTACTCGAAGTACAACATCACCGTATTAGAATGATCTCTTTCTTAACAAACAATTGTAAGCTACACTTAGTTCATGTTAATAATGGGTCAAATTGTATTTAACAACATCTTGTTTTTCCTCTAGGGCCCTTAAGTCTAGTATTGGCAAAGTATCTAGCTCAAGCTCAATATTAATAGCTAGTTAGACGAAGGGAATCAAAACCTCTATTGGAACTACTACCATGGTTCCATATACCAAAGAGAAGGGCATTGCTTGAGTTGGTTTTCACTTTGATGTCCTATAAGCTTATAGTGCCAATGGCAATTTATCATTCTTTGTGGTTGTCATGAACCATGTGACTAAAAACCTTTAATAGATTCTTGTTGGTAGCCTCCACTTATCTATTACCTTTTAAGTAGTTAGGCATAGACTTGACATGAACAATGCTATAGTTAGTCAATAGCTACCAAACATGAGAATTGACAAAAGAAGTGCCATTGTTAAATAAGATACGCTATGGAATTTCAAATATGCATATGATATTCTCCTTTATAAAAATAGCAACTATTGCTCCTATAGCCTTCTTTGATGGAACTGTCTCTACCAATTTAGTAAAACACTCAATCCCGGCTAAGATCTAGATGCATTCCCTCAATAATGAGTGAATGAGACTAATAAGGTCAAATGCCCAAGTGTGGAAGGGTAATGGAGTTGTCACACTATGGAGTATGATTATAGGAGAATGAATGGCCTTGCCATATTGCTGACAAATGACACATTTTCTAACAAACTTAAAGGCATCAACTTCCATAGTTAACTAATAGTATCCCATATCCAACAAATGATAATATAACTTCTTTCCTCCATAGTGTTCCCCACATTCTTTAACATGGGCTTTAGCCAATATTGTTTTTGTCCTGGGGGGTAAAATACACTTAAGGGGTTTACCCATAATGAGACTCTACACAATCTATCTTTATGTATCAAATACATTTTGGCCTTACTTTTCACAAGTTTGGCATTAGGGCTATTAGTGGGCAAGGCATTATTCTTCAAATAGCTAATGTATGAATGCCTCTAATCCCTAACCACAACCACAAAACTACATTCCTTCTCATCAGGTAATTTAAAACACTTGAGACAATTCACTTGTTCTCAGAATGCATCTTCAGAAATTGATGGCCAGTAGTATCTTGCATATTGAATCCAGGGATATAGTGGTGGTCCTTCCTCTCTACACCAGATTTTGTAATACTCTTTTATGCTAATACATCAAAACAAAACACCTTTTGGGCCTTTGTAGTACAATATTCCATTTAATTAAATAAAGTTTTTCAATGTTGAAGTAGAAGCCACATCAAGATGCGCTAATTGCTCCTTCACCAAAATGCACCAACCATCACATAGTTCCTTATCTTTATCAAGAAGATCTAATACAATTCATGGTGTAGATTTCTTGAGTACTTGAACAATCAAACTATTATTCATATCT
This sequence comes from Laguncularia racemosa, assembly GCA_037954665.1. NCBI lineage: Eukaryota > Viridiplantae > Streptophyta > Magnoliopsida > Myrtales > Combretaceae > Laguncularia > Laguncularia racemosa. The sequence goes on from JBBMOL010000087.1 coordinate 1,775,683, forward strand.
TAGATTAGAACTTTTGATGCTAATGTAGTTAATGCATCTGCATATTTATTAATGGATCAAGTCATATGCTTGTAGCTTATTTATTGAAATTTTGTCGCTAAAGTCTACACTGTAGCCCTATAATGCACTAGTGCAGGTTCTTTAAGTCCAAACTTGTTAGTAGTCTATTTAATGATTAAGTTAAAGTTACCTTAGCATGTATAGTCAATTTACTTCAACCTCTTATCCAGATATCAATATAAGTAATAAAGCCTCCTATTTAACCTCATTATTGGTGCAATAGAAATCAAGTTCGAATGCCAATAGTATTTCTTGACCTTCAAATGAGGTTAACACAATTCTTGCCTGATGTGCCTAAATGATCAATTTCAAGCACATGAAACCAATTGGAGAACTGCTTCAACAAATCCAAAAAATGGCGTGAAGAACAATTTCCAAATGATCCCTAATTATATGAACAATTTGCTCTGATATCAAATTATGATGTGCTTAATTAGCTAAAGCACACTCGAATAACAAATGAAAGCAACTCCAATCAACAAATCTACAAATGGAGTGAAATTCACAAACTCCAAACCCCTAAATGTCCAATGATAATCACACAAGTAACAATTAGAATCACAATGCTCAATTTGCAACTTCCGAAAAAGGATTACACTAATCACAATCAAGAGGATATGAAATCAATTGAATTTTAACCCTAAAATTGCATGAAAATTACAATAAAAAGATAAACTAATTCCTCACCAGATGTGACTCACTAGTAGGGAATTAGGATGGATTTAATGTTGTTGATACTACACATAACAAGAATTAAATCCCCACTTGCCAAACTTCACTTAAGAAATGATAAGAGTATGTGAAAAAGGAGGCAACCTCATGTTTTTCCAATATGAAAATATAGTCCAAAAAGCTCCCATAAACCCTACTTTAGCAAGTATTTATAGTTGCTCTAATTATGGTTAAAATGTAAAAAAAAAAAAAATTAAGTCTATGCCACTAATGTAGCCTGTCTTAATTCAACAAATACAACCAAATAAAATGTCCTAAAATGATTACAAGATAATCGGTTCAAAGAAAAATAACAAATACAAAGATAGTATTCAAAGAGCCAGTTCTTCAAGTCAATTGAATTCGTTGGTCCAGCTTATATTCGATTTAGGTTGGTCCATGAATAACCCACAAGCCGAGTCTTAATGAGTTTATCCATTGCCTTACAAGACCTGACAAGTATGCCTACTGGAATACACAACACATAAGTAATAGAAAAGAGGTTAGTATACAAATAATTCTAGGGTTGGTTAGCTCTTGCCCTAATGATAGGTCTTGTAGGATTTTGATTCCTATCATTGCCCCCCATCTATTCCTTCTTGTAAAGCCATCAAACTGAAGTGACCACTTTTCTTCTACTTTGACCATGAAGGAATTATCATAAAACTCTACTGGCATAGTATCCATAATAAGGCTTTCATATACATTCAAGAAATGTACCAACAAATCAACTAAAGCTTATGACTTGATAGCCTTGGGGGGCTAAACTGTGATATCAAACTCTTTAAGGAGGAGTAACTACTTAGCAACTCAACTTAATGAGGTTGATCAAGATAATAAAAACTTAACGGGTTTCTGAACATGTGATGATATTGATCTTATGTGCTAAGAAATAGTGCAAGTAGTTTTTTTTTAGGTAAGTAGTTGTGCATGATAATGCTTTTCACAAGTTAGGTGATTAGCCTCATTCCTTTGAAGGGTTTAACTCAAATAGTAAATCGGTTGTTCTTGTCTGTCTATTTCCTATGTAAGTAAAGCCTTAATGGACTTATCAATGGAGGTAAGGTACAAAATCAATGATAATCTCTTCACAAGTATTATTATAGTTTAAGGGAAGGTCAAGATCTTCTTAATTTTCTAAATTGCTTCCTCATGCATTTTCCCCCACTTAAACAAGACCCCTTTCTCCATAAGTTGATACAAAGGGTATGAAATCTTTGTTAGCACTGGCTTGAATCTTCTAATGTAGAAACTTTTCCCATGAAATTTTTTAATTCATTTGGACTGGAGGGTGAGGGCATGGATCATATAGTTTAAACCTTTGTTACATTGACATCAATGCCCTTTCTATAAGCAACAAACCCAATAAACTTACTTGAAGCCACTCCAAACACATACTTAAGAGAGTTCATACGAAGTCTATACAATTGATATCTTTTAAAAACCTTTTTTAAGCAGATTAGATGATTGGGTGGTTGCCTTGTCTTGACAATTATATCATCCACATAATCTTCCATAAAATCATGCATCATGTCATGGAATATAGCGGTCATCGCCCTCTGATAAATGGCATTTGCATTCTTAAGCCTAAATGGCATGATAATGTAATAGAAGTTCCCCACTAGAGTTCAAAAAGCAACAAGCTCTACATTGTCAATTGCCATCTTGATTTGGTTATAACCACTAAAGTCATTTATAAATAAAACAACTCATGTCTGATAATGGCATCTACTAAAGTGTAGATATTTGGTAAGGGAAATTTGTCTTTTGGACATGCCCTATTTAAATCTCGAAAGTCAACACATACTCTTATCTATCTATTCTTTTTTCTTATTAAAACTATGTTTGCAAGCCAAGTAAGATGATCAATCGGTTTTATAAAACTTGCTTGAAGTAGCTTTTCAACTTTTAGCTTGATTTGTACCTCAACTTCAAGCTGGAAGACTCGTTGTCCTTGCTTCACTAATGTGACTCTTGGCACAATATTCAATCTATATACTACGAGGTTATGATCTAACCCTAGCATCTTTTCATAGGTCTAATATTGGATTTAATTAATGGGCATAAGGCCCTAAATTGCATTAACCCTCTATAGATCCTTAACCATTTTTTTAATATGTTGTCTTAGGAAAAATAATAAAAAATAAATTAAAAAATTTGTATAAAAGCAATAGCATAATAGTTATGTAGGAAACTAAATGCAGTTTTTTTTTTCTTTTTTCTTTTTAAATTTAGGATCTAAATGCATGATAGAGATAAGATGTTAAGTATACATGAAGTATATGGAAAAAATGAAGACTCACCTTACCTTGAGCAAGTTGTTGACACCATAAGTTATGTTCTCAATAAGCTTGTTGAAAGTCATTAGTTTCCAATTACCAATTAAAAAACAATACGAGTCACACCCTTATCTACTTAATTTTTTTACGAGGTAAGTAATAATATGGCCTTCATCAATTAGTTGACAACCTTCATTTCTCCTCTAAAACCTAGTCCACAAATTCAAAATGCCTTATATAGAAGCCAAACTAGATAAGATCATGACAAAAGGGGACAAAAAGCTTGAAGTTTCTAAGACATCAAAAGAGCATTCAACAAGCTTAGATGATCCACGAGTTGAGCTTAATATTGCAAATTTAATCAAGAGTGTGGTAGTATACAAAGTGTACAAAATCCACTAGGAAACTTAAGAAGTGTGCAATGTAAGTTTTACCATAGCACTATAAAAAATTTAGACACCAAAGTTTAGTTTCTAAACTTGAATTTTGAGACTTCAAATTTATAGGTATTTTTTTCATGTTATTTAGTTATGTTTATATAAAAATACCATGTCATTAGAGTGAAATTCATGTTTAACAAGAAACATAAAAAACTTAAGATTTATATTTATGTATTTCATGTAAAAATTTATTGTAATTTATTATTAGAGATTAAATTTCCTAACTTAAATCAAGACTTTATGATTCTAATATTATAAATGTGCTTCTACATTCTACTTATTCATATTAGTATGTAAATAACTGTAGGTGTAGGGATTCAATTGTAGTCATTACGTGCATGTAACATGAATGTCACATTACATGTGGAATGATTACATAAATGACATGTAAAGATGACTAAGAGAGAAAGATAGGGAGGGTAAGCAAGCAATTTCAAGGAGCTTGAATGTCCGTGTGACTAGTAGAGAAGTTATAAAGTATCAATGCCATTATTCATGTGAAAAGGTAGTTTGTTATTCGTTTTAAGATTTGTTTCGTCATTTGTGATAACAATTTGATAGCATAACACAATTTACAGAGTTTGTCCATTAACATGCTCATTTGATCATACTATGGTCGACAACCTAGATGAGACCTACACTTCATTAGATGCATGTCACATACATATAGCATGGATCCTACACCTCATGTGATTTTAGAGGAGTAACATGACTTCAAATAACAACTTCAAGTATAATAATTGAAAGGACTAGGTATAGGTAGTTTCAATAGAATTATGCAGTTGTACTAGGCATATGAGCTCAAAAATGTTGACTTCTCTATCTTTGAGATCTAAGCAAGAATAGCTTGAGTATTTACGAGACTTTGATCTTATAAACTCTATTTGATTCTTAAGCTTAGGAGTTTAACAAATGATTTTTGCTTCTATCGATTCTAATCACAATTTAATAGTGAAGAGCTAGTAAATATTTATAGAGTTTTTTTTTTTCTCACATGCTTTTTTTCTTTTTCTTTTTTTTTTTTTTGGTGCTAAACCACAGTCAAGAAAATAAAGTTAAAAAATGGAGTGTTTAAAATTATTTATTATGCATATTTATGTTAACACCACACCATAATAAAAATACTAGGAGATTAACATATAATGATGGTGTTTAGATGTAATTGATCATTCATGAGGGTTTAGTAACATTACATTAATCTTAAAGGGGATACAAGCACAAGATCATCACATATTTTATTCCAAGTTATACTAATCAAGTAATTGTGTTCAAGAAAAATATACATAGGGAAGCCTAAGTTAATGGATTACTTGATATAATCCATAGTTTAAGAATACCTCATTCAAGCATCATCTATTCCTTCCCTAATGAATTAGTTTGATCAATCTTTAAATGTGAGATCATTATGTACTCAATGTGTTGACCATAATGCTTTGATATTGGTAAAGTGAAGCTTGTCGATGACTCATTATCAAGTTGGTCATTAAGTATGGCCCAAAGCACTAGTATGTGGTAGTAACAAGTCTAGATGGAATCCATTTATCTCTAATTTGAAGATTGCTTATCTTAAGTTAGTTGTATATGAGTGACTCAAAAGTCCATAGCTATGGTAAGGTGAAATTGAGTCTAAGTTGTTTAGGTAAACTAAGTAAAGGATCAATTAGTTATGATGTAGTCTTATATGATTTGATCCATGATATTGAGAAGAGATAGGTTTATGGTTGGTCTAGATTGTTGAGATATTTATTAGAAAGTGGAGTAGCTCGAAGAAAATAACTAGGTTTTCTAAAAGTTTGCTCTTAGTTGTGAAACGACTGTTGTAAAGGGGAGCTAAATGATCATGCAATAATGTAAAGTGCTAAGATTAAGTTCAAACTAGAGAAGCTAGGGAAACTCAAGCTCAAAGCCACAAACCATTTAGAATGAATTAATTTGTTTTAGGTTATAACTAATCAAAAGATCGAGTTGCTCCAAATAAATTAACGAATTGTTGTTTTGGAGAAATAATTGGTTGAAAGATAAAGGTACTCCTAAAATTTGGAAAACTAATTGAGTGAGATGGGAATTGAGTAAAAGAAAGTTCAATAAAGTTCACTTAGGCTTATGTTAACCTAAAATGGCACTAAGGCCATATAAAGGAGAGTAACAACTTAATGATCAATTAAGTGTTCACTAATGGATGCCTATACTCCTTTTACAATTTGTTATCATCCTTAGTATGCTAATATTGTCAAATAGTTAGTTAATGGGATTGTTTCTTATGGAGTGATTTATCATAAGAAGAAGGAACTCTTATTTGAAGTGAAAGATTTCCTCTAGGACAAACCATATTTATTTGAATGTTATGTTGACTAAATGATTTGATGATGAGTGCCTAAGATTTAGATTGTAGCATTTCAAATCATTATGATGCTCAAGAAACTCTCAGACATTTTGGTGTGGAAATGACCACAACAAAAGTGTTTTAGTCCAAAATTTATTGGTTCATGCTTTTCAAGTATTGTCATAGCTTTTTTAAATACATATGCTTAGTGCCACAGAGCAAGATATATCCCTAGACAACATGAACTACTAGAAGAGTGGTGATTTAGTGGTTGAGCTATTTGACATATGGGGTGCTGATTTTATGGAACTCTTCCCCCACATCGTTCTCATATAAGTATATTAGATAAATTGAAGTAGTTTTCCCAACATATGATACTAAGGTTGTATTAAAGTTCTTTAAAGAGAACATTTTCACGAGATTTGGCATGTAGACAACAATTATCATTGACAAGGGATCGCACTTTTGTAATAAGCAAGTTGGGAAATTGTTTTTGCAAAATCTAGGGAAATGTACAAAATTGCTACTTTATGTCATCCCTAGCCAAGTGATTAGGTAAAGTCATTTAATAGACACATAATGTGCATTTTAGGAAAGATTGTGAGCACTTCGATGTTTAAGGTTAAACATGCCCTCTAAGCATACCACTTTGCTTTGAATGCCTCGATCGACATATCTACATATCAACTTTATTTTTGTAAAGTATTTAACCTTCTAATAGAACTTGAGTAGATGACACATTGCACTACGAAAATTTTTAATTTCAATAGAGAGGTTGTATGGAGTCGCTAGTTACTTTAGTTGAATCAATTAGAGGAGTTTTGAGAGGAGGTCTTTTGGAATGCTAGGATTTATAAAGAAAAGTGAAGAAGTAGCATGATTTAAAAATATTCCACTAAAAATTTCATAAAGGTTAAAGGTTTTGCCCCTTAACTCTCAATTAAATTCATTTCCAAGCAAGTTGAGGCCTAAGTAGTTAAGACCATTTATAGATAGAAAAGTTTTACCTTTTAGGGTTTGGAGATCAATGGTGAGAAGGGTACCTCTTTTAATGTTAATGGACACCTATTGAAACATTAGTATAAGGGAGAAACTTTTGTTGATCAAAGGAGAGTAGTGAATTTGATGGATCCACCTATAATGTGAATAACTTTTGTTGATCAAAGGAGAGTAGTGAATTTGATGGATCCACCTATAATGTGAATAAGTTTGACAATTGTAGAACAAATGCTCTATGGTAGGTAATCTATGTAATTATTTATTGAGCAAATTTTCAATTACAAATCCGAGTTTTCACCTTTTGACACTTTGCATACTTGTATTTCCATTTTTAACACTTAATATATCTCTTTTTTAAATATATCTATCACTATTAATGCATGCACACATGTCGACTTTTAATTAATTATAAATAATTAATTTATTAATATATATTAAATAATATATAATATACAATATAGGCTTTTTCTTTTTTTTTTCTTTTTAACCCCACTTACATACACATAAGAAATTAAAGTTACTTTTTTTTATAATCATTTTATATTTAACATTGAGTAGTTAAAACTTTTTTTTTCTTTTTTAATTTTAGAGTACACGTATTGAAATGACTCATGGAAGTAATTTCTTAACATATTTGACCTAGACCCACAATGTAAATATCATTCACGACTACGAGCGTTCAGTCGCGGGCTGTTCTTAAACATATTTGATGATGAACGAAACCATAATTCAAACATTCACTTTGGTTTGTCTCTTGAATCGAATTGAATTATATATTATGGTTCAATTTTTTTTTAAATCGAACTTAATCATATAATTTGATTTGTATTTTTTCTAAAAACTAAGAAAAGTGATTCAATACATGGTTTAAATCATTATCATATCTATTATTAATTTTTTATTAAATCCATTAATGATCGAAAATTATATTGAATATATATAATTCATCATTGTTTCTCCAATATTATTCATCATTTTCAATGCAAATTTAATATATTTAAGAATTTTTTATTGTATCTGTAGATAATTCCGTTTTTTATATTGATTAATAAGCAAAAATATAAAATGAAAAAAAAATTGTGAGTTAATTGAAACTAAATAAGAGGAGGAATTAAATAAGTAACATGAAATCCTTTTTCTTTTTTTCGATTATACATTCTCCAAATTTTTATTGCTTTTTTTTTAATACTTCTCACGATTTAATTTAATTTGTAATTTTTTTGAACCTAAAAGAAAACAATTCAAACCAATTCATAAATTTTTCAAATATAAAAAAGTTCAAACCTAATTTATGATCTAATTCAGTTTGATCCAATTTGGCTTATAATTCAATTGCTTTTTTCACCCAGCTCTACATTTACTTGAATGCTAAATTAACAAAGATAAACTAGGTATTACACACATCATGTATATGTATAAACTATAATTATCAATTGCATTTGGACACATCATAATAATAATAGTAATAATAGAACCTTTATTAAGAAAAAAAAACTTCTATATATATTGTAGACACCCCATTTTTTCCTCCCTTGAATTTATTTATTTATTTTAATTTATATATATATATACTAATAAGCCCAAAAGATAGTCTAAATAAATTCAATTGTGAAACATAACATAAATTGAATATAGCTCAATTTCATAGAGTGTTCATGTGCAAAAGGTCACAGGTTCAGTCTCATTAAGGCACATTTTGCACCCCATTTTAATTTAAATTACGCAAGTGCATCACACATGCCACTACAACTTCTTTCTTAGCTTGTTGAGCAACCGAAAAGGAAAGAAAAAAAAAAAAAACCTATCTAGTCCTTCCTTTTTAGACCTGATTAAACTCATTTATTAGCCAATTTAAATCAAACAAAGTGGAAATTAAATATACACTTAGAGTACTATCCATTGCACTCCAAATTCGAAATTTATAATAAAGGAATGTACCCTAAAAAAAACATGAAATTGAAAAAAAATGAAATATACACATATTGCATTTGATTTTTAAGTGAATATTTTAGACTAAATTGACTTATAAATCAAGAACCAAACGCATAGATTAGTCAAATAAAGCCTATAGAATATAGTTGCATCTTCAATTTTGAAAATTTTCCACAAAATCATGATATTTCGGCAAAAAAATATTCAAGAATCGAAAATACTCATTCTTGCAAAAGTTCAATTTTTCTTTATATCTAAGATTTCTTAAACATTACTCATCACTTGTTAGTATAAATAGGAATGCCTTTAACTCATTTTAAAGGAACAAAAAAATTAACAAGCTCATATTTACATGAATCACTCACTTTATCACTCTAGGAATAGTACCCACGGGTACCCTCTCTCTCTCTTCAATTTCTCTCATTTTAAAGCAAATTGAAGTGAGCCAAAGACATGAAACTATTCCCTTTCACCATTAGAGTAAAGCCCAACCATCAATTGCCTTCAATAACTTGGGAATTGCTCCAATTTAATCAAAAATCAAAGTTTGGATATACAAGCTTGAAGAACGGGTTTAAGTAAAATTGACTAAGATAAAAGATTCCAATCCTAAAGTTGATTAAGGGGTTTGCTTTCTGACAATAGCAAGAATCCATCTAACTCTTAAACCATCACCACCGATGACCGAAAGCCCTTGAATCGACTTGAACCACCCACACCAAAGGTAAGTTTTATGTTTTATTTTTATTGTTGTTTTCCTTTTATTTCTCCAAATTGATAATAGAAAATTAAAAAAAATGATTTCAATAATAATATTAATAAGTTTTGATGATTATTGGCTTGTCTTATGTGTAATGTGGTGTGTTTTCGCATAATATTTACTTTTAGATAACCTTTAAATATGAATAGTGTCTTAGAATATTCTTAAAAAAGAAAAATAAAAATTATGTTTTTGATTTTTGGTTACTAGTTTTATGTTTGTTTGATGTGTTTTAGAATAATGTTAGTCTTTAGGTAATTTCTAGATATGAGTAATGTCTTTTTCATAATTTTTACAATATAGAAGAATTATATAAAAATAAAAATCCGAATTTGGCAAGATATTTATTGCTTTATTTATGTTATTAATGTAATTGTTCTCATAATGTATGCATTTACCTTTTTTTCATCAATAAAGGCTCTCTTTTTTTCTAAAGAAACACTTCAATAAAGAGTTTCTTTCAAACCTTTCTCTTATTTTTTTTTTCTCTCACTTAGAAAAATCATTTTTCTTATATAAAAACTAAAATTGGCCCTTCTTCAAAAAACTAGATTTTTTAGGTTTTTTCCTATAAGACACAAAAAGAAAAAAAGAAAAAGAAAACTTAGGGTTTTTGAAAATTTTTATTTAAAAAAAAAAATTTGATAAAAACGTAAAGTCAACATTTTTAAAAATAAAATAAAACAACAAACTAAAATTTTGACAAATAAATAAAAAAGAACTATGTGGGCCTAGTCTTGACTAGTAGGTACATATGCACTTCCGGTGACCTAAAAATTGAAAGCTTTATTTTTTATTATATATATATTTTTAAAAGAAACTCTTTTATGAAAAATTTTCAAAAAGAAGGAACCTTGAAGGAATTTTAATTATTTTTAGAAAATCTTTTATGGAAACTTTAAAGGTTTTAATAAGATAGCCTTTGAGTTCATAATCCCTAGTTTCTCTTTTTTTTTTCTAAAAATTATTATAGAAAAATAAAAAGTAGACTAGTGAATAAAATTAAGGTTTATTCACTTGTAAACCTTAATTTTACACTTTTTTGCCAACATAAGTTAGGTGGCAACAACATTTTTAATTTTTTTTTTTAAACAACAAAACTTTTCCTTAATTTGGTCAAGATGCTTATGTTGAGTGGGGTAAGCTTAATTAAGGAAAAGGGAAACCAAAATTTAAGCTCAACAGAATGGTGACTCCACTGGGGACCAAGTGGGCTAGCTATAAGGGAATTTCCAAAAATAATTTTAAAGGCCTTCACTTTTTTTTTTCAAGAAATAAAGTTTCATTATTGTAATTTTTTTAAATAAATAGTTGTACTAACTAGGAGTTAATGGTGTAGAAGAAAACAAAAGAAAATGAAGAAAGGTTTAATCAGCCAGTCGTGGGGGGGATTTATTTGAAAAGAAAATATGTGTGTTAGATATGATTGGGATTGGACCATCTTAAAAATCTAGGAAGGGGAGCCATTGTGTTACCATTTGTAAGTTGTGGTATAAATACCTTTCGTTGGTGATTAAGCTACCCCACTCTTACTTTAATGTGGCTTAGGATCCATTTCTTCAAGTGTGTGTGAAGCCACAAAGCTTAAAGATTTATAAAACCCATCCTAATGCATTCACGATTATGCACTGACCAATGGAAAATAGTGTGACATGATAAAGAAAGAGTGGCAATTTTAATTGATACTCCAATGTGTCATATTACTTTCTAAGATATGTAAATTTTTATGTAAATAAACTTTAGTATAATCTTCGTTTTTAAATTTATGTTTTGTTGTAATTTGTAGAAGAAAAAAAAAAAGGATGGTAGGTTCATTAAATGCTTAACCTACTTTCATTTATCGAGCAACCTATAGAACCCTAAACCCGTCCTGACACATTAGTTTAACCAATTCAACTCGAATCATCAACAGTTCATCATCACCAAGATTGGCCTAGTACTTTCCTTGATGAATACTAAGCCAAACAAGACCCTAATGCGGTCATTAACCCACTTTTAGAGCCCAAAGACTTCTTCCTTCTTATTTGGCATAGATATGTTTAGCCCCACTATTGAAGAGTACACCTAACTACTCCAAGCCCCTCCATGCACTAAAAGCATAGCAATTTCAAACCTTAAAGCTACCTTAACAAACACAATTACTAAGTTTTTTGGGGTGAGAAAAACTGAAGTGGCTCGAGCCCTTGATAAGTGTAGTAGAAAAGCCATGAGATTGTTAGCCTTTTTTGATTGGTTCGAAAGCCCATTAGATTATCAAAAACACAAGGCCATATTCAATGGTGGCTTTGAAGTATGGAGAGAGAACTAAATCAACGGTTTATCCTAGCTGCATTTGGAACCATTCTATTTCCCAATGGACGTTTGCATGTTCATTTTAGAGTGGTAGAACTGATAGCCTAATTCTTGATTGGAAAGTCATATATTCTAGCCCTTTTAGCAAAGCAGATTCATTCCTTAAATTTTTTGAAGCAAAGAAGCTATGAACATATCAAGGTAAGCTTAGTGCTACTTATCATTTAGTTTGCTAGCCACACAAAAACTTATGGGTTGGGCCTTCTCAAGAGCTCTTTAGCCCAACAAATTGATCTAATAGACAATTTCATTCCTATGATCCATTTTCCAAAGGGAGTCACAGTTCAGCAATGGATTAAAGCCATGTAGAAAGTTCCACCATAAGACATACTATGGATTGCTAGATGAAACCATTGTACACATGCTATACTTAGGTGTGAAGGGGTATACTGTTATCCCTCTTATAGGCATCACTGGTTATATGGGGTACTTCCCAGCGTGTGTGGTTAAGTAATTAGTGCCCATTCAAGACATAGCCTACAAAGATTCCTTAGAGGCGATGACACTTGATTTACAAAGTTCTCATATTATACTAGCTAATAAAATAAGTAAGCTACAAAGAATCCAAGCTATTTGGGACCATAGAGAATTAACCCCTATTGTTGATGTAAGGGACTTGAGAGGAAGAGTCAGAGATTAGTGAGCCAAAAAAGAGTTCATATTTGACTTGCTTCATAAGAATGGAGAAATGTAGTATCAAGCCCTTGATGTACTCAAACCCACACCCGAGCATCCCACACTAAAGCTTAGAGCATATATAGATTTAGTGCAGGCCCATGCAGAAGTTCAATATAAAGCCATGGAAAGGAGGGAGAACACTCGGAAAGCTCAATTTGAAGAAGCTCAAAATTGGATAGAGTTCTTAGAAGGCCTGTTGAGGAGGGCCAGGAAGTGAATATGCTAGTTGCTAATTGATGGAGCAAGGGCATGTCCAAGCAAGATTAAAAGATTTATCTAGAATAATCCATTCGGTTTCATGTTTCTTGTCTAGGTTTTAATTTTAGATTTAGTTTTATATTTCCAGTCTTTGTATTTCGATGCTATGCATCATTAGAATATTAATAAAATTACAAATTTAGTGAAATTTTGAAATAAAATTCCCTATTATTCTTCAATGGTCATTTCGACATCTTACATCTGTATATCTCATTATTCTTCATTTTACTTACTTACAATTACATATTTTATTTCATAAAGAAGAACCTTAAAAGTCTTTTAATTATTTTTAGAAACTCTCTTACGGAAACCTTAAAGGTTTAAACAATATAACTTTAGAGTCCAAAATCTATGGTTTCTATTTTTTTCTAAAAATTATTTTAGAAAAAAAAATAGATTAGTAACTAAAATTAATATTTATCCACTCATTAACTTTAATTTTATACTTTCTTTCCGGACATAAGTTGGGTGGTGACTATTTTTAAATTTTTTACTTTTAAACAACAAAACTTTGTCTTAATTTGGTTGAGAGGTTTATGTTGAGTAGGCCATGTTTAATGTAAGTCTATTAAGGAAAAAGGAAACCAAAAATTTAGGCTCAACTTATATTTTATAAATATTTTCATGTATTAAAATTTTATTAATAATTGTACACTATTAATACATACAAGTATTAATATACCAAAATTTACGGCCATTCATATGTTAGTGGAAAATAAGACTCCTGCAAAGGACATGAAATGTCGCATCTTGCTAAGAGGAAGCGGTCCAGTGAAGGAGACAAAACAAAGTGGAACGTACATTGCAAGTTGGGGCATCAGTTTAGCAATGGACAAGTAAGGATTGTTTTCATCTTCTTATGAAAATTTGACTTCCAGTTTACTAGTTTGTCATTTGAGACGAAGACAGACAGCTTTCCTTTTATATTTCTGTAAAAAGCTTAGAGAAACAATGAGAGCAGAGAGAGTGAATTTATAATTTTTTCTTGTGGACAAATATCATACACCATTTAATATTGTTAATTTCTTTTCTTATCAGAAAATTACATAATAAAAATAAATAAATCCTTTATTTTCTATTTAAACTTGTCACTAAACCTTTCTATTTTTCCATTCACGTGATGCTTTCAACTTTATTGGCTACACGTGGTGCAACATGGGTGTGATTATCAGATTTTTGTCTCCTCCAAGATTACTTGTCCCTTTTATATCTTACTATTTTGGATTTTTCCATTGATTTTTTTTTCCTATTCATAAATTAGGTCATTCAATGGGATATTGACCTAGTCTGATATATGACGAGTAAATGATTCCATTATATCTTATATCTTGTAATATCCTAATTAATCAAGTAGATTTTAAGTAGATATTAAATAGGTTTTAAATAATTTTTTTAAAACTTGCTCCACAATATAGGATACCCATATGACATTTCAATAACTTATCCTAATTTCGAGATTTATACTTTAAGATATATAGGATATAGTTTTTAAGGTATCTAGTACTTATATTCTAAAAATTATTAAATAATAATAATAATAATTGTAAAATATGATTATGTTTCTAACTTCTATCAAAATATCAAAAAGAAACAAAAGTGTACATTATAGCACAAACCTGTCATCCATAAAAAATCTTAACAAATTTTCTGCTTCATTTTTTCAATCTTTATTTTGTCTTATTTCTATGTTTATATATATATATATATAACAGATTTCATTAGGCTAAACTTTTCAAGAGATGTTATATATGCATAAGTGGAGAGCATGACTTCTTGAGCTTGCTATTTTGTTACTTTTGTCCAAGACAACGTATGAATATAATGTTACTTTTCCAAACTAGGGAATATTCTTTCATGTGATTTTAATGAATGGAGCGTTACCAAAATATGTCAAGTTCAAGTTGTTAAAAAATTTTCCTTATAATTTAAATATTATAAGAATATAATAGAAACAATTATAGGTTACATAGGATATCATATCCCTTATAGGTTTTATAATGTATAGGTTTGAAGATAGTTTTAAAGTATTATAAGGTAATTTTTAGTTCAAAAATTTAAGAACCCATATTTACGGAGTAACATATGGAAAAAAATTCTAAGATATAGTCATTTAAATGTAATTATATGATGTAGTCGCTTTTGAATTATAGTATATTATTTTGAGTTGCAATATATATGATCTATTAATGATATAAATGAAACTGTCAATAGCAACGTTAATAAGTAACTATACCCTAAAATGCCCGTTATACCCTTCTTCCATGTATCCACATACCTAGTCTAGCGCATCATTGATATTTCTGTCATTAATACTTTACCATTCTAGCGTTGTTTTTCTTTTCGCCACTTGATCTTGTGATTTTAATTTATTGCAAAACTCTGTATGTAAAACTTTTGAAAATCCAAAGAGAAATGAAAATTTGTATCGTAGTAATTAACCTATTTTGATTTCTAAAAGACAATGACAAATGCATAGAAAATGAAAATGGATTTCAGTTTACCTAATGCAAGCAATTCAAATTAATCAAAGTACAGAAAAAATTATTTGGTTGGTTTAATTATTTAGGGAAATTGATATTATGAGAGTTTCAACTGCCAATTTTTTTTAAAAAAATTACGTTTAAAACAAATTGAATGATGCGTTTTGCTGTAATTTAAATTTTCACAACATAAAGATGAGTAAAACTTCCTCACCGAACCAATTAACTTCCAAATACTCAATATTTGTATGCAGCATGAGAAAGTCAATGTCCCATATTAATTTCATTGACAATTCTAAAAGGCTTTCGTGCAAGTTAAATTTTGGTAATTTAGTTATTAAAAACCTCATTTATTTCCAACCACTCAGATAAAATTAGATTTGCAATAGTTAGCTTATAATATGACAATTCCTATGAAGATGACCTTGTTCTTGCCTGTTTTATTACTGCATGTACAATTCGGTGCATTTGCCCTAAAATAAAAAATAAAAAAGAAAAGAAAAAATAGAAAGCTCTCAAAAGAAACGCATATCAAGTTTTTGATGTCAACATCATGGATTGTGCCAATATTACTTTTAATTAGTAGGCATAATTTTAACATAAGCTTCTTCTTTTTTTTTTTTGTGCAGTTATTTTATATTGTTTTAATTTTTCTTATTTGAATTTTAGTTTCTTTATGGATTTATTTTTAATCAATTTCATGCATTAGGAAATTTTGTTTAGTTATTTAATTTTAAATGTTTATGCATTGAATCCCGAGTTTGAAACTAATACCTCTAGTTGGTATTAGTATTCAAGTTAATAACTTTGAAGTTAAGCTAGCCCTAATCCAACCAATTTAGAGGTTGATTGATGAATGACCTAAATGAGCATATTATGAATTTTCTCCATGTGAAACCTTTTAACACTTAGAGAAATTTGTTAACAATTAACAGGTAGTTTTGTTATTGTCAAAATCATAAGTAAAATTTATCAAAATCTTTCCTTGTTTGATGATGATAAATCACTTAACCATGATAAACATAGCTGTATGTTCAAGAGCACAAAGATTTTATATAATCCCACTCAAACATATCATAACATTTTAAACAAATAGAAATTGTATAAAATAAAGTCGTATTTTGAATATTCATCCTTTTGTATAAAGTTCGAAGGGAAGTTTTTCTGTGGTCAAGTTTATCATATGATGCTCCCATTAAATTAATGAACATTTACCTTAATACTTAAGTACATTCAGTAAACTTGTAATTTTATATGTTCTTTATAGATATATTTCTTTTCTTCCATCCTTCTCCTTTTTGTCGTAAAAAATAATAATAATTATTTGGGAAAGTATCAAAGAACACAACGTTAATGTATACATTATTCATAATACGAGGATAGATTTTAGCGAAGCCTAACGTTTGATCAACTTTATTTCTGATCCTTTTAGTTATACCAAAATTTAAACTAAAACATGAGAAATATTAAAATGTCTTTGACTTGTTTTTTTCTAGAACATATTTTTACTTTTTTGCTTCTTCCAAACTCATTATTCATTAGGTGGCATGTGTATGAGTAATAGATACCGATCTTAACAATATCCTCCATTGATGATATTACACATAAGAAAATGGAATTCACATATAGGATCACATGTGGCAAAAAGCCCCATATTTATAAATAAGGTCAAGTCAATTAAAAGGAAAAAATTTCAAGTCGATTAAGAAAAAATTTACAAAATTTAGAACCGAGTTTTTCTAAAATGACATTTTTTCCCTTAAACTCAGATTTATCAAAATTAATTCCAAAATAGTCCCATGATCTTAAATAAAGCTTTAAGACCCTAATTAGGTTGATAAAATCATTAAGGAATTGTTTAAAGTTAATCAGAAAAGAAAAATTGGAGTTTAAAAATTAATTTTGTTCAATAACTAAAATGCCCCTAAGCTCAATTATACTAAAGAATTACTAAATTTTTTAAATGAGTAATTTAACTTGGAGGTTTAGGATGAAACAATCTTAGTTAAAATGAAGTGGGAATAAAACCAAAGAAAAATGCTTTATATGCCAAAAATGAGAAACACTTGACAATTTGTGGAAATTTGGCACAAACCTTATAGTTCCCCCCTACCCTCCATAAACCCTAAGGTTTTAGAAACCCTTTAAAATCCCCCTTTATTGCAGAATTTCCAGCAGACTTGTTCCTTTTTTTTAAAAAAAAAAATATCTCAAGGTAAAATCCTCTCTAATACCTAAAAACCCTAAATCCTAGTTTAAGCCCTAATTACCGTCTAACTTAGAACTAATTTAGTAATGTTTACTTGCTTGTTCTAGGTCTAAATTAAAGTGAGGAACATTAAGAGGGTCTCTCAAGGTTTGGTTAAGGAAGTAAGTAAGGTAAGTTGAAGATTGATTTGGCTTAAGTGAGTTTAAGCTCATTGATCTTAGGCTTAAGTACTAATAAGTTGATCTTAATACTAGAGATTATCTTGGAAGTTAAAATCACAACTTTTGGATCATTGAAGGGGGTAGCAAACTCTTAGAAGAAGAGCTATTTTTGCATTAAGAGGTAAGACACGTAGCACTGCTTAAATATGTGTGATGTGAAATGTTTAAGGATGATCACGACATAGAAAGTAATCACATATTGGGATCTTACTTTAATATGTAAAACTCATGTGTTTGTTGCCACCCAAATGATGAATTTGAGATTAATTTTCTTGGTTTAAATTTGATATGGGTGTTAACTAGAAATAAATTGATGATTGGTATGATGATTTATGGATTAGGAAGTAGTTTAGGTTATAATTTTTAAGTATATGGTGATTTACATGTTCTAATTGATTAAAATTAATGAATTGATATGTAAACTAGCTTTTGGAAATGATAAAACTAGAATTTCCAGCATATTAAGGGTATGTCTTGGAGTGAAATTTATGATTCAATTGATGATTTAAAGCTTATATGAAGTTTGGTAAATTGTAGAGTGACATAAGATGGAAATTAGAATATTTAATCTTAAAATCTATCATCACCATCATTTGATATGCTTCCATGTTTAAATCTAAAAATTATGATTAATTGTGATAAATGTGTTATTTATGGCCACTATATGTTAAATTGATGAATGACATTGTTTAAAATGAGTGGGATATGGCTTTTGAAGTGAAATTCGTATCTTAGGTTGATTTGAAAATTTAAGAGGCCCAAAATGACTAAAATAAGGTTTTTATTGATAAAATAAATAGAGAAAGGGGTTAAGAGTAAAATGGCTTTGGTTTGATTTAATTTGAGCTTAAAATAAATAAGTTATGGTCTTTTAAAATTACGACTTCTAAAACAATGAATTTGAATTATAAACTGAATGATTTAAATGAATTTAGTCAAGGCTTGCCTAACCCTAAGTCGACCCATCCATATAGGCCTATGGACTAACCAATACCCTTTCCCCATGAGAGGTTCACATGGTTATACATAATTAAAATAAATAGGCTTAAAAGGCTCAATTAACAAAGATGGATCAAATTAAGAATTTACTTAGTAAGTGAATTTTATCTAGATATAATTGGACCTAAATGACCCCCATGGGCCCAAAGCCCAAAATTAATTTAAGCCCATTTCTCCTTTAGGGCTCTTACCCTAAATTGACCTTATCAAAATTAAATATTCTAAATGAGTCTCAAACATAGTAAGGCCCAAAACAAATTAAACACCTAAAATGGGCTAAAGTTAGGCATAATAAAATAATTGGACCTAAGAAGAATAAACCTAAACCACTACAAAACATAATGGACCTAATTAAGCCCGATGGACCTAATTTCCAAAATAAGTTAGCCCATACCCTAAATGGGCCTTAACAAATCAAAGATAACCTAAATGGACCTTATACTTGATAAGGCTCAAAATCAACTCAAGACATATATTGAAATGAAATTAGACATAATAAGCAAGTCAGGCTTAGAAAATAATGAGTAGGCTAAGTACACATAACAAGCCTATGTTAGGTATGGTATCACATTATGGACTAAAATAACCTACTTGAGCCTAAAATAGATATAAGGATAATAATTGGGCTTAAATGATATACCTAGACTTAAATAGAATAAGATGGGCTTAGACATTTAAATTAGGGTATTATATACCTAAACAGGCAAATTAATTGAATTAGGTCATAATTAGACAAACTACATTAATTAATAAGATTAACCAAATTAATTAGGACTAGTGAGCCCAATTCCAAATATAGTTAGATTTACTTTTCTTTTGAGATCCAATTATCTTAATTGGACCTTAGAAGTATCTAGACATGGTTTGGAGTAACTTAGCTAAGCCTCATAAATAATAAGGTCTAAAATCAATTAAAGATCTAAAATAAATTAGACTTAGACATGAAAATTAAATTGGCTCAAAAGTGTAATCCACTAAATTATAATAGGCCTAACATAAACATAACATCACCTAATGGACTAAGATAGGTTAATTGAACCTAAATGAGTATAAGTAATTAATTAGACATAAACATATCAAATTGAGTCTTAGTTAAGCAAGAAAACCCTAATGGGTTAAATTAGACATAATGGTACGTTCCTTCACGCAGATCTTCAATAATAATGGATTCTTTAATAATTTTAGGGTTTTCTTTATTTGGTACTAACGAATAAAAAAGGGATATGGATAAAATTACCAATCTATAGATGCCAAGATTGATAAAATTAAACTGGTTCGCAATTAAAACATAGAACGATAGAGACCACGTTCTATAAATTAATCACTAAGGTTAAAGAATTCCAAGAATTCAATAACAATGTTCGCCACAAATTCTATAGGAACCAAGAATCTGATAAGAACAACTAGAATAAAGGGAAATCCAATCCTCAATATTCAAGAACTCTCCAAAGAGGATTCACACACTCAAAGTGTTTTTCTTTTCAACAAAATAACATAATGCCCAAAATACCTAAAAGAAGACTACTTATATCATGCCTAAAAGTAACCTAAGGACATATTAATGAAATATTAATAAAATAAAGCGGAATAAAGAAAAGTTGGTGCGAGGCCATTCAAGGCTAGCTCAAGGCCGGCCAAAGGCTAGCGGCTTATATGTAAGTCGGCACCAAAGCCGGCGGCCTTGAAGCTAATTTGGCCGGCCTTCATTCAAAGCCGGTTTAAGGCTGGCCGAACTTCACCTTATGTCCTCCCGACGCTTATTTCCTCCCTTTTTGGACCCCATATTGCCACCTATAGCTCGGATTAACTTTGATTTCTTTAGTGCTCGTATCTTAGCTCTTGGAATCCTATCACATAATAATTGAAATTAGGTCTATGTTGGACATAATAATTAAAATTGGTAATAATAAGCTTTAAATAATGTAATGAATCTATTAGATCTAAAAGAAAGAAATAATTAACTTAGATAGTTAAGTTAGCTAATTGATTTGATTACCTTAATTAGGGTTAATTAACTTAATTAATTAATGATAGACTTAATTAATCAATTATTAGCTTAGTAAGCACAATACCAAGATTAATTGGGTTCACCTTTACTTTTAGGGCCCAATATCCTAAATTAGGCCTTAGTAAAATTGTTCTTAGGGAATAAAATAATTAAAGCCTAATTGAATAATTAAAAATAATAATTGGTAACTATGATGGCTTAAATTGGTTTAATTAATAAACATTAATTCATTGGCTCAAATTTTAACCACAAGCAAATTGGGTCTTCTCACCTCTTGTTGGGCTTATAACTCGTATGGGTATCAACCAAATAATAGACAAAGCTTAGAATTTGTAATAGAAACTAACTGATTGAAATAAACTTACTAACTTATAATTTTCTCATCTAAATACATAATAATCGAACAATCGTGATAGTTGAGAATCGTCTTTTAGCTTCGAGATATTTTTGACCTTACAGGTATACAATGACATGTGTGTTGCACGTGCTTAGTCATTTGAGTTAGCAAGTGACACCTTTAAATCGAGATTACAACTAAGGTCGTATACCAAAAAATAATATAGTAGATTAGCTGCTTATGCCATTGAGAAATGGTTTAGTAGGTAGCTAATAAATGAAATCACATCAAATGATGAGCACTGTAAGTGAAGAGAAAGTATATCAGGAGTCATCCAAGGATTATGGATCCTAATAAATGATACAATATAGTTAGACTATGATCATTAAAGACTACATAATGGTAAAGTCACTTAAACGAGGCTACTAGGTTTTCAATTTAGTGATATAGAGTCTAACTGCTCTTATCAGCCCTAAGATCCCCATTGTATTGTCTAAAGTTATAAGTACTCCTATGTTAATTGTTTAGTTTAAATAAGATAAAATAAACTATATGATTGTCTATTACATTAGAATGTAAGTTCGTTTGACATCTATATGTGTGTTTGCATTACTATCTACTAAGTCTTTTAGCTCGTTTTTCTTTTTCATGAGAGAACTATTTGATGGATTTACTTTACAATTCATTGGGTTTTGGCTTTGAAGAGGATTACAGGAATGAGTACAAGGACTTAGATTACAGGGATTTTTATTTTTTTTGCTTCTTATTTTGTTATAGACTTAAATTTTTATATTTTGGTATTGTGTTAGACTTATTATAAGAGCTACCCATGGCTCCATGACTTATTTACCCTATGTCTGTATTTTGTGGTCTCCTCAAGCCTTAAAACTTAGATTTCTATCTTGTGCTTTTCACTGCATTTTTCAAACTTAATGAACCTTCAAAATATTTTTCAAAATCAAATGAACCATCAAATTTTTTCATAATTTAATTAATAATTTAAATATCCTAAAACTTGTTTAGAAACACGCTTAGTATTTGTGTATTACATATTCTACTTAAGTAAAATATGTGGCGAATTGTTATTACCATAGAGAATTAGAGGTGTGATATGTGGAAGTTGTAGAACCACACTTTTATGTGTTGCATCCTCAATGGAGGGTGTTACTAAAATAAGTATACTAAATATACACCTATCTATTTGTCCATGTGTGTGGTCTCTTTTCCATTTTATTTTTTAATTTTTTAATTTTAATCCCTAATGTTTGCTTATTTTTCTCCTTTAGTCCTCAATCTTTTTTTTTTTAATTTATTTTAGTCCTCAATATTTTTAAACTCTTATAAAAAAAAAAAAGAACTTCTGTCACATTAATTAATTTTTTTGTCCTTTTATGATATATGTGTAATGCCTCAGAACTTCAGATGCCATAACCCGCCACGTATTGTCACTATGTAAAGATACATTAATGCTTTTAACTCAATTAACACTATGTAACATGCAATAACTGTTACTTAAAATTGAAATAATTTATTTAATGACATTCATAATAATTCAAATAAATCCTATTACAAGCCACCAACTGCTTGCAAGCTAATCTTAGTACATCATTTTTAATCAAAATTTAGAAATAGTTGAACTTCTAGTAATTGCTTAGCCTATCCAACTCCAACGATAGAAGTCACCATGTCAACACATGTTAAGAACTATAGCTTCTTTCTTTGCCTAGTCGTCATAATAGTAATAGTAATCTACATCACTCCCATCCTACACCTATGACCTTAGGTCCTCATCATAGGAAGTGTGTTCATCTATGCTTGTAGCTAAAAAAGAAAAAAATGATCCTTAAAGGGTAAATTAATACCTAGTACATATAACACACAAACACATGTGTATGATCAAGTATAACTAAACTCACATACATCAATGCAATAACACAAACATTCAAATAGTAGGTTATTATTTTATTTAGTCCACGGAACAACAAAGGGGCACTCATGACCCTACCAAACCATATATATATACTTAATATATAGTACGGTCTTAGAAACTATCGCTACGGACCCCAAGACCCATGAGTTCTTAAATCTACCCAAATCATTTCAATGCACGACTTCATTAGGGATAACGTCACACAAAGATTATCGAAGTGCCCCTTAGAAATCTACCACTATAGGCCCCTAAGTCGAGCCAAGTATAGCTAGCAAACAAATTAATCTAATCCGATACCAATTATTCTAGTTTCACAACTATCTTAATAATCACAAGTAACAAACAAGATTACACGTACATGAAAGGGTGGTCTTAAACACAACTTATCCTCATTTAGCAATTATATTAAAATATGTCAAAGTATGGAGCAATCAATCTTAGTTTACTCTAAAATATTGTCTAAGTTACTCAATTCTATTACTTAGTTGTTATTAGATCACTTCTCTTACTTTGATAAAATTTCTAGGGTTGTACTAAGTGGTTAAGATTAAAAAAATTTGAATAAGAAGAAAAGAAATTGAACAAAGAGGTTTCTCAAGATACACGATCGTATATTAGGCCATCTACTTTAGCACAGAAGACTACATAGTTATATATTACGACCGTGTACCTTTCTATAAACTTTCACAATTCAATACGCCTAAGTACACGGGCGTGTATTATGACCATATAACTTTCTGTACATTTTCATAATTTGACACACCCAAGTACATAAATGTATACTGTAGTTGTATACCTTTCTATACACTTTCATAATTCGACACATTTAAGTACATGAGTGTATATAGTGTCCATGTACCTTTTTGTATACTTTCATAATTCGACACGGGCAGGTACATAAGCACGTACCTGGCCGTGTGCTTTACTGTTCCATCATGAATCCTTTTCCCAATTCGCTAAATCCAACTCCTTCAAACCCTAGATGAAATCTATCACTACTAAGCCTAATTATACATTGTTTCTATTATCAAAAGACTAATTTTGTTTAATTGAATAACTTACCAACTTAGATTATTCCAGTGATCAAAGTCCTGTCTTGAACCTTTTCTCACATCGATCATTCTACAATGAAATCTAATGAATTTAACAATAATTCATGTCATATGCATGTCAATGACGATCAAGAGTTATTGATCAGTTCACTTATTGTGAGTACTTCGTCAAAAAGCAATATGTAGCAGTCACTTTTCTCTCTTGGAGCTTGTCCTTAGTTTGTAGGTGCTATAGTACAAAATGTGGGAAAAGGGTTAGAATAACATATAGTGACCTATTTATATATTCCTTATCAAATGACCAAATTATCCCCAATACTAAACTCCTTTTACTTCCATTTGTCCTAACTTATTATTTTTAATTTTTATTTATTTTTATTGAGTTTTACAATATGTTAACTTCAAATTGATTTATAATAATTAAATTATATATAATATAATAAAAATAATATTAAATATATTTAATGATATAATAAAATAAAATACAAAAATATTCAAAGTAAGAAAATAGGCTAGAAAAATTGGATGTACTTTAGAATCACCTTGGCCAACAAGCCAAAGGCTAATTAAAAGCTCATATATGCTTAAAATGGATAGAAAATTTAATATATTTAATAGATATCTCATTTTTGTAAAGTTTTTAAAGTTGTGAAAATTAAAATGAAAAAAATTGATGATCCAAATATAAAAATAAATAAATATTAAGAATTAAAATTATACTTTTTTTCAAATTTAATAACAAAAGATTTGATATTATCAAATTGCAATGGAAAGACCTATATATCTATGTCATATCAAGCTAACTATAGATATGATTAGAAATATCCTTAAAAAGAAACACATAAACTTAAATAATCTACTATACATTATAGGAACAACCTAGAAATGAATGGAAAAAAAAAACCGAAAATAGCTTTAGTCATAAATTATGAATCCTAATGATACCGATCTTCCTACTATATAACTTTAGATCTATAGCCAAGTGCACCTATCGATTCCATAGTATAGTAGATAAAGTTATCGAGTGTCGATTCCACATGGATTAAGAGTACTAGTAATTATCCTTTCTCTAATTATCTAATGTGCTTCAATTGATGGATTGCAATTATACAATGTCAATTGAAGAATTAATCAAACAAGTCCACAAAATGCATGACACCAACAAGTTCTTAAACCCTAAATTCCAAATGATATTCACGCAATTTACAATGAAAATCAATTGTACTTCCAAAACAAATCAAACGAACAACACAATAGAGACCAATTTCCAACTAAAATGGCGTGAACCTTAGATTGGATATGGAACCCGAATTGGCGTGAAATATAAACACAATAAGAAAAAATCCAATCACTCACTAGATATGACACACTAGTAATAATTGGAATCAACTTAGGAAAATTGATATTACTCACAAAATTCTTAAGCCAATCTCGCCACAATTCCACACATGAAATTGATAAGAGATCTGATTTGCATGCAAAGACTCCCTCACGGCAAGGTGTTTGGTTTTATCAAAAAGTTCCTTACAAACCCTTGTTAGCAAGTAGTTATACTTGCTCCTATTATGGTTAAAAACCACATGAAAATTACAAATAAGCCACTTAAGTGGCCAGTTCTAATAAACAAATTACAAGTAAATCAAAGTCCAAAAAATGAGTAAAAAAAGTGGTCAGTTCAATAATGAAAAATACAAGTACAAAAGATGGTCTTCAAATGGTTGATTCTTCAAGTCAATTGAGTATATTGTGGACTGTTGGATGTGAATCCAAAAAATGTTCGGCAAATTGATCATTAGTGCATATGATTTGGCCATCCTATAAAAACGATCAATGTACCTACTATAGTGCAAAACTAAACATTATTAGATAAAAAGTGAACATATATGGATGTCTTAAGTCATACATCCAAATCAGGTTCCCCTACTATTGGGACTACAGGGTAGATTCCCATCATCTCCTTATGCCTCTGAAAGATTTATTCTCAAATCTAGGGGTTCATCTCTTGGACTGAACCCTGATGCATTTGTTGATCTGTTTGTTTGACTGTTAGAAGAAGCAAAAATAGTCCTAATTTGTTCTTAGAAAGAGCGCACCTCTGATGGAGACATAGGCATCAATACTATTCGTAACCTACCCTTTCGAAACATATAAGTGTTTCTAAATCCATCATGTAACACCTTTCTATCAAACAACCATAGTCTACCCAACAATAAATGAAAGGCGCACATAGGAATCACACCACAGATAATCTCATCATGGTATTTCTTTCCTACACTGACTAGTACCTTTGCCCTTTGCATAACATGCATACTATCTCGATTGTCCAACCAATGCAAATGGTAAGGGCTAAGATGTAGACTAGTGGTTAGTTGTAATTTGCCTACTAATGTAGCAGATATGACATTAGTGTAACTAACACTATCAATGATTAGTACACAGAGGTTACTTGAGATTCTGCAAGATGCGTGAAATATGTTCTCCCTTTGTTTGTCCCTAGCATCTGGAGATATAGTCAAAACCTTATGCAATACATTAATATGTAAATAATGTTCACCCATTTTATCCTTATGTGTCTCAGCATTCTAATCATCATAGTACTCCTGCAAAGCCATGGACAAGTCTATAGGCTCGACATATTCTTTTTCATCCTCTTCTTCTTCTTTGGTGCCTTCCATGACTATCATTACTCTCTTATTGGGACACTGTTCATCCATATGTCTAAATTTCATGCATTTGAAGCATTTAATCTGACACATTTTTCAACTATTTGATCCTGGTACAATTTGCCTAACATCAAGTCCAATTACCTCTTTACCCTTCCTAGAAATCATCTTCTCTCTATCTGTGTTAGGGGTAACTCTGTCTACTGCCCTGGTAGGTTCACCTGCTCCCTTTGGTCTACCTAATTGACCATTAGCCTCCATGGGCCTAGTAGTAATACCGGGGTTGCTACTAGTAACCCGGAATGGATTGGATCGCCTTTGCCTTTCCACTTTCAAGGCTAACTGTATAGCCTCATCAAGTGTACTATATATCTGAAGCTCAACTACACAAGCTATCTCATACTTTAACCTAAATATAAAACGTGCTAGGGTTTTCTCACGAGGCTCTATTAACCCACATCTAATTATCAAAGTTTCAAATTCCTTGACATAGTCATCCACTGTTTCGCTTCCCTATCTCAAAGTCTGTATACGTATAAACAGCTCCTACCTATAATACTTAGGAATGAATCTCTTCCTCAGAACCCTTTTCATGTCTCTCTAGGTTTGAATTTCAGCCTCTCCATCCCTTTGCCTACTAATCACCAAATTCTTCCACTACAAGGCAGCATACCCTATGAACTCAACAGCAGCAAGGCAAACTCTAGTGTTATCATCTATCTCATAACACTCAAAAAGGCCCTCAACCTTATCCTCCTAGTCCAGATAGTCATCTGCTGAACCCCTGTCATCAAATGAAGGCATCTGTAGTTTCACATATTCTAGGCCCTTTAGTGGCCTAAAATCTCTGTTTAGGTAAGGATTGACCCCAAAGTTATCATCCCTCTCCTCCATAAAGGCATGATGATCTTCTTCCACTCTCCATCCCATGTTTCCTCCTTCTACTGCTCTCTCTCTTTAAACACTTTGAGGAGCTACTCTTGGTGGTAGTGCTTGAGGATTTGCCACTGGTGGTTGTGGCATTATCATCTTATCAATCCTTGTTGCTAGTGTAGCAACAATGGTGGTTAGGTACTAAGCTATTCATCCAAAGTTCTCCTACTTGTAGTATGATGACCCTATCCTCCACCAACTTGGCTATTGGCCTCATTACCAATGCCCCCATTTACATTGTCATTCGACATGCTTGTGGATGTGATTTTTTGAAGTATAATATCAAACAATTACAACACGCTCCCTTCACAACACCATGTCACAATAACACGTTTAGACAACAACACACACACACTTGTACACCCATAGTGCAATAAGTCACCAATACAATAAATACTTCTCTACACTTCAATTATAATGAAATAAATGAAGCAACAATTAAACACTTCCAAGTAGTTACATTATTGAATTCAACTAAGCAAGTGTTTAAGTAATAATACTCAATAACTCTCATACTTAAATGCTTGTTTTTGAATTTCAAACTTCACTACTTAACTTCCCTTTTTAGTCACGGCACACACACACTTTAATCTCTACATGCAGCACCTTCCTCACACACACACCTCCACAACAATTCACATCGCCACACACACTATACACACACATGGTTCACTCAATTCAACCACCACTACACACGCACAACACTTCACTTCATAGTGCAATACCCTTCAACTCAATATACACAACACAACTCCACCAATTCAATACATTCCCTTACACCGCCACACATACACACACAAACACGGCAACAAATTCAAATTGACACCCTTAATGCAACTTTCTCCACAAATGGTAAGAATCAATTTCAAATTCAAATGAAATGTAATCAATACCACTCAATAACTTCTTCAAGCTTAATGGATGTGTTTGAATTCAAATAATTTCCCTATTCTCCACATAAATTCAAATATGGAAATTGTAAATTGCACTCCCCAATTCCGAAAACTCTTACAAGAATTCACTTCTCTTTTTTCACAAACAATGTATTTCCAATTCCACAACAAACACTAGGAAATACACTTCTTACTCCACCAATTCCCTTCGTGGCAAGTCAAGAACAAAGGAGTTACAACAAGATATCCACTTCTACTACAACAAACAATAAGTATGACACCATAAGAACAAAATCAAGTACTTCAATTCCACCTCAACACTTTGGATCAATAAGTAGAAATTCAAGAACCCTAATTTCAAGTTGTGATGATCATGAAAATTCCCTTCTCAAAAACCAATGCTCTAATACCAAAAGATGATGTGCTTCAATTGATGGATTGCAATTATACAATGTCAATTGAAGACTCAATCAAACAAGTCCACAAAATGCGTGACACCAACAAGTTCTTAAACCTTAAATTTCAAATGATATTCACGCAATTTACAATGAAAATCAATTGTACTTCCAAAACAAATCAAATGAACAACACAATAGAGACCAATTTCCAACTAAAATGGCATGGACCTTAGATTGGATATGGAACCCGAATTGGCGCAAAATATGAACACAATAAAAACAAATCCAATCACTCACTAAATATGACACACTAGTAATAATTGGAATCAACTTAAGAAAATTGATATTACTCAAAAAATTCTTAAGCTAATCTCACCACAATTCCACACATGAAATTGATAAGAGACGTGATTTGCATATAAGGACTCCCTCACGACAAGGTGTTTGGTTTTATCAAAATGTCAAAAAGTTTCTTACAAACCCTAGTTAGCAAGTATTTATATTTGCTCCTATTAGGGTAAAAAACCACATGAAAATTACAAATAAGCCACTTAGGTGGTCGGTTCAAATCAACAAATTACAAGTAAATCAAAGTCCCAAAAATGAGTAAAAAAAAAGTAGCCGATTCAATAATGGAAAATACAAGTACAAAAGATGGTTTTCAAATGGCCGGTTCTTCAAGTCAATTGAGTACATTGCGGATCGTTGGATGTGACTCCAAAAATTGTCTTGCAAGTTGATCATTAGTACATATTATTTAGCCATCATATATAAACGATCAATGTACCTGCTATAATGCAAAACCAAACATTATTAGATAAAAAATGAACATATATGGATGTCTTGCATCATACATCCAAATCAGGTTCCCTTATTACTAGGATTGTAGGATAGATTCCCATCATTATCTAATCGAAAAAATTAATTAAACGAGTATATAAAATAAATAACGAATAAATTAAAGAAAGCAATAATCAATGAAACTAATATATTCAAGTATCGAATCCCCTTGGAATTACTAATGTAATTAATTAATTATTTCTCAAATTCTTATTTTATTCTTGGACTGTAGGAATTCTTAAATTGAATTAATAGCTCCCTTGAGTTATACTAATTCTTAATTCTAGGTTGATTAATTGGAATTTTTTTCTAATTAAGACCCCTAAAATTGCATTACATTTGATCTATAAATTCCGCTATTAGGTTTGACCCTAATTTAGAAGATTTATGTTATCTTATCTCTAAGATTGCGTGCAACTCTTTTTAATTATACTAGATCTATTCTTATATAAAATCTCTCGATTTATATATAAGAAATCAAATTTCAACTAATATGCTAGCAATATTAAATTGAAAATAATTAAAAAACATAATTGAATCACAAGAATGATAAATAAATCATTGAATAATAATCATAAAATTGTATGTTGATTCTAGAGTTCATCATTTCCAAATATAAAAGAAATTAAGCTATAGACATATTGAATCTAAAAAAACAATAATAATAAAAGAAAGCATAAATAAAAGCATTAAAATCTAATCTTAATTTTCTAATTCTATTTTCTTATTCTATTTTTTTTCCTACGGTTTAAAACTAAAACTAATCTATTCTAATCTCTAATCTCTAATCCTACTCTACTTTCTACTCCTACTATCTTCTTCTTTGGTTATATATATATATGTTAGATGGTATCTTGGATGATTTCTTTAAATTTGATTCTGCCTTATCTGATCTCTTTCTCTTTCTTGCTGTTATATACATACATACATATATATATATATATATATTAGATTCGGACCTTGGCAAGTCTTCCTCACATTTTCCGGTTGATAATTCTAGCATGTTTTTCAATGAATTTTCTGGTGTGCAACACGGCAAATCTCTCAGTGTGTTTTCCAATGAGAAAAGACGAATCCTCCTTGATCTTCTTCAATCTTTACGTGACTTATTCTGGCATTTTTTTTTTTTGCTACTTTTCCAGTGGACTTTCAATCTTGTAAAAAAATTATATTTTTTATTTTAACATTCATAATTTTTTTTATTAATTCATAAATTATAATTTAAGACTTTGAAATTAAACTATATAGTGATTAAGTGCAATATTCATTTAAAATATAAAAAAATTATTATAATTTATATAAATAATTAGTATATTATAATCTTTATCACATGAAAACTAAAGAAAATTAGTTAAAAGATTGAATAAGACATAAAGCAAATTCTGGAAGAATATGACAAGGGGCTCAGCAGATTGATTTTAACCTTGATTTTCGCGCATTTGCCCACATCAGTCCGTTTTTCCTCTCTTTTCATGTGGAGTTTGAAAATAAGTCCTTGGAAAACATATTATAGTAGGTTAAATTAATCTATAATTAGAAAAAGGTTACTTATCAGTACTAATGCAGATTCCAGAGGAACAAACAACACCATCAATTCGTTATATCCCCACACGACTCGTTCAAGAAACAGAACATTTCCATTAACCTAAGATGATGGTAATTACACAAAAATAAATATATCACACCAGCCAATATATCCTCAGATCACGGTGTAGAATTCATTGTAAAAGCCTACTTAGGAATTTAGAAAGAAATAAATAGTGGTTATCGAATGAACCGATCCAAACTATCAATTGCGATTCTTTTGATTTAATGTTGAGTCTAGGGTCAAAGTATATCTACCAAATTATTCCTATTTTGATTTAAAGTTTATGGCTAAAATATATTCTTTTTTCTGTTAAATGCAATCGTAGCATTCATTTTTTCAATGATATTTTTACTGTTGTCTAAGTCAAATTAAATTGCTTAAATTTATTGGTGTGCAGCTTTGCGAACCGTCTGAAGCGATTCGACACGAGAGACCGATCCGCAAAATGTTTTGGCCGTATACCGGTATAAATCCTACTTTCCTTCCAGAACGGCTAACTATAAGGAAGCATACGCAAGCTGTCGTATTGTAGGTAGAATAATCAACAGCCTAGCTATATTCAATTAATGAGATAAACGTACTAGTAGGAAATCATAAATGTACAAAAACTAACAGACATATGGATGATTGGGACATGGACGGTTTCAAATGAGATAGGGCCATGAATAATGTTGGATGCACAAACACCATTTCGACACTGACATTACTTCTGTGATGTTGGTGGCCAGTACCCCTCCTGCCTTGTTTCGAGAAAAAGAAAAAAAGGGAGTGAGAGACGGCTTATGGCAACCAACTTTCAAGGGTTAAGAAAGTTAGTTTGAGAGTTTTTTTGTTTTTTGTTTTATATTTTTTTCAACTAGTTTGAGAGATTGAAAGTCAATATAATGATGGAAATGGATGAATATGTGCTGGGAAAACTTATGTCTTCAATCTTTGGTAAATTGAGTTTATCTTAATTGTTTTATACAATGTTTAATCATGGTTTTACCTAGGTTCTTTCAGAAAAGTTTAAATTCATAGCGACATTTTATAATTTATACAACAAGTTTATTAAAAATGGATATCTTATTTACTGAAATATGATTGGACAAAATATTTTGAAAAGCTTTTTCCTAATATTAGAGACTTCACATGATAGTCGACATAATACGAAATACTTTAAAATATAATATTTTATCACTTCTCTCTTATACAGGCAAGGCATTAATATAAAAATAAACGAAACTTAATCTTATTAGACGCATTTGTAAGATTAGCTTAAAATTGTTGCAATGATTAGTATTTAATATTATATAACTCTCATTATGTAATGTCATGAGTTAAATGCAAAGAAATTAACATATATACAGCTGAATGGATCAGAAAATTTTGAATACTTACTTGGTTAATTACATTGTATAGAATTTGAGAAATTTGAATTTCTACTCTTTTTTTTTTTTGAGAAATCCTTGAAAAGTTAAATTTCTTGTAGTATGATCAACAATTCTAACCAATCGATTTCTTCAACTTTTTTGAAATTAAATTATTCTTTCCCCATGCGAGTAGAATTCCATAAAATTATATATATATATATATATATATCATTTTACAGTATTATTAATCAAAAAACATTGAATATAATTGATATCCTACTCCAAAATAACTAATTAATAAGCTAGCTATATACAAGTAATTAAAGTATAACGAAATGAATGAATATATATCAAAATTTCTAAGATGAAATATTGGAAAAATCTTGATGTTTAAGATATGGGTTTTCACTTACATTTCTGGTTGAAACTGCGAGGTAGAAAGTATAGACAGGAGCTGCATTAGGTTTTAACTACTACGATATTTTTGGAATATTCTACAATATGTCCGAAAGAGATTTTCAACTATTGATAGATTGAAAAATGAAAACGTGGAGTAATTGGGCTGCATGGGGTCCCATGGTTACGACCTATAATTATAAACAATTCTGGGAGGGATCGTGTCAAGGTGACATCCTTGCATTTAAATAATAATGAAAAAATATGTCAAAACAAGTGATATAGTTGAATAATCTTCAAATATTTATACATATATATATATCCACCTCAGAGAGGTAACGTTGAATTAATATAATTAAATGATGTGTCCATTGTTTACAATTTCATTGTCTTAATGATTAAATTAAAAATACAACCTCTTCATGTTTATTTTATGTACATGTAAATAAAAAAATAAGCACATAAAATTAAGGATGAATTGGTCATATCAAAGTCTAAATAAGT
This sequence comes from Laguncularia racemosa, assembly GCA_037954665.1. NCBI lineage: Eukaryota > Viridiplantae > Streptophyta > Magnoliopsida > Myrtales > Combretaceae > Laguncularia > Laguncularia racemosa. The sequence goes on from JBBMOL010000087.1 coordinate 1,809,278, forward strand.
TTAAGGCTCTAATTTATCTATATATATATATTGTGTGTGTGAACTAAATGCAAGAGCATATTCGATTTCTTTTGTTTTTACTTGATGGATTTTTTTTTAATTGTAATTTATTTTTTTTACGGTTAATGTACACTTTCAAGGAAAGGGGTCCCTCCTTAGCGGAAGCAAATGGTCCCATGAGGCACATGCAATGAAGACGACCTCATGTAAATAAAATATCATGATATTACAATGATACAGTATTCTTTTTTTTTTTTATTTCAGTCACTTTGAATGATTCTATAAAATGGTATGATACGAAGGACCACGAGAAAGTATTACAAATTACAAAGTTAAAATTTTCATATATAATAAGCACCACCGGGTTTCCTCAGGCCCATGGAACCTAACTAAGCCACACGAACACCCCCAACAACAACAACAGCTGAGAAAATCATCACTACACAATTGATTTTCAAGTGAGAGAGAGAGAGAGAGAGAGAGAATAGTGAGGTGGTGAAAATGGGAAGAAGACCTTGCTGCTTAAAGGAGGAGATGAACAGGGGTGCATGGACTGCTCAAGAAGACAAAATTCTCACAGATTATATTAGAGCTCATGGTGAAGGAAAATGGAGAAATCTTCCCATTAAAGCAGGTATGGATTTATTGTTTTATATCTGGATAATATTATTTTTCCTCCAAGATTATCTGATTGCAACTATTTTATTTGAAAAATTATTACAAATAACATGTGAAAAATAAAATAAAAATAAATAACATATGCTCATGAATTGTTTTAGATATGGTATGAATATTATTACTTAATTGTTGCTTTATAATTGAGACTATTAAAGGTGTTTTCTCATGAATGTGATACGTGATTCTATTTATGAAGATTATGTTATATTATGTAGTAAGAATTGTCTTATTTTGCATCAAGTATTGCAAAAATTGCTGTAAATAACAACATTTATCACGTAACTGGAAATGTGCTCTGGACACATGAGTAAAAAAGAAAAAGAACTGTCAGTGGTTCAATGAATTAGTAACAACGAAAAGCTATAATTGACAAATTTTAAAAATTATATATTCCAAAAGGTGTTACTAGCCGAAAATTAGTTAAATAATAGAATCGAAATATAATAAATCATCACCAAGATCCTCATAATTTACTATCATAAAATTTTACTAATGAAAATAATATATAAATAATAGAGTTTTTGAATCGGATATATAAAGCATTAACCATTCCAATCATATAATATATATATAATATAAATAGGAATAAATCTATTGTATCATTCGGTTTTTTTTTTTTTTTTCTAGTAAATTGTCTGTGAAAAGCTAATTTCTCTCTATGTATATTATATATTCTGATAGCATTAAATGCTTTTCCATAATACATTAATACTGATAGGTCTAAAGAGATGTGGAAAGAGCTGTAGATTAAGGTGGTTGAATTACTTGAGGCCGGACATAAAAAGAGGTAATATATCGCCCGACGAGGAAGAGCTCATCATCAGACTTCATAAGCTCTTGGGAAACAGGTCTTGCTCCCTCTTCCTCTCTTCCTATCTTTCAGTTTATCATTAATTTTTCTTTTATAAAAATAAGTTATTTATATCTTTATATCTATGTATGAATGACGACGAAACTATTTTCAAATTTTCAGTAATATCGCTCGCATTAGCATTTCAAAGCCCAACTTACTGTTTATTCCAATGCAAAGATCAAACTCGCATTTATTCTCAAATTTTGATGATCTTGCTTACGTAGTCTCTAACATTATTTGCGTTGAATTTTAATTTTTTATATGAACATCACTCGCGTGACATGAACAGTCCATCAATCACGACCAATATTTTATTTGGCATCTAGTTGGGTTGTCTTTTTTCTTTTCGTAAGTTTCCCTCCATAATTTTTGTAGTTGATTACTGTTGAGATGGACTTTAATGACCAATACTGCTGAAAATCAATATTTATTTTATTTTATTTTTGTTTCATTTCAGGTGGTCTTTAATCGCAGGAAGACTCCCAGGACGAACAGACAATGAAATAAAAAATTTTTGGAATACTAATTTGGGCAAAAGGGTGCAGAATGACGAGCAAATGTACGCTCCTTTTATTACTCAAAAATCTAAATCTTCAATCCAACAAGGCAAGAAAATAAGTGATAACACAAAGTCAAGGGAAATAACTCCAAACTCAACAACGAAGATAACCCAACCCTCATCGTCTCTTCCGGTAGGGGTCAAGGCATCGAAGTGTAAAGCGTTTATAGATCCACGACCCCAACAAATTGAGAATAATATAATTGATAGCCAAGTCACTAAAAGCAGCATGTTGACCCCAGCACAACCCTTGCACGGAGATCATGATTCATCAAATCCGACGGCTACGAACTTATCAGCAGCAGCAACAGCATCATCATCATCGGATGGTTCTAGAGATGTGGATCCAGCGGATCTTTTGATGGATATTCACATAGAGGACTATCACATATCAGATTTACTGCATTGTTCAGGCATCGAAGACAATACGGGTGACATTTGCAATAGTAATAATAATGGCTGTTCACCTTCCTCGGGTCATCAATCAATGATTTTCTCAGAGGAGACTTTGCAAGATTATTACTGTCGGAACCTAAGCGACTGTGTTGAGCTTACTCCTGAGGATTCAAACAATTTCCAACCGGTGCCTTCTTTTCTTTTTGACACCAACGAAGAAGAATGGTTAGGAAGTTACCCTAGCTTATAGTTATATTTATGTCCAAAATTGTATCAAATCAATAACGAAGTTAAATAAATATCATAACCCCATATATATTTTAGTGTATTCTTGCATTAGTGCGCATTTTTATTTTTCCTTGGCTATGAGTAACGTAGCTTTTATTATTATTATTATTATTATTACTTTTTGTTTTTCGGTGAAAGAATACAAAAAGTGGCAAACCAACTTCTTTTTTTTTTTTTTTTTTTGGGCCATCCAATAATGGAGCAAGATGTAAAAGCTTCTTGCCCATCAAGGACGACTGACTGCCACTTGATTGATTAGTTTTATTTTACTCGCGTCGTGTAATAGGTTGCTTTTTTCTGATTTAAATAAAGTGATATTGATGGATGCTATATCTTCTTTCGTCCTTATTATTTAAATGCCTACTCTGTTATTTTGTATATCTTAAATTCGACATCAATTTTAAATCCTTAACCTAACATCACTACTTTCTATAGCTGAAGTTGAAAGATCCACTACATCTTTAGTCCGACGAACTCAGGAAAAAGAAAACTGATAGCGAAAATAATGAAAATCAAAAGATGAAAATTAACATAGTAAATAGGAAGATCGTATTAGAGTACCTGTATCATTGGAAAGGGTACATTGCATGATACCCTCGAAATTTTAAAATTGCATCAACCTCTGTTTATTGAAAAATCATTATCTGAACCCTGTAGGTCTTTTTTTTTGGGGGGGGTAGGTTGTTTATTTGTATTTTCTTATTGATATAAATAATTAATTTAATATATTTAATTAATTAATATTAAAACTAAAATTTCAGAAAAAAAAAAAGATTATAGGCAAATTAAAAAGAAAAGAAAATCGAAGCAAAATGATGGATAAAAATTATAGAACAAAATAATGGTAAGAAATATGACTACATATCATTGTACTCTGGATCAAAGAAAATCATATTCTTTTCTGATTGCTTAGAATTTTCATAACCCAACTTTACTAAATCAAGAGCTTAAAACACCTCAAAAAAAAAAAAAAAAAAAAAAACTGAAGGATGCCACATTTTCCTCTTCAAAACAACAACTTTCTTCAATGACCTAACCAATAGAGCAATCGAAACTTGGATTGACTTCAATCATTTTGCCAAACAGCTTTATGGCGAAATCTTTCAACTACAACATTCTTGTTATTCTATTTTTTTTTTTTTTTATGTTCTTGCTATAGTAATACTTTGTTTTGGGAGTATACTCTTAAATGTATTTTTTTTTAATTTTTGAAATATAATATTCATAAAAATTATTCAAAAAATAGGTTTTGAAAACGTATACCCAGTATACGCTTTCAATGTTGTGTGATTTAAAAAAACTGAAGATGTGCATCGGAACTATGCCTTCAATATAAATTTGTAAGAATTATTTTTACTAGCATTATCCCCACTGTCCAATAATGTAATAGAATATTGCAAACCTATAAAAATTATTATAAAGTGATATTATACATTTACACAGTATCATAACATTTGATCTCAAGTGCACAGGAAAAAATTTTGCACTGACAATTTATAATATAAATGTGAATTCTTAGTATTCATTATTAAATATTTCAATTTTTTCTTCCAGTCTTTTTCTTTCTCAAAATTTGAAATTTTCTATTTTCTTAATTTCTGTTTTACGTAGGTTTAACTAATACATTTTCATGTGTAAAAATATTTATAGGACATGAACGCATTTGCTTGGATAGCTAGATAGTTCACTAGGGGAAAGAAAAGGATGAGATAGCAATTTATTTTTTGTTATTAATTTCATATGCATATCTTCTATTTAAGGTTTTAGTTGATGAAAATTAATGAGAAATTGATAAATTTATTAACATTGTCTAATGAATTTGTATGCATTTTTCTAACACTGTCTAATAAATCTAATGAATATTGAAAAAGCTTACAAATAATTGTGAAAGGAAATGTAAAAGCTTATATAGCAACATATAAAAAGAATCGCCAACAACCATGAAAGATCCCCCTTCTACTGCATTAGAACAAAGTGGATGAAGTGGTCGAAGCTTCACCTAAGCTGCACAATGGAAATAGATAAAGTTAGCATTATACAAGCAATGATTTGATAACAGAAGTGTGTAAGGTTAAGCTAAGATTCAACAAATCATGCATATTATTATCCATCGTTTACCATTATCATGTCGACATGAGCATGTTCTTTTGTCATGGCCTTTCCCTCGTCAAAGTCTATATGTGATTTTATCTTGACACTTCCTAATGTCTACCTCCATGTAGCATCTTTTTCACCTCAATTTCCCCTTTTTCCGTGCAAGGTTTTCCTTTGGGTAGAGTGATGGGAAAGTGCATTAGCTCCCAATTGAGCTCGTTGCCTATGGGCATGAAATGTATCATATATGCCAGCTCTTACCACATCCACATATACTAATCCAGTATAGAATGCGTTGTGTCGAGCCTAATTGACACAGTTACTGCATAGGTGTAGGAGCATGAGATCCAGTATATTTGCCACTTTTGGCAAATGCATGTATTGCGAATAAAGTCAACAATGTGTGTTTGGCCCCCTCCCCTTAACCCATTCGCCACATGATAACCACTAGTGAGCACTTCAAAAACTCTCTCCTACTTGATGTAGTCAATCATTTTATGGTTGCTAGCTTGTGAACTCTATTTATCTATCTTTTCAGTTGCATATTTGGTAAAGATTCTACCATTTGCCATATTCTTCAAAGCCTTTGAATGCTTCTTAATAAAGCACCCCATACAATTGTAGAATGTCTTCTTCACTAAAACAGTCACAAGTAATCCCTTAACCCTCTTCAACACGAAATTGTAGTTTTCAACAATGTTAGAGGTCATAAACCCAAACCAATAATAATCATCATGAGCTAGGGTCTACATATTCATTGACACATCGTCAAACTAGTTTAATGCATTAGACTTAATGATCCCCATCTACTCTATCACAAAGTTTAGCTTTTGAGCTGGGGCTTACAACCTAGTGTATTGAATTGAACTCTTGCATTACTTGTTTTTATGTGCTAAGTTGAAGTTGTTTGTAAGATGTCATAGACAAAATCGCCACACTGCAAATGGAGGGAGCCATTCATTGGCTTCTTCTTCAACTGTCGACTTGATGTCAACGTGTTTGTCCGATATGAAGTAAATGGTTTCACGACCCGCACGGTAACCAACAATGTATTCCTTTAGTTTCCTTAAAAACCAACCCTTTATTTCAACCATTTCCTAATCTATGAAAGTGAATGCTAGTGGAAGTATATGGTTATTGCCATTAATGCCACAAGTAATTAACAACTTGTGAGTGTACTTTCCATACAAAAAAGTTTTGTTAATGGTAACAATTGGTCTAAGGAATCTTCATACTGCAATGTACGGCCCAAATGCCTAGAAAACCCACTTAAGAATAGACACCCCAAGGGTAATTGATCTGCTCTACCCCCAATCAATTTGTGTTTTGGGATTTGTATTTTTTATGGCATTTATAAGTTTAAGGAGTTCATTGTAAAACTTCTCTCAATTCCCATACACATGCTTGATAACCCATTTCTTCTCCTACCAAACCTATCTCCTATTTATCCTATAACCAAATTCATGTTCAACAACAGAAGCAAGCTCCACAACCTTCATATTAAGATTGTCCCTAACAAGATTTACAATTCGGCGAGCAAGAAGATTGTAATCCAACTGTGGATAATTCTAACTAATCAGCGGGTTAATGTATATAAGTGGTCTCTCAAATCTCATCACTACAAATAAGCCTTCCAACTTCTTCTTCTAGGCCTAAAGCCTCCATTTACAACCGTCGTCTCTTCTTAAATAATAAACAGACAAAAGTAACGGACTAGATTCTACAACAATGAAATTACAATAGTTCTTCACATGATAAGCCTTTATTGCTTAAATCAATTCTGCCTTTGTTTTGAATATCATGCCTTTCTACAAATTGGCACTACTGCTCAAACCACTAAATATTATTTTTCTCCTACTCGAAATAAATGTAACCATCATCATTGCCAATGTTGTAGTAAGGAACAAGATCTCTAACTGCCATGCTTGGTGGTTCAGCTTGCTTTAACTGATATATTACCTATCTCGAGTACATAAGTATGGTTGGAGAGTCATCTTTAGGTACTTCATCTCCATCATTTTTACTTTCCCCATCTTCTTCCTTTGAACTCTCCTCATAATTGGTATTGTCCTTCTTAACACCCATTCCTACATTAGTGTTTGTTGCAGTTTCCGCTCCTAAACAAAACATGTATGAATCACACGTGTTTATTCGTTGTAATATTGGATTAACTACTCTATCTACTTTATCTTAATCATTGCTTTCCATTGCGGTTGGAATTGAGGGTTCAAATGCCGACATCTTAGGCTGCATTTCTTTCATGTTATGTGATGAATGTGGCTGCCTACTTACTTCGAATGTCTGCCTTTTAGAGGGGCCCTCCAAATCGTCACAAATTTTGATGTACAACTATTGTATGCCATGATCTCCATATGATTTAGCCATTTCAATGAAATTTTCAACATCTTCATCATCTCTAATTACCATCAAGGTATAAGATATACTGCTCCCATGGAACACAAGATGCCTATAAATTATCTCAACCCCACTTTGGTTTGATCGACTCCAATGCTGAGGCATATTCAATTTAAGAATTTGGTGTAGTTGACATTTTTCTTCATTTTCAACTTCTTCACCAGATCCTTATCATACTCCGGCTCTCAGTTACCAGCCATAATATTTCTAAACGCGTAGATCATCAATTTCATGTTGTCACCTATTGTTTTCCTATTTACAATATATATAAAATTATCAGCTATTTAAAAAAATGACAAATTTAAATAACAACATTGTAAAAATTAGTCCAAAAAATCACAAATTTCTATTTCAATTTTAATTTTAATTTTTTCCCATTATTTTACAACAAAAATTGCAAATTTAAATAACAACACCGTAAAAATTATTTCACAAAAAAGAAATTACAAATTTTTGTTATAATATTTGTTATAAAAACATAGATAATATTTTAAATTTGATATTTACAAAAAATATTCAACTTTTTGTCAGTATAATGTATTCTCATAGTAACGTAAAAAATAACTATCGCATATTACATATTATAGAATCTATATAAATCATGTCTAATACATTACAAACTAACAACAAGCAATAATATTTTTTACAAAACATAACATTACAGAAACAATTTCCTCAAATACTAATATCAAACATAGTAATAAAAAAAAAACAACTTTTTTGTTAAAAAAATACCAGAATTGATTAATCATTGAAGAAATAATATATCTCAATGTACTCGTTTCAATCTACATAAGCACTTCTTCTTCTTTTTCCTGTAAGCAAGAGAAAAAAATGAAGAGGTAGAGTTTGTAGAGGGGAAAATATAAATAAATGTCTTTTGTTTCTATTTCCATATTTGTATTATTAATTTAACATACTGTAGTGTCCATGACTTGCTTTTTCTATTGGCAGTAGATATTAATTAAAAAAAATTGCATGATTAAATTAGTCGGGAGTGGCAAAACGAAAGGTGTATAGTTAGTCTATGCTTAGCACAATTTGTATTGAAGGCGCAAACCTTGGTACATTTGTATTGAGGACGCAAACCTTATTTGAGCCTTCAGTTTTGTAATTTTTTGCAAAACTAAAAATGTACATCGGGTCTATGCTTTTGAAACTTATTTTTGAAATAATTTTTATAAATTCTATATTTTGCAATCTTTTTTTTTTTTTTGTAAAAAGACTATATTTATGAGTATATCCTCTCTCTTTCTTTTTTTTTTTCTCTCTTTCTCTCTCTTTTTTACACAATGATTCCAAAGATGCCTCTTTCTATGTGGAAAGTGTTTAACATAAGCCATTTTTATAGAATGTGTTGCTCGATACTAGGATGTTGTCATTGACCACCCTACAATTCTCTCTCTCTCTCTTTAATTTTCATGCAATTTTTCTTTTTTGGGTTTTTTAGTATTTTTTTAACATAAGTTAACTAAATATATTAAATTAATTATCCACATTACCCGGAAAATGCATAGGTTGCTCATACATTAAAAAAAGTTGGTTTTATAGTTATTTTTAGAGACTTTAGGTGCTATTTTCTCACAAAGTAGTGAGTCTATAAAATTTCAAAAGTTTTTAAAAGTATTTGTATAATTTATCTTATATTAGTTTTTACAATTAACCTCAAAAGACTAATCACTCACCGGGGAACGAATTTTCATATGAATCCGATTTTTAATCAATGAGAACGAATTATAATTACCATGTATACGGTATCTATATGTGACCCTAATTAGGTCATCAAGATGGACCTACTCGAGAATATCTTTTTCCCCTCATCACTGAAAATGGTCCTCGTTTAATATACTTAACGTGTTGCAAGATAGTAATTAAAAATCAATAGTTATAGCAAAACACAAAGGGGTTAAAAATTATTGTGATAAAGGATTCAATGGAGTGTATGGATATATAGTTTAGGTCTCCTGTAGATAGGGAACATGAGAGTGATTTGAGTGTCGCAGAGGAGGAAGTACGTTGGTTCACTGCAAAAATAGTCAAGTGAAGGGGCCCCTCTCGTGTTGGAAAGGTAATAACATTGTCCCGTCTTTATAATGATGCAAGTTGTCCATATTCAATGGGATAACTTTGGGACAATAGCATTTTCAACAAGATATTCTGTTTTTCTAATATGGTAGGCAAAGGGGATGTCGATTACTGAGTGAAGACTGGCTGATGTCCACGGGCTATGCCAATTGATATGATTAATCGTTTTTTTCTTCTAATAAACCTTTTACAACTTTTCCCACGAGATATGCCTATTGATATCATTAAATTTTTTTTTCTAATAAACCCTTTAATCTTTTTACGTTTCTACATTTCTCTGTCCAAAAAGCAAATCCTAGAAAACAAATTTAAACCTCTTAGGATAGCCAAGCTACTACTTGATGCGGATATCATGGAGAACATAGAAGCTTACATGGCCTAAGGGCATGGCCGTGTATAATCTTACACGGGCTGTGTATAACTTACACGGGTACAGGCACAGCCAGCGACACGACTGTGTGTTCCAGTAGAATTCTCACAAAATCTTACACGATCTAGAGGCACGACCGTGTATGCGACCATGTACTGTGCTCGCCACATGCCCAAAAACATACACGGCCTAGAGGTATGGCCGTGTATGAGACCATGTACTGCGCTCGCCACATGCCCAGAAACATACACGGCCTAGAGGCACGACCGTATATGCGACCGTGTATTGCGCTCGCCACATGCCCAGAAACATACACGGCCTAGAGGCACGGCCGTGTATGCGATAGGTTATAGACGTGTATATTATTATTTATTTCCACGTATACGCTTAGATTTTTCCCTTTTAGATATTTTACGGGGAAGTATATATACTCTTTTGTCAGACATGTTAGGGTTATGTTTTAATCATTTTTTGAATATACTCGAGAGATAATTGTCTCATTTATCGGTTGTGCGCAACCAGAGTTTACATCAAAGAATCCTTCTTTGTTGTTGTGAAACCAATCCGTATTCGGATTCATTTCATTACGCTTTCCTCGCTGCGTCAGTTGGTATTAGAGCAAGGCAATTTCCTGCAGAGATGTTGACTAACGGTGGTGTTGATGGCGGTCGCGTTCTTGACCTTGATCAAGATGCGGAAGTCCAAGGAGTCAATCAATGGGCTCCGAGGGCAGTGGTTGAAGCCATGGAGCAGAGGCTTGGGTGTGTAGAACAACGCCTGGAGGATCTGGTGGTGCGGTTCGATGCCATGGTGATAGACCACAACGGTCACAAGGGTGTTGTTAGGAATCGACCGAGGGTAGGAGTTGCTCGCGGCGGCCTTATCAATGACTTTGTTGCCGAAAACCAATGGAACCGGAGAATTGGCGGAAGCTCTTCTAAGGAAGAGGATGGAATTTTGCAGAGGAGGGAACAACCACCGAGAAGGGGTGGTGTTGTTGGCGGCGGAAGATTTTGTGGAATTGATGACCGGAATGAACCAGCATATGGTGGTGGATATCGACGCAATCACCAAGGGTTCGACCATGCTGAAGGCGAAGACTTCCGTCTTAAAGTAGACATCCCATCTTTTAATGGTAATTTGAATATAGAAGAGTTTTTAGATTGGCTGGCAGGGTCGATAGGTTCTTTGACTATATGGAAGTTCCTGAGGATAGAAGGGTGAGAATGGTTGCTTGTAGATTGAAAGGAGGGGCGTTTGCATGGTGAGATCGATTGCAGCACCGTAGGCAAAGGGAAGGGTGAAAACCTATTAGGTTATGGTACTGTATGAGAAATCTGCTGTAGCGGGATTTCTTGCCACCCGATTATGAGCAAATTCTCTTCCAACAATATCAGCGATGCTGATAAGGGCAGAGGACGGTGCATGAATACACCGCGGAGTTTATGAGGCTAGTAGGGAGAAATGATTTAAGGGAGACTGAGGGTCAACAGGTGGTACGGTTTGTAGACGGGTTGAAGCCTCAGATAAAAGATAAGATAAGGGTGACGGTGTTTTGAACCGTGAATGAAGCCAAGAACTTAGCTCTTCCGGCGGAAATGATGATACAAGAATAGAGCGTAAGGTTTGGAGGAAGTAAAAGGAATTACACTTATGAAAGTCCTAGTAATAGTGGTAGGGTGGCTGGTGAGAGACCTACAGGAGTGGTTGAGAAACCAACGGGGAGTATGGACAGGAAAGAAGACAAGGCAGAAGGGAAGAGACCGGTGGAGAATAGAGACACCCCAAAGCAAAACAACCCATATTCCAAGCCGATATTGGGAAAATGTTATAGATGTAATCAGTCGGGACATCGATTAAATGAGTGCCCAAATCGACGTACTGTAAACATTGTCAAGAGGGAAGAGGAGGAAGAAGTGTGTTGTGAGCCAGATGGTGATGAAGAGTACTATGAGGAAGTTAACGAAGTGGTGGAACCTAATTACGTAATTAGGAGGATGATGCTAGCACCGAAGCAAGAGGATAGTTCACAACGACACCAATTGTTTCACACTAAGTGCACGATTGGTGGGAGAGTGTTTGACCTGATTATCGATAGTGGAAGCTATGAGAACATCATTGGGAAGGAGGTCGTAAAGAAACTCCAATTACCTACAGAGAAACATCCGAGTCCGTACACCATCGGATGGATCAAAGCGGCAGAGCGAATAGAGGTGAAAGAGAGGTGTAGAGTTCCTTTCTCGATTGGCAAATATTAAGATTAAGTGTACTGCGACATCGTCGATATGGACACTTGTCACTTATTGTTCGGGTGGCCTTGGCAATTTGATATAGATGCCCAACATGCCGGGAAGGAGAACAAGTATAGGTTGGAGAAGGAGGGGGTGAAGTATACACTATTGCTACTATCAGATAAACAACCAAAAATCCAGAAGGTGGAAGGGAAATCTTTTCTTACGATCACCCAATCAGAAAGAGAGATGACTGAAGACATCAAGGAGTCTTGCTTGATGCATGCCTTAGTAGTGAAGAATGCGGGAGAGAACATGATTAATGTAGAGATCCCGGAAGAAGTGGAGGAATTACTAGAGGAATTCAGAGAAGTAGTTCCTGAAGACTTACCAGAGGGGTTACCTCCATTGCGAGACATCCAGCATCACATCGACTCGGTGCCTGGAGCTAGTCTTCTTAACCTCCCTCACTACTGGATGAGTCCCAAGGAAACAGAGATCTTATAGGAGAAGGTCCAAGACTTACTCGACAAAGGATTCATTCGAGATAGCTTGAGTCCCTATGCCGTACCAGCACTACTAACGCCTAAGAAGGATGGGAGTTGGAGGATGTGCATGGATAGCCGAGCGATCAACAAAATCACAATTAGGTATAAATTCCCAATACCGCACATTGAGGACATGTTGGATCAACTGAGTGGAGCAGTGGCGTTTTCCAAGATAGACCTTCGAAGTGTATACCATCAAATTCGAGTCAGGCCTAGGGATGAGTGGAAGACTGCCTTCAAGACAAAAGAAGGGTTGTACGAATGGATGGTCATGCCATTCGGACTCGGTAATGCACCGAGTACTGATAAAGCCATTTTATACTCAATCTTTATAGCATAAATGGTGTTAATTTACTATTGATTTTATAGAATTCCTAAGGAAATGGTACTTAATTCTATTATGGTGATACATTAGGTTAAATGGAGTCAAAGATGTTAATTTAAGTAAATTAGAGAAGTCATCTACAACTTGGATCAAGATAAGGAATTACACCACTGGAGGAAAGCACATGGGCATATATCTATCTAGAAGGAGGCATGGTTTGAGATCTGGCCATGTTGTAAACCGTGCTACACACTGCATGAGGAGAAAGAGAGACACGACTTAGGGCACGGCCGTGGTGGAAGCCGTGAGGGAAACCGTGGTGAAAGTTAGCCGTGCCAAGGAGAAGAAATTGTGGAACATTGACAGAGGGAGACACGGTTGGAAATCTAGCTGTGGGTGGAGCCATGGTACACACTGGATGCGGATGAAGACTTGTAGATTATGCACAGAGGAAGGCACGGTTGGAAATCTAGCCGTGGGTGGAGCCGTGGTACACTGGACACGGAAGATGATACGTGAATTATGCACAGAGGAAGGCACGGCTTGACTTACGGCCGTGTGATAAGGCGTGCCAGGCGGACGAATCTTCACTTCTTGAAATCTACTTGGAAAAGGAAAGATATTTTCGTATCTTGATAGCAAAAGATCACATGCCATCCCTCAAACAAGATAAATAGAACCAACCTTAGAAGGTTAGGAAAATCTTGAATCTTTCAATCTTACAATCTTTGAATCTTAGAAACAAGAAGGAAGACAGAAGGCAGAGCAGGCAACCGAGTTCATCATGTTTTTACTTTTTATTTCCGTTTTTCTTATGAACATGTGTAGCTAAGCTACTTTTCTAGCCAAAGGGTCATAGATGTTTAATTCTCCATGAATTGTGAGGTCTAATTGATTTCTATTTATCTACTTTTTGTTTTTGGGTATTCATATATCTTCTGATCGTTTTGTCATTATTATTTTTATTGATTGGTATGAATTAGAGCTCTTCTACTCAATTAGCAAGTTAATATATTGTCAACTAGCACGTCAAATCCGTAATTGTTTGATTGTTCTAGTCTCAGTGACATGATAACATGTTTGGTTATAGAATAGATGATCGAATTCATGTTATGGAGGTGTATGATCATGTTTAAATAGGTTATCTTATAATCTACTGGCATGAATTGGTGGTCTCTCTAGATTTTAATGCTATTGATAGATTAAATCCTAACAGCTTGTCTAGGGTTATCTAATTAATAAGAGAAATAATTTAAAGCGCTTGTCTTGATTATCGAGGAAGTAAGGAGAGATAGGTTGTTAGAGCTTGTTAATATCCATAACCAGTTTATCTAGAACTAAGAATAGAAAATATTTGCATCGATGATCAATTCCTAAAATTAAACTATCTTGATTCCTTTAGCTAGGCTTTTTATCAATATTTGATTTTCTTATCTTGTTTTAACTTTATTCGATTCACAAACAAAACCCCCCATTTTTCTTTTCCTCTTTATTCTCTTTGAATAGAAATATATTTAACCAATCCCTGTGGATTCGACTCTACTCACCACTATTTGCAAATCATATAATTGTCTAGGAGTAGGTTTTATTTTTGTTGGACTCGACACCCATCAAATTTTGGCGTTGTTGCTGGGGATTGGTGTCAAATTTATTTCTATTCTTGTATGACTCGTTCTTCTCAGACAGGTGCATTCAATTATAATCTGGAGATTGAGAAGACTCTTAAGAGGCTGCGATGAGAAGCTAGATCATCCACTAAATTGAACTTAGCATCGGATTTGTCTGATTCATCCCTTGATTCAGAAAAAGAAGACGATATGGCAAATCCCGAGAGAATATTGCGAGAACTGGCTGCACCGGATGTGAATCAACAACCACTTTGTATTCACTACCCCGAACTAGCTGTGGAATTCGAGTTAAAATCTAGGTTGATACATCTACTAACCACCTTTCATGGTCTTGAGAATGAAGATCCTCATAAGCATTTGAAAGAGTTTCATATAGTGTGTTCTAGTATGAGGCTGCAAGGAATAACCGACGATTAAATCAAGCTACGTGCTTTTCTGTTTTCTTTAAGTACTAAAGCTAAAGATTGGTTGTTTTATTTTCCTCTAGGTTCTATAACCACGTGGACAGATATGGTCAGACTCTTCTTGGACAAATTCTTCCCCGCATCTAGAGCTGCTGGTATAAGAAGAGAAATTTGTGGTATAAAATAGAGGGACACCGAGACTCTTCATGAGTATTGGGAAAGGTTCAAGCAATTGTGTGCAAGCTACCCACAACATGGGATATCTGAACAACTTCTCATACAATACTTCTATGAAGGCCTACTTCCAATGGAAAGGAAGATGATGGATGCTACAAGTGGAGGCGCCATAGTAAACAAAACCCTTGGTCAAGCTAGGGAATTGATCTCCATTATGGCTGCCAATTCGCAACAATTTGGGTATAGGCATGATACATCTTCAAGGAAGGTAAATGAGGTAAGTGTGTCTAACCTTAAACATCAAATTTCTAATCTAACCTCCCTTGTGCAGCAGCTAGCTCTTGGAAATACCCAACAAGTGAAGGCTTGTGGAATTTGTGCTGCTCCAAATCATCCTACCGACATGTGCCCCACATTACAAGATGACAATCATGAACACGCCAATGCTGTAGGAGGATTCCTAAGACAACCACAAAGGAAGTATGACCCCTACTCGAATACTTACAATCCTGGATGGAGGGATCATCCGAACTTCCGATATGGCAATAACCCTCAACATTTCCAACAATTCCAACCTAAGCCATCACACCAAGTGCCCCAAGATCCTTCCACCTCAGGTATGTCTCTTGAGGACATTGTTAAGTCTTTTGCTATTAATACAAAACAATTTCAGGAGGAAACAAAGCAGAGCATTCAAAACTTGGAGAATCAGGTAAGCCAACTTGCTTATGCTATCAATAGGTTAGAAACTCAAGGTAAGTTACCTTCTCAAACTATCACAAATCCAAAGCAAAGCGTTAATGCAATTACCTTAAGAAGTGGAACAGAATTGCAGGGATCAAATAAGAAAGGACATCCGTCCAATCTTGAGGAAGAGACCAAGAAAGAGATTTTGACTTCGAGCCAGCAGGGCAACCAGATTAGAAAGTCTCTAGTTGAGCCATCAAAGGTCACATTGATACTACCTCCTTTCCCCTCTAGATTGGTGAAATCTAAGAATGAAGCGGAAGAAAAAGAGATTTTGGAAAATTTTCGCAAAGTTGAGGTAAATATTCCTTTGCTTGATATAATTAAGCAAATACCGCGCTATGTTACATTTCTTAAAGACTTGTGCACTAACAAAAGGAAGTTGAAAGGCAATGAAAAGATTAGTGTGAGTGAAAATATTTCAGCTATTATTCAAAAGAAGCTTCCTCCTAAATGTAAGGATCTAGGTATGTTTACCATTCCTTGCAAAATAGGTAATCTTGGAATCGCTAAAGCCATGTGTGATCTAGGAGCTTCTATTAATGTCATGCCTTTATCTGTTTATCAACGTTTAAATGTTGGTCCTTTGAAGGAAATGGGTGTTATTGTTCAACTTGCTAACAGGTCCAATGTTTATCCTGAGGGAGTTCTAGAGGATGTTTTAGTTCAAGTCAATGGGTTGGTTTTTCCTGCTGATTTTCATGTGCTTGACATGGACGATAGTGATTCTCATACTTCATCACTGATATTATTAGGGCGACCATTCCTTAAGACTTCTAAAACGAAAATTGATGTAAATGATGGCATCCTCACTATGGAATTTGATGGTGAAGTGATTAAATTTAGCATTTATGACGCCATGAAACATCCTAACGATATCTCTCCTGTTCTTGTTGCGGATGTTATTAACCCATCACCACAGGCACCAAAGCTGGAATCAAAATCCTTATCCGAACATCTAGCCAGGAACGTCTAGCCAAAGACGTTAAAGAAAGGCGCTTCATGGGAGGCAACCCATGTCAAAAAAAAAAAAAAATCTTTTAGTTTTGTTTTGTTTTAGTTTAGTTTGGTTTTGATTTTAGTGTAGTTTTGAACTCTTTGGATCAGCTGTAACAAGGATACATATCATTAGATGACACTTTCCAGAGCTTAAAGGGAGTACTCCAATACCAGGGAAGTACCAGTATTTCCTTTCTCTTATTCTCTAATGTTCCTTGAGTTGTTAATTCCTCTTCAATTGTGCTGAATTAGAAACAGTGAGGACACTGTTTAAGGTGTGGGGGAGAGGATAATAAAATATAGAGAATAGAGAATTGATCCATATTGATCCATATTTTGAATGTTTATCCTTAAGCAATTCTAAGCCAATTTTTTTCAAAATTATCATGAAATCTAGAGATTATACTAAATGTTGTAATGAGCATCTACAAAATGTGAAATTGACTTGTTCAAATGCTTTACTCACCCACTGTTGTGATTAGAATACTTGGTTAAAATTAAGTAGTGAAATCTTAAAAAAAAAACAAATTTACCTTGTATTTAGCTTTAGAATTGAAAGTCTTAAGAGTAAGTCGAGTTCCTAAGTGAAAAATAAACAAGTTTATTTCTAGGTTATATTAGCTACTGTATATTCTTTGAAGTTGTTTGTTATAACACTTAGTGAAAAAAAAAAATCAAGCATAGCCATTACTCCAATGATTTAACTAATTGAGTTAAGAGTATTCAAACTTGAATGTTAGAGTGAGAAAGAGTCTGTAGGGGTATCTCAAAACCTGGTCACTTGAGTGACGAGCTCGGGATGTGCCGACTCAATGAACCCACTATAACGATAAGGGAGAAAAGGCGAAAGTTCATGAAAAGAAGTGGGCAAAAACCCGTCAAAATAGATGCTTGAATAAATCAAAAGAACATGAATGTAAACATTCATTGAATAAAACAAGGCGTATAAAAGGGAGAATATCTAGCAAAGAGCTTATACCATATGCTTTTACTTTACGCTGCAAGGATTATATGTTTGCTAATATCTAATGAAGTTTAATTGGGTGTTTTTCCTTAGTGAATTAAGTATTTACTTTTGGAATAAAAAAAATTCTTTTGCTAAACATAAGGATTAAAGTTTGTTTTGTTTAGATTAGCTATTAAATTTTGACCATGGTAATTTGATCACAAGAAACCGGTTTGGTTGAAGTAGTAGACATTAAAACTACAAGTCATGCTTGGAATGATGAAAAGAAAGTTTGTATAATCTATGACAGATTTCTTATTTGATTTGATGCAATTGCTTGAGGACAAGCAAGAGTCTAAGTGTGGGGGAATTTGATAAAGCCATTTTATACTCAATCTTTATAGCATAAATGGTGTTAATTTACTATTGATTTTATAGAATTCCTAAGGAAATGGTACTTAATTCTATTATGGTGATAAATCAGGTTAAATAGAGTCAAGGATGCTAATTCAAGTAAATTAGAGAAGTCATCTACAACTTGGATCAAGACAAGGAATTACACCACCGAAGGAAAGCACATGGGCATGTATCTATCTAGGAGGAGGCATGGTTTGAGATCTGGCCATGTTGTAAACCGTGCTACACACTGCATGAGGAGAAAGAGAGACACGACTTAGGGCACGGCCGTGGTGGAAGCCGTGGTGGAAGCCATGGGGGAAATCGTGGTGAAAGCTAGCCGTGCCAAGGAGAAGAAATTGTGGAACATTGATAGAGGGAGATACGGTTGGAAATCTAGCCGTGGGTGGAGCCATGGTACACTGGACATGGAAGATGATACGTGAATTATGCATAGAGGAAGGCACGACTTGACCCACGACCGTGTGGTAAGGCGTGCCAGGCGGACGAATCTTCACTTCTTGAAATCTACTTGGAAAAGAAAAGATATTTTCGTATCTTGCTAGTGAAAGATCACATGCCATCCCTCAAACAAGATAAATAGAACCCACCCTAGAGGGTTAGGACAATCTTGAATCTTTCAATCTTACAATCTTTGAATCTTGGAAACAAGAAGGAAGACAGGTGGCAGAGTAGGCAACTGGGTTCATCATGTTTTTACTTTTTATTTCCGTTTTTCTTATGAACATGTGTAGCTAAGCTACTTTTCTAGCCAAAGGGTCATAGATGTTTAATTCTCCATGAATTGTGAGGTTTAATTGACTTCTATTTATTCTACTCTTTGTTTTTGGGTATTCATATATCTTTTGATCATTTTGTCATTATTATTTTTGTTGATTGGTATGAATTAGAGCTCTTCTACTTAATTAGCAAGTTAATATATTGTCAACTAGCACATCAAATCCGTAATTGTTTGATTGCTCTAGTCTCATTGACACGATAACATGTTTGGTTATAGAATAGATGATTGAATTCATGTTATGGAGGTGTATGATCATGTTTAAATAGGTTATCTTATAATCTACTGGCATGAATTGGTGGTCTCTCTAGATTTTAATGCTATTGATAGATTAAATCCTAAGAGCTTGTCTAGGGTTGCCTAATCAATAAGAGAAATAATTCAAATCGCTTGTCTTGATTATCGAGGAAGTAAGGAGAGATAGGTTGTTAGAGCTTGTTAATAACCATAACCAGTTTATCTAGAACTAAGAATAGAAAATATTTGCATCGATGATCAATTCCTAGAATTAAACTATCTTGATTCCTTTAGCTAGGCTTTTTGTCAATATTTGATTTTCTTATCTTGTTTTAACTTTATTCGATTCACAAACAAAACCCCCCATTTTTCTTTTCCTCTTTATTCTCTTTAAATAGAAATATATTTAACCCATCCCTGTGGATTCGACTCTACTCACCACTATTTGCAAATAATATAATTGTCTAGGAGTAGGTTTTATTTTTGTTGGACTCGACACCCATCAAGTACCTTCATGCGTGTGATGAATCAGGTACTTAAACCCTTCATAGGTTGATTTGTTGTTGTATATTTTGATGACATCTTAGTATATAGTAAAACTCGGGAGGAACATCTAGTGCATTTGAAGGATGTCTTGATGGTATTGAAAGGGAACAAAATTTATGCTAATCTTAAGAAGTGTGTGTTCCTGTCACCGAGGCTATTGTTCCTAGGATTCATAGTGAGTGGGGAAGGGATCACAGTGGATGAGGATAAGGTACGGGCCATTGGGGATTGGCCTACACCCAAGACCATCACCGAGCTGAGGAGTTTCCTGGGGTTAGCGGGATTCTACAGGCGTTTTATACAACACTTTAGCACAGTGGCGGCTCCCTTAACCGAATGCTTAAAGAAAGGGCAGCTTCACTGGAACGAGGAAGCTGAGTCGGGATTCGCAATGCTTAAAGAGCGGCTATGTAGCGCACCGGTGTTGGCCTTACCGGACTTTGACAAATTATTCGAAGTTGACTGTGATGCCAGTGGTGTGGGTATTGGTGCAGTACTCTCTCAGGAGAAGAGGCCTATCGCGTTCTACAGTGAGAAACTCTGTGAGGTCAGGAGGAAGTGGTCCACATACGACAAGGAGTTTTACTCCGTGGTTAGAGCCTTGAGAATGTAGGAGCATTATTTGGTGGGCAAGGAATTTGTATTATATTTTGATTGTGTTGCCTTGAAACACCTGAGTAATTAGACCCGCATATGCAAAGACATGCACGCCAGATGGATACAATTCTTGTAGAAGTTTCCGTTTCATCTGATGCATAAAGCTGGGGTTCAGAACAAGGTGGCCGACGCACTAAGCCGAAGGGCGGATCTACTAGTGACTTTAAGAGCTGAGGTAGTGGGGTTTGAACAGTTGAAGGAGCTGTATGAAACGGATGAGGATTTTGGAGCTACCTGGAGAAATTGCACTAATAAGGAACCCAATGACAGTTATTATATCCTGGAGGGTTATTTGATGAGGGAAAACCAACTATGTATCCCTGCATCCTCCTTGAGAGAGAAGGTGATCTGAAATCTCCATAGAGGGGGATTAGCCGGTCATTTGGGGTGGGACAAAAAACTAGCAGCAATGGCTACAAGATACTATTGGCCTCAGTTGCGCAGAGATGTCAGTCGGATAGTGCAACGCTGCTACATCTGTCAAACATCAAAGGGCCACTCTCAGAATCTGGGACTATATACTCCCTTACTCGTACCTGAGAATATTTGGGAAGACCTATCCATAGACTTCGTCTTAGGTTTGCCTTGTACCCAACGAGGTGCTAACACTATTTTTGTAGTTGTGGATAGGTTTTCCAAGATGACTCACTTCATCTCATGCAAGAAGACGGCGAATGCTCAGAACTTGGCCAGATTATTCTTTAAGGAGGTGGTTTGATTACATGGGGTTCCCAAATCCATCACTTATGATAGGGACACCTGATTCCTTAGCCACTTCTGGAGGACGCTTTGGTATATGTTCAACTCATCCCTCAACTTCAGCAGCACAGCCCACCCACAAACCGATAGATAAACCGAAGTGATAAACAGGACCCTTAGCAATCTGATAAGAAGTATCTGTGGAGAGAAGCCAAAGCAATGGGACCTGGTATTGTCTCAAGCAAAATTCGCCTACAACAACTCGATCCACAGAATTACAGGTAAATCACCTTTCTCAGTGGTTTATACCAAGGCACCTTCTCACGCTCTGGACCTAGTTCCCCTACCCAAAGGTGTGGAGACCAACATAGCAGCAAAGCACCTGGCGTCGGGGATCAAAGAACAAATTGAGAAAGTGAATGAGCGCTATAAGAAAGCAGCTGATAGGTATAAGAAGAAGAAGTTGTTCGAGGTGAGAGACCCGGTGATGGTGTTCTTAAGGAAAGAACGCTTCCCCATGGGCACATATAGCAAGTGGCAATCGAAGAAGTATGGGCCCTACAAAATAGTGGCCAAGATCAATGACAACGCTTATGTGGTTGGCCTCCCGAAAAGCATGAGAATCTCCAAGACCTTCAACGTGGCGGATTTATCTCCATTTTACGAGGATGACGAACCCCTTTATCCAGAAGCGAACTCGGGGTCGAGTTCTCCCTTGGTGGAAGAGAATGATGCGGGCATCGTGGAGAAAACAGAAGCTTACACGGCCTAAAGGCACGGCCGTGTATAATCTTACACGGGCTGTGTATAACTTACACGGGTATAGGCACGGCCAGCGACACGACCGTGTGTTCTAGTAGAATTCTCACAGAATCTTACACGGCCTAGAGGCACGGCCGTATATGCGACCGTGTACTGTGCTCGCCACATGCCCAAAGACATACACGGCCTAGAGGCACGGCCGTGTATGAGACCGTGTACTGCGCTCGCCGCATGCCCAGAAACATACACGGCTTAGAGGCACGGCCGTATATGCGACCGTGTATTGCGCTCGCCACATGCCCAGAAACATACACGGCCTAGAGGCACGACCGTTTATGCGATAGGTTCTAAACATGTATATTATTATTTATTTCCACGTATACGCTTAGATTTTTCCCTTTTCGATATTTTACGGAGAAGTATATATACTCTTTTGTCAAACATATTAGGGTTATGTTTTAATCATTTTTCGAATATACTCGAGAGATAATTGTCTCCTTTGTCGGTTGTGTGCAATCAGAGTTTACATCAAAGAATCATTCTTTGTTGTTGTAAAACCAATCCGTATTCAAATTCGTTTCATTGCGCTTTCCTCGCTGCATCATTACTCCCTACAACCCATCCACAACCCATCCACATTTCTTTCGATATGTTTATCTCTGTTTTTAACCCATCCAAAATTACTATTTTCTTCAGTCTCTCGTACTCTCTTTTCCACCATCATTATTAGATCGAGCCCAACAAACCTTGTCCCTTTCTCGAATGTACAACATGTGTCGCCATTAACGCAATTTCTCCTTGCACTTCTCCTCAGTCAAAGTCTTATCCATCACATCCAGCTTTCAATGCTACTTGACGTGTGCACCTTTCACAAGTAAAAATACACAAATGCACCAATTTTAGATTAAAAAATCTATTTTTTTTTTTTTAAAAAAAAACTGCAATCCGACAACTGCTCCAGTTATACAATAGTATAATGTGAGTAATCGAGGTCGTATTTTTCATAGGAGAAAAACTAAATATTAGGTTATATTGTTTCTAATATAGTTTAAGCTACCCAAATTGAGTTTTAAGTATTAATTAGTTGTATTACTCATAAAGTTAATCCTATAAATACTAACAACCTAGATCATAGATATTAAAACTTTATTCATGGAGTGTAGAGTTGTGTAGTACTATCCTCTTTATTACCTAGATCGTCTTTTTTAGGGGAAAGGAGTATAGATAGATTTAGAGTGCTATTATCCTCTAAAAGAAGGCAAAATCAAAGTTATAGATACATCTGATGATATTAATTATTATGACAAGCTGAGATATGATATGTATTATGGAAATGGAGATGATGTAGAGCATGCCTACTTTGAAAAGTATATATTGTGCATCGTTGATAGATAGCTTATGCGTTCCAATTAGTATTTTACTGTTAGCGATCGGACTCCCGCTAAGTATTGTACTTCAATTATGTCAGTTAGTGTTAGTTGGATCTTTTCATCTATCGACCTTTGTAATTGCTGTTGAGTCCAACTAGGACTCGAAGATTGTTTTTTATTATTTATTGTATTTGTAGTATGTGTAACACTCTCTAGAGTCACTTGGTACTTATGTTTATTTGGAGATAGCAATTAACGTGTGATTGACAGTTTATATTGGTATTTGTAAATATTGTAAATGGGGTATGAGTCTTAGTATGTCTCTTGTGATATCTAAAATTTTAAGGTGTTATAAAAATTTTATTAATAAAGTATAGAGTTGTGTGTGATTACTATAAAATATATATTATATTGATAATATAAGCATAAGATAAAAAAAAAACAAGTTTAAAATATGGGGGGCAATTTAGTCCTTTTTGCAATTAAGGTATTTAAAATTCCAATTGACCTATTGTCTTCTCTTTTCCATTTGTATAATTAAAGCCATAGAAATACTCTCAAACACACGCAAGGTAACCTAATAGAAATCTACAAAATCAACGTGTATTCACCAAGTAAGAGCCTTGACTATCACTACATGATTTACTGATCTCAAGTTCTTAGGCCTAAGTATATTGTGGTATGTATTATTACAATTTGGAACAAGGGGGTGAGACGTAACAAGTATAAACATGAAATCAAGCAAACTTGGGATCCAAACCACAAATTGAAGCAAGTTAGTATTCTTATTTCACATAATATTGTGGAATTTACAATTTAATTGAGTCAATGTAGTTTGAACATGTAGAAATTATGATTGGGAAGCAAATTCGAGAAGAGAAAGAAGAGGATTTTTGAAACAAAAGGATACATAGTCAGTCAGGTGTACAGATGTGTACCTTTACCATGTTGAATAGGGATGAAATTTTACGTTATAAGAGATATACGACACGGTACACGAGCATATCCTTCCTGTATTGAAATAAACAACCAAGTATATAACCATGTACTTAAGCCTGTTAGAAGAGACTTTGTGCACAGAAAGGTACACGACCATTAACACAGTCGTGTTCCCACTCGTGTTCTTCTGCACTGCCACATACATGGCCGTATTATTTTGGAACACCCATATTCAACTTCTATTTTGTTTTTCTACAAGTTTAAGCTAAGGTTCATGCACAATAACACAAAGGAGAAGGAAAACATGTAATTAGGATATGATTAACTACTTAGTAAACTTAGATTATGTCATAGGATAGAACTAAATTTAGTATTTGGTACTTGATAGGTTAATATAACTTTGATAATGACTTAAAAGCTAAATGTAGGACCACTCTTCCAAGTACGTATTTACTTTATTTATTGGCTATGTTTAATAATGTAGTTTGTTTAATGAATTTAATTGATATCTGGTTGAATTACGTATGTCGCTTATGCTTAGCTTAGCCTAAGGATTTGTAGTGGTAGATCCTTAGGAGCACCTTGATGATCGGTATATGACATTATTCCTAATAGAGTCCTATACCCAAAATAATTTAGGATAAATTAAGGTTAAACGGAGCCTGCGGTGATAGTTTTCAACCTAGGAATATATATAAATATGAAAATTATATAGTATGGCGGGGTTATGAGTACCTCCTTATTGTTTGTTGGTTAAATTGAAGATGAATAACTTGATGATTGTGATACTGTATTTATGTGTGTTATATTGTGGTTAATGTGGCAGGCACATGTTTATGTGGTACTCACATATCGACTTAGACTCATCTTACTTCTTTTTCAATTTCAAGTGAGTATGACAAGTACATCGAATATGATGAATATGGAAACATAGTTTACTATTACTAGGACAAGAATGAGGGAGAGTATCACTATTATTATGGAGATGTGTAGAGTGGAAATATATTAAAGCGTTTTGGTAGAATTTGAGAATATTTGAGCGAAGAGTTAGAGATTATTATAAGTTAATAAACATGTTATGTAATTATGTGTTGATGGAAGTTTACAATTGTATTTGTATGATGGTTGATGTATAATTTTTCTAAATTTATAGTGATTGAAATGATTTGTCCGTGAGTTATTCATTTATATTATTGAAGTCAAAATTGATTTAATGTATAGTAGAGTTGAACAGATTTGAAGTTGTAAGGGAGATAGAGAACCTTAGCATGTTGCTACTGACATATGGTAGGTTATAGCATTTTCGGTTTTAAAGCATTACAATTATCTTTTAGATTACTTAGATTATCTTTTTTTAGGGAAAGTAATATAGATAGATCTAGAGTGGTAGTATCCTCTAGAAGGCCGCAAAATCAAAGTACACGTTGATGCTTCATGGAGCGAAATGAGAGAAGTAGGATTGAAATTTGTTGCTCGGGATAATTCAAGAACAATAATAGGTGAAGGATTGAATTTGTGGGCTGTTGGTTAATAGAGTAAGCTGGAGCATTAGCCGATCAAAGCAGGTTACAGTTGTATGTTCTCAAGAAATGGGAAAATGTGATGACAGACACAAACTTTTTAAAATTTATGAGTAAGAGCTATTTATTTAGTTTGGTTAAATTTGTTTAAGTTATTTAAGTAGTTTATTGGTTCAAATTTAAACTTTATGATGCTCCACTTAATAACTCGCAAATCTCATCAAATTCAAGTTAAGTGTTAATGTTATTTGAGTTTGGTTTAAAAGTTAAAGTTAAATATTAATATTATTTTATTTCAAAATAATAATATAATTTTTAGATAAATGAGTCAAAATGAATCTAATTTAGTTGAATATGACTCAAACAAGTTCTTAGTGTAGGAAACTCGATCAAGGGCTAAACCGATAATTGATATTATAGTCTACCCTTGTTAATTGAAAATACAATAATGAAAAGTACGGGTCGTATATCTTTATCATTATAAATGACAAGTTAATTATAAATATTCAATTGAGAAAAATAGGCATGGAGATATAAACGAAGACAAGAAAATTTTATTCATGTTCATGAACCCATATATTATCGAGACTCCTCTAAGCTATGGAAGAAAAACCAACTTGTATACGTGATCCCTTTGGCCTCCCAATGGTCCAAGTTCCACTTTGAAAAATTATAACACCAAGACGACATGCATTTTATGTATACCAAAGTTGTGGAAACATTCATTCGGCTTCCATCAACCGAACAATAATGTTTATTGGACTCGTCAAATATTCATTAACTCCGTCCAATCCTTGGTCGAAAAGAAAGATTTGACCGTTCAGCCATTGGAGCGAGAGTAGTTAAGGTCGACGCAATGTACAAGTGCAAAAACGCGTTTTCTGTCGATAATTCTTTCTCTCTTTTGTCTGACATCTCCTTCTCATGGACTTTTCTTCTATCCTCGATCCGTATACCAATAATGTATTTATAGACTAATTTGAGCTCGAACTCAAATCGAGTTAACGTCTATGATGTCTATCTCAATAGACAAAACTACAGATCCAGACAATAGGATGCCCGTTC
This sequence comes from Laguncularia racemosa, assembly GCA_037954665.1. Lineage (NCBI taxonomy): Eukaryota > Viridiplantae > Streptophyta > Magnoliopsida > Myrtales > Combretaceae > Laguncularia > Laguncularia racemosa. The sequence goes on from JBBMOL010000087.1 coordinate 1,836,011, forward strand.
TCTTGCTTAGCTGCTTGGCATAATTAATTCCAAATAAGATCATTGGCCATGATAACCATTCATTTCCTTATAGTCGGGATATTTCAAAGGTATTAACGAAAATATGTCCCATATATTTGTAGGCACATCATTTATTATTATTATTATTGTTTTTTATTTTTTATTTTTTATTTATAATCTTTTATTATTATTTTTATTTTTTATAAATAAACTAAAATATATGCAATTTGATTTCATTATATGATTAAGACACAGACCAACGATCTAATAGAAAACACATGCGCATATGCTCCCCTAATCCCAAGTTGGAAACATTCTCATTTAGCCTACAAAAAGCAAGCCTAGACTAGCCCCATGAGAACTTGTAAATGAAACAAAAGGAATAATACCCAGTATAGTGGCTTACTAGCTTAAATAAAGTAAAAAGGATAAGCACTTTGCTACATTTTCTTCATTGATATGGTTAAAGAGGAGAAAAGAAACCTAACCATTCCCCGGTGCAAGGGGAATTCTTGTAGGACATATCCTCTGTGAAAGAAGCTGAGTCTCTAGTCTTAAATGCTCGCTTGAGCAAAAGCGTGAGATTTTTTTTCTCTCGACGAAAAACATCGATTGAACCCAAGTTTTGTTCTGCCATTATTTTTCATTACAATGAAAAACATGGGTTTAACCCATATTTTCCATTTTTACCCCATTGCTGTTATAATGAAAAATGTGAATTGAACCTATGTTTTCTTCATCTCTTACCTCTGACTTGCTCGCCAATGTCGATTACTCAACCCCTATGTCGATTGCTACAAAAAGAAGTGACATTTGAGTTTGATGAAGCCTGCAAACACACTTTTGACACATTGAGGAATGAGTTAACCTCTGCTCCAATCATCCAACCACCCGACTGGACCCTTCCCTTTGAAATCATGTGTGATGCGAGCAATTATGCAGTTGGAGCCGTTCTTGGCAAAAGAGTTGGGAGAGCTTCTCATGTCATTTACTATGCTTCCAGAACATTGGATAATGCTCAATGCAACTATTCCACGACGGAAAAAGAACTCTTGGCTGTTGTCTTTGCATTAGAAAAATTCAGATCATATTTACTTGGCACTAAAGTAATTGTTTACTCTGATCATGCAGCTCTCAAATACCTGCTCGCGAAAAAGGAGGCGAAACCAAGACTCATTCGATGGATACTCTTATTACAAGAGTTTGATCTGGAAATACGCGATAGAAAAGGCTTTGAAAACTTAGTAGCCGACCACCTCAGTAGAATACCTATCAGCGCAGGATCAACACCAATACAAGATGATTTTCCAGATGAGTATCTCTTTTCTATTCAAAAGACAATTCCGTGGTATGCTGATATTGTCAACTATTTGGTTACTAAGACACTACCAAGTGATTTGTCTAGGGCTCAAAAAGATAAAATTAAAAGTGATGCTAAGTACTATATATGGGACGATCCGTATTTGTGGAAACATTGTGCTGATCAGATCATTAGAAGGTGCATTTCTCAAGATGATATTCCTTCTGTTTTGCAATTTTGTCACTCATATGCATGTGGTGGACATTTTGGCCCTAAGAGGACAGCTCAATAGGTATTAGGGTGTGGTTTGTTTTGGCCTACATTGTTTCGTGATTCTTTTATGTTTTGTAAGTTTTGTGAACGATGTCAAACAACTGGCAACTTAGGACGTAGAGACCAAATGCCACTTACCCCTATTCTTGCTTGTGAAATATTTGATATATGGGGTATTGACTTTATGGGTCCTTTTCCTCCTTCTTTCGGTAATATGTACATCCTTCTTGCTGTGGACTATGTTTCAAAATGGGTGGAAGCCAAAGCGACCAGAACTAATGATGCTAAAGTTGTTGTGGATTTTGTTAAATCTCATATTTTTGCTAGGTTCGGAACACCAAAGGCTCTTATCAGTGATCGCGGCACACACTTTTGTAATAGAATAGTGGAAACTCTACTAAAAAAATACAGGGTCACTCATCGCACTTCCACCGCATACCACCCACAAACCAATGGATTAGCAGAAGTTTCAAATCGAGAAATCAAGTCTATTCTAGAAAAAACTGTCCATCCAAGCAGGAAGGATTGGAGCACAAGACTTGAAGATGCATTATGGGCCTACCGAACAACTTACAAGACCCCTATAGGTATGTCTCCTTACCGTTTGATATTTGGCAAACCATGTCATCTCCCTGTAGAGTTGGAACATAGGGCATACTGGGCTGTAAAACAATGTAACATGCGACTGGATGAAGCTGGTGAGCACAGAAAACTTCAATTACAAGAACTTGAGGAAATTCGAAGAGAAGCTTATGAGAGTACTAAAATCTACAAGGAAAAAACAAAAGGTTGTCATGATCAAATGATTTCCCGAAAGAATTTTTCTGTAGGTCAAAAAGTATTACTTTATCATTCTCGATTGAAGTTGTTTCCTGGAAAACTACAATCACGGTGGATTGGTCCTTTTGTTATCATTAACATATTTTCACATGGTGCAGTTGAGATTGCAAGCCTTGAAACTAGTAAGAACTTCAAAGTCAATGGTCATCGCTTGAAACTTTTTTATGAAGGATTTCAAGTATGTAATATTGAAGAAACCAGTTTAACTTACCCCGAGTATTGTAATTGATTACAGGAACGTCTAGCCAAAGACGTTAAAGAAAGGCGCTTCATGGGAGGCAACCCATGTCAACAGAAACAAAAAAAAAAAAGTGTTTTAGTTTTGTTTTGCTTTAGTTTTGGTTTGTTTTAGTTTTGTTTTGCTTTTAGTGTAGTTTTTGAACTCTTTGGATCAGCTGCAGCAAGGATACACATAATCAGATGACATTTTCCAGAGCTTAAGGGGAGAACTCCAATACTAGGGAAGTACCAGTATTTCCTGTCTCTTATTCTCTAATGTTCCTTGAGTCGTTAATTCCTTTTCAATTGTGCTAAATTAGGAACAGTGAGGACATTGTTCAAGCTAAGTGTAGGGGAGAGGATAATAAAATATAGAGAATAGAGAATTTCTCCATACTTTGAATGTTTGTCCTTAGCAATTTTAAGCCAAATTTTTTCAAAATTATCATGAAATCTAGAGATTGTACTAAATGTTGTAATAAGCATCTACAAAAATGGGAAATTGACTTGTTCAAATGCTTTACTCACCCACTGATGTGATTAGAATACCTGGTTAAAATTAAGTAGTGAAATCTTTAAGAAACAAATTTACCTTGTATTTAGCTTTAGAATTGGAAGTTTAAGAGTAAGTTGAATCCCTAAGTGAAAAATAAACAAGTTTACTTCTAGGTTATATTAGCTATTGTATAGTCTTTAAAGTTGCTTGTTATAACTGATGGGGATCAGCTAGCATCACGAGTTCAAGAATCAAAATCCACTGACTCGTTACATGGTATTGGAGGTCCAATGACAAGAGCTAGAGCTAGGCGGATGAGAGAAGCTTTGCAAGGATTAGTGATGGAGCTGCAAGAGAAGGAACCAAGCCTTACTAAGGAATTCAAGGGATCATACACGGCCTCAATACACGGGCGTGTATCACGACCGTGTATCCTTACACGGCCCAACAGCACGGCCAGCGGCACAACCGTGTGTCTCAGCAAAATTCTCACAGAAGAATACACGGCCAAAAGGCACGGTCGTGTATGAAACCATGTATCGTGCTCGACACATGCACAGTGTTATACACGGCTTGGAGACACGGGTCAAGTATGCGACCGTGTACCTTGTTCGTCGCCTGCCTAGTGTCATACACGGTTTGGAGACACGGGTCGTGTATGAGACCGTGTACCTTGTTTATCGCCTACCCAGTGTCATATACGGCTCGGAGACACGGCCGTGTATTACACCGTGTACTACGCGCATCTTTTTATTTTCGTTCCACGTATTTTCCTTTCAAGACATTGTACGAGGAAGTATAAATACCCTTTGTAAAAAAAACGCTAGGGTTACGAATTTTACAGATTGGAATACATATTTTGAGGGTTTTCTCTCTCTTTGTTCTTTGCAAAAGAACTCTTTCGATTTCTTCAATCTAAACGCTTGGGGAAATCATCTTGATAACTTAGGTTTCAATCAACAGGTGTGGTTGGGGTCTAGTTCCGTTCATCACTTGTTCAAGACGATTCTTGGGGATCCGATTTCAAAGCACGATCGTCGGGTTCTAGGTTTAATATACCTAGGGTTCGCATCATTTGGTATCAGAGCTTCGGCTTCTTGATTCAAGTAATCCTATCCTTTTCTATTAATTATCGTTGTCTTCTTTATATAAAAAAAAAAAAAAGTTTGTCTTATTTGTCGTAGGAATTCAAGGTGTTCGAATAGTTACCTGTTCTTCGTTCATCTGGAAATTCGTATATAAAAAAAAAAGAGAAATTCGTATAAAAAAAAAAAAGAGAAATTCGTATTGAAAAAAAAAAAAAAAAGAGGAAGAACATTTTCAGTAATCCAGTATCTATAGTTCTCGTTCATTCGATTTTGTCATTGTGTCCCTATTGGAGTCCTTGTCCGTGTTTTCTTAATTGACTGTTGAATTGAAAACCGTTTGTTTAAAAAAGTTGAGTTGCTCTAGTGGTTTATGTTAAAGAAAGTTTGATTGAGTTCTGATCAAAGAGCCTATAAGAGCGAGTTGAGAGGATCATTTATTTATTGAACGAAACACGAGTGAATCCACATCTGTGAGTGTAAACAGGTGAGGGAGTGAATTGTGAGGTTTATATTTTCTTTGTGTGTTATTTCTAACCTTTTTTTTGTGCAGCACAATGTCTGGTCAAAGTCCTACTAGTGGAGAGAAGGGAGGCGTAGATAGTAAATTGATGTTGGAGGCATTATTCGGTGAGATGAGGAAAATGCTGAGTGTTGAAATGGAGCAAGTCCATGAGAGGTTGGATAAGATGGAGCAGAGTAGGGAACCGTTAGGTAGTAATGTTGTGGGGAGAAGAACCCATAGGCATTCAAGAGGGGGAGTGAGTATAGAAGAGAAGGAGGATACTGATTCAGGGGAATATGGTTTCATGAGGGAGAGAAGAGATACCCAACGACGGGATGGAAATTTAAGTAGTATTAAGATGAGGATACCTTCTTTTCAAGGGAAGAACGATCCAGAGCTGTATTTGGAGTGGGAGAGAAAAGTGGACCATGTATTTGATTGCCATAATTACAGTGAGGAGAAGAAAATAAAGTTAGCTGCAGTTGAATTTTCTGATTATGCCAGTGTATGGTGGGATCAGCTGGTGCGTAATAGGAGGAGGTATGGTGAGAGGCCTGTTAGCACTTGGAATGAGATGAAAACAATTATGCAGAAGAGATTTATCCCTAGTCACTATTATAGGGACTTGCATAGGAAATTACAGGGGTTGACACAAGGGTCCAGGAGTGTGGAGGATTATTATAAGGAGATGGAGATAGCTATGATTAGAGCTAACGTGGATGAGGAAGATGAGGCTACAATGGCTAGATTTATCAATGGGTTGAATCGGGAGATCGCAGATGTAGTAGACTTACAACAATATGTGGATATTGAGGAATTGTTGCATAAGGCGATCAAGGTAGAGAAGCAGTTGAAGTATAAAGGGAATTCTAAATCTTGGGCAACTTCTAACTCTTCATGGAAGTCAAACTGGAAGAAGAATACTGCAGACTCAAAACCAAAAGAGGACGTGAAGGCCAAGAGTCCAATTATTTCCTCTAAAGGTAAATCTGACACTAAACCATTCACTAGAACCCGTGATGTTAAATGTTTCAGGTGTCAGGGGTTTGGACATATTGCATCTCAATGTCCAAATCAAAGGGCCATGATCTTTCGGGATAATGGAGATGTGGAGAGTATTAGTTCCAGTGATGATGACATGCCACCATTGGAGGATGGTAGTGATGTGGATGTTGAGGGACCCGTGAGTGGGGAATTACTAGTTACTAGGCGAGTCCTTAGTACTCAGCCTAAGGATGATGGCGAAGGGGTTCAGCGTGAGCATATTTTTCACACCCGGTGTCATGTGCAGAAGAAGGTATGCAGCTTGATCATTGATAGTGGTAGTTGTACTAATGTTGCTAGTACCTTATTGGTTGATAAGTTGAGGTTGAAGACTTTGAAGCATCAGAAACCATACCGGTTACAGTGGTTGAACGAGTGTGGGGAAGTGAAGGTGACAAGGCAGGTTCTTATTTCATTCTCTATTGGGAGCTATCATGATGAGGTGATGTGTGATGTAGTTCCCATGCAGGCTAGTCACATATTGTTGGGGCGACCATGGCAGTTCGATAGGAGGGTAATGTATGATGGGTACAAGAACCATTACTCTTTTGTCTTAAATAAGAGGAATGTGGTTCTAACTCCTCAGAAACCATGGGAGGCTTGTGAGGATCAGGTGAGGCTAGCAAAAGAGTTCAGAGAGAAAAACTTGAGTGGACAAGAAAAGAGTGAAAAAGAAAGAAAGAGTGAGAGGCATACACTTGTGAGCCAAGAGAGTGAAGAGCTTAACACACTGAGTGGAGAGGGAATGGCAGGAGAGAATGTAGTTGCAAGAAAAAGTGAGGTTAAGAGTGCAATAGTGACCAGGAAACAATTACTTGTACTCATGTACAAGGATTTGTATATTACTACTACTAACCTTAACTCTTCTTTGCCAAGTGCGGTTGTTTCTCTTTTGCAGAAATATGAGGACTTGTTTCCTGAGGAGGTACTAAGGGGATTGCCTCCACTAAGAGGCATTGAGCACCAGATTGACTTTATCCCAGGTGTTTCCATTCCTAATCGGCCAGCTTATCGGGCCAATCCCGAGGAAACTAAGGAGATTCAAAGGCAGGTTGATGATCTTGTCGAAAAGGGGTTTGTGAGAGAAAGCCTCAGTCCATGCTCAGTTCCTGTCATCCTGGTTCCCAAGAAGGATGGAACATGGCGGATGTGTGTTGACTGTCGAGCAATCAACAAGATCACAGTTAAGTATAGACATCCCATCCCTAGACTTGATGATATGCTTGATGAGTTGCATGGTGCCTGTTTGTTTTCCAAAATTGATTTAAAGAATGGCTATTACCAAATTCGCATGAAAGAGGGAGATGAGTGGAAAACGGCTTTTAAAACTAAACATGGTTTATATGAGTGGATGGTAATGCCTTTTGGATTAACAAATGCACCTAGCACATTTATGAGGTTGATGAATCATGTTCTTCGCGCTTTCATTGGAAAGTTTGTTGTTGTCTACTTTGACGATATATTAGTTTATAGCACGACTTTAAATGAACATGTTCAGCATTTACAAAGTGTGTTTACTGCTTTGCGAGAAAACAAGTTGTACGCAAACTTGAAGAAGTGCACCTTTTGTATGGAATCTGTGGTTTTTCTGGGATTTGTTGTTGGTGCAGATGGGATTGCTATGGATGAAGAAAAGGTGAAGGCGATCAGGGAGTGGCCAACACCTAGGAACGCAAGTGAGGTCAAAAGTTTTCATGGATTAGCAAGTTTTTATAGGAGGTTTGTTAGGGATTTTACTTATATTGCTGCTCCTTTAAATGATCTTGTTAAGAAGAATGCTGAGTTTAGGTGGACTAAAGTGCATGAGGATGCTTTCAATGCTTTGAAAGGTAAGTTGACTAATGCACCATTACTTATTCTACCTAATTTTGAGAAGGTCTTTGAGATTGAATGCGATGCTTCTGGGAAGGGTATTGGTGGTGTTTTGATGCAGGAATCCAAACCGATTGCTTATTTTAGCGAAAAACTCAATGGCGCTGCATTAAATTACCCAGTTTATGACAAGGAGTTATATGCTTTGGTGAGGGCCTTGCAGACTTGGCAACATTACTTATGGCCTAAGGAGTTCATCATCCATTCCGATCATGAGAGCTTGAAGTTTCTAAAAACTCAAGGTAAGTTGAACAAGAGGCATGCAAAGTGGCTGGAATTCATTGAGACATTCCCGTATGTGATTAAATACAAGCAAGGAAAAGAGAATGTGGTAGCTGATGCACTTTCTCGAAGGTACTCACTTTTGACTTCTTTGCATACTAGATTGCTTGGATTTGAACTCATTAAGGAATTGTATGAGACTGATGTTGATTTTGGTCAAATTTGGGCTGCTTGTGCTGAGTCTGGGTATGCTGACTTTTATAGGCATGATGGGTACTTGTTTAAGAAAGATAGGTTGTGTGTGCCTAAAAGTTCTGTGCGTGAATTGCTTGTGAGGGAAACACATGGGGGTGGTTTAATGGGACACTTTGGTGTTAAAAGGACTTTGGACATTCTGCATGAACACTTTTATTGGCAAAAAATGAAGCATGATGTGCAAACTATGTGTGACAAGTGCATTACATGTAGACAGGCTAAATCCAAAGTAATGCCCCATGGAGAATACACTCCATTACCCGTACCTAATCAACCCTGGACTGACATTTCAATGGATTTTGTGTTAGGGTTACCACGGTCTCAAAATGGAAAGGATAGCATATTTGTTGTTGTTGATAGGTTTAGTAAGATGGCTCACTTCATTGCCTGTTCTAAAACTAATGATGCTCAACATATTGCTGATTTGTTCTTTAGAGAGATTGTGCGATTGCATGGCTTGCCAAATTCTATTGTGAGTGATAGGGATGTAAAATTTTTGAGTCATTTTTGGCGTACCTTGTGGAATAGGCTAGGCACTAAATTGTTGTTCTCTACTATGGCACATCCTCAAACAGATGGTCAGACCGAAGTAGTCAATAGGACTCTTTCAACCCTGTTGCGTGCTGTGATTCATAAAAATTTGAAACAATGGGAAAACTGTTTACCACATGTAGAATTTGCATATAATAGGACTGTGCATTCCACTACATCCTATTCTCCATTTGAGGTTGTGTATGGTTTTAATCCTTTGACTCCACTGGATATTTTGCCTTTGCCTGTTAATGAATTTGTTGACCTTGATGGAAAGAAAAAGGCAGAATTTGTGCGGAAATTGCATGCTCAGGTTCGGGCTAACATTGAGAAGAAAAATGAGCATTATGCTCGCCAGGCCAATAAGGGTCGTGTGAAGGTTGTTTTTCATCCAGGAGATTGGGTGTGGGTGCATCTGAGAAAGGAGCGATTTGCCGAACAGCGAAAGTCTAAGTTGCACCCTAGGGGAGATGGACCATTCCAAGTGTTGGAGCGCATCAATGATAACGCCTACAAGATTGACTTACCAAGTCACTATGGTAACGTAAGCGCAACTTTTAATGTTTCTGATCTTACTCTATATGATGCAGGTGATTCGAGGACGAATCTTTTCGAGGAAGGAGGGAATGATGGGGATCAGCTAGCATCACGAGTTCAAGAATCAAAATCTACCGACTCGTTACATGGTATTGGAGGTCCAATGACAAGAGCTAGAGCTAGGCGGATGAGAGAAGCTTTGCAAGGATTAGTGATGGAGCTGCAAGAGAAGGAACCAAGCCTTACTAAGGAATTCAAGGGATCATACACGGCCTCAATACACGGGCGTGTATCACGACCGTGTATCCTTACACGGCCCAACAGCACGGCCAGCGGCACAACCGTGTGTCTTAGCAAAATTCTCACAGAAGAATACACGGCCAAAAGGCACGGTCGTGTATGAAACCGTGTATCGTGCTCGACACATGCACAGTGTTATACACGGCTTGGAGACACGGGTCAAGTATGCGACCGTGTACCTTGTTCGTCGCCTGCCCAGTGTCATACACGGTTTGGAGACACGGGTCGTGTATGAGACCGTGTACCTTGTTTATCGCCTGCCCAGTGTCATACACGGCTCGGAGATACGGCCGTGTATTACACCGTGTACTACGCGTATCTTTTTATTTTCGTTCCGCGTATTTTCCTTTCAAGACATTGTACAAGGAAGTATAAATACCCTTTGTAAAAAAAACGCTAGGGTTACGAATTTTACAGATTGGAATACATATTTTGAGGGTTTTCTCTCTCTTTGTTCTTTGCAAAAGAACTCTTTCGATTTCTTCAATCTAAACGCTTGGGGAAATCATCTTGATAACTTAGGTTTCAATCAACAGGTGTGGTTGGGGTCTAGTTCCGTTCATCACTTGTTCAAGACGATTCTTGGGGATCCGATTTCAAAGCACGATCGTCGGGTTCTAGGTTTAATATACCTAGGGTTCGCATCAATAACACTTAGTGAAAAAAAAATAATAATAATAATATATCAAGCATAGCCATTACTCCAATGATTTAACTAATTGAGTTAAGAGTATTCAAACTTGAATGTTAGAGTGAGGAAGAGTCCGTAGGGGTATCTCAAAACCTGGTCACTTGAGTGACGAGCTCGGGATGTGCTGACTCAATGAACTCACTATAACGATAAGGGAGAAAAGGCGAAAGTTCATGAAAAGAAGCGGGCAAAAACCCGTCAAAATAGATGCTTGAATAAATCAAAAGAACATAAATGCAAACATTCATTGAATAAAACAAGACTTCTAATAAAAAGGGAGAACATCTAGCAAAGAGTTGATACCTTATGCTTTTACTCTATGCTGCAAGGATTATATGTTTGCTAATATCCAATGAAGTTTAATTGGGTGTTTTTCCTTAGTGGATTAAGTATTTACTTTTGGAATAAATAAAAAAATTCTTTTGCTAAACATGAGGATTAAAGTTTGTTTTGTTTAGATTAGCTATTAAATTTTGACCATGGTAATTTGATCACAAGAAACCAGTTTGGTTGAAGTAGTAGACATTAAAGTTTCAAGTCATGAACTACAAATGACTAGATGCTTGGAATGATGAAAAGAAAGTTTGTATAATCTATGATAGATTTCTCAATTGATCTGATGCAATTACTTGAGGACAAGCAAGAGTTTAAGTGTGGGGGAATTTGATAGAGCCATTTTATATTCAATCTTTATAGTATAAATTGTGTTAAATTATTATTGATTTTATAGAAATCATAAGGAAATGGTACTTAATTCTAATCATGGTGATAAATCAGGTAAAATGGAGTCAAGGATGTTAATTCAAGTAAATTAGAGAAGTCATCTACAACTTGGATCAAGACAAGGAATTACACCTCCAAAATGAGACGCGGTTGGAGATTTGGCCATGTTGTAAACCGTGCTACACACTGCATGAAGATAAGGAGTGACACGGCCTAGGGCACGGCCGTGGTGTAAGCCGTGGACCAAACCCTGCTTGAAGCCGTGGTGGAAGCAAGACGTGCCAATGAGAAGAACTTGTGGAACTTTGGCAGAGTATGGCACGGCTTGAAGTCTAGCCGTAGTTGTAGCCGTGGTACACGCTGGGCTTGGATGAAGACTTGTAGATTATTCACAGAGGAAGGCACGGTTGGAAATCTAGCCGTGGTGTAGGGCGTGGTACACACTGGATAAGGAAGATGATACGAGAATTATGCACAGAGGAAGGCACGGCTTGACCCACGGCCGTGTGGTAGGGCGTGCTAGGCGGACGAATCTTCACTTCTCGAAATCTACTTGGAAAAGGAAAGATATTTTCGTATCTTGCTAGCAAAAGATCACATGCCATCCTCCAAACATTATAAATAGAACCAACCCTTGAGGGTTAGGACAATCTTTCTTTCAAACTTTTAATCTTTCTATCTTTGATCTGGGAAACAAGAAGGAAGGCCGGAGGCAGAGCAAGCTATCCGGGTTCATTATGTCTTTAATTTTTATTTTTGTTTTTCTTATGAACATGAGTGGCTAAGCTACTTTTCTAGCCAAAGGGTCATAGATGTTTAATTCTCCACGAATTATGAGGTCTAATTGACTTGTATTTATTCAATTCTTTGTTTTTGGGTATTCATAAATCTTCTGATCATTTTGTCATTATTATTTTGTTGATTGGTATGAATAGAGCTCTTCTACTTAATTAACAAGATGATATATTGTCAACTAGCACGTCAAATCCGTAATTGTTTGATTGTTCTAGTATTAGTGACACGATAACATGTTTGGTTATAAGAATAGATGATCGAATTCATGTTATGGAGGTGTATGATCATGTTTAAATAGGTTATCTTATAATCTACTGGCATGAATTGGGGGTCTCTCTAGATTTTAATGCTATTGATAGATTAAATCCTAAGCGCTTGTCTGGGGTTGTCTAATCAATAAGGGAAGTAATTCGAAGCGCTTGTTGGAGGTTATCGAGAAAGTAAGGAGAGATAGGTTATTAGAGCTTGTTAATAACCATAACCAATTTATCTAGAACTAAGAATAGAAGATATTTGCATCGATGATTAATTCCTAGAATTAAACTATCTTGATTCCTTTGGCTAGGCTTTTACCAATATTTGATTTTCTTACCTTGCTTTACTTTATTTGATTCACAAACAAAACCCCCCATTTTTCTTTTCCTTATTGTTGTCTTTGAATAGAAATATCTTTACCAATCTCTGTGGATTCCCTACCACCACTATATGCAAATCATATAATTGTCTAGGAGTAGGTTTTATTTTTGTTGGACTCGACACCCATCAGGTTGCAATTCTGAACGCATTGGTATTGAGTTTTGTCACACGTGGGCGTGGTTCATATCAATTTAGTATCAGATCCTAGGTTTGTTAAACATCAGTTCGGTTTGAGGAAGGTAACATCAAAACCCTAACTCCAATCGTTTATATCAATTGTTCATATCAAGTTTCGTGTTGTCATAGCTTCGTACTTAAGTTCATAGTGTTAATTGTTTCTAGAGAGTGTAGTGCATCCTATTAATTTTGTTACAAACAAAAAGAACATAAAAAAAAATCATGACAAAAAAAAAACGTGAACAAGAACGAAACAAAGGCAACAAAAAGGAAAGAAAAAGTGGAAAATTCGAGCCCCTAGAGTTGTTTTGAATTCTATGGAAGGGATTGGTGTAGTATGGGTTAGCTCCAAGAGAATTGAGAAGAGGAGTTGGTGAGTTGATATCATCATTGCTTGTGAGAATACACGAGTGACTGTGGGATATCATCCTTTGAGTGAAACACGTAAGGGAGTGAATCGTGAGGCTTAATCATATATATTTGTGTTAGTACTAACCTTTTACCGTAGGAACTATGTTGAGGCAACATTCTCCTGAAAGTGAGAGGGGAAGGTTTGACGCTAGGTTAGTGATTGAGGCATTGAGGAGTGAGATGAAGAGGATGTTTCAGGAGGGCATGGAACAAATTCATGAGATGGTGGAGCAAAAACTAGAGCAATCTAAAAACGTCTTCCAAGGGCGTAAGAGGGAGAGTTGTTCTAAGAGAATACAAAGGGGTGGAGATGAAATGTCTGATGATGAATTTGAAGAACCTTCTATAAGGAGTTATAGAGATTATGGTGGTAGGAATAGAGGAACTAGGGATTGGGAAGATAGAGGAGATAGGAATAGAGAGGATAATCAATTGAGTAGTATAAAGATGAAGATTCCTCCTTTCCAAGGGAAAAATGATCCCGAGGCATACTTAGAATGGGAAAAGAAGGTAGAGATGGTGTTTGATTGTCACAATTATAGTGGGAGAAAGAAAGTGAAGCTTGCTGCCATTGAGTTTTTAGATTATGCCATAGTATGGTGGGATCAACTGATGTTGAATAGAAAAAGGAATGGCGAACCACCTATTGAGTCTTGGGAAGAGATGAAGAGGGTGATGAAGAAGCGGTTTGTGCCTGCGTATTACTATCGTGAATTGCACAACAAATTGCAAACTCTTAAGTAGCGAAGCCGAAGTGTAGATGAGTATTTCAAGGAGATGGAGGTTACTATGATTAGAGTGAATGTAGAGGAGGATAGAGAGGCTACCATGGCTAGGTTTCTTGCTGGGTTGAATAGAGAGATTCAAAATGTCATAGAATTGCAGCATTATGTGGAATTGGAAGATATGGTTCATATGGCTATAAAGGTTAAGAACCAACACAGAAGAAAAGGTAGTAGTATTGCATGGTTTCAATAGGGTGCTGGTTTATCCACTTGGAAGACTAACCAATGGAAGAAGGACGAAAAGTCTTTACCCTATAAGCTAAAAGGAGAGCAGAAGCAAGCGGGTTTTATTCCTAGTAACCAAGGTAAACCTGATTCTTCTACTCCTAGAAATCGTGACATTAAATGTTTTAAATGCCAAGGCAGAGGCCATAGTGCTAGTCAATGTCCAAATAGGCGTGTTATGATTCTGCGTGATGATGGTGAGTATGAGACTAAGGGGGATAGTGAAGAGGATGATATGCCTCCATTAGAGGATGCTAGTGATAACGAGGAGCCTGCAGCAGGGAAGTTAGTGGCAGTAGTGAAGCGAGCTTTGAATGTGTAGGTAAAGGAAGAAGAAGAGGTGCAACAAGAGAATATATTTCATACTAGATGTTATCTAAGTGATCATATTTGCTATTTGATCATTGATGGGGGGAGTTGCACTAATGTGGTGAGTACTTTTATTGTTGAGCGGTTGGGACTCAAGACTACTAAACACCCTAGTCCATATAAATTGCAGTGGCTGAATGATAGTGGCGAGACTAAGGTGAGTAAGCAAGCCTTGATTGCTTTTCGCATCGGTAGGTATGAGGATGAGGTATTATGCGATGTAGTGCCGATGTAGGCGTGTCATGTGTTGTTGGGGAGGCCATGGCAGTTTGATAGGAAGGTTGTTCATGATGACTTTTCTAACAAGTATACACTTGTTCACCAAGGCAAAAGCTTTAATATCAAACCCTTAACACCTAAACAGGTGTATGAGGATCGGTTGCAACTACAACAATCTTTTGCGAAATATAAGGTGAGTGAAAAACAGAGGGAGAGTGAGAGAGCAAAAGACATCAAAAAAGAAAAGGAACAAAAAAGTCGATATCATAAGGAAAAAGAGAGGAAGGATGGAAAGAGCGTGAGAGACCAAGTTGAAGGGGGATCAACTTTGGTGGTGAGTGAAAAGGAGAGTGCAGCCTTGTAAAAGGAGAGTTGTGTGGCAAGAGCGAGTGTAGTGAGGAGAGCGTTAGTGATGAAGCAACCTATGTTGTTGCTGGTTTTTAAGGAAACTTGTTTGAATACTAACAAACCTTTTAACTCTTTGCTTAGTGTGGTTGTGTCTATTGTGTAGGACTTTGAAGATGTCTTCCCTGAGGAGATTCCAAAGGGGTTACCACCTATTTGTGGTATTGAGCACCAGATCGACCTTGTACCCGGAGTATCTATTCTAAACAAACCAGCTTATAGGAGCAATCCAGAGGAGACAAAGAAACTCTAAAGGCAGGCCAATGAATTAATGGAGAAGGGGTACGCGAGAGAAAGCATGAGCCCATGTGCAGTACCTGTGATTTTGGTGGCTAAGAAGGATGGGTCATGGAGAATGTGTGTTGATTCCCGCGCCATCAACAACATCATAGTAAAGTATCGTCATCCCATTCCTCGCTTAGATGACATGTTAGATGAGTTATATGGGTCTAGTGTCTTTTCCAAAATTCATTTGAAAAGCGGATATCACTAAATTAGAATGAAAGAAGGTGATGAATGGAAAACCGCATTTAAAACAAAATATGGATTATATAAGTGGTTAATAATGCCTTTCGGTTTAACTAATGCACCTAGTACTTTTATGAGACTTATGAATCATGTTTTGAGGACTTTTATTGGCAAATTTATGGTTGTCTATTTTGATGATATCCTCATTTACAACAAGAGTTTGGAAGACCATATATCTCACTTGAGGGATGTTTTAGAAGTGCTTCGAAAGGAGCAATTATATGTTAACTTCAAAAAGTGCACTTTTTGCACAGAAAAACTTGTGTTTCTTAGTTTTATTGTTAGTGCACAGAGAATACAGGTTGATGAAGAGAAGATTTGTGCGATCCAAGAATGGCCTAGTCCAACAAATGTAAGTAATATGCGGAGTTTCCATGGACTAGTGAGCTTTTATAGGAGGTTTGTGAAGGATTTCAACACCATTGCAGCACCACTTACTGAAGTAATCAAGAAGAACGTGGGGTTCAGATGGGGAGAGCAACAAGAGAAGGCCTTTCAGACGCTTAAAAATAAGTTGACTCATGCACCATTACTTGCTTTACTTAATTTCTCTAAAACTTTTGAAATTGAGTGTGATGCTTTAGGAATAGGAATTGGAGCAGTGCTCATGCAGGAGAGAAGACCAATTGCATTCATTAGTAAGAAGCTAAGTGGGGCAACCTTGAACTACCCTACTTATGACAAGGAGTTATATGCATTGGTTCGAGCGCTGGAGACTTGGCAACACTATCTTTGGCCAAAAGAGTTTTTGATCCACACTGATCATGAATCCTTGAAGTACTTGAAGAGACAACATAAGCTAAACAAAAGGCATGCTCGTTGGGTGGAGTTCATCGAAACATTTCCCTATGTCATCCACTACAAGCAAGGTAAAGAGAATGTTGTTGCTGATGTACTTTCTAGAAGGTATGCACTTATCTTTACTCTTAGTTCTAGACTGCTTGGTTTTGAGCACATTAAGGAATTGTATGCTGCTGATCGAGATTTTTGTGAAGAGTATGTGCATTGTGAGAAGAGTGGTCATGCTAAATTTTATAAGCATGAAGGATTCTTTTTTAGGGAGAATAAACTTTTCATTCCAAATTGTTCTTTAAGAGAATTATTAGTGAGGGAGTCTTATGGAGGAGGTTTAATGGGGCATTTTGGAGTAGCTAAAACCTTAGAGGTATTGCAGGAACACTTCTATTGGCCTAACATGAAACATAATGTTGAGAGAATTTGTGAGCGATGTGTCACTTGTAAGCAAGCAAAATCTAGAGTCCAACCTCATGGGCTTTATACCCTACTTCCCATTCCTCATGAGCCTTGGGTAGATATTTCCATGGATTTTGTGTTAGGATTACCTAGGTTTAAGCATGGTCGAGATTCTATTTTTATAGTCATAGATAGATTTTCTAAGATGGCACATTTCATTCCTTGTCACAAAACAGATGATGCTTGCAATATTGCTAATTTTTTCTTTAGGGAAGTTGTGAGATTGCATGGTATGCCTAGAACAATCGTATTGGATAGAGATGCTAAGTTCTTGAGCTACTTTTGGAAGACCCTGTGGGCTAAGTTAGGAACTAAGCTATTGTTTTCTATTACTTGTCATCCATAGAATGATGGTCAAACTGAGGTAGTAAATTGAACTTTATCTACTTTGTTAAGGGCAGTCATTAAAAAGAACAATAAAAGTTAGGAGGATTGTTTGCCGTATGCTAAATTTGCCTATAATCGCACAATGCATTCTGCTACTAAGTTTACTCCTTTTGAAATTGTGTATAGTTTTAATCTACTAACTCCTTTGGATTTATCACCT
The DNA here is from genome assembly GCA_037954665.1 of Laguncularia racemosa. Taxonomy (NCBI): domain Eukaryota; kingdom Viridiplantae; phylum Streptophyta; class Magnoliopsida; order Myrtales; family Combretaceae; genus Laguncularia; species Laguncularia racemosa. Next base: position 1,853,255 of record JBBMOL010000087.1, read on the forward strand.
CTGCCTATTTCTGAGTGTGTTAATCTAGATGGTAAGAAGAAAGTAGAATTTGTTAAACAGATCCGTGAGAAGGCAAGGCTAAACATTGAGCGAAGAACAGAGCAGTATATGAAACAAGCCAACAAAGGTCGTTGACAAGTGTCTTTGAACCTGGAGACTGGGTTTGGGTTCACATGCACAAAGAGCGGTTTCCTGTGTAGCGTCGATCTAAATTACTTCCTAGAGGCGATGGACCATTTCAAATTCTTGAGCGCATCAATGATAATGCATACAAGATAGATTTGCCAGGTGAGTATCAAGTAAGTGCTACTTTTAATGTTACTGATCTGAGTCCTTTTGATGTAGGCGACGATTTGAGGACAAATCCTTTCTAAGAGGAGGGGAATGATGAGAGCCATGATGGGAGCCAAGCTAGAAGGTAGAATGTGGATCCTCTTGAAGTGACACCTGGACCAATCACAAGAACTCGAGCGAAATGATTCAAGGAAGCACTTAACGGGTTGATAAAGGATGTCCAAGAAGCTGGAAAGGATTTGAGCAACCATGAGAATGCACTTGCATTTGTACAAGTCATTCAAGCAGATCAAAGCCGCTAGCCTTAACAACGCTAGCTTAAACACTGTCGGCCTTGACCCGGTGTTGCCATTCGCATGCTATAGAAGGACTATGCCGGCTCCTACACCGTTGGCTTTCATTCCCTGTTTGTTATTTTTCCACGACTTTATGATGTTATGTCGTTTTGGGCTTTTATTATTACGAGTTGTAAACCCTAATATAAGCTGCTAGGGTTGAAAATAGAATATAGAACACACATACAAGATTGAATAACACATTTTGAGAGAATTCCTCTCTTGGTTCTCTAAGGAACTTCTCTTGAACTTATCGGATTTCTTCTGTGGCGTTCATCTTGACTTATCAATCAGTCTTTCATCCTGATTGTGGCGTCAATAGAATATACCAAGGTTCTTGCCTCACTTATAGGCAACGGGTCACGGTTCCACTTGTTTGTTTTAGCATCTTGGGTTGCAATTCCGAATGTATTGGTATTGGGTTTTGTCACACGTGGGCATGGTACGTATCAAAGGGACTCTCTTTTTTTTTGAAAGGTGAAAGAATTTTCTCAAAAAAAAAAAAAAAAGCTTAAAAATTTTTCCGGCAACATTTTCTCTCTCTAAATTTTTTTTCCTATCATTCCTTCACCGATCTAGTCGTCTTCCCACTTCTAGTCGCAATCTAGATATAATTTTTTTTTCCTTTTTCTTTTTAAAAAGCATTATAGATTTTAAAATGTTTCTTTTAAAATAAAAAAATGTGAACTATGATAGGTTTGATTATGAGCATCGGGTACGTAGGCACCCATGGAGGAACCTCATTTTTAAAAAAAAAATTCTTTTATTTCTCTTTTTTATTTTTTTTCTATTTTTTCTTTCTTTAAAAAAAATTAGAAGGTGAAAAAGTGGTAACATCAAGTTTTAATAAGATAATCCTCGAACTCTAAAATTTATGCTGTAAATTTGTTTTTGGGTAGAATAGTAGTCAAACTAAGACTAATCCACTCAATTAGTCTTAATTTAACATTTTTTTCGATTTTGATCGGGTAGTGAATCTTTTAAAGAAAAAACATAAATAAAAAAAATATATTTTTTTTTAATCTTAGTCAAGGATTTACATTAAATGAGCTAGGGTTTAATGTATATCAGGTTAGAAAAAATGGAATGATAGGATGACGACTCCACTAGGGACATAAATAAGTGGGTTAGCCACTTAAACCTTCCTTTTTTTTTTTCTTTCCTTTACTTGTAGATATATATATGATGTATATTAATCTAGTTGTTCTAACCTTTACTCGAGGACCTATAGATATTACCTAATTGCATTCACGAACCTTCAAGTTAGCAAATAAACATGATTTGAAAAAAAAAATATTGCAACTTTAGTGGAGTTATTTTTCTATTTCTTTGTAATTTGTAACATTGTTATTGTAAATTTCCTTGTAAACTCTTTGTAATAAATGTATTTTCTTATAAATAGTATAGTCACGATGCATTTATTTTCATAAATTTTATAGCAATGGTAAGCTTATCTTGCATGCAAGCTCTTCTTAGGGAAGTTCATGTTTATAAACCCCTAGAGTCAAAAATAGTACTTGATCGATGGATCTAGTTCTTTAACCCAAGTTAACAAAAGGTCATTTAAAACATGATTGGACCAGTCCTCTCACTATAGAAGATCTCTATCAACATCACTTTAGTCCGAGCCTTGGTTTATTTTTGGGAGCTAGAAATTGTCACTTTTTGCTTGGATCCCCATCAATTAGGCCTAATAATGGAAGAATATGCCCAATTGCTTAAGGCTTTACCTAACATTGAAAGCATATATATCCCAGATCTTGAAGCAGGGCCTGCAAAACTCTTTAGTAAATTACTGCGAGTTCATAAGGCTAGAATCAATAAGGCCTTAGGAAATTGTAATTGGAATTGTGTTAAAACTGATGATTTGTTGACATGGTTTGTAGATCAATCCAGTTACCATGAAAAGAGAGCCTTGTTTTGCGTAGATTTTGAAGCATGACAACAACACCGAATTCATGCATTCATCCTAATGACCTTCGGGACTATTGTTTCCAAACGTGATTTTTCATATCCACTTTAGGGTCACAGAAATAGTGGCCCAATTTATGGAGGAAAAGTCTTACATCCCCACACTTCTCATTGAGCAAATCAGATCACTCAACCACTTAAAGAAAAGAAGACATGGGGATTTGAAAACTAACACTACATTGATTATGGTATGGTTCGTCAGCCACATCCGATGCTACAGACTTGACTTCATTCGAGAGGCCTTTGCACAACAAATCAACCAGATCGATTCCTTTGCTTCCAGAATCACATTGCTAGAGGATATTCCTCCTTGCTGCTGGATTGATGTCTTACAAGACTTTTGTGCTGAAGACATATTATGGGTAGCTAGATGAAATTCTTGTACTAGGATGGTGCATACTTGTAAAAATTATGAGGCAGTTCCCTTGATTGGATTTAACTGGTGCATTGGTTACTGCCCAACTACTCTAATACATCAATTGGGTCCTATTTAGGATATAGTCCATAAACCCTCACTCGAACCCATCATTTGATTTCCACAATCCTCATCTGATAATACCTGACAAGATAGCTAAACTATTGGGAATCAAAACCCTATGGGAGGCTTAAATAATAAGCCCTACTATTAACATAGGGAATTTGAGGGGGGAATTAAGTAAATATGAAGCAAACAAAGAGTACCTTTTTCAATAACTCAAAAGGCTAGGTGAAAAACAATATAGTGCGTCAGTTGTACTCTAACCTGCACTAGCAAATCCTACTCCTGAAATGAAGACATATATGGAAGAAGTGAGAGCACAAATGTAAATCCATATGGAAAACAAGGAAAGAAAGGGGGATATTTAGAAGAATAGATGTCAAGAATCCAACCAACGAGTTAAAGCTCTAGAAACCCAGTTAAAAAAGGCTAGGCAAAAGAACAAGGAATTAGAAACTCCTATAAAAGAGAAAACAAAAAAAGGATCATGTCATCACAGGAAGAGGAAGATTTAGATATTGGATTTTTTTTTTTTGTAATTCTTTTTCAATTCATGTAATCAAACTCTAAAGTTGCAATATTAATAAAATTTCTATTTTGCCACATTATGGATTATTTGTTAACCCCATATTTGCATCCACTTGACACATGCATTTAAAAATAATAATAATAATTTTTTTTTTTTACTAACAAGTGACCCAGTGTTGATCAATCTAGGTTTCAAGATTGCGCCTAAACAATTGAACCCTACAAGAAGTCCTAATGGGAATCAAACCTCTTGACCTAGCATTACGAGGCCTTCTTGAACAAATGGAACAAAGACATTCACATGATGTCTTTATTTATTTTATGTAATTGCTTTGCAAATTTATCAGGTACATTTCGTCGGTATTATAGTATGGTGAACCGACACACTAATGCTTGGTGTGTGAGCTATTCTTAAACCTACAAAAAAGTAAGAGGAATCAGCCATACATTACTTGCATTTCACATGGAGAACGGGTTAGCAAATTGCTCCAAGAGGACCGGTTTAAGCATCATTTTATATTATTGAATTTTCCTTATTTAGAATAGGTATAAATACTTATTATTGAGGGTTTTTGGAAAACACTTTTTTAGATTGAAATTTACATGTTTTTGCCATGAATGGTCCTCTCCATTTTACATTTAACTCTTATCAATTTCTACCCTAGGGATTGTGGCGAGTTTGCTTAGGATTATTGTGTGTAATATCAATAATTCTCAAGCCCTTTCCAATTGCTACTAGTGTGTAATATTTGGTAAGTAATTAGACCAACATTTTCTCCTCCATTTTCACGCAATTTAGGGGTCATTTTGCTAGCTGGGGTTTACGCCATTGATTGGAATTAGATACATTATTTCTTCCATCTTTGATTTATATTGTAATTGCCATTGAAGCACATCATAATTTGGTATTAGAGTTTCTTTTAGTAAAGGGAATTCATGAATTACAAATTAGGGATTTAGGGTTCTTGTTGATCCATTTCGCAATTGAAGTTATGTGGAATGGAATTGAAGGTCTGATGTTGAATTGTACCGTATTACAATTGCTATTGTGGTTGAATTCAAAGGAGGGATTGATTTTGGATTCCTTGCCGTGGATGGTTTTGAGGAATCATTATAATAGATTCCATTAGAGTGTAATTGATGTGCTAACATCCAATTATAAGTATACAATTGCAATTGAGAATTCAATTACACAATACACAATCAAAATTGAATTGTAACCCTAAAATTGCATGAAAGAGATAGAAGAAAAGGATGAACTAATTCATTACCAGATATTACTCACTAGTTGGAATTAGGATGGATTTGATGTTGATATCACACACAACAAAGATCAAATCCTACTCGCTACACTTTTATGAAGAAATGATAAGAGTTCACATGAAAATGGAGATGTTCCTCATGGTTTTCAAGTATGAAAAATAAGATGTCAAAGTCCTCTTACAAAACCTAATAAGCTATTATTTATACCCTACTCTAAAACAAGAAAATTTACAACATTGCCAAATAGTCAAAATCGGTCCTATAAGCCACTTGAGAATCGATTCTCCACATGAAAGAGAGTGAAGATGGCTAGTTTCGTCAAGTGAAATGAAAGTGAAATAAAGGTTGGTTCCTCTTCTCTTTGTTGGTTCAAGTATAGCTTACACACTTGAGATTAGTGTGTTGGTTCGCTATCTTGTAAAATCGACAAATGTACCTGCTAAAATGCAAAACAATTATACAATGGAAAAGAAAATACTAAACAAATATCTTTGAGGTCTAATTTTTCACAGATGACCCTTATCGCCAAAATTTGTAATCCTTTAGCTTTTGCCTTAGTGATGGGTCCTATAGGTATATGATTCCTATCATTTCCTCAAGCATGTGGAAGATTTGCCTTCAAATCTGATAGGTCTTCATGAACATCATCGAGTAAATAGGGTGACAAATCTACAACATTAAATGTAGTAGAGACACCATATCCTCTTGGTAATTCTATCTTGTATGCATTGTTATTGATACGTCTGACAACTCTAAAAGGTCTATCTGCTCTTGGTGATAGCTTTTGTGACTTATTGTGAGGAAACCTATCTTTGCTGAGATTAATCTAGACTAGATCACCTGGATTATAAATTCTAGTTTTCATGTTTTTGTTTCCCCGAAGTTTTTGTTGTTCTTGTGTTTTCTAAAGATGTTCAACTGTCTTCTGATGAAGTTTCTGAATCTCCTTAACTCTTTCTACTCCACTTAGGCTTTCTTCATTTGTTGTCGGATTAGCTAAGAAATCCAATGGAAGAGTAGGATTATAGCTATATACGACTTCAAAGGGAGACTTACTGGTTGAACTATGAGTAAACCTATTGTAAGCGAACTCAACAATAGGGAGACACAAGTCCTAATCAGAAAGATTCTTGTTAACCATTACTCTTAGTAAGGTACCAAGAGTATGATTAACAACTTCAGTCTGGCCATTTGTTTGTGGGTGTAAGAGGTACTATACATGAGTTTAGTACCAAGTCTTCTCTATAGTGTCTTCCAGAAAAAGCTAAGAAACTTAGTGTCTCTGTTAAACACTATGTTAGGTAAAACACCATGCAATTTCACAATTTCCTACACAAAAAAGTTTAGTTATAAAAAGCGCATCATCTGTTATGTGGCAAGGCACAAAATGGGACATTTTGCTGAATCGAGCAACAACAACCATAATAGAATCTTTTCCCCCATGTGTCTTAGGCAGACCCAAAATAAAATCTGTGCTAATATTAGTCCAAGGTTGAGTAGGTATAGGCAAAGACATATACTCACCCCGAACCCCTTGCTTTCCTTTGCTCATTTGTATACCTCACACCTTTCCAGCACCTTATGAACATCCTTCATCATGCCTCTCCAATATAAATGTTCTTTTAACAAAGCCAAAGTCCTTTTTTCACCAAAGTGACTAGATAACCCTCCAGAATGTGCTTCCCTAACTAATAATTATCTCACAGATCCATAAGGTATACACACTTTTCTAGCTTTATATAAAAACCCATCAATCATATAATATCCCTCAAACATTTCCCCCCTAGAACATTTCTCAACCACTACTTTCATATATTCATCACGCATATATTGTTCCTTCAAAAATTCAAATCAAAGTAGTTTTGATTGTAGAGAGGTGATAAGTACATACATGCATAACAAAGCGTCGGCTACCATATTCATGTTACCTTTCATGTACTTAATCACATATGAAAAATTCTCCAAAAACTCCACCCATTTGGCTTGGCGTTTTGATAGATTTTGTTGAAATGTTTTATAGATTCATGATTTGTATAGATAATGAATTCTTTTGGAAGGAGATAATGTTGCCACGTCATCAATGCCCTCACCAAGGAATAACATTTCTTAAAGTTTATATTGAGTAGTTTAAAGTTTCACCACTCAATTTTTCACTAAAATATGCAATAGGCCTTTTATCTTGCATCAGCACAACACCAATCCCTAATCCCGAGGCATCATACTCTAATTCAAAAACCTTGTCAAAATCAGGTAAAACCAATACTGGAGCATTAGTAAGTTTTACCTTTATCTCCTCAAAACTCTTTTGGGCCTTCTCACCCCAAATAAAAGGAACATTTTTCTTGGTCAGTTTAGTTAAAGGATTGACAATACTATTGAATTTATGGATAAAGTGTCTATAAAATGAAGTTAGTCTATGGAAACTTCTTACCTTAGCAACTGATTTTGGTGTTGGCCACTCTCTAATAGCCCTCACTTTCTCCTCATCAACCTTGACACCAGAACCAGATATAATAAATCCCAGAAATGTTACCTCAGTTTGGTAGAAAGAACACTTCTGGAGATTGGCATACAACTGCTACGCCTTCAATACTGAAAATACTGCTTGTAGATGCTCCACATGATTTTCTAGGTTTTTGCTGTATATTAAAATGTCATCAAAATAAACAACAACAAATTTACCTAGAAACTCCTTTGTTACATGATTCATTAACCTCATAAAAGTACTAGGAGCAGTAGTCAAACCAAATGGTATGACCATCCATTCATATAATCTATGGCGTATTTTAAAAGCAGTCTTCCACTCATCTCCTTCTCTCATTCGAATTTGGTGATATCTGCTTTTAAGGTCCACCTTGGAGAGTACTTGTGCACCATATAGCTTATCTAACATATCATCAAGTCTAAGAATAAGATACCTGTATTTGATGGTGAATTTGTTGATGGCTTAGCTATCAATGCACATCCTCCAAGTTGATGAGATCCATGATGAGAGTCAAGCCGGAAGAAGGAATGTAGATCCTCTTGAAGTGCCGCCTGGACCGATCACAAGAAATCGAGCGAAACGATTCAAGGAAGCACTTAATGGGTTGATAAAGGTTGTCCATGAAGCCGGAAAGGATTAGAGCAATCACGAAGTTGGAACGGATTGGAACAACCATGGGAAGATCCTTACTCTTGTACAAGTCACATCGGACACGGGATGAAGAGGGTGTGTATTTTCAAGGCACGACCGTGTAGGAATCTCAAGATTGCATAGAATCATACACGGCCAGATACATGGCTAAAAGGCACAGCCGTGTATGGAGTCAAGAAAATCTACAGAAAGATACACGACCAGAAGTACACGATCGTGTATGTGGCCAGAATGTGCACAGAAAAGTACACGGCCAAAGTACACAGTCGTGTACACGGCCGTGTATCCCCTGCCGGCCAACATGTTTTGTTTTGTTATTTTTACGCACTTATTGAAGTGACGTTGTTTTGGGCTTGTATTTTCACGAATTGTAACCCTAGTATAAAAGCTCCTAGGGTTTAGAATAGGGATAACATACAACATACATCTTAGAACATTAAACATCTTTGAGAGGTTCCTCTCTTGGTTCTTCAAGAACTAAATCGAACTTATCGGATTAATTTTCTGTGGCGTTCATCCCGACTTATCAATCGGTCTTTCATCCTGATTGTAGCGTCTTCATTTTATACCAAGGTTCTTGTCTCGCTTATAGACAATGGGTCGCAATTTCCACTTTAGGTGTTTGGGCGTCTTAGGCAACGAATTCCGAACGTATTGGTATTGGGTTTCATCACTGGTTGGCGTGGTTCGTATCAGTTTGGTATCAGAGCTTAGGTTTGTCAAAACATCAGTTCGGTTTGAGGAAGGTAACATCAAAACCCTACTCCAATTGTTCATATCCATTGTTAGCATTCAATTTCGTAATATTAATTGTCTTTTGATAGTGTAGTATCTACTAGTCGATTGTTACAAAAAAAAAGGGGAAAGAAAAGAAAAGAAAAACGTGATCAAGAGCAACAACAAAGACCAAAAAAAAAAAAAATTCGGATAGAAAAAAAAAATAGAGGAAAATTTACTAACCCTAGAGTTGTTTTGAATTCTATAGAAGGGCATTGGTGTAGTTTGGGTTAGTTCCAAGAGAATTAAGAAGTGGAAGTTGGCGAGTTGATATCATCGTTGTTTGTGAGAATACATGAGTGACTGTGTGATATCATCATTTGAGCGAAACACGTAAGGGAGTGTTTTGTGAGGTTTAATCATATATATATTTGTGTTAGTACTAATCTTTTCTGCAGGGACAATGTCGAGACAACATTCTCCTGAAGGTGAGAGGGGAAGGTTTGATGCTAGGTTCGTAATTGAGGCGTTGAGGGGTGAGATGAAGAGGATGTTCCAAGAGGGAATGTAACAAATTCATGAGACGGTAGAGCAAAGACTAGAGCAATCCACAAACGTATTCCAAGGGCATAAGAGGGAGAGTCGTTCTAGGAGAGTACCGAGGGGTAGAGATGAAATTTCGGATGATGACTTTGATGAGCCTTCTGTCGGGAGTTATAGAGGATATAGTGGTCGGAATAGAGGAACTAGGGATTGGGAAGATAGAGGAGATAGGAATAGAGAGGATGATCAATTGAGTAGCATAAAGATGAAGATTCCTCCTTTCCAAGGGAAGAATGATCCCAAGGCGTACTTAGAGTGGGAGAAGAAGGTGGAAATGGTGTTTGATTGTCATAACTATAGTGGGAGAAAGAAAGTGAAACTTGCTGCCATTGAATTTTTGGATTATGCTATAGTGTGGTGGGATCAATTAATGTTGAATAGAAGGAGGAGTGGCGAGCCACCTATTGAGTCTTGGTAAGAGATGAAAAGAGTGATGAAGAAGCGGTTTGTGCCTACGTATTACTATCGTGAATTGCACAACAAGTTGCAAACTCTGAGGTAAGGAAGCCGAAGTGTAGATGAGTATTTCAAGGAGATGGAAGTCACTATGATTAGGGTGAATGTAGAGGAGGATAGAGAGGCTACCATGGCTAGGTTTCTTGCTGGGTTGAATAGAGAAATCTAAAATGTTGTTGAATTGCAGCATTATGTAGAATTGGAGGATATGGTTCACATAGCTATAAAGGTTGAGAACCAGCACAAGAGGAAAGGTAGTAGTAATGCACGGTTTCAATAGGGTAATGGTTCATCCACTTAGAAGACTAACCAATGGAAGAAGGAAGAAAGGTCTTTACCCACCAAACCAAAAGGGGAGCTGAGGCAAGCGAGTTCTACTCCTAGTAACCCAGGTAACCCTGATTCTTCTACTTCTAGAAATTGTGACATTAGATGTTTTAAATGTCAAGGTAGAGGCCATATTGCTAGTCAATGTCCAAATAGGCGTGTGATGATTTTGTGTGATGATGGGGAGTATGAGACTGAGGGGGATAGTGAAAAAGATGATATGCCTCAATTAGAGGATGCTAGTGATGATAAGGAGCCTGTAATGGGAAGGCTAGTGGCAGTAGTAAAGCGAGCGTTGAATGTGTAGGTGAAGGAAGAAGAGGAGGTGCAAAGAGAGAATATATTTCATACTAGATGTTATCTAGGAGATCACATTTGCAGTTTGATCATTGATGGATGGAGTTGCACCAATGTAGTGAGCAATTTTATTGTTGAGAGGCTGGGGCTCAAAACTGTTAGACACCCTAGTCCATATAAATTACAGTGATTGAATGATAGTGGTGAGACTAAGGTGAGTAAGCAAGCCTTGATTGGTTTTCGCATTGGTAGGTATGAGGATGAGGTGTTATATGATGTAGTGCCAATGCAAGCATGTCATGTGTTGTTGGGAAGGCCGTGACAATTTGATAGGAAGGTTGTTCATGATGGCTTTTCTAACAAGTATTGATAAAGGCATATTTTATCATGTTGTATCTTGTGATTGGTATTTATATTATTGTCAATTATTAGAAATTTCCAATAAAAAGATACTTAAATTGCATTTATGTTAATATCTTAGGGATTAATGGACTTGAAGATGTACATGATGCAAAACATGAAGAAACCACAAGCAAGGGATGAGACACGGCCATGCCTTATGTAGTGTTTTTCCTTTCCACAATTATTAAAGAAAAACAAAGGACGAGAGGCTTAAGGGGATAGCCCACGACCGTTCTTCATGTGGTGGGTGTGTTTACCCTCTGAGACACGACCGTGCCTAAAAGAAGAAGGAAAGAAGAAAATGCCGAGAAGCTTATGGAGTTATCCCACGGCCGTGGTTTATGTGGTGGCAGTAATAACCACATTACACACGGCCGTGCCTCATGTGGTGGACTGCCGACTTTTCATATTCTTGTGCAATTTGTACGTTTCTGTGGGGCATAAAAGTAGGGGCGAGAAAAAAAAGAAGAGAACGACCGGAGGGAGGAGAGGAGACTTTGAACAATTTGGAGATTTGAGAACTTTGTTTTAAGAAACTTTAGTTTTTTACAAGGGAATTGAAGATTGAATTCAATTGTACTTCCATCAATTGAGATCAAGTCAGAAATCTCTGAAGAGTTGTTTTAGGATCTTATTTCCAGATTTGCTACATATTGGTGACTTCTTATCCTAATCATATTTTGCATTTCTGTGAATTGGTTTTTATGTCTTTAATGGATTCTATAACATTTTTCGTTGAATTTTGTCTTGTTGTTATCTATTATATGGTTGGCTAATTTCATTTGTGGGAATAGTGGATGAAGCCCTAGTTTACTAAAATGATCAGTGTAGTTTGGTTATGAGATTGACATATATGTGGAGTATTCATGTTGTGAATTCCTATAATTTCAATTTAATTGTGATAAGATTAGATTGTTAGAAATCCAATCAATACGAAAGTGGAGATAGGATTTGTTAGGAATTCTTAATTAGACTAATGAGACAATTCGAAAGCGGTGTTAATTGGTTTAATTAGGGTTCATATAGAGATTAAAGCTATGTTCTAATTAATTATTCACTGAGAGATTAGGGATAATTGTATTAAGGCATAAGGTGATCATAGCATTGAAAAATGTATGAGAGTATATTAGAATCCTCTGTTAATTAGAGATATGAAAGTGGACTAATTGATTTGAGGTTTAAAATGTTGAACTCACGTGAATAACCACATATAAGTTGATTTCAATAACTTAACGGTAGTTTGATTAGCATGACTAGGGTGAATTCTAAATTCCTACTGTTCAATTGGAAGTATTTATAAGAATCTTATAATTCTCATTAGCATAGAACTTAATTTAATCTCTTTAGTTAAATATATAAAAGATTCCTATTTGAATTACCTAAATATCAGTATAAGTTATTATAGGTTTGGTAATCTTTTTAGTCTTCGAGGGAACGATACTCTACTCATCATATATTACTTGATTGCGACCTAGTATACTTGCTAGCGGTTTCACTTATACATTTCACGAGTGATCAAGTTTACGCTTGTTCACTAGGGGAAAAGCTTTAATCTTAAACCGTTAACACCCAAACAGGTGTATGAGGATCAGTTGCAACTACAACAGTCGTTTGCAAAACACAAGGTGAGTGAAAAGCAGCGGGAGAGTGAGAGAGCAAAAGACAATGAGAAAGAAAAGGAATACAAGAGTCAAGATCAAAAAGAAAAATTGAGGAAGGCTGGAAAGAGTGTGAGAGGCCAAGTTGAAGGGGGATCAACTTTGGTGGTGAGTGAAAAGGTGAGGGCAGCCTTGCAAAAAGAGAGTTGTGTGGCAAGAGCGAGTGTAGTAAGGAGAGCGTTAGTGATAAGGAAATCTATGTTGTTGCTGGTTTTTAAACAAACATGTTTGACTACTAACGAATTATCTAATGCTTTGCCTAGTGTGGTTGTGTTTCTTGTGCAGGACTTTGAACATGTCTTCCTTGAGGAGATTCCAAAGGGATTACCACCTATTCGTGGTATTGAGCACCAGATTGACCTTGTACTCGGAGCATCGATTCCAAACAAGCCCGCTTACAGGAGCAATCCGGAGGAAACAAAGGAACTCCAAAGGCTGGTCGATGAATTAATGGAGAAGGGGACATAGAGAATGTGTGTTGACTGCCGCGCCATCAACAACATTACGGTAAAGTATCATCATCCCACTCCACGCTTAGATGATATGTTAGATGAGTTACATGGATCTAGTGTCTTTTCTAAAATTGATCTGAAAAGTGGATATCACCAAATTAGAATGAAAGAAGGTGATGAATGGAAAACTGCATTTAAGTGGTTAATAATGCCTTTCGGTTTAACTAATGCACCTAGTACTTTTATGAGACTTATGAACCATGTTTTGAGGACTTTTATTGGAAAATTTGTGGTTGTCTATTTTGATGATATCCTCATTTACAGCAAGAGTTTGGAAGATCATATGTCTCACTTGAGGGATGTTCTAAAAGTGCTTCGAAAGGAACAATTATATGCTAACCTCAAGAAGTGCACTTTTTGCACAGAAAAACTTGTGTTTCTTGGTTTTGTTATTAGTGCGCAAGGAATACAGGTTGATGAAGAAAAGGTTCATGCGATCCAAGAATAGCCTAGTCCAACCAATGTAAGTAATGTGCAGAGTTTCCATGGACTAGTGAGTTTTTACAGGAGATTTGTGAAGGATTTCAGCACCATTGCAGCACCACTTACTGAGGTAATTAAGAAGAACGTGGGGTTCAGATGGGGAGAGCAACAAGAGAAGGCCTTTCAGACGCTTAAAAATAAGCTGGCTCAGGCGCCATTACTTGCTTTACCTAACTTTGCTAAAACGTTTGAAATTGAGTGTGATGCTTCAAGATTAGGTATTGGAGCAGTGCTTATGCAGGAGAGAAGACCGATTGCATTCTTTAGCGAGAAGCTAAGTGGGGCAACCTTGAACTACCCTACTTACGACAAGGAGTTATATGCATTGGTTCGAGCCCTAGAGACGTGGCAACACTACCTTTAGCCAAAAGAGTTCGTGATCCACAGTGATCATGAATCCTTGAAGTATTTGAAGGGGTAACACAAGCTGAACAAAAGGCTTGCTCGTTGGGTAGAGTTCATCGAAACATTTCCATATGTCATCCACTACAAGCAAGGTAAAGAGAATGTAGTTGTTGATGCACTTTCTGGAAGGTATACCCTTATCTCTACTCTTAGTTCTAGATTGCATGGTTTTGAGCACATTAAGGAATTATATGTTGCTGATCGAGATTTTTGTGAGGAGTATGTGCATTGTGAGACGAGTGGGCATGGTAAATTTTATAAGCATGAAGGATTCTTGTTTAGGGAAAATAAACTATGCATTCCGAATTGTTCTTTAAGAGAATTATTAGTGAGGGAGTCTCATGGAGGAGGTTTAATGGGGCATTTTGGAATAGCTAAAACCTTAGGGGTATTGCAGGAACACTTCTATTGGCCTCACATGAAACGAGATGTTAAGAGGATTTGTGAGCGATGTGTCACGTGTAAGCAAGCGAAATCTAGAGTCCAACCTCAAGGGCTTTACACCCCACTTCCCATTCCTCATGAGCCTTGGGTAGATATTTCTATGGATTTTGTATTTGGTTTACCCAGGTCTAGACATGGTCGAGATTCTATTTTTGTAGTTGTGGATAGATTCTCTAAAATGGCACATTTCATTCATTGTCACAAAACGGATGATGCTTATAATATTGCTAACTTATTCTTTAGGGAAGTTGTGAGATTGCATGGTATGCCTAGAACAATTGTATCAGATAGAGATGCTAAGTTTTTGAGCTACTTTTGGAAGATCTTGTGGGCTAAGTTAGGAACTAAGTTATTGTTTTCTACTACTTGTCATCCACAGACTGACGGTCAAACTGAGGTAGTGAATCGAACTTTATCTACTTTGTTAAGGGCTGTAATTAAAAAGAATTTTAAAAGTTAGGAGGATTGTTTGCCGCATGTTCAATTTGCTTATTACCGTACAATGCATTCTGCTACTAAATTTACTCCTTTTGAGATTGGGTATGGTTTTAACCCACTAACTCCTTTGGATTTATCACCTTTGCCTATTTTTGAGTATGTTAATCTAGATGGCAAGAAGCAAGCCGAATTTGTTGAACAGATCCATGAGAAGGCAAGGTTGAACATTGAGCGAAGAACATAGCAGTATGTGAAACAAGCCAACAAGGGTCCTCGACAAGCTATCTTTGAACCTGGAGATTAGGTTTGGGTTCACATGCGCAAAGAGTGGTTTCTCGTGCAACGTCGATCTAAATTACTTCCTAAAGGCGATAGACCATTTCAAATCCTTGAGCGCATCAACAATAATGCATATAAGATAGATTTTCTTGGTGTGTATCAAGTAAGTGCCACATTTAATGTTACTGATCTGAGTCCTTTTGATGTAGGTGATGATTTGAGGACAAATCCTTTTCAAGAAGAGGGGAATGATGAGATCCATGATGAGAGTCAGGCCGGAAGAAGGAATGTGGATCCTCTTGAAGTGCAGCCTGGACTGATCACAAGAAATCGACCGAAATGATTCAAGGAAGCACTTAACGGGTTGATAAAGTTTGTCCATGAAGCCGGAAAGGATTGGAGCAATCACGAAGTTGGAACGGATTGGAACAACTATGGGAAGATCCTTGCTCTTGTACAAGTCACACCAGACACGGGATGAAGAGGGCGTGTATTTTCAAGGCACGGTTGTGTAAGAATCTCAAGATTGCACAGAATCATACACGGCTAGATACACGGCTAAAAGGCACGGCCGTGTATAGAGTCAAGCAAATCCACAGAAAGATACACGACCAGAAGTACACGGTCGTGTATGTGGCTAGAATGTGCACAGAAAAGTACACAGCCAAAGTACACAGTCGTGTATACGGCCGTGTATCCTCTGCCGGCCAACATGTTTTATTTTGTTATTTTTACGCACTTATTGAAGTGACGTCGTTTTAAGCTTGTATTTTCACGAATTGTAACCCTAGTATAAAAACTCCTAGGTTTTAGAATAGGGATAACATACAACATACATCTTAGAACATTAAACATCTTTGAGAGGTTCCTCTCTTGGTTCTTCAAGAACTAAATCGAACTTATCGGATTAATTTTCCGTGGCGTTCATCCTGACTTATCAATCGGTCTTTTATCCCGATTGTGGCGTCTTCATTTTATACCAAGGTTCTTGTCTCGCTTATAGACAATGGGTCGCGGTTTCCACTTTAGGTGTTTGGGTGTCTTAGGCAACGAATTCCGAACGTATTGGTATTGGGTTTCGTCATGGGTTGGCGTGATTCGTATCACAAGTGTTATCCTTCTTAGGGACAAGAAGGGTTAGAATAGCACAAGGACTGATACTCTCCCTGACAAAACCCCATTTTACCAACTCATTTACCCGATGTTTCAATTCTTTAGCCTCCTCAAGATTCATGCGATACACAGGTCAGTTTAGCAAAATTGATCTAGGCTGGAAGTTAATGGCATGCTCTATACCTCTCAAAGGTGGTAAGCTTTCTGGAAATTCATCTGTAAAAAGATCATTGTAGTCATCCAATACTTGAGATACCAAAGGGGGTAAATGCTCACGCTCATCCATCTCTAGGGTATACCTTATCTGTAATAAATATACCGGTCTCTCATCTACTATGACCTCCTTTAACACATACCGTCCCACTAATAGGGTCTTCTTCTTCTTAGTTTTACTTATATGCCTCTAAGCCTCTTGGACCTTTGAAGGTGACATTGAGTTTAACACTATACGTTTACCTTCTATCTAGAACACATAAGTATTTCTGAAGCCATCATGTAAAACCCTTATGTCATACAACCGAGGCTTGCCAAGCAATATATGGGATGCACACATGGGAAGGATATCATATACAATCTCGTCATGATATTTATCCCCTATGTTGAATGGTACCTTAGCCCTCTAGGTAACATGCAAATTACCCTGCTCACTCAGCCAATGCAATTTATAGGGTTTTGGATGTGGGGTAGTGACTAGTTTCAATTTAGATACTAATAATGCAGCTACTACATTAGTACAACTACCTCCATCAATAATAATAGCACACAAATTACCTTGTACTCTACAAGAGATGTAGAACAAATTTTTCCTCTACTCATCATCATTAATAGGAAACAAAGTCAAAGCTCGACGCAGTACATTAATAGATAAATATTGATCACTTCCCTCATCCTCATGTACTACAACATCTGCGTTACCATAATACTCATCTAATACCCTTGACAAATCTGTGGCATCAAGCATGTCTTCCTCATCTTCCTTACTCTCAACCTCTATGGCAGTCATAACCTTCCTATTTGGACACTGAGCAACCATACATCCAAAACGCAAGCATTTAAAGCATTTGATTTGATGACTCAGTCCTCTTGACGTCCTAACTACTGATGGTTTGTTTTCAATCCCTATAACTATTTTTCCTTTTCCCACTATCTCCTTTTCCCCTTAACTATGCTGCACTACTAGACTCTTTTCTACATTTTTATTATGTCCTCCTTTATCAACCTATTTTCCATTAGAGCTATACAGTTTTGTAGAAGTCCCATACTTGCTACTAGCTACTCTAAATGGATTGGATCGCTTCTATCTTTCCACTTTTAGAGCTAGCTGGATGGCATCCTTAAGGGTATCATACCTCTGGAGCTCTACAATGCATGAAATTTCATACTTCAACCCCGACACAAATCGTGCTAGGGTTTGTTTAGGAGGTTTGACTGACCTATATCTGATCATCAAGGTCTCGAACTCCTGCACATACTCATTAACTATTTTGCCCCCCTGTCTTAGTGTTTGGAGATGCATAAATAGCTCTTTCCTATAGTAATAAGGTATAAACCTCCTTCTCATAACCCATTTCATCTCTTGCCATATATGTATCTCTACCTCTTTATCCCTTCGCCTACTAGCCACTAGATTCTTCCATCATAATGCAACTTAGCCAGTATACTCAACAGCTGCAAGGCGAACCCGAGTGTGGTTGTTAATCTCATAGCATTCAAATAGGCCCTCAACCTTATCCTCCTAATCTAAGTAGTCTTCTGTAGAACCCCTTCTAGCAAATGAAGGCATCTACAATTTCACATATTCCAATCCTTGAGGTGGCCTAAACTCCCGATTTGGGTAAGGCTCATTCTCAAAATTATCATCTCTTTTCTCCATAGGAGCATGATAATCTCCCTCCATTCTCCTACCCCTGTTTCCTCTAACAGCTCCTTCCTTGTGAGCATTCTGATGGGCTACCCAAGGTGGGGGTGCCTGAGGGTTTGCCATTGGTGGTTGTGGCATTGTCATCTAATCTACCCGTGCTGTTAATTTAGTAACAATAGTGGTAAGATCCTGCAACTGTTCCTCTAATGTTCTTCCACCTACAGCATGACGCCCTTGACCTCCTCCAACCTGACTATTGGCCTCATAACCAATCCCCCCATTCACACTATCATTTGACATGATTTTGATTTTTTTTTTTATCACTCAACACCTACTCACAACAAACTCACAACACTACAACACATGTCCACTTAACACAACCACACCTCACACATAACTCCTACGGTTCACTTACACAACAACACAACCACGCCTCACACATGACTCCTACAGTCTACTTACACAACAATAAACCACAATAACATAACCCGCAAATATGGACACTAACTCCACATGGCAAGCAAATGATTTCAAATTAGTCATTTAAAGTGATCGATACACAATAACTCCACAAGTAATGGTTGAGTTCGAATTCAAAATATTTCCTAATTCTCCATGGTAAGATGAGCAAAATCTGAAAATTCACACTTCAACTTCCAAAATCACAAGGAAAACAACACGGTATAAATCCACAACTACTTCAAATTATGGAATTTCAATTATGAAATTCAAATTCAAATAACTTCCCCTTCTTCCACACACAAGGAGCTCATGGCAAGATGATGATCACAATGGACTAATTCTAAAATTCCACTTCCAATTCCACAACAACAAAGTATGTTACGGCATAATCACATACAATTACTTCAATTCCACTTCAAATAACTTTAGTTAAGAAATGGAATAACAAGAACCCTAAATCCCCAAATAAAAATCACAAAATGCCCTTCTTGAAATTGTTGCTTTGATACCAAATTATGATGTGCTAACGTCTAATTACATGTACACAATTGCAATTGAGAATTCAATTACACAATACACAATCAAAAGGGTATAAAATCAAAATTGAATTGTAACCCTAAAATTCCATGAAAGAGATAGAAGAAAAGGATGAACTAATTCTTCACAAGATATTACTCATTAGTTGGAATTAGGGTGGATTTGGTGTTGTTGATATCACACACAACAAAAATCAAATCCCACTTGCCACACTTCTATGAAGAAATGGTAAGAGTTCATGTGAAAATGGAGGTGTTCCTCATGGTTTTCAAGTCTGAAAAATAAGATGTCAAAGTCTCCTTAAAAAACCTAATAAGCTAGTATTTATACCCTACTCTAAAACAAGGAAAATTACAACATTTCCAAATAGTCAAAACTGATCCTATAAGCCACTTGAGAATCGATTCTCCACGTAAAAGAGAGTGAAGATGGCCGGTTTCATCAATGAAATAAAGACTGGTTCCTCTTACCTTTGTTGGTTCAAGTATAGCTTACACAATTGAGATTAGTGTGTTCGTTCGCCATCTTGTAAAATCGACAAATGTACCTACTAAAATACAAAACAATTATACAATGGAAAAGAAGATACTAAACAAATATCTTTAAGGTCTAATTATTTAAAGAGGACCCTTATCACCAAATTTTATAATTCTTTGGCTCTTGCCCTGGTGATGGGTCCTGGAGGTACATGATTCTTATCAGTAATTGTATTGATTGTGTCGTGTTATCCCTTGTTGGTTGTAGAATTGGAAGTGTAAAATTTAGATTTTCCATTATGTTTTAGTCATCTTGCCGTGAGGTCATCATATGAAAGAATAGGGAAGTCATTTCAATTGATTCCATAATTGCCTTGTGTAGTAGTTGTGCATTAATTTCCTTTGAATGCACTTTTGACTAAAGCTTGGAATCATTTTTGTGCCGTGATTGTGGAAGTGAACCGTGAGGTGTGTTGAGTCTTGGTGGAGTGTGTATAGTGTATTGAAGTATGTTGAGCCTTGAAGGTGTTTGTGTATACCGTGAGTGTGTGTATACTTGAACTATGGAGGTGTTGGTGTAGGGTTGTGTATACCTTGTGTATGTGTATGTGTTTGAACCGTGGAGGTGTTGTTGTGTTATGAGTGATAACGTGAAGGTGTGTTATGTTGTTGTGTTGTGAGTGGTGGTGTGAAGGTGTGTTGTATTGTGAATATCGTGAAGGTGTGTTATTGTTATCGTGTAGGTGTGTTGTGTTGTTATGTGTATTGAACCGTGGAGTGTGTTGTTGTTGTGAAGGAGTGATTGTAAGTATATATATATATATATATATATATATAAATTGTCAAGGAGCAATATAAAAACCATGTCAAATAATAATGTGAATGGTGGGATTGGAAATGAGGCCAATAGTCTGATTGGAGGAGGACAAGGTCATCGTGCTGTAGGTAGAAGAACACTAGAGGAACAATTGCAGAATCTCACCACTATTGTTGCTACATTAGCAACATAGGTAGATTAAATGACAATACCATAACCACTAGTGGCAAGTCCACAAGCACCCCTACGTTAGGTAGCCCATCAAAATGCTCGTAAGGAAGGAGCTGTTAGAGGTAATAGAGGTAAGAGGATAGAAAGAGATTATCATGCTTTTAAGGAGGAACGAGATGATAATTTTGAGAATGAGCCTTACCCAAACCGTAAGTTCAGACCACTTCGGGGCTTAAAATATGTAAAATTGCAGATGCCTTTATTTCCTAGAAGGGGTTCTGTAGAAGATTACTTGGATTTGGAGGATAAGGTCAAGGGCCTATTTGAGTGTTATGAGATTAATAATCACACTCGGGTTCATCTTGTAGCTATAGAGTTTACTGGTTATGTCGCCTTATGGTGGAAGAATCTTATAGATAGTAGACGAAGAGATGATGAGGTCGGGATACATACCTGGAAGGAAATGAAATGAGTTATGAGGAGGAGGTTTATACTAAAGCACTATAGGCAAGAGTTGTTCATGCGTCTCCAGACATTGAAGTAGGGAGGCAAAACTGTTGACGAGTTTGTACAGGAGTTTGAGACACTAATGATTAGATGTGGGCCAATTGAACCTCTTGAACAAACTTTAGTGCGATTTGTGCCAGGGTTAAAGTATGAAATTACTTGTATTGTGTAGTTCTAGAGGTACGACACCCTTGATGAAGCCATCTAACTAGCTCTGACAGGGGAAAGATAGGGACGATCCAACCCATTTCGAGCAGCAAGCAATAGGTATGGAACTTCTACAAAACCTCATAGGTTAGATAGTCAGCAAGTTGAACAAAAGGGAATAGGGAGAATTGATAAGATGTGGACACAAATACAACTATTACTGATAGGGAGAGGAAAATTTTTGGAAAGGGAAAAGAGGTTATTGGGGCTGATATCCGAAAAACAGTGCCAGGGTTAACAAGTGGAAAGATACATCAAATCAAATGCTTCAAATGCATGGGCTTTAGACACATGGTTACTCAATGTCCCAACAAAAGGGCGATGACTGATATGGAGGTGGAAAATACGAAGGGAAAGGAAGAGATACTCGAGCCTAATGATTTGTCAATAGTACTATAGGAGTATTATGATGATCTCGATACTGAGGTACGTAAAGACAAGGGAAATGATATATATTTGTCTATTAATGTGTTATGCAGTATTCTAACTACATCTCTAGATGTCGAGAACGTACAGTGGGAAAACCTATTCCATACCCCCTATCGGGTTTAAGGTAATCTATGTGCTCTTTTTATTGATGGTGATAGTTGCATATATGTAATAGTTGTTGCAATAGTAAACAAATTGCAACTAGTCACTAGTCCACATCCTCATCCCTATAAATTACATTGGTTGAGTGCACAAGACAGTTTGTATGTCACACGAAGGGCTAAGGTTCCAATAAGCATAGGGGAAAAGTACCATGATGAAATTGTTTGTGATGTTCTTCCTATGTGCGCATTTCATATACTATTGGGTAGACCTTGATTATTTGACATGAGAGTGTTGTATGATGGGTTTAGAAAAACCTATGTGTTTCAGAAGGATGGTGAATGGGTTGTCTTGACTCTTATGTCACCAACTAAGGTACATGAGTTCCAAGAACAAATCAACAAAACTACTAGGCAATCAAACTTCAAGGTGACAAGCACTTGCAAACTAAGTTTTTTAGTCTAGGAAAAGACCCATTAGATTTGAGGGAAAATCTTCCATAAGCCCAAGGAGATGATGGGAATCAAACCTCTTGACTTAGCATTGTGAAGCCTTCTTGAACAAATGGAACCAAGATATTCACATAATGTCTTTATTTATTTTATGTAATTGCTTTGCAATTTTATCAGGTACATTTTGTTGGTATTACAGTATGGCGAATTGACACACTAATGCTTGGTGTGTGAGCTATTCTTGAACCTATAAAAAAGCAAGAGGAACCGGCCATACATTACTTCCATTTCACGTGGAGAACGAGTTGGCAAATTGCTCCAAGAGGACCGGTTTAAGCATCATTTTGTATTGTTGAATTTTCCTTATTTAGAATAGGTATAAATACTTGTTATTGAGGGTTTTTGGACAATACGTTTTTCATATTGAAATTCACATGTTTTTGCCATGAGTGATCCTCTCCATTTCACGTCTAACTCTTATCAATTTCTACCTTAGGGATTGTGGTGATTTTGCTTAGGATTATTGTGTGTAATATCAATAATTCTCAAGCCCCTTTCCAATTGCTACTAGTGTTTGATATCTGGTAAGTAATTGGATCAACATTTTTTCCTCTATTTTCACACAATTTAGGGGTTGTTTTGCAAGCTAGGGTTCATGCCATTGTTTAGAATTAGATAGATTGTTTCTTCCATCTTTGATTTATATTGTAATAGCCATTGAAGCACATCAAGTCCATACTACACTCATTTTAGAGCCAAAATGTCAAGTAATAGCAATGACAATACCAATGATAATACTGCTAATTAAAGAATGGTTTCATTGGAGCAAGTTATGGAAAATCTAAATGATCAAGTGATGTCTTTGGTGGAAAATTTGACTCTTCTTTGATCAACTTAACCTCTTCAAGAAGGTTATTTAGAGGGTCAAAAGGGAAAATCAGTTGAGATTTCACCTCCCGAAAATGAGGAAATTAACTCTAAGTTCAATCCAACATTTGTGGAGTCAAAACTAGGAGTGCAAACCTCATATAGTCTTGAAGATCTATAAAGGAAATTCGAGGAAATAAAGAAAGAAAAAGAAAGAAAGCTTTTCCAACAATTAGCTAATAAGATGAAGGCTCTAAAATGATCGGATGGATATGAGCAAATTGGGATCACTGACTTAACAATTGTTGATACCACTGCTTATCCTGAAAAATTTAAGGCACCAAAGTTAAAAAAATATGATGGCATCGAACGTCAAAAAATGCACACTAGACTGTATGTTTAGAAGATGGGCAAATACATACAATATGACCAATTAATGGTGTAGACTTTCCAAGACAGTCTTACAAGACCTACTCTAGCTTGATATGCATAACTGGATCTCAATGATATCAATAATTAGGAAAAATTAGCTTGAGCTTTCTATGAACAATATAAATTCAACATTGAAGTTGCTCCTTTAATATGGGACTTAGGGAGTATCCGCAAAAAGCACAATAAGTCCTTCAAAGAATACGCTCAGCGTTAAAGGGCTTAGGTTGCAAAGGTCATTACCTTAATTTCTGAGAAAGAGCTTAGATCCATATTTATCAATACATTGGAGAAACCCTATTTCACCCACTTAATTAGGAAAACATCTTCAAGCTTTGTAGAAGTGGTAGCTAAAGGATGTAGGGTTGAAAATGCCATCACCTTTGGAAAATTGCCAGTCAATGAAACTCCTAGAACAACATCAACCAAGCCACTAAATAATATCAAAGGAAAAGAAGCCACAATTAACATGGTTAATTCCAAAAGAAACAACAAGCTAACTCCTCACCTTTCCTTCCAAACACCAAACCTAACCATAAACACTTCCATCCAAACACAACCAAATAACCAACCTCATATCACAAGACCTCTTAGACAATTCACCAAAATCCTAATCCCTCTTAACTAAGTCTTTGCTAGCCTCAAGACTGATAATCTAATCAATTTTAAAATTCCCAATGAGAAATATAAAGCAAGAACCTATGACCCCAATCTCAAATGTAAATACCATATGGGGCAATTAGGACATTCTATAGATAGATACTAGAGACTTAAGAATAAAATCCAAGATCTAATTGATGTAGGGGTGGTACAACTAAACTTCATTAAGCCACCCACTCCTAATGTCAACAATAATCTACTTCCCAATCATGGTCTTGCCATTAACATGATCACTTCAAAAGCACTTAAACCTGAAATTGATTTGGACAGGTTACCAATGGAGTAGGTAGCATGGAACTTGCAACAAGCCAACTTCTTACTATCAATTAACCCAAAAAATAGAGCACAAGCTAAGCTAGCCATTTATCAATTATTATTGGAAGGCAAAATCCAATCATCCTACATTTAGGAAATGTTGACTCCCAAGCCTTATTAACTAACAACTTATAAGGAGTTAGGAAAAAGATGGCATGCATATGATCCTACGGTTGGTTTATTAGGACAATATTAAGGGAAATTCGGTTATTTTGTTGACTATTCCATCCAACTACCAATTCATAAAGAACTTACCCCAAGTAGTTAGGGTTCTGATTTTGAAGAAGAAGATAATCCCTAAATTGAGAAGGATAATGATCAAATGGTTAACATGATAGTATCTGACTTCAAACCAGTGATCCTAAAATGTTATAAAGAACTTAAATAAGAGCAAAAAGTCCCAAAAGCTAAGAAATATACTTTCCATGTTCCTTTGGCACTTGAAAACTATAAAGCTGGCCCATTTAATTATGCGATGATTAATCAAGAGAAACCCTCAGGTTCTATTATTGGAGGAATCACCCGGTTATGAAGGATTTATAGCCTTGAACAAGAGGTCAAGAAAAAAACTTGAAATCGGTGGATCAAGTGAGAAAAAGCTAATAGCAGAAGAAGAAAAAGAGCTATCAAAATTTAAAAAAATGATTAGGTTTAGTGAGTATAAAATCATCGACCAATTATTAAAAACTCTAGCCTAAATCTCTCTTATAGGTCTTCTTCTCTCCTCCAAGCCTCACAAAGAAGCCTTAATTAGAACTTTGAGGGAGGTTAAAGTGCCACAAGGAATATCTATTGAAAAATTGAGACACATTGTTAATTTCATTTTTGCTATTGATCAAATATCCTTTTCAACGGAAGAATTAGGAGAAGAAGGTAATCAACACACCAAACCACTATTCATAGTGGTGAAACGCAACAACATGATTGTTTGCAGAGTCCTCATCGATAATGGGTCCTCCCTCAACATATGCCCTCTATTTACTTTTAACTTGCTAAGTGTTGATACATCTAATATCAAGCCAAGTTCTACCACAATAAGGGCTTTTGATTGGTTAAGGAGGGAAATTGTAGGAGAAATTGAGTTGATGGTAGAAATTGACCTATAGTTATTTGAAATCCCTTTCTAAATCCTAGACATACTAAGGTCTTTCAACTTGCTTCTTAGGAAGCATTGGATCCATATAGCATAGGCCATTCCACCTAGCCTCCATTAGAAGGTCAAATTCATTTCTACTGGTCAAATTGTCACTGTCTTGGACAAACAAGATTATGCCATTTATAAAGAAATGGCCATACCTTACATAGGAGAAGAAAGCCCAAATGACTTGAGACTTTGGATATTTGATGAGGTGTGTATGATTAATCATTTTAAGAAGCAAGGATATAGAAAGGTGTAGTTTAAAGAAGGCCAAACGGGGACATTTGGTCTTGGATATGTTCTGACTCCGGAAGAAAGATTTTAGATGAAGTTCAGGTAAGGAAAAAAAAGGAGACATATTATACAGTACCCCAATGAATTTTCCACCAATCCAAACTACATTCACACACTCGACCAGTGTTGAGACACTAGTATTTGGAAGAGAAGACAACTCCGATGATCTCATAGTCAAGTAACAACAAGAATCAACGAACATATCCTGTAGCTCTCAATCACTCCAAAATTGGTTCTCTTATACTCTAAATAGCACTAGGCTTGCTTTAAAGCAAGGGTGGACCATGATTTAATATTTGTTGAGTTTTTTTTTTCTTTTCTCTTTTCATTCAATAAGTGTAAACCACATGAATAAAATCAATAAATTCTTGAATCATTTCCTCAATATTGTTCCATCTTTTCCCTTCTACTTATCCATTTCTTTTCTTTGTACATTTATCCAGATCCAATGATGAAAATGAAGGATATCTCGTACACATATAAGGTAAAAATATTAATATCACCTTCGACTCTACTAGATTAGTCATTGGGGATGACATTGATGACCATAAAGTAATTTAAGAGAATTGGCAATGATATGAACAAGGTAGGATTTCCATTGATGAGTTAATTGAAACAATCAACCTAGGAAATGAGGACAACCCTAGGAATCTCAAGATTGGGGGAAATCTTAATGATGAGCAAAAAAGAAGGTTAACAGAGCTATTATCTAAATAACTTGATGTACTCTCATGGTCTTATGAAGATATGCTAGGACTTGACCCATCAATCATGGTTCATAAGTTGCCTACACAAGAAAACATCAAACCCAAATAACAAAAATTAAGGCGATTTCAACCTGACATTTTACTAAAAATCAAGGTAGAAATCAAGAAATTATTAAAGGTTGGGTTTATTGAGGTGTCAGATTATCCTGAATGGGTAGCTAACATAGTCTTAGTAATAAAGAAAAATGGGAAAGTTTGTATATGTGTAGATTTTCAAGACTTGAATCAAGCAACACCAAAAGATAACTTCCCTTTACCCCATATAGATGTTTTGGTAGATAATACAGCTAGAAACCATCTTTTCTCATTCATGGATGGTTTCTCAAGATATAACCAGATCAAGATGATAGAAGAAGATTAAAACAACCTTCATCACAGCTTAAGGCACCTTTTGTTACAAGGATATGCCCTTTGATCTTAAAAATGCTGGGGCAACTTATCAAAGAGCGATGGTTACATTATTTCATAATATGATGCACCAAGAAATTGAAGTGTATGTTAACGACTTGATTGTTGAATCCAAAGAAGGGGAAGACTATGTAGACACTTTTAAAAAGTTGTTTGAATGGTTAAAGAAGTACCAACTGAAACTAAACTCAGAAAAGTGAACTTTTGGAGTTACCTCTAGGAAATTACTAGGTTTCATGGTCAATCAAAAGGGCATTGAGGTGGACCTAGATAAAGTCAAAGAAATACTAGAAATGCCACCTCCATGTACACTCAAAGAAGTTAGAGGACTACTTGGCCGTCTGAATTACATTGCTTAGTTTATCTCACAACTCATAGATAAATGTCACCCTTTGTTTAAGCTACTATAGAAAAATGTTGTCATAGAATGGAATGAAGAATGTGAAGAAGCTTTCATGGAAATTAAACAATATCTCATGAATTCTCCTGTATTGGTAACCCCTATACTTAACAAGCCCCTATTCTTGTACTTGATAATATTACTTGAATCCATGGGGTGTATGCTTAGCCAGAAGGATGAAAGGGGAAGGGAACGAGCCATTTACTACCTGAGCAAGAAATTTACTTAAAGGGAACAAAAATACTTTGAAGTAGAAAGGACGTGTTGTGCATTAGTTTGGCTTATGCATCGACTCAAACAATATACACTTTACTATTCAGTTGAGTTATTAACAAGACACGATCCCCTAAAGTATTTAGCAAACAAACCAGCTCTAATTGGTAGGATTTCTAAATGGAAAATGTTATTATCTGAATTCGATATCACCTACATGAACCAGAGTTCAATTAAAGGGCAAGCTATAGCTAATCAATTAGCTAAGCATCTACTTGAAGGAACTTCCTAAGAACCATAAACACAATTTCTAGATGAAGATATATTGGTGACTAAAAATGATCCTAATTCTGAAAAAGAAAAGATTCTCAAATGGAAATTGTACTTTGATGGAGCAGCTAATGTATTTGGCTGTGGAATAAGAGCAGTGCTAGTTTCACCTAAAGGTAACCAATTCCTTATAGCAATAAAGCTCATGTTTCCATTTACTAACAATATTACAGAATACGAAGCATGCATTTTAGGTCTCAAAATGGCTTTGGATATAGGAATTCATGAATTAGAAGTATATGGAGACTCTTCACTCATCATTTGTTAAATCCGATGAGAGTATAAGATGAAAGATCCAAAATTGGTACCTTATCACCGGCACTTATCGTGATTAATAGGGAATGGAGAGATCACATTCACATATGTACCAAGGGTACAAAATCAGTTTGCTGATGCCCTAGCTACATTGGCATCTTTGACTGAAATAACAAAAGGGATAGAAATCCAACCTCTCTGGATCGAGATTAAAGATAAACTTGCTTTTTGTTTAGCTATTAAAGGAATGTAAGATGATAAACCTTGGTATTATGACATCAAGATCCTAGTTTAGGAAAAAAGACATCCAAAAAAAGCTGACAAAAAAGACAAGAAAATGCTCAAAAGATTGACAAGTCATTTTTTGTTAAGTAAATCCACACTATATGAGTGATCATTTGACTGCACATTATTAAGATGTGTAGATGAGAAAGCAGTGAACACCCTTATGAAAGAGGTACATGAAGGAATATGTTGATAGGAATCATACATCTACAAGACCCATAATTAGAGTGAGAGCCAAGGGATTATAGAATTTAGCAATGAAGATACTTTTTGAATAATTAGATCCTGAAGACATTCATTTAGTGTCTTCATTTACATTATATAATTGTTTTGCATTTCATTAGACACATGTGTCGGTATTATAGGATGGTGAACAAACACACTAATGCTTGATGCGTGATCTATTCTTAGACCTATAAAAAGCAAGAGAAACTGACCATACATTGTTATCAATTGATGCGGAGAACCGGTTGGCTATTGCTCCAAGAGGACCGATTTATGTAATATTTTGTCTTGTTGATTTTTTCTTATTAGTATAGGTATAAATACTTGTAAAAGAGGGATTTTTTAATAGACTTTTTTAGACATATTTTACATCTACATTGCCATAAGGAGTGCTCTCTTTTCATGCCTAAACACTCTTATCAATTCATTGAGAATTGTGGTGAGTTGGCTTGATGTTATTGTGTGTAATATCAATGATTTCTAGTCCATTTCCTAATTTCTACTAGTATGTTACATCTGGTAAGCTATTGGGATTATCATTTTATCTCTCATTTTTCATGCAATTTAGGGTTCATGCTAATTTGATTAGAATTTGTTACCTTGTTTATTCCATCCTTATTTTATATTGCAACTGGCTTTAGAGAACATCATAATTTGGTATCAGAGCACGGTTTGAGAAGGGAATTCATGATTTTCAATTTGGGGATTTAGGGTTCTTGTTGTGCCATTTTTCAATTGTTGTTGTGTGAAGTGGAATTGAAGGCTTTGTGTTGATTGTGCTGTGTTTATCCTTGCTTATTGCATATTAGAGTTGTAGAATTCAAATTTTCCATTTTTCTTCTCCTTCTTGCTGTGAGATCTTAGCTTGGAAGATTGGGAAGTCATTTCAATTGATTCCATAATTGCTTTTGTGTAGTAATTGTGCATTAACTTTTCTATGAATGCACTTTGACTAGAGATTAGAAGCATTTGTGCCATGATTGTGGATGTTGTGCCGTGTATGTGTAATTGAGTGTTGAAGGGATTTTGTATGTGGAGTGTGTTTACCATTTGTGCCATAGAGAGTGTTGAACATTAAAGAAGTTGTACTTTGTTGAAGTGAATTTATGCCGTAGGTCAAGAGGGTGTGGTGCTTAGTTGTATATGTAATTGTACCTTAAGGTGTGTTGATCCTTGAGGTTATGTTGTTTAGTGGGAGTGTGTGTATACTATGGGTGCAAGTGTGTTGAATCGTGGAGGTGTTGGTGTGAAGTGTGTGTATATTGTGGGTGTAAGTGTGTGTTGTTGTTGTGACGTGAGTGGAGTGGAGCGTCTTGTTGTTGTGAAGAAGTGACTGTGAGTAAAAAAAAAAATTTTGTTGTCGAGGTGTAATTTAGAAACCATGTTAAATGATAATGTGAATGGTGGGATTAGAAACAAAGCCAACAGTTAGGTTGGAGGAGGCAAGGTGATGTGCCCAAAATCAAGTTCAAGTACAATAAAATGAATCAAAGAAAACAAACCACAACTCTAATACAAACCGGTCCAATTGGAGGACAATTTACGTGAACCTTTTTGGAATTTTGATGAACACCAAAGATCAAATGATGCAATTGCAATCCATATATGTAATCTTCACCATATAAAAACAAGAATAATTGAAATCTACGTGAATAAAACCAAAAGGGATTGATCAAAACCGTGACTCCAATTTCTTTTACAATTCCAATTCACGCCAATAATGAAATGATGTTGATTTCAAGTACTAAAGAACAATCAATCTTTAACAAATAATTGTTCACAAATTGCGATCACAAATATATCCAAGAAACTCCAAATCAACTCTAGATATGACTCACTGGAGATGAAATGAAAAACAACAAAGAAAGAAATTGATATGACTCATAATTTCCCTTTGTCGCACTCGCCACAATTCCAATTCTTGGGTTGAAATTGATAAGAGAATTAGAACTAGGATGAGCCTTAATTCCCACACGTTAAGTGTTTGTCTAATCTGAAAAATGGCCTCCCCAAACCCTACTCTAAGCAAGTATTTATACTTGCTACTCCTAAGGTTAGAAAATGGTCAAAATTACAAGTTTGCCACTTTTAAGGTGGCTAGTCCTAAATGGAAATTAAAATGTAATGAAAGTGTCCCAAAAGAAAATATAACCTAAAATAGTTCATAAAAAAATTACAAAGTACAAAATATCATAATTCTTCATGAACCAATACCTCGGAATGGAAACAATCGCAGTGGGTCTTTGATTGTCAATCTGAAAATGTCCTGTGCCCATCAACTGCTGTAGGACATATTGGCATCCCATGGAGAATTATTAATATACTTGTAAGATTATTTCTCAAATATTTATTAGAATAAAAGACATAAAGTAAAATATGAGTGATTTGGATCATCATCCAAATCGAGTTATGCAAATGTCGATGGTGCCAGAAATTTTCCCATCATCTCCTCGGGCTTATGAAAGATTTGCCGTCAAATCTAGAGGATCAGTTTTGGAACTGAACCCTAATGTCGCTGTTATCCTGCTCTTCTGGAAATCAAAGGTAGTAGATGGAGTTCTGATCTGTTCCTAAAACCCATGGACCTCAAATGGAGTCATTGGCGATAGAACTATGCGTGATTTGCCCATGCTGAACATGTAGGTATTTCTAAACCCATCATGTAACACCCGTCGATAAAACAACCAAGGCTGACCCAACAGTAAATGGAATGCATGCATAGGAACTACATCATACAGGATCTCATCATGATATTTCTGCCCGACATTCACAGAAACCTTTTCCCTAAGTGTAACATACATACTACTTTGATTATCCAGCCAATGCAAGTTATAAAGGCTAGGATGTGGGACAGTAGACAAATGTAATTTGTCTACCAGTGCAGCAGATATAACATTCGTGCAATTACTAATATCGATGATGAGTACACAAAGGTTACCTCTAATTCTACAAGAGGTGTGAAATATGTTCTCCCTCTGAATGTCACTAGTATTAGGAGATATAGTTAGAACCCTGCATAACACATTAAGGGGTAGATATTTTTCTACTGTACGCTCCTTAGGTGCATCTGCAGTCTAGTCATCATAATATTCCTACAGTGCCACTGGTAAATCTGTAGGTTTAATCTGATTGTGGTCATCCTCAATATCCTCCCCAGTGTCCTCCATAACAGTCATCACCCTCTTATTTGGACACTGTGCTGTCATATGCCCAAATCCCATGCATTTAAAGCACTTTATCTAGCATGCCTTCCCACTAGTAGATCCGGGAATAGTTTGTCTCACATCTGGAGTCATTACCTTTTTACCCTTCCCAGTAGGTAAATTTTCTCTAATAATAGTTGGGGTAGTTTTGTCCATTGCCTTCACTGCCTCACCTACTGCTTTTGTTCCCCTTGATCGAGCGTCAGCAGATATAGGTTTAGTAATAGCACTAGGCCTACTGCTCGGAGCCTTAAACAAGTTGGACCTCCTTTGTCTCTCTACTTTCAAGGCCAACTAAATAGCCTCATCAAGTGTACTATAGCGCTGTTGCTCAACAACACACGCTATTTCATATTTCAAACCTGAGACAAAACATGCTATAGTTTGTTCTGGAGGTTCAACGGACCTACACCTAATCATGAGGGTTTCAAACTCCTGCACATAATCATCCACTATTTTGCCTCCCTACCTCAATGTCTACAGTCGCATAAACAGTTCGTGTTTGTAGTGCTTAGGAATGAACCTTTTTCTCAATACCCTTTTCATATCCCTCCAGGTCTGAATCTCAGCCTCTCCATCCCTTCCCCTGCTGATAATCAGATTCTTCCACCATAATGCAGCTTACCCTATAAACTCGACAACAGTCAATTGGACCCTGGTACTATCATCGATCTCATAACATTCAAAGAGACCCTCAGCCTTGTCCTCCCAATCTAAATAATCATCAGCTAATCCCTTGCCATCATAAGAAGGCATCTCTAGTTTCACATATTCTAAGCCCCAATGTGGCTTGAAATCCCTATTCGAATATGGGTCTGCCCCAAAATTGTCATCCTCTCTTCCCTGTATGGAAGATGCTCCTCACCCATCCTTCTATTCAGATTCCCATCTCCCACTACTTTGTCTCGATGAGGATTCTATGAAGCTACCCGAGGTGGTGCCTGCTGGTTTACCACTGGTGGTTGTGGTAATGTCATTCTGTTAATTCTAGTTGCTAGAGTAGCAACTATGGTAGTAAGATCCTGGAGTTGTTCTTCCAAAGTTCCCCCACCTGCAACATTACGACCTTGACCTCCACCAACCTGACTATTGGTTTCATCGCCAATTCCCCCATTCACGTTATCATTCGACATAGTTGTAGACCCTCATATATCAATCCTCAAAGACAATTTAAAGCAAGGAAACACACTTCACAACTATACTTCCTTTAACGCCACACAATAGCAACTACAAAAAGGAAAACAAACAAATCCACTTAACTTCACAAGTATGCTATTACAACCCACGTGTAGCACTCTTCTCCACAACACATTAACACAACACGGTGCAACACCTATATAATTCACCTCCACATGCAACACTTGCAATCCCCATTTTAATCAACACACACACATAACACCATACACTCACTATTTGCTTAACACACTAATGTAATGCCACACACATACCTTTTCTATACACGGTGCTTAACAAATTCAATCACCACAACAATAATATTTCCCACTCCATTCAAGTCATGGTGCAACAAATTTTTTTTTTTTTAAATTCCACAAATCACTCCTTCACAAACAACTCCTACGGCAACAACACAAAATTGCACTCCACTTCCACGACAATAATAACAAATGGCAACAACAACAAATACACTTCCACTTCCACGACAATGATAACAAGATATACTCCACTTTCCACAAGTTTTAATCCACAACTTAACAAATAGGCAGCAATTCAAATTTGAATTTCAACCACTTCACTAATTGCAATCCTTCCTCAATTGGTAAGAAATGAATTTCAAATTCAAATAACACTCATTAACCCCCACAACTTAATTGATGTGTTTGAATTCAAATAGATTCCTTACTATTCAACACAATGCAAATATGTAAAATATACTTTCCCAATTCCTAATTTGCACAATGGATTCACAATAACAAACTCTACAAGCTCCTTCAAGCAACAAGCTAATCACGGTATGATTAGGCAAGTTTTCAAGTTAAAAAATGTTGAATTAACAACACTTCTACTCTTCTTCCCTTCCATGAAAATGATCAACCACAAAAAGCTACAACAATCCCTCCAATCCAACTTCAACAAGCAGCAAATTAGATTTTCAATCAGGACAATTTTCGCAACTCAAAATCACTACACATAATTTCGATTCAAAAAATGAAGAACCCTAATTGAAAGTGAAGATCACGAAATCAACCAACACCTAATCCCTTCTCTTAACTTGTGCTCTGATACCAAAAGATGATGTGCCCAAAATCAAGTTCAAGCACAATCAAATGAATAAAAGAAAACAAACCATAACTCTAATACAAATCGGTCCAATTGGAGGACAATTTACATGAACCTTTTTGGAATTTTGATGAAAACCAAAGATCAAATGATGCAATTGCAATCCATGTATGTAATCTTCACTATATAAAAACAAGAATAATTGAAATCTACGTGAATCAAGCTAAAAGGGATTGATCAAAACCGTGACTCCAATTTCTTCTACAATTCCAATTCACGCCGACAATGAAATGATGTTGATTTCATGTACTAAAGAACAATCAATCTTTAACAAAATAATTGTTCACAAATTGCTATAAAAAATATGTCCAAGAAACTCCAAATCAAACCTAGATATGACTCACTAGAGATGAAATGAAAAACAACAAAGAAAGAAATTGATATGACTCATAATTTTCCCTTGTCGTACTCACCACAATTCCAATTCTTGGGTTGAAATTGATAAGAGAATTAGAATTAGGATGAACCCTAATTCCCACACGTTAAGTGTTTGTGTCTAATCTGCAAAATGGCCTCCCCAAACCCTACTCTAAGCAAGTATTTATACTTGCTACTCCTAGGGTTAGAAAATGGTCAAAATTATAAGTTTGCCACTTTTAAGGTGGCTAGTCCTAAATGAAAATTACAATGAAATGAAAGTGTCCCAAAAGCAAATACAACCTAAAATAGTTCATAAAACAATTAAAAAGTACAAAATATCATAAGTCTTCATAAACCAATGCCTCGGAATGGAAACAATCGCAGCATGTCTTTGATTGTCAATTTGAAAATGTCCTATGCCCATCAACTGTTGTAGGACATATTGGCATTCCATGGAGAATTATTAATGTACTTATAAGATTATTTCTTAAATATTTATTAGAATAAAAGACATAAAGTAAAATATGAGTGATTTGGATCATCATCCAAATCGAGTTCTGAAAATGTCGATGGTGCCAGAAATTTTCCCATCACTAGGCACATCGTGCTGCAAGTGGAAGAACACTAGAAGAATAATTATAGGATCTCACCACTGTTGTTGCTACATTAGCAACATGGGTTAATCCAATGACATTGCCACAAGCACTAGTGGCAAATCCACATGCACCTTCACCTTGGGTAGCCTAACATAATTGATGTGCTCAAAAGACCAAAGTACATCTGCACAATCCAATTGGAGAATTCAATTAAACAAGTGCTCAATGAAACATAAAATTAGCTTGATGCTTGATTTACAGAAACCCTAATTGGTGTGATCCAAATTGGATGAACTACGAAATTCCAACACCAATCAAATTAAATGTAACATGCAACTCTAATCTTATAAAAATTAAAGCAATAAGAACCCTAATTGCGTGATAACAAATAGTGGAAAAACAACCTATTATCACTAGATATTACACAGTAGTAATAAAAAGGAAGCAACATAGAAGATCTTGATACTACTCACAAGATTTTCCAAGCCTCACTCATCACAATTTACAAGAAATTAATAAGAGTGTGTGTATTGGTAAGAGGACTCTTCACTCTCACAGCAACAAGAAGTATTTTCTCAAATTTTCAAAAGCTCCACACAAACTTTAGTTAGCAAGTATTTATACTTGCTCCAATTAGGGTAAAAATGTTCAAAAAATTACAAATATACCACTAGGTGGCCGATTTTAATAACAAAATACAAACAAATCATAAGTCCCAAAAATGAATAAAGTAGCCAGTTCAATAATGAAAAATACAAGTACAAAAGATGGTCTTCAAATGGCCGGTTCTTTAAGTCAAATGGACACATTGTGGATTGTTGGACGTAAGTCCAAGAATGTCCCTAATTTGATCCTTAGTGTGTTTTTATTCACTATCCTACAGAACCGATAGATGTACTTATCAGAATGCACAACAATTATGTGAAACCAAAGTAGACACTAAATTAACATCCTCAGGGTTTAGCTGTTCATGGAGGATCTTCATAGCTAGATTTTGTAAACCCTTATCTTGGGCTCTAGTGATTGGTCCTGTAGGAATCTGATTCCTATCAATAATGCACAAAGGGAAGGAGCTGTTGGAGGAAATAGGGGTAGGAGGATGGAAGGAGATTATCATGATTTCAGGAAAAAGGGGTGATAATTTTGAGAATGAGCCCTAAACCGTGAGTGCAAGTCGCCTCGGGGCTTGAAATATATAACGTTGTAGATGTCTTCATTTGCTGAAAAGGATTCTGTAGAGGATTATTTAAACTGAGAGGATAAGGTAGAGGGCCTATTTGAGTGTTATGAGATTAATGATCACACTCCAATTCATCTTGCAGCAATAGAGTTTATAGGCTATGATGCCATATCATAGAAGAATCTTGTAGCTAGTAGACGAAGAGATGGTGAGTGTAAACACTCTATTTTTGCCCTAAGGATCAATAATAATCAATAATAAGTAATTTTCAAAATTTTCCAAATTTTTTCATTTTTTTCGCTAATTTGGCAAAAATAGGAAAAATATTCAAAAAATAAAAATAAATAGGAAAATACATTAATTTTGGAAAATAATTTCAGAAATGGCAATAATAAGGGTTAAATGATTTTTACAAATTTTTGAAATTTCAAAAAATACAAAAAAATAAAAAAATCGCATTGCATATATGCAATTTGCGAAATAAATAAAATCGCAAAAGTAGGCTAGCTCAGCTGGTCCAAACCAGGGTCAGGCGCACGCGGGGGGTGCGAGGTTAGGGGTTCGAAATGCGGGGGAAGCAAAATCCGCATTTTGCGAAATTTTACACTGCCTGGGACACGTGTCAGCATCCGATTGGCTGGGGCAAATGCACGTGCCGAGCGCATGATCGTCTTCAATCTTTGTCTGAGATCGCTGGCGAAGAGAAAAATATGAATTTTGGCCGTTTTGATTCGATTTTTTTTGCACAAATCCAACAGATCTTCAACAGAAATACGATAAACATCATCCAATTGGAACCAAATCTCAACAAATCGATGGATTTACATAAATCAGAGTTGGTTTTTTTTAACCGCAAATCTGATTTGCTTCGATCGGTGGAAATCCGAGCTTATCCAGCTCGATTTTGAACACCTATAAATAGAGGATGAAGTGGAGAAGCAGAATCATGGATCAAAAGTGAGAAAAAGAGAGAAAAAGGAGAGAATCGAAGCTTCACCGGAATTATTCAAAACCACGACCACCGATCAAGTGTTGAGCAGCCACCAGGAGGCGTTTCTGAAGTAAACCACCGCCACAGTTGAGTTCATCACCCCCGAAAACCTAGGAATCGACACCTCAATCGCTTTGAAAGGCCGTCAGAACACCGTCAATGAGTACTCCCAGCTGTCGCGTTCGATCGACCCGATCCGACCCGCGCACCGACCTGGATCCAGGTAAGTCGGATTTTTCGATTTTTTTTATTTATTCTATTTTATTTATTTAGTTATGTTATTTATTTCGAATTTATTTATTTACTTATTTTTTATTTATAATTCAATAAATAGAAAAATGTTAGAAATAAGATTTTTTTTTTAGGACTTAATGATAAAAAATAAAAATAATAATTATAATAATAAATAATTAAAATTTAGATAATTTATAAAGAAAATAAAAAAAAATATTAGAAAAATAATAATAATAATTTGGATTTTAAAATAGGATAGATAAAAATCTAGGAGGAAATTTTTCAATAAAAATAAAAGTTATGAAAATTATGAAAAATTAATAAAAAATTAAAAATTAATAAAAAAATTATAAAAATTTATAAAAATTTAATAAAAAATCAATAAAATTTATAATAGTAGAAATGAGTTAAAAAATAGAAAAAATGAGTTTTATCACTTAGAAAAATCATTTTCTCAAATAAATCCAAAATTGGTGTTTTTCCTTAAAATTATCATTTTCAAAAAATCAAATTATTAAGTTTAGGCTTAGATTTTTTTAACAAAATCCTAAAATGGTAAAAACATAAATCAAAAGAAATTTCATAATTAAAATTCACAAACACACCTAAAGTTTTTCAAGAAAAGCGAACTACGGCTTATTTAATCTTGAATAGCAGGTACGTAGGCACCCATTTGGGGCAACCCTAAAAAAGGAATAAAAATCATTTTCCTAGCATAATTCACTCAAAAACACAATAAAAGATAATAAAAATAAAATAAAAAACATTTTGAGATAGAGTAAATTTTAGGAGATTAGGTGGTAACCTTAGGGTTTTAATAGGTTAGCCTCCGAACTTTGAAACTCTAGTTTTCCCTTTTCCTCTTTTCACAAAAACGAGAAGAGGTGATGCGAGATCGGTTTGATCGGATTCCTAACGGATATGAACCACGCCAACCTGTGACGAAACCTAATACCAATATGCTCGGAACTCGTTACCTAAGATGCCAAACACCTAAAGTGGAAACCGTGACCCATTGTCTATAAGCGAGAAAAGAACCTTGGTATAATATGAAGACGCCACAATCGGGATGAAAGACCGATTGATAAGTCGGAATGAACGCCACGGAAATTAATCCAATAAGTTCTAGTTAGTTCTTAAAGAACCAAGAGAGGAGCCTCTCAAAAGTGTTTATTCTAAACACTAGGAGCTTTATACTAGGGTTACAATTTGTGACAATACAAGTCCAAAACGACGTCACTTCAATAAGTGCGTAAAATAACAAAACAAGACAAAAGGCCGGCGTCGGGGAGATACATGGCCGTGTACACGACTGTGTACTTTGGCCGTGTACTTTTCTGTGCATATTCTAGCAACATACACGACCGTGTACTTCTGGTCGTGTATCTTTCTGTGGATTTTCTTGACTCCATACACGGTTGTGCCTTTGGCCGTGTATATGACCGTGTATGATTTTATGTAACTTTGAGATTCCTATATGGTCGTACCTTGCAAATACACGCCTTCTTCACCCTATATCCGGTATGACTTGTACAAGAGCAATGGTCTTCCCATGGTTGTTCCAATCCGTTCCAACTTCATGATTGCTCCAATCCTTTCCAGCATCATGGACATCCTTTATCAACCCGTTAAGTGCTTCTTTGAATCGTTTTGCTCGATTTCTTGTGATCGGTCTAGGCGACACTTCAAGAGGATCCACATTCCTTCTTTCGGCTTGACTCTCATCATGGATCTCATCATTCCCCTCCTCTTGAAAAGGATTTGTCCTCAAATCATCACCTACATCAAAAGGACTCAGATCAGTAACATTAAATGTGGCACTTACTTGATACACACTAGGCAAATCTATCTTGTAAGCATTATCGTTGATGCGTTCAAGGATTTGAAATGGTCCATCGCCTCTAGGAAGTAGTTTAGATCGACGCTGTATGGGAAACCGCTCTTTGCGCATGTGAACCCAAACCTAATCTCCAAGTTCAAAGACAGCTTGTCGACGGCCCTTGTTGGCATGTTTCATGTACTTCTCTGTTCTTCGCTCAATGTTTAGCCTTGCCTTCTCATGGATCTGTTTAACAAATTCTGCTTTCTTCTTGCCATCTAGATTAACATACTCAGAAATAGGCAAAGGTGATAAATCCAAAGGAGTTAATAGATTAAAACCATACATAATCTCA
This sequence comes from Laguncularia racemosa, assembly GCA_037954665.1. Lineage (NCBI taxonomy): Eukaryota > Viridiplantae > Streptophyta > Magnoliopsida > Myrtales > Combretaceae > Laguncularia > Laguncularia racemosa. The sequence continues at coordinate 1,893,037 of JBBMOL010000087.1, forward strand.
AAAGGAGTAAATTTAGTAGCAGAATGCACTGTACAATTATAGGCAAATTCAACATGCGGCAAACAATCCTCCCAGCTTTTAATATTCTTTTTAATTACAGCCCTCAACAAAGTAGATAAAGTTCGATTCACTACCTCAGTTTGACCATCAGTCTGTGGATGACAAGTAGTAGAAAACAATAACTTAGTTCCTAACTTAGCCCACAAGGTCTTCCAAAAGTAGCTCAAGAACTTAGCATCCCTATCTGATACAATTGTTTTAGGCATACAATGCAATCTCACAACTTCCCTAAAGAATAAATTAGCAATATTACTAGCATCATCCGTTTTGTGACAAGGAATGAAATGTGCCATCTTAGAAAATCTGTCCACAACTACAAAAATAGAATCCCGACCATGTCTAGACCTAGGTAATCCTAACACAAAGTCCATAGAAATATCTACCCAAGGCTCATGAGGAATGGGAAGTGGGGTGTAAAGCCCTTGAGGTTGGACTCTAGATTTCGCTTGCTTACACGTGACACATTGCTCACAAATCCTCTCAACATCTCATTTCATGTGAGGCCAATAGAAGTGTTCCTGCAATACCCCTAAGGTTTTAGCTACTCCAAAATGTCCCATTAAACCTCCTCCATGAGATTCCCTCACTAGTAATTCTCTTAAAGAGCAAATTGGAATGCACAGTTTACTCTCCCTAAATAAGAATCCTTCATGTTTATAAAATTTACCATGCCCACTCTTCTCACAATGCACATACTCCTCACAAAAATCTCGACCAGCAGCTTATAACTCCTTAATGTGCTCAAAACCAAGCAGTCTAGAACTAAGAGTAGAGATAAGAGTATACCTTCTAGAAAGTGCATCAACAACGACATTTTCTTTACCTTGCTTGTAGTGGATGACATATGGAAATGTTTCGATGAACTCCACCCAACGAGCATGTCTTTTGTTCAGCTTATGTTGCCCCTTCAAGTACTCCAAAGATTCATGATCAGTGTGGATCACAAACTCTTTTGGCCAAAGGTAGTGTTGCCAAGTCTCCAGGGCTCGAACCAATGCATATAACTCCTTGTCGTAAGTAGGGTAGTTTAAGGTTGCCCTACTTAGCGTCTTGCTAAAGAATGAAATCGGTTTTCTATCCTGCATAAGCATTGCTCCAATACCTAATCCTGAAGCATCACACTCAATTTCAAACGTTTTAGCAAAGTTAGGTAAAGCAAGCAATGGTGCCTGAGTCAACTTATTTTTAAGCGTCTGAAAGGCCTTCTCTTATTGCTCTTCCCATCTGAACCCTACGTTCTTCTTAATTACCTCAATAAGTGGTGCTGCATTGGTGCTGAAATCCTTCACAAATCTCCTGTAAAAGCTCGCTAGTCCATGGAAACCCCGCACATGACTTATAGTAGTTGGACTAGGCCATTCTTAGATCGCACGAATCTTTTCTTCATCAACCTGTATTCCCTGTGCACTAACAATAAAGCCAAGAAACATAAGTTTATCTGTGCAAAAAGTGCACTTCTTGAGGTTAGCATATAATTGTTCCTTTCAAAGCACTTCTAAAACATCCCTCAAATGAGACATATGATCTTCCAAACTCTTGCTGTAAATGAGGATATCATCAAAATAGACAACCACAAATTTTCCAATAAAAGTCCTCAAAACATGGTTCATAAGTCTCATAAAAGTACTAAGTGCGTTAGTTAAACCGAAAGGCATTACTAACCACTCATACAATCCATATTTTGTCTTAAATGCAGTTTTCCATTCATCACCTTCTTTCATTCTAATTTGGTGATATCCACTTTTCAGATCAATTTTGGAAAAGACACTAGACCCATGTAACTCATCTAACATGTCATCTAAGCGAGGAATGGGATGACGATACTTTACCGTAATGTTGTTGATGGCGCGGCAGTCAACACACATTCTCCATGTCCCATCCTTCTTAGGCACCAAAATCATGGGCACTGCACATGGACTCATGCTCTTTCTCACGTACCCCTTCTCCATTAATTCATCGACCTGCCTTTGGAGTTCCTTTGTCTCTTCCGGATTGTTCCTATAAGCTGGCTTGTTTGGAATCGATGTTTCGAGTATAAGGTCAATCTGGTGCTCAATACCACGAATAGGTGGTAATCCATTTAGAATCTCCTCAGGGAAGACATCTTCAAAGTCTTGCACAAGAGACACAACTACACTAGGCAAAGAGTTAGATAGTTCATTAGTAGTTGATAAGAGTAAATTAACCCTTGTAAATCATGGGCATTAAGAATGAATTTGTATAGTCTTTTGAATAAAATCAATGCGGATTCGGTACTTAACAGATGAAAATACATGTTTCAGGGTATAATACCAAAGAGAAGGAGAAAGATCACAAAAGGAGCATAATTGAAGCTTAAAAGATCAAGTTAAAGTTACTCATGGACAACACGTGGAAAGCTACGGCCGTGTCATGAACCGTGGGCACACCTGAAGATTGAAGCGTCACTTGGAAGGGAAGCACGGCTTGTGATAGGGGTGTGTTGAAGCCGTGGCAGACGCTGCAAAGAAGTGCAAAGTTCCAGAATGTGGCACGGGTAATAATCTAGCCGTGTTGATAGCAGTGCTGCTAGCCGTGCTCTGAGCCGTGCCAAACACTGAGCAAGATTGACGAGTTACATATTTGCGACCAGTGGGAGACACGGTTTGAGATCTGGCCGTGCTGTTGGGCGTGCCAGGCGACTGTTATTCACTTGACGAGATTCACTTGGAAAAGGAAAGATACAATCGTATCTTTCCAGCTGAAGATGCTCGGCCAGGCCTTAAGAAGTATAAATAGAACAACCATAATGAGAGAAAGGGAGGAGGCGACACAAGAGAAACCCTAGAGAAGAGAAGCTGTAGCAAGAAGCTGCCACCAGAATAGTCGTCTGATTGGAAGCCAAGATATTTTGTGTTTGAATTTTCTTTATGGACTCAATTATTTTATGTTTTGCTCTTCTTATTAGATTCATGAGCGGCTAATTGTTTCATACCCGTTCCCTTAAGAAACCCCCGATTGTCATGTGACAGAATTGTTGATGTTCAATAATTTAATTCTATTATTTGAGTTTGTTCATGTTGCAATTATAGCTTATTCATCTTGATATGTGCGCAATATTAGGATGGAATTATATCTCTGTTATTAAGATTGAGAAATCGGTAATAGAGTAGATCTTGCATGAATAAAAAGATCCCTTGTAATCCTAGAGATAGGTTACAGGAGGTCTTCTGTATTGAACAAGGTCATTGTGGTCCGGTTCAATTGAGAGTCCTAGAATTCTATTGCAATCTTGATTATGTTAATTGAAGAGAGATCTTAATTGGCTTAATTAGGATAAGGGATTAGTGATCTTGAGAAAGACTCTAATCTAGTGTAAGAAACTCCGCGGATCAAAGATTAGGTATTAATCATTGGATAGTTTGGAATTGAATAAAAGCTGCATGAGAATTAGGGGTGGATCTTGGGCAGGGTATGTTTAAATCATTGAATTAATTAAGGGGGTGTTTGAATACATTTACTTTGTTCATTTTATTTGTCTCTTTTAGCTTTAGGCAATAATTACGATAGTTGAGATCATCAATAGTGAGAGGTTAGATAGTAGAAGAATCGTTAGTACTAGTACTTATAAGTCTTCGTGGGATCGATACCTGTACTCCTATGCTATACTGCTAGTCGATAGGTTCACTTGCCTAAGAACTGATCGTAAGCTAGGATTGAGTAGAGGTTTAAACTTGTTTAGAACGGTCAGATCGTCCATCAAGTTTTTGGCGCTGTTGCCGGGGATCGAACCCGGGTCACCCGCGTAACAGGCGGGAATACTCACCACTATACTCCTCAGGGAAGACATCTTCAAAGTCCTGCACAAGAGACACAACCACACTAGGCAAAGAGTTAGATAGTTCATTAGTAGTCAAACATGTTTCTTTAAAAACCAGCAACAACATAGGTTGCTTCATCACTAATGCTCTTCTCACTACACTCGCTCTTGCTACACAACTCTCCTTTTGCAAGGCTGCCCTCTCCTTTTCACTCACCACCAAAGTTGATTCCCCTTCAACTTGGTCTCTCACACTCTTTCTAGCATTCCTCTCTTTTTCCTTTTGATATTGACTTTTGTATTCCCTTTCTTTCTCATTGTCTTTTGCTCTCTCACTCTCCCTCTGCTTTTCACTCACCTTATGTTTTGCAAAAGACTGTTGTAGCTGCAACTGATCAATATACACCTGTTTAGGTGTTAACGGTTTAAGATTAAAGCTTTTCCCTTGGTGAACAAGCATATACTTGTTGGAAAAGCCATCATGAACAACCTTCCTATCAAATTGCCATGGCCTCCCCAACAACACATGACATGCTTGCATTGGCACTAGATCGCATAACACCTCATCCTCATATCTACCAATGCGAAACCCAATCAAGGCTTGCTTACTCACCTAAGTTTCTCCACTATCATTCAACCACTGCAATTTATATGGACTAGGGTGTCTAACAGTTTTGAGCCCCAGCCTCTCAACAATAAAATTGCTCACTACATTGGTGCAACTCTATCCATCAATGATTAAACTACAAATATGATCTCCTAGATAACATCTAGTATGAAATATATTCTCCCTTTGCACCTCCTCTTCTTCCTTCACCTGCACATTCAAAGCTTGCTTCACTACTACCACTAGCCTTCCCATCGCAGGATCCTCATCATCACTAGCATCCTCTAATGGAGGCATATCATCTTCTTCACTATCCCCCTCAGTCTCATACTCACCATCATCATGCAAAATCATAACACGCCTATTTGGACATTGACTAGCAATATGGCCTCTACCTTGACATTTAAAACATCTAATGTCACAATTTCTAGAAGTAGAAGAATCAGGGTTACCTTGGTTACCAGGAGTAGAACCCGCTTGCCTCAGCTCCCCTTTTGGTTTGGTGGGTAAAGGCTTTTCTTCCTTCTTCCATTGGTTAGTCTTCTAAGTCGATGAACCATTACCCTGTTGAAACCGTGCATTACTACTACCTTTCCTCTTCTGGTGGTTCTCAACCTTTATAGCCATGTGAACCATATCCTCCAATTCTACATAATGTTGCAATTTAACAACATTTTGAATTTCTCTATTCAACCCAGCAAGAAACCTAGCCATAGTAGCCTCTCTATCCTCCTCTACATTCGCTCTAATCATAGTGACTTCCATCTCCTTGAAATACTCATCCACACTCCGGCTTCCCTGCATAAGAGTTTGCAATTTGTTGTGCAATTCACGATAGTAATATGTAGGCACAAACCGCTTCTTCATCACCCTTTTCATCTCTTCCTAAGACTCAATAGGTGGCTCACCATTCCTTCTTCTATTCAACATTAATTGATCCCACCACACTATAGCATAATCTGAAAACTCAATGGCAGCAAGTTTCACTTTCTTTCTTCCATTATAGTTATGACAATCAAACACCATCTCCACCTTTTTCTCCCACTCTAAGTACGCCTTGGGATTATTCTTCCCTTGGAAAGGAGGAATCTTTATCTTTATGCTACTCAATTGATCATCCTCTCTATTCTTATATCCTCTATCTTCCCAATCCCTAGTTCCTCTATTCCGACCACTATAACCTCTATAACTCCCAACAGAAAGCTCATCAAAGTCATCATCCGACATTTCATCTCCACCCCTTTGTACTCTCCTAGAACGACTCTCCCTTTTACGCCCTTGGAAGACGTTTGTAGATTGTTCTAGTCTTTGCTCTACCGTCTCATGAATTTGTTCCATTCCCTCCTGAAACATTCTCTTCATTTCTCCCCTCAACGCCTCAATCACTAACCTAGCATCAAACCTTCCCCTCTCACCTTCAGGAGAATGTTGCCTCGACATGTTCCTGTAGAAAAGATTAGTACTAACATAAATATATATATGATTAAACCTCACGATACACTCCCTTACATCTTTCGCTCAAATGATGATATCACACAATCACTCGTGTATTCTCACAAACAATGATGATATCAACTCGCCAATTCCTCTTCTCAGTTCTCTTGGAACTAACCCGAACTACACTAATTCCTTTCCATAGAATCCAAAACAACTATAGGGTTCGTAAATTTTCCTCTTTTTTTTTCACCCGAATTGTTTTTTTGTCTTTGTTGTTGCTTTTGATCACGTTTCTCTTTTTTTTTTTTTTGTGTCGCGATTCTTCCTTTTTTTTTTTTTTGGTAACAAATCGACTAGTAGATACTACACTTTCAATAAACAATTAATATTATGAAATTGAATGCTAACAATAGATATGAACGATTGGAGTTAGGATTTTGATGTTACCTTCCTTAAACCGAATTGATGTTTTGAAAAACCTAAGCTCTGATACCAAACTGATGTGAGATCGGTTTGATCGGATTCCTAACTGATACGAACCACGCCAACCTGTGACGAAACCCAATACCAAAACGCTCGAAACTCGTTACCTAAGATGCCAAACACCTAAAGTGGAAATCGCGACCTGTTGTCTATAAGCGAGACAAGAACCTTGGTATAATATGAAGACGCCACAATCGAGATGAAAGATCGATTGATAAGTAGGAATGAACGCCATGGAAATTAATCCGATAAGTTCTAGTTAGTTCTTGAAGAACCAAGGGAGGAGCCTCTCAAAAGTGTTTGTAATGTTCTAAGATGTATGTTATGTCTATTCTAAACCTTAGGAGCTTTATACTAGGGTTACAATTCTTGCATGTTGCCAGAATTTGCACAGAAAAGTACATAGCCGTGCCTTTGGCCGTGTATGATTCTGTGTAACTTTGAGATTCCTCCACGGTCGTGCCTTGAAAATACACACCCTCTTCACCCCGTATCCGGTATGACTTGTACAAGAGCAAGGGTCTTCCCATGGTTGTTCCAATCCGTTCCAACTTCATGATTGCTCCAATCCTTTCCGGCTTCATGGACATCCTTTATCAACCCGTTAAGTGCTTCTTTGAACGTTTCGCTCGATTTCTTGTGATCGGTCCAGGCGGCACTTCAAGAGGATCCACATTCCTTCTTCCGGCTTGACTCTCATCATGGATCTCATCAAGAGGAAATCACGCTGACTAGTGGTCCAAATTAGGATTGATCTGCTCAATTAATCCTAATTCAATCTTTCCCAACAACAGTTGGGTGACGACTCCAAAACTAAACGAAATTCCTAACTCAAGTCGAGGATCTATATTAGATGAGCATAGGGTCTAGTCTAGATCAGATTAGGAATGGGAAACCAAAAATTAGATTCGACGAGATGGCGACTCCATTGGGGATAGAATATTCCAGTAGGCTAGCCACTTGAATCTCCTCAAATTGCTCCTTTTTAAGAAATGTCTTTTGATTATTGTTTTGTTGCTAACCTTTTAGGAATTAGCTAAATTTATGATTCAATTTTTACTTTTGGGTCTGCATGCATACATTTGTGTGAATAGATACGGTTGAACCCGGACTGTCTTAGGACCCTAAGACGGGGGGCCATTGTGTAGGTTTCGGGCGAAGTGATGTAATCACCGTTCGGGACCGATTAGGCTACCCTGCCCAATGCTTCGATATGGCTTGAGATCCATTTCTCCGAGAATGCGGGAGGCCATAGAGCTTGGGGACCAGTTAGAACCTACCTACTTGCATACGTAATGTCATGGGTTGACAATTGATGATGATGTAATATTTTTTGTTTTGTTCATGGAGTTTAGATCTATTTCCCTGTAATGTTATCATAGTTCTGGTTGTAATTAGGAAATTTCTGTTGTAATAGATGGCTAGTACCGCAGTTGACTGCCTCTTCCTCAAAGAGATCCGAGTGTACAAACCTTTGGATCCGAAATTGGTGCTAGACCACTGGTTCACCTTATACAACCCAAAGGAGCAGGCTTTCATCCAGCAGAAAATATGGCCTATCCTTTTGCTGATGAAGATGGAAATGAATTTGCCCTTGGTACGGGCCATGCTCCACTTATGGAAAATAGAGCTCGTAGCTTTTTTCATCGGGCCACATGAGATCACCCCTACCCTAGAAGAGTATATCCAATTGCTACAGGCTTCAGCACTAACTGACTAAGTCTATGTGCCAGATCTTGAGGCTGAGCCAGCCGGTATTTTCAGCAGACTACTAGGCATCCGCAAAACATCAGTCAACAAAGCCTTAGCAAACTGTAATGGATACTGCATACGGATGGACGAGTTGGAAGCCTGGTTCATCGCCCAAGAAGATAATGGGGACAGGAAAGACATATTGTGTAGGGATCCCAAGACTTATAAATAGAGAAGGGTGAATGTTTTCATCTTGACAGCTTTTGCCACCATACTATTCCCCACCGGAACTTTCTATGTCCACTACGGGGTTGCAGAACTGGTGACCCAATTTCTGGAAGGAAGATCTTACATCCCGGCTCTATTGGTTGAATAGATTCGGAACTTAAAATTTGTCAAGAAGAAAGGAAAGGCCATGGGATCCTCCGCTCAAATATCAACCTTATACTGATATGGTTCGTAAGCCACCTTAAGTGTTTCGGGCTGAACATGGTCCGGAAAACCTTGGCTCAACAAGCAGATCTTGTAGACTCCTTCATAGAGAAGATAAAGCTACCTGATGACCTTACCAGCCACAGTTGGGTAGAAGTGCTTAGAAGTTTCAGTGCCGATGACATTTTATGGACAGCTAGATGGAGTTGCTGTGACAAAATTATTTTAACCTACAGTAACTTTCGAGCTGTGCCTCTGATCGGAATTAGTGGATGTATTGGTTATCACCTCAACTCAGTGGTCCGCCAGTTTGGTACTATTCAAGACATAGTTTATCGGCCCTCACTGGAAGCAGTCACATTCGAGTACCAAGATCTAAACTTACTAGTGGCTGAAAAGTTTGCTAAGCTGGCAGAGGTTAAAGCACTTTGGGAAGCCAGAATCGAAAGCCTGAATGTAGACCTCGGAGAGCTAGATGGCGAAGTGGGAAAGCATCGAGCCACCAGGGAGTTTGTGATCTACCAACTGTATCAGACAAGGGAAAGAGCATATAGGGCCCTAGATGTCACCCAACTAAGGTCGGACAAAGTAAATCCAGAGATGGAAATCTACCTAGAGCAGGTCAGGGCTCGGATGGAGGTATATTTTGAAGCTGCAGATTACAAGAAAGACATCTGGAAAGGGAGATTCAAGGAATCTAACCAAAGGAACAAAGCCTTGGAAGCACAATTGGAGGAGATCAAGGCTAGAGTTGAAGAATTAGAAGCTGTCATCAACGGGAAGCCTGAGTCTCCACAACAGAAGATTAAGAGAGCTAGGAAATAGATTATCATTATACTCTTTCATTTGTTTTTTTTTTTTAAGTTTCGAACTCCAAAATTTTCCAATATTAATAAAAATAAATTTTCCATATTACATCATCAATCAATTGTTGGACCCTTTTTATTTTTAGCATCTATGTGACACATACATCACGTTTGCATACATTATACTAAAAAAAAAAGGAAAAAAATGCGCGCTAGGTATCAAGATAGCTCCTAAACAACCGAACCCTCTCAAAAGCCCAATTTGCACATGTTCAAAAATAAAGATGGCAAACAATGGCGACAACCTCAACAACGTAAGTGCTGATGCTGCTTTAGACTCTAGGATCGTATCCTTGGAACAAACGGTCCAAGAGTTGGCTGCACAAGTCCACCTCTTGACTGAAAGCATCAGCCTCCTTCGCATTACCCAGCCAACCCAAGAAGAGCATTTAGGGGCCAGAAAAGGGAAGGCAGTAAAGGGCCAGTCTCCAGAATATGAGGAAATCAATTCCCACCTCAACCTGGCCTTTGAATATGAGCTGAGAATCAACCAGGGTCCAACCTCTAATGACCTGAAAAAAGAGATGGAGGAGAGATAGAAAGAGATGGAGAAAAGGCTCTTCCAACAGCTCTACAATAAGATGAAGACAATTGAGGGGCCTGATGGTTTCGAGCGAGCCAGAATCACCAGTATGCCAGCATACGGGGAAGAGGTATACCTTGATAAATTCAAGACTCCGGAATTTGAGAAGTATGATAGGACTGGTTGCCCCAAAATGCATACAAGACTATACGCCCGAAAGATGAGCAAGTATGCTCAATATAACCAACTGATGATCCAGACTTTCCAAGACAGCCTTACGGGCCCTGCATCAGTTTGGTACGCCCACCTAGATTTCAATCAGGTCAACACCTGGGAAAGGTTAGCCCAGACGTTTTATGACCAGTACAAGTTCAATATTGAAGTCGCCTCCTCCGTGATTGATCTGAGGAGCCTCTGAAAAAGACACGCTGAGCCTTTTAAGGAGTATGCTCAGCGTTGGAGAGCTCAAGCCGCTAGGGTAGCAACCCCAATTTCGAAGAAAGAGTTGACATCCATATTTGTCAACACTCTGGACAAGAACTACTTCTCACATCTGGTGGGCCAGACATCATCCAGCTTTGCAGAAGGGGTAGTTGTGGGGTGTCAGATTGAAAGCGCCATCACCATAGGCAGACTTCAAGCAATGGAGCCTCCCAGGGTCACACCAACACAAAGGCCCTTAGGAGGTAATAGAGCCAAAGAGTCTACCGTCAGTAAGGTCCACTTCGGTAAGGCAAATAAGGCCGGAACTCGTGTGACATTTCAGACCATGAGTACCCCAGCCCAGCATTCCACGACAAGTCATACCCAGACTACTAGGGTCCTAAGACAGTTCACTCCAATTTCGATCCCGCTCAGCTAGGTCTTTGCTCGGCTGCGAGCAAACAACTTGATCAGCTTCGAAATCCCCAACGACCGGTACAAGCCCAGAAACTTCGACTCGAACCTCACATGTGACTATCATATGGGTCAAGAGGGGCATTCTACAGACAGATGCTAGAGACTCCAACACAAAATCCAGGACTTAATCGATGCCGGAATTGTATAGCTGGATTTTGTTAACACCCCAGCACCTAATGTCAACACCAACCCGTTGCCCAATCATAAACCCATCATCAACATGATCACATCCGATGAGTCAGCTCCTAAAGAAGCCCCTAAGAAAAAAGTAATGGACCAACAGAAAAGGCAGTCCCGTTAAGCTCCAAAGAAAACCCCTAAGTCACATATCAAAAGAAGATGGTTAGCCGGAGACCCAACAGTCGGCACTTTAGGAGAACTGCATGGGAGATTTGAGTACCTAGTGAACTACTCTTATACCCTGACTGTATATGGGCCGCCTAGAGGATGGGGGCCCGAGTTTGAGAAAGAGAACAACCCGCCAAAGGAAGAGGAGAAATCTGTAAACATGATCAATTCGCATCAAAAGCCAAGGGTCATAAAATGCTATGAGGGATAGTCAACTGAGATATAGATCCCAAAGAAAAGATACGTATTCAATGTCCCAATATCAGCAGAGAGGTATAAGGCCGCGCCTTTTGACTATCAGACCCTCGAGCAAGAGCGACCTCCTATGGTAGGAGGAATCACCCACTTTGGGAGAGTATATGACCCGAAATATAAAGTCCCGACCGAAGAGCCCAACATGGAGAAAGGAGAGGAAGAGGAAGAAGGGTTCGCTGCATTTACAAAGATGGTAAGCGAGTGAATACAAGATCATGGAACAACTAAATAAAGTTCCAGTACAAATATCACTCATGGGCCTTCTTGCAGCCTCTAAGCCCCATAGGGAAGCACTTTTCAAAGTGCCCAAATAGATTCAAGTCCCAGAATGCATCGCTATAGGCAAAATAAGCCATGTGGCGGATTCTATTTTCACCATGGACCAGATATCTTTCTCCCCGAAAGAGCTAGGAGAGGATGGAGACCAACATACAAAACCATTGTTCATAATGGTTATATGCAACGATACGATTGTCTCCCGAATACTCATCGACAACGGATCGTCCCTCAACATTTGCCCATTGGCTACCCTCGACTTATTGGGGGTCGATCCAAGCAATATCAAACCTAGCTTGATGGTGGTTAGGGCTTTCGATGGGTCAAAAAGAGATATAGTAGGGGAGATAAACCTACCGGTGGAGATTAGCCTACAAGTGTTCCACATATCTTTCTAGGTCCTTGACATCCCAAGATCTTTCAACCTACTCCTAGGAAGGCCTTGGATACATGCTGCTGGAGCCATACCCTCCAGTCTCCATCAAAGGGTCAAATTTATTGCGAATGGGTAGATAGTCACCGTGCTGGGCGAGTAGGATTACGCTATATACAAAGAAACTGCCATACCATACATTGAGGAGGAAGTATTAGAAGACCTTGGTCTCCAAATATTTAATGAGGTGAACGTGGTGACCAACAAGGAGGGCCATCAGTTTAAGGAGGGCCAGCAAGGGACGTTTGGATTAGGGTATGTTCCTACAGCTCGGGAAGAAGCACGAGCTAGAGGTGCCAAAGGTAGGATGAAAGAGAAGCCAAGAAACACCCCGATGCGTATTCCACCCCTCTAGCAATCTTTCAAAAAAGCAATTGTCATTCAAGAGCTACGGATAAGCGAAGATGACATTAGCAATGGGAGCCCAACCCCTCGTACGTCCAATCAGCATCCAGCTCTCGATAATTGGTTCTGTTATCCTATTGATAGCTCTAGGTCAGCTTAAGGATAGAGAACGACTGTTAAACAAATTTTATTGAAACTTCTTTATTAATTCAATTACAGTTTGTCTTACTTATATATATGCTTTCATTTTACTTCACCCAAATCTCCTACCATCGAACATTAGGGACATTTCGCGTAGGTAGAAAATAAAAACACTGATATCGTTTCCAACGCAACTGGGTCAGTTGTTGAAGGCGATAACCTTGACAACAAAATAATATAAGAAAATTGGCAAAAACATGAACAAAGCGGAATTTCAATCAACGAGTCGATGGAGACAGTAAATCTAGGAAGCATGGAAAAACTTAAAAACCTCAAAATCAGGACCAATTTAAGTGCCAAGCAAAAGTGTGAGATAACTGAACTGTTAACAGAATATGCGGATGTGTTCTCCTGGTCATATAGTGACATGCCAAGACTAGACCAATCAATAGTGGTTCATAGGCTTCCCACAAAGAGATGTCAAACCTAAAAAATAGAAACTGAGAAGATTTAGGCCTGACATCTTACTAAAGATTAAGGAAAAAGTCAAGAAACTGCTAGAAGTAGGGTTCATCGAAGTGTCCGATTATCTAGAATGGGTAGCAAATATAGTCCCTGTTATGAAAAAGAATGGAAAAGTACGCGTATGCGTAGACTTTCAGGACTTAAACTAAGCTATGCCAAAGGATAACTTTCCCCTACCTCACATTGATGTTCTACTGGACAACACTGTAGGAAACCATCTTTTCTCATTTATGGACGGTTTCTCAGGATATAATAAAATAAAAATGGCTGAAGAAGATAAGACCAAAACGACTTTCATCACAACATGGGGAACTTTCTGTTACAAAGTCATGCCCTTTAGTTTGAAAAACGCCGAGGCAACGTATCAGAGAGCCATGGTCGCGATACTTCATGACATGATGCATCGAGAGGTCGAAGTATACGTCGATGACATGATATCCAAATCTAAAGAGGAAGAAAGCCATATAGATATCCTGAGGAAATTGTTTAAACGACTGAGAAAATTCCAGCTAATGTTAAACCTAGAGAAATGCACTTTCGGGGTCACAACGGGCAAGTTGTTAGGGTTTGTCATAAGCCGGGAAGGCATTAAAATCGACCCTGACAAAGTGAAGTCTATATTAGAGCTACCTTCCCTACGCACTGTCAAAGAAGTAAGAAGCTTGTTGGGAAGATTAAATTACATAGCTTGTTTTATCTCACAACTCACAGATATGTGCCGGCCACTATTTCGTCTATTGAAAAAGAATGCCACAGTAGAATGGGACGACAAATGCGAAGAAGCATTCAGGATGATCAAAGACTATCTCATAAAACCTCCAGTCTTGATAGTCCTGAAGTAAGGGAAGCTCTTATTCTTATACCTCATGATACTCCCTAAATCCATGGGATGCGTGTTAGGGAAAAAAGATGAAGAGGGAAGAGAATGTTCCATATATTACTTGAGCAAGAAATTCACAGGCGGGGAACAGAAGTATTTAGAGGTAGAGAGGACTTGTTGTGCTCTGATTTGGGTCATGCACCGGTTAAGGCAATACACCCTTTACTATCATATTGAGCTGCTGACAAGACATGATCCCTTGAAATACTTGGCAGAGAAACCAGATTTGATAGGGAGAATCTCTAAATAGCAAATGCCCTTATCAGAGTTTGACATCACATACATAAATCAAAACTCGATGAAAGGGCAAGCTTTAGCCGACCAATTGGCAGAACACCCTATCGAAACAGATTCCCAAGAACTACAAGCCTAATTCCCGGACGAAAATATATTAACAGTGGAAGGTATACTGGTAGAAGACCATGGGATAGAGCAAAACCCTAAGTGGAAAATGTTTTTTGACGGAGCTGCCAACGTATTTGGTTGCGGGATCAGGGCAGTGTTGATATCCCCAGACGACATACAATTCCCTGTAGCGACAAGACTCACATTTCCGTATACCAATAATATCACGAAATATAAGTCATGCATTCTCGGCCTCAAAATGGCTTGCCAAATGGAAATCCGCGAATTAGAAGTATACGGGGATTCATTGCTCATCATACTACAGATAAGAGGGGAATACAAGACTAAAGACCTAAATTAGTGTCATATCATCAACATTTAATAGAGCTAATCGTAGAATTCAAGGCAATCACTTTCACATATATCCGGAGAACTCAGAATCAGTTTGCAGATGCACTCGCCACACTAGCATCTATGATCGAGATAACAGGGAGAGCTGAAGTCCAATCGATGAAAATAGACATCAAAGATCGGCCTGCCTACTGTTTAGCAATTCAAAAAGCACAAGATGACAAGTTTTGGTATCATGACATCAAAACCTTTCTCCAAGAAAGCAAATACCCTGAAATGGCTAGCAAGAATGACCAAAGAACACTTAGAAGGTTAGCAAGTCATTTCTTATTAAGTGGGTCTATACTTTACAAAAGATCGTCTGATACCACCTTGTTAAGATGTATAGATAAAAATGAAGCTTGTGAACTGATGAAAGAGGTACATGAAGGAGTATGTGGACCTCATATGAATGGCTACATGTTGGCCCGGAAAATCATGAGGTTAGGGTACTATTGGCTAACCATGGAATCGGATTGCATCAAATATGTCAAGCACTGTCATTTGTGTCAAATATACGCAAACCGGATAAATGCTCCGCCCAATGAGTTGCACTTATTGTCAGCACCATAGCCTTTCTCCATGTGGGGAATCGACATAATTGGCCCAATCACTCCGATGGAATCTAATGGCCACAGGTTCATATTGGTAGCAATTGATTAATTCACCAAGTAGGTAGAAGCTTCATCATATACCAATGTCACAAAAGGGGTAATAGTCCGTTTCT
The DNA here is from genome assembly GCA_037954665.1 of Laguncularia racemosa. Lineage (NCBI taxonomy): Eukaryota > Viridiplantae > Streptophyta > Magnoliopsida > Myrtales > Combretaceae > Laguncularia > Laguncularia racemosa. Next base: position 1,908,480 of record JBBMOL010000087.1, read on the forward strand.
TGAAAAAGGACATAATAGCTCGGTATGGAGTTCCTGAGTCCATCATCACCGACAATGGTACTAATCTTAATAACAAGTCGATGATAGGTTTATGTCAACAATTCCACATAAACTAGAGAAATTCAACTCCCTACCGGCCTCAGATGAACGGGGTAGTAGAAGTAGCTAACAAGAATATAAAAAAGATCATCGAAAAAATGACAACTACTTACAAAGATTGGCACGAAATGTTACTGTTTGCTTTCATGGCTTATAGGACTTCAATAAGAACATCTACTAGAGCTACCCCATATTCATTGGTATATGGTACTGAGGTAGTGCTACCAGTTGAAGTCAAAATACCATCATTTAGAATTCTATCAGAAACTCAGCTAACTGAATCAGACTGGGTAAAGAAGAGTCTTGATCAACTAAATCTGATTGATGAAAAAAGACTCACTGCATTATGTCATGGCCAGTGTTACCAACAAAGGATGGCCCGAGCATTTAACAAAAAGATGAGACCTCGATATTTCAAAGAAGGGGATTTGGTGTTAAGGAAGGTTCTCCCGAATGCCCAAGACTCGAAAGGGAAATTTACCCCAAACTATGAGGGCCCATATGTGGTAAAGAAGATATTGTTTGGAGGTGCTTTGATACTAACTCAGATGGATGGTCCAGAATTGAGAGACCCCATTAACACAGATGCTGTAAAGATGTACTATCCTTAGGCAAGGGAATTGAAATTTTGCCAATGTTTATGAAAGCCAATATTCGATACAAGTTTCGTTGAGTCTAGTTTTTATTTTTTACAAAGAAAGTTAATGTCTCTGAATGGTTGATAATTCCAACCAATTCTCATTACAACAAACATTCCTAAACACATTACCCATCACTTCACCAATGAATGATATAATTCTATCTCCTTTTGAGCATTAAAACCCGGTGCATTAGTAGGATAACACTACCATCAAAAGAGCCATGTGCATAAGAAAGGAAGACCATCGATATCTTCAACCCCGAGTCAAAGTAAGAAGAAGTGAAGCAGAAGCAAACCAGCATGAAGGTTCGGTTGTTTGGTTAGCTATCCACGATGAATTGGCAAACATGTTAAAATAAATGACTATCATCCACATATCATGAAAACCTCAAATCATTTAACCAAGTCAATAGAAGCATATTCAAAAGCATAAGATTAATCAACCCACAATAGGGCACTTGTCTCAACATCCTCTTGAAAAGGTTAGTCAGCTCGTAATGGGGCACTCTCCTAGATACCCCTTCCTAAGGTCAGCCTATAAGGGCACCTTTCAAGACATTTCTTCCTATCATAGGTTAGTCAGCCCATATTGAGGCACTTCCCTAAGCATCTTCTCGTGGGGTCAGCACATTGGGGCACCTTTCGAAACATGTATTCCTACCATGGATTAGTCAGCCCACATAGGGGCACTTTCCTAGGTATTCTCTCTTAGGGTCAACCCATAAGGGCATCTTTTTGAGACATTTTGTCATAGGTTAGTTAGCCCATAGAGGGGCACTTTCCTAGATATCCTCTCTTAGGGTCAGCCTACAAGGGCACCTTTTTGAGACATTTCTCTATGCTATAGGTTGGTCAGCCCACAATGGGGCACTCTCCTAAATATCTTGTCTCAAGGTCAACCTGTAGGGGCACCTTTCAAGACATTTCTCCCCCAGGGTCGTGAGTCTAAGAAGACACTTCTCGCTAAGGATGGTCAGCCCAAGAAGGGGCACTTTCCTAGACACCTTTTCTTAAAGTTAGCTTAGAGGAGCACTTTTCGAATCCATCGATCAGTTAGCTCAGAGGAGCACTTTTCGAATCTAACGATCAGTTAGCTCAGAGGAGCACTTTTTGAATCTATCGACTAGTTAGCTCAGAGGAGCACTTTTCTAATCTATCAATCAGTTAGCTCAGAGGAGCACTTTTCGAATCTATCGACCAGTTAGCTCAAGAGGAGCACTTTTCGAGTTTATCGATTAGTTAGCTCAGAGGAGCACTTTTCGAATCCATCGATTAGTTAGTTCAGAGGAGCACTTTTCGAATCCATCGATTAGTCAGCTCATAGGAGAACTTTTTCAAATTTTTGATAACCGATTAGTCAACTCATAGGAGCACTCTTCGAAGGTATTTTTCCAAATAGTCGCTAGTCTAGTCAAACGCTTCTATTGATAGGTGGCCAGCTCATAAGAGCGCTTCCTAAGATAATCTTCTCTTGAAGGTTGCTAGTCCGATAAGACCCTTCCTATCGTCAGCTATCCTACACTCCTAAACAATTCTCGAGATTGTTCCTATTGCTAATTAGTCAGCCTATAGGGCACTTTTTGGGAAGATACATTACTCTAGATTGTTAGGACCATTTCCTAAGCAATACCAACCATCAGAAAACACTTGTGGGATTATCAGCTCATGGAGCATTTTCCTACTAGAAACTCAGTTCTAGATAACCAGCCAAACCATGGCGTTATCTATTCAATTAAGAGGTAAAAAATGGCGTCTTTCTTGTCTTTATAGTTAAGTTTTTCAAACTTTACTACAAAGAGGGGTAGCTGTAAACATCCCATTTTTGCCCTAAGGATCAATAATAATCAATAATAAGTAATTTTAAAATTTTTCCAATTTTTTTCATTTTTTTCGCTAATTTGGCAAAAATAGGAAAAATATTCAAAAAATAAAAATAAATAGGAAAATACATCAATTTTCGAAAATAATTTCAGAAATGGCAATAATAAGGGTTAAATGATTTTTACAAATTTTTGAAATTTCAAAAAATACAAAAAAATAAAAAAAATCGCATTACATACATGCAATTTGCGAAATAAATAAAATCACGAAAGTGGGCTAGCTCAGTTGGTTCGAACCAGGGTCAGGCGCGCGCGGGGGGTGCGAGGTCAAGGGTTCGAAATGCGGGGGAAGCAGAATCTGCGTTTTGCGAAATTTTACTCTGCTTGGGACACGTGTTAGCATCCGATTAGCCGGGGTGAACGCACGCGCTGGGCGCATGATCGTCTTCAATCTCTGTCTGAGATCGCCAGCGAGGAGAAAAATCCGAATTTTGGCCGTTTTGATTCGATATTTTTGCACAAATCCAACAGATCTTCAATAGAAATACGATAAACATCATCTAATTGGAATCAAATCTCAACAAATTGATGGATTTACACAAATCGGAGTTGGCTTTTTTTAACCGCAAATCCGATTTGCTTCGATCGGTGGAAATCCGAGCCTAGCCAGCTCGATTTTGAACGCCTATAAATAGAGGATGAAGTGGAGAAGCAGAATCATGGATTGAAAGTGAGAGAAAGAGAGAAAAAGGAGAGAATCGAAGCTTCACTGGAGTTGTTCAAAACTGCGGCCACTGATCAAGTGTTGAGCAGCCACCAGGAGGCATTTCTAAAGCAAACCACCGCCACAGTTGAGTTCCTCACCCCCGAAAACCTAGGAATTGACACCTTAATCGCTTCGAAAGGCCGCCGGAACGCCGTCAATGAGCACTCCCAGCCACCGCGTCCGATCGACCCGACCCGACCCGACCCGCACACTGACTCGGATCCAGGTAAGTCGGATTTTTCGATTTTTTTTATTTATTCTATTTTATTTATTTAGTTATGTTATTTATTTTGAATTTATTTATTTACTTATTTGTTATTTATAATTCAATAAATAGAAAAATGTTAGAAATAAGATTTTTTTTAGGACTTAATGATAAAAAAATAAAAATTATTATTATAATAATAAATAATTAAAATGTAGAAAATTTATAAAGAAAATAATAAAAATATTAGAAAAATAATAATAAAAATTTGGATTTTAAAATAGGATAGATAAAAATCTAGGAGGAAATTTTTCAATAAAAATAAAAGTTATGAAAATTATGAAAAATTAATAAAAACTAATAAAAAATTAAAAATTAATAAAAAATTATAAAAATTTATAAAAAAATTAATAAAAAAACAATAAAATTTATAATAGTAGAAATGAGTTGAAAATTAGAAAAAAAATGAGTTTTATCACTTAGAAAAATCATTTTCTCAAATAAATCAAAAATTGGTGTTTTTCCTTAAAATTATCATTTTCAAAAAATCAAATTATTAAGTTTAGGCTTAGAATTTTTTAACAAAATCCTAAAATGGTAAAAAAATAAATCAAAAGAAATTTCATAATTAAAATTCACAAACACACTTAAAGTTTTTCAGGAAAAGCGAACTACGGCTTGTTTGATCCTGAATAGCAGGTACGTAGGCACCCATTTGGGGTAACCCTAAAAAAGGAATAAAAATCATTTTCCTAGCATAATTCACTCAAAAACACAATAAAAGATAATAAAAATAAAATAAAAGACATTTCGAGATAGAGTAAATTTTAGGAGATTAGGTGGTAACCTTAGGGTTTTAATAGGTTAGCCTCCGAACTTAGAAACTCTGGTTTTTCCTTTTCCTCTTTTCACAAAAACGAGAAGAGGAAATCACGCTGACTAGTGGTCTAAATTAGGATTGATCTGCTCAATTAATCCTAATTCAATCTTTCCCAACAACAGTTGGGTGGTGACTCCAAAACTAAACGAAATTCCTAACTCAAGTTGAGGATCTATATTAGATGAGCATAGGGTCTAGTCTAGATCGGATTAGGAATGGGAAACCAAAAATTAGACTCGACAGTGAGGCTGAGATGCATACCTAGCAGGAAATGAAATAGGTTATGAGGAGGAGGTTTACACCAGAGCACTATAGATCGGAGTTGTCCATGAGTCTCTAGACATTGAGGTAGGGAGGCAAAACTATTAACGAGTATGTACAGGAGTTTGAGACACTGATGATCAAATGTGGATCAGTCGAACCTCCGGAACAAACCTTAGCACGATTTATGTCAGGGTTAAAGTATGAAATCGCCTGTTTTGTGGAGCTCTAGAAGTATGACACCCTTGATGAGGCCATCCAGTTAGCTCTAAAAGTGGAGAGACAGAGGCAATCTAACCCATTTCGAGCAGCGAGTAACAGGTATAGGACTTCTACAAAACTGTATAGTTCTGAGGGTAAATAGGTTGACAAAGGGGGATACAGTAGAAATGTAGACAACAGTCCAATAGTGTCAGATAATAGGGGGGAGAAAGAGATAGTGGGGAAAGGAAAAGCAGTTGTAGGGAATGATAACAAAAAGTCTGTAGCTGCGACATTAGGAGGACAAAGTCATCAAGTGAAATATTTTAAATGTCTAGGTTTTAGACATATGGTGCTCAATGTCCAAATAGACAAGTTATGACTACTATGGAGGTAGAGAGTAATGAAGACGAGGAAGAAGTGCTTGAGGCCATAGATCTATCAACTGTATTAGATGAGTATTATGGTGACGTAGATGCTATAGTACATGAGGATAAGGGGAATGATTAGTATTTATCCATTAATGTACTACGCCGAGCTATGACTACCTTTTCTACTAATGATGATGAGCAGAGGGAAAATTTGTTCCACATCTCCCGTAGGGTACAAGGTAATCTGTGTGCTCTTATTATTGATGGAGGTAGTTGTACTAATGTTGTGGTTGCCTCCTTAGTGGCTAAATTAAAATTAGTCACAACCTCATATCTTAAGCCCTATAAATTGCATTGGCTGAGTGAATAGGGTAGTCTTCATGTCACTCAAAGAGCTAAGGTACCTTTTAGCATAGGAGATAAATACTATGATGAGATTATTTGTGACATTCTTCCTACGTGTGAATCCCATATATTAGTTGGTAGGCCTTGGTTGTATAACAGGAGAGTTTTACATGATGGCTTTTGGAAAACTTATGTGTTCTAAAAAGAAGGCAAGCATATAGTGTTGAACCCCATGTTACCTTCTGAAGTACAAGAGGCATAGAGGCATATGAATAAAGCCGGGAAGAAGAAGACGTTATTGGTGCAGTATGAATTAGAAGAGGCCATAGCAGATGAGAGGCCAGTGTATCTATTGCAAATGATGTATGCCTAGAAATGGATAGGTGCGAGCAGCTACCCCTGTGGTAACTTAGGTACTAGACGACTGCAAAGATCATTTTATAAATGAATTACTTGAGGGATTACTGCCTTTGAGAGGTATTAAATATGCCATTCACTTTCAACCGGAATCAGTTTTACCAAGCTAACCTGCATATAGCATGAATCTTGAAGAGGCTAGGGAATTGAAGCATCAAGTGGATGAATTGGTATAACAGAATTTTTTTAGGAGAGTATCAGTCCTTGTGATGTTCCTACCTTTCTTGTTCCTAAGAAGGATGGCACTTAGAGGATGTGCATTAATAGTTGAGCCATCAATAAAATCACCATCAAATACAGGTATCCCATTCCTAAACTTGATGATAGGTTGAATGAGCTACATGGTGCATAGGTATTCTCCAAGGTAGATCTTAAAAGTGAATATCACCAAATTCGGATGAGGGAAGGAGATGAATGGAAGACTACTTTTAAAACACACCATAGGCTATATGAGTGGATGGTCATGCCATTCGGTCTTACTAATGCCCCTAGTACTTTTATGAGGTTGATGAATTATGCAATGAAGGAATTTCTTGGTAAATTTGTTGTTGTTTATTTTGATGACATTTTGATTTACAGCAAAAACTTGGAAAATCATGTGGAGCATTTACAAGCCGTGTTTTCAATACTGAGGGAACAACAAATGTATGCTAATCTCAAGAAGTGTTCTGTTTATCAAACTAAGGTATCATTTCTAGGATTTATTATATCTGGTTTAGGTGTCAAGGTGGATGAGGAAAAAGTGAGGGCTATTAGGGATTAGCTAACACCAAAATCGGTTACTAAGGTAAGAAGTTTTCATGGATTGACTTCATTTTATAGACGATTTGTCAATAACTTCAGTAGTATTGTTAGTTTGTTAATTGAGTTGATAAAGAAAAATGTTCCTTTTGTTTGGGGTGAGAAGGCCTAAAAGAGTTTTGAGGAGGCGAAAGCAAAATTAACTAGTGCTCCAGTATTAATTTTACCTGATTTTGACAGATTTTTTGAATTGGAGTGTGATGCCTCAAGGGTAGGGATTGGTGCTGTGTTGATTCAGGATAAGAAGCCCATTGCCTATTTTAGTGAAAAATTGAGAGGTGCAGCTTTAAACTACTTAATATATGATAAGGAGTTATATTCCTTAGTAAGGGCATTGATGACATGGAAACATTATCTTTTTCCTAAAGAATTCATTATCTATACAGATCATGAGTCTTTGAAACATTTCAAAGGTCAACAAAATATGTCAAAACGCTAAGCTAAATGGGTAAAGTTTCTAAAGAGTTTTTCATATGTGATTAAGTATAAGAAGGGAAACTCGAATGTTGTAGTTGACGCCTTGTCACATAGGTATTTACTTATCACTTCTCTATAATCAAAACTACTTAGGTTTGAATTGATGAAGGAACAATATTTGCATGATGACTTTTTGAAAGTAATTGTTGAGAAATGTTTTGGGGAAAGATAGTTAAGGGGTATTATCTGATTGATGGCTTTTTCTATGAGGCGGGAAAATTATGTATACCCTATGGGTCTGTTAGAGAATTGTTGGCGAGGAAAGCTTATGCTGGAGGACACTATAGAGAAGACTTGGTACTAAATTTAAAAAAATTTCCCCTTGGATGGGGGGTGGTTCTTTTTAAAAACACCGGCCAAGAAAAAGGGGTTAGTTTTTATTTTCAAATTAATTTTTTGGGGTTTGAATTCCAAAAGCAAGGGGTAAATTTTTTGTTTTTTTTTTTGGAGGTGGTTTTAAAATTTCCTAAAACTTGGGTTTAAAAGGGTTTTCAATCCCTAACATAAATTTTCAAAAGAATTTTCTTTTTCCAAAACCAAAGGTTTTTTTTTTTCCAGGGAAAAAAAGGGGGGGAAGGGGAACCCCAAAAATTTGAAAGGAAGGGTTTTTGGGATTGATTTTTTATGGTTTTTAAAATTCCGGGTTTTTGGGGTTTGTTTTATTGGGAAAAAAAATTTGTTTTTTTTTTTTTAAAACCAAAAATTTTGGGGGGGAAAAAAATTAAACAAAGGTGGGGTTTTAAATTTTAGGGTTTTGAATGTTTTTTAAAATTAGTTATCCCCTTTTTCGGGGAAGGAAAGAACCCCCATTCCCTTTTTGGAAAATTCACTTTAAACTTTAAATTGTGGGGATTTTTTTGAAGGGAAGGAATTGTAAATAAAAATTATTTTTTTTTTAAAGTTTTTTTTCAAAATTGGGTTTTTAAAACTTTCAAATCAAAAAATTTTTTATGGTGAAACCTTTGGGGGTTTTCCCTAAAGGGGGTTTTTATTTTGGTTTTGGTTTAGAAAATTTGTTTGGTTTAAAACCCTTTTAATTTTTATTACCCTTTTTAAAACAAAATATTTTTAATTGATGGGGTTTTAATCAAAAATTTTTTTAAAGTATTTTGGGAAATTTTTGGGAAATTTGGGGGGAAATTTTTTAGGGTTTTTCAAAGGGGGGTTTTTAAATAACTTTTGGGTTTTAAAATTTGGGGGAAAAGCTTTGTTTGAGGTGTTTGGTTTTTTGGGAAAAAAAGGGGCCATTTTTGGTTAAATTAAAAAGATATTTTTCTCAAAAAAGGGTCCAAAAGGAAAAATTTTTAAACCCAAAAAAAAGAAAACCCTTTGGGTAACCCAAGTTTTCCAAAAACCCCAATGTTTTCAGGTTTTGGGGCCCGGCAAGGAGGAAAGGCATTCCAATTTAAGGGTTGGGTTTTTTCACCCAAAAAAATTCCAGATGACTTAAAAGGGAAAAACCTTTTAAAAATTTTTGAGGGAAAATTTAAAAATCAGGGGCCACTAAAGGGGAAAAATTGGTTTTTTTTTTTTTCCAAACATTTTAAAAAGCCCCTTTAAAAATCGAAGAGGGGGGAAACCAAAGGTTGAATTTTGGCCCTTTGGGAAACTCTTTTTAAAAATTTGGGCCCGGAAGGACAATTTTTTAGTTTTTTATTAACCATTAAAAATTGGGTTTTTCATTTATAGACCTTTTGGCCCCCCCATGGATGGCCAAACAATTTTAATTTGATTTTGATTTATTTTGCTAAAAAAGAAAAACAGGGCCCAAAATTTTACTTATTGGGAATTTGGCTCCCTATTGGTTCCAAAAGGAACAATTTTTAATGTAAATTTTTGGTTCTTTGGATTTTTCCCCTTATTTAAAATGGAAAAAAAAAAATTTGGGTAAAAGAGGGATTTTTGGAAATTGACTTTTGCCAAAAAACAAAAAATTTTAAAAACAAAAAAAAAATTAAAATTTATAAAGGTGCTTCTTTTAAAAAAACCTAAAACCTATAAATTATCAAGAAAAGGGGATTACTTTTGTTTTTGGGGTTTTTTAATAATTTTAAAGCCCAAAATTTTTTAATTTTTTTTCTAAAAATTTTTTTAAAACCCAGATAAGTTTTTTTTTGGGATTATAATTCCCTCTTATTTAGGGTTTAATTAGGTTCAAAATTAAAAATTTAGGGTTTTCCCAGGGAAAAAAGCCGGTTTTGGTTATTTTTTTAATTTATTTTTTTTTAATTGGTTTTTTGGGGTTTTAAGAATTTTTTGGTTTTTTTCCTCAATTTAATGGCAAGTTTTAAAAACTAGTTGGGTTTTTAATTAGGGTTTTAAAAATATGTTTTTTAATTTTAAAAAATAAATTTTTTTAAGGGGGATTTGTAAAATTCCTTTAAAATTTATTGTGGAAAATTTTCCCCCTTTCTTGGGGAAATTTAATAAACTTTTTTTTTAACCCTTTTGGTTTTCTAGGGGGTTTTAGAAAAATTTGGGTTTAAATTTTTCCCAAAAGGGGTTCCCAATTTTAAATTTGTTTTAATTTTTTGTTTAATTTAAATTTTTTTAAAAACCAATTTTTGAAGTTCATAAAAAGATTTTTAATTTTACTAAAGGGGGAGGGGTTTTTTAATTTTTTTAAAAAGGGAAGATTTTATTAGTTATGAATTTTTGGGGAAATTTAAATTTGGTTTAATCTAACCCAAAATAGGCCTCAAAAAGCTAAAATTTTAAAAAATAATAAAATTTAAAATTATCAACGTAAAACAAATGGAAAGCTTAGGGGGCGGCCCTTTAAAAATTTGAAAAATTTTAAAAGATGGCGGGGAACTTAAAAATTTGATTTTTGGCCCTGGAGATTTTTAAATTTCACCCCAAGGCCTTTCAAACCCTCCAAAAAAGGTTAAAAATTTAAATAGGATTCCCCTTTTTAAATTTTGGGGTTTGGGTATGTTTATTTCCAAATTAATTTTTTGTTTTCCATCCACTTGGGTTTTTTGTCGAAAAAAACAATTTTAAGGTGTTGGATTTTTGAAAAAAAGGGGGGGCCAATTGATCAATTGAAAAAAGGAGAAAAACGGCTTTTTCCCAAAAAAGGAAATTTTAATTTTTTTTTTACCAAAAGAAAGGTTAAACTTTAAAAAAAAATTTTTGGATAAAATTTTTCCAAAATTTTAAACTTAATTTTAAGGGGAAAGTCCTTTTTTAAATAAAAATTCTAAAAAGGGGAATTTTACATTTTTTTTAATTTTAAAATTTTCCTTTTTTTTTTTATTTTTTTTTTAAACTTTATTTACAAAACAAAATTTTAACTTTTTTAATTTTTCCCTTTTTTTTTTCTTTTTTTATTTATTTTAATTTTACAACCCCTTTTTTTTTAATTTACTTTTAAAAATTTTTTTTTTTAAAATTTTATTTTAAATAAAACCAAATTATTTTTTTTTAAATTTATTTTTTTTAAAATTTTTTTTTACCATTATTTTATTTTTTTCCCTTTTAATTTTTAATTTTTTTATTTTTAAAAAATTATTTTCCTAATTGTGAGGGGCCATATTCTGTAAAGAGAGTGTTGTTTAGAGGGGTATTAATTTTTTCACATATGGACGATCTAGGTTTAAAGGACCCTATAAATTCTGACGCAGTTAAAATGTATTATCCTTGATGAATTAATGGAATCTTACCTGAGTTTATTAAAAACATCATTGATCTCTTTGTGGTTTAATTTTTACCATCTACGTGTAAAGTGGATATCCCCATTAGTCATCGGATTGATCATCTCCCTCCTCATGCATATGTAGCTAAATTTTAAATTCCTATAAAAATTAGTCAGCTTATAGGGACACGTTCTCAAAAATCATTTTTTAGAATCGCTAGCCTATAATAAACTCTTTGCTATAAAAATTAGTCAGTCCATAGGGATACTTTTTCAAAAATCATTTTTAGGATTGCTAATCTATAATGGATACTTTCTTGTAAAATTAGTTAGCCCATATGGGCACTTTCTCAAAAATTATTTCTAGGATTGCTAGTCTATAATAGATGCTGTCTTATACAATTAATCAGCCTACATGGGCACTTTCTCAAAAATCATTTTTAGGATTGCTAGTCTATAATAGATACTTTCCTATAAATTAGTTAGCCCATAAAGGCATTATCTTAAAATTCCTCTCTTCTTAGGGTTACTTGTCTATGAGGACCCTTTCCAATACAAGATAGTCAACCCATAAAACACCATCCTAGACATTTCTTATTAGTTCATTGAAATATTTCTATAGATCTTCAAAGTACATTGATAGGCAAAAATGGTGTATCTCATTGGTCATTGTAATAAAATTTTTCTTAAACCTCACCACAAAGAGGAGCAACTATAGACACATCATTTATTATTATTTTTTTATCATTATTTATTTATTAATATTATTTTTACTCTTTTGTTATTATTTTTATTTTTACTCTTTTGTTATTATTTTTATTTTATTTTATTTTTTATAAATAAACTAGAATAAATGCAATTTGATTGCATTATATGATTGAGTCATAGGCTAACGGCCTAATAGAAAACATATGTACATATGCTCCCCAGGTCCTAGGTTCGAATCTTCGCTTGCACAAAGGCGTGAGATTTTTTTTCTCTCGACAAAAAACGTGGGTTGAACCCACATTTTCTTCTTCCAATATTTTTCATTATAATGAAAAATGTAGGTTTAACCCACGTTTTCCATTTTTACCCCATTGCTATTACAATGAAAAACATGGATTGGACCCACATTTTTATCATCCCTTACCTTTGACCCATCAGCCATTGAAGACCACGGGGAGCTTGAATTTTTTTTTCCTTTCTTTTAACGTTTCAAAGATTATGGAAGGTCAAACAACATAATTTAAGCAAATAACTTCTTGAATCAAATTAAAGTACAACAAATCAAGGAAATTAAGATAAAAAAAAGTTTTCACAATAATTTTCCAACCTTCAAATTTTCTTCTTCCCCCAACTGTTTAACCCACATTTCACCCATAAATAGATCCCCAAATCTGTTGGAAAGGAACTCTTTTTTTTTGAAAGGTGAAAGAATTTTCTCAAAAAAAAATGCTTAAAAATTTTTCCGACAATGTTTTCTCTCTCTAAATTTTTTTCCCGATCACTCCTTCACCAATTTGGTCACATTCCTACTTCGAGAAGCTTCGACCAACACCGCCTCGCCAATGTCCTTCGCTGCTCATCGCCGTGCTCTGTCACTATACCTCATCATCACTGGAAAGCATCATCGAAGATCACGGTCAGGTTAGTAAATTTTTATTTTATTTTATTTTTTGAAATAATATTTTTTTTCTTTAGTTATTATATATAGAAAAAAAAATTAAAGAATTGTTTTTATTATTTATTATTATATATTTAATTTTTTATATTTTCTTAAAAGAATTTTAGTTTTTTATATTTTTAGACATAAAAAAATATGTATAGTAATACATTTTAAATTTTTATTTTTGTAAAAAAAAGGTTATTATAAAAAAAATTTTAGTTATTTTATCTATTGAAAAAACATTACCTAAATATATATATATATATATATATATATATATAGATATAATTATTATTTTCTTTTTTACAAAAAGGATTATAGATTTTAAAACGTTTCTTTTAAAATAAAAAAACATGTGAACTACAATAGGCCTAATCTCGAGCATCGAGTATATAGACACCCTTAGGGTGAGCTCATTTTAAAAAAAAATTCTTTTATTTCTCTTCTTTATGTTTTTATATTATTTTTTTCTTTCTTTCATTTCTTTCTTAAAAGAAAAAAACAAATTGGAAGGTTGAAAAGTGGTAATGTCAAGTTTTAATAAGATAATCCCCGAACTCCAAAATTTCTGGTGTAATTTTTTTTTTATGTAGATTAGTAGTCAAATTAAGACTAATCTGCTCAATTAGTTTTAATTTAATATTTTTTTCGATTTCGATGAGGTGGTGACTCTTTTAAAAAATATATAAATAAAAAATATTATTTATTTTTTTCTAATCTTAATTGAGGATTTACATTTAATGATCTAGGGTTTAATGTAAATTGGATTAGAAAAATTAGACTCGATAATCTTCAACTTCCAACTACTTGACACATTGTTTTATAAATATGAAGGTTAGTCTATAGGCAAAAAGATTAGAAATCTTAAACACTCTAGCTCTTTTATTGCAATGATTTTTTTTTTTATCATCACTTATTTTAATTTGAGCATCAAAATGATCATACTAGATAGCTTTGACACTCATAACTTACTATTTTTTTACTTATTGTAAATGACAAACTCACTTGAAAATTTCTACAAGCAACACTAAGGCAATAGAGGTTATAAATAAAGTGTATATTAGTGCTATTAATTTATTATTATTAATGGACATAACACTACAAAAGCAACAATTTTAAAAGGCAAATTTTTATCCATGAAATCGTAATTCATAAATATATCAACCTGAATACTTCAAACAAAGTGAAAAAAAGCTTAAATAATGCTAGAAGAATACTTAAAATATTGATATAATACTTTATACAATTTCCTTACAACTACAAACTATTTGATACCTCAACACACCCAATGACATTGACATAGCATAATATTATTGACATGTGAGATATTGTAAGAAAAAAAAAAAAAACTTACAATATGTTGAGGACTTCGAATAAAAAATAAAAATATATTTATATATATTACTTGGAATAAAAAAGAAAAAAGTATCACTTGAGGTACACTAAAACTAACTACATACTTTTGTGAAAGTTTATTTACGCGAAATGGAGTCCATTATTAACGTATCATAAAACCAACTAGCCACTAACAAATGTGGTGTATATTTTTATCTAAGCACGTAATACCTTGGGAATAACAACAAAAGTATCGCTTGAGGCTATGGACTCCATTGTTGATGTTATCTATTGATATTTTGTTGTTGCTGACGTTTCTTCACTAGTTTATTACGTGGCTTAATTCCATTCACATGCCAATAAATATCATTAACAAAATTTTAAGAGGAAATTGTAAATAATTTTTGAAAATTTTAATTTAGTTATAAAAATATTTGCTCAATTTTCAAAATGTTATAAATTACCCATCTAAACTTTATTAAATTAATAATATAAAAGACATTTGCTTTTCTAATTAAAAAAAAAAACATATTGAGTTCAATGTTTAGAGGTATAAAAGTGCATTTTTATAATTTTGCAGGGGTGTTTCCATACAAAGGTCAAAGTTTAGATGAGCTATTTATAATTCTAGGAGTTATCTATTAATTCATCAAAGTTTAAAGAATTATTTATATCATTTAAAAGTTTGGGCATATAAATCAAGTTTAAAGAGGCATTTTACATTTTTCCTAAATTTTATTGAAAGTTCGTTGACCATTCCGCCAACGGAGCCCATATGTCTTTTCCTCAAGTTAATGCACGTCTTAGCGGGTTCTTGATTCATATATCTTCAACATCTTCTTCTTATAGCCATTTTTGGAGACTAATCATCTTTATCTTCTTCTTCATCTTCATCTTTTAGTTAATTTAGTTATTGCAGATCTTTTCATTCCATATAAGTTGGGCAAGGTCCAACTTACTCATCATAGGTATGTTGCTAAACCCGTAAATTTATCAAGTTTAAATACGTAAACATGGCGTGGAAGAGATCAAAGTTAGTGCGAATTATGGAACCTTAAATTCCTTTCATATGTCCAGAACAAAGAATTGGGCATCGACTATGTATATAAATTAGACTTAAACTATTGGATTATCATAGCTGATGGTAATGTACGTACTATTGTACGTTTTAGAATGACTTTGTGTATCTCTTTTACTAAAAGCTGAAACATAAAATAACAGAGCCTATACAATGAATATGTTTTGGTCATTGTGTCTTGAAGCTAACATTCTCACTGGACAATTATATTATATTGGATTTTAATGAATAGTTTCTCTTCATTCATTTGTAAGATCGTACTCGTACCATTAACGAGGTTGATATTTTGGTGCTGGGCTGTGGTTGCAGGATTGTGCTAGCACCCATGACAAGATGTCGAGCGATAAATCACATTCCACTACCAGCTCATGTAGAGTACTATGCACGAAGGGCTACTCCTGGTGGTCTTCTTGTCACAGAAGGCACAAGTCCTCCTGATACAGGCTGCGAATACTTCCTTTTTCCACTTTGATACTGTTTTCATAGGCCTAGAGCAACTATATTCTTAAGGAGACATATTATCTTTTAACAAGTAGCTTTTAGAGCCAAACCTAAAATGGTTATTACACTGCCAAGAACAAAACCTCTTGTGGCAAAAGAAGTTGTTGCAAGAGACCTGGAACTCGATGCAAAAGGGTTGTAACAGCGAGCTATGTCGCGGTAGGCACGGGTTAGAACGGCCTGGCTGTTTAAAAGTTGTGCGGTAAAATCCTCGCTGCAATAGCTTAGAAGTACAGCTTTTGATAGCCTTTCATAGTGTTTACGCTTTTTGTTCTATTAATCCTAGACCCTGATTGAAAGTACACTGCATCCTATATATTTTTTCAATGTGAACGTAAGGACAAGTCAGCTTTTTTCTTGCAATACGTTGACGTGCCAATTTTGTATTTAACCACTTCCCACATTCTTTTACATGCTTGTCTTTGCATAATTAAGGTCCCAAGCTGCTTAACTTCTTGTGTAACTCCAGTTTTAATTAGAATCACTAGTTTGACATTTTCTAAACTATATTCACTATCACTATAAATTTTGTAATTTACATCATCTTAAATTCTCAAAATACAATAGATATATCGATACTTTTACCTAGGTTGATATTAACGTCAAACAAATATTGATGTGTCATCACCATATTAACATTATTAATAATTTTATTAAAATATTTCAATTAAATATGTTAATAAACTAAAAATAATTAAAAATTGAAATAAATTCAAAAATAAAAATGTTGAATTCATTTTTATATGCAACAAACTTTCACATATTATATATAATAGATTAATAAAAATTAAAAAATATTAAAAATGAAAACAATGACAACATACTTAGATCATTGTCAACCACTCAAAAGTAATGGATGGTCGGCAATAGCCACTAGAGCTATGCAAACAAGCTAAATGGGTCAACTTGTCTCGATACACATTAACCTACAAGTTGATCAAGTTAGCACACATTAGCCTATTTAATATGTGGGGTAGAATTTTTAGCCTAACCTACCCTAATGTAAGTTAGTGGGTTGACCTGCTCAACCCATTGGCCAATACACACCCCTTATAATGTTTTTATACAAATTTTAATATTTTAAAATAAATTTACTAAAAGAAAATATTATTTTTTTAAATTAATTTCTAAAAGAATTATTATGTTTACATAAACACTATAATTTTCTCTTGCATATATGAATATTAACAATGCACCTTATCATTGTATATATGAATATCAACTATATAACTAATTAAAGTGTTAACCACATTGTGTTTATGCCTATGTTCAACTGATCTAAATCAAAGAATATAAATGATATGTTATTTCATTTTAAGATTCAATATTTCAAACTTTTTTCTTATTTTTATTTTTTTATGACATGTCCAATGGATTTTTGTTTCCTTATTATTATTATTTTTAATTACAAGACAACATGACTTATTGTGAATTGGCCTGCTTTAACTCGCAGGTTAAGCAAGATGGACCAAAACGCCTACATTTTAAAGAAGTAAAAAATTTTAAACCTAACTCTTTTTTTTTTGTAAGTTAAACAAGTTAGTTTGCATAATTTATCCTACTTTTATAGCTCTAATGGCCACTTGCAATTAGTGGGGTTGCAACCCACAATTATAAGTGGATCATATAACCCATTATTGTAATTTATTTTTTTTTAAAAAGGAAATGCTTGAAAATTTGATATGGCCTTGTGAACTAATTGTGACCTAATTAGGTTTTCAAGCAATTATCTTTTTTTTTTAAATAAAAAATTACAACCCACTTATAACAATGGGGTTGCCCATGATGACTCTACAAGTGTGTTTTCTATTTTTTTTGTATCATTTTATTTAATATATATATATATATGTGTGTGTGTGTGTGCAAATTTTTGTGAGTTATTTTTAAAGTAAAAAAAAATTAGCATTTTTTCTTTTTTTTTCTAAATTTTTTGTTATTTTTAGTTAATTAATACATATAATTATAAAATTTAAATATGATTACTACTAATGGTGATTTGGTGATGATGTAGCATTGACACATCAGCATTTGTGTCATGTTAGTGTCCAAATAAGCAAAATTAAGAGTGTATCCATTGTAAAAAAGGGATGTCAGTGTAATTTATAAAGTTCACATAGATGATTAATATAGTTTACCCTTTCCTAAATTAATGTGTGGATTTGTTGGGTATGCATGCATATTAAATAACATGCATGAATGGAAAAAAATATCCATAATTAATGGAAAATATATCAGGTGTTGTTATTTTGCTATCTAAAAGGTAGAAAATATCAATTATCATGATAACAACCTCTAAAATTAGCATGTGAATGCAATGAATACCCAACTTATAAAGAAGAGCGGGGACTAATCTTTTCCCATTGATTTGGTATAGGTATTAGCTAATCATATTGGTTTATATTCTTCCATAGATAATATCTATTAAAGTTAAACACTAATTTTCTTATATATTTGCTTTCTTAAATGTTGGTGAAACTAGATTCCCAATTGTACCTAGAATCTACAATAGGTAGAAGGATGGAAGAAAGTGGTTGATGTAATACATGCGAAGGGTGCTTTTATTTTTTTGTCAGTTTTGGCATGTAGGCCGTGCTTTACATAGAGGTACTTTTTTGTTTGTTTGTTCATATATAAGATGCAAGTAGGTACTCAGTGACCATGAGTCTAATATTAGAGATGAACGCCAGTCTTTCAAGTGCCTGTTTAAAGTAAGAACATAACTAATTATTAATTTCAAACTTTTATCTATAAATATTCCTCCCATCATTTTCATATCAATACCTCTTACTGAACATAACTTGTCTCAAAACCTCAGTAATCACAATTTTGATATTCGAGAGGATTAATTAAAATAATATAAAGATGTGTTTAATAAATTGTGTGGTTATGAATTAAAGAGCACAAGGACATCGGTTCAAGTAAATAACCTGCCCGCATGGCGCTCAATGCAGCTTGGGGATACTGCTCTATCACATGTGCTATTTCGGAAGTTTTGAGTGCTATAGGTTGATCGCATGATTGAAAAATTCCATCTGGCATAATAATTTTCCACTTATCGGAGAGAATCTCATTAGTCGACGAAATTGGTGCGGCACCACCAGGTTGATAATCTACCATGTTCTTTGTTAATACATTTATGTTATATAATAACATGAATAAGTAATCTGCAAAACATAATCCTTTCAGGCATATAATAACATGTGCTATAATTTAGACCTAAAATATATACACATGGTTTGGATAGTTTTGAAGTAAAATGCAAATACAATTTTTTATTGAGAAAATTACATGGAAAATGATGAACGATTGAAGTTAAGTTTAAATAAAAGATAAAACTTTTAAGTGATTAAAATAATGAATTAATATTATGATAAGTAAATCAAATAAAAGATTAAACTTTTAAATAGTTAAAATAAATTATCAACATTATAATAAATGGTTTAAATAGATATTGAAAACCCTAATTTTTCCTTAGTTTTAATTCTTTATCTAAACTACTTATAGTAACATTAATTTTCCATTTTAAGCACTTAAAAGTTCAATCTTTTATTTAAATTTGATTCCAAATATTTATACTCTTGTATATTATTTTTCCATTTTTTTAATATTTGCTTTATGTGTGCTTGACACCTTATTTTTAAAATTAAGTATTTATAACTCAAATATTTGAAAATGGTGCATCCGGGTTCCTATTCGATTATTTTACCCTTTGTTATATATATATATATATATATAATTTTAATATTTTTGTCATTTTATTAAAGGGAAAAATGATAAAAAGAGTTTATAAGTATAGATAGAGGTCTAAGCACTTAATTTCAAATAAAGGGATAAAGTGCATGAAGTAAACATAAAGTGTATATATATATGCGCAATTTATGCATGTTTTAATAAAGATTTAAAGGTTTATGGCAATATAAGATAAAATTAAACTACAACAAGCGTTATAGAAGCCTAAAAATCATTTTTGAGAGAAATTAAAATGTCCTTGCTCAAAATCCCAAATTCAAAAAGCAAATAAGGATGAGAAAGAAAATACTTTGATAGCATCCAGAATTATACGAACACACAAAGATATAAGACAAAATGGAATCTAAGTTCTACCTTTTCAATTGTCAACATGCCATGTGTGTTTGTGTGTATATAAGTTGTCTCAAAGTCAATCAATTTAATTAAAAATAGAAGGAGAATTTTCAAGAAGGAAATAAAGGTATGTTTTTAAATTTCAAAAGTTAATTTAAGAGCAATTTTTAAAAATTTCAAAATGACTATTTTGTCCTTAAGCTCAATTTTATCAAGATTAATCTAAAAAGAGGTTTTTACTACTCTTGAAATAGTTCAAGCCATTAAATAAAATGATTAAGTCAATAAGAAGATTTTCAAAGTTAATTAGAATGATTTCTCAAGGTTTAAGGATTAATTTTTTAAGACTGAATTTTCGTTGCAAATTTCTATTGTAAAAACTATTCTTGTTAATTGATGCAAATCAAACCTCTGAATCTAGCAGTGGGAAGCTTATTTGAACGAATGAGCCCAGGCATCCACATTTTATCTTTATTTATCTTATAATAATTGTCTTTACGTTGTAGTAGGTACATTTTGTGGGTTTTGTAAGAAGACGACCAAGCACAATGGCAATTGGTTTATGATTGGATCACAATCCATTACGAACCAAATTGAACCTACAAAAGATAAGTGGAACCAATCTCATTTCATTTGCATTTTTATCCAAAGAAGAATTGGTCCTACATTGCTCTATGGAGGTGAAAGAAACCGACCACATATGATGCTTTCATTTGTATTTTCTTTTGACTAATTTTTTCCTTATTTAGAACAAGTATAAATACTTGTAAAGTAGGGTTTGTAAGGGACTTTTTTAACATTATTTTTTAGACTTTGTGTCATGGGAGAACATCCTCTTCACGCATTCACTCTTATCAATTTCATTTTTAAATTGTGGCGATTTTGGCTTAAAGATTATTGTGAGTAATATCAATAATTCTTAAGTTTCTTTCAATTATTGCAAGTGTCATATCTAATGTGTAATTGGAATTGTTTATATGTGTTCTTGAACACGCCAATTAAGGTTCCATTTTCAATTTAGGATTCAACCCAATTTGATTGGAATTTTGTTCTTTGTTGTGTCATCCTTTATATATATTAAAATTACAAGTGAAGCACATCATTAATTCTATTTAGAAATGGATTTGCAACAAAATCCAAAAATAGATATTGCTCTAAAATGTTTTCCTTTCCTACAATAGATTTAGTACACAATTGCCACATAATTAAATCCCTCACAAATTCGTTGGTAATCCATTTCTAATTCCATTGCGAAAACTAATAAAATGATAAACACATCTTTATATTATTGTGTCATCCTTTATATATATTAAAATTACAAGTGAAGCACATCATTAATTCTATTTAGAAATGGATTTGCAACAAAATCCAAAAATAGATATTGCTCTAAAATGTTTTCCTTTCCTACAATAGATTTAGCACACAATTGCCACATAATTAAATCCCTCACAAATTCGTTGGTAATCCATTTCTAATTCCATTGCGAAAACTAATAAAATCTAGTATGAGCTTTAGGTCTAGCGGTTTCTTAATGCTGGCCATCTGGAAAATTACATTAGAAAATTACAACTCAAAATCTTTTGTTACAAAAGTTCCTAATTTACATTTTTCTTTTAAAAAAAATAAAAAAAAATACATCTCTAATTACAATATTACTTTTATAGGGAATTACTTCAAAACTTGTATTTGTAACTTTGTTTCACATCACTTTAGCGTTTACTTGCCAATTTATGACTTCATGTATGCACAAGGTAGGTTTTAAAAGTTCCCAAACTCTATAACCTCTCATATTTTCAAAGAAACGGACCATGAGGTACAACAAAGTTTGAGTGGGGTAGCTCATTTAGCCCCGAGCGATGGTCATTCCACTGCACTCGAAACTTATATGATAGCTCCCCTCCTAAGAACCTAAGACAATCTAGGTTTGACCATATTTAACACACACTGGAAATAAATAAATGTTAGCCTTGCATAAATAAAAGTTAGTACAAAATATAACAAATAATAATAATAATAATAATAATATTAATAATAGTAATAATAAAACTTCAACTAATAATCCCAAAAAGATAAAATTTATTTTTGGAAGGTTTAGGTGGCTAGCCCATTAGAGGTCTCCAGTGGAGTCATCATCCCATCGAGCCTAATGTTTTTTTTCTTCTTTTCTTTTCTAATATGATTTACAATAAACCTTATGCTCATTTAATGTAAACCCTCAACTAAGATTAGAAAAAAAAATCATTTTTTTAAGAGGGAGTCGCCACCCAATTATAATCAAGAAAATATAAAGTTAGAATTAATAGAGCAGTATTAATTCTAACTTGGTTACTAATAAAAAAATTAGAAAAAAAAATCCATAGATTCTATGCTTGGGGGCTATCTTTTTTATAACACTATGGTTATCACTTTAAACCTTCCAAAATTAAATTCTATTTTATTAATTTTTTTAAAACTAGAATAAGTAAATATATATATGGAATAAAAAAATTATTGTTTGAGGTCACCTCATAAGTGCCTATGTACCTACTATTCAGGATCAGACCGGTCATAATTCATAAAAAAATTATTATTATTATTATTTATTTATTTAGAGACCGAAACTATTTTTATGAAAAAAAATTAGCTCTAAAAAATATTACTTATGTATATATATTATAGAAAATTCTAAAATTGTAAAAAAAAATTAGGGAAAATGTTTTTCTTTAACTCTTTTTTAGGGAATTTTTTTTTCTCATCATAAAAATAAAGAAATGTTTTTATTTTTTATAATAAATAAAAATTTTAGGGGAATATATATATATATATATATATATATATATATATACAATAATGATAATAATAATAAAAGAAAAAAAATGAATGACGAACCTGTGGTGTTGCTGATCAGCGACGGAGATGGTGGCTTTGGTGTCAACTACAACAACAACCTTTGGTGAAGCTTCCAACGACTGGGAACGGCGGCAAAGACGTCATCGAGAGAAGAGAAGAAAGAGAGAAGAAAAAAAATGAGAACGTAGAGAGAGAAAGTAGCAAAATTTTGTTTTTTGAAGTGAGAATCGCCCTTCTTTCTTACCAATGCCTTTCTCGGCATCCCTTTTATACTTCCCAAGCTTGAATTAAGCATGAAAAGTCAATTCCCGCAATAATTTTTTTTATTTTCAAATTAATGGGTTTTGATTGATTAATACCCAAATCCCATGAAATTTGTTTGGATTTTTGATAAATAATTGATTGGGTTTGATTCCTTGTGCTTAAAATAGCATTTAGAGGCTTTGATTTGCATTAATCGGTCTAATCCAGCGAATTTGCTTCATGGGAAAGCTGATTTTTTTCCATCTTGAGACCCAATTTTGACCGCATCAATGAATGAATCAAGACGTGTTAAAGGGCTCTATCCGAAGTAGCCATGTGATCTACATGATTTCAGCATTATTTTAGTGAAATCATGTGGATAACATGGCCAAAAATGGCCGGAAACTAGGCTTCTTGAAGAGAAAAATCGCAAGAAATCAAGTGAAAGGAGGAAGAAGATGATCTATAATATTTTTGGTCGTCCAATGGGAGGTTATCACATGTCCAGGTGAGGGAAAAATGTTTTTTGAATGTTTCCCCATCTACTAGGGATTGAACTCAGGTTGTCCATATGTTGTGCATGTGTACTTTCCAACAGGCTATTGGCTTATGCCTCAATCTTTTTATGCAATCAAATTGGATTTGTTTCCATTTTTCTTCCCCTTTTTTATATTATTATTTTTTTAAAAAATGAAAGTAAATAAATAAATAGATAAAAATAAAATAAATAAATAGATAAATATATATATAATGAGCAAAAATTGTGTCTACAACTACAAATATAAATGTAGTTATGCTTAACTTGCTCTCTATGATCCCATATCATTCTATATGTTGCTACCTATTTCTATACATTGAATAGACACAATTAAGTACTAGACTCATGCTTTTATGTTGTACTTTTGCTACATTTGCAAAGTGGTCTTATATTCTAAGTTTATTAGAATGAAGTAGTAAATGTATTATGGTTATCTATTTGCTTATCGAAAAAAGAAATGTATATCTTTTGATTGGAGGGAGAAGTGTGGTTCTTGAAAGGAAAATGCCCTATGTGTAGTGAGAATATGGGAATGGCATATATCTACGACAATTAAATTGCCACAGGACACCATGTAAGTATTTATGTGGCAATATAATCCTCGTAAATGATAAAAAAAAGGACCTATCTCCTTTTTCCCTCAAAATTTCTCATTATTCCTGTTTGGGGCATAAAGGACTGCTATTTTCCCTCACTCTGTTTGGCTTTGTTAGGATTAAGATTTGGGTTCATTACATTGTCTATTATCGTTATTTTCCATTGGTGTTTATTAATATTGGATATGATTACATATTTATACAAATTTATTTATTTATATATTTATTTTTTGTTTCATTTTAGAAAAAATTGATACTTTTAACCACTACCTGTAGAGAGCAGATTCATTGACATTTTTGGTTTCAAAACCATCAACACCAAGTCAGCCATTTTCTTTCTTTATATTTGTGCTAATTGTTGTTTCATGTGTACATTTATTTTGTGTTGATGAATAAAAATTTATCCTATTTGATTTGGTACTCTGTCGAAGTATCCAGCAATAAAGGATCATCAATTAGAAGAAGGTCCATTTTTGCTCTTTTCATCGGGGCACCCTCTCAGATTTTTACCGAGAGACAATGGGAGTATATTAAATCCTTAACTGATTGTATATTAAATAACATATTAGTGCATTTTTAGATTTAGCATCTACTAAGGATGAAACCAAACTGTTTAACAACACTTTTTTCCAAACCTCGAAATGTGAGAAATCGCAAGTCATCCTTTCTTTCCTTGATATCTGATATTGTATGTTGCAGTTAGCATTTTGCTGAGTACCTATAATTTCTTCAACGGCATTAGACTGAGTCATGTAATACGATTGTACTTTATGTTCTCTACTCCATAAGAAATGGAGGTAACCAGCGCCCACCCTGCCCCTCGTGTCTATGTTGGAGATATGTTGACATTCATGGTAGCAGCTATAGAAGTAGATATGAATGAAAATAAAGGAATGTTTTATTCAGCACCTATTACTATAACGTCAATAAAAGATTTTGTTAAATACTTTAGAATAGGATTAGATCATCAACTGCTCAACTTAACTCCGAATCCTTGCTACCTCTGTGACTCTATCCTCAACTACTCATCAACGTGTTAAACTCATTTTCCTTTGTTGGCTGATGTTACTTTACTTAACCAAAGCGCCATGTGAACAAGAATCGGGAGAGGATTCATAGTTCAAAGTGAGCTTTACAAACCAGACAATGCCTTTGAGGACAGAAAAACAGAGGAAGCAGGGTGACGTCTTATAGTCTTATATCTGTCAATTATGTTGGTACTAGAACAACCAAAATCCTCAAATAAGAGAGATGAAAAGAATGATACTTTTGATTTAAATAATAATGAGCGAGAATAGGAAGAATCAAGATTGATGGATGGAAATGTTACAATGAAAGTGTTGTTGAAGCTGAAAAAAGGGTTACAGCATAATGATGTGTTTTAATATATTTTTCTCCAAGTGTTAGTAGCTCTACATTTGATTGAAGTTTAATGTAGATAATTGACTGAGATTTGGTTTCTAGTAGGAATAAATATATTTCTAGTTTCAATATTTTTTTTATTTGAGTTTTAATATTTTTTTTATTTTTTTGTTTTTAATATTTAATGGTTTGTCAAAGACTAATTAGGTACACATGTTTTTTTATGGAATAACTTACCACAAACACTAACACTTGCTTAATATCATCTAGCTATTAAAGGTAGGTATGGTTGCAATTTAGTTTTTTTTTTTTTTTTTTTTCAAGTCAAACCAAATTGTAAAATACAATTCGATATCTTTATATTATGGCATATGACAATAGTTGTTACATGTTTAGGATGAGTGGAAGGAGGTGGCACATGACACATGATTATAATTTGTTAGAATATAACGAAAGGGCATGGAGTTTCCTTGAGTCAAGATTGTCTTAATCATGAATGGTTGCCAATAGAGGCCATTGAGGTTCATCTAATCCATCTTAGAATGGCATGGTCTTATACTACTTAGATATTTCATGGGGAGGCATCACATATTGATAGGTTAGAGCATAAATACTCAAGCCTGAATGACTTTAGGATTATTAACAATCAAGCAGGTGTGCAAGACCTACCGACAATGGAAGCAGTCATATATGATAATTGTCGAGTCTAATTTTTGAATTCCCATTCCTAATCCGATCTAGATTAGACCCTATGCTCATCTAATGTAGATCCTCGACTTGAGTTAGGAATTTCGTTTGATTTTTTGGAGTCGCCACCCAACTGTTGTTGGGAAAATTTGAATTAAGACTAAAGGAGCGGATTAGTCTTAATTTGGACTATTAGTTGTCGTTATTTCCTCTTTTCGTTTTTGTGAAAAGAGGAAAAGAGAAAACCAGAGTTTCTAAGTCCGGAGGCTAACCTATTAAAACCTTTACGGTTACCACCTAATCTCCTAAAATTGTTCATCTTTAGAAATGTGTTTCATTGTGTTTCTGTTACTTTTTTATTATGTTTTTGAATGATTTCAAGAAAAGGATTTTTTTATTCATTTTAGGGGTTGACCCGAATGGGTGCCTACGTACCTGCTACTCAGGATCAAACAAGCCGTAGTTCGCTTTTTGAAAACCTTAAGTGTGTTGATAAATTTTAATTTTGAAATCTCTTTTGATTTATGTTCTTATCATTTTTGGGATTTTTTTCTAAATAATTCTAAGCCTAAGCTTTCATTTTATTTTGAAAATGATTTTTTATGGGAAAACATCAATTTTAGATTTGTTTGAAAAAGATTTTTCTAAGTGTTAAAACTTATTATTTTTTTTTATGATTCTTTTATAATTTTTGAATTTTTTATTAATTTTCATGATTTTTATGATTTTGGTGATTTTTGTTATTTTTGTGATTTTTGGGAATTTTTGTGATTTTCATTGAAAATTTTATCCTAAGTTCATTATCTATCCTATTTTGAAATTTAAAGTTTTATTATTATTTTTCTAATATTTTTTATTATTTTTCTACAGTTTTATTATTTTTATTATTTTTACTTTTATTATTTATTTATTTATTTATTCTATATTTTTTTTTAATTCTAGAAAAACCTAATTTCTACATTTTCTATTTATTGAAAATATAACAAAATAAATAACTAACCAAACAAATAATAAATTCGGAATAAATAAATAAACAAAATAAATTAACTAATTAAAAAAAATCCGGAAAATCCGACTTACCTGGATCCGGGTCGGTGCACGGGTCGAGTCGAATCGGGTCGGGTCAGGTTGAACGGACACGGCGGCGAAGAAGGCTCATTCACGGTGTTCCGGTGGCCTTTTGCAGCGAGTGAGGTGCCGAATCCTAGCTTCTCGAGGGTTCTGATTTCGATGGTGGTGGCGGTTCGCTCCCAGAACGTCTCCTTATGGTGGTTTTAACTCCGATCGGCGGTCGCAACTTTGGGTTTCCTCCGATTTACACTCTTTTCTCTCTCTCTCTCGCAATTCTGATCTGTCTTTTGGCTTCCCCGTCTCCTCCTCTATTTATAGGCGCTCGAAACCGAGCTGGATAAGCTCAGATTTCCTCCAATTAAAGCTGATCGGATTTTCGGTTGAAAAACCAACTCCGATTGGTGTCCATCCAATGATTTGTTGCGATTTGATTCCAATTAGATAATGTTTATCTTATTTCTGTTGAAGATCTGTTGGATTTGTGCAAAAAATCGAATCAAAACGGTCGAAATACGAATTTTTTCCTTCGCCGGCGATCTTGGGCTCGAGGTAGGAGATGATCACGCGCTCGGCACGTGTGTTTCTTCCAGCCAATCAGATGCTGCCACGTGTCTTGGATAAGTTGAAAAATTGCAAAACGCGAAAATTGCTTCCTCCGCGATTCGAACGCCTGACCGAGCCCCCCCTGTGCGCGCTTAGCCATGGTCCGGACCAACTGAGTTAGCCCACTTTCCTGATTTTTCTAATTTCACAAATTGCATATATGCAATTCGATTTTTCTATTTTTTTGTATTTTTTGAAATTTCAAAAATTTGTAAAAATTGTTTATTATTAATTATTGCTATTTCTAAAATCATTTTTCAAAATTGAAGTGTTTTCCTATTTATTTTTATTTTTTGAATATGTTTATTATTTATGCTAAATTAGGGAAAAATTAGGAAAAATTGAAAATCAATTACTATTGACAATTATTGACTCCTAGGGCAAAAATGGGGTGTTTACAGCTGCCCCTCTTTGTGGTAAAGTTTGAAAAACTTAACTACAAAGATAAGAAAGACGCCATTTTTGGCCTCTTGAATTAGGTTTTGATAGGAAAATGCCCCAAGAGCTGATAATCCTACGATTGAAGATGTTCCTAACAATTCAAGGTAATGTTCCCTTTCCAAAAAGTGCTTCATGGGCTAACTAATTGGTGATGGGACACATTTCAAGCATTGCGCAGGAAAAATGATGATAGGAAGCGTCTTATCAGACTTGCAACCTTAGAAAGAGAATTTACTTGGGAAGCGCCTGTATGAGCTGGCTACCTGTCGACAGAAACGTCTTGTTAGACTAGCAACTGTTTGGAAGAATGTTTCCGAAAAGTGCCCCAACAGCTAACTAATCGGGAGAATCTAGGAAAGTGCCCATATTTGGCTGACTAACCTTAAAATAGATTTTCTAGGAAAGTGCCCATCTTGGGCTGACTAACCTAAGATAGAACTGTCTCAAAAGCTACCCTTATGAGCTGACCTTGAGAACAGGTTTTTTTGGGGAAAGTGCCCATATTGGGCTGACTAACCCTTGGATTGATTTTTACGAAAGTGCCCCAAGAGCTGACTAACCTAAGATAGAATTGTCTCAAAAGGTACCCTTATGAGCTGACCCTAAGAACAGGTTTTTTTCGGGAAAGTGCCCATATTGGGCTGACTAACCCTTGGATTGATTTTTAGAAAAGTGCCCCAAGAACTGACTAACCTAAGATAGAACTGTCTCGAAAGGTGCCCTTATGAGCTGAACCTGAGAACAGGTTTTTTTCGCGAAAGTGCCCATATTGGGATGAGTAACCATTGGATTGATTTTTAGGAAAGTGCCCCGAGAGCTGACTAACCTAAGATAGAACTGTCTCAAAAGGTGCCCTTATGAGCTGACCCTGAGAACAGGTTTTTTTCGGGAAAGTGCCCATATTGGGCTGACTAACCCTTGGATTGATTTTTAGGAAAGTGCCTCGAGAGCTGACTAACCTAAGATAGAACTGTCTCAAAAGGTGCCCCTATGAGCTGACCCTGAGAACAGGTTTTTTTTCGGGAAAGTGCCCATATTGGGCTGACTAACCCTTGGATCGATTTTTAGGAAAGTGCCCCAAGAGCTGACTAACCTAAGGTAGAACTGTCTCAAAAGGTGCCCTTATGAGCTGACCCTGAGAACAGGTTTTTTCGGGAAAGTGCCCATATTGGGCTGACTAACCCTTGGATTGATTTTTAGGAATGTGCCCCAAGAGCTGACTAACCTATGGTAGAACTGTCTCAAAAGGCGCCCTTATGAGCTGACCTTGAGAACAGGTTTTTTTGGGGAAAGTGCCCATATTGGGCTGACTAACCCTTGGATTGATTTTTACGAAAGTGCCCCAAGAGCTGACTAACCTAAGATAGAATTGTCTCAAAAGGTGCCCTTATGAGCTGACCCTGAGAACAGGTTTTTGTCGGGAAAGTGCCCATATTGGGATGACTAACCCTTGGATTGATTTTTAGGAAAGTGCCCCGAGAGCTGACTAACCTAAGATAGAACTGTCTCAAAAGGTGCCTTTATGAGCTGACCCTAAGAACAGGTTTTTTTCGGGAAAGTGCCCATATTGGGTTGACTAACCCTTGGATTGATTTTTAGGAAAGTGCCTCGAGAGCTGACTAACCTAAGATAGAACTGTCTCAAAAGGTGCCCTTATGAGCTGACCTTGAGAACAGGTTTTTTTTCGGGTAAGTGCCCATATTGGGCTGACTAACCCTTGGATCGATTTTTAGGAAAGTGCCCCAAGAGCTGACTAACCTAAGGTAAAACTGTCTCAAAAGGTGCCCTTATGAGCTGACCCTGAGAACAGGTCTTTCCGGGAAAGTGCCCATATTGGGCTGACTAACCCTTGGATTGATTTTTAGGAAAGTGCCCCAAGAGCTGACTAACCTAGGGTAGAACTGTCTCAAAAGGTGCCCTTATGAGCTGACCCTGAGAACACGTTTTTTTCGGGAAAGTGCCCATATTGGGCTGACTAACCCTTGGATTGATTTTTAGGAAAGTGCCCCGAGAGCTGACTAACCTAAGATAGACTTGTCTCAAAAGGTGCCCTTATGAGCTGACCTTGAGAACAGGTTTTTTTTCGGGAAAGTGCCCATATTGGGCTGACTAACCCTTGAATCGATTTTTAGGAAAGTGCCCTAAGAGCTTACTAACCTTAGATAGAACTGTCTCAAAAGGTGCCCTTATGAGCTGACCTTGAGAATAGGTTTTTTTTCAGGAAAGTGCCCATATTGGGCTGACTAACCCTTGGATTGATTTTTAGGAAAGTGCCTCAAGAGCTGACTAACCATAGATAGAACTGTCTCAAAAGGTGACCTTATTAGCTGACCCTGAGAACAGGTTTTTTTCGGGAAAGTTCTCATATTTGGCTGACTAACCCTTGGATTGATTTTTAGGAAAGTGCCCCAAGAGCTGACTAACCTAAGGTAGAACTGTCTCAAAAGGTGCCCTTATGAGCTGACCTTGAGAACAGGTCTTTTCAGGAAAGTGCCCATATTGGGCTGACTAACCCTTGGATTGATTTTTAGGAAAGTGCCCCAAGAGCTGACTAACCTAAGGTAGAATTGTCTTAAAAGGTGCCCTTATGAGTTGACCCTGAGATCAGGTTTTTTTCCGAGAAAGTGCCCATATGGGCTGACTAACCCTTGGATTGAATTTTGGGAAAGTGCCCCGAGAGTTGACTAACCTAAATTGAACTTGGACTTGTCTCAAAAAGTGCCTCCTATGGGCTGACCTTGAGAGATCTAGGGAAGTGCCCCTTTTTGGGCTGACCACCCTATTAAAGGAAATGTCTAGACAAGTGCTCCATTATGAGCTGACTCATCTGGTGCTCTTGAACATGCTTCTTACTAAGCTAGATGATGTGATGCCTTTCATGATGTGATGATAGTTACCTATTTTAATATGCTGGCCAATTTATCTTGGATAGCAACGAAACAACCGAACCTTTGTGTTGGTTTGCTTCTGCTTCTTTTCTTCTTATCTTGACACGGGATTGAAAATCTTGATGTGCCTCTTTTCTTTATACACAAAGCTCTTTCAACGATAATGTTATCCTAATAATGCGCATTAAGATAATAGTGGTGGGTAATGTGTTTAGGTGTATTTATTGTGATGAGAATTGATTTGGATTGTTGACCATTTAGGGATATTAGCTTTGCTTGTAGAAAAGTAAAAACTCGACTCAACGAACTTTGTATCGAATATTGGCTTTCATAAACATTGGCAAAATTTCAATTCCCTTGCCTAAGGATAGTACATCTTTACAACATCTGTGTTGACGAGGTCTCTCAATTCTGGACCATCCATCTGAGTTAATATCAGAGCGCCACCTGACAGAACCCTTTTCACCACGTAAGGGCCTTCATAGTTAGGAGTGAATTTTCCTCTGGAGTCTTGGGCGTTTGGGAGAACTTTTCTTAGTACTAGGTCACCCTCTTTGAAGTACCGAGGTCTCATCTTCTTGTTGAATGCTTGAGCTATCCTCTGTTGGTAACACTGACCATGACATAGTGCGGTAAGTCTTCTTTCATCAATCAGGTTCAGCTGATCAAGTCTTTTCTTTACCCAATCCGATTCTGTTAATTGAGTTTCTGACAAGATTCTGAATGATGGTATTTCGACTTCCACTAGTAGCACTGCTTCTGTACCATATACCAATGAGTAAGGGGTAGATCCCGTAGATGTTCTTATTGAAGTCCTATAAGCCATGAGAGCAAATGGTAGCATTTCGTGCCAATCTTTGTAAGTTGTTGTCATTTTCTCGATGGTCTTCTTCATATTTTTATTAGCTGCTTCTACTGCCCCGTTCATTTGAGGTCGGTAGGGAGTTGAATTTCTGTGGTTTATGTGGAATTGTTGACATAAACTTATCATTGATTTATTGTTGAGATTGGTACCGTTGTCGGTGATGATCAACTCAGGAACTCCATATCGGGCTATTATGTCCCTTTTTAAGAAGCGGACTATTACCCCTTTGGTGACATTGGTATATGATGACGCTTCTACCCATTTGGTGAAGTAATCAATCGCTACTAGTATAAATCTGTGGCCATTGGATGCCGTTGGAGTGATTGGGCCTATTATGTCGATTCCCCACATGGAGAAAGGCCATGGTGCCGATAACAAATGTAGCTCGTTGGGTGGAGCATTTATCCGGTTTGCGTATACTTGACACAGATGACAGTGCTTGACATACTTTATGTAATCCGATTCCATGGTTAACCAGTAATACCCTAACCTCATGATTTTTCGGGCCAACATGTAGCCGTTCATATGGGGTCCACATACCCCTTCTTGCACTTCCTTCATGAGTTCGCATGCTTCATTTTTGTCCACACATCTCAACAGGGTGGTATCAAATGATCTCTTGTAGAGTATGGACCCACTTAATAAGAAATGGTTGGTTAACCTCCTGAGCATTCTTTGGTCATTCTTTTTAGCCATTTCAGGGTACCTACCTTCTTGGAGAAAGGTCTTGATGTTGTGATACCAGGGCTTATCATCTTGTATCTTTTCAATTGTCAAACAATAAGCAGGCCGACTTTCGACGTCTATTTTCATCGGGTGAACTTCGGCTCCCCCTGTTATTTGAATCATAGACGCTAGTGTGGCTAGGGCATTTGCGAACTGATTCTGAGTTCTCGGGATGTACGTGAAGGTGATTGCCTTAAACTCCTCAATTAGCTCTGTCAAGTGTTGATGGTACGGTACCAGTTTGGGGTCTTTAGTCTTGTATTCCCCTCTTGTTTGTAGTATGATGAGCGACGAGTCCCCGTATACCTCTAATTCGCGGATTCCCATTTGGCAGGCCATCTTGAGGCCAAGAATACATGCTTCATATTCCGCGATATTATTGGTATAGGGAAATGATAGTCTTGTCGCTATAGGGAATTGATTGTCGTCTGGGGATATCAATACTGCCCCAACCCCACAACTGAATACGTTGGCAGCCCCGTCGAAAAACAGTTTCCACTTAGCATTCTGCTTTCTCCCAGAGTCTTCTACCGGTATATCTTCCATTGTTAATATGTTCTCGTCCGGGAATCGGACTTGTATTTCTTGGGTATCTGTCTCGACAGGGTGTTCGGCTAACTGATCGGCTAAGGCTTGCCCCTTTATCGAGTTCTGATTTACGTACGTGATGTCAAACTCGGATAGAAGCATCTGCCATTTAGAGATTCTCCCCATCAATGCCAGCTTCTCTACTAAGTATTTCAAGAGATCATGTCTTGTCAACAACTCAACATGGTAGTAAAGGGTGTATTGCCTTAGTCGATGCATGACCCAAATTAACGCACAACACGTCTTCTCCACCTCTGAGTACCTCTGTTCCCCATCGGTGAACTTCTTGCTCAGATAATATATGGGACGTTCTCTTCCCTCTTCGTCTTTCTGCCCCAGCACACATCCCATGGATTCGGGGAGTATGGTGAGGTATAAGAATAAGGGTTTTCTTTGTTTCGGGACTATCAAGACCGGGGGTTTTATAAGATAGTCTTTGATTGTCCTGAACGCTTCTTCACATTCGTTGTCCCATTCTATTGCGGCGTTCTTCTTCAACAGACGGAATAGCGGCTGACACTTATCGGTGAGTTGAGAGATAAACCGAGCTATATAATTTAATTTCCCCAGCAAGCTTCTTACTTCTTTAACGGAGCATGGGGAAGGTAACTCTAATATGGACTTTACCTTGTCAGGGTCAATCTTAATGCCCTCCTGGCTGATGACGAACCCTAACAATTTCCCCGTTGTAACCCCGAAAGTACATTTTTCCAGGTTTAACTTAAGCTGGAATTTTCTTAATCGTTTAAACAACTTTCTCAGGATATCTACATGGCTTTCTCTTTCTTTGGATTTAGCTATCATGTCATCGACATATACCTCAACCTCACGATGCATCATGTCGTGAAGTATGGCGACCATGGCTCTCTGATACATTGCCCCGGCGTTTTTCAGACCGAAGGGCATGACTTTGTAATAGAAAGTTCCCCACGTCGTGATGAAGGTTGTTTTGGTTTTGTCTTCCTCGGCCATTTTTATTTGATTGTATCCTGAGAACCCGTCCATGAATGAGAAGAGATGGTTTCCTGCAGTGTTATCCACTAGAACATCAATATGAGGTAGGGGGGAGTTATCCTTTGGTGTAGCTTGATTTAAGTCCCGAAAGTCTACGCATACGCGTATTTTCCCGTTCTTTTTCATTACTGGGACAATATTTGCTACCCATTCTGGGTAGTCGAATACTTCGATGAATCCTACTTCTAGCAGTTTCTTGACTTCTTCTTTGATTTTTAGTAAGATGTCAGGCCTAAATCTTCTCAGTTTTTGTTTTTTAGGTTTGACATCTTCCTTTGTGGGAAGCCTGTGAACTACTATTGATTGGTCTAGCCCTGGCATGTCACCATATGACTAGGCAAACACATCTACATATTCGATTAATAGCTCGGTTATCTCACATTTTTGCTCAGCGCTCAAACTGGTCCCGATTTTGAGGTTCTTAGGGTTGGCGATGCTTCCTAGATTTACTGTCTCCACCGGCTCGTCAATCGAGATTCCGCTTTGTTCATGTTTTAGCCAATTTTCTTGTATTATTTCGTGGTCTAAGATATCGTCTTCAACAACTAACCCAACAGCGTTGGAAACGATATCAGCGTTTTTACGTTCTACTTGCACGAAATATCCCTGATGTTCGATGGTGGGAGATCTGAGTGACATAAAAAATGAAATCATATATAATAAAAAAAAAACAAACTGCAATGGAATTCGATAAATAGTCTCAATAAAATTTGTTCAATAATTTTTTCTCTACTCTTGAGCTAACCTAGCGCTATTGATAGGACAACAAAACCAGTTGTTCAGAGCTGGATGCTGGTTGGACATGCGGGAGTTGATTCCCCTTTGTTGTCCTCTTTGTTTATCCGAAGCTCTTGAATGGTATTTTCCCTTCGGAAAGATTGTTGGAGAGGTGGGATGCACATCTGGGTGTCAATCAGCTTCCCCTTCATTCGGCCTTTAACACTCCTTACTTGTGCTTCTTCCGCGACCGTAGGAACATACCCCAGTCCGAAGGTCCCGTGCTGCCCCTCTTTAAACTGATGGCCCTCCTTGCTGGTCACCATATTCACTTCGTTGAAAATCTGCAACCCCAGGTCTTCTGAACCTTCATCCTCGATGTAAGGTATGGCAGTCTCTTTATATATGGCGTAATCCTGCTCGCCCAGTACTGTAACTATCTGCCCATTTGTGATGAATTTGACCTTTTGGTGGAGACTAGAGGGAATGGCACCAGCAACATGTATCCAAGGTCGTCCTAAAAGCAGGTTAAAAGACCTTGGGATGTCGAGGACCTGGAAGGAGATGTGGAATACTTGTGGACCGATCTCCACCGGTAGGCTCACCTCCCCCACAATATCCCTCTTCGACCCATCGAAGGCTCTGACCACTGTGGAGCTAGGTTTTATGTTGCTTGGATCGACCCCCAATAAGTCGAGTGTCGCCAATGGGCAAATGTTGAGGGATGATCCGTTGTCGATAAGTACCCGGGAGACAATGGTGGCATTGCACCAGACCACTATGAATAGTGGCTTGGTATGTTGGTCTCCCTCTTCTCCTAGCTCTTCTGGAGAGAAAGATATTTGATCCATGGTAAAGATAGAGTTTGCCACGTGACCCATCTTGTCTGTGGCAATACCTTCCGAGACTTGAATCTGTTTTAGCACTTTAAAGAGTGCTTCCCTGTGCGGCTTTGATGTGGTAAGAAGGCCCATGAGCGATATCTGCACTGGAACTTTATTCAATTGTTCCATGACCTTGTATTCGCTGGCCTTTACCATCTTCGTAAATGCAGCAAGGCCCTCTTCCTCTTCTCCCTTTTCCCTACTGGGTTCTTCAGTCGGGCTTTTATACTTGGGGTCGTATAATCTCCCCGAGCGGGTGATGCCTCCCACTATAGGAGGTTGCTCTTGCTCGAGAGCCCGATAGTCGAATGGTGCAGCCTTATAATTCTCTGCCGGGGTGGGAACGTTGAACACATATCTTTTTCTTGGGATTTGTACCTCAGCTGATTGTTCCCCATAGCATTGTATAACCCGGGGCTTCCGATGAGAGTTGATCATGTTGATAGTCTTCCCCTCTTCCTTTGCTAGATTATCTTGCTTCTCAAATTCCGGCCCCCACCCACTAGGCGGCCCTTGCTTAGTTGGGGTGTAAGAATAGTTTACCAAATATTGAAACCTCCCGTGTGATTCTCCCAAAGTGCCAACCGTTGGGTCTCCGGATAACCATCTTCTTTTAATGTGTGCCTTTGGTGCTTCCTCGGGAGCTTGAGGCTTCTTTTGTTGCTCCGTCGTATTATGTTTAGGGGCTTCTTTAGGAGTCGACTCCTCAGATGTGATCATATTAATGGTAGGCAGCGGGTTGGTGTTGACATTGGGTGTTGGGGCATTCACGAAATCCAATTGTATGATTCTGGCATCAATTAAATCTTGGATTTTGTGTCGGAGCCTCCAGCACCTATCTGTAGCATGCCCCTCCTGACCCATGTGATAGTCACACTTGAGGTTGGAGTCGAAGTTCTTGGGCCTGTATCGGTCGTTGGGGAGTTTGAAACTAATCAAGTTGTCTGCCCTCAACTGAGCGAAGACCTGACTGAGCGGTATGGGGATTGGAGTGAACTGCCTTGGGGGCCTGGCGGCCTGTGTATGACCAGTCGTAGGTTGCTGGGCTGGGGTATTCGTGGTCTGGAAAGTTACCCGAGTCCCAGGTTTTTCTGCTTTACTAGAATGCACTATACTGACTGTGGGCTCTTTAACTCTGTTTCCTCCTAAGGGCCTTTGGGTTGGTGTGACCCTAGGAGGTTCCATTGATTGGAGCCTACCGGTGGTGATGGCATTCTCGATCCTGTAACCTGCAGCCACTACTTTTGCAAAACTGGAGGAGGTCTGGCCTACCAAATGTGAAAAGTAGGTTTTGTCCAGGGTATTGACAAATATAGATGTCAATTCCTTTTCCGATATCGGGATTGTCACCCTGGCGGCCTGGGCTCTCCAACACTGGGCGTACTCTTTGAATGACTCGGCATGTCTTTTCCGGAGAATCCCCAAGTCGACTACCGATGGGGCGACTTCAATGTTAAACCTATATTGATCATAGAATGCCCGGGCTAGCTTCTCCCAGGTGTTGACAATGTTGAAGTCGAGGTGGGCATACTAGACCAATGCGGGGTCGGTGAGGCTGTCTTGGAACGTCTGGAGCATGAGTTGATCGTATTGAGCATACTTGCTCATTTTCTGGGCATATAGCCTGGTATGCATTTTGGGGCAGTCGATCCCATCATACTTTTCGAAATCTGGGGTCTTGAATTTCTCAGGGTATGCCTCTTCCCCGTATGCTGGCAGGTTAGTGATCCCAGCTTGTTCAAAACCATCAAGCCCTTCCATAGTTTTTATCTTGTCATGGAGCTGCTGGAAGAGTCGCTTCTCCATCTCCTTCTGCCTATCCTCCATTTCTCTTTTCAGGTCGTCAGAGGTTGGCCCCTAGCTAACTTTTGGCTCATATTCAAAAGCCGGATTAAGATGGAAATTGATCTCTTCGTATTCCGGAGGCTGTCCCTCCACTGCCTTTCCCTTCCTGGCCCCTGAATACTCTTCCTGGGCCGGCTGGGTGTTGCGCAGGAGGCCGATGCTTTCAGTCAAGAGGTGAACTTGGGCAGCCAGCTGTTGGACCGTTTGCTCTAAGGATATGATCCTAGAGTCTGAGGTAGCTTCAGCATTGGTGTTGTTGCGGTTGTCACTGCTGTTGGCCATTTTTGCTCTTGAGCGCGTGAGGACTGGGCTTCTGGGTGGGTTCGGTTGCTTGGAAGCTATTTTGATACCTGGATCCGCATTTTTATTTTAGTGTGATGGATGCAAGAATGATATGCATGTGTCATGCAGATGCTAAAAGATAAAAGGGTTGACAACTGATTGACAATGTATTACTGAAACTTTACTTTTATTAATATTAAAAATTTCGGAGTTCAATGATCAAAACAAAAAATTACAAATGATGCCCTATTTCGTAGCTCTTTTAGTTTTCTGTTGTGGAGGCTCGGACTTCCCACTGATGACGGTTTCTAGTTCCTTGACTTTGTTTTGGCACTTCTTTAATTGTGCTTCCAAGGCCTTGTTTCTTTGGTTGGATTCCTTGAAGCGTCCCTTCCAGATGTCTTTCTTATAGTCTGCAGCTTCAAAGTACACTTCCATCTGGGCCTTAACCTGCTCCAGGTAGATCTCTGTCTCTGGATTGATCCTATCTGGTCTTGGCTGGGTGACGTCTGGAACCCGGTATATTCTTTCCCCTGTCTAGTATAGCTGGCGGATTACAAACTCTCTGGTGGCTCGGTGTTTTCCCACTTCGCCATCTAACTCGCCAAGGTCTACATTCAGGCTTTCGATTCTAGCATCCCAAAGTGCTTTGACCTCTGCCATCTTAGCAAATTTCTCGGCTACCAACAGGTTCGGATCTTGATACTCAAAGGTGACTGCTTCGAGTGAGGGCCGATAAACTATGTCTTGGATGGTACCGAATTGGCGGACCACTGAGTTTGGGTGATATCCAGTACACCCATTGATCCTGATTAATGGCACTGCTTGGAAATTACTGCAGGTCAAGATGATTTTATCACAGCAACTCCACCTGGCTGTCCATAGAATATCTTCAGCACTAAGGCTTTTAAGCAGATCTTCCTAACTGTGGCTGGTAATATCGTCGGATAGCTTCACCTTTTCTATACAGGAATCCACCAGATCCACCTGTTGGGCTAGGGCTTTCCTGACCATGTTCAGCCCAAAACACTTGAGGTGGCTTACGAACCATATTAGCAGAAGGTTGATGCTGGAGCGGAGGATCCCATGGCCTTTCTTCTTAAGGAAATTTAAGTTCCGGATCTGTTCTGCCAGTAGGGCCGGGATGTAAGATTTCCCCTCCAGGAATTGGGTCACCAGCTCTGCAACCCGGTAGTGAATATAGAAAGTTCCGATGGGGAATAGTATAGTGGCGAAGGCGGTCAAGATGAAAGCATTCACCCTTCTCTGCCTGTAAGTCTTAGGGTCCCCACATAAGATGTCCTTTCTATCCCCATTGTCTTCTCGGGCAATGAACCAGGCTTCTAAGTCATCCATGCGTATGTAGTACCCATTACAGTTTGCCAGGGCTTTGTTGACTATTGTTTTGTAGATGCCCAGTAGTCTGCTGAATATACTGGCTGGCCCGGCCTCGAGGTCTGGCGTGTAAATCTGATCAGTCAGTGCTGGAGCCTGTAGCAATTAGGTGTACTCCTCCAAGGTAGGGGTGATCTCATGTGGCCCAAAGAAGAACGCTGCGAGCTCGATTTCCCATAACTGGAGCATGGCCCGTACCAAAGGCAAATTCACCTCTGTTTTTGTTAGTGAGAGGATAGGGCCTATCTTTTGCTGGATGAAGGCCTGCTCCTCGGGGTTGTACAAACTAAACCAATGGTCTAGTACCAACTTTGGGTCCAAAGGTTTATACACCTGAATTTCGTTGCGGAGGAGGTGATCAACTATGGTACTGGCCATCTATTACAATAAGAAATAGCCTAATTACAAACAGAACTATGAAAACGTTACAGGAAAATAAAACTGAACTCCAAGGACAAAATAACAAACCATTACATTGTCATCCAATTGTCAACCCCTCTTATGATGTTATGTATGCAAGTAGGTGGGTTCTAGTTGGTTCCCGAGCTCTATGGCCTCCCGCATTCTTGAAGAAATGGATCTTAGGCCATAT
This sequence comes from Laguncularia racemosa, assembly GCA_037954665.1. Lineage (NCBI taxonomy): Eukaryota > Viridiplantae > Streptophyta > Magnoliopsida > Myrtales > Combretaceae > Laguncularia > Laguncularia racemosa. Next base: position 1,948,211 of record JBBMOL010000087.1, read on the forward strand.
CGAAGCATAGGGTGGGGTAGCCTAATCGGTCTCGAACGGTGAATCAACTCACTTCGCCCGAAACCTACACAATGGCCCCCCGTCTTAGGTTTCTAGGACGGTTCGGGTTCGACCGCATCTACTCACACAAACATATGTATGCATGCAAAACCCCCACAGTAAAGAAACTAAAATCTAACTAAATCCTGCAAAGTTAGTAACAGAGTAATAATTTGAAGCACATTTCTTAAAGATAACAATTTGAAGAGGTGCAGGTGGCTAGCCTACTGGCATGGGTCCCCAGTGGAGTCGCCATCCTGTCGAGTCTAATTTTTGAATTCCCATTCCTAATCCGATCTAGACTAGACCCTATGCTCATCTAATGTAGATCCTCGACTTGAGTTAGGAATTTCCTTTGATTTTTTGGAGTCGCCACCCAACTGTTGTTGGGAAAATTTGAATTAAGACTAAAGGAGCGGATTAGTCTTAATTTAGACTACTAGTCGTCGTTATTTCCTCTTTTTGTTTTTGTGAAAAGAGGAAAAGGGAAAACCAGAGTTTCTAAGTCCGGAGGCTAAGCTATTAAAACCTTTATGGTTACCACCTAATCTCCTAAAATTTTTCATCTTTAGAAATGTGTTTCATTGTGTTTCTGTTACTTTTTTATTATGTTTTTGAATTATTTCAAGAAAAGGATTTTTTTATTCATTTTAGGGGTTGACCCGAATGGGTGCCTACGTACCTGCTACTCAGGATCAAACAAGCCGTAGTTCGCTTTTTGAAAACCTTAAGTGTGTTGATAAATTTTAATTTTGAAATCTCTTTTGATTTATGTTCTTATCATTTTTGGGATTTTTTTCTAAATATTTCTAAGCCTAAGCTTTGATTTTATTTTGAAAATGATTTTTTAAGGGAAAACATCAATTTTGTATTTGTTTGAAAAAGATTTTTCTAAGTGCTAAAACTTATTTTTTTTATGATTCTTTTATAATTTTTGAATTTTTTTATTAATTTTCATGATTTTTATGATTTTGGTGATTTTTGTGATTTTTGGGAATTTTTGTGATTTTCATTGAAAATTTTATCCTAAGTTCATTATCTATCCTATTTTGAAATTTAAAGTTTTATTATTATTTTTCTAATATTTTTTATTATTTTTCTACACTTTTATTATTTTTATTATTTATTTATTTATTTATTTATTTATTCTACATTTTTTTTAATTCTAGAAAAACCTAATTTCTACATTTTTCTATTTATTGAAAATATAACAAAATAAATAACTAACCAAACAAATAATAAGTAATAACAAATAATAAATTTGGAATAAATAAATAAACAAAATAAATTAACTAATTAAAAAAAATCCGGAAAATCCGACTTACCTGAATCCGGGTCGGTGCACGGGTCAAGTCGGATCGAGTCGAATTGGGTCGAATCGGGTCGGGTCGGGTCGGGTCGGGTTGAACGGACACGGCGGCGGAGAAGACTCGTTCACGGCGTTCCGGTGGCCTTTTGCAGCGAGTGAGGTGCCGAATCCTAGCTTCTCGAGGGTTCTGATTCCGATGGTGGTGGCGGTTCGCTCCCAGAACGTCTCCTTGCAGTGGTTTCGACTCCGATCGACGGTCGCAACTTTGGGTTTCCTCCGACTTACACTCTTTTCTCTCTCTCTCGCAATCTGATCTATCTTTTGGCTTCCCCGTCTCCTCCTCTATTTATAGGCGCTCGAAACCGAGCTGGATAAGCTCGAATTTCCTCCGATTGAAGCTGATCGGATTTTCGGTTGAAAAACCAACTCCGATTCATGTCCATCTAATGATTTGTTGCGATTTGATTCCAATTAGATAATGTTTATCTTATTTCTGTTGAAGATTTGTTGGATTTGTGCAAACAATCGAATCAAAACGGCCGAAATACGAATTTTTTCCTTCGCCGGCGATCTCGGGCTCGAGGTAGGAGACGATCACGCGCCCGGCGCGTGCGTTTCTTCCAGCCAATTAGATGTTGCCACGTGTCTTGGATAAGTCGAAAAATTGCAAAACGCGGAAACTGCTTCCTCCGCGATTCGAACGCTTGACCGAGCCCTCCCTGCACGTGCCTAGCCATGGTCCGGATCAGCTGAGCTAGCCCACTTTCCTGATTTTTCTAATTTCACAAATTGCATATATGCAATTCGATTTTTCTATTTTTTTGTATTTTTTGAAATTTCAAAAATTTTTAAAAATTGTTTATTATTAATTATTGCTATTTCTAAAATCATTTTTCAAAATTGAAGTGTTTTCCTATTTATTTTTATTTTTTGAATATGTTTATTATTTATGCTAAATTAGGGAAAAATTAGGAAAAATTGAAAATTGATTATTATTGACAATTATTGACTCCTAGGGCAAAAATGTGGTGTTTACAATAATGGTCATACATTTGAGGATGATGCTGATCATCAGATACTAGATGATTTAGCATGTAGCGGTAGTGACTTTAAAGATGATATGTTAGAGTATAACAGAGGAGATGAAATTGACATGGATAAGTAGAGTGGCTTATTTGAAGAAGCTAGACATGAGGTCTATTCAGGATGTAACAAATTTTCATTGTTATCTACTGTAATACAAATGATGCATTTTAAGGTTGACAGTTGACAATTAGTATAGAGTTTCAACAATTGGCTTAGTTTTGTAAAAAGTAGATTACCAATGGGGCAAATACTCCTAAGTTCCTATTATGAGTGTCAAAAAATGTTATGCCAATCAGGAGTGGATGCTAATCCTATTCATGCATATAAAAATGATTATGTCTTATTTAGGAAAGCATTTAAAGACTTAGATTATTGTCCACAATGTAACCATTCGATGTGGGTAGCAAAGACTAATGAGAATAAGAAGAAAACTCCTATGAAGGTTTTATGGTATTTTCCATTAATACCACGTCTTCAGTGATTATTTCTGTGTAAAAAAATACTACCTGTAATGAGATGGCATAAGGAGGAGTATGTTATTGAGGAAGATGGGACAAGGGTGTGCCATTGAGGATAATGTTCTAAGGCACCCTTCAGACTTAAAAGTATGAAGGGATTTAGACCAAAAGTTCCCTGATTTTGTATCTAATCCAAAGAATGTATGGTTAGGACTTGCAATAGATGGATTCAATCCATTTGGTAATTTAAGTGATGAGATCCATGATGAGAGTCAAGCCGGAAGAAGGAATGTGGATCCTCTTGAAGTACCGCCTGGACCGATCACAAGAAATCGAGCGAAATGATTTAAGAAAACACTTAACGGGTTAATAAAGGATGTCCATGAAGCCGGAAAGGATTGGAGCAATCATGAAGTTGGAATGGATTGGAACAACCATGGGAAGACCCTTGCTCTTGTATAAGTCATACCGGATATAGGGTGAAGAGGGCATGTATTTATAAGGCACGACCGTGTAGGAATCTTAAAGTTACACAGAATCATACACGGTCATATACATGGCCAAAGGCACGACCGTGTATGGAGTCAAGAAAATCCACAAAAAGATACACGACTAGAAGTACACGGTCGTGTATGTTGCCAGAATTTGCGTAGAAAAGTACACGGCCAAAGTACACGGTCGTGTACACGGCCGTGTATCTCCCCGACGCCAGCCTTTTGTGTTGTTTTGTTATTTTACGCACTTATTAAAGTAACGTCGTTTTGGACTTGTATTTTCACAAATTGTAACCCTAGTATAAAGCTCCTAGGGTTTAGAATAGAGTGATAACATACATCTTAGAACATTAAAAACACTTTTGAGGGGCTCCTCTCTTGGTTCTTCAAGAAATAACTAGAACTTATCGGATTAATTTTCGTGGTGTTCATCCCGACTTATCAATCGGTCTTTCATCCCGATTGTGGCGTCTTCATATTATACCAAGGTTCTTGTCTCGCTTATAGACAACGGGTCACGGTTTCCACTTTAGGTGTTTGGCATCTTAGGTAACGAGTTCCGAGCGTATTGGTATTGGGTTTCGTCACACATTGGCGTGGTTCATATCAGTTAGGAATCTGATCAAACCGATCTCGCATCAGTTTGGTATCAGAGCATACCAAGCGCGTATCAGTTTGGTATCAGAGCTTAGGTTTATCAAAACATTAGTTTGGTTTGAGGAAGGTAACATCAAAACCCTAACTCCAATCGTTCATATCAATTGTTAGTATTAATTTTTTATTGAAAGTGTAGTATCTACTAGTCGATTTGTTACAAAAAAAAAAGGAAGAATCATGACAAAAAAAAAAAGAAAAGAAAAGAGAAACATGATCAAGAGCAACAACAAAGACAAAAGAAAAAAAAAATTCGGATAGAAAAATAGAGGAAAATTTATGAACCCTAGAGTTGTTTTGAATTCTACGGAAGGGAATTAGTGTAGTTCGAGTTAGTTCCAAGAGAATTGAGAAGAGGAATTGGCGAGTTGATATCATCGTTGTTTGTGAGCATACACGAGTGACTGTGTGATATCATCATTTGAGTGAAACACGTAAGGGAGTGTATCGTGAGGTTTAATCATATATATATTTGTGTTAGTGCTAATCTTTTCTGTAGGAACTATGTCGAGGCAACATTCTTCTGAAGGTGAGAGGGGAAGGTTTGATGCTAGGTTAGTGATTAAGGCGTTGAGGGGCGAAATGAAGATAATGTTTCAGGAGGGAATGGAACAAATTTATGAGATGGTAGAGCAAAGACTAGAACAATCTACAAACGTCTTCCAAGGGCATAAGAGGGAGAGTCATTCTAGGAGAGTACAAAGGGGTGGAGATGAAATGTCGGATGATGACTTTGATGAGCCTTCTGATGGGAGTTATAGAGGTTATAGTGGTCGGAATAGAGGAACTAGGGATTAGGAAGATAAAGGAGATAGGAATATAGAGGATGATCAATTAAGTAGCATAAAGATGAAGATTCCTCCTTTCTAAGGGAAGAATGATCCCGAGGCGTACTTAGAGTGGGAGAAAAAGGTGGAGATGGTGTTTGATTGTCATAACTATAGTGGGAGAAAGAAAGTAAAACTTGCTACCATTGAATTTTCGGATTATGCTATAGCGTGGTGGGATCAATTAATGTTGAATAGAAGGAGGAGTGGCGAGCCACCCATTGAGTCTTGGGAAGAGATGAAGAGAGTGATGAAGAAGCGGTTTGTGCCTACGTATTACTATCGTGAATTGTACAACAAATTGCAAACTCTTAGGTAGGGGAGCCGAAGTGTGGATGAGTATTTCAAGGAGATGGAAGTCACTATGATTAGGGCGAATATAGAGGTGGATAAAGAGGCTACCATGGCTGGGTTTCTTGCTAGGTTGAATAGAGAAATCCAAAATGTTGTTGAATTGCAGCATTATGTAGAATTGGTGGATATGGTCCATATGGCTATAAAGGTTGAGAACCAATACAAGAGGAAAGGTAGTAGTAATGCACGGTTTCAACAGGGTAATTGATGCGAACCCTAGGTATATTAAACCTAGAACCCGACGATCGTGATTTGAAATCGGATCCCCAAGAATCGTCTTGAACAAGTGATGAACGGAACTAGACCCCAACCACACCTGTTGATTGAAACCTAAGTTATCAAGATGATTTCCCCAAGCGTTTAGATTGAAGAAATCGAAAGAGTTCTTTTGCAAAGAACAAAGAGAGAGAAAACCCTCAAAATATGTATTCAATCTGTAAAATTCGTAACCCTAGCGTTTTTTACAAAGGGTATTTATACTTCCTCGTACAATGTCTTGAAAGGAAAATACGCGGAACGAAAATAAAAAGATACGCGTAGTACACGGTGTAATACACGACCGTGTCTCCGAGCCGTGTATGACACTGGGCAGGCGATAAACAAGGTACACGGTCGCATACACGACCCATGTCTCCAAACCATGTATGACACTGGGCAGGCGACGAACAAGGTACATGGTCGCATACTTGACCCGTGTCTCCAAGCCGTGTATAACACTGTGCATGTGTCGAGCACGATACACGGTTTCATACACGACCGTGCCTTTTGGCCGTGTATTCTTCTGTGAGAATTTTGCTGAGACACACGGTTGTGCCGCTGGCCGTGCTGTTGGGCCGTGTAAGGATACACGGTCGTGATACACGCCCGTGTATTGAGGCCGTATATGATCCCTTGAATTCCTTAGTAAAGCTTGGTTCCTTCTCTTGCAGCTCCATCACTAATCCTTGCAAAGCTTCTCTCATCCGCCTAGCTCTAGCTCTTGTCATTGGACCTCCAATACCATGTAACGAGTCGGTGGACTTTGATTCTTAAACTCGTGATGCTAGCTGATCCCCATCATTCCCTCCTTCCTCGAAAAGATTCGTCCTCGAATCACCTGCATCATATAGAGTAAGATCAGAAACATTAAAAGTTGCGCTTACGTTACCATAGTGACTTGGTAAGTCAATCTTGTAGGCGTTATCATTGATGCGCTCCAACACTTGGAATGGTCCATCTCCCCTAGGGTGCAACTTAGACTTTCGCTGTTCGGCAAATCGCTCCTTTCTCAGATGCACCCACACCCAATCTCCTGGATGAAAAACAACCTTCACACGACCCTTATTGGCCTGGCGAGCATAATGCTCATTTTTCTTCTCAATGTTAGCCCGAACCTGAGCATGCAATTCCCGCACAAATTCTGCCTTTTTCTTTCCATCAAGGTCAACAAATTCATTAACAGGAAAAGGCAAAATATCCAGTGGAGTCAAAGGATTAAAACCATACACAACCTCAAATGGAGAATAGGATGTAGTGGAATGCACAGTCCTATTATATGCAAATTCTACATGTGGTAAACAGTTTTCCCATTGTTTCAAATTTTTATGAATCACAGCACGCAACAGGGTTGAAAGAGTCCTATTGACTACTTTGGTCTGACCATCTGTTTGAGGATGTGCCACAGTAGAGAACAACAATTTAGTGCCTAGCCTATTCCACAAGGTACGCCAAAAATGACTCAAAAATTTTACATCCCTATCACTCACAATAGAATTGGGCAAGCCATGCAATCACACAATCTCTCTAAAGAACAAATCAGCAATATGTTGAGCATCATTAGTTTTAGAACAGGCAATGAAGTGAGTCATCTTACTAAACCTATCAACAACAACAAATATGCTATCCTTTCCATTTTGAGACCGTGGTAACCCTAACACAAAATCCATTGAAATGTCAGTCCAGGGTTGATTAGGTACGGGTAATGGAGTGTATTCTCCATGGGGCATTACTTTGGATTTAGCCTGTCTACATGTAATGCACTTGTCACACATAGTTTGCACATCATGCTTCATTTTTTGCCAATAAAAGTGTTCATGAAGAATGTCCAAAGTCCTTTTAACACCAAAGTGTCCCATTAAACCACCCCCATGTGTTTCCCTCACAAGCAATTCACGCACAGAACTTTTAGGCACACATAACCTATCTTTCTTAAACAAGTACCCATCATGCCTATAAAAGTCAGCATACCCAGACTCAGCACAAGCAGCCCAAATTTGACCAAAATCAACATCAGTCTCATACAATTCCTTAATGAGTTCAAATCCAAGCAATCTAGTATGCAAAGAAGTCAAAAGTGAGTACCTTCGAGAAAGTGCATCAGCTACCACATTCTCTTTCCCTTGCTTGTATTTAATCACATACGGGAATGTCTCAATGAATTCCAGCCACTTTGCATGCCTCTTGTTCAACTTACCTTGAGTTTTTAGAAACTTCAAGCTCTCATGATCGGAATGGATGATGAACTCCTTAGGCCATAAGTAATGTTGCCAAGTCTGCAAGGTCCTCACCAAAGCATATAACTCCTTGTCATAGACTGGGTAATTTAATGCAGCGCCATTGAGTTTTTCGCTAAAATAAGTGATCGGTTTGGATTCCTGCATCAAAACACCACCAATACCCTTCCCAGAAGCATCGCATTCAATCTCAAAGACCTTCTCAAAATTAGGTAGAATAAGTAATGGTGCATTAGTCAACTTACCTTTCAAAGCATTGAAAGCATCCTCATGCACTTTAGTCCACCTAAACTCAGCATTCTTCTTAACAAGATCATTTAAAGGAGCAGCAATAGAACTAAAATCCCTAACAAACCTCCTATAAAAACTTGCTAATCCATGAAAACTTCTGACCTCACTTGCATTCCTAGGTGTTGGCCACTCCCTGATCGCCTTCACCTTTTCTTCATCCATAGCAAACCCATCTGCACCTACAACAAATCCTAGAAAAACCACAGATTCCATACAAAAGGTGCACTTCTTCAAGTTTGCGTACAACTTGTTTTCTCGCAAAGCAGTAAACACACTTTGTAAATGCTGAACATGTTCATTTAAAGTCGTGCTATAAACTAATATATCATCAAAGTAGACAACAACAAACTTTCCAATGAAAGCGCGAAGAACATGATTCATTAACCTCATAAATGTGCTAGGTGCATTTGTTAATCCAAAAGGCATTACCATCCACTCATATAAACCATGTTTAGTTTTAAAAGCCGTTTTCCACTCATCTCCCTCTTTCATGCGAATTTGGTAATAGCCATTCTTTAAATCAATTTTGGAAAACAAACAGGCACCATGCAACTCATCAAGCATATCATCAAGTCTAGGGATGGGATGTCTATACTTAACTGTGATCTTGTTGATTGCTCGACAGTCAACACACATCCGTCATGTTCCATCCTTCTTGGGAACCAGGATGACAGGAACTGAGCATGGATTGAGGCTTTCTCTCACAAACCCCTTTTCGACAAGATCATCAACCTGCCTTTGAATCTCCTTAGTTTCCTCGGGATTGGCCCGATAAGCTGGCCGATTAGGAATGGAAACACCTGGGATAAAGTCAATCTGGTACTCAATGCCTCTTAGTGGAGGCAATCCCCTTGGTACCTCCTCAGGAAACAAGTCCTCATATTCCTGCAAAAGAGAAACAACCGCACTTGGCAAAGAAGAGTTAAGGTTAGTAGTAGTAATATACAAATCCTTGTACATGAGTACAAGTAATTGTTTCCTGGTCACTATTGCACTCTTAACCTCACTTTTTCTTGCAACTACATTCTCTCCTGCCATTCCCTCTCCACTCAGTGTGTTAAGCTCTTCACTCTCTTGGCTCACAAGTGTATGCCTCTCACTCTTTCTTTCTTTTTCACTCTTTTCTTGTCCACTCAAGTGTTTCTCTCTGAACTCTTTTGCTAGCCTCACCTGATCCTCACAAGCCTCCCATGGTTTCTGAGGAGTTAGAACCACATTCCTCTTGTTTAAGACAAAAGAGTAATGGTTCTTGTACCCATCATACATTACCCTCCTATCGAACTGCTATGGTCGCCCCAATAATATGTGACTAGCCTGCATGGGAACTACATCACACATCACCTCATCATGATAGCTCCCAATAGAGAATGAAATAAGAACCTGCCTTGTCACCTTCACTTCCCCACACTCGTTCAACCACTGTAACCGGTATGGTTTCTGATGCTTCAAAGTCTTCAACCTCAACTTATCAACCAATAAGGTACTAGCAACATTAGTACAGCTACCACTATCAATGATCAAGTTGCATACCTTCTTCTGCACATGACACCGGGTGTGAAAAATATGCTCACGCTGAACCCCTTCGCCATCATCCTTAGGCTGAGTACTAAGGACTCGCCTAGTAACTAGTAATTCCCCACTCACGGGTCCCTCAATGTCCACATCACTACCATCCTCCAATGGTGGCATGTCATCATCACTGGAACTAATACTCTCCACATCTCCATTATCCCGAAAGATCATGGCCCTTTGATTTGGACATTGAGATGCAATATGTCCAAACCCCTGACACCTGAAACATTTAACATCACGGGTTCTAGTGAATGGTTTAGTGTCAGATTTACCTTTAGAGGAAATAATTGGACTCTTGGCCTTCACGTCCTCTTTTGGTTTTGAGTCTGCAGTATTCTTCTTCCAGTTTGACTTCCATGAAGAGTTAGAAGTTGCCTAAGATTTAGAATTCCCTTTATACTTCAACTGCTTCTCTACCTTGATCGCCTTATGCAACAATTCCTCAATATCCACATATTGTTGTAAGTCTACTACATCTGCGATCTCCCGATTCAACCCATTGATGAATCTAGCCATTGTAGCCTCATCTTCCTCATCCACGTTAGCTCTAATCATAGCTATCTCCATCTCCTTATAATAATCCTCCACACTCCTGGACCCTTGTGTCAACCCCTGTAATTTCCTATGCAAGTCCCTATAATAGTGACTAGGGATAAATCTCTTCTGCATAATTGTTTTCATCTCATTCCAAGTGCTAACAGGCCTCTCACCATACCTCCTCCTATTACGCACCAGCTGATCCCACCATACACTGGCATAATCAGAAAATTCAACTGCGGCTAACTTTATTTTCTTATCCTCACTGTAATTATGGAAATCAAATACATGGTCCACTTTTCTCTCCCACTCCAAATACAGCTCTGGGTCGTTCTTCCCTTGAAAAGAAGGTATCCTCATCTTAATACTACCTAAATTTCCATCCTGCCGTTGGGTATCTCTTCTCTCCCTCATGAAACCATATTCCCCTGAATCAGTATCCCCCTTCTCTTCTATACTCACTCCCCCTCTTGAATGCCTATGGGTTCTTCTCCCCACAACATTACTACCTGACGGTTCCCTACTCTGCTCCATCTTATCCAACCTCTCATGGACTTGCTCCATTTCAGCACTCAGCATTTTCCTCATCTCACCGAATAATGCCTCCAACATCAATTTACTATCTACGCCTCCCTTCTCTCCACTAGTAGGACTTTGACCAGACATTGTGCTGCACAAAAAGGTTAGAAATAACACACAAAGAAAATATAAACCTCACAATTCACTCCCTCACCTGTTTACACTCACAGATGTGGATTCACTCGTGTTTCGTTCAATAAATAAATGATCCTCTCAACTCGCTCTTATAGGCTCTTTGATCAGAACTCAATCAAACTTTCTTTAACATAAACCACTAGGGCAACTCAACTTTTTTTAAACAAACGGTTTTCAATTCAACAATCAATTAAGAAAACACGGACAAGGACTCCAATAGGGACACAATGACAAAATCGAATGAACGAGAACTATAGATACTGGATTACTGAAAATGTTCTTCCTCTTCTTTTTTTTTTTCAATACGAATTTCTCTTTTTTTTTTTTATACGAATTTCCAGATGAACGAAGAACAGGTAACTATTCGAACACCTTGAATTCCTACGACAAATAAGATAAACTTTTTTTTTTATATATATATAAATAAGACAACGATAATTAATAGAAAAGGATAGGATTACTTGAATCAAGAAGCCGAAGCACTGATACCAAATGATGCGAACCCTAGGTATATTAAACCTAGAACCCGACGATTGTGATTTGAAATCGGATCCCCAAGAATCGTCTTGAACAAGTGATGAACGGAACTAGACCCCAACCACACCTGTTGATTGAAACCTAAGTTATCAAGATGATTTCCCCAAGCGTTTAGATTGAAGAAATCGAAAGAGTTCTTTTGCAAAGAACAAAGAGAGAGAAAACCCTCAAAATATGTATTCAATCTGTAAAATTCGTAACCCTAGCGTTTTTTACAAAGGGTATTTATACTTCCTCGTACAATGTCTTGAAAGGAAAATACGCGGAACGAAAATAAAAAGATACGCTTAGTACACGGTGTAATACACGGCCGTGTCTCCGAGCCGTGTATGACACTGGGCAGGCGATAAACAAGGTACACGGTCGCATACACGACCCGTGTCTCCAAACCGTGTATGACACTGGGCAGGCGACGAACAAGGTACACGGTCGCATACTTGACCCATGTCTCCAAGCCGTGTATAACACTGTGCATGTGTCGAGTACGATACACGGTTTCATACACGACCGTGCCTTTTGGCCGTGCATTCTTCTGTGAGAATTTTGCTGAGACACACGGTTGTGCCGCTGGCCGTGCTGTTGGGCCATGTAAGGATACACGGTCGTGATACACGCCCGTGTATTGAGGCCGTGTATGATCCCTTGAATTCCTTAGTAAAGCTTGGTTCCTTCTCTTGCAGCTCCATCACTAATCCTTGCAAAGCTTCTCTCATCCGCCTAGCTCTAGCTCTTGTCATTGGACCTCCAATACCATGTAACGAGTCGGTGGACTTTGATTCTTGAACTCGTGATGCTAGCTGATCCCCATCAGTAATGGTTCATCCACTTGGAAGACTAACCAATGGAAGAAGGAAGAAAAGCCTTTACCCACCAAACCAAAAGGAGAGTTGAGGCAAGCGAGTTCTACTCCTGGTAACTAAGGTAACCCTGATTCTTCTACTTTTAGAAGTCGTGATATTAGATGTTTTAAATGCCAAGGTAGAGGCCATATTACTAGTCAATGTCCGAATAGGCGTGTTATGATTTTGCGTGATGATGGTGAGTATGAGACTAAGGGGGATAGTGAAGAAGAGGATATGCCTCCATTAGAGGATGCTAGTGATGATGAGGAGCCTGCAATGGGAAGGCTAGTGGCAGTAGTGAAGCGAGCTTTGAATGTGCAGGTGAAGGAAGAAGAGGAGGTGCAAAGGGAGAATATATTTCGTACTATATATTATCTAGGAGATCATATTTGCAGTTTGATCATTGATGGAGGAAGTTGCACCAATGTAGTAAGTAATTTTATTGTTGAGAGGCTGGGGCTCAAAACTGTTAGACACCCTAGTCCATATAAATTGCATTGGTTGAATGATAGTGGTGAGACTAAGGTGAGTAACTAAGCCTTGATTGGGTTTCGCATTGATAGGTATGAGGATGAGGTGTTATGCGATGTAGTGCCAATGCAAGCATGTCATGTGTTGTTGGGGAAGCCATGGCAATTTGATAGGAAGGTTGTTCATGATGGCTTTTCTAACAAGTATACGCTTGTTCACCAGGGGAAAAGCTTTAATCTTAAACCTTTAACACCTAAATAGGTGTATGAGGATCAGTTGCAGCTACAATAGTTTTTTTCAAAACATAAGGTGAGTGAAAAGCAGAGGGAGAGTGAGAGCAAAAGACAATGAGAAAAAAAAGGAATACAAAAGTCAATATCAAAAGGAAAAAGAGAGGAAGGCTGGAAAGAGTGTGAGAGACCAAGTTGAAGGGGAGTCAACTTTAGTGGTGAGTGAAAAGGAGATGGCAGCCTTGCAAAAGGAGAGTTGTGTGGCAAGAGCAAGTGTAGTGAGGAGAGCGTTAGTGATAAAGCAACCTATATTGTTGCTGGTTTTTAAAGAAACATGTTTGACTACGAACGAACTATCTAACTCTTTGCCTAGTGTGGTTGTGTCTCTTGTGCAGGACTTTGAAGATGTATTTCCTGAGGAGATTCCAAAGGGATTACCACCTATTTGTGGTATTGAGTACCAGATTGATCTTGTACCCAAAGCATCAATTCCAAACAAGCCAGCTTATAGGAGCAATCCGAAGGAGACAAAGGAACTCCAAAGGCAGGTCGATGAATTAATGGAGAAGGGGTATGTGAGAGAAAGCATGAGTCCATGTGCAGTGCCTGTGATTGTAGTGCCTAAGAAGGATGGGTCATAGAGAATGTGTGTTGACTGCCGCGCCATCAACAACATCACGGTAAAGTATCGTCATCCTATTCCTCGCTTAGATGACATGTTAGATGAGTTACATGGGTCTAGTGTCTTTTCCAAAATTGATCTGAAAAGTGGATATCACCAAATTAAAATGAAAGAAGGTGATGAATGGAAAAACGCATTCAAAACAAAATATGGATTGTATGAGTGGTTAGTAATGCCCTTTGGTTTAACTAATGCACCTAGTACTTTTATAAGACTTATGAACCATGTTTTGAGGACTTTTATTGGTAGATTTGTGGTTATTTATTTTGATGATATCTTCATTTATAGCAAGAGTTTGGAAGATCATATATCTCACTTGAGGGATGTTTTAGAAGTGCTTTGAAAGGAGCAATTATATGCTAACCTCAAGAAGTGCACTTTTTGCACAGACAAACTTGTGTTTCTTGGTTTTGTTGTTGGTGCACAAGGAATACAGGTTGATGAAGTAAAGAGAATGTCGTTGCTGATGCACTTTCTAGAAGATAGCAAGAAGAAAGTAGAATTTGTTAAACAGATCCATGAGAAGGCAAGGCTAAACATTGAGCGAAAAACAGAGCAGTACGTGAAACAAGCCAACAAGGGTCATCGACAAGCTGTCTTTGAACCTGGAGATTGGGTTTGGGTTCACATGTGCAAAGAGCGGTTTCCCGTGCAACGTCGACCTAAAATACTTCCTAGAGGTGATGGACCATTTCAAATCCTTGAGCGCATCAACGATAATGCATACAAGATAGATTTTCCTAGTGAATATCAAGTAAGTGCCACATTTAATATTACTAATTTAAGTCCTTTTGATGTAGGTGATGATTTGAGGACAAATCCTTTTCAAGAGGAGGGGAATGATGAGAGTCAAGCTGGAAGAAGGAATGTGGATCCTCTTGAAGTGCCGCCTGGACCGATCACAAGAAATTGAGCGAAACGATTCAAGGAAGCACTTAATGGGTTGATAAAGGATGTCCATGAAGCTAGAAAGGATTGGAGCAATCATGAAGTTAGAATGGATTGGAACAACCATAGGAAGACCCTTGCTCTTGTACAAGTCATACTGGATACGAGGTGAAGAGGGCATGTATTTACAAGGTACGACCGTGTAGAATCTCAAAGTTACAAAATCATACAGGTCATATACACGGCCCAAAGGCACGATCGTGTATGGAGTCAAGAAAATCCACAGAAAGATACACGACCAGAAGTATACGGTCGTGTATGTTGCCAGAATTTGCACAGAAACGTATATCACCAAAGTACACGGTCGTGTACACGGCCGTGTATCTCCCCGACGCCGACCTTTTGTGTTGTTTTGTTATTTTACGCATTTATTGAAGTGACGTCGTTTTGGACTTGTATTTTCACGAATTGTAACCCTAGTATAAAGCTCCTAGGGTTTAGAATAGAGTGATAACATACATCTTAGAACATTAAAAACACTTTTGAGAGGCTCCTCTCTTGGTTCTTTAAGAACTAACTAGAACTTATCGGATTAATTTCCGTGGCGTTCATCCCGACTTATCAATCGGTCTTTCATCCTGATTGTGGCGTCTTCATATTACACCAAGGTTCTTATCTCGCTTATAGACAACAGGTCGCGGTTTTCACTTTAGGTGTTTGGCATCTTAGGTAATTAGTTCTAAGTGTATTGGTATTGGGTTTCGTCACACGTTGGCGTGGTTCCTATCAGTTAGGAATCCAATCAAACCGATCTCGCATCAGTTTGGTATCAGAACATACCAAGCGTATCATTAAGTACTACATATAGTTCATGGCATATTATCTTATTTCTCTACAATGTGTCACCATAGGCTTATATGAAAGAGCTATATCTTTTTATGTCTTTGCTAATACCGAGTCTTAGATCACCAAGCAACGACATTGATGTTTTATTATAGCTGTTGATCAATGAGTTGAAGGAATTGTAGGTAGAAGGGGTAAAAACCTTTGATGTTGTCTTGAGTGGATCATTTCACATGAATGCAGCACTATTATGGATAATCCATGATTTTCCTACATATGGTGATGTATGAGGTTGGATCACAAAATGCTATAAGCTCATCTTATTTATAATGTGAATGTGACTAGAGGGCATACACAAAGAAAATTTCATTACATGGGACATTGGTAGTTTTTATTAATGAACCATAGGTGGCATTGTGAAAAGATGAAGTTCAATGGAATCGTGGAAAAGCATATGGCTTCTAGGCTATTTAGCAATGAAGATATTTTGATGCAATTGAATCGGTATGAGCATGTCATCTTGAGAAAGACAACTGGCCATAGGAAGAGAAAGAGGTTAAATGATGAGCTTAATTGGTGTAAAAAAAAGTATTCTTTATTAATTGCCTTATTGAGATAGACTAATTATAAGACATAACTTAGATATCATGCACATCGAGAAAAAAAATCTATGACAACTTAATTAGTACAATTCTAAACCTCAAGGGTAAATCAAAAGATACTGATAAAGCAAGATTAATTTTACAAGAGATAGGAATTCGACTTGAATTACATTTTCAAAGAGGAACAAGCTAGACAGTAAAACCTCCAGCAAAATTTACATCGACTCCCTTAATAAAGGATGTAAAACTTCTTGATGGATATGCCTCCAACAATTCTGTATGCTTAAGGGTGTCTAAGGTAATATTAAAGGGGTTAAAAAAGCCATGATTGCCATATATTGCTTGAAAAGATTCTTCTTATTATACATATGGATATCTTAGAGATGACATATATGGGGCAATAAGTGAGATATCAAGAATTTTTAGAAAGCTCTACGCTAAAGAGTTGAGAGTAGAGGTGCTACAGTCTTTAGAGAGGAGCATTACTTTGAAACTGTGTAAATTCGAAATGATTTGTCCATTTGCTTTTTTTTTATGTCATGATTCATCTAGCAGTACATCTGCCAAGAGAAGCATGTATTTGTGGCCTAATGCAATATAAATGGATGTATCTAGTTGAGCAATACTTGAGGGTTTTTAAAGGGTATGTTAGAAATAAAGCTCAATCGGTGAGCTCCACAGCCGAGGCCTATGTGGTATGTGAAAGTTTGATATTTTGCTCTATGTATTTTGAAAATATGGATTCAAGGTTCAATAGGTCTTATAGGCAATGGGATGATCTTGAGCTCCTTAAAGTAGGCTTTCACATTTTCTCACAATTGGTGCACTCAATGGGCAATCGTACATATACTAAAGTGAATGAGGAGATGAATAAGATGCATTTGTATATATTAAACCATTGCAATGGGATCTATCCGTACATTCGGTAGGCACTTCTTTATAATTTAAACCTTTTTATGAAAGAAATGAACATCTTTCATATAATTTTTAAATAATTAGGGAATTTGAGCAAGACTTACAAGAACATTATGGATGAACCAATGTACAACAACTTATTATGGAGAAATTTCCAATATAGTTTAAGACTAAAGTAAATGCATCTAATAAACCAATTAATACAAATTGTATTTTCTAAAACTACAAGTACATTTCAAAATTTGATGACTTAGATGCCCTTTCATAGAGCCCACAAAAGCATGTCCATGTTTATCAAGGTTATGTAGTGAATAAAGTTAGGTTCATTACAAAAGACCAAGAGGCATGTTTTCAATGACAAAATAGTGGCATTGTTGTCTTAGGTGAGCATGATGGAAACGCCATTATATTCTATAAGACGATAGCCAGCATCATACAATTGAACTACAGTCATGGTAAGCATGTGTTCCTCTTTAAGTGCAAATGGTATGACATGTATCGGGATAAACCTAAGTTAATTGACAATGATATGGTTACAATTAATACCAATCGAAAATGGTATGAAAATGATCCTTACATTCTCGTTATTCAGGCTCAATAGGTTTTCTATCTAAAAGATCCAAAAAAGTCTACTAGTGATTAAAAGGTGGTCTAAAAGGTTCATCATCGCAATTTATTCCATTGAGAATTATTTAAGCCACATGGTAGTGTTGATCATGAGATTATTGACCAACCTTGATTAGATGAGCCACTACAAAAATAGAGAAGTGGTAAAATGATCCTAGTAAATCAAATTTTTGTTCATCTTAGGCAATTAGCTCATGTTTTGGTACTAGAAGAAAGTCTCCTTTAGTTAATAAGAATAGTAGTGATGTGTATTCTACCGGTAGTAGTGATTAAGAAGAGTAGATACTATAAAGTTATGTTATTAAATCTATATGTAATATTCATTATTTGATCTTGTGAATTTTTTTTCATTAGATTTCTTTACATAAAAAAATCCTTTTACACAATTTATCTTTTACTAATTTTATCAATGTTGTTTTGTATAGTATGGATGTTCTAAGGCTTAATCATGTAGGATGATCTTGGGGCTGATGCTATTCAAAGGCACCTCAATTATCATGATCCTCCAAAGTCATCGAATATATCGAAGGACGAAGCAAGTGATGAGTAGAGTGATGATTCTTTTGATAAGTAGCATGAAGATCCTTCTGATGAGAATACACAAGAGGATAATACATCAGAGCATGATAGAGCCTAGGCATAGGGATGTTTATAAAGGAGCATTTTATGAGCTAATTAAGCAAAGCACGGGTCATAATCCTATTTTAGAATTGCATGACATTTACAATGCGCCACAAGAAGACAATGCACAAATGTTATCCAAAGAGTTCACTTTAGCACATCGTCACTCTTCTTCATTGCGCTATCCTAAAGCTGGAACTAAAGCTTGGTCAAAAGTGCCATTAAAGATACAACAAAGGGTGACTAGCATAGTTGTCGTGAGTTGTTTCCTTGTTACTCTTTATCTTTTTTTACATTATGATGCAAAACAAAGGTTTATCCATTTCCCATCAAATTTTTTACATTTGTAGGAAAAGTTTGATCTAATTAGCTCAAAAAATGATCTACGGTGGCTATTGATATTTCATAAGATCGCTAGTAGAACATACAATGAGTTGCAATATTGACTAAAACGAAAGTATAAGGAGTATGGTGAAGGTGAGAGAGCACATTAGAAAGTACCAAAGGGTTTACTTCACGGGCCAGCTAAGCGGGTTGCTTTATGTGACTTTTTTGACAATGACCCCCCATCATAAGGGAATTCGCGAATTTATA
Organism: Laguncularia racemosa; assembly: GCA_037954665.1. Lineage (NCBI taxonomy): Eukaryota > Viridiplantae > Streptophyta > Magnoliopsida > Myrtales > Combretaceae > Laguncularia > Laguncularia racemosa. Next base: position 1,966,890 of record JBBMOL010000087.1, read on the forward strand.
CTTATCGTATGTGCTTATATGTAATAGTGTAGTTATTTTCCTTTTCATTTAGAAGCGTTCTTCAGTTAACACTATCAACTAAGAAAAGCTGCAATATAACCACATTGTCGGTACCAAATCAATCATGAATATTTAGCTTAGTAAGGTATGGAAAAAAGATCCTTAATTGCTTGTTATCATTTAGGATGATATGATCATTTGTTTGAAAGATTAATATTTATGTCTGCTGATTGATATAACTAATATCTTGGTACTAACTTATTTTACTACAATATATTACGAATTATCAGAGATTGGGACATTTGAACACACCCATAAGAAAAGAAAAGATAAATCATCTGAATGGGTAAATTTTATACGTAAGATAAATATGTAAGCTATATATCAACAATTACTTTAAGTTTTCCTTTTAACCATTATAATTTAGTAAAGATTCTTTCTTTTCTTTTTCTTTTTTCCCATTATTTGTCTTGTAACTATATTTCACATGATCTAGAGAGCTATGGTGGAATCATACAAGCAAAATTTGCAACAATCTTAATCATTCGGTCAGATGCCAAAGACACAAGTTGAGATCATGAGAGAGGTCCTTGGTCATGAGGCCAAATATAGCTGTGGTTTGGGCTACAGTAGCCCTAAACCACCTTCATCCATCCTCATATCCCTTTTCTTTACCATTCTGCACCTACGGTATCCAACAAACAAGTGACAAGATAGGAGAACAAAATATCTACATTAGAAGATACTGTTGCTTAATAGAAACAATTACTTGATCATTTTATGGCATAAGAATAGCAATTTTTTGCTTTACAACAACAATGGTTTTCATAGATATCAAGCAACTCACCAACAATACAACCAATCCAATCATCACCCTTTTTTAGGTAGGTTTGGCATTGGGAATGTTCCATTAACTCCATTGATTACACCATTAGGTGTATCCTGATAGTAACCATCACACCCCCAATCCCTAGTGCAACCATAGGTCAAGTATCCATAATCTTTCTTTCCAATTCATTTTATAGTTTCCACAATGTCCAACAATAGCAACTACAACCTCAAGCAGAAGGACATCAGTGATAGATTCAATTATCTGTGTAGTATATGATCAATGTGAAGAATATTAGCTCTTTTTTGCGTTTATCAAGTGACATTTTTTTTTTTTTTTTTTGCTTGGTCAAATATCATATCACTCTTTTTTTTGTTGGCTAAGTACCATGCACTTTTTTTTTCTTTTGCCAAATCTCATGTGATGTGTATATTTTTTGAACTTTGATGGATACTTATGGTAAGATGTTTGATTGGTTGTTTTTTGCTTTGGGAATGAATATTGCATAGTGCACTAATATATTTGTGATAACTTGGAATTTTTTTTTTTTTTGTTATGATATTATTACATTTTACAAGAATTCATTTATCATAAATATTGAGTATTGTGAGAAATTTATTCTCATTCCTTGTAAATTCTCTTTCTTTTTGGCTAAACAAGGATGTTAATCTATTGGGTTGATGAAGAATGTATATTGTATCATAGGTTTTTGTAAAAAAAGTGTAATGCCAAAGGAATTGGGGGGTGGGAATTACATTTTGTGACAATTTATTTCTCGTACACATTGGCTATCGTAACAAATGTTTTTACATTTACCATAATTCATTTCTCATAAATATGTATTGCTGCTTTATTGCCACAATTTGATTCCTTACAAGTGCTTTATTGCCAAAATTTGATTCCTCACAAATGCCTTATTTGTAATTTGATTTCGCAAATTCAATCCAAATTTTGATTCCTCCAAATGTCTTATTCCACAATTGATTCATTGCATGCTTTATTGCCACAATTTCATTCCTCGCAAATGCCTTTTTGGTTTTCTAACATTTCATTGCGTGTCAGCCTCTTATGACATTACTTTTCTCACAAATGCTATCACTTAGTAGAAATTGTATTTCTCGCAAATACTATGCCTATTCCAACAATTTTTCCAATTCTCACAAATAGCCTATGAGAATTCCTTCTTCGCAATATCACAAAGATGACAGAGCTATTGTGACAATTTCTTTACAGGAATGTGAATTCTCGCAATAGGCTTATTGAGACAATTTTTGAAGCTTTCACATGAAAAGAAATTCCTCACATTTTGTTATAATTCTTGTAGTGATTCATGGTGAAAATTAAGAGTTGACAATTAAATTATATTACAATAAAGGAAATTATACATAAATAGGCCATAAAAGTTCAAAGAAGTAAAATATTTATTGAGAAAAAAACCTTCATAAATAAATGTAGAAAGAAATGTATCAATAGAACTTCAACTGAGCAACATAAGGATTTTTAAAAATACCACTTACTTTCTTTTCAAAGAAATGATTAACTACATTTAGGGTTATTTGTGACCTCAATCTTCAAAACCAAATTTCAAAATTCATCTATTACAAAAAATAAATAAATAAACAAAACCTTAAACTAAGTCAAATTTACCATATTTAGTTTAGTTAAAATATTAGTTGTACCATCAAAAATTAAATTAACTTATTTTGTTCATGTATTTCTACGATAAAAGACACAAATTTCTAAAAATCCATCTTTCTCATAATTAATAATTCAATGATCTTTGGAAAAGCACAATAGGATTGAAAACCATAAATGGTGCATCATTATTTAGAGCTTTTCTCATCGGCTTCTTTAAAATTGTGTAAAGCTTTTCCATTTCATTATCATTGCCAATACATTCATAGTCACACTTCAAAACAAATAATGAACTTCTACTAAAAAAAAAAGAAAAGAAAAGAAAAGAAGAATAACATTGGCATCGATCAAGAATATGTCATAATAGCAGGATAAACATCATTGCAAATTTTTGCTCATTAGTTCCTCTAATATAAATGAAACAATAATAATTTACAACATAACATGGAAAAAGAAAAAAATATATATTGAGATAAATACAAATATAATCACAAAATGAATAAAAAAGATCTTCATCTCTTTTAAGAAAGTTGTTATTGCAAAATCAGACCATTTAATTATCCCCATATAAAAGTAAAAACAAATTAGGGGATAAGAATAATTAAAGAAATGCAACAATAACTATAGAAATCTACAATCTTTAAAAAGAAAATTGGCAAAAATAAAATAAAATCTTGCTCCTTTAGAAAGTCAAATTTATCAAAATTTTCACAATTAAATATAAAAAAGAAAAATCATGGGCCTTTTCTAATTTATGTGACACAATACTAATTTACATAAAGTTCCAAATTTGACGGTCTAAATTTATTAAATTGCAATAAAACAATAAAATTTACATGAAAAAAACATAAATAGGAACAAAAACAAAAATCATGGTATGAGTAATTTAGTGCAAAAACTCTACTTGGTCTTTGTTTTTAAATATGTAAATTTGTAGTCCAAGATAGTCACTACAAGTGGTGTCACATTTTCTAAGTCTAAACTTGAAATGCCCCAAATAGGGCAAATTAAAACCCAGATAGACCCATAAAAATGTGATGCACAAAAAAGATGTACTTTTTGGAGGAAAAATTTTAAGAAATAGTTTCTTTTCTTAAGAATTTTCAATCGATATTATAGAAGTTGAACAATTGAGGGGAATTGTTTTTTTAATAAATGGGTTTTTTCTAATAAATGCGATTGGTGGATGAAAGAGAGAAGGGTTAGTAATATTCCAATATTAACAAGATATAAGTGGGAGAGAGAAAGATAGGACTTAGGTGAAGTTTCCTACTCTGGCCTTAAATATTTTTTAACTAAACTATTGTGATACATAATTTGATTGCTTTATTTGATATATTTATAGGAAAAATTATATATGAAAGTCCAAAACTTAATGTTTTAGTTTAATAATATAGAAGAGTCGATTATATATAAAAAAAGAATAAATTGCAATTAAAGCAAGAATTTTAGTCCCAAAATCTATGTGATTTTATGACTATTATCAACATATTTAATCAAGCATGGAACATAATTTTGTATATTTAAATAATAGTACATGCAGTATATACCTTTGTAATATCAATGTTGCAACGATATTTTAAATTATTTACTTGATCTATCGTTTTTATATTTACATAATTAAAGTTGGTTCATGCCTATGACCAACACCCTTCTAGAATCTTTGTGTATTGTTAAACAAGCACCAAAAGCCCAGTGTTTGATTTTAATCAAACGGTTTAAAATGCGATTCAGTTCGATCTCACCTCTAAACTCAACCATATACAACCCTGTATATAACTAAACGCCTTATTGCCTTCAAGTATCATGTACTCTTGACATGAACTTCGCATGAATTCAGAGTAAAGGCACAAGCAAAAACTTAAGTTTTAACATATGATAGTTTTTGTAAAATATAAATGGTAATCATTCAAACATTACCTATTATTATTACCATGAGTTTATCACGATATTTGTTCACACTGATTCATAATATGGCATTTTGCTACTACTTAATCTTTTTTTTTTCCTTTGGTCAGGAGCAATGAAATAGTCACCCTAGATTGTCAAAAATGTGAACCACAGACAATTCATTTGTCATTCAAAAGTTTTCTTTTTATAAATTTCTTTAGAATAACCCATTAATACTTGAAAGAGCCTTTAATTCATTAACATCTTTATTTAACATTCAAGTACCATGTTGGTGAGTCCTAATATGAATTTAGGCTCTTTTTTATCACATATTGAACTTTATAAAAGCATGCATTACTTAAGAAGTCAATCCCCTTTAAAGGATTATCTCTTCATGTTGACCTCCATCATATCCCCGAAGAGTACTAGAAAGATTCCTGAGGTGAGTCCTTGGAATAGGAAACTAGATCAAGGGTTGAACCGATCATTAATATTATAGTCTTTTTATTTTAATTGAAAGCGTAATAATAAAAAGTAACGGTCATATATCTACACTATTATAAATGACAACTTTACAAGAATACAATTGAAAAAAAAAAAATTACGGATGGAGACATTAAATTAAGACAAAGAAAACTTTTATTCATATTCGTGTCCCCAAATACTTTTCGACTCTTCCGTGGAAAAACCGACTTGTGTACGTGACCCCTTTGGCCTCCCCATTCTCCAAGTTTCCTTTTGAAAAAAAAAAAAAAGAACAGCAATACGACAAGCATTTACACCACAATTATGGAAACATTCATTCGGCCGCCAACCTGCCATACAACTTTGTCCGCTCCTTGGTGGAAAAGAAAGAATTGACCCTTCAGCCAATGGAACAAGAATAAGTAAAGCCATTAGCATTTACACCACAATTTGTTAATCTTATGAATAAACTAAATATGTTGCTATCACGTTGGGGAAAAAAATAAATAAAGAAAAACAAATGGGTCCTACCATGAATATACAATTGATTGCTTAGCAAGTAAATCAAAATGGAGTAAGGAACTTAATCTTTGGGAACACGTTTCTTGACTTTCAATATGAATAAAAGCATCGTGTATCTACCAATGAAATCAAGCGTCTAGGACGTTTGATTTGCCCAAACGTTAAAAATATGCAATCTTAATTCCATTCACCCGTGAATTAAGAGTAAACACAATTAGGTTTGGTTTGATTTTTCTTTTGAACTAAACCAAAACCATAAAAATGCAATTTTTTTTTCTTTTAATACATCAAACTAAACCATTTCACAACTTTCCCAAATTATAAAATTTCAATATGATTTATAGATTAAACCATATTTTTATTTTTAAAAATATTTATTTACGTAACATGTAATCTCATATGAATAATACTAAATTCATTTTACAATAATATATATTGATATCATAAAGAAATTGATAAAGTTAATGTTTAAGTAACTAAAAAAATTCAAATGTGTAATACAACTAATTTATTTTTCAAGATAACATATATTATAAACTTTAAGTCAACCTATATACATTTATGTTGAATTATGGTCATTAAATTTATATACATATATTTTTTAATAAACATAAATTAATTTTTTTAATATTATATTATTAATATAATAATAATATATTATAAATATACGTTTTACCCGTTCTCAAATCACGTATCTTCTGCATCTTCTCTTATCATTCAGTTAAGCAAGAATGGCCGATCTTTTCACACCATTTAAGTTGGGTAATCTCCATCTAAACCATAGGTACTATATGTTTGCTGCATCCCATGATTTTTAATGAATAGTTTTCTCTTTAGTCATTGGTAATATAGGTTGGAATATGGTGTTGGGTTTGTGATTGCAGGATTGTGCTAGCACCTATGACAAGATGTCGAGCGATAAATCACATTCCGCTGCCGGCTCATGTTGAGTATTATGCACAAAGGACTACTCCTGGAGGTTTTCTTCTCACAGAAGGCACAAGTCCTTCTGACACTGGCTACGGGTAAGTCGCTTCCTGCACTTCACAACCAGAATAACCGTATTCTTAAGGACCCATATTATTTGTTAACAAGTTGCAGTAAGAATCTGAAAGGGTATTTACACTGCAATAGAATTTACCTTTTTGCGGCAAAAGGAAGTTGGTGTGAAAACAATAGAATTCGGTACAAATAGTTTATTGCAGCGAGTTATGTCGTTGTAAGCGCACGTTTGTAAAGCCTAGATGTTCAAAAGTTAGTGTCGCGGAATTCTCGCTCGCCGTAAATATTACGATGGCAACCCTCACAAGTGGGCATGTTAATGTCATAAATTTCCAATTTGTAAAGTAGAGCATGTTCTTAAAGCACCAGGTTTTTGAACGACATATGACATTTTCCTAGATAATTTCTGTTGAAATTTATCTCTGATTTTCTTAAAACTGCTTCCTTGGATGTTGGTGAAACCAGATTCCCGAATGTTCCCGGAATCTATAATGAACAACAAATTGAAGGATGGAAGAAGGTGGTGGATGCTGTGCATGCTAAGGATGGCTTTATTTTTTCGATTTTCATTTGTAAGTGATGGATTGATACTTTGCCAATCCAATAAGCAGGTGTGAGTTTTTAATTGTTATGTTGGCGAAAATAATACAAATTATAATATATATATATATATTAAAATATTAACTAATTAATATATATTCCGCTAATCATTCTAGGTAACACATCTTAGAAATTAAACCTTTTTTTCCTAATATTGATTTGATGACCAAGTCGTACCGTATGGGGTTTTAATCAAGTAATTTATAATAATTACTTGCCGTTGGATATATGTCATCTGTTAGAGAACAAATGCATACAGTCTCTTTGAAGACTTTGGACATAGAATCATAAAATATTTATGTATTAAGTTTCCCTTAGCTGAGTTGTCTCTTGTAAAATATGCAAGCATTTTGAAATTTCCTGTCTTTGATATTTCATTTATTATTTATTAATGAAGCTTTTGATAACAGATTTTCAGCCTGGTGGTGCTGCGCCAATTTCGTCAACCAAGGAGCCTATTTCGGATAAATCAAAAATCATTATGCCAGATGGATCTTTTGGTTTATGTGATCGGCCTAGAGCACTCAAGTCTTCCGAAATACCACATGTGATTGAGTAATATCGCCAAGCTGCGTTGAACTCCATGCGGGCAGGTTTATATCTCGTAGCTTGATCCCACGTCTTCGTGCTCTTTGGTTCATAACATCACAAGTTCTTATTAGACACTGGTTATGTTATTGTAATTTAACTTTTGGATTGCTTTGGAGGTAAAACGCTTTTGCATGTGGTTCGTATTTGTAGGATTTGATGGGGTTGAGATCCATGCAGCTCATGGCTTTCTCATCGATCAATTCTTGAAGGACAAGATCAATGATCGTACCGATGAATATGGAGGATCTTTTGAAAATAGGTGTAGATTTTTAATGGAAATTGTTCAAGCTGTGGTCAGCGCTGTTGGTGCTAACCGTGTAGGAGTAAGAATTTCTCCAGCAATCGATTATAATGATGCTATAGACTCTGATCCGCTCAACCTTGGTCTTGCAATTATTGAAGAACTTAACAAATTTCAACGTAGCTTTGGTTCAAACATCGCGTATCTGCATGTGACTCAACCGCGATTTACAGCTGAAGGGATTAAGCAATATGGAAATGAAGGTGATGAAGAAAGGTTAATGAGAGCTTGGAGAGATGCTTATGAAGGCACTTTCATGGCTAGTGGTGGATTCACAAGAGAGCTAGGCATGGAGTCAATCACTAAAGGTGCTGCGGATTTGATATCTTATGGCCGGCTCTTTATTTCCAATCCAGACTTAGTGTTGAGAATCAAAGAAAATAGTCCATTAAATAAGTACAATAGGGAGACTTTCTATACTTCAGATCCAGTTGTTGGTTTTACGGACTATCCTTTCCTCCCAATCCATTAATTCTTGTGATTGGTTGAGTACATGAGAGTTGTTATAATAAGTGGTATTAATCAAGCCTCTATATGATACTCTTATATACTTTCTTGATTTTACTCTTTTAATTTTGAATATTTTCTATGTAATTTGGTTGTTGATTGTTGCCAGATTGTCATTTTGGCATTTGTTCATTTATGTTGCTAGGTCGAAATAGTTGGAAGCTAATTTTTGAGGGTTATGACGCTCGTGTAACAGAGTGGTTTATTTTGGAACTTGTTGATTTATATTGATGAAATCATTCATCTTCGCAATTAGATGCCGTCGTTCATCTTAATCTTCTTATAATCAGTATTCATGACTTTCGTTCATTTACGGATTCAAATGAGTGTTGTCATATTGCAATTATTTCCAAAAAATTGAATGTTGCAATTTGCCAACAAGAACAACCCTCTCAACTTGTAATGAATGGACAAATTGTCTTCTCTTTCCCATTGACTCGGTTAATCTATTAGCCAAATATTGAGTAGTAAATACCAGGTTTTCAAATTATAATATTTTCCTATAGATAATTAGTTTCTGTTGACGTTAAACATTGAGTTTCTTAAATAATTGCTCTCTTGACTATTGGTGCTTCGAATCTACAACCAACAACTAGAAAAAGGATGAAATTATAGACGATGGTTGATGTTGTTCGTATTAGAGAGGGCTTTATTTATTTTAATTATTATTATTTTTAGTTATGGCGTAGGCCTGCTTCATATAGAGGTACTTTTTTCCATTTGTTCACTTATAAGTTGCAATTAGGAACTGTTCCGATAGAAGGAAGGTTGTATTAAAAGTAATATATTACGCAATTATGACAAGCAAGAAAAATAAGAATTTTACATGTGGGAGTACATATTGTAACCATAACATGTAACTGTATCTCATGTTTTTCCTAACATTGTGGTTAAAATATTAAATGAAATATTAAACCCCCAGATTTTATTTTGTCTTATGTCTTTGTATTGTCATTTTATTCTAGATTTTATGGACCCCGGTCAAAAAATACAAATGATCTATGGGCAAAAAATTTAATCTGAAATAATCCCAAACATAACTAAAAAATGACAAAAAAATTAAAAAAAATCAGAAAAAAAATAATATGTAGAACGGAATTATGGGCTGAACTAGACCGTAAACCACCCAATCAAGGGAACCGACCCAGCTGTTACCCATGCCTCTAGTACTCTTATGAACTTCTAATGGCCTAATTCACACCTTCCTGGCTTAAATTGCCATTTATTTGCTACGTACAAAACTCATTTGTGTTTGATAATGAATAACACTGACACCTAAAAATAAGGAACTACCTTGACTCAATCAACTAAAAACAAGTCCTAATCACCTTTCTTAACATTGCTTTACATCTTTTTTGGATATGAAAATTATGCAAAATTTATGGACCATGGTTTCAAATGTCTTTTTCTAAGTCACACTATTGAAATAAGCAAGTGAATGCTAAATTTCCCTAGATATTGAAAAAAAAAAAATCACTTTGGCGACCTTTGAAATATAATTCAGAAAGTAGATTTTTTTTTCCTGCCTTTTATCTTAAAAAAAAATGGTTAAATGTTCATATCACAATCTAGATTTTACCCTTTTTATAATATTTGAGGTGTAAATGCTTAATTTTGAATATAAGGGTTAGATACATGAAACAAATATAAAGAATTATATTTTCAATTTTTATTAAAACTATCAAAAATAAAAATTCAGGCCTTGCGATTGTATCACATGTTACCCTATGCATAAAAGGATTATGTTTCATTTATACACAATAAAAGGAAAACTGAAAATATTCAATGTTCATGTCCCACCTTGTAAAATATGTGTTGAATATTCCAACATTGTATTCTTTTCCTTGTGAGGTAAACTTTGGAAAACTTATGAAAATACTCTTCAATAAAGCCACATTAAATATTTTTTGGTTTGCTATGCCTTTATCTATAGCCTTATCTAGGAGTATAAATAAGTCAAACTAGCTAAGAAATATTGGAGTTTCATCGATGTCTACTGAAATTTGACTCAAGAACAATAGAGTTCTTTAAATTCTAAACTTGATTAAACTTAAAATTGTGTTGTTTCAAGTTGACTCGTCCATAGGATTAGTCCATGTAGTTAACAGTAGTATTAAATACTAAATAGTAATAGACGATGATAAATGATGTTAGCACTAAGCAATCGCCTAACGAGTCACTTTTCTGTCCTTTTTCTCTTAATTGCTAATGACGACCATCTTCAATTTACGGATTACTTATTCCGAATCGGTTTCAAGTGCTTGCTCAAACATAAATGTATTAACAAAGCACATCAAACTAGATTATCAACCTGGTGGTGTGGAAAATCATGATGCCGGACAGAACCTTTCAAGCATGTGATCGACATAGAGTAGACACCGGATACGAGCCTAACTAGCGTCGAACAGGTCCCGACCTGCCGGTTCTTAAATAAAAAATAAATAAATCAAGACTGATTTAGAGTCACTTGACTCCAGGTTGATTTTTTTTTTCGTCTTGATTTGGTCGGCTCATTATAGAACCCATCAGACCAGCGAATCATTTATCAAATTGAATCGACCATCCCAAATCGGTTCAAGTTAAATTACTAGTTCAACCCAATACATAACCTATATCTAACTAGAATATTAAGTCTTCTGAAATGCCAGTTTCATTAACCTTTTAAACATCAATAATAGATAAAATAATATCTTTATTTATTTATTTTAAGGATTCTAAGAGGCCGAGATTGATAAAGTCTATACCTACCTCATTGATGTAATGTTGAAGGACAAGATTAATTATTGAACCGATGAATTTAAAAAATCATATGAAAATATGTGAAGATTTTTAATGGAAATTATTCAAGCAATAGTGAGTGCTATTGGTATGAGCCATGTAGCCGTAAGAATTTCTCCAGCAGATGACCATAATGATGCTATAGACTTCGATCCTCTCAACCTTGGCATTGCTATTATCAAAGAAGTTAACAAATTTCAACATAATTTCAGTTTAAAAATTGTGTATTTACTTGTGACCCAAACACGATTTACAGCAGGAGGGATAAAGCAATATGGAAATAGTACTTCCTCCGTAAGAAAATAGGGTTTCTGTTACGAGGTGTAAAACAAAAAAAGAAAAAAATGCATAATTTATTTTAGTGGCAATTTCCTGTTTTACCCATTATTGATTGGGTGTTTTAGCATCTTATCTAACACTGACATTAATAAAAGTGGCCAAGTTCATTAAAGGAAACATAGCTTGTGAATATAGACTACCACACAAGTTAAGAAATTGAAAGATTTTATTAAAATTATTCATTTTGAAATTCTCTCAAAAATAAAAATAATCATAAAAGCTAAGAAATTGAAAGATTTCATTAAAATTGTTCATTTTGAAATTCTCTCAAAAAATATAATCTTAAGTTCTTTTCTCCATCAAAACAATAGGGCTATCATGCTCTTCAAATTTATGGATTTATAGGGGGGCTAAGACCTGACTTAGTTGACTAACAATGACAATGGCTTGCAAATGGCCCATTAAAAGTAGAAGGCAATTGGGGGTATTCTCACAAACAAAAATGTGGTTGACTCACTAGAAAGTGTGGTATTGAAGCAATAGCTAATGGTAATGCTAATTTGGAAGATGGTTAACTTTTCATTTCAAATCCAAACTTAGTTTCAAGATTCAAAACTGATGGTTCATTGAATAAGTATAATATTAATATTTTCCATATTTCAGATCCGGTTTTGGGTGTCATAAACTATCCTTTACTCCTAAACAAACATTAGAATGAAGAAGTTGAATTGTTTTTCAAACAAATGGCATAAAATATTTATGACATGGAAATTCCAATTTTTAGAATTTATATAGAAAATAGGTATAAAAGTAAATTAAATATAATAAATAATATTTTAAATTGATTTTGGCTAAAGCTAGTTGGACCCTTAACTAGCCCACCAAATTAGCCAAAGTGAACCTCCTCTTCTCCCCATGGTAGGTTTTCTACAAACTTTCATAAAACTCCTTAATTCAACTTAATTGTTTAAATTAACTTAATTAATTAATTTGTAAAATTAGTTTTGTGAATCAATCATGATTAATTTTAACTAAACTAAATAAGACCAATAGGCCCAATTTCAAAATTGATTGGGCTAATTTTCTTTTTAAAGTCCATAACCTAAATGAGTCTTAGTAAAATAAAATACCCTTTATGGACCTTAGATATAAAAAGGTCTAAAGCCAAATAATAAATCTATTTAGACCTAAATTAGACATTATAAGTGCAATTGGGCCTAAGTAATGACTCATATGACATAACAAGCCCAAAATGGTAAATGGACCTAAGTAAGATAAATTAGGTGTAATTGACTAATGGAAATCAAATGGACTTAAGCTAAGTAAATTGGGCTTAGTAAAGCTAAATGTGCTAGAATATTATCGAGCTAATTTGATTGACTTATTTGGATCAAGTAATTAAACTAGTTAATTAAATGAATAACCCTAATTAATTGAGTTAATTTAATTAAGCCTAGTGGGCTCAATTCAACATTAATTGGATTCACTTTTCTTTTAAGGCCCAATACCTTAAAGCGCTTTTATCTAAAATATGTGATTATGGATTTTGGAATTTAATAAGAGACTTAAACTATTATGGGCTAAGGCCTAATGGCCTTGACGTTAAGCAATTTATAAAAGTAAACCCTATTTGGAATGAGGATTAGTGAAATGTAGATGATTTATCTAATAATTAACAATTATAATGACATGTTTTTTCTAAATTAATAAATCTTATTTAATGAATGACCTAAGATTAGTTAAAGACTAATGGAGCCCTATGCCCTTTAGGGCCCACAACTAATATAGGCCTTAGCTAAATGGTAGACCAAAACCTAAAACTTATATAAACAACTAATTGTTCAAATTCAACTTTGCAACTTATAATTTTTCTTTTCTAATTGCATAATAACAGAATAATCGTGTTAGTTAGGAATGACTTTTGGCTTCAAGAATGTTTGATCCTCAAGGTATGCAATAACTAGGTGTTGCACGCTAAGATAGAGCTAAATAAAAAGAACTGGCAACCAAATTAACTAATATAATTGCTTGCTCTTTATGCTTGGTCTTATACCCTAAAATGATACGATAATTAACACTTAAGTCATCAAGGATGGCTCAACGAGTGGTTAATGGGTGGAACTGCATTAGCATAACGATCATTAGAAGCGAAGAGAAGTTATACCGAGAGTTACTCAAGGTTTATAGGACTTAATGTGCGATATTGTATTTATGGATTGCAATCAATGCATTTGAATAATGGTGGAAGTGTCTAGATGAGGCTAACTTTTGTGCTTTGGTTTCAACATAGAGTCCAGCTACTCCCGTTAAGCCCCAGTAGCTACTACATTGGGCTTGTATCCGAAGTCATGAGTACACTTGCATTAGTTGTTTATTTAATCAAATATTTATATTAATTTTAATTGTTACTTGTTACACTACATGTAGATCATATGTGATATTTGCATGTAATTACGTTACCGTGTACTAGGCTTTTATGGCTTACTACTTATTTACTTTTCAAGTGGTTGCAGTATGTTAAATTTGGAGTGATCTTGTATTGGGATTCAAAATGTTGATAAATGGAGAGCATTGTATTTAACAACCTTTATCACTTGTAATATTACCAAACCTCATGAATATTTGTAGCTAGACTTTCTAAATGTTAAAAATTTCAAATCTTTATGAACTTTTCATCATTTATTACCCTTTGAAAATGTTTTGTACAAATTAAAGCTTCAATAAGTACTTTTCTAATAGTAAATGTCACACAAATCAAGCGGTCAAACAAACAAGTGTTTTTCTTTCAAAGTTAGAATTGGAACCAACATAATAAGTGATAGGAAGCCTTACATATTTTGTTTAAGTGAAACACTAGACGAATTATCGTCACTTTTAAGTTTCAAAATGTGACAAAAAAAGACTTATACCTCTTTTCCTTTTCACTAAACACAATAGGTTGTGGCCTTTCTCATAGGTTATCATAATCGAAACACTTTAATTTTTCATTGGTAATTTAATTTAAATTAATTGCTAATTTATCTAAAAATTGAAACAAGTCAAAGATTAAATAGACACATTAGTCCAAGTAATAGGTATAACCTTTTAAGTATGCTTGAAACTATAAAATTTTGTAGAATTATCAATTTATTCTCCTTAATCATTTGCACAAATCATATCACTAAGACACATTTTCGTCTTAGCAAGGATTTGCAAAAACAACTCCTCATAGAGATTCGGATGGATTTATGCTCAAACTTTCTTTCTCCTATTCACTTGAATTTGCTCAGATCTTTATAAAAAAGGATTTATAGGTGTATATTAATTTACTTATCATCGAAAAGTTCAAATTAAAAATTAGGTTACATATTATTAAACTCCCAATTTTTCTAAGTTATTATTGAACACTTTATTTATAAAGTTCAATACACATAATTTGGAATCTATTTGATATTCCCCCGATGAATTACTAATTGTGTGGAAATTCCATCCAAATTGTGAAAATGCATAAAGAATAACATCAATAAATTTGAACCATCTCCAAATGTAAGTTTCTTAAAGCTACTAAAGGGTTATAGTGGCCTTTTGAACCTACATACTATATGTTGCAATTGGAAGAATCACAAATTTTTTCACTATCTTTACAAATTAAGTGGATTTTCTAGTAGCAATTTGTCCCATTCCGGCTTCATAAGTATTAATAAGAAATTACTGATAAACACTTGCTAGGAGCAGTGCCACTTCTATATTCATATATGCGAAATTCAATTGAAGAAAAATTGAATTTTGAATATTCAATATATCCATGAAGAGACGTTGTGTGATATCTCATCCTTTAATTTACTAAGTAATAAATTCACGGTTGATAGTAACTTGTTGTTACCCCCTTAATCTTTTAAAATGATGATCTACTAGAAGGCAACCGATGTTGTATTAGAATGAAGTAAGGTTTACATTCTTATTATCAAGTAAGGTTTTAGAAAATTGCAGTGAAAGTTTGCTAAGTAGATATTTTGATAGCACTTTTGTCTATTTATTACCAAAATGGATCAAAATAACTTACTTTAGTTGTGGCCACAATTCATTTCATAAACAAAAGTTTCTATAATATGTTCCTTTCTTGTAACTTTCACACAAAAATTGCATCATCCATTGTGTATAATTCATAGTATGTATCAAACATATTGATTTATCATTTTACCCTTATTACGATTCTACACTTTTTATACTAAATTAGTATCTACTCTAGTGAAATTCTCTGTATTGAATTTTAAAGTCAAGTACACATTTACAACCCCTTTACTTTATATGAATAGAATAAATAAGAAATAAAAATTATTCTTAGGAATGACTTTTGCTAATAACAAACTAGAATTTTATATTCCAATGTTTACCTTATAAATTTTTATTGCAGGAAATGCTTATTTTAATATTTATTATACTTCATTTGTTGCAATATTAAGTTGAAAATATAACTAAAATTACCAATATACCCAACTTTGGTCATTGAGAAATAAAACTAACAGTTATTTATTAAGGGTATAATTATTCATTACTTAAACATTTTTTTCATATGAGGAGGAAATAAAAAATACTAGTTTACAAAAGATAATAAGTATTCCTACTAGAAAAGAAATAGAAAAGTTACCAAAAATAATTTTTTTTGAATTAATTTATCAGTTAATAAGGTAATAAAAGTATTTCATAAATGATTTTTTTTTCTTTATTATTTTCAAATAAACAAGTCATTTTATTATATACTTTATGAGTTCTTTATATATATCTTTTAAGTCATTCATGTTTATACATGACCACTTCAACTTCTTAAATGGCAATTAATTTGCTTAATGATATTACTATTTAACATCATAAATCAAGTTAAATTTTCTTCTTGGTGTTTAAGAATTTGAGATAAGTCTTATAACGACTTAAAGAGCACGAAATTTTCTACCCATTCTATATTCATCCCCTTTTCTACGATTGCACAATCTAGAGGACAATCTGCAGTCTTTTCACACCCGTGAGAATTTTACTAATGCAATATATTGAAAAAGTGACTATAAAAAAGCAAAAGTTTATAAAATTATACATATTATAATATAATTATGGTATCAAATATAGTAATAATTATGATTATAATAGATGATAGATATATTATAACGGATTACCAAACTTTTTTTCGTGGATTATTCACGTGGCTTAAATGATTGTCACATTAAAAATGTTAATGATACTATAATTCGTTGACCATTTGGCCAGCTGCGATCATAAGCCTTTTCCCCATGCGATGTATAAGCATTCATATATCTTCAACATCTTCTTCTCATAACCATTTTCTAAGACTCACATCCTCATCTTATTACTTAAATTTAAGTAAAAATGGTGGATCTTTTCAACCCTTACAAGTTGGGCAAGCTCCATCTTACTCATAGGTATGTTGCTAAACCCTTGAATTTATCTAAGTTAATATAGACTAGAGGAGGAAGCATCAAAGTTGGCATCATTATGAATTCTTGAATTCCTTTCTAATGTTGAAGATTTAAAGGATGAAAGATTGGACATCAGTATTATCTGTAAGCCATAACTAAATACAAACACATAAATTGCAGCGGAAATAGGGAAATCACTAACCTCTTGCCATTGCTTAATACGAAGAAGAACAAAACCGTCAAGTCCCGGAACCTTCAAGATCTTCAGAGCATTCAAAAACTCACAAGATGGTAATGTGTTTTTAATAGCATTTTTCATGCTCTAGGACCTTGAATCCAATAGCTATTTATAGAGAAACTTTCCATCAAAGTTTCCTAAAATCATGCTAATGGGTTAGTGGGTAATGTGGTTGATTAGGATTAAGTGGATAATGGGAACATGGGAATTGTAGTTAGTGGAAGTTGTGGTTTGTGGTTCCTAAAAAAATAGGACCATACTTCCACCATTCCAACATTCTCCCACTTGGTCCGTATATTTTACTTTAATACTACAAATCCTTAGACTTTAAGAAAACACAATACACGAATCATGGCGATATTTTCCCTTTATTACTCGAGTAGTATCTTCCATGTATTACAATGTATCAAGTTTTCAAACCTCTTTCCCAACAGCTTAATGAATAAACCTAACGTTTATTCTAGGTCCAAACTTTATTGATATTTCTCCAAATAAACAAAATGTGCACAATAAATATGAGAAATATCTACTCTATAGAGTTTCACTAACACATAATAGAACCAAGTCCCATATTGACAACATGATCCTTAAATCTTTGTGGTGGCATGCCTTTAGTCAAAGGATCGGCTAACATCAACTCTGTGTTAATATACTGAATGACCACTTTGTTATCTTTAACACGTTCCCTTATGGCCAAATACTTTATGTCGATATGTTTGCTTCGACTTCCACTCTTATTATTTTTAGCCATAAAGACTGCAGCTGAATTGTCACAATACATCCTCAGCGGCTTAGATATAGAATCCACAAGTCTAAGCCCTTCGATGAAACTCTTCAACCATACGCCTTGTGAGGTAGCCTCAAAACACGAAACGAACTCAACTTCCATAGTAGAAGTAGCAGTTAAAGTCTGCTTGGCACTTCTCCATGAAATGGCTCCACCAGCTAACATGAAAATGTAACCTGATGTTGATTTTCGAGAATCAACGCATCCGGCGAAGTCTGAATCAGAGTAACCAATTACTTCCAAATCATCTGACCGTTTATACATAAGCATGTAATCTTTTGTCCCTTGAAGATATCTCAAGACTTTCTTTGCAACTTTCCAGTGGTCAAGTCCCGGATTAGACTGATATCTTCCTAGCATTCCAACAGCAAATGCAATGTCAGGTCTAGTACAAACCTGAGCATACATTAAGCTTCCAATAGCTGAAGCATAAGGAATGTTCTTCATTTGCTATCTTTCAAACTCGTTTTTAGGGCATTGGTCCAAATGGAGCTTATCGCCCTTCACGATAGGAGCAACGCTAGGTGAACAATTTTTCATCCGAAATCTTTCTAAAATTTTGTTAATATATGTTTCTTGAGATAAACCTAAGATTCCTCTATGTCTATCTCGATGAATCTTAATCCCAATGACATGAGATGCATCACCCATATCCTTCATATCAAAATTTTTAGAAAGAAATTGTTTCACCTCATGTAACATACCCTTATCATTTGATGCAAGTAGGATATCATCCACATATAGGATAAGAAAACAAATCTTACTCCCACTAACCTTTTGGTATATACATTGATCCATGATATTCTCAACGAAACCAAATGAAGAGATAACATCATGAAATTTTAAATACCATTGACGGGAGGCTTGTTTTAATCCATAGATGGATTTCTTTAGCTTGCAAACCAAGTGATCACCATCACTAGAGGAAAATCCTTCAGGTTGTTTCATATAAACCTCTTCCTCTAGATTACCATTTAGGAAAGCTGTTTTCACATCCATTTGTTGTAACTCAAGATCAAATTGAGCTACTAATGCTAATATTATGCGTAAGGAGTCTTTCCTGGATATAGGACTGAAGGTCTTTGTGTAATCAATTCCTTCACGCTGAGTGAACCCTTTAGCAACAAGTCTAGCCTTATATCTTTCAATGTTGCCCAATGAGTCTCTTTTAGTTTTAAAGACCTATTTATTACCTATGGCTTTTACACCGTTGGGCAATGGGACAAGATCCCAGACTTCATTACTCTTCATAGAATTCATCTCATCTAATATAGCATTATACCATAAATTTGACTCATCACAATTCATAGCTTCCTTGAAAGACTCAGGATCATTTTCAGCTCCAATATTGTACTCAGATTCTTGTAAATACACAATATAATCACTAGGGATTGCTGATCTCCTTTCTCTAGTAGATCTCCTTAAAATTGGGACAACATTTTCTTGTGGATCATGTTGCTCAATCATTTCTTGATTTTGATCTACTATGATTTCCTCAACAATTTGTGGATTTTCATTGATTGGTTGTTCAACACCTATTTAAACTCGAGGAGTGTTGTGAACAACAACCAATCTCTCACCTGATGTGGAAGGTAGATCTTGCTCATGAACTATGTCTTGAGATAGATCACTCCCACTTATTGAGTCATTTTCAAGAAATTTTGCATTTCTTGATTCCACAATCCTAGTAGTGTGAGATGGACAATAAAATCTGTATCCTTTGGACTTTTCGGCATATCCAATGAAATACCCACTTATAGTCCGAGGATCCAGTTTCTTTTCTTGTGGGTTGTAAACTCAAACCTCAGACGGGCATCCCCATACACGCATATGACGCAAACTCGGTTTCCAACCTTTGAACAACTCAAATGGTGTTTTAGAAACAGCCTTGGTTGGAACTCTGTTTAATATATATGCAGACGTCTTTAATGCTTCAATCCATAAGGATTTAGGCAGTTTAGAGCTACTAAACATACTTCGCACCATTTCCATTAATGTTCGGTTTCTTCTTTCCGCAACACCATTCTGATCAGGTGAACCTGGCATGGTGTATTGGGCAACTATACCGTTATCTTGAAGAAACTTAGCAAAAGGACCTGATGCTTGTCCATCTTCAGTGTATCTACCATAATACTCACCACCTCTATCGGTTCTCACAATCTTGATTTGCTTACCGCATTGTTTCTCTACTTCAGCTTTGAAAACCTTAAAGGCTTCCAACGCTTCACTTTTATGATGAAGCATGTAGAGATACATGTATCGTGAGTAATCGTCTATAAATGTGATAAAGTATTTCTGCCCTTGATTATCCATATCTGGACAACAAATATCAGAATGGATAATTTCTAATATGGCCGAACTCCTTTTGGCACCTTTCTTTGACTTGTTAGTCTGCTTTCCCTTTATGCAGTCTATACAAGTAACAAAATCAGTGAAATCTAAATGACTAAGTATACCATCATTCACCAATCTTTTAACTCTCTCTATAGAGATATGACCTAGTCTACGGTGCCATAAGGTAAAAGAATCCTCATTCATAACACATCGTTTAGTACCAGCTTGTACATGCATAACATCATGAGTAGCATTATTATGTAAATTTAATAAATAAAGACCATCCAATGAAGAACCATCATCAATATGATTGGATTTATAAAATAAATCAAAACCATTGTTTGAGAAGTTAAAAGTAAATTCCGAAGGTACAAGTTTTGAAACTGAAATCAAATTCCTAGAAAAACTAGGAACATAGAAGGTCTTTTCAAGAATTAAATTAAAGCCACTCTTAAGTACTAATATGCATGTCCCAATAGCTTCCACATGCGATTCTATCTTGTTTCCAGAATAGATAAATCGCTCAGCTCCTACTAGTTTCCGCAGGTTTTGTAAACCCTGCATGGAATTGGAAATATGGATCATAGATCCAGAATCAATCCACCATGTGTTACAATTCACATCAACCATGTTAGACTCAAAACAAATATATGAGACTAAGTTACCTTTCTTTTCAAGCCAATTTTTATGCTTGACACAGTCTTTCTTTATGTGTCCCTTCTTTTTACAGAAAAAACACTTGGACTCTTTCTTGATGTCAGCATTGGGTTGGATTTTACCCTTCCCTTTTCCTTTGACTTTGCCGGTTTTTCTTTCCTTGAGTAACCATCATTGCATTTTCTCCCATCTCCAAAGTTAATCGGGCTTCCTCTTCTTCACACATGGTCAATAGATCATCTATTGTCCATTTGTCCTTATGTGTGTTGTAAGAGATCTTAAAAGGTCCATACTGTGATGGAAGGGTCGTCAGAATAAAATGCACTAGGAAAGCATCCGACATCTCAATCTCTAGAGCCTTCAAGCGATTTGCTAAATCACGCATTTTGTTGATGCGTTCTCTAACGCCTTTCACAGAAGTCAACTTAGCAGATGTGAACTTCATAATTAGGGTGCTAGCTAGAGACTTCTTAGAAGTCTTAAATTGCCTTTCAAGGGCATCTAGCAACTCTTTGACATTTTTATATTGATCCACTGAGCCACGGACATCCGCAGTGAGTTTGCTCTTAATGAACATGATACTAAGTCGGTTAGACCGTTCCCATTTCTCATGAAGATCAAACTCAGCTTGAGTGCTTTCTTCACTCAGAAGTGGTTTATCCTTAATAGTGGCATAGTCAATGTCCAAACACCCCAAATGAAGAAGTACATTATCTCTCCAAGTCTTAAAGTTTTCACTTGTTAAAATAGGGATTTCTACTTTAGTATCAGTCAAAGGTTGCATAGCTGCAAACACAAACATGCTTAATTCTTAATTTGAGACTATAACATAAATCATAATTTACCGATGCAAATCATGCAATAATGAATCTAGTGACATAAAAATTGCCTGTGGGCTAAATTTTTAATTCAATAAGATTCATTCCTTATAATAGACATTACATTTCTTTTACTTCATAATCACTTTATGAGATCCGTCCTTAATAAGGCTGCTGTGGCTATACCTCAATGCTTTATGGATCATCAAACAAAATAAATGTAAAGTCTAAACATTTCTTATGTGATACCGTATAAATAACTTCGTTCAATAAAGGCTGCTTTGGCTAAATCTCAGTCAAACAAAATTATTTTTATCACTTGAGATCAGATAAATTCCCAGGAAAGACGCATAGGTTAAACAAAAGGTCCCACTTAAAATCCAACCTCCTTAGACAGAATTCAAACGAATTCCCAGGAAAGACGTGGAGGGGTCACATTTGTCCCACGATAATGTCTCCTTAGACAAAACTAATCTGACTCAATTTAGACTTTTAACTTAATGTTTTATGAAGTTATTTAATGTCTATAATACTAAATGTGATTTCTAATAAATAATCCAATCTAAATAAGGCTGCTGTGGCTACGCCAAAGTTTATTAGAATTATTTAATCACAAGATAACAATAACTGCAATTGCTAAACATCATGCAATAACTCTAAATGTACTTAAACATGAACAATATATTGCATGCATAATAAATTCGAAACATACATACAATCACATACCAATTTAAGCACCTTGAACAAATACTAAAATTGCAAAATCCTAATGCAATTTCATTAACGATATTTTAAATAATTAACAAGCTAGTGTATATAAACCATAAATTTATATATACACAAATTATTTAAAATAAATACGGAATTTAATACAAAATAAAATTCCACAAAAGTTTTCCACAAAACTGTAAGTGAAAATGTTAAATAAAATTGACATGTTAAATTTCAAGAAAAAATTATTTAAGAATAATAAATAATTTACTCTATTTCCAATTTAACATGTCATAATTTTTTTTTAAAAAAAATAATACTTGATGTTGGCAAATAAAATCCAACATTATTACTCAATTATTATACTTGAAAATTGAGTAAAATAAGTACAAAATTAATAAAAAATTACTTTGCACCATAAAACTCTAATTTAAAAATTAATGTTCTCTAGAAATTTCCTTACACGGCTGGAAACTTGACCGTGTACCTAGACAAGAGTATTCACAGAGTCATACACGGTCAGGACACATGGTCATGTATGAGGACCGTGTATGCTTCTGTGGAAATCCTGATAGAATACAAGGTTACGACACACGACCGTGTATAGGGACCGTGCATGCTTCTGTGGAAATCTGCAGCGGGTGCACGGTCGTCTCCTGGCCGTGTAAGGAAGCCGTGTATTCGTCTGTGAACTCTGATTGAGTACACGGTCTCTATACACGGCCGTGTATTCATGTCGTGTGTCCCCTGTCTCCATCATTATCAACTTTTGTGGAGAAAATTAATTTTTTTTCGAACTCGCAAGGCAAAGGTTTAATTACGGCTCTGATACCAAATGTAAGCCATAACTAAATACAAACACAGAAATTGCAGCGGAAATAAGGAAATCACTAACCTTTTGCCATTGCTTAATACGGAGAAGAACAAAACCGTCAAGTCCCGGAGCCTTCAAGATCTTCAGAGCATTTAAAAACTCACAAGATGGTAATGTGTTTTTAATAGAATTTTTCATGCTCTGGGACCTTGAATCCAATAGCTATTTATAGAGAAACTTTCCATCAAAGTTTCCTAAAATCATGCTAATGGGTTAGTGGGTAATGTGGTTGATTAGGATTAAGTGGATAGTGGGAACATGGGAATTGTAGTTAGTGGAAGTTGTGGTTTGTGGTTCCTAAAAAAATCGGACCATACTTCCACCATTCCAACATTATCAACTATACTTGTATTATTAGATAATTATGGTCGATAGTAACACCATGATTTTAGACTCAATTTGTGCATCTTTTTTACTAATTGCTGAAACTCATAGACATGGACAATAAGTTTTTTTTCCTTTGTACTTTATTTTATGAAGTTTTCATACTAGAAGAAATAGTATTTTGGATTCCAAGGAAACGTGATCCATTTAGTCTAACAATGTGAATAGGAACAGATCGTCGCACCATTAACAAGGTTGGTACTTTGCTGCTGGATTTGTGATTGCAGGATTGCTCTAGCACCCATGACAAGATGTCGAGCGATGAATAACATTCCGCTACCAGCTCATGCTGAGAATTACGCACAGAGGTCTTCTCATCTCTGAAGGCACAAAAAGAATACAGAGGAATTTTAAAATGAGAAAATCTCCACTTATTGTTATAGGAAAAAGATATATATATATAAAAGAATAAACTCCTATCTAACTAAAATAGAAAACTTTTAACTTGGCTAGACTTCCTAAAAATAAAATATTTTTAAATTAGTAGACTTATTTATAGTAGACTAATTTAAATTGCTGGCAACTACCATTTCAATACCTCCCCTTAGGTTGGATCATGAAGATCTCAATGCTTAGATTGTGAAGAAGAAAACCAAACTAATCCTTTCCCAATGCCTTTGTGAAGATATCAACAAGTTGCATTGATGTGTGTATATACACCAGTTGAATGTTACCATTCAATGTCTTATTACGAATGAAACGACAATCCACTTCAATATGCTTAGTACGTTCATGGTAGATAGGATTAGCAATTATTTGCAGAGCTGCTTAACTATCATAATACAAATTTATAGGTTCAAAATGCGCTACACCAAGAGAATCCAATAACCCTTTCAACCATTTAAGTTTACAAGCAGTGATGGTCATAAACCGATATTCAACTTCTGCAGAAGAACAAGATACTATTTGTTGCTTTTTAGTCTTCCTAGAGATAGGTGAGTTTCCCAAAAATACAAAATATCTAGTTAAAGATCATCTCATTAAAGGACAACTCGCCCAGTCATAATCACACTAAGTAGTCAACTTGAGATCTCAATTGGCACATAATAAAATACCCCATCCTGGATTACCTTTCTAAATGCACAACACGAAGAGCTGCCTCCTGTTGTGCTTTCTTCGGTTGTTGCATGAATTGAGCAAGAATATGCACACAATAAGACAACTCAAGCCGAGTTATTGTAAGATAAATAAGTCATCCCACAAAACATCTATATTGAGCAAGATCATCCATATCACTACTTTCATCAAGAGCCAGCTTGTGATTTTGTTCAAAAGAAGTCACAACTGGCTTAGAACCTGGTAATCCAACCTCGGTAATCACATCCAAAGCATACTTACGTTGACATAAGAAAATGCCATCTAAGTTTTTGGCCACTTCAATTTCTAAGAAATACTTCAACTTCCCCAAATCTTTCATATGGAAGCAACAACTTAAATAGTTCTTAAACTTTTGCATAACAAAAACATCATTACTAGAGATAATATGATCATCAACATAAACAAGTACATTCAATTGAACAGTCCTAGCTCCAAAAGTGAACAAAGAGTGCTCTAAATATGATTGCTAAAATCCATAGGTCTTCAAAGATGTAGCCAATTTCACAAACTAACATCTAGGTGCTTGTCGCAAACCATACAAAGATTCTCAGAGTCTATAAACCTTTTTCGGTGATTGAGAAGCAAATCCAAATGGCATCTTCATGTAATCCTCTTCCTCTATATCACCGTGTAAGAAGGAATTTTAGACATCCATTTGATGGAGTTCCCAATTCCTTGCAACAACAATGACTAGAAAAGTATGCACAATACCCATTTTTGTTGTGGGAGCAATCTCCTCATAATCTATGCCTTCAACTTAATTACTTCCCAATATGATCAACCATGCCTCATACCGTTCAACACTTCCCTTAAAGTTGTATTTAATTTTATACACCCACTTGCTCCTAATTGCTTTCTTCCCAGATCATAGATTTTTTATTGTCTATGTACCATTATCTTCCAAAGCCTCTATTTCTTTTCTCATGGCCTCTATTCATCGTTCATCTTTAATTGATTCTGCATAAGAATTTGGTTCATGCCCTATCGTAATTGTTGCCAAGAAGCACCAATGTTATGTGGGAAATTTATCATAACTCACATAATGTGCTAAAGAGTAAGGTGTACTTGAGGAATTTGATTGAGAAGATAAGCATTTTGAGCGGTTTACTCTAATGATGTTTGTTACATAGTCTCTTAATGAATAAAAGGTTGTTTAACCCACTTTCCCCTACTTAATTTCTGTGCCACCTAGTTTCTATACCACAGCTTCATTTCTTTCTATTTCCTCGTGGTCTTTGTACCCTAATTCCTCCATTTCTTAACTCTCCTCACCAATTCTCCTTACACTTTCATTGTGTTCTTCTTCTATGTCTCTCCCAAATTCATTACCTAAATCCATGACTCCCTTTTCATTGTTTTTATCACCCATTATTTTTTCATATGGAAATTTTGTTTCAACGAACACTACATCTCTTGATACAAAGAACACATTAGTCTCCAAATCATATAATCTCCATCCTTTTTTTTCAAATAGATATATGACAAATACACACTTATGACTCCTACGAGCAAACTTATCATTATTCTTATGCAAATTATGCACATAACACATATAACTAAAAACTCGAATGTGTTTATCAGATGGTCATTTCCCAAAGATGATCTCATATGGAGTTTTACCATTTAATAACATAGACAGAGTCTTGTTAATTAATTATCCAACTGTAAACACACAATCCCCCTTAAATTCTATAGGTAAATTTGCTTAGAAACATAATGCTCTTGCCATGTTAAGAATATGGTGATGTTTTCTTTGTTTTCTTTCCACTCGACCATTTTGTTGAGGTGTTTTTACATAAGAAGATTGATGCAAAATCCCTTGTTCATCAAAATATTCTTTCATACACAAAAATTCACTTCCATTATCACTCTTAACAATTTTCACATTCTTTTCAAATCGACATTTAACCATCAAAATAAAATTTCTAAGAACACAACCCACTTCATGTTTTCCATTCAGCAAATATATCCATACAACACGAGAGTAATCATCAACAATTGTCAAGAAATAAATTGCTCCACATGAAGTTAGGACACTATAAGGTCCCCACAAATCACAATGTATCAAATCAAAACTACTTTCAACTTAATTATCACAAGAAAAGAAAGTCTCTCTTGTTTGCTTTGCTCTAGAACAAACCTCACAAGTCTTATTGATTAACCTACCTATAATACTAACTTCTGAAATTAATTCCACTACCTTAGGAGAAGGATTACCCATTCTTTTATGCCAAAGATTAAAGGATCCCACATCAACCACCTTGTAAGCATTCATTAAAGCAACTCTCTTGAGAAAGTATGTCTCCTTGCATTGCTCACCTACTCTAATCAAGTTCCTTAAACTTAGCTTATATATAGCACAAATTTTCATAGTGAGTTAGATAACCAAATTCGAATCATTAAGTAGTTGTGATACAAAAATCAAATTGCAATCTAATTTGGGCACGCAAAGAACTCATTATAAGTTCAAGTCTCTTCTAAGCAACACGGTTCCTTCTTTTACCACTGGTGTCGCTCGAATCTAAGCAATCATTTAAGTTTTAAATTTATAACCAATAAAATCTACTATTGAGCTAGGTAGTGTACTTATCGATTATAGTATAGATTTAATAGGTGTTGTCCTTTGAGATCTAGAAAACAAGTATTAGCATTATCTTTTTCTACTATCTAGTCTAATTTATGATGTGGGAATTATAAATTAATTTAATAACTAACAATTCCTAGTAACCCTAGAATTGAATGATATTGTCTAAAAAGTGTATTCAATTACAAAATAAACCCCTCATCTTGTTCCACCTTAACCCTTAAATTCTCAAAATAAGATATCAATTAATAAATCAATTTACACTTTGCATTGTAGGAATTCTCAAGTAAAATCAATCATTCCCTTAAGTTAATCAATTCATAATCATGCATACGATAATGGAGACCTTTCCCTCACTATCGTTATGCAAGATCTCATTAAGTTCACAATTCCAATAAATTACAAAAAATCAAGGTTTTTTTACCTTTAAGTAAAACATGTAATCTCTGTATTTATGAAGATCTAATTTACTAGATGAAACCTCTTTCAATCTAATAAAAATTAGATATGCAATCAATTTGCACGCATAAATTAATCACATAGAAACACATGAATAGATGCAAAGATATAAATAATTCATGAACCAATCAATGGTTCAGCACATGAGTTAAGGTTTCACAAGATAAAAGATATAAAAAATTACTCCTCCATGGAGTTTTCAATCAAAACAGATAATCTAGAGAAATAGAATTAATTCATGCTAAAAAGAATAATCCCTTGTTTGTTTTGTGATCTCCAATTATGCTTGGACAATTCTTCTCTTGAAGTTCGTAATAAAGCTCCCATAGGGTTTCTAGAACGAAGCTAGAAAAAAAGAAGTCTTTTTAAAATAAAACAACACATCTATTTATAGTTCTCACGAAAACAAGGTTCAGCACAAGCATCCGCACAACCGTGCTCGAGGCCATGCTGACTTCAAAATACATTATTTTTCACTACCCAGTTCAAAATACATTATTTTTCACTAAATAGGATGTTTATTGTCATTCATCAACATGAGCTATGCTAGACTTGGGGCACGTCTTGGCATGGTTTCTAACCATTTTCTTCACCCAGCATGGACGTCTACACGGGTGGTGCTGAAAGTTGTGTTGAGCCAAAAATTCACTTTTCTTTATTTTTTTGCCAATTTTCACTTTGCCTTTGATCATATCCTCCTTAAATTTTTCTTTTGTCTTCATTAGTGCCTGAAATAAAATTTAATCATATAAGTACCATTTTCTTCACAAATTACATGAAATCTATAAAATTATAACTAATAAGCATTAAAATTAAGAGTCTTTTGACACTCATCAAATCTCCCCATACTTAAATGTTTGCTTGTCCTCAAGCAAACAAAATAAGGACAAAATACATTTCCTCTCATCAATTATACTTATAGTTAGACTTTAATTCTTAAGTAGCATCCTCTATTCAATTCGATCTTAGTGATTTATTAGTGCCAACCACTCAAATCTACAATGATTATACGTGTACCTAGCATACAAAAATTGGAGTTTAAAGATTAATCCAAGTAAGTTAAGCTATTACCCTTACCATTTAAGAGTTGCTTCCCAACTTACGAAGAAAATCAAACAAAGAAAAAGTGACTTAGTCATATCTCACCACTTACTAGAGAATATATAAATTGTTCAACTATCTCTCTTAAGCATAGCAACCTCACATGAAAGTATATGGCATCCATCCTTCCCCTAGAGTTTCTTCCTCTTTTTGTTAAACCTCTAAAAAATTTTCCAAGTTCCACGTTTTCCTCTTTTCTTTCTTCTTTTTATTATTTTAGTTATTTAAGATCTTGTAACCTATGTAACGAATGTTCAGCCGAAAATCCCAAGCTCGTCACCCAAGTTAACGGACGTTATCCCCTCAATTGAAGGTGTCCCTACGGACTTAATTATTCAAGTTATAAGATCCATTAAACTTTGCCCTATCCCATCTTGTTATTATAATATCTTCGGTTGGTCAGTCCCAAACTAGACGACCTTATGTGATCGGGTTTTAAAGGGACCCCATCAAACCTCCATTATCCTAACCTTAGGATTTCATAAAGATACTCTTAACTTGGAGAACCCAATTCACTAGAGTAGTGGCTTATTACTTCTTTAATTGAGTGATTAGTTAGCAATGGAGTCAGACTTCGCTCTTTTGAGGGACTAAAGCCCACCTGTACTAACCAAGCGTTTCTCATTATTTTTCAATTAACACATCAATTAGTTAATTTTTAAAGAGATTACTTAAAAGGAATCACTAAGTGATAGATTTCATATGCATCTTTCACAAAAAATTAGAAAAGCTCTTAAAGTTTTTGAAATGTAAATATATTAACCAATAAGCTTAAAAATATAACCATTTAACTTTGAACTAAGGACTTCTATCTATTTCACAACTCAAGAATCAATAATTAAATGGCAAGTAAGATTACCCCCCTTAGATTTCATCCTAAAATTCCAACTAATTATACTAAGCCCACCAATAGGTGAGTAGGGGCACAAAATCACTAACTTTTATGAGTACAATTTTAAGGATCTCGCCATTTTAACAATTTAAAATCAATTACAAACTTGTAAATGTAGAGAATTAAACTTTTTCAATTTTTCTTTTGTTCCCTATACCCCTTCCCCACACTTATTGATGACATTGTCCCCAATGTTGTCTTAAATCAAGCACATAAAAAGGGAAAAGGAAAAATAAAAGGAAAAGAATAATAAAAAAAATGAAATAAACAAAAGAAAAGACACTAAAGACTTCCCCAATTTTAGATGTAGATGGTTGTCTGTATGATTTAACGCTAGGAGTAAAGCAATTCAATGTAGTTGTGTGTCATCATTAAAGCTAGTAATCCAAGGTTCATGTAGCATCATCCTAAGAGAAAAACAAAGAAATTAAAGGTAAAATGACAAAATAGACTATCCTAGTCTTGATAATGGGTGAAGCCACCCTGGAAGATCCAAGGTTTTCCTTACATAGGGATCTCGATTAATAGGTACATATGATGGTAAAATCGAAATGGTAAAAGTCTCAAAAATTATACAAAACATCAAAATGAATTAATCAAGTTAGTCTTCCTCTTTGCTATCATCATCATCATTGTAAACACCCCATTTTTGCCCTAGGAGTCAATAATCGTCAATAATAATCGATTTTCAATTTTTCCTAATTTTTTCCAATTTTTCCCTCATTTAGCATAAATAATAAAAATATTCAAAAAATAAAAATAAATAGGAAAACACTTCAATTTTGAAAAATGATTTCAAAAATAGCAATAATTAATAATAAACAATTTTTAAAAATTTTTGAAATTTCAAAAAAAAAAAAAAAGTAGAAAAATCGAATTGCATATATGCAATTTGTGAAATTAGAAAAATCAGGAAAGTGGGCTAGCTCAGCTGGTCCGAACCATGGCTAGGAGCGCGTAGGGGGGGGCTCGGTCAGGCGTTCGAATCACGGAGGAAGCAGTTTCCGTGTTTTGCAATTTTTCGACTTATTCAAGACACGTGGCAGCATCTGATTAGCTGGAAGAAACGCACGCGCCGGGCGCGTGATCGTCTCCTACCTCGAGCCCGAGATCGCCGACGAAGGAAAAAATTCTTATTTCGGCCGTTTTGATTCGATTTTTTGCACAAATCCAATAGATCTTCAACAGAAATAAGATAAACATTATCTAATTGGAATCAAATCGCAACAAATCGTTGGATGGACACGAATTGGAGTTGTTTTTTCAACCGAAAATCCGATCAGCTTCAATCGGAGGAAATCCGAGCTTATCCAGCTTGGTTTCGAGCGCCTATAAATAGAGGAGGAGACGGGGAAGCTAAAGCACAGATCAGAATTGCGAGAGAGAGAGAAAAGAGTGTAAATCGGAGGAAACCCAAAGTTGCGACTGCCAATCGGAGTTGAAACCACCGCAAGGAGACGTTTTGGGAGTGAATCGCCACCACCATCAGACTCAGAACCCTCGAGAAGCTAGGATTCGGCACCTCACTTGCTGCAAAAGGCCACCGGAACGCCGTAAACGAGCCTTCTCCGCCATCGTGTCCGATCAACTCGACCCGACCCGATTCGACTCGATCCGACCCGACTCGCGCACCAACCCGGATCCAGGTAAGTCGGATTTTCCGGATTTTTTTCTTATTTTATTTTTTAATTAATTAATTTATTTTGTTTATTTATTTATTCCGAATTTATTATTTGTTATTACTTATTATTTCTTTGGTT
The DNA here is from genome assembly GCA_037954665.1 of Laguncularia racemosa. NCBI lineage: Eukaryota > Viridiplantae > Streptophyta > Magnoliopsida > Myrtales > Combretaceae > Laguncularia > Laguncularia racemosa. Next base: position 1,998,394 of record JBBMOL010000087.1, read on the forward strand.
AGTTATTTATTTATTTTGTTATATTTTCAATAAATAGAAAAATGTAGAAATTAGGTTTTTCTAGAATTAAAAAAATGTAGAATAAATAAATAAATAAATAAATAATAAAAGTAAAAAAAATAATAATAATAATAAAAGTGTAGAAAAATAATAAAAAATATTAGAAAAATAATAATAAAACTTTAAATTTCAAAATGGGATAGATAATGAACTTAGGATAAAGTTTTCAATGAAAATCACAAAAATTCCCAAAAATCACAAAAATCACAAAAAATCACCAAAATCATGAAAATTAATAAAAAATTCAAAAATTATAAAAGAATCATGAAAAAAAATAAGTTTTAGCACTTAGAAAATCTTTTTCTTCAAATAAATCCAAAATTGATGTTTTCCCCAAAAAATCATTTTCAAAACAAAATCAAAGCTTAGGCTTAGAAATGTTTAGAAAAAAATCCCAAAAATGTTAAGAACATAAATCAAAAGAGATTTCAGAAATTAAAATTCATCAACAAACTTAAGGTTTTCAGAAAAGCGAACTACGACTTGTTTGATCCTGAGTAGCAGGTACGTAGGCACCCATCGGGTCAACCCATAAAATTTTCATGAAAAATCATTTTCTCAAAAATAAGGCAAAAACATAATAAAAAAAGTAACAAAAATACAATGAAACACATTTCTAAAGATGAACAATTTTAGGAGATTAGGTGGTAACCGTAAAGGTTTTAATAGGTTAGCCTCCGGACTTAGAAACTCTGGTTTTTCCTTTTCCTCTTTTCAAAAACGAAAAGAGGAAATCACGACGACTAGTAGTCCAAATTAAGACTAATCCGCTCCTTTAGTCTTAATTCAATATTTCCCAACAACAGTTGGGTGGCGACTCCAAAAATCAAACGAAATTCCTAACTCAAGTTGAGGATCTCTATTAGATGAGCATAGGGTTTAGTCTAGATCGGATTAGGAATGGGAATTCAAAAATTAGACTCGACAGGATGGCGACTCTACTGGGGATATCAATACCAGTAGGCTAGCCACCTGAATCTCTTAAAGAAATGTGTTTCGATTTTTATTCTGTTGCTAACTTTTCAGGGTTTAGTTAGATTTTTAGTTTTTCTTTACTGTGGGGGGTTTTGGATGCATACATATGTTTATGTGAGTAGATGCGGTCGAACCCGGACCGTCTTAGCAACCTAAGACGGGGAGCCATTGTGTAGGTTTCGGGCGAAGTGAGTTGATTCACCGTTTGGGACCGATTAGGCTACCCCTCCCTATGCTTCGATATGGCCTGAGATCCATTTCTTCGAGAATGCGGGAGGCCATAGAGCTCAGGAACCAGTTAGAACCAACCTACTTGCATACATAACATCATACGAGGGGTTGACAATTGGATGACAATGTAATGGTTTGTTATTTTGTCCTTGGAGTTATTTCCCTGTAATGTTTCATAGTTCTATTTGTAATTAGGCTGTTTCCTATTGTAATAGATGGCTAGCAGTGCAGTCGACCGCCTCCTCCACAAAGAAATTCGGGTGTACAAACCTCTGGACCCAAAATTGGTGCTGGACCATTGGTTTACCTTATATAACCCAGAGGAGCAGGCCTTCATCCAGCAAAAGATCGGCCCTACCCTTTCATTAACCAAGATAGAGGCGAATTTACCTATGGTCCGGGCCATACTCCAGTTATGGGAGATCGAGCCCGTAGCTTTCTTCATCGGGTCGCATGAGATCACCCCTACCTTGGAGGAGTACACCCAATTGCTACAGGCTCCAGCACTGACTGATCAGATTTACACGCCAGACCTCGAGGTCGGGCCAGCCGGTATATTCAGCAGACTATTGGGCATCCGCAAAACAGCAGTTAACAAAGCCTTAGTAGACTGTAATAGGTACTGCATTCGCATGGATGACTTAGAAGCCTGTTTCATTGCCCGAGAAGACAATGGGGATAGAAAGGACATCCTATGTGGGGACCCTAAGACTTACAGGCAGAGAAGGGTGAATGCTTTCATCTTGACCGCCTTCACCACTATACTATTCCCCACCGGAACTTTCTATATTCACTACCGGGTTGCGGAGTTGGTGACCCAATTCCTGGAGGGGAAATCTTACATCCCGGCCCTACTGGTAGAACAGATCCGGAACTTAAATTTCCTTAAGAAGAAGGGCCATAGGATCCTCCGCTCCAGCATCAACCTTCTGCTAATATGGTTCGTAAGCCACCTCAAGTGTTTCGGGCTGAACATGGTCAGGAAAACCCTAGCCCAACAGGTGGATCTGCTGGATTCCTGTATAGAAAAGGTGAAGCTACCCGACGACATTACCAGCCACAGTTGGGTAGATCTGCTTAGAAGCCTTAGCGTTGAAGATATTCTATGGATAGCCAGGTGGAGTTGCTGCGATAAAATCATCTTGACCTGCAGTAATTTCCAAGCAGTGCCATTAATCGGGATCAATGGGTGTACAAGATATCACCCAAACTCAGTGGTCCGCCAATTCAGTACCATCCAAGACATAGTTTATCGTCCCTTACTCGAAGCAATCACCTTTGAGTGTCAAGATCCGAACCTATTGGTAGCCGAGAAATTTGCTAATCTGGCAGAGGTCAAAGCACTTTAGGAAGCCAGAGTCGAAAGCCCGAATGTGGACCTTGGCGAGTTAGATGGCGAAGTGGGAAAACACCGAGCCACCAGAGAATTTGTAATCCGCCAGCTATACCAAACAGGGGAAAGAGCATACCGGGTTCCAGACGTCACCCAGCCAAGACCAGATAAGATCAATCCAGAGATAGAGATCTACTTGGAGCAGGTCAAGGCCCGGATGGAAGTGTACTTCGAAGCTGTAGACTATAAGAAAGACATCTGAAAGGGACGCTTCAAGGAATCCGACCAAAGAAACAAGGCCTTGGAAGCACAATTAGAGAAGTGCCAAAACAAAGTCAAGGAACTAGAAGTCGTCATCAGTGGGAAGTCCGAGCCTCCACAACAGAAAACTAAAAGAGCTAGGAAATAGGGCATCATTTGTAATCTTTTGTTTTGATCATTGAACTCCGAAATTTTTAATATTAATAAAAGTAAAGTTTCAATAATACATTGTCAATCAGTTGTCAACCCTTTTATCTTTTAGCATCTGCATGACATATGCATATCATTCTTGCATCCATCACACTAAAATAAAAATGCGCGTCCAGGTATCAAAATAGCTTCCAAGTAACCGAACCCACCCAGAAGCCCAGTCCTCACGCGCTTAAGAGCAAAAATGGCCAACAGCAGTGAAAACTGCAACAACACCAACGCTAAAGCTACCTCAGACTCTAGGATCATATCCCTAGAGCAAATGGTCCAACAGCTGACTACCCAGGTTCACCTCTTGACTGAAAGCATCGGCCTCCTGCGCAACACCCATCCGGCCCAAGAAGAGTATTCAAGGGCCAGGAAGGGAAAGGCAGTGGAGGGACAGCCTCCGGAATACGAAGAAATCAATTCCCACCTTAACCCAGCCTTTGAGTATGAGCCGAAGGTCAGCCAGGGGCCGACCTCTGATGATATGAAAAAGGAAATGGAAGAGAGACAAAAGGAGATGGAGAAGCGACTCTTCCAGCAGCTCAATGACAAGATGAAAACTATTGAAGGCCCTGATGGTTTTGAACAGGCCAGAATCACTAGCCTGCCAGCATACAGGGAGGAGGCATACCCTGACAAGTTCAAGACCCCAGATTTTGAAAAGTATGATGGGACCGGCTGCCCCAAGATGCATACCAGGCTATATGCCCGGAAAATGAGCAAGTATGCTCAATACGATCAACTCATGCTCCAGACCTTCCAGGACAGCCTCACAGGCCCCGCATTGGTCTAGTATGCTCACCTCAACTTCAACATTGTCAACACCTGGGAAAAGCTAGCCCGAGCCTTTTATGATCAATACAAGTTTAACATCGAAGTCGCCCCATCTGTAATCGATCTGGGGAGTCTCCAAAAAAGACATACTGAGTCGTTCAAGGACTATGCTCAGCGTTGGAGGGCCCAAGCCGCCAGGGTAACCACTCCGATATCTGAAAAGGAATTGACATCCATATTTGTCAATACCTTGGACAAAACTTACTTTTCACATCTGGTGGGCCAGACCTCCTCCAGTTTCGCAGAGGTAGTGGTCGCGGGTTGTAGGATTGAGAATGCCATCACCACTGGTAGACTCCAATCAATGGAGCCTCCTAGGGTTACATCGACACAAAGGCCCCTAGGAGGAAACAGAGTTAAGGAGCCCACAGTCAGTACAGTGCATTTCGGTAAGGCAGAAAAGGCTGGGACTCGTGTGACGTTCCAAACCACGAGTGCCCCAGTCCAACAACCCTTTACGGGTCAAACTTAGGCTGTTAGGGCCCCAAGACAGTTCACCCCAATCCCCGTACCGCTCAGTTAGGTTTTCGCTCGGTTGAGGGCAGACAACGTGATTAGCTTTGAGATCCCCAACGACAGATATAAGCCTAAGAATTTCGACTCTAACCTCAAGTGTGACTACCACATGGGTCAAGAGGGGCACTCCACAGATAGGTGCTGGAGGCTCCGGCACAAAATCCAAGACTTAATTGATGCAGGGATCATACAATTGGAATTTGTGAACGCGCCAGCACCCAATGTCAACACCAACCCGCTGCCCACCCACAGGCCCACCATCAACATGATCATGTCAGAAGAGTCAGCTCCCAGAGAAGCCCTTAAACAGAATCCGACTGAGCAAACCGCTCCGGGAGAGACTCCAAAAGCACACATTTAGAGGAGGTGGTTAGCCGGAGACCCAACGGTCGGTACTTTGGGGGAACCACATGGGAAATTTCAGTACTTGGTAAACTACTCTTACACCCCGACTAAGCAAGGGCCGCCTAGTGGATGGGGGCCAGAATTTGAAAAGCAAGACAACCCGACAAAGGAAGAGGGAAAGACCACTAACATGATCAACTCTCAGAAGCCCCGGGTTATACAATGCTATGAGGGACAATCAGTCGAGGTGCAAATCTCGAGAAAAGGTATGTATTCAATGTTCCCGTACCAACAGAGAATTACAAGGCTGCACCGTTCGGCTATCGGGCCCTCGAACAAGAGCAACCTCCTATAGTGGGAGGTATCACCTGCTCTGGGAGATTATACGATCCGAAGTATAAGAGCCCGACCGAAGAACCCAATACGGAGAAAACGGAGGAAGAGGAAGAGGGTCTTGCTGCATTTACGAAGATGGTAAAGGCCAGCGAATACAAGATCATGGAACAATTGAATAAAGTTCCAGCGCAGATATCTCTCATGGGCCTTCTTACCACATCTGAGCCCCACAAGGAAGCACTCTTTAAAGTGCTAAAACAGATTCAAGTCCCGGAAGGTATTGCTACAGACAAGATGGGTCACGTGGCAAACTCTATCTTTACCATGGATCAAATATCTTTCTCTCCAGAAGAGCTAGGAGAAGAGGGAGACCAACATACCAAGCCACTATTCATAGTGGTCCGGTGCAATGACACCATTGTCTCCTGGGTACTTATCGACAACGGATCATCCCTCAACGTCTGCCCATTGGCAACACTCGACTTATTGGGGGTCGATCCAAACAACATAAAACTTAGCTCCACAGTGGTCAGAGCCTTCGATGGGTCGAAGAGGGACATTGTGGGGGAGGTGAGCCTACCGGTGGAAATCGGTCCACAAGTATTCCGCATCTCCTTCCAGGTCCTCGACATCCCAAGGTCTTTTAACCTGCTTTTGGGACGACCCTGGATACATGCTGCTAGTGCCATTCCCTCTAGTCTCCACCAAAAGGTCAAATTCATCACAAATGGGCAGATAGTTACAGTACTGGGCGAGTAGGATTACGCCATATACAAAGAGACTGCCATACCTTACATCGGGGATGAAGGTTCAGAAGACCTGGGATTGCAGATTTTCAACGAAGTGAATATGGTGACCAGCATGGAGGGCCATCAGTTTAAAGAGGGGCAGCACGGGACCTTCGGACTGGGGTATGTTCATATGGCCACGGAAGAAGCACAGGTAAGGAGTGTTAAAGGCCAAATGAAGAGGAAGTTGATTGACACCCAGATGTGTATCCCACCTCTCCAACAATCTTTCCGAAGGGCAAATACCATTCAAGAGCTTCGGATAAACAAAGAGGACAACAAAGGGGAATCAATCACCCGCATGTCCAACCAGCATCCAGCTCTGAACAACTGGTTTTGTTATCCTATCAATAGCACTAGGTTAGCTCAAAAGTAGAGAAAAATTTATTGAACAAATTTTATTGAGACTATTTATCGAATTCCATTGCAGTTTTTTTTTTTTTATTATTATATATGACTTCATTTTTTATGTCACTCAGATCTCCTACCATCGAACATCAGGGATATTTCGCGCAAGTAGAACGTAAAAACGCTGATATCGTTTCCAACGCTGCTGGGTCAGTTGTTGAAGACGATATCTTAGACCACGAAATAATACAAGAAAATTGGCTAAAACATGAACAAAGCGGAATCTCGATCGACGAGCCTATGGAGACAGTAAATCTAGGAAGTATGGAAAACCCTAAGAACCTCAAAATCGGGACTAGTTTGAGTGCCGAGAAAAAATGTGAGATAACCGAGCTATTAATCGAATATGCAATGTGTTTACCTGGTCATATGGTGACATGCCAGGGCTAGACCAGTCAATAGTAGTCCACAGGCTTCCCACAAGGGAAGCTGTCAAACCTAAAAAACAAAAACTGAGAAGATTTAGGCCTGACATCTTGCTAAAAATCAAAGAAGAAGTCAAGAAACTACTAGAAGTAGGGTTCATCGAAGTATCCGACTACCCAAAATGGGTGGCAAATATAGTCCCCGTCATAAAAAAGAACGGAAAAGTGCGCGTATGCGTGGACTTTCGAGACTTAAACCAAGCTACGCCAAAGGATAACTTCCCCCTACCTCATATTGATGTTCTAGTGGATAACACCGCGGGAAGCCATCTCTTCTCATTCATGGACGGTTTCTCAGGATACAATCAAATAAAAATGGCTCAGGAAGACAAAACCAAAACAACCTTCATCACGACGTGGGGAACTTTCTGTTACAAAGTCATGCCCTTCGGTTTGAAAAACGCCGGGGCAACGTATCAGAGAGCCATGGTCGCCATACTTCACGACATGATGCATCATGAGGTTGAGGTATATGTCGACGACATGATAGCTAAATCCAAAGAAAGAGAAAGCCATGTAGATATCCTGAGAAAGTTGTTTAAACGACTGAGAAAATTCCAGCTTAAGTTAAACCCGGATAAATGTACTTTCGGGGTTACAACGGGGAAATTGTTAGGGTTCGTCATTAGCCAGGAGGGCATTAAGATTGACCCTGACAAGGTAAAGTCCATATTAGAGTTACCTTCCCCATGCTTCGTTAAAGAAGTAAGAAGCTTGCTGGGGAGATTAAATTATATAGCTCGATTTATCTCACAACTCACCGATAAGTGTCGGCCGCTATTCCGTCTATTGAAGAAGAACGCCGCAATAGAATGGGACAACGAATGTGAAGAAGCGTTCAGGACAATCAAAGACTATCTTATAAAACCCCCGGTCTTGATAGTCCCGAAATAAGGAAAACCCTTATTCTTATACCTCACCATACTCCCTGAATCCATGGGATGTGTGCTGGGGCAGAAAGACGAAGAGGGAAGAGAACGTCCCATATATTATCTGAGCAAGAAGTTCACCGATGGGGAACAGAGGTACTCAGAGGTGGAGAAGACGTGTTGTGCGTTAGTTTGGGTCATGCATCGATTAAGGCAATACACCCTTTACTACCATGTTGAGCTGTTGACAAGACATGATCCCTTGAAATACTTGGCAGAGAAGCCGTCATTGATGGGGAGAATCTCTAAATGGCAGATGCTTCTATCCGAGTTTGACATCACGTACGTAAATCAGAACTCGATAAAGGGGCAAGCCTTAGCAGATCAGTTGGCCGAACACCCTGTCGAGACCGATACCCAAGAAATACAAGTCCAATTTCCGGACGAGAACATATTAACAGTGGAAGATATACCGATAGAAGACTCTGGGAGAGAGCAGAATGCTAAGTGGAAACTGTTTTTCGATGGGGCTGCCAATGTATTCGGTTGTGGGGTTGGGGCAGTATTGATATCCCCAGACGGCACTCAATTCCCTGCAGCGACAAGACTATCATTTCCCTATACCAATAATATCGCGGAATATGAAGCATGTATTCTTAGCCTCAAGATGGCCTGCCAAATGGGAATCCACGAATTAGAGGTATACGGGGACTCGTCGCTCATCATACTATAAACAAGAGGGGAATACAAGACTAAAGACCCCAAACTGGTACCGTACCATCAACACTTGACAAAGCTAATTGAGGAGTTTAAGGCAATCACCTTTACGTACATCCCGAGAACTCAGAATCAGTTCGCAGATTCCCTAGCCACACTAGCGTCTATGATTCAAATAACAGGGGGAGTCGAAGTTCAACCGATGAAAATAGACATCGAAAGTCAGCCCGTTTATTGTTTGACAATTGAAAAGATACAAGATGATAAGCCCTGGTATCACGACATCAAGACCTTTCTCCAAGAAGGTAGGTACCCTGAAATGGCTAACAAGAATGACCAAAGAACGCTCAGGAGGTTAGCTAGCCATTTCTTATTAAGTGGGTCTATACTCTACAAGAGATCATTTGATACCACCCTGTTGAGATGTGTGGACAAAAATGAAGCATGCGAACTCATGAAGGAAGTGCATGAAGGGGTATGTGGACCTCATATGAACGGCTGCATGTTGGCCCGAAAAATCATGAGGTTAGGGTATTACTGGTTAACCATGGAATCGGATTGCATAAAGTATGTCAAGCACTGCCATCTGTGCTAAGTATACGCAAACCGGATAAATGCTCCACCCAACAAGCTACATTTGTTATTGGCGCCATGGCCTTTCTCCATGTGGGGATCGACATAATAGGCCCCATCACTCCAACGGCATCTAATGGCCACAGATTTATACTGGTAGCAATTGATTACTTCACCAAATGGGTAGAAGCGTCATCATATACCAATGTCTCCAAAGGGGTAATAGTCCTCTTCTTAAAAAGGGACATAATAGCCCTATACGGAGTTCCTGAGTCGATCATCACCGACAACGGTACCAATCTCAACAATAAATCGATGACAGGTTTATGTCAACAATTCCACATAAACTACAGAAATTCAACTCCCTACCGACCTCAAATGAACGGGGCAGTAGAAGCAGCTAATAAAAATATCAAGAAGATCATCGAGAAAATGACAACAACTTATAAAGATTGGCACGAAATGCTACCATTTTCTCTCATGGCTTATAGGACTTCAATAAGAACATCTACGGGAGCTACCCCTTACTCATTGGTATATGGTACAGAAGCAGTGCTACTAGTGGAAGTCGAAATACCATCATTCAGAATCTTGTCAGAAACTCAATTAACAGAATTGGATTGGGTAAAGAAAAGGCTTGATCAGCTGAACCTGATTGATGAAAGAAGACTTACCGCACTATGTCATGGTCAGTGTTACCAACAGAGGATAGCCTGAGCATTCAACAAGAAGATGAGACCTTGGTACTTCAAAGAGGGTGACCTAGTACTAAAAAAAGTTCTCCTGAACGCCCAAGACTCCAGAGGAAAATTCACTCCTAACTATGAAGGCCCTTACGTGGTGAAAAAGGTTCTGTCAGGTAGCACTCTGATATTAACTCAGATGGATGGTCCAGAATTGAGAGACCCCGTCAACACAGATGCTGTAAAGATGTACTATCCTTAAGCAAGGGAATTGAAATTTTGCCAATGTTTATGAAAGCCAATATTCGATACAAAGTTCGTTGAGTCGAGTTTTTACTTTTCTACAAGCAAAGCTAATATCCCTGAATGGTCAATAATCCCAATCAATTCTCATCACAATAAATACACCTAAACACATTACCCACCACTTCGTCAATGAAAGATAAACACTAAAATGATAATGAATCTTAATGTAATTTGTCATGTAATTTTGTCTACTCCTAAGCATTAAAACTGAGCGCATTATTAGGATAACATTATCGTCGAAAGAGCTTTGTGCATAAAGAAAAGAGGCACATCAAGATTTTCAATCCCGTGTCAAGATAAGAAGAAAAGAAGCAGAAGCAAACCAACACGAAGGTTCGGTTGTTTGGTTGCTATCCAAGATAAATTGGCCAGCATATTAAAATAGGTAACTATCATCCCATCATCTAGCTTAGTAAGAAGCATGTTCAAGAGCACCAGATGAGTCAGCTCATAATGGAGCACTTTTCTAGACATTTCCTTTAATAGGGTGGTCAACCCAAAAAGGGGCACTTCCCTAGATCTCTCAAGGTTAGCCCACATGGGGCACCTTTTGAGTCCAAATTCAATTTAGGTTAGTCAGCCCATAGGGGGCACTTTCCTAAAACCTTATTCTCATGGTCAGCCCATAAGGGGCACTTTTTGAGACAAGTCCAAATTCAATTTAGGTTAGTCAGCCCATAGGGGGCACTTTCCTAAAATTTTGTCCTCATGGTCAGCCCATAGGGGGCACTTTTTGAGGAAAATTTTCAATTTAGGTTAGTCAGCCCATAGGGGGCACTTTCCTAAAACCTTGTTCTCATGGTCAGCCCATAGGGGGCACTTTTTGAGACAAGTCCAAATTCAATTTAGGTTAGTCAACCCATAGGGGGCACTTTCCTAAAATTTTGTCCTCATGGTCAGCCCATAGGGGGCACTTTTTGAGGCAAATTTTCAATTTAGGTTAGTCAGCCCATAGGGGGCACTTTCCTAAAACCTTGTTCTCATGGTCAGCCTATAGGGGGCACTTTTTGAGACAAGTCCAAATTCAATTTAGGTTAGTCAGCCCATAGGGGGCACTTTCCTAAGAAATTTCTAATCTCATGGTTAGCCCATAAGGGGCACTTTTTGAGACAGTTCAATCTAGGTTAGTTAGCCCATAGGGGGCACTTTCCTAAAACCTTGTTCTCATGGTCAGCCCATAGGGGGCACTTTTTGAGACAAGTCCAAGTTCAATCTAGGTTAGTCAGCCCATAGGGGGCACTTTCCTAAAACCTTGTTCTCATGGTCAGCCCATGGGGGGCACATTTTGAGACAAGTCCAAATTCAATTTAGGTTAGTCAGCCCATAGGGGGCACTTTCCTAAAATTTTGTCCTCATGGTCAGCCCATAGGAGGCGCTTTTTGAGGCAAATTTTCAATTTAGATTAGTCAGCCCATAGGGGGCACTTTCCTAAAACCTTGTTCTCATGGTTAGCCCATAGGGGGCACTTTTTGAGACAGTTCAATCCCAAGATAGTCAACCTATAGGGGGCACTTTCCTAAAACCTTGTTTTCATGGTCAGCCCATAGGGGGCACTTTTTGAGACAAGTCCAATTCAAGGTTAGTCAGTCCATAAGGGGCACTTTCCTAAAAATCTTTGATCTCATGGTTAGCCCATAGGGGGCACTTTTTGAGACAGTTCAATCCTAGGATAGTCAGCCCATAGGGGGCACTTTCCTAAAAGCTTGTTCTCATGGTCAGCCCATAGGGGGCACTTTTTGAGGCAAGTTCAATCCCAAGTTAGTCAGCCCATAGGGGGCACTTTCCTAAGAAATTTCTGATCTCATGGTTAGCCCATAGGGGGCACTTTTTGAGACAGTTCAATCTAGGTTAGTTAGCCCATAGGGGGCACTTTCCTAAAACTTTGTTCTCATGGTCAGCCTATAGGGGGCACTTTTTGAGACAAGTCCAAGTTCAATCTAGGTTAGTCAGCCCATAGGGGGCACTTTCCTAAAACCTTGTTCTCATGGTCAGCCCATGGGGGGCACGTTTTGAGACAAGTCCAAATTCAATTTAGGTTAGTCAGCCCATAGGGGGCACTTTCCTAAAACCTTGTTCTCATGGTTAGCCCATAGGGGGCACTTTTTGAGACAGTTAAATCCCAAGATAGTCAACTTATAGGGGGCACTTTCCTAAAACCTTGTTTTCATGGTCAGCCCATAGGGGGCACTTTTTGAGATAAGTCCAATTCAAGGTTAGTCAGCCCATAAGGGGCACTTTCCTAAAAATCTTTGATCTCATGGTTAGCCCATAGGGGGCACTTTTTGAGACAGTTCAATCCCAGGATAGTCAACCCATAGGGGGCACTTTCCTAAAAGCTTGTTCTCATGGTCAGCCCATAGGGGGCACTTTTTGAGGCAAGTTCAATCCCAAGTTAGTCAGCCCATAGGGGGCACTTTCCTAAGAAATTTCTGATCTCATGGTTAGCCCATAGGGGGCACTTTTTGAGACAGTTCAATCTAGGTTAGTTAGCCCATAGGGGGCACTTTCCTAAAACCTTGTTCTCATGGTCAACCCATAGGGGGCACTTTTTGAGACATGTCCAAGTTCAATCTAGGTTAGTCAGCCCATAGGGGGCACTTTCCTAAAACCTTGTTCTCATGGTCAGCCCATGGGGGGCACGTTTTGAGACAAGTCCAAATTCAATTTAGGTTAGTCAGCCCATAGGGGGCACTTTCCTAAAACCTTGTTCTCATGGTTAGCCCATAGGGGGCACTTTTTGAGACAGTTCAATCCCAAGATAGTCAACCTATAGGGGGCACTTTCCTAAAACCTTGTTTTCATGGTCAGCCCATAGGGGGCACTTTTTGAGATAAGTCCAATTCAAGGTTAGTCAGCCCATAAGGGGCACTTTCCTAAAAATCTTTGATCTCATGGTTAGCCCATAGGGGGCACTTTTTGAGACAGTTCAATCCCAGGATAGTCAACCCATAGGGGGCACTTTCCTAAAAGCTTGTTCTCATGGTCAGCCCATAGGGGGCACTTTTTGAGGCAAGTTCAATCCCAAGTTAGTCAGCCCATAGGGGGCACTTTCCTAAGAAATTTCTATTCTCATTGTTAGCCCATAGGGGGCACTTTTTGAGACAGTTCAATCCCCGGTTAGTCAGCCCAGGAGGGGCACTTTCCAAAACCCTCCCGATTAGTCAACTCTCGGGGCACTTTTCGGAAATGTTCTTTCCCAGGTTGCGAGTACGATAAGACGCTTCCTATCATCATTTCTCATACATTCCTACACAATGTTGGAGATGTGTCATGTCGCCAATTAGTTAGCCCATAAAGCACTTTTTGGAGAGGGAACATTACCTTGAATTGTTAGGAACAATTTTCCTACCAAAAACCCATTCAAGAGGTCAAAAATGGTGTCTTCTATTGTCTTTGTAGTTAAGTTTTTCAAACTTTACCACAAAGAGGGGCAGCTATAAACACCCCATTTTTACCCTAGGAGTCAATAATTGTCAATAATAATCGATTTTCAATTTTTCCTAATTTTTCCCTAATTTAGCATAAATAATAAAAATATTCAAAAAATAAAAATAAATAGGAAAACACTTCAATTTTGAAAAATGATTTCAGAAATAGCAATAATTAATAATAAACAATTTTTACAAATTTTTGAAATTTCAAAAAATACAAAAAAATAGAAAAATCGAATTGCATATATGCAATTTGTGAAATTAGAAAAATCAGGAAAGTGGGCTAGCTCAGCTGGTCCGGACCATGGCTAGGCGCGCGTAGGGGGGGCTCGGTCAGGCGTTTGAATTGCGGAGGAAGCAGTTTCCGCGTTTTGCAATTTTTTGACTTATCCAAGACACATGGCAGCATCTGATTGGTTGGAAGAAACGTACGCGCTGGGCGCATGATCGTCTCCTACCTCGAGCCCGAGATCGCCGGCGAAGGAAAAAATTTGTATTTCGGCCATTTTTATTCGATTTTTTGCACAAATCCAACAGATCTTCAACAGAAATAAGATAAACATTATCTAATTGGAATCAAATCACAACAAATCGTTGGATGGACACGAATCGGAGTTGGTTTTTCAATCGAAAATCCGATCAGCTTCAATCGGAGGAAATCCGAGCTTATCCAGCTCGGTTTCGAGCGCCTATAAATAGAGGAGGAGACGGGGAAGCCAAAGCACAGATCAGAATTGCGAGAGAGAGAGAAAACAGTGTAAATTGGAGGAAACCCAAAGTTGCGATCGCCGATCGGAGTTGAAACCACTGCAAGGAGACGTTCTGGGAGTGGACCGCCACCACCATCGGACTCAGAACCCTCGAGAAGCTAGGATTCGGCACCTCACTCGCTGCAAAAGGCCACCGGAACGTCGTGAACGAGCCTTCTCCGCCGCCGTGTCCGATCAACTCGACCCAACCCGATTCGACTCGATTCGACCCGACTCGCGCATCGACCCGGATCCAGGTAAGTCGGATTTTCCGGATTTTTTTCTTATTTTATTTTTTTTAATTAATTAATTTATTTTGTTTATTTATTTATTCTGAATTTATTATTTGTTATTACTTATTATTTTTTTGGTTAGTTATTTATTTATTTTTTATATTTTCAATAAATAGAAAAATGTAGAAATTAGGTTTTTCTAGAATTAAAAAAAATGTAGAATAAATAAATAATAAAAGTAAAATAATAATAATAAAAGTGTAGAAAAATAATAAAAAATATTAGAAAAATAATAATAAAACTTTAAATTTCAAAATAGGATAGATAATGAACTTAAGATAAAATTTTCAATGAAAATCACAAAAATTCCCAAAAATCACAAAAATCACAAAAAATCACCAAAATTATAAAAATCATGAAAATTAATAAAAAATTCAAAAATTATAAAAGAATCATAAAAAAAATAAGTTTTAGCACTTAGAAAATCTTTTTCTTCAAATAAATCCAAAATTGATGTTTTCCCCAAAAAATCATTTTCAAAACAAAATCACAGCTTAGGCTTAGAAGTGTTGAGAAAAAAATCCCAAAAATTTTAAGAACATAAATCAAAAGAGATTTCAGAAATTAAAATTCATCAACAAACTTAAGGTTTTCAGAAAAGCGAACTACGGCTAGTTTGATCCTGAGTAGCAGGTATGTAGGCACCCATCGGGTCAACCCATAAAATTCATGAAAAATCATTTTCTCAAAAATAAGGCAAAAACATAATAAAAAAAGTAACAGAAATCTAATGAAAAACATCAAAGATGAACAATTTTAGGAGATTAGGTGGTAACCGTAAAGGTTTTAATAGGTTAGCCTCCGGACTTAGAAACTCTGGTTTTTCCTTTTCCTCTTTTCAAAAACGAAAAGAGGAAATCACGACAACTAGTAGTCCAAATTAAGACTAATCCGCTCCTTTAGTCTTAATTCAATATTTCCCAACAACAGTTGGGTGACGACTCCAAAAATCAAACGAAATTCCTAACTCAAGTCGAGGATCTATATTAGATGAGCATAGGGTCTAGTCTAGATCGGATTAGGAATGGGAATTCAAAAATTAGACTCGACAATCATCTTTGTCCTCTTGGTCAATTCCGTCATCCTCTTCTTCTTCATTTGTCTCTTCTTCATCACTCTCCTCTTCAACAGAATTAGAGGATTGAACAACCATGGGAGCCTTCTCACTTCTTCTGGATGGGGTAGGAGCATTGTTGTTACGTGAATTTTGCTCAGGAGATGAGGCATATGTTGGTAGGTTAGCTGGTAGGGGAGAAAAACAGCTTATGAGTCTTTCCAAGAAGCACCAGACCGCTACTCGAAAGCGTTTATTCCCCTATCGTTCACATTGGTGTAGCTTCCTTTCTTCTTGGAATTCCCTTTTCAATTGTTGGAAATCATTATCCTCAGTGTGAGGTCGGGAAGTAGATGTAGAATATGGAGAAGAAAATACCATGCTATAAACAAATGCATCCTCGATAGTGATGTATGTCAGATAGTTATGATGAGTTATGTGACATCAACCGAGTATGCAAGTGTAAGGAAGTAAAAGTTGCGGAAAGAAGAAGAAAAGAGAAGAGAAACTTACTTGAATATGGTTGTGTGACGAATTTGTGAAAATTATGTAGTGTGTGAGCATAAATTGTCAAAAGAGGAAAACGATGATTGAGAGACTAGCGGAAGGTTTTCTGTAACGGTGTGGAGAGTAAGAGAGAGAAAAATGAAATATACATATATAGGGGTTGTCAACACGGGTTGCAACACGGTCGTGTTCATGGCCATGTTGACTTCGAAAGTTCCTTAGATCCTTAGATAAAGTCAGCCCGGGTAGCAACACGACCATGCTTGTAGCTGCGCTGACTTCAGAAATTGCACAGATTCTTAAATAAGTCATGCATATGTTGAGTACTCATTGTGTGGATGGTAATTATGAGATATCAGACCAATGGACAACAACTTTTATTGTCGTACACCTTTTAAAAGTGTAAATGTATGTAAGAAGGGACTTACCAAATGCACTTAGTGATGGAAATTTGAAAGCCCTTACTTGTCATTGGCGTTTCCCCACACTTAGAGTTTGCTCTCACACTCTTCAAAAGCTTAGAAGCTCCCCTTTTTATCTACAAGTTCTAGAAATGACAAACTTAGGATAGTGTTAGTAAAAAGGAAATAAGAGAAACGCTACATACCTGAGTTAGACATGGGTTGCCTCCCAAGAAGCACACTTGTTTAACGTCGTTAGCTCGATGTTCCTCACTTTCTTCCACTAAGTCTCTAGTAGTTGGAGATACAGTTCTTCCCTATCTTTGGCACCACTTGCGTTGGATTAACTTAGCTGCTATCAAATATGGTGCAAATAAATCCAGCATCAAAAAGTTTGATCACCTCTTTCTTAACTACCTCCTTCATATTAGGATTTAGTCGTCTCTGTAGTTGCACTACAAGCTTGAATCCTTCTTCTAATAAAACTTTGTGAGTACATAAGGAGGGGTTGCTACTTTTTATATGAGATATTTTCCAAGTGGTGGCTTGGTTGTGTGCTCTTAGGAAAGTGAGTAATTGGTCTTTCTACTCTTGAGATAAATCTAAGGCTATAATAACCGGCAGGCTGGAGTCTTCTACAAGAAAAGCATATTCCAGATACTCTGGCAATTGTTTCCATTCCAACCCCGGTGGCTCTTCTATAGAAGTTTTAAGTCTCGCCTCATTTTCTGTTCTCAACTTTTCAAACACATACTGAGTTATAACATTTTTTTAAGCATCAAGCTGCTCCATGAGTAGCGCAACCTCTGGGTTATCTGCATCCTTCTTCTCTTCTAGTGTCAAGCTTAGCTCTAATTCATCTTTACTCAGAACTTCCTTCATATGCTCATTTGCTAACATATCGACAACATCAATAGAGTAGCAAGAATCATCAATGCTCAGGGTGTGTTTCATGGCAATAGCCATTGTGATTACTAACTCTTCATCATCGATCCTCAAGGTAAGTTTTCCTCCCTCTACATCTACCATTTCCTTGGTAGTGGCTAAGAATGGTCTCCTAAGTATTAAAGGGGTATCCTCATCTTCATCCATTTCTAGGACTAAAAAGTCGACGGGGTAGATGAAATTCCCTACCTTTACTAAGACATCCTCAATTATCCCCTTGGGCATTTTTACAGAGCAGTTGGCAAGCTACAAGCTCATCTTAGTTGGGGTTAGGTCAGACAGTCCTAGCTTCTTAAAAAACGAATATGGCATTAAGTTAATGTTGACCTCTAGATCAGCTAGGGCCTTATCAACTGAGGTATCACCAACTACACATGGGATTGTGAAGCTGCTTGGATCCCTTAGCTTTGGAGGAAGTTTATTCTAAATGATGGATAAGTAATTTGCATCAACTTCCATAATCGTCACATCTTCCAACTTTCGCTTGTTAGACAAAAGCTCTTTTAGGAACTTAGCATATTTCGGCATTTGCGAAAGTGCCTCTATAAATGGGATGTTAATGTGCAGCTATTTGAATAGATCAAGGAATTTTCCAAATTGTTCCTTATCTTTGCTTTGGTTAAGGCGAGCTGGGTAAGGGATTTTTGGCACGTATTCCTTGACAACCGGTGGTGGTGTCTTCTCGGGATATGTTTCCTTAGAAGTTCCCTTTCTCTTTTCACTAGGTTGTTTATCCTCTTGTTGCTTTTCATGTTGGTGAACAAATGGTAACTCTTTCCTGCTTCTCAATGAGATGGCTTTTACCTATTCCCTTGGATTGTTTTCCGCGTTGCTAGGAAGAGAGCCAGGTTGTCTCTCACACATCATCTTAGCCAATTGGCCAATTTGCTTCTCAAGATTGTGAATCGAGTCCTCTTGATTACAATGTCTAGCATCAGAGTTTTGGATGAACTGACTTAGAATATCCTCTAAGTTACTCTTTTTTTTCTTGTTGAGGTGGGTGTGGGTGTGTTGAAGGAAGCGGTAAAGGCTGATAAAGTGGCGACTGTTGCTTTGAATACCCTGGTGGTGATAGATTAACTCTCTGATAGTCCTAGTTTCCATAAGACATATTCAGATGATTTCTCATCCCCGGATAATAGGTGATACCATACTGAATATATTGTTGTCTGGTTGAATTCCCAAGATAATCTACTTGTTCATATTGCTCAAATAGGTTTACACCCTCCTTAGGGTCTCCCATCTAATGTTGTGGTTGTGATCCTTGGGGATTCTTGAGATTTGCAACTTGGTGGCTCAAAGCTTCCATCTTAGCTACCAAAGTAGTCATTACATCTACTTCGTACATTCCTATCGCTTTCTACTTACTCTTGCCATAACCCCATTGATAATTATTTCTTATCATGTCAGCAAATAGCTTCAATGAGTCTTCCGGAGTCTTAGTATTCAACATACCACCAGCTGTGGCATCTACCAAGTGACGTGTAGTCGAATTTAACAAATTCAAAAATGTTTGAACTTACATCCATGTAGGCAACTAGTGATGTGGACACTTTATCAACAATTGTGTCCATCTCAGCCAAGCATCATATATTGTTTTATAATCTTGTTGAGTAAAAGAAGAGATGTTGTTCCGATGCTTAGCAGCCTTACATGGTGGAAAATAATTGTCTAAAACCTTCTTTACCATGTCATCCAATGTAGTCAAAGCCTCAGGACCCAGTGATTGAAGCCAGGTCTTAGCTTTCCCTCTTAATGAAAACGAGAACAATCTTATACGCACTGCTTCATCTGCTACCCCATTATTCTTGAAGGTTTCACAAATCTCAAAGAATGTCTGAATGTAAGCATGGGGATCATCATCAAGTAGTCCATGGAACTGATAGTATTGTTGTAGAAGTTGAATCACCGCACCCTTGATCTCAAAATTATTAGCCTCAATGGGAAGCTTAACAATGGTTGGACATGTGCCGTGATGGGAATCAAAATCCGGCAAGACCTATCATTAGGACAAAAATGGAAGGAGTTCAAATCTTGGCGATGAGGGCCCATTTCGAGCAGATCAACCTCGGAATAAATTATTATCTAACCTCTTTTATCTTATTCATGAATTGTATATTCCAACAGGTATGCTTATTTGGTTTCACAAGGCGATGGACAAACTTACTAAGACTCAGCTTGTGGGTTATCTATGGACCGACCTGAACCGGCGATGAGTTGAACCGACGGATTCCATCATGAAGCTAGCCTGCTGAAGATTATTTTCTTTACTTGTAATTTATGTTTGAACCATTTATTTTGTAAGCTTTATGGGACATTTTATTTGGTTGTATTTTACCTTTAGGACCGGCCACCCTATAGTGGCATAGTTGTGATTTTCTAGTCATTTTAACCCTAAAGGGTGCAAGTATAAATACTTGCAAATTAGGGTTTTTGAGGAGCTTTTTGAACATTTGAGAAAATACACCCCCTTTGCCGTGAGAGAGAGTGCCTCTTTCAAGCAATTGCTCTTATCAATTTCCTTAGTGAAATTATGGCGAGTTGGCTTGGATTTGTTGTGTGTTATATCAACAAATTACAAGTTGATCCTAATTCCAAACTAGTGAGTCATATCTGGTGAGGATTTAGTTATTTTTATGTACTTTTGTTCTTATGAAATTAGGGTTCTAAGATTCGGAATTTGAAGGAATTTTGAATTGAAATTGAATCCCATTTCATTTTCATTCTTGCAATCAACGTTATATCATATATTGTTGTTCATCAATATTTTGGTTTCTTGAGAAATTTGAGTCTTTTTCCTTCTTGTGGCGTGGATCTTCATAGTCATTTCATCCCTTCTTTTGTATGTGCTTGAATCCCCTTTTGAGCACATCATGCCGTCTAGTGTAAACCTTGCATACTTAATGTTTGTATTTGGTGGATCCTCAGCCATTACTTCTTGTACCTGTACCTCTATTAGCTCTTCTTCTTTAACCTCTATTGCCATTGCTATATCATGTTCTCCCTTCGCACTAACTAACTGCCTAGAAAATTCGATAATTGTATTCCTTCGAAGTCGATGGAACATTTTCTCAATCTCAAGATCTAGATCAAGAATGTCAGAGGGAAGATTCATTATCATACACTACAAAAGGCAACTAAGTGTGAATTAGAACTTTTCAAAAGATGAGAGAAGAAAAACAGATAAAATAAATAAAAAAATGACTAAAGTAGTAGATACTACTTTTTTCCCAAATATTGCCTTGTTAGGTCCCCAGCAACAACACCAAAAACTTGGTGTCGCTCGAATCTAACCGATCATTTAAGTTTTAAATTTATAACCAATAAAATCTACTATCGAGCTAAGCAGTGTACCTATCATTTATAGTATAGATTTAATAGGTGTCCTCTTTTGGGATCTAGAAAACAAGCACTAGTATTATCTTTTTCTACTATATAGTTTAATTTATGATGTAGGAATTATGAATTAATTTAATAACTATATAGTCTAAAATTTATTTTATGAAGGTTTAAGTGGCTAGCCCACTTGAGGTCTCCAATGGAGTCATCATTCTATCGAGCCTAATTTGTTTTCTTCTTTTCTTTTCTAATATGATTTACAATAAGCCTTATGCTCATTTAATGTAAACCCTCAACTAAGATTAGAAAAAAAAAATCATTTTTTTTTAAAAGAGGGAGTCGCCACCTGATTATAATCGAGAATTGGTCTTATACTACTTGGATATTCCATGGGGAGGCATCACATATTGATAGGTTAGAGAATAAATACTCAAGTCTGAATGGCTTTAGGATTATTAACAATCAAGTAGGTGTGCATGACCTACCAACAATGGAAGAAGTCATATGTGATAATGGCCATACATTTGAGGATGATGCGAATCATTAGATATTAGATGATTTAGCATGTAGCGGTAGTGACTTTAAAGATGATATGTTGGATATAATAGAGGAGATGAAATTGACATGGATAAGTAGAGTGGCTTATTTGAAGAGGCTAGACATGAGGTCTATCCAGGATGTAACAAATTTTCATTGTTATCTGCTGTAATACAAATGATGCATTTTAAGGTTGACGATTGACAATTGGTATAGAGTTTCAACAATTGGCTTAGTTTTGTAAAAAGTATATTACCAAAGGGGGAAATACTCCCAAGTTCCTATTATGAGTGTCAAAAAATGTTATGCCAATTAGGAGTGGATGCTAATCCTATTCATGCATATAAAAATGAATATGTCTTATTTAGGAAAGCATTTAAAGACTTAGATTATTGTCCACAATGTAACCATTCGATGTGGGTAGCAAAGACTAATGAGAATAAGAAGAAAACTCCTATGAAGGTTTTATGGTATTTTCCATTAATACCACGTCTTCAATGATTTTTTATGTGTAGAAAAATAGTACCTCTAATGAGATGGCATAAGGAGGAGTATGTTATTGAGGAAGATGGGACAAGGGTGTGCCATTGAGGATAATCTTCTAAGGCACCCTTTAGACTTAGAAGCATGAAGGGATTTAGACCAAAAGTTCCCTGATTTTGTAGCTAATCCAAGGAATGTATGGTTAGGACTTGCAATAGATGGATTCAATCCATTTGGTAATTTGAGTACCACATATAGTTCATGGCATGTTATCTTATTTCTCTACAATGTGCCACCATGCGCTTATATGAAAGAGCTATATCTTTTTATGTCTTTGCTAATACTGAGTCTTAGATCACCAAGTAATGACATTGCTGTTTTATTACAACTGTTGATCAATGAGTTGAAGGAACTGTGGGTAGAAGGGGTAAAAACCTTTGATGTTATCTTGAGTCGATCATTTCACATGAATGTAGCACTATTATAGATAATCCATGATTTCCCTACATATGGTGATGTATGAGGTTGGATCACAAAAGGCTACAAGCTTGTCCTATTTATAATGTGAATGTGACTAGTGGGCATACACAAAGCAAATTTCATTACATAGGACATTAGTAGTTTTTATTAATGAACCACAGGTGGCATTGTGAAAAAGATGAAGTTCAATGGAATCGTGGAAAAGCATAGGGCTTCTAGGCCATTTAGCAATGAAGATATTTTGATGCAATTGAATCGGTATAAGCATATCATCTTGAGAAAGACAACTGGCTATAGGAAGAGAAAGAGGTCAAATGATGAGCGTAATTGGTGTAAAAAAAGTATTCTTTTTGAATTTCCTTATTGAGATAGACTAATTATAAGACATAACTTAGATATCATGCACATCGAGAAAAAAATCAATGACAACTTAGTTGGTACAATTTTAAACCTCAAAGGTAAATCAAAAGATACTGATAAAGCAAGATTAATTTTACAAGAGATGGGAATTCCACTTGAATTACATTTTCAAAGAGGAATAGGCTGGATGGTAAAACCTCCAGTAAAATTTACATCGACTCCTAATCGAGTGAGAGAAGTGTGTAGCTTAATAAAGGACGTAAAACTTCTTGATAGATATGCCTCCAACAATTCTGCATGCTTAGGGGTGTTTGAGGCGACATTAAAAGGGTTAAAAAGCCATGATTGCCAATTGAAGCAAGAAGTGAGATATCAAGATTTTTTAGAAAGCTCTATGCTAAAGAGTTGAGAGTAGAGGTGCTACAATCTTTAGAGAGAAGCATTACTTTGAAACTGTGTAAATTGGAAATGATTTGTCCATCTACTTTTTTTTTTTATGTCATGATTCATCTAGCAGTACATCTGCCAAGAGAAGCATGTATTTTTGGCCTAATGCAATATAAATGGATGTATCCAGTTGAGCAGTACTTGAGGGTCTTTAAAGGGTATGTCAGAAATAAAGATCAACCGGAGGGCTCCACAGCCGAAGCCTATGTGGTATGCGAAAGTTTGATGTTTTGCTCTATGTATTTTGAAAATATGGATTCAAGGATCAATAGGTCTTATAGGCAATGGGATGATCTTGGGCTCCTTAAAGTAGGCTTTCACATTTTCTTGCAATTGGTGCACTCAATGGGCAATTGTACATATATTGAAGTGAATCAAGAGACGAATAGGATGCGTTAGTATATATTGAACCATTGCGAGGAGATCTATCCGTACATTCAGTAGACATTTCTTTATAATTTAAACCTTTTTATGAAAGAAATGAACATCTTTCATACAATTTTTAAATAATTAGGGAATTTGAGCAAGACTTACAAGAACATTATGGATGAACTAATGTACAACAACTTGTTATGGAGCAATTTCCAATATAGTTTAAGACTAAAGTAAATGCATCTAATAAACCAATTAACTTATGATTCCACGCTTGTGAATTTCAAAATCTAAGTTAACTTTATTTACTTCTACACAAATTGTATTTGCTAAAACTACAAGTACATTTCAAAAATCTGATGACTTAGATGCCATTTCATAGAGCCCACAAAAGCATGTCCATGTTTATCAGGGTTATGTGGTGAATAAAGTTAGGTTCATTACAAAAGATCAAGAGGCATGTCTTCAATGACAAAATAGTGGCATTATTGTCTTAGGTGAGCATGATGGAAACACCATTATATTCTATGAGACAATAGCCAACATCATACAATTGAACTACAGTCATGGTAGGCATGTGTTCCTCTTTAAGTGCAAATGGTATGACATGTATCGGGATAAACTTGAGTTAATTGACAACGATATGGTTACAATTAATACCAAACGAAAATGGTATGAAAATGATCCTTACATTATCATTGATCAGGGTCAATAGGTTTTCTATCTAAAAGATCCAAAAATGTCTACTAGTGATTAGAAGGTGGTCTAAAAGGTTCATCATCGCTATTTATTCCATCGAGAATTATTTAAGCCACATGATAGTGCTGATCATGAGATTATTGACCAACCTTGATTAGATGAGCCACTACAACAATAGAGAAATCGTAGAATGATCTCAGTAAATCAAATTTTTGTTCATCTTAGGCAATTAGCTCATGTTTCAGTACCAGAAGAAAGTCTCCCTTAGTTAATAAGAATAGTAGTGATGCGCATTCCACCGATAGTAGTGATGGAGGAGAGTAGATAATATAAAGTTATGATATTAAATCTTTATATAATATTCATTATTTGATCTTGTGAATTTTTTTTCATTAGATTTCTATACACAAAAAAATCCATTTACACAATTTAGCTTTTACTAATTTTATTAATGTTGTTTTGTGTAATATAGATGTTCTAAGGCCTAATCATGTGGGATGATCTTATCAATTAGTTTAGGGCTGATGCTATTCAAAGGCACCTCAATTATCGAGATCCTCCAAAGTCATCGAATACATCGAAAGATGAAGCAAGTGATGAGTAGAGTGATGATTGTTTTGACAAGCAGCATGAAGATCCTTCTAATGAGAATACACAAGAGGATAACACATTAGAGCATGATAGAGCCTGGGCATAGGGTGTTTATAAAGGAACCTTTTATGAGCTAATTAAGCAAAGCATGGGTCCTAATCCTATTTTAGAATTGCATGACATTTACAATGCGCCACAAGACGACAATGCACAAATGTTATCCAAAGATTTCACTTCAGCACATCGTCACTCTTCTTCATTGCGCTATCCTAAAGCTGGAGCTAAAGCTTGGTCAAAAGTGTCATTAGAGATACAACAGAGGGTGACTAGCATAGTTGTCGTGAGTTGTTTCCTTGTTTCTCTTTATCTTATTTTACATTATCATGCAAAACAAAGGTTTAACCATTCCCGTCAAATATTTTACATTTGTAGGAAAAGTTTGATCTAATTACCTCAAAAAATGATCTACGGTGGCCATTGATATTTCATAAGATCGCTAGTAGAACATAAAATGAGTTGCGATATTGACTAAAACAAAAGTATAAGGAGTATGGTGAAGGTGAGAGAGCACGCTAGAAAGTACTAAAAGGTTTACTTCATGGGCCAGCTAAGTGGGTTGCTTTATGTGACTTTTTTGACAATGACCCCCCATCAAAAGGTAATTCACCAATTTAATACTTATCGTATGTGTTTGTATGTAATAGTGTAGTTATTTTCCTTTTCATTTAGAAGCGTTCTTCAATTAACAATATCAACTAAGAAACGTTGCAATATAATTACACTGTCGGCACGAAATCATTCATGAATATTTAGCTTAGTAAGGTATGGAAAAAAGATCCTTAATTGCTTGTTATCATTTAGGATGATATGATCATTTGTTTGAAAGATTAATATTTATGTCTGTTGATTGATACAAGTTATATCCTGGTACCAACTTATTTTACTATAATATATTACGAATTATTAGAGATTGGGACATTTGAACACACCCATAAGAAAAGAAAAGATAAATCATCTGAATGGGTAAATTCTATAGTGTAA
Organism: Laguncularia racemosa; assembly: GCA_037954665.1. NCBI lineage: Eukaryota > Viridiplantae > Streptophyta > Magnoliopsida > Myrtales > Combretaceae > Laguncularia > Laguncularia racemosa. The sequence goes on from JBBMOL010000087.1 coordinate 2,023,981, forward strand.
GATAAACATGTAAGTTATATATCAATAATTACTTTGAGTTTTTCTTTTAACCATTATAATTTAGCAAAGATTCTTTCTTTTTCTTTTTTTTTTCCCATTATTTATCTTGCAACTATATTTCACATGATCTAGAGAGCTATGGTGGAATCATATAAGAAAAATTTGCAACAATCTCAATCATTCAGTTAGATGCCAAAGACACAAGTTGAGAACATGAGAGAGGTCCTTGGTCATGAGGCTTAATATAGTTGTGGTTTGGGCTATGGTGGCCCTAAACCACCTTCATCCATCCTCATATCCCTTTTCTTTATCATTCTACACCTACGACATCCAACAAACAAGTGATAAGATAGGAGAACAAAATATCTACATTAGAAGATATTGTTGCTTAATAGAAACAATTACTTGATCATTTTATGGCATAACAATAGCAATTTTTTTCTTTACAACAGCAGAGGCTTTCATAGATATCAAGCAACTCACCAACAATACAACCAATCCAATCATCACCCTTTTTTAGGTAGGTTTGGCATTAGGAATGTTCCATTAGCTCCATTGATTACACCATTGGGTGTATCCTAACAGTAACCATCACACCCCCAATCCCCAATGCAGCCATAGGTTAAGTATCCATAATCTTTCTTTCCAACTTCATTTTATAGTTTCCACAATGTCCAACAATAGCAACCACAACCTCAAGCAAAAGGACATCAATGATAGATTCAATTATCTATGTAGTATATGATCAATGTGAAGTATATTGGCTCTTTTTTGCATTTATCAAGTGACTTTTTTTTTTTTTTCTGCTTGGTCAAATATCGTATCACTTTTTTTTTTGTTGGCTAAGTACCAAGTCACTCTTTTTTTTTTTTTTTTCCAAATCTCATGTGATGTGTATATTTTTTGAACTTTGATGGATACTTATGGTAGGATGTTTGATTGGTTGTTTTTGTTTTGGGAATGAATATTGCATAGTGCACTAACATATTCGTGATAACTTGGAAATTTTTTTTTTCTTTTGTTCTAATCTTATTACATTTTGTGAGAATTCATTTATCATAAATATTGAGTATTGTGAGAAATTTTCTCATTCCTTGTAAATTCTCTTTCTTTTTGGCTGATGAAGGATGTCAATCTATTGGATTGATGAAGAATGTATATTGTATCACAAGTTTTTGTAAAAAAAGTTTAATGCCAATGGAATTAGGGGGTGGGGATTACATTTTGTGTCAATTCATTTCTCGTACACATTAGCTATCGTAACAAATGTTTTTACATTTACCATAATTCATTTCTCATAAATATGTATTGCCGCTTTATTGCCACAATTTGATTCCTCACAAATGCCTTATTGTCATAATTTGATTCCTTTCAAATGTCTTATTCCCATAATTTGATTCCTCACAAATGTCTTATTGCCACAATTTGATTCCTTGCAAATTCTTTATTGCCACAATTTCATTCCTCGCAAATGCCTTTTTGGTTTTCTAACATTTCATCGGGTGTTAGCCTCTTATGACATTAGTTTTCTCACAAATGCTATCACTTAGTAGAAATTATATTTCACGCAAATACTATACCTATTCCAACAATTTTTCCAATTCTCGCAAATAGCCTATGAGAATTCCTTCTTTACAATATCTCAAAGATAACGGGGCTATTGTGACATTTTCTTTAGAGGAATGTGAATTCTCGCAATAGGCTTATTGAGACAATTTTTGAAGCTTTTACATGAAAAGAAATTCCTCACATTTTGTTATAATTCTTGTAGTGATTCATGGTGAAAATTAAGAGTTGACAATTAAATTATATCACAATAAAGGAAATTATACATAAATAGGCCATAAAATTTCAAAGAAGTAAAATATTTATTGACAAAAGAACCTTCATACCTAAATGTAGAAAGAAATGTATCAATAGAACTTCAATTGAGCAACATAAGGATTTTTAAAAATACCAGTTACTTTCTTTTCAAAGAAACGATTAACTACATTTAGGATTAATTTCGACCTCAATCTTCAAAACCAAATTTCAAAATTCATCTAATACAAAAAATAAATAAATAAACAAAACCTTAAACTAAGTCAAATTTACAATATTTAGTTTAGTTAATATATTAGTTGTACCATCAAAAATTAAATTAACTTATTTTGTTCATGTATTTCTATGATAAAAGACACAAATTTCTAAAAATCCATCTTTCTCATAATTAATAATTCAATGATCTTTGGAAAAGCACAATAGGATTGAAAACCTTAAATAGTGCATCATTATTTAGAGTTTTTCTCATTTGCTTCTTTAAAATTGTGAATAGCTTTTCCATTTCATTATCATTGGCAATACATTCATAGTCATACTTCAAAACAAATAATGAACTTCTACTAAAAAAAAAGAAAAAAAAAAAGAAACGAGACAACAATGGCATCGATCATGAATATGTCAAAATAGCGTGATAAACATCACTACAAATTTTTGCTCATTAGTTCCTCTAATATAAATGAAACAATAATAATTTACAACATAACATGGAAAAAGAAAAAAAATGTATATTGAGATAAATACAAATATAATCACAAAATGGATAAATAAGATATTCATCTCTTTTAAGAAAGTTGTTATTGCAAAATCAAACCATTTAATTATCCCCATATAAAAGTAAAAACAAATTAGGGGATAAGAACAATTAAAGAAATGCAACAATAACTATAGAAATCTACAATCTTTAAAAAGAAAATAGGAAAAAATAAAATAAAATCATGCTCCTTTAGAAAGTCAAATTTATCAAAATTTTCACAATTAAATATAAAAAAAGAAAAATCATGGGCCTTTTCTAATTTAAGTAACACAATACTAATTTACATAAAGTTCCAAATTTTACGGTTTAAATTTATTAAATTGCAATAAAGCAATAAAATTTACATGAAAAAACATAAATAGGAACAAAAACAAAAACCATCGTATGAGTAATTTAGAGCAAAAACTCTACTTGGTCTTTGCTTTTTAAATATGTAAATCCGTAATCCAAGATAGGCACTACAAGTGGTTTCACATTTTCTAAGTCTAAACTTGAAATGCCCCAAATAGGGCAAATTAAAACCCAGATAGATCCATAAAAATGTGATGCACAAAAAAGATGTACTTTTTGGAGGAAAAATTTTAAGAAATAGCTTCTTTACTTAAGAATTTTCAATCAATATTATAGAAGTTGAACAATTGAGGGGGATTTTTTTTTAATAAATGGGTTTTTCTAATAAATGCGATTGGTGGATGAAAGAGAGAAAGGTTAGTAATATTCCAATATTAACAAGATATGAGTGGGAGAGAGAAAGATAGGACTTAGGTGAAGTTTCCTATTTTGCCCTTAAATATTTTTTAACTAAATTATTGTGATACATAATTTGATTGCTTTATTTGATATATTTATAGGCAAAATTGTATATGAAAGTCCAAAACTTAATGTTTTAGTTTAATAATATAGAAGAATCAATTATATATAACAAAAGAATAAATCGCAATTAAAGCAACAATATTAATCCCAAAGTCTATGTCATTTTATGACTATTATCAACATATTTAATCAAGCATGGAACATAATTTCATATATTTAAATAATAGTACATGAAGTATATACCTTTGTAATATTAATGTTGCAACGATATTTTAAATTATTTACTTGATCTATCGTTTTTATATTTACATAATTAAAGTTGGTTCATGCCTATGACCAACACACTTCTAGAATCTTTGTGTATTGTTGAACAAGCACCAAAAGCCCAGTGTTTGATTTTAATCAAACGGTTTAAAATGCGATTGAGTTCGATCTCACCTCTAAAATCGACCATATACAACCCTGTATATAACTAAACGCCGAATTGCCTTCAAGTATCATGTACTCTTCACATGAACTTTGCATGAATTCGGAGTAAAAGCACAAGCGAAAACTTAAGTTTTAACATATGATAGTTTTTGTAAAATATAAATGGTAATCTTTCAAACATTACCTATTATTATTACCATGAGTTTATCACTAATATTTGTTCACACTAATTCATAATATGGCAGGTTGCTACTATTTAATCTTTTTTTTTTTTTCCTTTGGTCTGGAGCAATGAAATAGTCACCCTAAATTGTCAAAAATATGGACCACAGACAATTCATATGTCATTCAAAAGTTTTCTTTTATAAATTTCTTTAGAATAACCCATCAATACTTGAAAGAGCATTTAATTCATTAACATCTTTATTTAACATTCAAGAACCATGTCGGTGAGCCCTATCTGGTTTGCATGTTACTGTTTTATTCTATATAGTTTCCTGTGTTTGATATTTCATTTATTATTTATTAATGAAGTTCTTGATAACAGATTTTCAGCCTGGTGGTGCGCACCAATTTCGTCAACCAACGAGCCTATTTCGGATAAATCAAAAATCATTATGCCAGATGGATCTTTTGGTTTATGTGATCGGCCTAGAGCACTCAAGTCTTCCGAAATACCACATGTGATTGAGCAATATCGCCAAGCTGCTTTGAACTCCATGCGGGCAGGTTTATATCTTGTAGCTTGATCCCACGTCTTCGTGCTCTTTGGTTCATAACATCACAAGTTCTTATTAAACACTGGTTATGTTATTGTAATTTAACTTTTGGATTGCTTTGGAGGTAAAATTGGGGTTGAGATCCATGCAGCTCATGGCTATCTCATCGATCAATTCTTGAAGGACAAGATCAATGATCGTACCGATGAATATGGAGGATCTTTTGAAAATAGGTGTAGATTTTTAATGGAAATTGTTCAAGCTGTGGTCAGTGCTGTTGGTGCTAACCGTGTAGGAGTAAGAATTTCTCCAGCAATCGACCATAATGATGTCATAGACTCTGATCCTCTCAACCTTGGTCTTGCAATTATTGAAGAACTTAACAAATTTCAACGTAGCTTTGGTTCAAACATCGCGTATCTGCATGTGACTCAACCGCGATTTACAGCTGAAGGGATTAAGCAATATGGAAATGAAGGTGATGAAGAAAGGTTAATGAGAGCTTGGAGTGATGCTTATGAAGGCACTTTCATGGCTAGTGGTGGATTCACAAGAGAGCTAGGCATGGAGTCAATCACTAAAGGTTCTGCGGATTTGATATCTTATGGCCGGCTCTTTATTTCCAATCCAGACTTAGTGTTGAGACTCAAAGAAAATAGTCCATTAAATAAGTACAATAGGGAGACTTTCTATACTTCAGATCCAGTTGTTGGTTTTACAGACTATCCTTTCCTCCCAATCCATTAATTTTTGTGACTAGTTGAATACATAAGAGTTGTTATAATAAGTGGTATTAATCAGGCTTCTATATGATACTCTTATATACTGTTGCTGAGTCGAAATAGTTGGAAGATAATTTTTGAGGGTTATGACGCTCGTGTAACAGAGTGGTTCATTTTGGCACTTATTGATTTATATTGATGAAATCATTCATCTTTGCAATTAGATGTCGTCGTTCATCTTAATCTTCTTATAATCAGTATTCATGACTTTTGTTCATTTACGGATTCAAATGAGTGTTGTCATATTGCAATTATTTCCAAAAAATTGAATGTTGCAATTTGCCAACTATAACAACCCTCTCAACTTGTAATGAATGGACAAATTGTCTTCTCTTTCCCATTGACTCGGTTAATATATTAGCCAAATATTTAGTAAATACCAGGTTTTCAAATTATAATATTTTCCTATAGATAATTAGTTACTATTGACGTTAAACATTGAGTTTCTTAAATAATTGCTCTCTTGACTATTGGTGCTTGGAATCTACATCCAACAACTATAAAAAGGATGAAATTAAAGACGATGGTTGATGCTGTTTGTATCAGAGAGGGCTTTATTTTTTTTTAATTATTATTATTTTTAGTTATGGCACGTAGACTTGCTTCATATAGAGGTACTTTTTTCTATTTGTTCACTTATAAGTTGCACTTAGGAACTCTTCCGATAGAAGGAAGGTTGTATTAAAAGTAATATATTACGCAATTATGAGTTGTATTAAAAGTAATATATTACGCAATTATGACAAGCAAGAAAAATAAGAATTTTACATGTGGGTGTACTTATTGTAACCATAACATGTAACTGTATCTCATGTTTTTCCTGACATTGTGGTTAAAATTTTAAATGAAATATTAAACCCCAGATTTTATTTTGTCTTATGTCTTTGTGTTATCATTTGATTCTAGATTTTATGGACCCCACTCAAAAAATACAAATGATCCATAGCAAAAAATTAATCTAAATAATCCCAAAAATAACAACTAAAAAATGACAAAAATAAAAATAATCAGAAAAAAAAATCATATTTAGAACGGAATTATGGCTGAACTAGACTAAACCACCCAAACAAGGGAACCGATCCAACTTTACCCATGCCTCAGTACTCTTATGAACTTCTAATGGCCTAATTCACACCTTCCTCGCTTAATTATTAGTAGTACTACCGTGTGCTAATTACCCACCTAAATAGTCACTTGTATCCAGTCTAATTTTTTTCTTTTTATCTTGATTTGGTCATGAACATTATAGAACCCATTATGGCCAGCAATCATTTGATCATATTGAAACCGAAGCATCCCAACACGCCTTTGAATAATTCAAAGTAGAATTTACCGTATTCAATAAATACAATTAATCTATTCTAACTAGAATTACTCAATCTTCTGATGAAATGCCAATTGAATTAACCTTTGTAAAACACAATAATAGATAAAATATATCTTTTTTATTTTTTGAAGATCTATGAGGCAAAATTAAAGTAAAGTCTTTACCTACGCATTGATCTAATGTTGAAGGACAAGATTAATTTATCGAACCGATGAATTAAAAAATCAATGAAAATATGTGTATGATTTTATGAAATTATTCGAGCAATAGTGATGCTATTAGGTATGAACCATTTAGCGTGAAATTTCTCTCATAATGTACCATAATGATGTTATAGACTTCGATCCTTTTCTAACCTTTGGCATTGATAATTAACTCAAAATAGAGTTATACCAAATTTCAACATAATTTCATGTTTAAAAAATTGTGTATTTCACGTGACCCAACCACGATTTATAGCTGTAGGTTAAAGTCAATATGAAATAGTACTTCCTTAGAAGAAAACAGGTTTTTCTATCCTTTTTCTCCGAATTGCTAATGCCGACCATCTTCAGTTTACGAATTACTTATTCTGAATCGGTTTCAAGTGCTTCCTCAAACATAAATGTATTAACAAAGCACATCAAAGTAGATTATCAACCTGGTGGTGTGGAAAATTATGATGCCGGACAGAACCTTTCAAGCATGTGATCGACGTAAAGTAGACACCGGACACGAGCCTAACTGGCCTCGAATAGGTCCCAACCCGCCGGTTCTTAAATAAAAAATAAATAAATCAAGACTGATTTAGAGTCACTTGTCTCTAGGCTGATTTTTTTTTTTTTTTGTCTTGATTTGGTCGGCTCATTATAGAACCGATCAAGCCAGCAAATCATTTATCATATTGAACCAACCATCCCAAACCGATTCAAGTTGAATTACCAATTCAACTCAATACATAACCTATGTCTAACTAGAATACTCAAGTCTTCTGAAATGCCAGTTACATTAACCTTTTAAACATCAATAATAGATAAAATCATATCTTTATTTATTTATTTGAAGGATTCTATGAGGCCGAGATTCATAAAGTCTATACCTACCTCATTGATGTAATGTTGAAGGACAAGATTAATTATCGAACCGATGAATTTAAAAAATCATATGAAAATATGTGTAGATTTTTAATGGAAATTATTCGAGCAATAGTGAGTGCTATTGGTACGAACCATTTAGCCGTGAGAATTTCTCCAGCAGATGACCATAATGATGCTATAGACTTCGATCCTCTCAACCTTGGCATTGCTATTATCAAAGAAGTTAACAAATTTCAACATAATTTCAGTTTAAAAATTGTGTATTTACACGTGACCCAACCACGATTTACAGCTGGAGGGATAAAGCAATATGGAAATAGTACTTCCTTAGTAAGAAAACAGGGTTTTTGTTACGAGGTGTAAAACAAAAAAAAAAGAAAAAAATACATAATTTATTTTAGTGGCAATTTCCTGTTTTACCCATTATTGATTGGGTGTTTTAGCATCTTATCTAATATTGACATTAGTAAAAGTGGCCAAGTTCATGAAAGGAAACACAGCTTGTGAATATAGACTACCACACAAGTTAAGAAATTGAAAGATTTTATTAAAATTGTTCATTTTGAAATTCTCTAAAAAAAAAATAATCATACAAACTAAGAAATTGAAAGATTTCATTAAAATTGTTCATTTTGAAATTCTCTCAAAAAACATAATCTTAAGTTCTTTTCTCCATCAAAACAATAAGGCTATCATGCTCTTCAAATTTATGGATTTATAGGGGGCTAAGACCTAACTTAGTTGACTAACAATGACAAGGCTTGCAAATGGCCCATTAGAAGTAGAAGGCAATTTTGGTGAAAACAAATGTGGTTGACTCACTACGTGGTATAGAAGCAATAGCTAATGGTAATGCTAATTTGACAACTAATGGTTAACTTTTCATTTCAAATCCATACTTAGTTTCAAGATTCAAAACTAATGGTTCATTGAATAAGTATAATATTAATATTTTCTATATTTCAGATCCAGTTGTGGGTGTCATAAACTATCCTTTACTCCTAAACAAACATTAGAATGAAGAAGTTGAATTGTTTTTCAAACAAATGGCATAAAATATTTATGACATGGAAATTCCAATTTTTAGAATTTATATAAAAAAATAGGTATAAAAGTAAATTAAATATAATAAATAATATTTTAAATTGATTTTGGCTAAAGATGGTTGGACCCCTAACCGGCCCACCAAATTAGCCCAAGTGAACCTCCTCCTCTCCCCATGGTAGGTTTTCTACAAACTTCCATAAAACTCCTTAATTCAACTTAATTGTTTAAATTAACTTAATTAATTAATTTGTAAAATTAGTTTTGTGAATCAATCATGATTAATTTTAACTAAACTAAATAAGCCCAATAGGCCCAATTTCAAAATTGATTAGGCTAATTTTCTTTTTAAAGTCCATAACCTAAATGAGTCTTAGTAAAATAAAACACCTTTAATGGACCTTAGATATAAAAAGGTCTAAAGCCAAATAATAAATCTATTTAGACCTAAATTAGACATTATAAGTGCAATTGGGCCTAAGTAATGACTCATATGACATAACAAGCCCAAAATGGTAAATGGACCTAAGTAAGATAAATTAGGTATAATTGACTAAAGGAAATCAAATGGACTTAGGCTAAGTAAATTGGGCTTAGTAAAGCTAAATGGGTTTAGGTAAATGTGCTAGAATATTATGGACCTAATTTGATTGACTTATTTGGATCAAGTAATTAAACTAGTTAATTAAATGAATAACCCTAATTAATTGAGTTAATTTAATTAAGCCTAGTGGGCTCAATTCAAAATTAATTGGATTCATTTTTCTTTTAAGGCCCAATACCTTAAAGGGCTTTTATCTAAAATATGTGATTATGGATTTTGGAATTTAATAAGAGACTTAAACTATTATGGGCTAAGGCCTAATGGCCTTGACCTTAAGTAATTTATAAAAGTAAACCCTATTTGGAATGAGGATTAGTGAAATGTAGATGATTTATCTAATAATTAACAATTATAATGACATGATTTTTCTAAATTAATAAATCTTATTTAATGAATGACCTAAGATTTGTTAAAGACTAATTGAGCCCTATGCCCTTTAGGGCCCACAACTAATATAGGCCTTAGCTAAATGGTAAACCAAAACCTAAAACTTATATTAACAACTAATTGTTCAAATTCAACTTTGTAACTTATAATTTTTCTTTTCTAATTGCATAATAACGGAATAATCGTGTTAGTTAGGAATGACTTTTGGCTTCAAGAATGTCCGATCCTCAAGATGTGCAATAACTAGGTGTTACACGTTAAGATAGAGCTAAATAAAAAGAACTGACAACCAAATTAACTAATATAATTGCTTGCTACTTATGCTTGGTCTTATACCCTAAAATGGTACGATAGTTAGCACTTAGGTCATCAAGGATGGCTCAATGAGTGGTTAATGGGTGGAACGCATTAGCATAACAATCATTGGAAGCGAAGAGAAGTTATACCGAGAGTTACTCAAGGTTTGTAGGACTTAATGTGAGATATTATATTTATGGATTGCAATCAATGCATTTGAATAATGGTGGAAGTTCTAGATGAGGCTAACTTTTGTGCTTTGGTTTTAGCATGGAGTCCAGCTACTCCCGTTAAGCCCCAATAGCTACTACATTGGGCTTGTATCCGAAGTCATGAGTACACTTGCATTAGTTGTTTATTTAATCAAATATTTATATTAATTTTAATTGTTGCTTGTTACACTACATGTAGATCATGTGTGATATTTGCATGTAATTACATTACCGTGTATTAGGCTTTTATGGCTTACTACTTATTTACTTTTCAAGTGGTTGCAGTATGCTAAATTTGGAGTGATCTTGTATTGGGATTCAAAATGTTGATAAATGGAGAGTGTTGTATTTAATACCTTTATCACTTGTAATATTACCAAACCTCATGAATATTTGTAGCTAACTTTCTAAATGTTAAAAATTTCAAATCTTTATGAAATTTTCATTATTTATTACCCTTTGAAAATGTTTTGTACAAATTAAAGCTTCAATAAGTACTTTTCTAATAGTAAAAGTCACACAAATCAAGCGTTAAACAAACAAGTGTTTTTTCTTTCAAAGTTAGAATTGGAACCAACATAATAAGTGATAGGAAGCTTACATATTTTGTTTAAGTGAAACATTAGACGAATTATCATAACCTTTTAAGTTTCAAAATGTGACAAAAAAATACTTATACCTCTTTACCTTTTCACTAAACACAATAGGTTGTGGCCTTTCTCAAAGGTTATCATAATTGAAACACTTTAATTTTTCATTGGTAACTTAATTTAAATTAATTGCTAATTTATCTAAAAATTGAAAAAAGTCAAAGATTAAATAGACACATTAGTCCAAGTAATAGGTATAACCTTTTAAGTATGCTTGAAACTACAAAATTTTCTAGAATTATCAATTTATTCTCCTTAATCATTTGCAAAAATCATATCACTAAGAACATTTTCATCTTAGCAAGGATTTGCAAAAACAACTCCTCATAGAGATTCAGATGGATTTATGCTCAAACTTTCTTTCTCCTATTCGCTTGAATTTGCTTAGATCATTATAAAAAAGGATTTATATGTGTATATTAATTTACTTATCATCGAAAAGTTCAAATTAAAAATTAGATTACATATTATTGAACTCCCAATATTTCTAAGTTATTATTGAACACTTTATTTATAAAGTTCAATATACATAATTTGGAATCTATTTGATATTCCCCCGATGAATTACTAATTGTCTAGAAATTCCATCCAAATTGTGAAAATGCATAAAGAATAACATCAATAAATTTGAACCATCTCCTAATGTAAGTTTCTTAAAGCTACTAAAGGGTTATAGTGGCCTTTTGAACCTACATACTATATGTTGCAATTGGAAGAATCACAAATTTTTTCACTATCTTTACAAATTAAGTGGATTTTCTAGTAGCAATTTGTCCCATTCGGCTACATAAGTATTAATAAGAAATTACTGATAAACACTTGCTAGGAGCAGTGCCACTTCTATATCCATATATGCGAAATTAATTTGAAGAAAAATTGAATTTTGAATATTCAATATATCCATGAAGAGACGTTGTGTGATATCTCATCCTCTAATTTACTATGTAATAAATTCACGGTTGGCAGTAACTTGTTGTTACCCCTTTAATCTTTTAAAATGATGATCTACTAGAATGTAACCGATGTTGTATTTGAATGAAGTAAGGTTTACATTCTCATTATCAAGTAAGGTTTTAGAACATTGTAGTGAAAGTTTGCTAAGTAGATATTTTGATAGCACTTTTGTCTATTTATTACCAAAATGGATTAAAATAACTTACTTTAGTTGTGGCCACAATTCATTTCATAAACAAAAGTTTCTATAATATGTTCCTGTCTTGTAACTTTCACACAAAAATTGCATCATCCATTGTGTATAATTCATAGTATGTATCAAACATATTGATTTATCATTTTACCCTTATTACGATTCTACACTTTGTACTAAATTAGTATCTACTCTAGTGAAATTCTCTGTATTGAATTTTAAAGTCAAGTACACATTTACAACCCCTTTACTTTATATGAATAGAATAAATAAGAAATAAAAATTATTCTTGGGAATGACTTTTGCTTATAACAAACTGGAATTTTAATATTTATTATACTTCATTTGTTGCAATATTAAGTTGAAAATATAACTAAAATTACCAATATACCCATCTTTGGTCATTGAGAAATAAAACTAATAGTTATTTATTAAGGGTATAATTATTCATTACTTAAACATTTTTTTCATGTGAGGAGGAAATAAAAAATACTAGTTTACAAAAGGTAATAAGTATTCCTACTAGAAATGAAATAGAAAAGTTACTAAAAATTTAAATTTTTGAATTAATTTATCAGTTAATAAGATAATAAAAGTATTTCATAAATGATTTTTTTCTTTTTTATTATTTTCAAATAAACAGGCCATTTTATTATATACTTTATGAGTTCTTTATATATATCTTTTAAGTCATTCATGTAACTTCAACTTCTTAAATGGCAATTTGTTTGCTTAATGATATTACTACTTAACAACATAAATCAAGTTAAATTTTCTTCTTGGTGTTTAAGAATTTGAGATAAGTCTTACAACGACTTAAAGAGCACAAAATTTTCTACACATTCTATATTCATCCCCTTTTCTACGATTGCACAATCTAGAGGACAATCTGCAGTCTTTTCACACCAGTGAGAATTTTACTAATGCAATATATTGAAAAAGTGACTATAAAAAAGCAAAAGTTTATAAAATTATATATATTATAATATAATTATGGTATCAAATATAGTAATAATTATGATTATAATAGATGATAGATATATTATAACGGATTACCAAACTTTTTTTCGTGGATTATTCACGTGGCTTAAATGATTGTCACATTAAAAATGTTAATGATACTATAATTTGTTGACCATTTGGCCGGCTGCGATCATAAGCCTTTTTCCCATGCGATGTATAAGCATTCATATATCTTCAACATCTTCTTCTCATAACCATTTTCTAAGACTCACATCCTCATCTTATTACTTAAATTTAAGTAAAAATGGTGGATCTTTTCAACCCTTACAAGTTGGGCAAGCTCCATCTTACTCATAGGTATGTTGCTAAACCCTTGAATTTATCTAAGTTAATATAGACTAGAGGAGGAAGCATCAAAGTTGGCATCATTATGAATTCTTGAATTCCTTTCTAATGTTGAAGATTTAAAGGATGAAAGATTGGACATCAGTATTATCAACTATACTTGTATTATTAGATAATTATGGTTGATAGTAACACCATGATTTTAGAATCAATTTGTGCATCTTTTTTACTAATTGCTGAAACTCATAGACATGGACAATAATTTTTTTTTTCTTTGTACTTTATTTTATGAAGTTTTCATACTAGAAGAAATAGTATTTTGGATTCCAAGGAAACGTGATCCATTTAGTCTAACAATGCGATTAGGAACAGATCGTCGCACCATTAACGAGGTTGGTACTTTGCTGCTGGATTTGTGATTGCAGGATTGTTCCAGCACCCATGACAAGATGTCGAGCGATGAATAACATTCCGCTACCAGCTCATGTTGATAATTACGCACAGAGGTCTTCTCATCTCTGAAGGCACAGAAAGAATACAGAGGAATTTTAAAATGAGAAAATCTCCACTTATTGTTATAGAAAAAGATCTCTATATATATATATATAAAAGAATAAACTCCTATCTAACTAAAATAGAAAACTTTTAATTTGGCTAAACTTCCTAAAAATAAAATATTTTTAAATTAGTAGACTTATTTACAGTAGACTAATTTAAATTGCTGGAAACTACCATTTCAATACCTCCCCTTAGGTTGGATCATGAAGATCTCAATGCTTAGATTGTGAAGAAGAAAACCAAACTAATCCTTTCCCAATGCCTTTGTGAAGATATCAACAAGTTGCATTGATGTGTGTATATACACCAGTTGAATGTTACCATTCAATGTCTTATTAGGAATGAAACGACAATCCACTTCCATATGCTTAGTACGTTCATGGTAGACAAGATTAGCAGTTATTTGCACAGCTGCTTAACTATCATAATACAAATTTATAGGTTCAAAATGCGCTACACCTAGAGAATCCAATAACCCTTTCAACCATTTAAGTTTACAAGCAATGATGGTCATAAACCAATATTCAACTTCCACAAAAGAACAAGACACTATTTGTTGCTTTTTAGTCTTCCTAGAGATAGGCGAGTTTCCCAAAAATACAAAATATCTAGTTAAAGATCATCTCGTCAAAGGACAACTCGCCCAATCATAATCACACTAAGTAGTCAACTTGAGATCTCAATTGGCACATAATAAAATACCCCATCTTGTATTACCTTTCTAAATGCACAACACGAAGAGCTGCCTCTTCTTGTGCTTTCTTCGGTTGTTGCATGAATTGAGCAAGAATATGCACACAATAAGACAACTCAAGCTGAGTTATTGTAAGATAAATAAGTCATCCCACCAAACATCTATGTTGAGCAAGATCATCCATATCACTACTTTCATTAAGAGCCAGCTTGTGATTTTGTTCAAAAGAAGTCACAACTGGCTTAGAACCTAGTAATCCAACCTCGGTAATCACATCCAAAGCATACTTACGTTGAGACAAGAAAATGCCATCTAAGTTTTTGGCCACTTCAATTTCCAAGAAATACTTCAACTTCCCCAAATCTTTCATTTGGAAGCAACAACGCAAATAGTTCCTAAACTTTTGCATAACAAAAACATCATTACTAGAGATAATAAGATCATCAACATAAACAAGTACATTCAATTGAACAGTCCTAACTCCAAAAGTGAACAAAGAGTGCTCTAAATATGATTGCTAAAATCCATAAGCCTTCAAAGATGTAGCCAATTTTACAAACTAACATCTAGGTGCTTGTCGCAAACCATACAAAGATTCTCAGAGTCTATAAGCCTTTCTCAGTGATTGAGAAGCAAATCCAAATGGCATCTTCATGTAATCCTCTTCCTCTAGATCACCGTGTAAGAAGGCATTTTAGACATCCATTTGATGGAGTTCCCAATTCCTTGCAACAACAATGACTAGAAAAGTATGCACAATACCCATTTTTGTTGTGGGAGCAGTCTCCTCATAATCTATGCCTTCAACTTAATTACTTCCCAATATGACCAACCATGCCTCATACCGTTCAACACTTCCCTCAAAGTTGTATTTAATTTTATACACCCACTTGCTCCGAATTGCTTTCTTCTCAGATCATAGATTTTTTATTGTCTATGTACCATTATCTTCCAAAGCCTCTAGTTCTTTTCTCATGGCCTCTATTCATCATTCATCTTTAATTGATTCTGCATAAGAATTTGGTTCATGCCCTATCGTAATTGTTGCCAAGAAGCACCAATGTTATGTGGAAAATTTATCATAACTCACATAATGTGCTAAAGAGTAAGGTGTACTTGAGGAATTTGATTGAGAAGATAAGCATTTTGAGGGGTTTACTCTAATGATGTTTGTTACATAGTCTCTTAATGAATAAAAGGTTGTTTAACCCACTTTCCCCTACCTAATTTATGTGCCACCTAGTTTCTGTGCCACAACTTCATTTCTTTCTACTTCCTCGTCGTCTTTGTACTCTAATTCCTCTATTTCTTAACTCTCCTCACCAATTCTCCTTACACTTTCATTGTGTTCTTCTTCTATGTCTCTCCCAAATTCATTACCTAAATCCATGACTCCCTTTTCATTGTTTTTATCACCCATTATTTTTCATATGGAAATTTTTTTTCAACGAACACTACATCTCTTGATACAAAGAACTCATTAGTCTCCAAATCATATAATCCCCATCCTTTTTTTTCAAATAGATATATGACAAATACACACTTATGACTCCTACGAGCAAACTTATCATTATTCTTATGCAAATTATGCGCATAACACAGATAACTAAAAACTCGAATGTGTTTATCAAATGGTCCTTTCCCAAAGATCATCTCATATGGAGTTTTACCATTTAATAACATAGACGGAGTCTTGTTAATTAATTATCCAACTGTAAACACACAATCCCCCTTAAATTATATAGGTAAATTTTCTTAGAAACACAATGCTCTTGCCATGTTAAGAATATGGTGATGTTTTCTTTCCACTCGACCATTTTGTTGAGGTGTGTTTTACACAAGAAGTTTGATGCAAAATCCCTTGTTCATCAAAATATTCTTTCATAACACACAAATTCACTTCCATTATCACTTTAACAATTTTCACATTCTTTTTAAATCGACATTTAACCATCAAAATAAAATTTCTAAGAACACAACCCACTTCATGTTTTCCATTCAGCAAATATATCCATACAATACGAGAGTAATCATCAACAATTGTCAAGAAATAAATTGCTCCACATGAAGTTGGGACACTATAAGGTCCCCACAAATCACATTGTATCAAATCAAAACTACTTTCAACTTAATTATCACAAGAAAAGAAAGTCTCTCTTGTTTGCTTTGCTCTAGAATAAACCTCACAAGTCTTATTGATTAACCTACCTATAATACCAACTTCTGAAATTAATTCCACTACCTTAGGAGAAGGATTACCCATTCTTTTATGCCAAAGATTAAAGGATCCCACATTAACCACCTTGCAAGCATTCATTAAAGCGACTCTCTTGAGAAAGTATGCTCCTTGCATTGCTCACCTGCTCTAATCAAGTTCCTTAAAGCTTAGCTTATATATAGCAAAAATTTTCATAGTGAGTTAGATAATGGCCGTGTTGACTTCGAAAGTTCCACAGATCCTTAGATAAAGTCAGCCCGAGCAGCAACACGGCCATGCTCGTAGTCGCACTGACTTTAGAAATTACACAGATTCTTAAATAAGTCATGCATATGTTGAGTACTCGTTGTGTGGATAGGAATTATGAGATACCACACCAATGGACAACAACGTTTATTGTCGTGCGCCTCTTAAAAGTGTAAATGTATGTAAGAAGGACTTACCAAATGCACTTAGTGATAGAAATTTGAAAGCCCTTACTTGTCATTGGCGTTTCCCCACACTTAGAGTTTGCTCTCACACTCTTCAAAAGCTTAGAAGCTCCCTTTTCATCTGCAAGTTCTAGAAATAACAAACTTAAGATAGTGTTAGTAAAAAGGAAATAAGAGAAACGCTACGTACCTAAGTTAGACATGGGTTGCCTCCCAAGAAGCACACTTGTTTAACGTCATTGGCTCGATGTTCCTCACTTTCTTCCACTAAGTCTCTAGTAGTTGGAGATCCAGTTCTCCCTATCTTTCGACCACTTGCGTTGGACTAACTTAGCTGCTATCAAATATGGTGCAAATAAGTCCAGCGTCAAAAAGTTTGATCACCTCCTTCCTAACTACCTCCTTCATATTAGGATTTAGCCGTCTCTGTAGTTACACTACAAGCTTGAATCCTTCTTCTAATAAAACTTTGTGAGTACAGAAGGAGGGGTTGATACTTTTTATATGAGATATTTCCAAGTGATGGCTCGCTTGCGTGCTCTTAGGAAAGTGAGTAATTGGTCTTTCTACTCTTGAGATAAATCTGAGGCTATAATAACCGGCAGGCTGGAGTCTTCTACAAGAAAAGCATATTCCAGATACTCTAGCAATTGTTTCCATTCCAACCCCGGTGGCTCTTCTATAGAAGTTTTAAGTCTCGCCTCATTTTCTGTTCTCAACTTTTCAAATCCATACTGAGTTGTAACATTTTTTTAAGCATCATGCTGCTCCATGAGTAACGCAACCTCTGGGTTATCTGCATCCTTCTTCTCTTCTAGTGTCAAGCTTAGCTCTAATTCATCTTTACTCAAACTTCCTTCATATGCTCATTTGCTAACATATCGACAACATCAATAGAGTAGCAAGAATCATCAATGCTCATGGTGTGTTTCATAGCAGTAGCCATTGTGATTACTAACTCTTCATCATCGATCCTTAAGGTAAGTTTTCCTCCCTCTACATCTACCATTGCCTTGGTAGTGGCTAAGAATGGTCCTAAGTATTAAAGGGTATCCTCATCTTCATCCATTTCTAGCACTAAAAAGTCGACGGGGTAGATGAAATTCCCTACCTTTACTAAGACATCCTCAATTATCCCTTGGGGATTTTTACAAAGCGGTTGGCAAGCTGCAAGCTCATCTTAGTTGGGGTTAGGTCAGACAGTCCTAGCTTCTTAAAAAATGAATATGGCATTAAGTTAATGTTGACCTCTAGATCAGCTAGGGCCTTATCAACTGAGGTATCACCTACTACAGATGGGATTGTGAAGCTGCTTGGATCCCTTAGCTTTGGAGGAAGTTTATTCTAAATGATGGATAAGCAATTTGCATCAACTTCCACAATCGCCACATCTTCCAACTTTCGCTTGTTAGACAAAAGCTCTTTTAGGAACTTAGCATATTTCGGCATTTGCGAAAGTGCCTCTATAAATGGGACGTTAATGTGTAGCTATTTGAATAGATCAAGGAATTTTCCAAATTTTTCCTTATCTTTTCTTTGGTTAAGGCGAGCTGGGTAAGGGATTTTTGGCACGTATTCCTTGACAACCGGTGGTGGTGTCTTCTCGAGATATGTTTCCTTAGAAGTTCCCTTTCTCTTTTCACTAGGTTGTTTATCCTCTTGTTGCTTTCATGTTGGTGAACAAATGGTAACTCTTTCCTGCTTCTCAATGAGATGGCTTTTACCTATTCCCTTAGATTGTTTTCCGTGTTGCTAGGAAGAGAGCCAGGTTATCTCTCACACATCATCTTAGCCAATTGGCTAATTTGCTTCTCAAGATTGTGAATCGAGTCCTCTTGATTACAATGTCTAGCATCAGAGTTTTGGATGAATTGACTCAGAATATCCTCTAAGTTACTCTTTTTTTCTTGTTGAGGTAGGTGTGTTGAAGGAAGCGGTAAAGGTTGATAAAGTGGCGACTGTTGCTTTGAATACCCTCTAGTTTCCATAAGACATATTCAGATGATTTCTCATCCCCGGATAATAGGTGTTACCATACTGAATATATTGTTATCTGGTTCAATTCCCAAGATAATCTACTTGTTCATATTGCTCAAATAGATTTACACCTCCTTAGGGTCTCCCATCTAATGTTGTTGTGGTTGTGATCCTTGAGGATTCTTGAGATTTGCAACTTGGTGGCTCAAAGCTTCCATCTTAGCTACCAAAGTAGCCATTACATCTACTTTATACATTCCTATCACTTTCTACTTACTCTTGCCACAACCCCATTGATAATTATTTCTTATCATGTCAGCAAATAACTTCAATGAGTCTTCCAAAGTCTTAGTATTCAATGTACCGCTAGCTGTAGCATCTACCAAGTGACGTGTAGTCGGATTTAAGCCATTAAAAAATGTTTGAACTTGCATCCATGTGGGCAACTAGTGATGTGGACACTTTATCAACAATTGTGTCCATCTCAGCCAAGCATCATATATTTTTTTATAATCTTGTTGAGTAAAAGAAGAGATGTCATTCCGAAGCTTGGCGGCCTTACATGGTGGAAAATAATTGTCTAAAAACTCCTTTACCATGTCATCCAATGTAGTCAAAGCCTTGGGGCCCAGTGATTGAAGCCAGGTCTTAGCTTACCCTCTTAATGAAAATGGGAACAATCTTATACACACTGCTTCATCTGTCACCCCATTATTCTTGAAGTTTTCACAAATCTCCAAGAATGTCTTAATGTAAACATGGGGATCATCATCAAGTAGTCCATGGAACTGACAGTATTGCTGTAGAAGTTGAATCACCACACCCTTGATCTCAAAATTATTAGCCCCAATGGGAAGCTTAATAATGGTTGGACTTGTGCCATCTAGTGTAAACCTTGCATACTCAATGTTTGTATTTGGTGGATCCTTAGCCATTACTTCTTGTACCTATACCTCTATTAGCTCTTCTTCTTTAACCTCTATTGCGATTGCTATATCATGTTCTCCCTTCTCACTAACTAACTGCCTAGAAAATTCGGTAGTTGTATTCCTTCGAAGTCGGTGGAACATTTTCTCAATCTCAGGATCTAGATCAAGAATGTCAGAGGGAAGATTCATTATCATACACTATAAAAGGCAACTAAGTGCGAATTAGAACTCTTCAAAAGATGGAGAGAAGAAAAACAGATAAAACAAATAAAAAAATGACTAAAGTAGTAGATACTACTTTTTTCCCTAATATTGCCTTGTTAGGTCCCCAGCAACGACACCAAAAACTTAGTGTCGCTCGAATCTAACCGATCGTTTAAGTTTTAAATTTATAACCAATAAAATCTACTATCGAGCTAATAGTGTACCTATCAATTATAGTATAGATTTAATAGGTGTCGTCTTTTGGGATCTAGAAAACAAGCACTAGTATTATCTTTTTCTACTATATAGTCTAATTTATGATGTGGGAATTATGAATTAATTTAATAACTATATAGTCTAAAATTTATTTTTCTACTATATAGTCTAAAAATTATTTTTGGAAGGTTTAAGTGGCTAGCCCACTTGAGGTCTCCAATGGAGTCGTCATTCTATCAAGCCTAATTTTTTTTCTTCTTTTCTTTTCTAATATGATTTACAATAAGCCTTATGCTCATTTAATGTAAACCCTCAACTAAGATTAGAAAAAAAAAATCATTTTTTTTAAAAGAGGGAGTCGCCACCCGATTATAATCGAGAAAATATAAAGTTAGAATTAATAAAGTAGTATTAATTTTAACTTGGCTACTAATAAAAAAATTAGAAAAAAAGAAAGAAAGAAAAGCTAGAGATTCTATGCTCGGTGGCTATCTTTTTTAAAACACTATGGTTACCACTTTAAACCTTCCAAGATTAAATTCTATTTTATTAAAAAAAAATTAAACTAGAATAAGTAAATATATATATAGAATAAAAAAATTATTGTTTGAGGTCGCCCCATAAGTGCCTATGTACCCACTATTTAGGATCAGATTGGCCATAGTTCATAAAAACATTATTATTATTATTTATTCAGAGACCAAAACTATTTTTATAAAAATAAAAAAATTAGCTCTAAAAATATTATTATTTATATATATTATAGAAAATTCTAAAATTGTAAAAAAAAATTAGGGAAAATGTTGTTTTTCTTAACATAAAAAAAAAAGAAATTCTTTTATGTTTTTTTATAATAAATAAAAAATTTAGGGGAGTATATATATATATATATATATATATATATATATATTATTACAATAATGATAATAATAATAATAAAAGAAAAAAAAATGAATGACGAACCTATGGTGCTACTGATTAGCGTTAGAGATGGCGGCTTTGGTGTCAACTGCAATAGCAACCTCTGGTGAAGCTTCCAACGACTGGGAACGTTGGCAAAGACGTCGTCGAGAGAAGAGAAGAGAGAAGAAAAAAAAATGAGAACGTAGAGAGAGAAAGTACCAAAATTTTGTTTTTTGAAGTGAGAATCGCCTTTCTTTCTTTGCCAATGCCTTTCTCGGCATCCCTTTTATACTTCCCAAGCTCGAATTAAGCATGGAAAGTCAATTCCTGCAATAAATTTTTTATTTTAAAATTAATGGGTTTTGATCGATTAATACCCAAATCCCATGAAATTTGTTTGGATTTTCGGTAAATCATTGATTAGGTTTGATTCCTTGTTCTTAAAATAGTATTTAGAAGCTTTGATTTGCATTAATCGGGTCCAATCCAATGAATTTGCTTCATGGGAAAGCTGATTTTTTTCCATCTTTGGACCCAATTTTAACCACATCAATGAATGAATCAAGACGTGTTAAAGGGCTCTATCTGAAGTAAGCCATGTGATTTACACGATTTCAGCATTATTTTGGAGAAATCATGTGGATAATATGGCTAAAAATTGCCAGAAACTAGGCTTCTTGAAGAGGAAAATCACAAGAAATCAAGTGAAAAGGAGGAAGAAGATGATCTATAATATTTTTGGTCGTCTAATGGGAGGCTACCACATGTCCAGGTGAGGGAAAAAAATTTTTGAATGTTTCCATGTCTACTAGGGATCGAACTCAGGTTGTCCAAATGCTGTGCATGTGTACTTTCTAACAGGCTGTTGGCTTATGCCTCAATCTTATTATGCAATCAAATTAGATTTGTTTCCATTTTTCTTCCCCTTTTTTATAGTATTATTATTTTTTTAAAATGAAAGTAAATAAATAAATAGATAAAAATAAAATAAATAATAAATAATAATAAAATAAATAGATAAATATATATAATGAGCAAAAATTGTGTCTACAACTACAAATATTAATGTAGTTATGCTTAACTTGCTCTCTTTTTCTATACTCTGTGATCTCATGTCATTCTATATGTTGCTACCTATTTCTATACATTGAATAGACACAATTAAGTACTAGACTCATGCTTTTATGCTGTACTTTTGTTACATTTGCAAAGTGGTCTTATATTCTAAGTTTATTAGAATGAAGTAGTAAATGTATTATGGTTATCTATTTGCTACCAAAAAAAAAAATGTATATCTTCTGATTTGAGGGAGAAGTATGGTTCTTGAAAGGAAAATGCCCTATGTTGTAGTGAGAATATGGGAATGGCATATAGTATCTACGACAATTAATGTGTGAAAAATTAATTTGTTGCAAATGTAAATGGGAATTTCCAATATGTGAATTATCGCATATATTATCTACGATGATTAAATTGCCACAGGACACCATGTAAGTATTTATGTGGCAATATAATCTTCGTAAATGATAAAAAAAAAAAAGGACCTGTCTCCTTTTCCCCTCAAAATTTCCCATTTATTCCTGTTTGGGGCATAAAGGACTACTATTTTCCCTCACTCTGTTTGGCTTTATTAGGATTACAATTTGGGTTCATTACATTGTCTATTATCGTTATTTCCCATCGATGTTTACTAATATTAGATATGATTACATATTTATACAAATTTATTTATTTATGTATTTATTTTGTGTTTCATTTTAGAAAACATTGATACTTTTAACCACTACATGTGGAGAGCAGCTTCATTGACAATTTTGGTTTCAAAACCATCAACACCAAGTGAGCCATTTTTTTTCTTTATATTTGTGCTAATTGTTGTTTCATGTGTACATTTATTTTGTGTTGAAGAATAAAAATTTATCCTATTTGATTTGGCACTCTGTCGAAGTATCCAGCAATAAAGGATCAATTAGAAGAAGGTCCATTTTTGCGCTTTTCATCGGGGCACCCTCTCAGATTTTTACCGAGAGACAATGGGAGTATATTAAATCCTTAACTGATTGTCTATTAAATAACATATTAGTGCATTTTTTCCAAACCTCGAAATGTGAGAAATCGCAAGTCATCCTTTCTTTCCTTGATATCTGATATTGTATGTTGCAGTTAGCATTTTGCTGAGTACCTATAATTTCTTCAACGGCATTAGACTGAGTCATGTAATACGATTGTACTTTATGTTCTCTACTCCATAAGGAATGGAGGTAACCAGCGCCCACCCTGCCTCTCGTGTCTATGTTGGAGATATGTTGACATTCATGGTAGCAGCTATAGAAGTAGATATGAATGAAAATAAAGGAATGTTTTATTCAGCACCTATTACTATAATGTCAATAAAAGATTTTGTTAAATACTTTAGAATAGGATTAGATCATCAACTGCTCAACTTAACTCCGAATCCTTGCTACCTCTGTGACTCTATCCTCAACTACTCATCAACGTGTTAGACACATTTTCCTTTGATGGCTGATGTTACTTTACTTAGCCAAAGCGCCATGTGAACAAGAATCGGGAGAGGATTCATAGTTCAAACTGAGCTTTACAAACCAGACAATGCCTTTGAGGACAGAAAAACAGAGGAAGCAGGGTGACATCTTATAGTCTTATATCTGTCAATTATGTTGGTACTAGAACAACCAAAATCCTCAAATAAGAGAGATGAAAAGAATGATACTTTTGATTTAAATAATAATGAGCGAGAATAGGAAGAATCAAGATTGATGGATGGAAATATTACAACGAAAGTGTTGTTAAAGCTGAAAAAAGGGTTACAGCATAATGATGTGTTCTAATATATTTTTCTCCAAGTGTTAGTAGCTCTACATTTGATTGAAGTTTAATGTAGATAATTTGACTGAGATTTGGTTTTTGGTAGGAATAAATATATTTCTAGTTTCAATATTTTTTTTATTTGAGTTTTAATTTTTTTTTTTTTTTTTTTCAGTATTTAATGGTTTTGTCAAAGACTAATTAGGTACACATGTTTTTTTATGGAATAACTTACCACAAACACTAACACTTGCTTAATATCATCTAGCTATTAAAGGTAGGTATGGTTGCAATTTAGTTTTTTTTTTTTTTTTTCAAGTCAAACCAAATTGTAAAATACAATTCGATATCTTTATATTATGGCATATGACAATAGTTGTTACATGTTTAGGATGAGTGGAAGGAGGTGGCACATGACACATGATTATAATTTGTTAGAATATACCGAAAGGGTATGGAGTTTCCTTGAGTCAAGATTTTCTTAATCATGAATGGTTGCCAATAGAGGCCATTGAGGTTCATCTAATCCATCGTAGAATGGCATGGTCTTATACTACTTAGATATTTCATGGGGAGGCATCACATATTGATAGGTTAGAGCATAAATACTCAAGTCTGAATGGCTTTAGGATTATTAACAATCAAGCAGGTGTGCAAGACCTATCGACAATGGAAGAAGTCATATGTGATAATGGTCATACATTTGAGGATGATGCCGATCATCAGATACTAGATGATTTAGCATTTAGCGGTAGTGACTTTAAAGATGATATGTTAGAGTACAACAGAGGAGATGAAATTGACATGGATAAGTCGAGTGGCTTATTTGAAGAAGCTAGACATGAGGTCTATTCAGGATGTAACAAATTTTCGTTGTCATCTACTGTAATACAAATGATGCATTTTAAGGTTGACAGCTGACAATTAGTATAGAGTTTCAACAATTGGCTTAGTTTTGTAAAAAGTATATTACCAAAGGGGGAAATACTCCTAAGTTCCTATTATGAGTGTCAAAAAATGTTATGCCAATCAGGAGTGGATGCTAATCCTATTCATGCATATAAAAATGACTATGTCTTATTTAGGAAAGCATTTAAAGACTTAGATTATTGTCCACAATGTAACCATTCGATGTGGGTAGCAAAGACTAATAAGAATAAGAAGAAAACTCCTATGAAGGTTTTATGGTATTTTCCATTAATACTACGTCTTCATTGATTATTTCTGTGTAAAAAAATACTACCTCTAATGAGATGGCATAAGGAGGAGTATGTTATTGAGGAAGATGGGACAAGGGTGTGCCATTGAGGATAATGTTCTAAGGCACCCTTCACACTTAGAAGCATGAAGGGATTTAGACCAAAAGTTCCCTGATTTTGTATCTAATCCAAAGAATGTATGGTTAGGACTTGCAATAGATGGATTCAATCCATTTGGTAATTTAAGTGATGAGATCCATGATGAGAGTCAAGCCGGAAGAAGGAATGTGGATCCTCTTGAAGTGCCGCCTGGACCAATCACAAGAAATCGAGCGAAACGATTCAAGAAAGCACTTAACGGGTTGATAAAGGATGTCCATGAAGCCGGCAAGGATTGGAGCAATCATGAAGTTGGAACGGATTGGAACAACCATGGGAAGACCCTTGCTCTTGTACAAGTCATACCGGATACGGGGTGAAGAGGGCATGTATTTACAAGGCACAGCCATGTAGGAATCTCAAAGTTACACAGAATCATACACGGTCATATACACGGCCGTGTATGGAGTCAAGAAAACCCACAGAAAGATACACGACCAGAAGTACACGGTCGTGTATGTTGCCAGAATTTGCACAGAAAAGTACACGGCCAAAGTACACGGTCGTGTACACGGCCGTGTATCTCCCCGATGCCGGCCTTTTGTGTTGTTTTGTTATTTTACGCACTTATTAAAGTGACGTCGTTTTGGACTTGTATTTTCACGAATTGTAACCCTAGTATAAAGCTCTTAGGGTTTAGAATAGAGTGATAACATACATCTTAGAACATTAAAAACACTTTTGAGAGGCTCCTCTCTTGGTTCTTCAAGAAATAACTAGAACTTATCGGATTAATTTCCGTGGTGTTCATCCCGACTTATCAATCGATCTTTCATCTCGATTGTGGCATCTTCGTATTATACCAAGGTTCTTGTCTCGCTTATAGACAATGGGTCGCGGTTTCCACTTTAGGTGTTTGGCATCTTAGGTAACGAGTTCCGAGCGTATTGGTATTAGGTTCGTCACACGTTGGCGTGGTTCATATCAGTTAGGAATCCGATCAAACCAATCTCGCATCAGTTTGGTATCAGAGCATACCAAGCGCGTATCAGTTTGGTATAAGAGCATACCAAGCACGTATCAGTTTGGTATCAGAGTTTAGGTTTATCAAAACATCAATTTGGTTTGAGGAAGGTAACATCAAAACCCTAACTCCAATCGTTCATATCAATTGTTAGTATTAATTGTTTATTGAAAGTGTAGTATCTACTAGTCGATTTGTTACAAAAAAAAAAGGAAGAATCACGACAAAAAAAAAAGAAAAGAAAAGAGAAACGTGATCAAGAGAAACAATAAAGACAAAAGAAAAAAAAATTCGGATAGAAAAATAGAGGAAAATTTACGAACCCTAGAGTTGTTTTGAATTCTACGGAAGGGAATTGGTGTAGTTTGGGTTAGTTCCAAGAGAATTGAGAAGAGGAATTGGCGAGTTGATATCATCCTTGTTTGTGAGCATACACGAGTGACTGTGTGATATCATCATTTGAGTGAAACACGTAAGGGAGTGTATCGTGAGGTTTAATCATATATATATTTGTGTTAGTACTAATCTTTTCTGCAAGAACTATGTTGAGGCAACATTCTCCTGAAGGTGAGAGGGGAAGGTTTGATGCTAAGTTAGTGATTGAGGCGTTGAGGGGCGAAATGAAGAGAATGTTTCAGGAGGGAATGGAACAAATTCATGAGACGGTAGAGCAAAGACTAGAACAATCTACAAACGTCTTCCAAGGGCGTAAGAGGGAGAGTCATTCTAGGAGAGTACAAAGGGGTGGAGATGAAATGTTGGATGATGACTTTGATGAGCCTTCTGTTGGGAGTTATGGAGGTTATAGTTGTCGGAATAGAGGAACTAGGGATTGGGAAGATAGAGGAGATAGGAATAGAGAGGATGATCTATTGAGTAGCATAAAGATGAAGATTCCTCCTTTCTAAGGGAAGAATGATCCCGAGGCGTACTTAGAGTGGGAGAAAAAGGTGGAGATGGTGTTTGATTGTCATAACTATAGTGGGAGAAAGAAAGTAAAACTTGCTGCCATTGAATTTTCGGATTATGCTATAGTGTGGTGGGATCAATTAATGTTGAATAGAAGGAGGAGTGGTGAGCTACCCATTGAGTCTTGGGAAGAGATGAAGAGAGTGATGAAGAAGCGGTTTGTGCCTGCATATTACTATCGTAAATTGCACAACAAATTGCAAAATCTTAGGCAAGGGAGCCGAAGTGTGGATGAGTATTTCAAGGAGATGGAAGTCACTATGATTAGGGCGAATGTAGAGGAGGATAGAGAGGCTACCATGGCTAGGTTTCTTGTTGGGTTGAATAGAGAAATCCGAAATGTTGTTGAATTGCAGCATTATGTAGAATTGGAGGATATGGTCCATATGGCTATAAAGGTTGAGAACCAACACAAGAGGAAAGGTAGTAGTAATGCACGGTTTCAACAGGGTAATGGTTCATCCACTTGGAAGACTAACCAATGGAAGAAGGAAGAAAAGCCTTTACCTACCAAACCAAAAGGAGAGCTGAGGCAAGCGAGTTTTACTCCTGGTAACCAAGGTAACCCTGATTCTTCTACTTCTAAAAGTCGTGATATTAGATGTTTTAAATGCCAAGGTAGAGGCCATATTACTAGTCAATGTCCGAATAGGCATGTTATGATTTTGCGTGATGATGGTGAGTATGAGACTGAGGGGGATAGTGAAGAAGAGGATATGCCTCCATTAGAGGATGCTAGTGATGATGAGGAGCCTGCAATGGGAAGGCTAGTGGTAGTAGTGAAGCGAGCTTTGAATGTGCAGGTGAAGGAAGAAGAGGAGGTGTAAAGGGAGAATATATTTCATACTAGATGTTATCTAGGAGATCATATTTGCAGTTTGATCATTGATGGAGGAAGTTGCACCAATGTAGTGAGTAATTTTATTGTTAAGAGGCTGGGGCTCAAAACTGTTAGACACCCTAGTCCATATAAATTGCAGTGGTTGAATGATAGTGGTGAGACTAAGGTGAGTAAGTTAGCCTTGATTGGGTTTCGCATTGGTAGGTATGAGGATGAGGTGTTATGCGATGTAGTGCCAATGCAAGCATGTCATGTGTTGTTGGGGAGGCCATGGCAATTTGATAGGAAGGTTGTTCATGATGGCTTTTCTAACAAGTATACGTTTGTTCACTAGGGGAAAAACTTTAATCTTAAACCTTTAACACCTAAACAGGTATATGAGGATCAGTTGCAACTACAACAGTCTTTTGCAAAACATAAGGTGAGTGAAAAGCAGAGGGAGAGTGAGAGAGCAAAAGACAATGAGAAAGAAAAGGAATACAAAAGTCAATATCAAAAGGAAAAAGAGAGGAAGGTTGGAAAGAGTGTGAGAGACCAAGTTAAAGGGGAATCAACTTTGGTGGTGAGTGAAAAGGAGAGGGCAGCCTTACAAAAGGATAGTTGTGTGGTAAGAGCGAGTGTAGTGAGGAGAGCGTTAGTGATGAAGCAACCTATGTTGGTGCTGGTTTTTAAAGAAACATGTTTGACTACTAACGAACTATCTAACTCTTTGCCTAGTGTGGTTGTGTCTCTTGTGCAGGACTTTGAAGATGTATTTCCTGAGGAGATTCTAAAGGGATTACCACGTATTCGTAGTATTGAGCACCAGATTGATCTTGTACCCGGAGCATCTATTCTAAACAAGCCAGCTTATAGGAGCAATCCGGAGGAGACAAAGGAACTCCAAAGGCAGGTCGATGAATTAATGGAGAAGGGGTATGTGAGAGAAAGCATGAGTCCATGTGCAGTGCCTGTGATTTTAGTGCCTAAGAAGGATGGGTCATGGAGAATGTGTGTTGACTACCGCGCCGTCAACAACATCACGGTAAAGTATCGTCATCCCATTCCTCGCTTAGATGACATGTTAGATGAGTTACATGGGTCTAGTGTCTTTTCCAAAATTGATCTGAAAAGTGGATATCACCAAATTAGAATGAAAGAAGGTGATGAATGGAAAACCGCATTCAAAACAAAATATGGATTGTATGAGTGGTTAGTAATGCCCTTCAGTTTAACTAATGCACCTAGTACTTTTATGAGACTTATGAACCATGTTTTGAGGACTTTTATTGGTAGATTTGTGGTTGTTTATTTTGATGATATCCTCATTTATAGCAAGAGTTTGGAAGATCATATATCTCACTTGAGGAATGTTTTAGAAGTGCTTTGAAAGAAGCAATTATATGCTAACCTCAAGAAGTGCACTTTTTGCACAGACAAACTTGTGTTTCTTGGTTTTGTTGTTAGTGCACAGAGAATACAGGTTGATGAAGTAAAGAGAATGTCGTTGCTGATGCACTTTCTAGAAGATAGGAAGAAGAAAGTAGAATTTGTTAAACAGATCCATGAGAAGGCAAGGCTAAACATTGAGCGAAGAATAGAGCAGTACGTGAAACAAGCCAACAAGGGTCATCGACAAGCTGTCTTTGAACCTGGAGATTGGGTTTGGTTCACATGTGCAAAGAGCGGTTTCCCGTGCAGCGTCGACCTAAACTACTTCCTAGAGGCGATGGACCATTTCAAATCCTTAAGCGCATCAACGATAATGCATACAAGATAGATTTGCCTGGTGAGTATCAAGTAAGTGCCACATTTAATGTTACTGATCTGAGTCCTTTTGATGTAGGTGATGATTTGAGGACAAATCCTTTTCAAGAGAAGGGGAATGATGAGAGTCAAGCCGAAAGAAGGAATGTGGATCCTCTTGAAGTGCCGCCTGGACCGATCACAAGAAATCGAGCGAAACGATTCAAGGAAGTACTTAACGGGTTGATAAAGGATGTCCATGAAGCTGGAAAGGATTGGAGCAATCATGATGTTGGAATGGATTGGAACAACCATGGGAAGACCCTTGCTCTTGTACAAGTCATACTGGATACGAGGTGAAGAGGGCATGTATTTACAAGGTACGACCGTGTAGAAATCTCAAAGTTACATAAAATCATACATGGTCATATACACGGCTAAAGGCACGATCGTGTATGGAGTCAAGAAAATCCATAGAAAGATACACGACCAGAAGTACACGGTCGTGTATGTTGCCAGAATTTGCACAGAAAAGTACACGGCCAAAGTACACGGTCGTGTACACAGCCAAAGTACACGGTCGTATACACGGCCGTGTATCTCCCCGACACCGGCCTTTTGTGTTATTTTGTTATTTTACGCACTTATTGAAGTGACGTCGTTTTGGACTTGTATTTTCACGAATTGTAACCCTAGTATAAAGCTCCTAGGGTTTAGAATAGAGTGATAACATACATCTTAGAACATTAAAAACACTTTTGAGAGGCTCATCTCTTGTTTCTTTAAGAACTAACTAGAACTTATCGAATTAATTTCCGTAGCGTTCATCCCGACTTATCAATCGGTCTTTCATCCCGATTGTGGCGTCTTCATATTATACCAAGGTTCATGTCTCACTTATAGACAACGAGTCGCGGTTTCCACTTTAGGTGTTTTGCATCTTACGTAATGAGTTCCGAGCGTATTAGTATTGGGTTTCGTCACACGTTGGCGTGGTTCGCATCAGTTAGGAATCCAATCAAACCGATCTCGCATCAGTTTGGTATCAGAGCATACCAAGCGCGTATCAGTTTGGTATTAGAGTATACCAAGCGTATCATTAAGTACCACATATAGTTCATGGCATATTATCTTATTTCTCTACAATGTGCCACCATGGGCTTATATTAAAGAGCTATATCTTTTTATATCTTTGCTAATACCGAGTCTTAGATCACCAAGCAACGACATTCATGTTTTATTATAGCTGTTGATCAATGAGTTGAAGGAACTGTAGGTAGAAGGGGTAAAAACCTTTGATGTTATCTTGAGTCGATCATTTCACATGAATGCAGTACTATTATGGATAATCCATGATTTTCCTACATATGGTGATGTATGAGGTTGGATCACAGAAGGCTATAAACTTATCTTATTTATAATGTGAATGTGACTAGAGGGCATACACAAAGCAAATTTCATTACATGGGACATTGGTAGTTTTTATTAATGAAGCACAGGTGGCATTGTGAAAAGATGAAGTTCAATGGAATCGTGGAAAAGCATATGGCTTCTAGGCTATTTAGCAATGAAGATATTTTGATGCAATTGAATCGGTATGAGCATGTCATCTTAAGAAAGACAACTGGCCATAGAAGAGAAAGAGGTTAAATGATGAGCTTAATTGGTGTAAAAAAAAGTATTCTTTTTTAATTGCCTTATTGAGATAGACTAATTATAAGACATAACTTAGATATCATGCACATCGAGAAAAAAAATCTATGAAAACTTAGTTAGTACAATTCTAAACCTCAAGGGTAAATAAAAAGATACTGATAAAGCAAGATTAATTTTACAAGAGATGGGAATTCGACTTGAATTACATTTTCAAAGAGGAACAGGCTAGACAGTAAAACCTCTAGCAAAATTTACATCGACTCCTAATAAAGGATGTAAAACTTCTTGATGGATATGCCTCCAACAATTCTGTATGCTTAAGGGTGTCTGAGGCAATATTAAAGGGGTTAAAAAAGCCATGATTGCCATATATTGCTTGAAAAGATTCTTCTTATTATACATATGGATATCTTAGAGATGACATATATGGGGCAATAAGTGAGATATCAAGATTTTTTAGAAAGCTCTACGCTAAAGAGTTGAGAGTAGAGGTGCTACAGTCTTTAGAGAGGAGCATTACTTTGAAACTGTGTAAATTGGAAATGATTTGTCCATTTGCTTTTTTTTTTTTTTGTCATGATTCATCTAGCAGTACATCTGCCAAGAGAAGCATGTATTTGTGGCCTAATGCAATATAAATGGATGTATCTAGTTGAGCAATACTGGAGGGTTTTTAAAGGGTATGTTAGAAATAAAGCTCAATCGGTGAGCTCCACAGCCAAGGCCTATGTGGTATGTGAAAGTTTGATGTTTTGCTCTATGTATTTTGAAAATATGGATTCAAGGTTCAATAGGTCTTATAGGCAATGGGATGATCTTGAGCTCCTTAAAGTAGGCTTTCACATTTTCTTGCAATTGGTGCACTCAATGAGCAATTGTACATATATTGAAGTGAATGAGGAGATGAATAAGATGCATTAGTATATATTGAACCATTGCGAGGAGATCTATTCGTACATTCGGTGGGAATTTCTTTATAATTTAAACCTTTTTATGAAAGAAATGAACATCTTTCATACAATTTTTAAATAATTAGGGAATTTGAGCAAGACTTACAAGAACATTATGGATGAACATATGTACAACAACTTGTTTTGGAGCAATTTCCAATATAGTTTAAGACTAAAGTAAATGCATCTAATAAACCAATTAACTTATGATTCCACGCTTGTGAATTTCAAAATCTAAGTTAACTTTGTTTACTTCACAAAAGCATGTCCATGTTTATCAGGGTTATGTGGTGAATAAAGTTAGGTTCGTTACAAAAGATCAAGAGGCATGTCTTCAATGACAAAATAGTGGCATTGTTGTCTTAGGTGAACATGATGGAAACACCATTATATTCTATGAGACGATAGCCAGCATCATACAATTGAACTACAGTCATGGTAAGCATGTGTTCCTCTTTAAGTGCAAATGGTATGACACGTATTAGGATAAACCTGAGTTAATTGACAACGATATGGTTACAATTAATACCAATCAAAAATGGTATGAAAATGATCCTTACATTCTCGTTGATCAGGCTCAATAGGTTTTATATCTAAAAGATCCAAAAAAGTCTACTAGTGATTAGAAGGTGGTCTAAAAGGTTTATCATTGCTATTTACTCCATCGAGAATAATTTAAGCCACATGATAGTGTTGATCATGAGATTATTGACCAACCTTGATTAGATGAGCCACTATAGCAATAGAGAAGTTGTAGAATGATCCTAGTAAATCAAATTTTTGTTCATCTTAGGCAATTAGCTCATGTTCCAGTACCAGAAGAAAGTCTCCTTTAGTTAATAAGAATAGTAGTGATGCGTATTCCATCGATAGTAGTGATGAAGAAGAGTAGATACTATAAAGTTATGTTATTAAATCTTTATGTAATATTCATTATTTGATCTTGTGAATTTTTTTTTCATTAGATTTCTATACACAAAAAAATCCTTTTACACAATTTATCTTTTACTAATTTTATCAATGTTGTTTTGTGTAGTAAGGATGTTCTAAGGCCTAATCATGCAGGATGATCTTGTCAATTAGTTTGGGGCCGATGCTATTCAAAGGCACCTCAATTATTGAGATCCTCCAAAGTCATCGAATACATTGAAGGACGAAGCAAGTGATGAGTAGAGTGATGATTCTTCTGATAAGCAGCATGGAGATCCTTTTGATGAGAATACATAAGAGGATAATACATTAGAGCATGATAGAGCCTGGGCATAGGGGTGTTTATGAAGGAACATGTTATATGCTAATTAAGCAAAGCATGGGTCATAATCCTATTTTAGAATTGCATGACATTTACAATGCACCACAAGAAGACAATGCACAAATGTTATCCAAAGAGTTCACTTCAGCACATCGTCACTCTTCTTCATTGCGCTATCCCAAAGCTAGAGCCAAAGCTTGGTCAAAAGTGCCATTAAAGATACAACAAAGGGTGACTAGCATAGTTGTCGTGAGTTGTTTCCTTGTTACTCTTTATCTTATTTTACATTATAATGCAAAACAAAGGTTTATCCATTCCCATCAATTTTTTTACATTTGTAGGAAAAGTTTGATCTAATTAGCTCAAAAAATGATCAACAGTGGCCATTGATATTTCATAAGATCACTAGTAGAACATACAATGAGTTGCGATATTCACTAAAACAAAAGAATAAGGAGTATGGTGAAGGTGAGAGAGCACGTTAGAAAGTACCAAAGGGTTTACTTCATGGGCCAACTAAGTGGGTTGCTTTATGTGACTTTTTTGACAATGATCCCCATCATAAGGTAATTCACCAATTTAATACTTATCGTATGTGTTTGTATGTAATAGTGTAGTTATTTTCCTTTTCATTTAAAAGCGTTCTTTAATTAACACTATCAACTGAGAAAAGCTGCAATATAACCACACTGTCGGCATAAAATCATTCATGAATATTTAGCTTAGTAAGGTATGGAAAAAAGATCCTTAATTGCTTGTTATCATTTACAATGATATGATCATTTGTTTGAAAGATTAATATTTATGTCTGCTGATTGATACAACTTATATCTTGGTACCAACTTATTTTACTACAATATATTAGGAATTATCAGAAATTGGGATATTTGAACACACCCATAAGAAAAGAAAAGATAAATCATCTGAATGGGTAAATTCTATAGCATAAGATAAACATGTAAGTTATATCTCAACAATTACTTTGATTTTTTCTTTTAACCATTATAATTTAGTAAAGATTCTTTCTTTTTCTTTTTTTTTTCCATTATTTGTCTTGTAACTATATTTCACATGATCTAGAGAGCTATGGTGGAATCAAACAAGCAAAATTTTCAACAATCTCAATCATTCGATTAGATGCCAAAGACACAAGTTGAGATCATGAGAGAGATCCTTGGTCATGTGGCCGAATATAGCTGTGGTTTAGGCTATGGTGGCCCTAAACCACCTTTATCCATCCTCATATCCCTTTTCTTTACCATTCTGCACCTACGGCATCCAACAAACAAGTGACAAGATAAGAGAACAAAATATCTACATTAGAAGATATTGTTGCTCAATAAAAACAATTACTTGATCATTTTATGGCATAACAATAGCAATTTTTTTGCTTTACAATAGCAATGGTTTTCATAGATATCAAGAAACTCACTAACAATACAACCAATCCAATCAACACCCTTTTTTGGGTAGGTTTGGCATTGGGAATGTGCCATTAGCTCCATTGATTACACCATTGGGTGGATCCTAACACTAACCATCACACCCCCAATCCCCAATTCAGCCATAGGTCAAGTATCCATAATCTTTCTTTCCAACTTCATTTTATAATTTCCACAATGTCCAAAAATAGTAACCACAACCTCAAGCAGAAGGACATCAATGATAGATTCAATTATTTGTGTAGTATATGATCAATGTGAAGTATATTGGCTCTTTTTTGCGTTTATCAAGTGACTTTTTTTTTTTTTGCTTGGTCAAATATCATATCCCTCTTTTTTCTATTGGCTAAGTACCATGTCACTCTTTTTTTTTTTTTTTCCAAATCTCATGTGATGTGTATATCTTTAGAACTTTGATGGATACTTATGGTAGGATGTTTGATTGGTTGTTTTTTGTTTTGGGAATGAATATTGCATAGTACACTAACATATTTGTGATAACTTGGATTTTTTTTTTTTTGATCTTATTACATTTTGCGAGAATTCATTTATCATAAATATTGAGTATTGTGAGAAATTTTTTCTCATTCCTTGTAAATTCTCTTTCGTTTTGGCTAATGAAGGATGTCAATCTATTAGGTTGATGAAGAATGTATATTGTATCACAAGTTTTTGTAAGAAAAGTGTAATGCCAATGGAATTGGGGGGTAGGAATTACATTTTGTGACAATTCATTTCTCGTAAACATTGGCTATCGTAACAAATGTTTTTACATTTACCATAATTCATTTCTCATAAATATGTATTGTCGCTTTATTGCCACAATTTGATTCATCACAAATGCCTTATTGTCGTAATTTGATTCCTTGCAAATGCTTTATTACCACAATTTCATTCCTCACAAAAGCCTTTTTAGTTTTCTAACATTTCATTGGGTGTTAGCCTCTTATGACATTACTTTTCTCACAAATGCTATCACTTAGCAGAAATTGTATTTCTCGCAAATACTATACCTATTCCAACAATTTTTCCAATTCTCGCAAATAGCCTATGAGAATTCCTTCTTTGCAATATCTCAAAGATGACAGGGCTATTATGACAATTTCTTTACAGGAATGTGAATTCTTGCAATAGGCTTATTGAGATAATTTTTGAAGCTTTTACATGAAAAGAAATTCCTCACTTTTTGTTATAATTCTTGTAGTGATTCATGGTGAAAATTAAGAGTTGACAATTAAATTATGTTACAATAAAGGAAATTATACATAAATAGGCCATAAAACTTCAAAGAAGTAAAATATTTATTGAGAAAAAAACCTTCATACCTAAATGTAGAAAGAAATGTATCAATAGAACTTCAATTGAGCAATATAAGGATCTTTAAAAATACCAATTACTTTCTTTTCAAAGAAATGATTAACTATATTTAGGGTTATTTGTGACCTCAATCTTCAAAACCAAATTTCAAAATTCATCTAATACAAAAAATAAATAAATAAACAAAACCTTAAACTAAGTCAAATTTACAATATTTAGTTTAGTTAATATATTAGTTGTACCATCAAAAATTAAATTAACTTATTTTGTTCATGTATTTCTACGATAAAAGACACAAATTTCTAAAAATCCATCTTTCTCATAATTAATAATTCAATGATCTTTAGAAAAGTACAATAGGATTGAAAACCTTAAATGGTGCATCATTATTTAGAGCTTTTCTCATCGGCTTCTTTAAAATTGTGTATAGCTTTTCCATTCCATTATCATTAGCAATACATTCATAGTCATACTTCAAAACAAATAATGAACTTCTATTAAAAAAGAAAAAAGAAAAGAAAAGAAAAGAAACAACAATGGTATCGATCAAGAATATGTCATAATAGCGTGATAAACATCATTACAAATTTTTGCTCATTAGTTCCTCTAATATAAAAGAAACAATAACAATTTACAACATAACATGGAAAAAAATATATATATATTGAGGTAAATACAAATATAATCACAAAATGGATAAATAAGATTTTCATCTCTTTTAAGAAAGTTGTTATTGCAAAATCAAACCATTTAATTATCCCCATATAAAAGTAAAAACAAATTAGGGGATAAGAATAATTAAAGAAATGCAACAATAACTATAGAAATCTACAATCTTTAAAAAGAAAATTGGCAAAAATAAAATAAAATCATGCTCCTTTAGAAAGTCAAATTTATCAAAATTTTCACAATTAAATATAAAAAAGAAAAATCATGGGCCTTTTCTAATTTAAGTGACACAATACTAATTTACATAAAGTTCCAAATTTTACAATCTAAATTTATTAAATTGCAATAAAGCAATAAATTTTACATGAAAAAGCATAAATAGGAACAAAAACAAAAACCATGGTATGAGTAATTTAGAGCAAAAACTCTACTTGGTCTTTGCTTTTTAAATATGTAAATAGGCACTACAAGTGGTGTCACATTTTCTAAGTCTAAACTTGAAATGCCCCAAATAGGGCAAATTAAAACCTAGATAGCCCATAAAAATGTGATGCACAAAAAAGATGTACTTTTTGGAGGAAAAATTTTAAGAAATAGTTTTTTTTCTTTAGTATTTTCAATCAATATTATAGAAGTTGAATAATTGAGGGGAATTTTTTTTTTAATAAATGGGTTTTTCTAATAAATGCGATTGGTGGATGAAAGAGAGAAGGGTTAGTAATATTCCAATATTAACAAGATATGAGTGGGAGAGAGAAAGATAGGACTTAGGTGAAGTTTCCTACTTTGCCCTTAAATATTTTTTAACTAAATTATTGTGATACATAATTTGATTGTTTTATTTGATATATTTATAGGAAAAATTATATATGAAAGATGTAAAATCCAAAACTTAATGTTTTAGTTTAATAACATAGAAGAATTGATTATATATATAAAAAAAAAGAATAAATTGCAATTAAAGCAAGAATATTAGTCCCAAAATCTATGTGATTTTATGACTATTATCAACATATTTAATCAAGCAAGGAACATAATTTCGTATATTTAAATAATAGTACATGAAGTATATACCTTTGTAATATCAATGTTGCAACGATATTTTAAATTATTTACTTGATCTGTCGTTTTTATATTTACATAATTAAAGTTGGTTCATGCCTATCACCAACACCCTTCCAGAATCTTTGTGTATTGTTGAACAAGCACCAAAAGCCCAGTGTTTGATTTTAATCAAATGGTTTAAAATGCGATTCAGTTCGATCTCACCTCTAAACTCAACCATATACAACCCTATATATAACTAAACGCCGAATTGCCTTCAAGTATCATGTACTCTTCACATGAACTTTGCATGAATTTGGAGTAAAGGCACAAGCAAAAACTTACGTTTTAACATATGATAGTTTTTGTAAAATATAAATGGTAATCTTTCAAACATTATCTATTATTATTACCATGAGTTTATCACTAATATTTGTTCACACTAATTCATAATATGGCATATTGCTACTACTTAATCTTTTTTTTTTTTCCTTTGGTCTGAAGGAATGAAATAGTCACCCTTGTTGTCAAAAATATGGACCACAGACAATTCATGTCATTCAAAAGTTTTCTTTTATAATTTTTTTTAAAATAACCCAATAATACTCGAAAAAACCTTTAATTCATTAACATCTTTATTTAACATTCAAGTACTATATCGATGAGCCCTAATATGAATTTAGGCTCTTTTTTATCACACATATTGAATTTTATAAAAGCACGAATTACTTAAGAAGCCAATCTCCATTAAAGGATTGTCCCTTTATGATAACCTCCATCATACCCCCAAGAGCACCAGAAAAATTCCTGAGGCGAGTCCCTGGAGTAGGAAACTAGATCAAGGGTTGAACCGATAATTAATATTATAGTCTTTTCATGTTAATTGAAAGTGTAATAATAAAAAGTAATGGTCATATATCTACACTATTATAAATGACAACTTTACAAGAATACAATTGAAAAAAAAATTATGGATGGAGACATTAAATTAAGACAAAGAAAACTTTTATTCATATTCGTGTACCCAAATACTTTTCGACTCTTCCGTGGAAAAACCGACTTGTATACGTGACCCCTCTGGCCCGATTCTCCAAGTTCCCTTTTGAAAAAAAAAAAAAAGGAACACTAATACCACAAGCATTTACACCACAATTATGGAAACATTCATTCGGCGTCCAACCTGCGATACAACTTTGTCCGCTCCTTGGTGGAAAAGAAACAATTGACCCTTCAACCAATGGAACAAGAATAAGTAAAGCCATTCACCACGCAATGTACAAAGTGTAAGAAGGCGTTTTTCTTATCTCTACCGATTAACATCTCCTTCTCATAGGTTTTAATTTCTTGAGAATCGTTACATTCATCCTTCTCTCCTCATTCCATATAATAACTAAGGCAATAGATATCATAAATAAATAATTTATTTATTATCATTAATGGGGATGACGCCACTGAAGTAGCAATGTTAAACGGCTAATATCCAATTGGTCAAGGAAGTTTTTGCGATGGAATGTCTCAAAGAATTTTTGGTACCTTGGCATCAGGATTATAGATTGAGAGGTTATCCTAGACCTACACCGAAAGAAAAAGAAAAGAAAAAAAAACAAAAGAGCTTTTAAATTAATACTTAAAATACTATCGTGGCACTTTATGCAACTTCCTCACAAGCTATTTGGTACCTCAACACCATAGTGATATTAGCGTAGCATTATACTAACTTTTGAGATAGTAATAATAATAATAAAAGAAAAAGAAAAAGAACTTACAATATATGTTCAGGACTTGGAAGTAAAATACATATTTATGTATGTTACTTTATTTCATATATCAGTTCGTGTTTTGTTAATGTTAATATATAATCACTGATTAACAACAAAAATAATCACAATAGAGTCTATTGCCTCATAAACTTTAAAAATGCATTATAACAACTAACGAGAAGCCTGATTACATACTTAGAAATAAAAAATTGATTTATAAATTTAAAAAAGAAATTAGCAAAAGTAAACCTAAAGATTCATTTCCAAAAATTATACATCAGATAACCTATAATTCCAAGGTATCGAAAATAGCAAAACTTGATTCTCAACACGGTCATTAGCATCAGCACATAATGTAGTTGATTGTTGCTTTGGAAATTATGTCTTCCTTATTAACTTCGCTAGTGAAGGGATTAGGATCCTCTGCAAAGAATCCTCTCGGCAAATAATTCTTGTAAAATATAATAAAGAAGTAATATTATTACTTTTTGTTAGACTTAATTGATATTAATAATGTATTAGGAATATATTTAAAAATACCATATATTTATATTCTAAGTCATGGCTTGATTGTTGGCTGAGATCTCATTCATAGAAAAAAGAAATTTATAGGAAAATGTTAAAGAGTTACTATTTATTTGATCTTAAGAGACAATTGCAATTTCTCGTCAAATATAGAAAATTCATAAAACAATTATTCCACACATCAAATGTGTTGATATTTCTAAAAGGGAGGAATGTATCAAATGTGTTGATACAATTGACTGCTTGGCAAGTAAATCAAAATGGAGTAAGGAACTTAATATTTGGGAACACGTTTCTTGACTTTCAATATGAATAAAAGCATCATGTACCTACCGATGAAATCAGGCGTCTTGGACGTTTGATTTGCCCGAACGTTAAAAATATGCATACGATCTTTATAATTTGCAATCCTTGAAAATTGCAACAAATTTTTATTTTCTTTTTCCTTCTTCTGTAAATAAACATTTTAAAATAAAAAATATTCATATGGCTTAATTCCATTCACCTGTGAATTAAGAGTAAGCGCAATTAGGTTTGGTTTGATTTTTCTTTTGAACTAAACCAAAACCATAAAAATACGATTTTTTTTTCCTTTTAATACTTCAAACCAAACCATTTCACAACTTTCCCAAACTATAAATTTCAATCTGATTTATAGATTAAACTATATTTTTATTTCTAAGAATTTTTGTTTACGTAACATGTAATCGCATATGAGTAATACTAAATTCATTTTATAATAACATATATTAATATCTTAAAGAAATTGATAAAGTTAATGTTTAAGTAACTAAAAAAATTCAAATGTGTAATACAACTAATTTATTTCTCAAGATAATATATATTATAAATTTTAAGTCAACCAATATACATATATGTTGAATTATGGTCATTAAATTTATATACATATACTTTTCAATAAACATAAATTAATTATTTTTAATATTATGTTATAACAAAAGAATTTTTTTAGTTATAAGCAAAATACCATTATGTTTTGTCAAAACAGTTTAATTTGGTTTTACGATTTAATTCAAATAACTCTTCCAAATCAATTATAGATTGAAAAATTTGTAAAACAAATTGATAAAAAAAATTATATTCTTGATTTAGTTTAATTTGATTTACATATTAGCTCAGTTTGATCTTCTTCTTTTTTCCCCCACCCCTGATATTAATACCGATAAATAATTGAAACCGCCGACATATGAATGCCTAAATATTCACATGGCCTAAATATTCCATCCACACGGCGGCAATGAGTGCCGTGCCACTGCCAAAATTTTAATGAAAGTTCGTTGACCAGTCTGGCCGGTGGAGCCCGTTAGTCCTTTCCCTATGCAATGCACAACACAAGTGTATAAATACACGTTTTACCCGTTCTCAAATCACGTATCTTCTGCATCTTCTCTTATCATTCAGTTAAGCAAGAATGGCCGATCTTTTCACACCATTTAAGTTGGGTAATCTCCATCTGAACCATAGGTACTATATGTTTGCTGCATCCCATGATTTTTAATGAATAGTTTTCTCTTTATTCATTGGTAATATAGGTTGGAATATGGTGTTGGGTTTGTGATTGCAGGATTGTGCTAGCACCTATGACAAGATGTCGAGCGATAAATCACATTCCGCTGCCGGCTCATGTTGAGTATTATGCACAAAGGACTACTCCTGGAGGTTTTCTTCTCACAGAAGGCACAAGTCCTTCTGACACTGGCTACGGGTAAGTCGCTTCCTGCACTTCGCAACCAGAACAACCGTATTCTTAAGGACCCATATTATTAGTTAACAAGTTGCTGTAAGAATCTGAAAGGGTATTTACACCGCAATAGAATTTTCCTTTTTGCGGCAAAAGGAAGTTGGTGTGAAAACAATAGAATTCGGTACAAATAGTTTCTTGCAGCGAGTTATGTCGTTGTAAGCACACGTTTGAATGTCATAAATTTCCAATTTGTAAAGTAGAGCATGTTCTTAAAGCACCAGGTTTTTGAACAACATATGACATTTTCCTAGATAATTTCTGTTGAAGTTTATCTCTGATTTTCTTAAAAGTGCTTCCTTGGATGTTGGTGAAACCAGATTCCCGAATGTTCCCGGAATCTATAATGAACAACAAATTGAAGGATGGAAGAAGGTGGTGGATGCTGTACACGCTAAGGATGGCTTTATTTTTTGCCAAATATGGCACGTAGGCCGTGCTTCTCATAGAGGTAGCTTTCTTATTTTTTCGATCCAATAAGCAGGTGTGAGTTTTTAATTGTTATTTTGGCGAAAATAATACAAATTATATATATATATATTAAAATATTAACTAATTATATATATTTCCGCAAATCATTCTAGGTAACACATCTTAGAAATTGGATCTTTTTTCCCTAATATACTGATTTGATGACCAAGTCGTAGCCTATGGGGTTTTAATCAAGTAATTTATATTAATTACTTGCCGTTGGATATATGTCATCTGTTAGAGAACAAATGCATACAGTCTTTGAAGACTTTGGAAATAGAATCATAAAATATTTATATATTAATTTTCCCTTAGCTGAGTTGTCTCTTGTAAAATATGCAAGCATTTTGAAATTTCCTGTTTTTTCTTGGCCCCTCCTCGCCCGTTGGGAAATTATTCTCTACTTTGTTTCTTTTTCTTTCTTTTTTTAACAATGTTTCTAATTAACAGTATTGTGAGCATATCCTATCTGGTTTGCATGTTACTGTTTTATTCTATATAGTTCCTGTGTTTGATATTTCATTAATTATTTATTAATGAAGTTCTTGATAACAGATTTTCAGCCTGGTGGTGCTGCACCAATTTCGTCAACCAACGAGGCTATTTCGGATAAATCAAAAATCATTATGCCAGATGGATCTTTTGGTTTATGTGATCGGCCTAGAGCACTCAAGTCTTCCGAAATACCACATGTGATTGAGCAATATCGTCAAGCTGCTTTGAACTCCATGCGGGCAGGTTTATATCTTGTAGCTTGATCCCACGTCTTCATGCTCTTTGGTTCATAACATCACTAGTTCTTATTAAACACGGGTTATGTTATTGTAATTTAACTTTTGGATTTCTTTGGAGGTAAAACGCTTTTGCATGTGGTACGTATTTGTAGGATTTGATGGGGTTGAGATCCATGCAGCTCATGGCTATCTCATCGATCAATTCTTGAAGGACAAGATCAATGATCGTACCGATGAATATGGAGGATCTTTTGAAAATAGGTGTAGATTTTTTATGGAAATTGTACAAGCTGTAGTCAGTGCTGTTGGTGCTAACCGTGTAGGAGTAAGAATTTCTCCAGCAATCGACCATAATGATGCTATAGACTCTGATCCGCTCAACCTTGGTCTTGCAATTATTGAAGAACTTAACAAATTTCAACGTGGCTTTGGTTCAAACATCGCGTATCTGCATGTGACTCAACCGCGATTTACAGCTGAAGGGATTAAGCAATATGGAAATGAAGGTGATGAAGAAAGGTTAATGAGAGCTTGGAGAGATGCTTATGACGGCACTTTCATGGCTAGTGGTGGATTCACAAGTGAGCTAGGCATGGAGTCAATCACTAAAGGTGCTGCGGATTTGATATCTTATGGCCGGCTCTTTATTTCCAATCCAGACTTAGTGTTGAGACTCAAA
Source organism: Laguncularia racemosa (assembly GCA_037954665.1). NCBI lineage: Eukaryota > Viridiplantae > Streptophyta > Magnoliopsida > Myrtales > Combretaceae > Laguncularia > Laguncularia racemosa. The sequence continues at coordinate 2,068,425 of JBBMOL010000087.1, forward strand.
GCAAATAGTCCGTTAAATAAGTACAATAGGGAGAGTTTCTATACTTCAGATCCAGTTGTTGGCTTTACAGACTATCCTTTCCTCCCAATCCATTAATTCTTGTGATTGGTTAAGTACATGAGAGTAGTTATAATAAGTGGTATATCAGGTTTCTATATGATACTCTTATATACTTTCTTGATTTTACTCTTAATTTTGAATATTTTCTATGTAATTTGGTTGTTGATTGTTGCCAGATTGTCGTTTTGGCATTTGTTCATTTATGTTGCTGGGTTGAAATAGTTGGAAGCAAATTTTTGAGGGTTATGACGGTTGTGTAACAGAGTGGTTTATTTTGATACTTGTTGATTTATATTGATGAAATTATTCATCTTTGCAATTAGATGCTGTCATTCATTTTAAACTTCTTATAATCAGTATTCATGACTTTCGTTCATTTACATATTCAAATGAGTGTTGACATATTGCAATTATTTCCAAAAAATTGAATGTTGCAATTTGCCAACGATGGACAAATTATCTTCTCTTTCCCATTGACTCGGTAAATCTATTAGCCAAATATTGAGTAGTAAATACCAGGTTTTCAAATTATAATATTTTCCTATAGATAATTAATTTTTGTTGACGTTAAACATTGAATTTCTTAAATAATTGCTCTCTTGACTATTGGTGCTTGGAATCTAAAACCAACAACTTGAAAAAGGATGAAATTAAAGACGGTGGTTGATGCTTTTTTTTTAGTTATGGCACGTAGGCCTGCTTCATATAGAGGTACTTTTTTCCATTTGTTCACTTATAAGTTGCAATTAGGAACTCCTCCGATAGATGTAAGGCTGTATTAAAAGTAATATATTACACAATTATGACAAGCAAGAAAAATAAGAATTTTACATGTAGGAGTACATATTGTAACCGTAACATGAAACTGTATCTCATGTTTTTCCTGACATTGTGGTTAAAATATTAAATGAAATATTAAAACCCCAGATTTTATTTTGTCTTATGTCTTTGTGTTGTCATTTGATTCTAGATTTTATGTAACCCGCTCAAAAAGTACAAATGATCCACGGGCAAAAAATTTAATCTGAAATAATCCCAAAAATAACAACTAAAAAATGACAAAAATTATAAACAATCAGAAAAAAAAAAATATTTAGAGCAAGATTATGGACCAAACTAGACCGTAAACCAGCCAATCAAAGGAACCGGCCCGACTGTTACCCATGCTCTAGTACTTATGAACTTCTAATGGCCTAATTCACACCTTCCTTTTCTTGGCTTAAATTCCCATTTATTTGCTACATACAAACTCATTTGTGTTTGATCATGAATAGCAGCATATATAACTGATGCCTAAAAATAAGGAACAACCTAGACTCAATCAACTAAAAACAAGTCCTAAGCACCTTTCTTAACATTGCTTTACATCTTTTTTGGATATGAAAATTATGCAAAACTTATGGACCATGGTTTCAAATGTCTTTTTCTGAGTTACACTATTGAAATAAGCATGTGAATGCTGAATTTCCCCAGATATTGAAAAAAAAAAATCACTTTGGCGACCTTTGAAATATAATTCAGAAAGTAAATTTTTTTTCTGGAACGTACATGGCCCAAGTACGTAATAATTATGATTATAATAGATGATAGATATATTATAACAGATTACCAAACATTTTTTTCGTGGATTATTCACGTGGCTTAAATTTAAAAATGTTAATGATACTATAATTCGTTGACGATTTGGCCGGCTGCGATCATAAGCCTTGTCCCCATGCGATGTATAAGAATTCATATATCTTCAACATCTTCTTCTCATAAACATTTTCTAAGACTCACATCCTCATCTTATTACTTAAATTTAAGTAAAAATGGTGGATCTTTTCAACCCTTACAAGTTGGGCAAGCTCCATCTTACTCATAGGTATGTTGCTAAACCCGTGAATTTATCTAAGTTAATATAGACTAGAGGAGGAAGCATCAAAGTTGGCATCATTATGAATTCTTGAATTCCTTTCTAATGTTGAAGATTTAAAGGATGAAAGATTGGACATCAGTATTATCAACTATACTTGTATTATTAGATAATTATGGTCGATAGTAACACCATGATTTTAGAATCAATTTGTGCATCTTTTTTACTAATTGCTGAAACTCATAGACATGGACAATAATTTTTTTTTTTCCTTTGTACTTTATTTTATCAAGTTTTCATACTAGAAGAAATAGTATTTTGGATTCCAAGGAAACGGTATCCATTTAGTCTAACAATGTGATTAGGAACAGATCGTCGCACCATTAACGAGGTTGGTACTTTGCTGCTGGATTTGTGATTGCAGGATTGTTCTAGCACCCATGACAAGATGTCGAGCGATGAATAACATTTCGCTACCAGCTCATGTTGAGTATTACGCACAGAGGGCTACTCCTGGAGGTCTTCTCATCTCTGAAGGCACTGAAAGAATACAGAGGAAATTTAAAATGAGAAAATCTCCACTTATTGTTATAGGAAAAAGATCTATATATATATATAAAGAATAAACTCCTATCTTACTAAAATAGAAAACTTTTAACTTGGCTAAACTTCCTAAAAAAGATATTCTTAAATTAATAGACTAATTTAAATTGCTGACAACTATCATTTCAATATCTCCCCTCATGTTGGAGCATGAAGATCTCGAATGCTTAGATTGTGGAGAAGAAAACCAAACTAATCCTTTTCCAATGCCTTTGTGAAGATATCAACAAGTTGCATTGATGTGTGTACATACACCAGTTGAATGTTGCCATTCAATATCTTATTACACTAATTGCTCCTAATTGCTTTCTTCCCAGATCAAAGATTTTTTATTGTCTATGTACCATTATCTTCCAAAGCCTCTATTTCTTTTCTCATGGCCTCTATCCATCGTTCATCTTTAATTGCTTCTGCATAAGAATTTGGTTCATGCCCTACCGTAATTTTTGCCAAGAAGCACCAATGTTATGTAGAAAATTTATCATAACTCACATAATGTGCTAAAGAGTAAGGTGTACTTGAGGAATTTGATTGAGAAGGTAAGCATTTTGAGGGGTTTACTCTAATGATGTTTGTTTCATAGCGTCTTAAATGAATAGAAGGTTGTTTAACCCACTTTCCCCTAGCTAGTTTCTGTGCCACCTAGTTTCTATGCCACAACTTCATTTCTTTCCACTTCCCCGTCATCTTTGTACCCCAATTCCTCCATTTCTTAACTCTCCTCACCAATTCCCCCTACACTTTTATTGTGTTCTTCTATGTCTCTACCAAATTCATTACCTAAATCCATGACTCCCTTTTCATTGTTTTCATCACCCATTATTTTCTCATATGGAAATTTTGTTTCAGCAAATACTACATCTCTTGATACAAAGAACTCATTAGTCTCCAAATCATATAATCTCCATCCTTTCTTTTCAAATAGATATATGACAAATACACACTTACGACTCCTACTTGCAAACTTATCATTATCCTTATGCAAATTATGCACATAACATAAATAACTAAAAACTCGAATGTGTTTATCAGATGGTCGTTTCCTAAAGATCATCTCATATGGAGTTTTATCATTTAATAACATAGATGGAGTCTTGTTAATTAAATATCCAACTGTAAACACACAATCCCCCTTAAATTCTATGGGTAAATTTGCTTAAAAACACAAGGCTCTTGCTATGTTAAGAATATGGTGATGTTTTCTTTCCACTCGACCATTTTGTTGAGTTGTTCTTACACAAGAAGTTTGATGCAAAATCCTTTGTTCATCAAAATATTCTTTCATACACACAAATTCACTTCCATTATCACTCTTAACAATTTTCACATTCTTTTCAAATCGGCATTTAATCATCACAATAAATTTTCTAAGAACACAACCCACTTCATCTTTTCCATTCAGCAAATATATCCATACAACATGAGAGTAATCATCAACAATTGTCAAGAAATAAATTGCTCCACATGAAGTTGGGACACTATAAGGTCCCCATAAATCACAGTGTATCAAATCAAAACTACTTTCAACTTAATTATCAATAGAAAAGAAAGTCTCTCTTGTTTGCTTTGCTCTAGAACAAACCTCACAAGTCTTATTGATTAACCTACCAATAATACCAACTTCTGAAATTAATTCCACTACCTTCGGAGAAGGATGACCCATTCTTTTATGCCAAAGATTAAAGGATCCCACATAAACCACCTTGTAAGCATTCATTAAAGCAACTCTCTTTAGAAAGTATATCTCCTCGCATTGCTCACCTGCTCCAATCAAGTTCCTTAAACTTAACTCGTATATAGCACAAATGTTCGCAGTGAGTTGGATAACCAAATTTGAATCATTAAGTAGTTGTGATACAAAAATCAAATTACAATCTAATTTAGGCACGTAAAGAACTCATTATAATTCCAAGTCTCTTCCAAGCAACACGGTTCCTTCTTTTATTATTGGTGTCACTCGAATATAACTGATCATTTAAGTTTTGAATTTATAACCAATAAAATCTACTATCGAGCTAGATAGTATACCTATCGATTATAGTATAGATTTAATAAGTGTTGTCCTTTGGCATCTAGAAAACAAGTACTAGTATTATCTTTCTCTACTATCTAATATAATTTATGATGTGGGAATTATGAATTAATTTAATAACTAATAATTCCTAGTAACCCTAGAATTGAATGATATTGTCTAAAAAGTGTATTTAATTACAAAATATACCCCTTATCTTGTTCCACCCTAACCCTTAAATTCTTAAAATAAGATATCGATTAATAAATCAATTTACACTTTGCACTGTAGGAATTCTCAAGTAAAATTAATTACTCCCTTGAGTTAATCAATTCATAATCATGCATAAGATAATGGAGACATCTCCCTCACTACCATTATGCAAGATCTCATTAAGTTCACAATTCCAATAAATTACAAAAAATCAAGGTTTTTCTACCTCTAAGTAAAACATGTAATATCTCTATTTGTGAAGATTTAATTTACTAGATGAAACCTCTTTCAATCTAATAAAAATCAAACATGCAATTAATTTACGCGCATAAGTTAATCACAAGAACAATAGAAACACATGAATAGACGCAAAGATATAAATAATTCATTAATCAATCAATGGTTTAACACATGAGTTAGGGTTTCACAAGATGAATGATATAAAAAAATTACTCATCCATGGAGTTTTCAATAAAAACAGAGAATCTAGAGAAATAGAATTAATTCATGCTAAAAAGAATAATCCTTTGTTTGTTTTGTGATTTCCAATGATGCTCGGACAATTCTTCTCTTGAAGTTCGTAATAAAGCTCCCCTAGGGTTTCCAGAACGAAGCTAGAAGGAAAGAAGTCTTTTTAAAATAAAACAACGCGTCTATTTATAGTTCTCGCAAAAACAAGGTTTAGCACAGGCATCTGCAGAACCGTACTCAAGGCCATGCTGACTTCGAAACACATTATTTTTCACTGCCCAGTTCAGCATGGCCTCTAGCATGGCCGTGCTCGGGGCGAGGCTTAACAGGATATTTGTTGTCACTCATTAGCACAGGCTATGCTAGACCTGGGGCACGTCTTGGCATGGTTTCTGACCATTTTCTTCACCCAGCACGGACGTCTACAAGAGTTGTGATGGGCCAAAAATTCACTTTTCTTTATTTTTTCGCCAATTTTCACTTCGCCTTTGATCATATCCTCCTCAAATTTTTCTTTTGTCTTCATTAGTGCCTGAAATAAAATTTAATCATATAAGTACCATTTTCTTCACAAATTACATGAAATCCATATAAAATTATAACTAATAAGCACTAAAATTAAGGGTCTTCTAACACTCATCAAATCTCCCCATACTTAAATGTTTGCTTGTCCTCAAGCAAACAAAACAAGGATAAAATACATTTCCTCTCATCAATTCTACTCATAGTTAGACTTTAATTCTCAAGTAGCATCCTCTATTCAATTCGATCTTAGTGATTTATTAGTGCCGACCACTCAAATCTACCATGATTATACGTGTACCTGGCATGCAAAAATTGGAGTTTATAGATTAATCAAAGTAAGTTAAGCTATTACCCTTACCATTTAGGAGATGCTTCCCAACTTACGAAGAAAGTCAAACAAAGTAAAAGTGACTTGGTCATATCTCACCACTTACTAGAGAATATATAAACTGTTCAACTACCTCTTTTAAGCATAGCAACCTCAAGTGAAAGTATATGGTATCCATCCTTCCCCTAGATTTTCTTCCTCTTTTTGTTAAACCTCTCAAAAATTTTCCAAGTTCCATGTTTTCCTCTTTTCTTTCTTTTTTTTATTATTTCAGTTATTTAAGATCTTACAACCTATGTAACGAATGTTCAGTTGATAATCCCGAGCTTGTCACCCAAGTTAACAGACGTTATCCCCTCAATTAAAGGCATCCCTACGAACTTAATTATTCAAATTACCAAATCTACTGAACTTTGCCCTATCCCATCTTGTTATTATAATATCATCGGTTGGTCGGTCCCAAGCTAGACGACCTTAGGTGACCGGGTTTTAAAGAGACCCCACCAAACCTCCATTATCCTAACTTTATGATTTCATAAAGATACTCTTAACTTAGAGAACCCTAGTCATTAGAGTACTAGTTTATTACTTCTTTAATTAAGTGATTAGTTAGCAATGGAGTCAGACTTCACTCTTCTGAGGGACCAAAGCTTGCCCATACTAACCAAGCTTTTCTCATTATTTTTCAATTAACACATCAATTAGTTAATTTTCAAAGAGATTACTTAAAAGAAATCACCAAGTGATAGATTTCATATGCATCTTTCACAAAAAAAATTAGAAAAGCTCTTAAAGTTTTTGAAAAGTAAATATATTAACCAATAAGCTTAAAAATATAACCATTTAACTTTGAACTTCTATCTATTTCACAACTCAAGAATCAATAATTAAATAACAAGTAAGATTATCCCCCTTAGATTTCATCCTAAAATTCCAACTAATTATACTAAGTCCACCAATAGGTAAGTAGGGGCACAAAATCACTAACTTTTATGAGTACAATTTCAAGGATCTCACCATTTTAATAATTTAAAATCAATTGCAAACTTGTAAATGTGGAGAATTAAACTTTTTCAATTTTTCTTTTGTTCCCTATACCCCTTCCCCACACTTATTGATGACATTGTCCCTAATGTCATCCTAAATCAAGCACATAAAAAGGGAAAAGGAAAAACAAAAGGAAAAGAATAATTAAAAAATTGAAATAAACAAAAGAAAAGACACTAAAGACTTCCCCAGTTTTAGATGTGGATGGTTGTCTGTATGATTTAACACCAGGAGTAAAGCAATTCAATGCAGATGTGTGTCATCATTGGAGCTAGTAATCCAAGGTTCATGCAGCTTCATCCTAAGAGAAAAATAAAGAAATTAAAGGTAAAATGACAAAATAGACTATCCTAGTCTTGATAATGAGTGAAGCCTCCCTAAAAGATCCAAAGTTTTCCCTACATAGGGATCTCGATCAATAGTTACATATGATGGTAAAATTAGAATGGTAAAAGTCTCAAAAATGATACAAAACTTCAAAATGAATTAATCAAGTTAGTCTTCCTCTTCGTTATCATCATCATCCTCTTGGTCAATTCTGTCGTCTTTGTCTCTTCTTCATCACTCTCCTCTTCATCAAAACTAGAGGATTAAACAACCATGGGAGCCTTCTCACTTTTCCTAAATGGGGCAGGAGCATTGTTATTAGGTGAATTTTGCTTAGGAGATGAGGCATATGTTGGTAGGTTAGCTGGTGGGGGAGAAAAATAGCCTACGAGTCTTTCTAAGAAGCACCAGACCGCTACTCGAAAGCATTTATTCTCCTATCGTTCGCGCTGGTGTAGCTTCCTTTCTTCTTAGAATTGCCGTTTCAATTGTTGGAAGTCATTGTCCTTAATGGGAGGTCGGGAAGTAGATGCAACATATAGAGAAGAAAATGCCATGCTATAAACAAATGCATCCTCGATTGTGATGTATGTTAGATAGTTATGATGAGTTATGAGACATCAGCCAAGTATGCAAGTGCAAGGAAGTAAAAGTTACGGAAAGAAGAAGAAAAGAGAAGAGAAACTTAATTGAATATGGCTGTGTGACGAATTTGTGAAATGATTATGTAGTGTGTGAGCATAAATTGTGAGAAGAGGAAAACGATGATTGTGAGACTAGCAGAAGGTTTTCTATAACGGTGTGGAGAGTAAGAGAGAGAGAAATGAAATATATATATATATATATATATATATATATAAGGGTGGTCAACACAGGTTGCAACACAATCATGCTCATGGCTATGTTAACTTCGAAAGTTCCACAAATCCTTAGATAAAGTCAGCCCGGGCAGCAGCATGGCCATGCTCGTTGCCGTGCTGACTTCAGAAATTGCACAGATTCTTAAATAAGTCATGTATATCTTGAGTACTGGTTGTGTGGATGGGAATTATGAGATACCACACAAATGGACAAAAACGTTTATCGTCGTGCACCTCTTAAAAGTGTAAATGTATGTAAGAAGGGACTTACCAGATGGACTTAGTGATGGAAATTTGAAAGCCCTTACTTGTCATTGGCGTTTCCCCACACTTAGAGTTTGCTCTCATTCTCTTCAAAAGCTTAGAAACTCCCCTTTTTATCTGCAAGTTCTAGAAATAACAAACTTAGGATAGTATTAGTAAAAAGGAAATAAGAGAAATGCTACGTACCTGAGTTAGACATAGGTTGCCTCCCAAGAAGCGCACTTATTTAACGTCGTTAGCTCGATGTTCCTCACTTTCTTCCACTAAGTCTCTAGTAGTTGGAGATCTAATTCCTCCCTATCTTTGGCACCACTTGCATTAAACTAACCTAGCCGCTATCAAATATGCTATAAATAAGTCCAGCGTCAAAAAGTTTGATCACCTCCTTCTTAACTAGCTCCTTCATATTAGGATTTAGCCGTCTCTATAGTTATACTACAAGCTTGAATCCTTCTTCTGATAAAATTTTGTGAGTACAAAAGGAGGGGTTGATACTTTTTATATGAGATATTTTCCAAATGATGGCTCACTTATGTGCTCTTAGGACCGTGAGTAATTGGTCTTTCTGCTCTTGAGATAAATCTAAGGCTATAATAACCGGCAGGCTGGAGTATTCTACAAGGAAAGCATATTCCAAATACTCTGGTAATTGTTTCAATTCCAATCCTAGTGGCTCTTCTATAAAAGTTTTAAGTCTCGCCTCATTTTCTGTTCTCAACTTTTCAAACCCATACTGTGGTGTAACATTTTCTGAAGCATCAAGTTACTCAATGAGTAGTGCAACCTCTAGGTTATCTGCATCCTTCTTCTCTTCTAGTGTCAAGCTCAGCTCTAATTCATCCTTACTCAGAACTTCCTTCATATGCTCATTTGCTAACATATCAACAACATCAATAGAGTAGCAAGAATCATCAATGCTTAGGGTGTGTTTCATAGTGGCAGCCATTGTGATTACTAACTCTTCATCATTGATCCTCAAGGTAAGTTTTCCTCCCTCTACATCTACCATTACCTTGGTAGTAGCTAAGAATGGTCTCCTAAGTATTAAAGGGGCATCCCTATCTTCATCCATTTCTAGCACTACAAAGTCGATGGGGTAGATGAAATTCCCTACCTTTACTAAGACATCCTCGATTATTCCCTTGGGGATTTTTACAGACCGGTCGGCAAGCTGCAAGCTCATCATAGTTAGGGTTAGGTCAGACAGTCCTAGCTTCTTAAAAAAAAAAAGGAGTATGGCATTAAGTTAATGTTGACCCCTAGATCAACTAGGGCCTTATCAACTGAGGTATCACCTACTACACATGAGATTGTGAAGCTGATTGGATCCCTTAGCTTTGGAGGAAGTTTATTCTAAATGATGGATGAGCAATTTGCATCAACTTTCACAATCGCCACATCTTCTAACTTTCGCTTGTTAGACAAAAGCTCCTTTAGGAACTTAGCATATTTCAGCATTTGCGAAAGTGCTTCTATAATTGGGATGTTAATGTACAACTATTTAAATAGATCGAGGAATTTTCCAAATTGTTCCTTATCTTTGCTTTGGTTAAGGTGAGCTAGGTAAGGGATTTTTGGCACGTATTCCTTGACAACCGGTGGTGGTGTCTTCTCGGAATATGTTTCCTTAGAAGTTCCCTTTCTCTTTTCACTAGGTTGTTTATCCTCTTGTTGCTTTTCATGCCGATGAACAAATGGTAACCCTTTCCCACTTCTCAATGAGATGGCTTTTACCTATTCCCTTATATTGTTTTCCGTGTTGCTAAGAAGAGAGCCAGGTTATCTCTCACACATCATCTTAGCCAATTGGCCAATTTGCTTCTCAAGATTGTGAATCGAGTCCTCTTGATTACAATGTCTAGCGTCAAAGTTCCGAATGAATTGACTCAAAATATCCTCCAAGTTACTCTTTTTTTCTTGTTGAGGTAGGTGTGTTAAAGGAAGCGGTAAAGGCTAACAAAGTGGTGGTTGTTGCTTTGAATACCCTGGTGGTGATAGATTAGCTCTCCAATAGTCCTGGTTACCATAAGACATATTCGGATGATTTCTCATCCCCGGATGGTAGGTGTTACCATACTTAATATATTGTTGTCTGGTTGAATTCCCAAGATAATCTACCTATTCATATTGCTCACATAGATTTACACCCTCCTCAAGGTCTCCCATCTAATGTTGTTGTGGTTGTGATCCTTAGGATTCTTGAGATTTGCAACTTGGTGGCTCAAAGCTTCCATCTTAGCTACCAAAGTAGTCATTACATCTACTTCGTACATTCCTATCGCTTTCTACTTACTCTTGCCATAGCCCCACTGATAATTATTTCTTGTCATGTTAGCAAATAGCTTCAATGAGTCTTCTGGAGTCTTAGTATTCAATGTACCACTAGCTGCAGCATCTACCAAGTGACGTGTAGTCGAATTTAACCCATTCAAAAATGTCTGAACTTGCATCCATGTAGGCAACTAGTGATGTGGACACTTTCTCAACAATTGTGTCCATCTCAGCCAAGTATCATATATTGTTTCATGATCTTGTTGAGTGAAAGAAAAGATGTTGTTCCGAAGCTTAGCGGCTTTACATGGTGGAAAATAATTGTCCAAAAACTCCTTTACCATGTCATCCAATGTAGTCAAAGCCCCGGGACCCAATGATTGAAGCTAGGTCTTAGTTTTCCCCCTTAATGAAAACGGGAACAATCTTGTACGCACTGCTTCATCTGTCACCCCATTATTCTTGAAGGTTTCACAAATCTCTAAGAATTCTGAATGTGAGCATGGGGATCTTCATCAGGTAGTCCATGGAACTGACAGTATTGCTATAGAAGTTGAATCACCACACCTTTGATCTCGAAATTATTAGTCCCAATGGGAGGCTTAACAATGGTTGGATCTGTGCCGTCTAGAGTAGGCCTTGCATACTTAATGTTTGTCTTTAGTGGATCCTTAACCATTACTTCTTGTACCCGTACCTCTATTAGCTCTTCTTCTTTAACCTCCATTGCCACTACTATATCATGTTCCCCCTTCTCACTAACTGATTGCCCAAAAAATTCAATAGTTGTAATCCTTCGAAGTTGGCGGAATGTTTTCTTAATCTCAGGATCTGGATCAAGAATGTCAAGGGGAAGATTCATTATCATATACTACAAAAGGCAACCAAGTGCGAATTAAAACTTTTCAAAAGATGGAGAGAAGAAAAATAGATAAAACAAATAAAAAAAATGACTAAAGTAGTAGATACTACTTTTTTTCCTAATATTGCCTTGCTAGGTCCTCAGCAACAGTGCCAAAAACTTGGTGTCGCTCGAATCCAATCGATCGTTTAAGTTTTAAATTTATAACTAATAAAATCTACTATCGAGCTATGCAGTGTACCTATCAATTATAGTATAGATTTAATAGGTGTCGTCCTTTAGGATCTAGAAAATAAGTACTAGTATTACCTTTCTTTACTATCTAGTCTAATTTATGATATGGGAATTATGAATTAATTTAATAACTAACAATTCCTAGTAATCCTAAAATTGAATGATATTATCTAAAAAGTGTATTTTATCACAAAATATACTCCTCATCTTATTCCACCCTAATCTTTAAATTCTTAAAATAAAATATCAATTAATGAATCAATTTACACTTTGCACTGCAACAATTTTCAAGTAAAATCAATTATTCCCTCGAGTTAATCAATCCATAATCATGCATAAGATAATGGAGACCTCTCCCTCACTATTGTTATGCAAGATCTCATTAAATTCACAATTCCAATAAATAGCAAAAAATCAATGTTTTCCTACCTCTAGGTAAAACATGTAATCTCTTTATTTATGAAGATCTAATTTACTAGAAGAAACCTCTTTCAATCTAATAAAAATCAGACATGCAATTAATTTGCGCGCATAAATCAATTACAAGAATAATAGAAATACATGAATAGATACAAAGATATAAATAATTCATTAATCAATCAATGGTTCAACACATGAGTTAGGGTTTCACAAGATGAAAGATATAAAAAATTACTCCATAGAGTTTTCAACAAAAATAGAGAATCTAGAGAAATAGAATTGATTCATGCTAAAAAGAATAATCTCTTGTTTGTTTTGTGATCTCCAATGATGCTCGGACAATTCTCCTCTTGAAGTTCGTAATAAAGCTCCCCTAAGGTTTCCAAAACGAAACTAGAAGGAAAGAAGTCTTTTCAAAATAAAACAACGCGTTTATTTATAGTTCTCACGAAAACAGGGTTCAGCATGGCCATTAGCATGACCGTACTCGAGGCCGTGCTAACTTCGAAACATGTTATTTTTCACCGCCCAATTCAACATGGCCTCTAATATAGCCGTGCTTGGGGCAGGGCTGAACAAGATGTTTGTTGTCACTCATCAGCATGGGTTGTGCTAGACTTAAGGCACATCTTAGCATAGTTTCTAACCATTTTCTTCACCCAGCACGGACGTCTACATGGGTTGTGCTGAAAGTTGTGCTGAGCCAAAAAATCACTTTTCTTTATTTTTTTTGCCAATTTTCACTTCGCCTTTGATCATATACTCCTTAAAATTTTCTTTTGTCTTCATTAGTGGCTAAAAATAAAATTTAACCATATAAGTATCCTTTTCTTCACAAATTACATGAAATCCATATAAAATTATAACTAATAAACACTAAAATTAAAGGTCTTCTAACACTCATCAACCGCTATGGTCTTTTCTCCATTAGGTAACTTGACTGAGTGTGGCACAATATCATGCAATTCTCTCAAAAATGCAAATGTTCATGTCATATGATGAGAAGCTCCTATAACAATAATCTAAGGAAATGTCTTTTGACCTATTAATCTCTCATTAGTACTATAAGAACTCAGCAAGCTCTGTAAAGTTAACCATTGCTCATTACTCAATCTACTGAGTCCTTTTCAATCTAAATCTATCACAACACCATGCCTACCATCAGATTCAATTACTTGTGTGGCGTTGGCATGAGCAATTATATCTACCTCCATTGCCACATTTTTTACCACCTCCTTACCCAAGATAAGCTCCACATGGTTTGTTACCCCACCATTCTAGATAGCCATTAAACTAAAAACAACTTCTAGCATCATGTCCCTTTCTATTGCAATTAGAGCAAATGGAGGATTTATCTTTACCCCCCAAGAATTTCTACCGCCTACCCGAACTGCAAAACCCATAGGATTACCTCTTTCTTCCTTTGTTCGTGTCATTTTTCGTACTTACTGTTGCTATATAACCATAGCATAGGCTCAATTCAGATTTGGCAAGTGTTTAGTGCTCAAAATATTGGAGCAAACTATACAATATCCTTCTTCAGCCAAGCCAATCAAAAAATGATGCACTCTCTCTTCTTCTCACTTTCTTTCCAATTTGATAGTAATATTGCATTTGTAGCCCATACAAGGACAAACTAGTATTTGATCATGATTATTTATTTCATCCTACAGTGTTTTAAGTTTTCCAAAATAGGAAATAGTGGATTGGCCATTTTGCCTACAATTTGCCAAATATGATCTCAATTGTTGCATTCGTGGACCATTCCCAATCTCAATCTTTGTTTAATATCCTCCCACATATCCTTTACATTCCCCTTGTGAGAAATCATTGAGTGAAGTGTAGGTTCAATGGTGTTAAATACCTAAGAAACCAACAGAGAGTTAACTATTCACCAATCATCAAGTTTCGGCAAATCATCTTTTGGTTGCTTGATAGAGCTATCAATAAAACCATATTTTTTTTTCTTAGCACGTAATTCCATTCGCATAGCCCGTGCCCATTCTTCATAATTCTTGCCTTTCAACTAAACTTGGGTAGTCAAATTACCTAAATTGTCATTTAGATGTTTTTTTGCCTAATTCATAAGATTTGTTTTTCTTTCCATCAATCATTACTCTAATACCATGAAAGAAGATTGAGGAATTTTGGAATGAGAAAATCCCCATTTATTGTTATAGGGAAAAGACCTATATATACAAGAATAAACTCTTATCAAATTAATATAGAAAATTCCTGATTTGGCTAAACTTCTTAAAAATAAAAAAATTTTGATTCAATGGACTTATTTATTTACGATGAACTAATTTGGGTAGGTGATAGCTACCATTCTAATAGGCACAACTCTTCCTAATACTAGACATAGGTAATTCATTTTTATTTTTTTTTTATGCAGAAGCACTCTCTTCTTATGGAGTCATTTGTCAAATTATCTTTTAGCAAAACTGTTCAGGAAAATAGAATAAGGCCCGGCTTCCGATAACCATATATTCTGAATACTAATTGACAGGTTTAAGAATAAAACTATTCAATTTTTTTTTTCACCACTCTAAACACTAATTATTTTTCAAATGCAAATGCGAGGGCAGCTGTTAGCTTTTTTCCTAAAAAATCTGACGTGACAATTTTTCATTAATCACTTCTTACTTTTTCTTTTTCTTTTTCTTTTTTAATTTACAACATTCTTTTTACAATCATCCAATTGCTTTTCCTCCATAAACTATGAAAGTTAGTTCTATAGGATGACCGGTTTAAACTTTTTTTTTTTTATAATTGTTGTGCAATCATTGGATTTTTGGCTGTAAAGACAACGAGTTTCATGCCAAAAGGGCGTACAAATAAGAAAATATGACAAAAGGACAATATAAAAAGAACTACATGTAAA
This sequence comes from Laguncularia racemosa, assembly GCA_037954665.1. Lineage (NCBI taxonomy): Eukaryota > Viridiplantae > Streptophyta > Magnoliopsida > Myrtales > Combretaceae > Laguncularia > Laguncularia racemosa. The sequence continues at coordinate 2,083,660 of JBBMOL010000087.1, forward strand.
TGAATAACAACTACGGTAAGTGGCTATTATGAATCACAAGAATATGAAAAGAAACCAAGTCACAATCTAGAAAATCACGTATTGAAATTCAATCCTGCTTACACTGCTCACACATCATCATCATCTTGATAAATTGTAAATTTAGTTTGGCCTCTACTTTCTTCCAAAGATGTGTTGAACTTGAAGGAACCCGTCTTTCTCTTTTTTTTTCCTTGTAAATGACGGCATTTCATTGACTGCAAAGATAATTGCATATATTTACATACAACAAATTCTACTATTTACATCATCCAAAAACCGCTCTTGCGGACCGAACTAACATGATAAAAGTCTTTCCATAATAAAACTTTAACACAATCAAGAGGATTATCAAAAGAAAGTTCCTCCGCTACCGTTGCTGCACAAAGTCTGCAAGTTCATCTACCACTCCATTAGCTTCACAGTATACTACTTCAAGCTTCTGTTGTGAATATGCACTGAATAGAGCATGATAGCAGTTAATAAATTTGAGATAATAACTAAAGAAAATGGGCAGAGAAATTTTACGTGGAAAATCTCTAAATAATTCAAAATAAAAATCATGGATAAAGATCGAAAAATCATTCTGAAAAATTTAGTATTACAACCTCTTTCTATTAAATAAGAAGAAAACACTCTATTCTTTTTAATATAATAGGAAAAAAAAGTCTCTCCATAACTTCTCTTTCTTATAATTCTCTTGTAACTAGAGAAAATGAGATTTGATAAGATTATCTCAAATGTAAGAATTCAAGCCTATTTATAGATGTTGTGTTTGGTGTGAACAAGACATTTATGTGTGTCTATAAATGTATTATGCATGATAAAAATAAATTTTCAAATTTTGTGACTTGATAAAAAAATTGCCATCTTTTCTCATTATCTTTTCGTCAAAGAGCTTTAATGGTAGCTCAAATATGTTGACAGCTACATCTCTTGAATGAGGTTAGACTTTTTCCTATAAACCATAATAATATTATGATATTTAAGTTGCGGGTTAATATCCAAGAACTCTTTACTTCTCAAGGAACGCATAAGGAATATTAATAGATGAAAAGAAACCCAGATAAAGGTAACTTGATGCCTTCATCCGATAAAGGTCCTTGATATAACCACAACATCAAAAAATAAGAGTCACAGCAAATTTGAGAGAAAATAATTGATATAAATCCGCACGTTTTTATACATAGTAACGCACTCGATCAACCTAGTGAAGGATCGACCGTGGTGGCAAATTTCACAAATCTGTTCGACCATGCTTAAAAGTCATCCAATTGGGTCTTTGATACGGGGACGGACCCGCTTATAGCATTGCTAAAGAATTGGCAAACAAAACAAAATTATGAAAATACTAATATTATGCATAGTATTTAATAATTAAATGAATAGTTGCCACAATTTATTGCTAACAAATAAATTGATAAGATTAATTCAATGAAGAAATAATTTCTAAATTTCACTATTTGTAAAATAATGAAATAACCCTATAAATACTAACCCTAGTTTAATAGATAAAGAGCAAATAAGATAAAATAAAATAAAAAGTCACATGCATGCTCTTTAACATGTTTACGGTCAAGTTTACTGGCGTGAACTTGGCCGTGATCCTCTAGTTCTTTTAAACTCAACATCACAAGTGTAAATCTCATGTAGGTACACGTGTATTAATGTTCACTCCTAGATTTATAGGTATGTACTAAACCGTAAAACCTTATGTAATTTCTAAAACACTTATTATTTTCATTCCTTTACTTTTAAATTAAATTCTCTTAGTTCTGGGGCTTCTATTTATATTTTTATTGCTCATTTAGGGCTTCAATTCCTATCAATCTTCTCCTTCTCCATCTAGTCAACCATGTTGGAGAGTTAGTCAATGAAGATCGATCCTAATGCCATTTAGTCAACCTATTGGAGTAGTTGGTTGATTGGATTTGATCTTTCTGGTCCAGAACGATATGAATCAACCACCGATCACAAGAAACTAATAAAACTTAAAAAATGAGAAAATATGGACTAATCTTTCCCCATATGATTTGGTATACATATACGTATTAGCCAATTACCAAGAACTAAACACCAGATTTTTACTTGATTTGTTTATCTACTATTCTCTTGGATAATTACATACAGACTTTCTTAAATTACTATTACTTGAATATTGGTGAAACCAGTGGCCCGAATGTGCCTGGAATCTACGATGAACAGCAAGTAGAAAGATGGAAGAAGGTGGTAGATGCCATACATGACAAGGAGGGCTTTAATTTTTGGCAATTATGGCATGTAGGCCGTGCTTCACATAGAGGTATCTTTTCCATTTGTTCATTCATAAGCTGCACTTGGTCACTCCAACATGCCTTAATTGGTGGTACAAGGTTTTACTAGATGTGGTGTGCCGTTCGGATTACATTATGGTATGTAAAAATAAACAAAATTTGATTTGAGTGCAAGTATTGAGGACATCTTATAGTAGTTATCTTAACATGACGTTAAAATATAAAATTTTTACTTTAGATCATCTAATACTAACAATTTTACACAATATCTCACTCTAATGAGTCTTCTTCCTAATATACTAGTCATATCATGTCATGTGGACAAATGAAAAAGCCAAACTCTAGATCTTCTTTCTTTGTGATGATGTATAATTCTTTCGTTTTCCCTTACCTCTCTTGCTAAAGATGGGGTTTGAGAAAGCATAAATTTTCCTTTTCCAAATAATAAAGACGCTGAAGCTTTTGTTAGCATTTGTCATAGTTTAATTTTATCATATATATACATTACTTGCCAAGAGGAACCGTAAAACCTTTTTTAAGTGCATATTAGAATTATCTGTGAAAGAATATATTTCTGCCTTGCAACTATATAAATGAATGCTGTTATATGCATAAAAGGATTTCGTTTTTTTGTTACACAATTAAAGGAAAATCTAAATTATTCAATCCACTTGTATCACGCATAAATCATTCGATAGCATCTATTTGGAATTTTTATTGGCAAGCATGCTTGATAACAATTATCAAGATTCAAATTAGTTTGAAGTGGTTGCTATCACATGAATGTATTAGATTATCAACCTGGTGTTACTGCACCAATTTCGTCGACCAATGAGGTTCTCTCCGATAAATGGAAAATATTCCTGCCAAATGGAACTCCTCAACCATGCGATCGACCTAGAGCACTGAAGACCTCTGAAATACCACACGTGATTGAGCAATATCGCCAAGCTGCACTAAACGCCATTCGAGCAGGTTATTAGCTTTAACCCATGCCCTCGTGCTCTATAAATCTTAACCCCGCGATTTATTAAAAACATGTTATCTTATTGTGATTTAAAATTTTGAATGTCAAATTAGAGATTATCTTATATCTTTATGGTTTTCAATCATAGGATTCGATGGGGTTGAGATTCATGCAGCTCATGGTTGCCTCATCGATCAATTCTTGAAGGATAAGACCAATGATCGAACCGATGAATATGGAGGATCATATCAGAATAGGTGTAGATTTATAATGGAAATTGTTCAAGCGATAGCCAGTGCTATTGGCACTGATCGCTTAGCCTTAAGAATTTCACCAGCAGTTGATCATAATGATGCTATAGACTCTGATCCCCTTAACCTTGGCCTTGTAATTATTGAAGAACTTAACAAATTTCAACGTAATTTTGGCTCAAGAATTGCGTATCTACATGAGACTCAACCGCAATTTACAGTTGAAGGGATAAAGCAATATGGAAATGAAGGTGATGAAGAAAGGTTAATGAGAACTTAGAGAGATGCTTATGAAGGTACTTTCATGGCTAGTGGTGGATTTACTAGGAAGCTAGGTATGGATGCAATAGCTAAAGGTGATGCAGATTTGATATCTTACGGTCGACTCTTCATTTCAAATCCAGATTTAGTGTTGAGATTCAAAATAAATGGTCCATTAAATAAGTACAATAGAGAGACTTTCTATACTTCAGATCCAATCGTTTGGTTTTACAGATTATCTATAAATGCTATGATGAGTCACTCTTCACATGAGATATGCCGTTAAAATAAATGGCATGAAGTAGCTGCATAGGAGATGCTCCAACTTGAATCTTTTTTATTTATTTTGGTTATTGAGTATTGCTAAAATGACGTGTTGGCTTTTGTTTACTTATGATGCTGGATGCAAGTAATTGAAAGGAAATAATACAGGGTTATTAGAATTCGTATATCATAATGGTTTATTTTCGCCTTATTAATTTATTTTGATGAAATTTTTCATGTTGACATTTAGATGTCATCATTACAATAATTTTAAGTTACCAGAACAGCATAATTCCTCCTTAAGTTTTCCAAACACGTAAGCTGGTTGGTAAATGCTTGTTTTCAGAATATATTTTCTAGGTAGTCGTGCCAATAGGTTTTTGGGACACAATATATAATCGTAATTCACTAGTACTTGATAATGGAGATTAAAACGTTCTAATATGTAAGATAATAGAATAGTAAAGTGTGTCTTTTTATGTTGTTTAATTACCTTTACTTGCAATGAGATCCACAATGTTTTGAGATGACAATTTGCGTCTCTAAAGATTATTACAATTAGTAATATACTACCAAAAAAGAAAAAAATAATGTCTGTATTCATATTATAAAACAAAAAGAAACTAATATATATATATATATATATATATATATATATATATATATATTAACTCTATCGTTGATCGATAGCTCGAATTGTGGAGTAACATACTTTCATCTTTGTCACCATACCTTTAATAAAGAATAAGAAAAAAAGAATCCCAAAACTTAGTCTTGCTTTATGGATTGAAGCTTCATGAGCGGTATAGAACATCTAATAAATGTGAAATATGATCAACCATACCCTTAACCAAAAAATGGCTTCCATCATGACATATCAAATATGGACATTCTGTATTGTGTGATCTTTAATTTAAGGAATTTATATCAATCATTAACAACTATTATAATCAACATGAAATTTCTATCTCAACTCATATGCTATTTATACAGAAATTTTAGAATATAAAAGGATTGATTTTTTTTTAAATACTTATCTATTATAATATATAATTTTAAAAAATTTATAACTCCAAAAAAAATAAATTTTATTAAAAGAATTTCCAACATTTTCAAAACCAGCAATATCCATGGTAGTATAATACCAATGTGAATTGCTTTTACTTTTTTATATATCTTGGATACCCTGATTTTATAATTCTACTAAACTATTTTGGGCTTTATTTTTGAATCAACCACTCTTTGTCCTTTCTTTTAGAGAATATGTAACATTTGGTTCAAATAGAAATTTCATATTTTTATTATATTGCCATATTTTTATAAAATATAATATCAAATCAATGGCACTACAATTAATTAAAAGGCACCATGTCACGACCCTAAGAGACCCTAGTAGAATAACCTTAAAGTTGTCATATTATGTGTACACTCATGGTATGAAAACCACTCATGGTATGAAAACCACCTTATAAGTTAAAGGTTGTAAAACTTTAATTAAATATTTTTCCCCACTAAACTGATAATACATATAATTGATAATTATAAAAATAGCTATGAAAACCAATACACCATAATTTACCAAAACTGCAACAAAATGATATTCTTTACCAAACTATAAAATTAGATAGTCAAATCCTTGAAAAACGAAGGATCAAGCAAGCTTTGAAAAGATGATGATTTTGAAATATAAGAGAATGGAAATAATTATCTCTCAATCTAAGTGTAGTTCAAATATAAACTAACTCTACACCTATCTTTTAAGACTTGAGTTTGAAATGCTCTCTCCTCTAATCTTATCTCATTCCCAACTTTAAAGTAACTTTCAAAAAAGACTATCAGAGAGTAAGCAAAACCACGGTTCTGTAAGTCCGTCTCTCACCACTACTATTCAAGCAAGGTTATCAAGTATTACTTAGTTCATTATGCAATCCATCTACATACAAAATGAATGTAGGCATGATGAATACAAACAACACATCCATGAGAGTTTGGAACCATGAAAGGTGCAAATTTACATCATCTACACATTAATTGTCTTCCATACTTAACTATATGGTGACATCCCTCTTAATTGAGGCTGGATTATTGCACTTAATCAGCAACATCCCCCCTTAACTAAAGTTGGATTAACTATCACCAACTAAAGAAATGCCACCAAGGGCCAATCCAAGTGAATCCCATGTCAAGACATCCACCATCAATCAATTAATCAATAATGCCTCAAGAGCCAAACCAAGTGATCTCGCATCAAGGCATCTACCTTCAATCAATCAATCAACAATGTCACATGGGGCCCAACTAAGACATGTTTTAATAGCTTTGCCCAAATGAAATCAATACTTATGAAATTATTATTGGCAATGTCGAAAGCACACACACTGAGATTTTAGATAAAATTTCCATTAGCAACCTTGAGAGCACACATCGAGATTTTAAATAAAATTTCCATTAGTGGCCTTAAGAGCACACATCAAAATTTTAGATAAAATTTCCATCGACAGCCTTAAGAACACACACCAAGATTATATATATGGTAGCTTTTTAGAGCACTCAAAATTTTTGCAAAAACATTTCCAAAAGATTTAGGAAATGTTTCAAAAACATTTGGCTAAGCTTGAACACTACACTCCTCTCTATATACCTATAGGGTCATAGACATGCGATGGGTATATCCAATTATTTTGGCCATGAGTTTAAATTTACATATTAATAAGGTGATCGCATAGATAATGACATACAAAGCAATCAATCATTCCAACAAACAAATATAACAATTAGCAAAATAATATATAATTAAACAAACAACAAGCAAATAGTAGATCATAAGAACTCTCTCACCTAGATATAATTACTCACTTGATACAATGTTTGAAACATCTCGAATAAATAATTGAGCCGTCTAAAGAGTTAATAAAATTCAATGAGTAGTTTGAAAAGTGATGTCACTTGTGTAAACTAAATGTCTACCATTATTTGTTTAATTTCCGATTACAACCCAATTTAGTGTTCTTGTCGTATTTTCTTCATTATAGGTTAAGAGTTTTACATACTTATACTTCAAAGCTTGGGAAGCCTAATTTCATTTACAATTATTTAAAAAAAAAAAAAAAAAAAAGAGCCCACTCCTCATGATAGATTAGATAAAGTTGTTAGCGTATGCTACGATAAATTTTTTAATGTTTTATTATTACGTCGGTTCTTGGTCTAGCTATGTATTTATTTACTTATTTATTTTTAATAATATTCATAAGGTGGTTTTGTACCTTTATTAATTTCTATGCCTTCTTAATTTCTATTTGTTTATTTATTTATTTTTGCTTTATTAGACTTATGGGCCTACTATGTTATCCTTTGTCTATCTATTATAATTAAATCTATATTTACATTTTCATTGTATTGAACTTGTTAATATGAGCCTAAACGTAACGTCCATCAATTTTACTTTAACATTGATTATACTCTAAAAACTAATATTCTTAATTCGATAAATTACAACCTCGGCATATATATATTTCATGGTCTGTAACTAACCTATTCCTTTCTCTAATATACTTAAGGTTATTGATATAGGCCATGTTAAAATGCAATAATTTAGAGGTACAATTTATATCTCATTTCAGTACATAAATGTAGGTATACACACGTACAGAAAATTCATGAGTTGATTTCTTATTAATTAATTAATTACATTATAATCTATGTAGTTGACTCATCCTTTTGACATGCCCTTCCCTATAGTCCTTGGCGTATGCATATATGTTCGCTACTATCTCCTTACGTTTCTATCTTCCTAATGTTTGATAATTCATCAATGAATTATGTCTATCATGGAAAAATAAAATCGTAAACCTAAACTAACGTGAAGTATTCCAGAAGTGCATGTACATCTACGAGTCCTTTAATATCTTTATTTTATTCATTCTGAAGCTTTATAGCGCTAGTAACAGAGTACAACAGAAAAGAAAAATTATAAACCCAAGATTAATCTCATGAAGGCTTACGCATACACATATACATGCACATTAATATAGTTTCTAAATTTTCTTTATTTAACCCATGTGATGTCTTAAAGCATATATAAGCTTCGAGTAACAGATTATATGTCTACATTTGCTTGCACCCAATTCGAGGCCTAAGTATATGTACACATAGCTACCTTTGATTTATTTTATTTTATTTACTTTCATCAGAATGAGTGTGGAAAACAGCTTATACATCCTCTTTTCTTCCCGGAGCTCTCGGCAAGAATGGATGTACATCCTACTACAAATTTATTATATATATTTATATGTAGATGTGGGTATATATGTGGATGTGTGTATATATATCAACAACAAGCATCTGAGGATATGGGCTACACGTTTGCACCTTACGCAGAGTATTTCACGTGTGTACGTGTTTTGCTACTTTTAATTAAATGGCATATTTCGTGCACTAATTCTTCTATCTTAAATGTAATTACAACTTAGCGTTTCGATACAATTTCTACAGTTATAATTTTTTTAAGTATGTCCATTTGATACCCTTCACCGGACTACCTTATTTCAAATGAAATAAGGGTGTATTTTAGATGCTTACCTTGATATAGATGCTTTCTTATGTTTGAAACTGCAGACGAAGCACCTAAAATTTCTGTTTTAGTGGAACTTCCGCAAGATAATTTTAGGAAGGAGAATGTGGTGGTGCAACATGATACAAGAGGAAGGGGAAGAATGTCGTCTCAGAAAATAAAATTCCCCTTCTCTCTCTCTCTCTTTTTTTTTTTTTTCTGTTTTCTTCCTATAATCAAAAATGAGGGAAACTAAGGTTCGTGTTTTAGGAAAGAAAATAAATGAGAAGTGGGTTGAAATTTGTGGGGCTTGGGTCAGTGCCTGCTTAAATGAATGCAGGGTGCTCTGTTTCTTTGGTTTTGAAGCAGGGGAAATCCAAAAGAAAAGGAAGAACAAAAAGAAATAAGGCTCGGCCTGCACAGGGACAAGAAGATTAGAGTTTGTTCTTACTCTGTTAGTAGTTTCCAAAACACGGGCTTGCTAAAGAGAAGGAAGTTAAAACGAGTGAGGAAGTGAAAAGAAGCGGGGAACGAGAAGAAGGAAGTGGAAAGTAAGAAGGAGAAAGCAAAGGTTGAAGAAGTAGGACGGAAAAGGGAAACTTGTACGGAGCATAGAGAGAGAGATTTTGCCATCCTAAATCTAAGATAGCGTTGTACTTGCCACCGCATTTAAAGAAATTACACTTAAATGATATCATTTTTTTTAAATTCAAAAAATAAGATACTTATAAAAGATATTTTAAAAATAAAATTTGAAATCGTGGATTAAAAACATATATTTAATTTTATATATATTTTTTTAATGTGAAATCAAGGTCGGTAAATGTGTAGATAGGATAGTAAAAAAAAAAAAAAACTTATTACAAGATGTAAAGAAATTACAAAATTAAAAATATTAGTATACAAGAATCATCAATATCCATAAAGGTTATCCCTTCTATTGTGTTATAACTAACTAGATGAAATGGCCAAGGTTTTATCTAATCTACACAATAAAAATAAAAAAATATTAGCATTATATAAGTAATGATTCAATATCATAAACGTGCAATAGTAAGCTGACGCAGCAAGTTAGCGTAGCGAAGCAAGAGAATCACTCAACGAATAAATCTCTCACACACACACAATGGTTACGCACAACCGTTAATGGAGAAAATCCTCTCACGAGATGTATTTCGAATATAAAATAAGACGCAACCTTAACATGTCTGACAAAGGGGTATATATACTCCTCCTTAAAATATCTAAAAAAAAGGAAAATCTAAGCGGACACGGTCGAAGGCACGGTCGTGCCTCTAAGCCGTGTGTGATTCTGTAAGTGTTCCTGAATGTTCCTATCCGAGTACACGGCCGTGTTTCAAGCCGTGTGTAAGTTCCTTGCTCAAGACACGGCCGTGCTTCAGGCTGTGTGTAGATACCCTATTCAAGTGTTCAAATATGTTGTCCGAATACACGGGCGTGTGTAAGTTCCCTGCTCGACACACGACCGTGCTTCAGGCCGTGTGTAGATACCATGTTCAAGTGTTCAAATATGTTGTCCGAGTACACGGCCGTGTTTCAGGCCGTGTGTAGGTTTCCTGCTCGAGACACGGCCGTGTGTACGTGTCTCTTGTACCCCCATCATTCTCTCCCACCAGAGAAGAACTCGACCCCGAGTTCTCTGCAGGATATAATGCCTTATCGCCATGGAAGAAAGGAGAGATATCAGCGACATTGAATGTCTTTAAAATGCCCATAGTGTTCGGTAAACCAACCACATAGGCATTATCATTGATTTTCTGCACAATCTGGTACGGACCATACTTCTTAGGTTGAAGCTTGCTGTATTTTCCAACAGAGAACCGCTCCTTGCGTAAGAATACCATAACCTGATCACCCACTGAAAACACTTGTCGCCTTCGATGCTTGTCAGTTGCAGCTTTGTACTTAGTATTAGATTGCTCAATTTTTGCACGCACCTCAGCTGTAATGTTCTGCCAACTATCCGCTAGGTTCTTGGCTGCTATGTGAAACTCAATACCCCTTGGAAGCTTGATTAAATCCACAGCATGGTTAGGAGTATTAGTATAGACAATAGAGAATGGAAACTTGCCTGTTGTCCTGTGAACGGCACTGTTATAAGCAAACTCCGCCTGAGCCAATGCCACATCCCATTGCTTGGGCTTCTCACCACAAATACTCCTAATTAGATTGCCCAAAGTTCGATTTGTAGCTTCTGTTTGACCATTCGTTTGTGGGTGAGCCGTGCTACTATAGGTCAGTGAGGAATCAAACAGCTACCATAAAGTTCTCCAGAAGTGACTCAGGAATTTGCTGTCTCTATCTGAAATAATGGACTTAGGCACCCCATGGAGGCGTACCACTTCTTTGAAGAACAACTTGGCAATGACCTGAACATCAGCAACCTTCCGACATGGGATAAAATGGGCCATCTTGGAGAACCTGATTCATAATACGCATGAAGGTGCTTGGGGCGTTGCTAAGGCCAAAAGGCATGACCATCCATTCGTACAGGCCCTCTTTGGTTTTAAAGGTCGTCTTCCACTCATCTCCTGGTCGAATCCGAATCTGATGGTAGCCACTTCTCAGATCGATCTTGGAAAAGAATTTAGCCCCACTCAAACAATCTAACATGTCTTCCAACCTTGGTATTGGGAATTTGTACCCAATTGTAATTTTATTGATTGCTCTGCTGTCAACACACATACGCCAACTTCCATCTTTCTTTGGGGTTAACAAGGCGGGCACTGCGCAAGGACTCATGCTCTCCCTGATGAATCCCTTCTGGAGTAGTTCTTGCACATTCCCTTGCAATATTTCTGTCTCTTTTGGACTCATTCTATAATGTGGAAGGTTAGGTAGACTAGCTCCTGGAATCAGATCAATGTGATGCTGGATGTCCCTCATGGGAGGTAATCCATCAGGTAGCTCCTCGGATGCTATCTCCCTAAACTCCTCCAATAGCTCCTTCACTCTGTCAGGCAACTCTTGAGCACTACTCTAGCCTTCCTCCACTTTCATCACTTGCCGAACAATTAGCGCATGGACTGTCTGCGCCTCCTTAATTGCTTCCTCCATCTCCCTCTCAGATTGGGTGATAGTGAGGAAGGAACGCCCTTCCGTTTTAGAAGCTTTAGGGCGGTGTGATACTTTGAGAGGTAGAAGAGTAAACTTTACCCCATCCTTCTCCAACCGGTAAACATTCTCCCTTCCTTCATGCTTGGCATCAACATCAAATTGCCAAGGCCTCCCAAACAGAAGATGGCATGCATCCATATCCACGACGTCACAATAGACCTCATCCCTATACTTCCCTATAGAGAAAGGTACCCTGCATTGTTCAGTGACTTCTATCTTTTCAGCTGCTTTAATCCACCTAATAGTAGATGGGTTCGGATGTTTTTCAGTCGGCAAGTTCAATACCCTCACCGTCTCTCTACCAATAATGTTCTCGCAACTCCCACTGTCCACAATCAAATCAAACACCCTACCATCAACAGTACATCTAGTGCGGAACAACTGATGTCTCTAGGTCTTCTCATCACACTTTGGTGCTAACATCAGTTTCCTGATGACGTATGCCTCCTCATCATCTCCATAGCCATCATCACCATAAAACTCATCTCCTCCATCCGGTTCACAACACACCTCATCATCCTCCCCTCTGTCAATAACATTGATTGGTCTCCTACTGGGGCACTCATTGGAGCGATGGCCCAGTTGATTGCACCTATAGCACTTTCCCATAACTGGTTTAGCATAGGGATTGTTTTGTTTAGGTGCCTCTCTAGTCTCCATTGGTCTCCTGCTTACCCCTCTTTCCTCTCTCTTCTCATTAACCTCACCTGGTGTTTCTTGGACAGCCTTCCCTTTATCTGTACCGGCTGTATTGAATCCCTCGTTCTTAAACCTTCTATTAACCCCATCAAACCTATTGGTCTTCTCTTGCAGCATCATCTCTGCCCGAAGAGCCATGTTTTTTGCTTCATTGACATTGCGTAAAACATGAACCCCTATTTTCTCCTTAATTTGCACCCTCAGCCCATCCAGGTACCTAGCCACCTGCTGTCCTTCACTTTCCCTAAGATCATTCCTCTCGGCCAACCTCATGAATTCCGTCGTATACACATACACTGTTCTCGGCCCCTGTATACACTTCCGATACTGTTGAAACAATATTTGTTCGTAGTCAGGAGGCAAGAAATCCCTTTGAATCATTTGTTTCATCCTATATCACGTCTGCACCGGTTGCTTACCCTCTCTGTATCGCCTATTCTGTAACCTCTCCCACCATGCTGAAGCTCCTCCTTTCAGTCTACAAGCCACTAACTTCACCCTACGATTCTCCGGCACTTCCATATAATCAAAGAAACGGTCTACCTCTACCGGCCAATATAATAAATCTTCAATATTCAAATTACCGGTAAAAGATGGTATATCTACATTTAATTTGAAATCGCTGGTGTCTCCTTGATCATATCCATGATGATCCCTGCGATACCCACCACCACCATATCCTCTCCGCTGTGGTTGTTGATTTCCGACCAACCAATCATCTTCCTCATCAGAATCCACATCATACGCTTGGACCCTTTGATTCGCAGCGATAGGTCTGTTGATAGGAACTCCAAGAGCAGGATTTGCCCCGGGCCGTACTCCCCTAACGTCTCTATCTCTGTTCGTATTGGTTCCCATCGCGTCGAAACACTCAACCAGATCATCAAAGTGCTGTTCGAAACGTCGGAGTCTCTGATCCATGGTATCCAACACTACCCTTTGAGCCTGCACTTCGGTTCGCAGAGTTTCCATATCCCGAGTAACGTCCGGAACATGACCGCCTCCTGAAGTACCGTCACCTGACATCTCCACAAGAAATTTTCCTTGCTCTGATACCAACTGACGCAGCAAGTTAGCGTAGCGAAGCAAGAGAATCACTCAACGAATGAATCTCTCACACACACACAATGGTTGCGCACAACCGTTAATGGAGAAAATCCTCTCACGAGATGTATTTCGAATATAAAATAAGACGTAACCCTAACATGTCTGACAAAGGGGTATATATACTCATCCTTAAAATATCTAAAAAAAAGGAAAATCTAAGCGGACATGGTTGAAGGCATGGTCGTGCCTCTAAGCCGTGTGTGATTCTGTATGTGTTCCTAAATGTTCCTGTCCGAGTACATGGTCGTGTTTCAGGCCGTGTGTAAGTTCCTTGCTCAAGACACGGCCGTGCTTCAGGTCGTGTGTAGATACCCTGTTCAAGTGTTCAAATATGTTGTCCGAATACACGGTTGTGTTTCAGGCTGTGTGTAAGTTCCCTGCTCAACACACAGTCGTGCTTCAGGCCGTGTGTAGATACCCTGTTCAAGTGTTCAAATATGTTGTCCGAGTACACGGCCGTGTTTCAGGCCGTGTCTAGGTTTCCTGCTCAAGACACGGCCGTGTGTACATGTCTCTTGTACCCCCATCATAAGCTAAGATTGAATTAATCACGCGGTTGATTATGCAACATTGACCATTGTTGTGTCGATGTGGGCACACTCTTCTATTATGGCATTCTCTTCAGTAAAATCTACATGTGATCCTATCTAAAGACTCCTTAATCCATCTCCATATGGTATCTTTTTCCCCCTAATGTCATCACCTATTGGCAGGAAATGAGTCTTATATGTGAGCTCTTAGTGCGTCCACTTGTTAATTATCGCATATTATATATTACAGGCTTTACATAAATCATCTCTACCACTATAAATTAACAACAACCAGTAATATTTCTTAAAATGCATGACATTAAGATAACAATTTGCTTAGATACTAATAACAAACACATGAAAAAAAAAAAAAATTCAACTTTTTTTATCAAAATACATAGCAGAATATAGATTAATCAAATATTCTCATTGAAAAAATGGTAGATCTCACTAGACTTGTTCAAATCCTACAAGCTTTATATTTGCACAACTGTTTCTTCTTTTTCCTATGAGACTACAAATGAGAGAAAAAAAAAAAAAAAAAAAAAAAACAAAGAGATGGAGTTTGTAAATGAAATGAAAATAATTGTATTTTGTAGCTACATTTCAATTATTAACTTTAAATACTATAGTATTCATGACTCTATGTTTTTTTTTTTTTTCAAGTTTGCAGTACACACAAGTTTGGTGGATGTTTAATGATAAAAATTCAATGGTGGGATTACATGTACAAGATAGACTTGGTGAGTATTGAAAGCACATATTTATAAAATTTTGTAAAACTAAAGGAACGAATAAGATTCGAGATTTAAAAACCTATTTTTAAAATAATTTTTATAGATATTCTATTTGATAAATTTAAAAAAATAATAATATTATTTAAATATATCCTCTAGATTTTTGGAGATATTTTAGATTTAAAATGGTTTCTGTAACAAAGAAAGGACACCCAATTGACTATGAGAAGAAACAAGGTTCATTACGACTAGAAAAAGCAAAAAGGGTTAACGGGTTTGGTTGGGTTGCGCGTAGATAGAGAAAAGCCTTGAAATGCCTGAATCAAAATGAAGAGAAAATAAAAGGAACAAAGCAAACTTCGGTTGGATGGAAAAAAAAAAAAAAAAAAAGAAAGAAAGGAGGGAAATAAAATCAAAATAACAAGGAAAGTTGTTAACTATAAAAGAAAATTAGAAAATACGACTCGCATATCAATAATAATAAGAAGAAGAAGGGTCACTTTATTATTAGACAATGAAAACCTAACTTAGACTATATAGATTTATTATCTCCCTATTTTTTTTTTTTTCCGTGACAAGTATTTATAGGTTTTAATCCTTAATTCATATTTTAGATTATTAATTATATGGTTTTCATTTACATTTTTTTTATGTTTTATTGCTTTAAATAAATTTATCCCTCGTAGGATTTCTAAAGCTCCGTCAAGTTCTTAGAAAAAATCACCTCTCAATTACTTTTAGCAAAAAATGCTTTATAGATTCGATCTCGATGTTTATATTTATAAAATCAAAGATTCTCAAAATTTAATTAGATTAAGTCATTTGTTGGTAACTTAAATAAATTTTTCATCTACGTCACTTGCATTTGTACATATGTCTGTGTAATAGCGTTGGAAAGTAAGATCATAAAAGTCAAATAATATGTATTTATTAACCGTAGTTGCTATGTCTACAAAAGAATTATTTTTATTAGTATTTTATCTAATATATTTGTCTCATGAAAGTGGTAAAGTTGTGATTGTTCATTTATTGAATCTTGGAAGTAATATTTTTAGCATTTTTATATTTCTTTAATCAAGGAGTTGTTATGTCACAATTTCCTTTATAAAAATGATATTAGTGATATACCTTTTTGTACCTTTATTAAAGACTGATACAATGTGTTCTAAATCTTCACTTAAAATTATAAGCGCTAATTGCCATTATAGGTGTTTTGAATATTGCTAATGCGATTAATAATATTATTTATTATTTACATTGTTGTCATTATTTGTTACTATTAAGGATGTGAGTTTAGCATTTTAAGCTATATACACATACATACACTTCCGTGAATATATCATATGAAAATCAAAATAGCATCTAGTAAGTCATAATGATGATACTGAGGAAAAAAAAGATTCATGAGTATCATCTCATATAGCGAGATATGGTTATTTATATGTCTCCTAAATATACTTTTCATTTAATCTTATATATGACTAATAAGTTACCAAATTAGAAAGTTTCATTTTATAATGTTATTACGTTCCAATCCTTTAATATATACTTTCTCACAAAATCTCACATCTCAGAATTAGTAATTGTATTGGTATAGAAATATTATGTAAATACCTATTTTCATTTTGCAATCACTTTTAGTTATTGTTTCAGTTATTCATTTTGTACTTATGTAACTTCGCCATACTTAGTTATATCAATATTTTTTGTTTACCAATTGACCATTGTCAATGAAATTTCTATTAGTGACATGCGAGAGGATTTTTTTTTTTTAACTTTAATGTGTATTCTTGTTCATATATTTTAAAAAAAGTTATATAGACACCGTAAAATACAAGTTAACTACATAAATAAGTATTTAGAGTCGTGATGTTGAGTATATAATTTACGGCTTGTATGTACAACATTATTTATCTGTACCAGTAATATCCTTAGAGGTGTTTACTAAAATTATTGATGATAATTATTATATTGGACATAAAATGCTCTCGTAGATTGTATTGAGGGATACTTTTACATAGATATGGCCTACATAGATGCTAAACATGCTTCAATAGTGCTATTATGTACAAAGTGCTTTATCTTTCTTAGAAAAATATAAACAGTAATTTACCAATATGTCAATCTTTTGGGAATAAATATATTTTTAGAGTCTACTTATGAATACTTTTACTTGTATTCAACATAGGATAATCGGAAATATTATTCTTTCTTCTTCCTTTTTTTTTTTCTTTGTCTCTTTTTTTTTCTTTTGTATGGTTTTGTAAATGCTATATAAATATTTCTTTGATTTCGGTTGAAATCTTTTAGAATTTTGGTCTAGCTTCTTCTTCTTCTTATTATTATTATTATTATTATTTATTCTAGTTTCGAAGTAATGATATTACAAAATGATTTTAGTATCTAAAGTTTTTCTCAAGCTAACTCCTTAATTTTTCAGGTAATAGATTAGCTGAGCCTAAAACAAGGAGGGCTAAGGAGCCAGCCTCATAAACTCATGTTCCTTATATAAATATGTGGCGGACTAATATACCCGTCAAACTTGAGTATAATAGAAATATCAATTAAAGTTGACCATTTACATAGTTTGACGAAGCTGAAAATGAATAGATGTTTATACTTAATAATATTTATAAACAACTGAAAAAATAAATGCAATATAAACAGTAAATATAATTTGGAAAAAGGTAAAATCTTTATAGTGATATTTGAACCCTTAACCTTTTTATTTATAATAATATAAACTTAACCTCTAAACTATATCTAATAACATGATAAAGTTTACCCTAAATTATTTAATATACTACATATATTTTTTCCCCTATAGTGAATTTTGGTAATTATATTTTTTTTAGGGGTCTTTGGGCCGAGGCCCGTCCATGATATCTATTACCTAACGGCGTTTTGTCCCTGGATTGTTCATGTGGCATTATTCTATTTGCATGCCAATGAATGTCTCCATCAATTTGTGTATGGAAGTTCGTTGACCATTCGAACGGCGAGGCCCATAAGCTTTTTTCCCCTCGCAATGTACTAGTGTAAATGTACGTTTTGGCCGGTTTTCGATTCTTATATACATCTTCTTCTTATAGCCATTTTTGAGACTCGTCATTATATTCATCTTTTAGTTTAATTTAAGCGAAAATGGCAGATCTTTTCAGTCCATATAAGTTGGGCAAGCTCCATCTTACTCATAGGTATGTTGCCGAACCCGTAAATTGATTTAGTTCGATATAGATAAACTTGGTGAGGAACGAAGCAAAGTAAGTATGAGTTTCAATTATATTGGATATTAATTAATACGTTCTCTTCATTCATTTGTAAGATCATCGTACCATTTAACGAGGTTGGTATTTGCTGTTGGGTTGTTGGTAGCAGGATTGTGCTAGCACCCATGACCAGAGGACGCGCGATAAACAACAGTCCGCTACCAGCTCATGTTGAGTATTATGCACAAAGGGCTACTCCTGGAGGTCTTCTCATCTCAGAAGGCACAAGTCCTTCTATTACTGACTATGGATAATTCATTTTCTTTTCTCTTATCAATCCTATTTTGTAAGGCATACAGAAACACTTTTCTTATAGAGACATTGCCATATTATCTTTTTAGCAAAGCTGTTCTTAGAAACAGAAAAATAGCTGGGTGTCCATCATTAGTGTAACTGGAGTACTAGTTTACAGGTTTAAGAATAAAAATGATCACTTCTTTTAGGGCATACTAAATTTTCAATATTTTTTAAATTGCAAATTTGGGACCTCATCTATTTGTAAAAATCGATTACCTGATAATTAACACAATCTTTTCCCGCTTCTAGAGAAAATATATTTTGCACTCAACTTCTTTACGTCATCCGTTATTTTAATCCCTTATAAGCTTACCTATTTACAAACTAAGAATAACCTAAACAAACTAAGAAATTGGGACATTTTGCTAGAGAATAATAAAATAGGTAACTAAAACAATCGATAAGCTAATCTAGCCGTTCTTATGTGAAGGAGCCCCACTCGATTGACAAGGTGAAGGATTCAATTGAGTTGGTGGCAAATAATCTCACGAATCCGAGAGAACACGTTTGGTTTTGGGTTGATCCAATCATTAATTACTCCATCTGGTTAACCATGTGAAGGAGTTGCTTAGCTAAGTCTCATCCAAGCATAGTCCAATCGACCTATTTAAATTTTAGTTGGCCAAATTTGATCTCTTTAGTCCAAATGGCACTAAATCAGCTCCTACTTATAGTCATATGAAACTAATAAAATTCAAAATAAGAAAGTAACAACCAAAACAAAATATTTTGAATGAAAAAAACATTTAAATATCAAAATCGACATATCATTTGGGTCAGTGGCACTGATGTTGTAAACTCCTTTGCATAGGTTGACGTTCCCATCAAAATAACCATATGAAGATGGTCAAATTCTAAATGAATAATATCACATTCAGTACCTATATTTTATGTGATTTTTTAATTAAATACTTAAAATTTTAATTGCCAATTTCAATATTCAATTTAACTTTTCAATGTCAATGATATTATCTTTATAAACTCTACTCATGTTTGTTCGTTAGCCTGACCATTTTCACAAATGATAACTTCACGTGTATCATATTTACTAAAAATATTATTAAAAGCCAACTCATTTATCATATGTATTCGTTTTATTTAAATAAATTAACTTAGAAAAGAAATTCATAAAAAAGCTACCTTTATCGTCTCCTGCGTTAAGTCTAAACACAAACCCTAGGTTAAAACTCAAACCCCTCAAATCCTCTTCCTACAACCTTGAAATCCTAACCCTAATCGGTCTCCTTCTATGCCCCTCCAAACCTGTCATTCTCCCGAAAACTTCTTTTACGTCATCGGATGCTTTCCTCGTACCATTCCCAATCCAGCGACCTCAATGTCCACACTACCACAATCAATCCAAAGCACGAAACCCACGCCAGATTTAACAACAGAATGCAATTCCAGGTCCAAATCAATTATCAAAATTGGAACATATTTTTTTTCAAAAGGAAATAAGGAAAATTAAAAAGTTGGTGGTGGCAATTGTGTGTAATTTATGGCGGTGGTGATGGTAGCTAATCTGGTGCGATAAGAGTAGAGTGTGGAAGTGGTGATGGTGACTCTTGGAGAGAACTTAGGATGGGTAGAGTTGATGATGCAGGGTGACCTGGTGGTTGGTTATCCATGGAGTTTTTGTATTTATTTTTCTTTTAGTTGTTAAAAAGTAATTATTGTATTTGTTATTATTATCATTATTATTATTGGCCTAAAATACTCTATATCAAGTGCTCTTAAATTTCATAATTAAGGTCATCAAATTCTCAGGTAGCAAAACTTTTGCTGTCCTATGATAAACGAAACGGTGTTGTTCCATGAAAAATAAAACTCGTTGCTGGTGAAGACACAAATAAAAAAACCTCCGAGACACTACAAATTATCAATGATGGAAATTCTGTAAATAGGTAAACTTCAGTATCTATTCCTCTCTTTAATGATGGAAATGCAGTAAATAGGTCCAATTTCAAGCTCCTGTTGATACATTCAAAGATGATACAATGGTTCCTTTAAATATCATTTAATTCTTATAAATTTATGGTATTATACTAAATAAAATATTTTGTTCTTTATTTGACTTGTATGTTTTTTTTATTACTGAAAAAAATGATCTTAAAGTACTAGATAAAATACTCATATTTTGTACCATTCAAATTATTATACAAAAATCAAATTCACTAAATAAAAAAAAATATTTATCTAATACTTTATATATTATGTTTAGTGCAGTAGTTTATATATACAAATAGTGAATATTATAAAAATCTTTGTTCAATATAATGCACACAAAACGTTATACAGAAGAATTGTACTATCCTATTTTTCTTATTCTGTATTATTCAATACTATTTGTATTGTTCACTACTGTAATCCAAACGTTACTTTAGTTTTCTTTAGCAAGTTTAGTGTGGAAATAATAATGACGAACTTAGCCACTAGAAATTTACATCTTGAAAAATAGATTTTTTTTTTTTTGTAATTATTTTCTTTATTTTTATCTATTTCAATTGAATGATTTTGTTTTAATAATATGTTGTTGTACGGTCATTACTTTTACTTTTTTTTTAATTTTTATTCCACATGCTATGCCAAGTAAGCGCTAGGTGACATATAAAATTTTAAAATATGCTTAAGTGGCAACTTCTGGCATAGTAGCTCGAGTAGGAATAAACGCTAACAACTGAAAGTTTAATTGGGTATTAAAATCAATAATTGATGAAAATTTTAAATAATTAAAAAATTAATAAAAGTTTAAGTACTAAATTGTATTAGCCAATTCTCAAGGAGTAAACGCTAGGTTTTCACATGATTCGCTTATTTATTCTCCCAGATAATTTCTGTTAAAATTTTATACAAACTTTCTTAAATAACCATATTCCTTGAATTTCAGTAAAACCAGATATCCAAACGTGCCTGGAATCTACAATGAACCGCAAGTAGAAGGATGGAAGAAGGTGGTAGATGCCATTCATGCCTAGAATGGCTTTATTCATTGCCAATTGTGGCAGGTAGGCCACACTTCACGTGGAGGTATCTTTTCCGTTTTTTCATTTATAAGCTTCAATTAATTGAGTTTTGCACTAAAATAATATTATTTTTCTAAAAAATTCATAAAATAGTATTTCTGAAAAAATTATTTTAAAAATAGATTATGAAGTGGTGAATCCGAAATGCACCTACAATTTTGCATTATTTTTAATTTGAAAACAATGTTGATAACTTTTAAAATTATGAAAAAAAAAATTCTCTTTGTATGTATACCTTCAATTTATTTATAAAAAAAATTGATTTTAAGAAAAGTTATCATTGAAAAATAATTTAATGAAAAATCAAGAAAAAAAATCATAAATAAACTTCGTGTAAAGAACTATAAATCAATATTAAAATAGAAAGAAAATAATTTATTAGACAATGTTAATAAATTTATTAATTTCAAATATTAATTTACATCAATAAAAAATTTCGATGAAAGATTTACATATGAAATAAATAAGAAAAAATATAATCATATCTCTTATTATTAGTTCTCCTAGTAAACTATCTAGTTAGCCAGGCAAATGCATCCATAGGCTCTCTTGACGGTCTTGAATGTAAAGTAGGAGAAGTCTGTGACTCTTGTGTTGGATGGTGCTACAAGGTATCATCAAAGTCTCAAGGAGGCACTGGATTCCACTCTATAGCACATTGCGAAAATTCACTCTAATACATTAGCTATTTACTAAAGCGTCTCTTCTGCAAAGTAAGTAGTGTAGAGACAAGACCACTAATGGAATAACAATGTGGTGTGACATATGTGCTAGGCATTAAAACCGAGCTATCGTACATCACACCGGAATCTAGTGGAAACTATTGGTCTTGTATTGGATATTCATGTGCCTCAACTCGGTTTCGAGGTCATCAACAATCTACGGTACGTAGTGTAGCGACCCACCTACTAGGTCTAATTTTTGAACCTGTTCCAATATTTCTGTAACTATCCTTGGTACCTGTAGGTGTGTTGCTATGCCGTCTCTGAATTAGAGATAAGGCAAATTCTGCTAATATTGAACCTGAACTCCAACCTGTGTGAAATTTTATAAACGTCCTGTAAAATGGCGCTAACAGCGCTATCATTTCATATCCACATCATATCTAAACACATGTACTTAAAATCTCCTGTCACATCATACATCATATATATATACCATCGAGATCTGCATTCCCGGTAAGTAGGCATAGCCTATAATTAATCCTGTAGCCTTAAGTGGCTCAAAAGATTGCAAATCCAACCTTATACACACAAATATTTACATTACAATCTGAAGATTAACACCTATAGATCTTATTATAAATAACAGAGGTTCCAAAATGAAACTAAGGGCTTCTTTGCCTCTACTGACGCTCTCCAAAAACCCGAGTCTCCAACAACTTATTCTTCAGTACATGTACCTGAGGTTAGCAAAAACACTAACCCTCAGCTTCTTAAGAAGCAAAGTGAGTATAAAATCAAGCAACCCAATAAAAACAAACAACAAAATCACATAATAGTAATCAACAATATTATCAAATACTTCGAAGTGATTACTCAAGCAAGCAAGTTTTCAACTCAAGTTATACTTGCAAGAAACCTAATTCAATTTATTACATTTTAACATCACCATGATCTTCTTAGTGATATTTTCCCTGTAATTCCATTTTTGCTAAACTCATAACCTTTTCATTGGAGACCATTTCAATCACTCCTGTTTACTCACAGGTCACAAATATTTTTCAGTTAATCTAGGCAAAGCCTATCAACCGGTAGATAAACTACCCTCATGTACTTTTCAAAACTTAATGTTTTCTCAACCAATTAAGACATCCTTATATACTCTTTTTAGTTAGAAACATTCAGCTCGCCTTTCACCTGCCTCAAACAAAAGGGGTGACCAGATCCCCATAGGTCACTAAACCGGGCCGGTCCGTCGACCGTGCCTCAAACCCATCCGAGTCGACTCAAAGGTCGTACCACAAACTTACTAGGCAGGGAACAGGACTTTTCTTACATTAAGTGTTTTGGGTTAGTAGGTACTTATAGCCTAAACCCTATTTTATTATCCATTTAAATATTTCATCGTTACCAAGACAACAATAGTATGAACTTAACCAGTCGTATAAACTCCATCTAATAAGCTAAAAATAACCCAGCATTACATCACAATCATGAAGTATTCAATAATTTAAGTTCATTACATCATATACAATTAGGAATAGTATAATCAAATCCCGCACCCAACTCTCATTCTAGGTTTTTCTAGAATGTTCCCTTTTTTTTCTCATAATCCAATCATATCATGACACACAACCAGCCATTAGTAAACCAATATAATTCAACAATTCTCCTGCATTAATCACAGTAAGTGATCGTACAGGGTAATTTCAGCCAACAACAAGTAGTCTACATTATCAACCACTTGTACCCAAGAGAAAAGTTAAGGGGGGGTACTCACCTGAAACAATATATGCCAATCCAAACAGTCGCACCAGCCAAGTTCCTTTGTCCTCCTTACTCAACAGAAATACCTGAATCATCAGTATACCAATCAATGTTACCTCATTCGCTCTATTGAACCCTAAATTGCTAATTTAGTATTCCAAACCCTTAAATTCCATCTTAACCTCGTATAATCCACCATTTTCCTACAATTTCTAATTCATATACATACGGGTATACTACGCTCTATTATATATTAATGTAATTAAATTTCAGCATGATTCTATATTGAATCGTATAGTTCTAAATTATCACGATCTTGCACCGAACACTCCCGTTTTTGTTTCGTAACTAACCCAAGCTTCTCAAAATCATATTATGCTTCAATGAACCTCAACTGAACATCAAATTCAACTAATCAAATCAAATTCTCTAATTTTGCTAAGGATTTAATTCGGCCAGAACAGGGTAATTAGCTTGAAAAATTCACTAAAAATAGAAAACGACTCCAATCTGAACAATTATTTATTTTGTGATCTAATAAATCATATAAGGATCTTTTATACTAAAAATTAAGTCAAAAATACATCATTTGACCTATTTAGTTTCCAATTTAATTTACGACCAGAACAGAGCATTTCTTAAGGAGAACATATTTGTGAATCAAATTTAAGAAAAATAAAATTACCACATTAATATTCATACCAAAATAATGCTAGAATACCAAAAATCATAATTTTTCATCAACATTTGATATTTTTTAAAAAATAGGAAGTTTCGGGCGTTACTGGGGGCTGCTCCGTTCACCGGCCACCAACGCCGGCAACCACTATGTCGGCCGGAATCCGCTCCCACCCAAAACCTTAACCCTAGCTTGGCCTAGCAGCAGATTTACCCTACCTTCGAACGAACAGACAAAATTCTCCCTACTTAATTTGATTTTTTGTTCTTCAATTTCTTCAAATTCTTGTTACATCCTACTTCAATATTGTTTTTCTTCCTATCCTGATGATTGCATGTTGGAAATTCCAACTTCAATTTGCCCAGAAAATTCGGATGAAATGGAGAGGGTTTTGGTTTCTTTTTTTTTCTAATTTTTGATAATTTGATTTTTCTCTCTCTCTATTCTAATTTATATATATATAATATTACTTAATTTTGCTGACATTGAGGGTGCTGTTCTGTATTTGTTTATTTTTTTTCCTTCCTCTTTTATTTATTTTCTTTTTAGCTATAATATAATATAATATGTACATTTTTTTTTACATATATATATATATGCCCATATAATTCATATTATTATTATTATTATTTTTTATATATACTTATTTTATTTTTAGCATATAACACACACACACATATATATATATATTGATTTTACTTTACACACACACACACATATATATATAAACTTATTGCTTAAGTTTAGGTCCTCACACGTAGGAATCGGCTACCGTTGCCACATGTCAACAGGTTATGCCTCAGCCTCAACCTCCGCACCATGCTACTAGTGAGCCTAGGTGTACAGCATTACCCCCTCCTCCCCCACTCCCCCTCAGGTGGTCATGTATAAATTCAAAACCATGATTAGCTAGACTAACAACCATGTCATGATCCAAAGATTGATGAATTTGTCTTAATCTATTAGTCTACATATTAGAACGGATCATAAATTGAATAAGCAATAAATCACTCAATTAGGGTTGATGTTGTACTTACTAGATATCCAAAAATTGCTCTTATGCATCCTATACATCAACGACTGATAGATCCACACCATCTCATATATTCCTCATGCACGCTACAAGGGCCTTCTATGTACACCAACTGAACCATATGCTCTTCCCATAAAGATATGTACATTGCATGCTGCACCAGTCAATCCACACCAACCCTCCCACGTAGGTCGATCTATTGGAGCTCTTGTTGCATATTCACATCCTATGCATATTCACAAAGGGTAATGTCACTCGACTATGTGAAAACATATGAGTGGCACCCGAGCAGTCCAAACATGCATGCTACTTTTGTAGAAAGGTGATAGAATGTGAATCAAATTCCTAGTGTACAGCTCCTACTCGACCTAAAAAGTAACAAGTAAGATTCATTGTTAACAGTGTATATGATGAAATAAAAAAAAATGTTATCAAAATACCTACTCATTGTTATACCTATCGAAAGCATCCTAATATGCACCAACTACATAGGTTAGGTGATGCTAAGTGTCCTTTCTCATCTTTCAATGTGCAGCTAAGGGAGCTCCAACCTTTATAATCAATTTGTGCCAGCTAAGGGGCATTATGTGTGGGAATCTATCCTATGCTTAAACCTATAGAAGTATTATAACCCCTCCAATCTTTTCAATCGATAAGGATGATGTGACATAAAGCTAGCAATACAATCAAGGTAAACACATGAACCCCTAGCTATAGTCCCTACGATGTCGAAATGCTTCAATAGAGGCAAAAACATTATGTAGACAAGGGAGCTAGATTTATCAGTAAACATAAATCCCCCTCAGCAACTATAATATATACGCACTCCATCAACGTAGGTTAGAAGGACTTAGTATATATTACAAAGTCGCATTAACTGCTAAACCCTAGCCTCGCCCTAACAATCTCTCACATATTACACCCCAATCCAAGCAACTACTCTCTGTAACTACTTAACCATCAACTGAGAGGCCTAACTAGACCTGAGCATCTTGTAGGGTGATAGTAAACTCTCCAATCAACATGTGTGATGAGAGCTATGATGGGAGCCAAGCCAGAAGATGAAATGTGGATCCTCTTGAAGTACTACCTGAACCGATCATAAGAACACGAGCGAAACAATTCAAGGAAGCACTTAACGGGTTGATAAAGGATGTCCACGAAGCCAGAAAGGATTGGAGCAACCATGAAGCCGGAAAGGATTGGAACAACCATGAGAATGCCCTTGCTCTTGTACAAGTCATAACGGATACGGGTTGAAGGGGGCGTGTCTTTACAAGGCACGGCCGTGTAGTGAGTCTGGAGGCTCCACAGAAACATACATAGTCGTATACATGGTTCAAAGGCATAGCCGTGTATGGTGTTAAGAATATCTACATAAACATACACGTCTAGAAAGGCACGGCCGTGTATACTCTCTATGCCGGCTACTATGCCGGCTCTAACGCCGTCGGCCTTTAATTCCATGTTTGTTATTTTTCCGCGACTTTATGATGTTATGTCGTTTTGGACTTTATTATTACGAGTTGTAAACCCTAATATAAATGTCTAGGGTTGAGAATAGAAGGAAAAAAACTGACATTGAAGGTTGAATAACATATTTGAGAGAAATTCCTCTCTTGGTTCTTTTAAAGAACTTCTCTTGAACTTATCGGATTTTTCTTCCGTAGCGTTCATCCCAACTTATCAATCGGTCTTTCATCCCGATTGTGGCGTCCACATAATATACCAAGGTTCTTGCCTCACTTATAAGCAATGGGTCGCGGTTCCACTTAATTGTTTTGGCATCTTGGGTAGCAATTCCGAACGTATTGGTATTGGGTTTCATCACACGTGGGTGTGGTTCGTATCAATGTGAAATGTGTATATCTCTAGCTTCCACCGCTTGATCAAGGCAGTTATCATGTGCTAATGCAACTGTATAAATGGCAGGTGGCTCGCACCTTGAAATCCCACTAACTGCAAGAATGGCTCCACTAAAGGATTGATGGGAATGATGTTCTCGTCGCGACGAAGTAATAACTCACACCATTGAATGGCAATTCAAGATTGATCTTAAAATTTAAGAAGTTAAATGTTACACTATTGACAATGGAACATAAAGTAATCAACAAGTTAAATGTGGTTTACCTTTCTATCCTAGATGGCCTCTGATTAATGTCCTTCCCACTGTATCAAAACTGAAGAAATTTTACAATAGCTATAATAATAAACCAAGATATTACATTCACAATTAATATAAAATTTTGACTAATCAATTTTTTAACAACTAATTAATCAAATATTAATGACTAATTAATGACAAAATAATGTTACTATAATTTTTAATAATAACAAACCAAGATATCACATTTACAATTAACGTGAAATTTTTACTAATTAATTAATTAGATATTAATAACTAATTAATGAAAAATTAATGTTTTATTAACAACAAAATAATAGTACAATAACAAAACAAAATATTAAATTTACAATTAATATGAAATTTTTACTAATTAATTAATTAACGATTAATTAATCAAATATAAATGAATAATTAATGAAAAATTATGGTTAATTAACAAAATAATATTACGAAAATTTTTACAATACTAACCTAAGATATTTCATTTACAATCAATACGAAATTTTTTACTAATTAACTTTCTAATGATTAAATAATCACATATTAATGACTAATTAATGAAAAATAATGATTAATTAACAACAAAATTACATTTATGAAATTATTTACAATAGTAACCCAAGATATTTCATTTACAATCAATACGAAATTTTTTACTAATTAATTTTTTAATTATTAATTAATGACATATTAGTGACTAATTAATGAAAAAATAAAAATTAATTAACAACAACTTAATTTTACAATAATTTTCACAACAACAAACCAATACATTTCATTTACAATTAATACAAAATATTTTACTAATTAATTTTTTAACAATTAATTAATAACATATTAACGACTAATTAATGACCTATTAGCAACTAATTAAGGAAAAATTAACAATTAAGTAACAACAACTTAATTTTACAACAATTTTCATAACAACAAACCAAGACATTTCATTTACAGTTAATACGAATTTTTTTTACTAATTAATTTTGAACGATTAATTAATGACATATTAGCAACAAATTAATAACAAATTAACGATTAAGTGACAACAACTTAATTTCATGAAAATTTTAACAACAAAAAATCAAGACATTTCATTTACAATCAATAATAATTTTTTTAGTAATTGATTTTTGAATGATTAATTAAAAACATATTAGCAACTAATTAATGATAAATTAACACTTAACTAACAACAACTACTGCTATTTTAAGAAAAACAGTAGATTACAAAGAATTACATTTAATTTTATGTGGATTAATGAAATGTAACATAATAGGAAAAAAAATAATTTTTTTTACAGGAAAAACGTACCGAAATATAGCCTAATTAAGCTTTTTTGCTAAAAAAAATTGGAGAGATCTCCTTTTGATATTCCTATACTTATAGATATACAAGCTAAACCTGCGTAAAAAATAAATTAAGAAAACAGAAAGTGCAAACTACGGAGGAAGAAGAAGAATGGGAAAAAAAAAATAGAGATGTCTAAGTAATGAATCAAGAAACTAAGGAATTGTATTTATAATACAAACTATTGGTGCAAAAAAAAAAAATTTCTATACATTCAAGTCCACATATTGTGACACTTTACAATTTTGTAGTATCATTTTATAATAATTTTTATAATTTTGCAGTATAGGTTTATAGTGTAAAATAAAACTATTGGATGGTTGGGAATGATGCTAAAAAAAAGTTATTAGAGTAATTTATTGAAGGTACGTATATGATTTGTGCTTTCAATTTTGCCAAAATTAGCAAAACTAAAGGTTTATTTTGGGTCTATGATTTCAAAACCTATTTTTAGAATAATTTTATTGAATATGCTATTTCACAAAATTTTTTAAAGAATGACATTATTTTAATAGAAAGCCCTCAATTAGTTACGATAGCATATCTACAACAGATAAAAGGATTCAGTGAATGTAGTATGCTATATGCCGATTTGAACTAGTAGACAAAAATAGTTAAAAGTTGCACATGCGGCAGTTATCTTAATATTGTAGGTAAAATATTAAACTTTTATTTATATTCTCTAATACAAAGCATTATACACATTATCTCAATCTTGATTATTTTTTCCCTAATGTACTGATTATATCATGTCACGGCATGTGAATAAATGAAAAGGCAAAAATTCTAGATCCAATTCTGCCTTATGTTTTTTGTGTTGTTATATAAATCTAAATATATCGAAAAAAATTTCCCCTTATTTCCCTTGATAAAGATGGGGTAAATCCAGACTTTAAGTACAATAGAGAAACTTTTTATACTTTAGATCCAGTTGTAGATTTTATAAATTATGTATTACTATTCACATGGGAATTTTTTTTCAAATAATTGACATAAATTTGCTACTTATGAGATCCCACAATTTTTCTCTTTCATGAAAAAGAATATGGCGCATTGACTTCTGTTTATGTTGCTTTGTTTTAATGAAATTAGTTAATATTAGCATTTGGATGCCAACAAATATAGAAGTAACCGTACCTTTAGCACATTAGCCAGCATCAAACTAAAGATTATATTAAAAAAGAAAAACTATGCTTATAGATAAAGACCACCATCCAGGAGGAGGGTAAATTGTTCTTAATTCAGTGGTCGTCTTCGATTATTACATTTTAGAAAGGATGAAAGCACTGAAAGCATTTAGTATCCACCTTAAATCTTATCAAATTGTATAAAATTATGGAAAAATATATTTTTAGTTTTTAATATTTATCTATTTTTTATTTATGTTTTCAGCCTTTATTTTCTTTTGTTTAAGTCTTTAATATAAACCTTACAAAAGAAAAACTTTTATCAAATCTATTAATTTTTTCATTCATTCATGATATACATAAATTTCAAATTGGTTTGCATTAATTAAATTAGCAAATGATAATATTAAATATATTTATTTATATAACATAATAATAAATCATATTAAAAATATATAATGATATATTGTATTAAAAGTAATAAAAATACAAAAATAATAATTAAAATTAAGAAAAATGGTTGAAAAATTTTGTATGTACCATAACCACCTTGGTCAACTAGTCCATGGCTAATCAAGAGTTAATATATACTCAAAATAAACAGAAAGTTTAATGTACTTAATGGAAGTTTTAAGTTTGCAAGATTTTAAAAATATTGAGAACTCAAATGAAAGAAGAAGAAAAAAAGTTGATGACTCAAATAAAGAAGTAGATAAATTTTAGAACTAAAAGTATACTTTTTCCTAAAATTATATAATGTTAGTTAGGCCTCGCTACTCACTCCTAGAAGTTTCTCTTGATAAATGCCATAAATAACTAAATAAATATTAGAGAAGTACACTTTAAGTCCTCAACGTTTACTTACGTTTTTGTTTGAGTCCTTAATCTTTTTTTTTATTTATTTTATTCGAGCCTTCAACATTTTGAAAATATTACAAAAATAGAATTTTCTGTAAATACATTAAGTTGCCTATTCTTTTCAAATATGTATTTGCTTCCGATTAGTCTTAAGCTAATTGGCTAAGGTAGTTAGGGTAGACACAAATTTTTCTAACCCATTTTCTTAATTTTAATTACTACATTTGTATTTTTTATTATTTTTCATTATATTATATCCTTATAAATATTTAATACTATTTTTTATTATATTATATATATAAATACATTTAACATTATCAATTTGTTAATTTAATTATTATAAATTAATGTGAAGTTAATGTGTGTCACAAGTAAATGAAAAACTTAATAAATTTAACAAAATTCTTTTTTCTTTTTTTTTCTTAAGGTTTAGAAAACATTAAAAACTCAAATATAAAAAAATAATAAAAAGATTGAGAACTGAAATAGAAAAAATAGATAAACATTATAGACTAAAAGTTTACTTTTTCCAATAAAAAATCTCTGGAAACTGTACGCCCAACAATTGAGAAAATTATTGAACGTAGAAATGCTATTTTCTTATGAGTAAAACTAGCATTCCAAAATTGATATGGATAAACACCATATTCTCCAAAAACCAATAAAATAGCAGGCCAATCCCCTTATCTCCAATGAATTTCGTGTGGCTGTCATTATTTAAAGTGGGAACCATGACCTCAAAGCTCGCCATGTTCCCCTTCCCTCACTTCGTCCCTACCCATGTGGTGGTGGCGTGGACCACCATTTTGTTATTTCCTTTACTGTGTTATCTGGCACTGGATGGGTTCAAGTTTGAATCATCTACACAATTCCAAGTACTATTCATCCTCTTCTCATGGTCCTTCATTTCTTGTGACATTTTAATCCTACAGAGTGATATGATGAAGCGCCAGAAGCATATGTAATGGCCGGTTCGTTGAGTTATTTAATTTACATTATGATCTATCAAGAGAACAATCACAAACTTCTCTTATCACAAGCTTCTCTTTAATTATCTTCTGATTTTTTGAAAAACCTCTTTATCTTTCAAACTATTTAGATCGGTGAGAGTATGTCCAACTTACCAGAGCATAGCCCCTTGTCACAATTTTCACAAGGCAGTAGACGTGATAATGCAATCTGGTTTATTTTATAGCTTTGAATCCAATCATATGTTCAGTTTAGAAATTTTTTTCAAATCACAAAACTTAGATTTTGGATCAGTTTTGTTTACGGATTAAAATATATTTTGTTATTTTAAAAAGTATATTTATATATAATTTTATATGAAAAGTATTAAAATCATTTAGTAATAACATGTATTAATTACATATCAAAGATGGATAAAATCAATATTTATACAATTAAATTTTTCAATTGTCTATTAACAACTAATTTTATTTATGAAGTTAACATATAGTATAATTTATTAATCGTCCTTTCTTATGAACATATATATAACATATACATTTTAATAAATATAAGTTAAAAGTTCTTTTAAACGTTATACTACTACAAATAAATTTTTTTAGTTACAAATAATGTATTACTTATGTTTTAAAAAAAAAAATTGATTTAGTTTATCTCTCCAAACCAACTAACAAAATTTTTGTTTAGCTCAACTTAAAAATTTTCCAAAACAAAAAATCCATATTTGTGATTTTCCATATGATTTGATTTTGTTGGTTTTTTTATCCACCCTTAATTTTCAAAATACTCATACCTAAATACATTTTTAGTGTCTTCCCTCTTCAACCATAAGACTCCAATGAATAAGATAATATGCAATATGATTTTCTTTCTTTATATATTTTAGACGGGAGAGCAATAGCACAAAAACTAGTACGTAATTCGCAGAAACATGCCTAGAAGGCTGGAGAACGAACAAATAAGATGAAACTCTTTTGCACATGGTATAATGAGAAGTGTGACATATATAATGCTGAATGTTAGGTAAAATCCCATAAAATTTTATTTATTTTTACTCATAATTTCTTAATTTATACTATATATCACTCCTAATAAAACTTTTATGTATATTTTCTTTTCACTAAATAATAGAGTTGTAAAAACCTATTTTTACTCATGCTCTAATATCAATCTATCTAACCATCCTAAGACCTCTAAGCAAGTGTATCTATTTAATTTTATAGTATAATAAATAATAATGTCAAGTATTGATCCCATAATAATTATGAATACTAGTAATTACCCTTTTTCTATTATCTAATCTACAAAATTAAATGAGAAAATTATTAAGAAAATTAAGAAAAACAACAAGTTATTTTAACAAAACAACTATCATCAAAAGCATACCTAAATATCGAATCCCCCTAAAACTATTAATGGAATTAACTTATTATTATTCAATTCCATTATTATATTTTTTTAATGTAGGAATCCCTATATTGAACTAATAACTCTCTTAAGTTTACTAATTTCTAATTCCAAGTTGATTAATTACAATCCCTTTCTAATTAAACCCTCCAGATTCGCATTACCTTTGCTCTATAAATTCCACTATTAAGTTTGACCATAATCCGAAAGATATATATTGTCCTATCTTTAGGATTGCATGCAACTCCTTCCAATTATACTAAATCTATTCAAATATAAGATTTCTTAATCTCTGTGAATGAAATTAAATATCAAAATAATACGCCAGCAATATTAATTTGAAAATAATAAAGCACATATAATTGGATTACAAGAATATCAATAACTTCATAGAATAATAAACCAGAATTTACATGTTTATTCTAGAGTTCATTATATCCAAGTACAAAAGAAAATTAAGTTAGTAACACGTTGAAATTAAAAATGAAAATATAAAAATAATTCATAAAAAAATATTAATAAAATAGAAATAACAATAAAATCTATAACCACGCTATTGCTAATCTTATAACTCTCTATCTCTCTACAATTGGAACTCTATACCCCTTTATATTAATCAAATGTTTATCATCTAGAAAAGTTATAGTTTCCTAGAACAAAACACAAATCTTCATAGATAACAAAATATCACTTTAATAGGCAAGAATGGTTTATCCACGAAGTTAGAAACTTAGCTCATCATGAAAGGAAATTGAATCTTCATGATGAATAGCTCTTTAAAAAAGCAAAAGCGAACTTGGAAAATTAATTTGAAAAGTTAAATATCTACTTGGTACCATCGTGCTAACTCCCATGTATCTTTCTTTTTTGAAAATTTTATAAAATTTATTTTTAATACGCCCTTTAACAAGGGTGCAACCTCTTATACGATCGCTTCATCAAACTCTTTTCTTGCTTGTATTTTATTCCATGTTACGCTTTTCAATCTTATAACTTTAATATTTTTGTGCCTATTTTCACATATTTTTCCTATTTTATTAAAAAAATATTTCAAAGCTTTAAAATCAAAATAAAGACCAATCAAATATAATATCAAAAAATATATAAAAAAATATTATAAATATTATCAACTAATAAATATTTTATAACATGTATCATGCACCACTTCTAATTCTAGCATATATATATCTTTCATCAACCCTAACAAATATCTTCGGGGAGATATCATCTCTCTATCTTTCTCTCTATCGGTGCCAGCAAAAAGAGGCTTTTTGTCATCATATGCGAAAAGATTAAGCGACCCCAACACTAATCCACATACAGACATACATATTTTTAAAACCTAAACTTTGGCCTTTAGCAGCAATACTCAAGCACGTGAACCTTTGTGTGGGCTTTGTATTATCACATTAAATTTCCCAATAACCTTACTATCTCGTAATTATATTTTCTATATAAACCCCGAAACCAAAACCTTACCTTATCGAAACACATAGGTAGAGCCCTTTCCCTTCAACTGATAAAAGGGAGAAAGAAAAATAAAAAAAATGATACTCCGCACCCTCTTTATTCTTTCCCTAGCCATCTCCATCTCCGACGCAGCAGTACAGGACTTCTGCGTTGCAGATTCAAGTTTAGCAGAAGGACCGGCCGGATATTCTTGCAAAAAGGCCGAGACGGTAACCGTAAACGACTTTGTTTTCTCTGGCCTGGGATCTGCCGGTAACACATCGAACCTCATCAAAGCAGCAGTAACACCGGCTTTTTCGGCCCAATTCCCGGGCATAAACGGGCTTGACATCTCGCTCGCCCGGTTGGACCTGGCGGTTAGCGGAGTGGTGCCGATGCACACACACCCCCGTGGCACAGAATTACTATATGTCGTTGATGGGCAGATTAATGCTGGGTTCATTTCCTCAGCAAATAACGTGTACTACAAAACCCTTCACCAAGGTGATATTATGGTGTTTCCTAAGGGTTTACTGCACTTCCAAGTGAATGCTGGTAAGGGTCCAGCTCTAGCATTTGTGAGCTTCAGTAGTAACACAACGAGGAAAGCGTGAAACACGAGACCAATTCTCGGATTGGACCTCACGAATAAACAAAGAATAATCTGAGTTTATTCCTTAAAATTTTCAATTGTGCACAAATGAGGGAACAAAGAAAACTCTTCTCTAAGTGTATGTAATTTGATAAAAGATTAAAAGCTAACCCTAAAATGACATAAAAAACTATTTATAGTCTTCTCGAAAACAATTAAAAAGGAAATATATATATACACGTGAGAATAAATATATGTATGCATGTCCGTCATCTGGTTGATACACAACCGTGTATAAGGCCGTGTATGTTTCTGTGGATATTCGAGACACAACACACGGCCATGCCTTCTTGCCGTGTATAAGGCCATGTATGTTTCTGTGGGTCTTCCAAACACAACACACGGCCGTGCCTTCTTGCCGTGTATGCGGCCGTGTATGTTTCTGTGAATTATTTCGACTCAACACATGGCCGTGCCGTTGAACCGTGTATACAGCCGTGTATGTTTCTGTGGAGCCTCCAGACTCATTACACGGCCGTGCCTTGTAAAAGACACATCCCGTCAACCCCTGTCAGCTATAATGTCCACATCATTCTTTCTCACCAATGAAGAACTTGACCCCGAGTTCTCTTCTGGATATAGAGGTTCTTCATCAGAGTAGAATGGAGATAAATCAGCTACATTGAAGATTTTCAAAATCTTCATGCTTTCAGGAAGTCCAACCACATGCGCATTATCATTTATCTTTGCAACAATCTTGTAAAGACCGTACTTCTTTGGTTGCCATTTGCCATAAGTGCCAACGGGAAAACATTCTTTCCTTAAGAACACCATCTCTTGATCTCCCACTTCAAACAGTTTTTTCTTCCGATGCTTGTCTGCAACTTTCTTGTACTTCTCATTAACCTTCTCGATCTTCTCTTTCACTTCAAATGCCACAGCTTGATATTATTCCGCCAAGTGTTTTGTAGCTACATTGGACTCTACACCCTTGGGCAAGAGAGCTAAATCCAATGCGTGAAATGACGCTTTTATATAGACCACTGAAAAATGAGATTTCCTAGTAGTTCTATGGATAGAACTGTTGTAAGCAAATTCAACTTGAGAAAGCGCCAAATCCCATTGTCTTGGCTTCTCTCCACAAATACTTCGTATTAAGTTGCCAAGGGTCCTGTTCGTCACCTCCATCTGCCCATCAGTTTGAGGGTAGGCTGCGCTACTAAAATTGAGTGAGGAATTGAACATGTACCATAGTGTCCTCTAGAAGTGGTTAAGAAACCGGGTATCTCTATCTGATGTAATTGACTTGGGAACCCCGTGCAACCTGACCACCTCCTTAAAGAATAACTTGGCAACACCCTGTGCATCAGCTGTCTTCTTGCAAGGAATGAAGTGAGCCATCTTGGAGAACCTGTCTACAACCACAAAAACAGTGTCAGCACCTCATTGGGTACAAGGCAAACCTAAAACGAAGTCCATAGATAAATCCTCCTAGATATTCTTAGGTATTGGTAGCGAAGTGTACAACCCAGTATTCTGATAATGTCCTTTAGATGTTTGACAGACATAATACCTTTGCACAATTCTCCCTACATCTCTTCTCAGCTAAGGCCAATGATATCTTGTAGCCACTGCCGCCAGAGTCTTATCTCAGCCCAGATGTCCGACTAGCCCTCCTCCATGTAGGTCCCTAATCAACTTTTCCCTCAAGGATGATTCGGGAATGCATAGTTGATTTCCTTTCATTAAGTAACCCTGCAGGATATAATAACTGTCATTAGGCTCCTAATTGATACACTTTTTCCATATAGTCCCGAAATCCACATCCTCCTCATACAGTTCCTTCATCTGCTCAAAACCTACCACCTCAACCCTCATGGTGATCAATAAATCAGCTCTACTACTCAATGCGTCCGCCACCTTATTTTGAACCTCGGATTTATGCCTTAAGCGGAATGGAAACTTTTGCAAAAATTGGATCCATCCAGCATGCATGTCTTTACAAAAACGGGTCTGACTACTCAGATGTTTTAGAGCTACACAATCCAAATACAGGATAAATTCTTTTCCTATCAAGTAATGCTCCCACATTCTCAGAGCTCTAACCACGGAATAGAACTCTTTATCATAAGTGGACCAACTCCTAGCTTCACAGAGCTTCTCACTATGAAAGGCCACAAGTCTCTTCTCCTGAGATAACACGGCTCCAATACCTACCCCACTATCATCACAGTCCACTTCAAATAGTTTGTCAAAGTCTGGTAACGCCAACACCGGCGCACTACACAATCTTTCTTTTAGCACAGCAAACCCAGACTCAGCTTCTTCACCCCATTGAAACTTCCCCTTCTTCAGGCACTCAATTAATGGGGCAGCGACAATACTGAAATGCCGTATGAAGCGCCTATAAAACCCTGCCAACCCTAGAAAGCTCCTCAACTCATTGATCATTTTGGGAGTAGGTCAATCTCTAATAGCCCTTACTTTGTCCTCATCCACAGTTATTCCCTCACCGCTCACTACAAAACCCAAGAACAGCAACTTCTTTGACATGAATATGCACTTCTTGAGATTGGCATAAAGCTTATTCTCTTTCAGCACAATTAATACACTTCTCAAATGCACAAAGTGCTCATCCTCAATCTTACTATATATTAAGATATCATCAAAATACACTACCACAAAGCTACCAATGAAAGGTTTAAGTACCTGATTCATTACGCGCATGAAGGTACTAGGTGCATTGCTGAGGCCGAATGGCATAACCAACCATTCATATAACCCTTCCTTTGTCTTGAAAGCAGTTTTCCATTCATCCCTCGGTCTGACTCGGATCTGATGGTATCCACTCCTAAGATTCACCTTCGAAAATATCACCGCTCTACTCATCCTATCCAGCATGTCCTTAATGCGAGGAATTGGGAATTTATACCTAATTGTGATTTTGTTGATCGCACGGCTGTCTACGCACATCCTCCAACTTCCATCCTTCTTTGGCGTCAATAGCGCTGGAACAGCACACGAGCTCATGCTGTCCCTGATAAATCCTTTATCCAATAACTCCTAGACTTTCTCCTGTAGGACCCCCGTCTCTTTGGGGCTCATCCTATAATGAGGAAGATTAGGAACGCTAGTCCCAGGCACCAAGTCAATATGGTGTTAGATGTCACGCAATGGAGGCAACCCTTCTGGTAAATCTTCTAGCACTACCTCTTTGAACTCTTCTAACACCCCCTTTACTCCTTCCGGAACCTCCTCACTACTCACTTCTTCTCCAGCATTTTTCACACCAAGTGCATGCATCACTCAGGATTCTTTTAGGCCCTTGGCCATCTCCTTCTCTGACTGAGTGATTGTCAGAAAGGATTTCCCTTCAGCCCTTTGTGTCTTGGGTCGTTTATCCGTCAATGGCAGCAATGCGTATTTCACACCCCCTTTCTCCAACCTATACTTATTCTCTTTTTCGGCATGTTAGGCATCCACGTCAAACTGCCATGGTCGCCCGAATAACAAGTGGCAGGCATCCATATCGACGATATCGCAATAGACTTCATCCCGATATTTGCCTATCGAGAAAGGAACCCGGCACCTCTCCTTCACTTCAATTCGCTCTGCCGCCTTAATCCACCCTATGGTGTAAGGATTCGGATGTTTCTCTACCAGCAGCTGGAGTTACTTCATAACCTCTCTCCCAATTATATTCTCACAACTCCCACTGTCAACAATCAAGTCGAACACTCTGCCACCAATTGTGCACCTAGTGCGGAACAACTGGTGTCATTACGAACTACCCTCCTGCTTCGATGCCAGCATCATCCTTCTGATCACATAGCTCGGCTCCACTCCACCATCAACCTCATCATAATATTCATCCTCACCATCCGGTTCACAGCACACTTCCTCCTCTTCCTCCCTTTCGACAATGTTTATAGTCCGTCGATTCGCGCATTCGTTGGATCGGTGCCCCAGTTGATGACACCTATAACACTTTCCCAGAATTGGTTTAGCATACGGATTACTTTGCCTTGGGGTCTCTTTGATCTCAAGAGGCTTCTTCCCTTCAGCCTTGTCTTCCTTCTTCTCTATACCTCCAGCAGACTTCTCAACTACTCCTCTAATCCTTTCACTAACCACCTGGCTGCCACTGCCAACACTATCGTACCCATAATTCCTTTTGCCCCTACCAAGCCTCGTACTTTGTTCTTGAGTCATCATCTCAGCTCTAAGGGCTAAATTCTTTGCCTCATTTACAGTTCTAAACATCGTCACCCTAATTTTATCCCTAATCTAGGGCTTCAACTCGTCCACAAATCGCGCTACCAGCTGACCCTTAGTCTCCCTTAGATCATTCCTCTTCGCCAACCTCATGAATTCGGCGTTATATTAATGCACCGTCCTCTGTCCCTGACGGCATCGTTGGTACTGCTGGAAGAGAATCTGCTCATAGTCGGTGATGTGCTCAAAACCACTTTGAAACACAATCAATTGACTCAAATAAAACAAGCCTTAAGTCTCTTACAAAATCGGTCCAAGTGAATAGGAAATTGCGTGACTCTAATGGAATTATGATGAAATCCAATTATTAAAAGATTCAATTAACTTCCACTAATGAGGAATTTTACTAATCAACAATAAGAATAAGATAATTACACGTGAAATGGATGAAAAAGACAAGCTCAAAAACCGTGAACTCAAACCCTTCCAACCATGCCAATCACGCCAATGCACTAAAGAGCAATTCAATCTCAATGAACAATCAATCTTACAAGATGATTATCCACGAAATACAACCACAAATATGTCCAAGAAAGATTCAAATCTACCCTAGATATGACTCACTAGAGAAGAAATGAACATACAACAAAGATGGAATCAATATGACTCACAATTCCCCTTCGTCGCACTCACCACAATTCCAATTCTTGGGTTGAAATTGATAAGAGTTTTGAACTAAGGATGAACCCTAATTCCACACATAAAAGTGTATGATTCTAATATGCAAAATGGCCTCCTCAAACCCTCTCTTAAGCAAGTATTTATACTTGCTACTCCTAGGGTTAAAAAATAGTCAAAATTACAAGTTTGCTACTTTTAAGGTGGCTAGCCCTAAATAAAAATTATAAGGAAATAAAAGTGTTCCAAAATGATTACAACATAAACAGTCCATGCAAATGAAAAATATACAAAAGAAATTTGTCTTCAAAATGCCGATCTTCTATAGGATTCATCGGTCTAGCTCATCGTCGGTTCAGGTCGGTCCATAGATAACCCACAAGCTAAGTCTGAGGGAGTTTGTCCATTGCCCTATAAAATATGATAAGTGTGCCTGTTGGAAAACACAATACAAGAATAATAGAAAAGAGGTTAATTTATAAATAATTCTGATGTCGATCTGCTCAAAATGGGCCCTCATCGCCAAAATTCGAATTCCTTTAGTTCTTGCCCTAATGATAGGTCTTGTCGGATTTTGATTCCTATCATCGGGTGGTAGAAAATCCCTCTACAACAGGTTCTTCAAGCGGTACCATGTCCTTATAGGTTGCTTTCCCTCTCTGCCTCCTGTTCTGCAAACGATCCCACCATGCAAATGCCTCTCCTTTTAGCTTACACGTAACCAACCTTACTCTCCTATCCTCGAGTATCTCCATATAGTCGAAAAACCTATCGACTTCTGCAAGCCAATCTAGGAAATCTTCTATATTTAGATTACCATTAAATGATGGAATATCTACCTTGAGACAGAAATCACCGCCATCTGCTTGATCGTATCCCTGGTGGTTTCTTCGATATCTGCCACCATACTCCTGATCAATTCTATTGTCGATCCCACGATATCTGCCACCACCAACACCGCCTCTCCTCGGTTGTTGCCCTCTCCTCTGTAGGAAATCACCCTCTTCCTCAGAAGAACTCTCATCTAGCCGTTGATTCCATTGATTTGTGGCTGCAGGTTGATTGATAAGATCGCCACAAGTGACTGCTACCCTTGGTCGATCTCCACCAACGTCCCTGTTTCCGTTGTGGCCCATCACCATAGCGTCGAAATGCATAATCAGATCCTCCAAGCGTTGCTCTACGCACTCGAGCCTCTGTTCCATGGCTTCGACCACTGTCCTTGAGGCCCATTGATTGACTCCTTGGACTTCCGCATCCCGATCTAGGTCGAGAACGCGACCGCCGTCAACACCGTCGTTAGCCGATATCTCCGCAGGAAACTGCCTTGCTCTGATACCAACCGATGCTGCAAGGAAAGCGTGAAACACGAGACCAATTCTCGGATTGGACCTCACGAATAAACAAAGAATAATCTGAGTTTATTCCTTGAAATTCTCAATTGTGCACAATTGAGGGAACATAGAAAACTCTTCTCTAAGTGTATGTAATTTGATAAAAGATTAAAAGCTATCCCTAAAATGACCTAAAAAACTATTTATAGTCTTCTGGAAAACAATTAAAAAGGAAATATATATGTGCACGTGGGTATAAATATATGTATGCACGTCCATCATCTGGTTGATACACGGCCGTGTATAAGGCCATGTATGTTTCTATGGATATTCCAGACACAACACACGA
This sequence comes from Laguncularia racemosa, assembly GCA_037954665.1. Lineage (NCBI taxonomy): Eukaryota > Viridiplantae > Streptophyta > Magnoliopsida > Myrtales > Combretaceae > Laguncularia > Laguncularia racemosa. The sequence continues at coordinate 2,125,638 of JBBMOL010000087.1, forward strand.
CCGTGCCTTCTTATCGTATATGTTTCTGTGGGTCTTCCAAACACAACACATGGTCGTGCCTTCTTGCCATGTATGTTTCTGTGAGTTATTTCGACTCAACACACGGTCGTGCCGTTGAACCGTGTATACGGCCGTGTATGTTTCTGTGAAGCCTCCAGACTCATTACACGACCATGTCTTGTAAAAGACACGATCCGTCAACCCGTATCAGCTATGATGTCCACATCAAGTAGCGCCAGTCCTGGCTTTCAAATAATCAATTTTGATTTGTTTGGAAACGATTTGCCATCTGAAATAATCGAAGCTACTACCTTCTTAGATGATGCCGAGGTCAAGAAGCTGAAGGGTGTTCTTGGGGGCACTCACTAAAACATAACCTTAAAACAATCGTGAAAAAAAAAAAAAATGTAGGTCAAATGAGTCTGTATTGGTGTGTGAACTTCCTGCCTCCCAGGGTAAATGCCTCTCTATGCAATTTGTACGTTCTCATTCATCCGAAATAAGAAATCAGTCCCTCTATCCGTTTCTCTCATTATTTCAATATATTAATGTTTTCTTAGCGATGATATATATAACTATGATAAAGCGAGACAAATGAGTACATTCAGTGTCCTAAAATTATGTCGAGTTTGCTTTCTAATCATAGACATTTCGAGAGTATCATTCGACTGAGTTCTATAACTTTTTAAGAATAATGAGATTGAGAAGCGGAAGTTCTTCTTGCAAAGATTGAGGATAAGATTGCAAATTAGAATAAAGGTAATTTCAATATGACGGGAATGCGTTACCAAGAAGAAAATTGAGTTTGATTTCGTGTGGAGTCCATAAATCAAGTTATGATGGATATAGACTTACACATTTTGCCAAATTGGGATTAATTACTAGGAAAAGCCAATTTCGAGACGATTATTACGAATATGAAATTAACTTTATTATGTCACATTTGCTTTTATTATTGTGTGGGAAGAATAGTTCTGAAAGTTTGTTACTAGGCTAGACGGTTTAATAAATAAATATCATTAACCTAACAAGATTAATTGTAATATTGTATTAAACGTCGCATTGTAGCTACTGATTTGAGTCTTCGATTCTTATATGATTTTAAGAGTTTAAAATCCTTATAATTTTGAATATGGAAGAATATCTCCTACTAGAGAGAGGACAAGGATTGATTTAATCCATTCCAGTTGAATAACAGTAGTGATAAAAAAATACATGGCATGAGGCCCACAGTACGTATTATTTATTTTGACATATATACGAGTTCTTTAGAAATTATATCGCATTTTTTTGCGTATTATTTTTCCCTTCCATTCTTCAAATCTTATATGTTGCCCATAAAATTTAATGATATATACCGTCGTTAATATATATCATATGGCACAAATTGTACAAAAACAGTTAGGAAAACAACATTTCTTGTGTGTATTATTTTTCCTTCCTATGGTAGAAAACTCTTGCAATGCCTATGCTATTTATAAGCATACAATATTAGGTTTGCCAACTGGATTATGTGATGAGAATATGGACTAAAAGCTAGTATATATGTATACCATCCGACGGTCTTATCTTCACTTATCTTTGGCTCCCTTTCAAGCAATCAAAAATATCTTACTATCCCAGTACGAAACCTTTTTTTTTTTTTCTAAAGAAAAAGTCAATTTGCTTTATAAAAAGAAGACATAATAAATTTTAAGGAAATAGTCTCACGAGATTCAACATATTGTCTTGATCATTCATAGATTCCTGGGAGGATAAATATAAGTATTTACTGTGCATCATCCTATCCTATGTTGCAGTAAAAAAAAAAATCTTCCAATTTGCGAGATCTATTCAAGAACACACTTTCTTCTATTTAATTCAATGCATTAGTCGTTTACCATTCTTACCTCAGGGGAGAAAAAAAAAAAAAAAAAAAAAAAGAGGAAAAAATTTGCCAAGAACTTCTTAATCTCACGAGAGGATTCTGATCAGCTTGTAAGACATACGTAGGAATTAATGGATTGTAATACGCTCTCTCTCAAAATCATCCTACCTCCTTCTGGTAGCCATTGATTCTCCCATTGGTCTAATCTTATCTTCACTTTTGCTATTGTATCCTGAAAAGAATCTTCTTTATGCTCGCTGGGTCGCTCTTATTTTCCTTTCCTCGTCTGATTCTTATATTTGTTTGATTGCTACCGTGCATGTTACTGTCAAGCTCCCAAACAGCATTGACATAAATATCGCTCTATTGAAATTAGGGTTTCTATTTTAAAAATTGAAAAAAAAAATTGCATGGTTTTAACATCCTTATGATTTGGGATATAGATAAATTTCTCCTACCAAATGCTTTTCAAGGGCGGAGGAGATCTATCCTAAGTCATTCCAATTGAAAAAATGGTAGTGATCGTGTGAATATATCAGTATTTATTCCTTCCTCTAGTGGAAACATTTGTGGTGCTCATAAAATATTATAATGTATAATTACTTATGATGCATTAAGATTCATATACAAAGTTATCACGTTTAACATATATATATATATATATATAACATCGTTTTTGTGTATTATTTCTTCCTTCCTTTGCGTGTTGCCCATAAAAGTTAGGAATATACCATTATTAATAATGCAGCTAGATTCATATATACTGTTAAAAATACTACTTATTTAGAGGATGCCTGTAATTTTCAAGAAAAAGTAACATTATAAAGCCGATCAGAACTGCTTGCCGTAAGATATTAAAAACTAAGGAAGGCAATCTCTTATATCCACAAAATGTTAAATTTCCAAGTGTAGGTTTTGAGAGGAACATTGTCGAAAAAGAGTAGTAAACGACCTGACAGCCTTATCTCTAGTAATTTTCGGCTCCCCCTCATGCAAGTAAATAAGGTTCTATATTGACTTTCTCGAATGTGTCTCACATCCGAAGAAATATCTTGGTTGTCTTCAACGGAATTTATTTGGCAGAAAATTGGCATGTTTAATCCATGATATATGATATTGATGCTGCTAATGTGTGATGCATCTATAATCCTATAATTTCCATTGAGAACGTCTTAAAAATACTCTCTCGATTTTTACTATCCCACTTTCTCTTGGAGTCAATGTTGAAATCATTTAAAAATTTAAACAACCTTATTACATTATTGTAACGTAATGTACTTTATTGTAGTCTCAACCATCTTACAAGATAAATTTAAGAAAACTAAGATGGAAAGAATCCAAATTGATAAATCTTTGTTTCGGTTAATGGGTAGCAAGGATTGGTGAAAAAATTTTCCTATCTCTTTATCTTTTATTTATATTCCCATATTAACTAAATCAAAAGGAAAAAAAAAAAAGAAAAAAGATGAGACCTATTGTAAGTATTCACCATGTGTAGCTAAATACCATATTATTCTCCCAAAATCAGGAAATTAGATAGCGGACCAGGCCAATCACATCATCTCCAGAGAAATTTCGTATGGCTAACAATTAAAGAAGCCATGACTTTCAGAAGCTGCTATGTTGTCGTGGACCACACTTTTGTTATTTACATTACGGTTGTCATCGGGCACTGAATGAGTCAAGTCATCTATATACTTCCAGCGTTAGTGTTCGTCTGCTTGTCATGGTCGGTCCTTCATCTCGACCCTAGCTTGATACGAAGAATCGGAAGCATAAGTACTGGCCAGTTGGCATTGAGTTTTTGTAGTTGGCATTATGATATATTTAGAGAATAATTAATCATAATTTATTTTTCAATAATGTTCTGATTTTTTGGAGAATTATTCATACTATAAAATATTATTTCTTTTATCTATTCTTTTCAAATTTTATGTTAACGCATTAAGATGGATAGAGAACCATAGCACATAAAAACAAGCAAGGAAAAAGTTAAGGGAGAAGAAACCTAATTGGAAAAAAAAAATCACGTATTTTTCTTTTAAAATATATAATCCAATATTAAGTATGAAAAGTATTTCTTTCAACTCATAAAAGCGTCATAGGACATCCCGTTAATGAAATGCAATCATTAATTATCGCAGGCATATGCTTAGAGGAGTGGGAAATAATCAAATAAGAGAATGATTTTGTTAACCGGACGTAATATACATCACCTTAGACCCCATCTATTACAATATAATTGCATCATTTTACATCTATTTTCTACTTTTCATTGCATCTAGCTACATAATCTTTTTTTTCCAAAATTAGAGAGTTGTAAGAACCCTATTCGCTAATTACAAAAGGTGCCTAAGTAAATCACCACTTCCAGCGAAAGAATATCCTTCATCGATCCCTAGAAATATCTTTGGAGATATTATTTCTCTACCTCCCCTTTCTCTATGTGCCAACAAAAAGAAGCTTTTTGTCATCGTGTGCGAAGAAGATCGCAATCCCGTCATGCATCCCATAGACACTATGTAATGTCCTATTTGTAACGTAAACATTTTGGTCTTTAGCAAGAATACTCATGCACGTGAACCTTTGCGTGGGCTTTTTTATCATCACATTAATCTAGCCCATACGATGACAAACATTTTCATAGCATAATAGATAATGTGGTCTATAAATATTAATATAATTTTAATATTTAAAAATTATATAATAATTTTTAAAAAAATATATCTATTATCAATATTAGTATTTAAATATTACGTATACTTATAGGTAACTTATCATAGCATATTAATATAACTCTCTCCATGTTGATACTCTATATAAACACCCCTAATCGAAACACATTGGTAGAATCCTTCCCCTTCAACTAAAAAGGGAATACTAAAAATGTTTCTCCAAGCCTTCTTTATCCTTTCCCTAACCCTCTCCATCTCCGATGCAGCAGTGCAGGACTTCTGCGTCGCAGATTTTAGTTTACCGGAAGGACCGGCCGGATATTCTTGCAAAAAAGCCGAGACAGTAACCGTAAAGGACTTCGTTTTCTCTGGCCTCGGATTTGCTGGTAACACCTCCAATCTCATCAAAGCTGCAGTGACCCCGGCTTTCTCTGCCCAATTTCCGGCTCTAAATGGCCTTGACATCTCGATGGCCCGACTGGACCTGGCACTTGGCGGGGTAGTGCCGATGCACACTCACCCCCGGGCCTCAGAAATGCTTATTGTGATTCAAGGTTCCATTTGTGCTGGGTTCATCTCCTCAGCAAATAAGGTGTACTTCAAAAGTCTTGGCATGGGTGAGAGTATGGTGTTTCCTCAGGGCTTATTGCACTTCCAACTGAATGGTGGTAAAAAGCCAGCCCAAGCATTAGTGAGCTTCAGTAGCGCTAACCCTGGCCTTCAAATAACGGACTTCGCCTTGTTTGGAAACGATTTACCGTCTGAGTTAGTCGAACTAACTACTTTCTTAGACGATGCACAGGTCAAGAAGCTGAAGGGTCTTCTTGGTGGCACTGGCTAAGCACATCCTTGCAACAATCGGGAAAAAGTAGCAAAACAGAACCCCACTGCCTTCATTAATTTGTCAATTTATGTATGCTATCACTTCTAGTGAGTGGGTGTTTTTGATGAATTTCTTGTTCTAGTCCTTCCGTTTTTCTGGTTTAAATTGTCGGTCAAATGAGTCTGCGTTCCCGTGTAACTTCCTGTTTGCTAGGGGCATAATGCCTCTCTATATGCAATTGTTAATGTCCTTTCACGTTCTTAAATATCCGAAATAAAATCAATCCCTTTGTTTGTTGGTCTCATTATTTCAATTTGCTTACGTTTTCTAGGTGACATATCCATGAAAAGGGTGACTGTTTTTTCCTACTTGGAATGTCAGAGTAATTTGCTTTGGGAAATAAATTGTTAGAGCATGTTACAAATAGAGTACTTGGAAAGTTATTTAGGGTACAACAGAGGAACAAAAGAAATATAAGAAGGAACTTTTAACAAACAAGCCATATGCGTAAGAGGATAAGTTAGGAAAAATGGATACTTTCAATCATTGCCATACTTTAAATACAACTTCAAATAACAACTAAATTTCCTAAAAGAAAGATAAAATATCGATTCACTAGCATAATCTAAAATAGATAATAATCATAATGAAAATATCTTAAAACTTGGATACTAGATAACAACCAATAAACTAATCAAAACTAAAATAAACGATTGCAAATAATAATCCCTAAATATCTATAATATATCTCCACACTCCCCAATGCTGCAGAAATTTACAAGTCCCAATATATTTCTCAAACATTCAAACTTTACTGCAAAAAGTGGCTTGGTAAAAATGTTTGCCAATTGCTCATTTGTGCTACAGTAGATCACATTGATGCTTCTCTTGGCAACCAAATCTCTTATAAAGTGATGCCAAGTTTCAATATGTCTCGAAGGACTATGGAACACAAGATTCTTCTATGAGCCTTTACCGATGAAGGATTCTACAGAACCAAGATAGATGATAGATTGCGCATGAAGATTCAACAGGATCGAAAATGTAATCTTTATTTCTTGATTGTATTCAAAAGTACACTTTAGTAAAATAACTACTATTTATACTTATAACTAGACTAACTAACTTTCTATTTTAACATGCCACATTGCACTTTCTAATTTGGCCACTTGGCACATATCTAAAATACAATTACTTCTAATATAACTTTGTATCCTCCCCTCAAGTTGGATCTACCCGCAAATGTAACTTGGAACATAATTTGATGAATTGACGTTGAGGAATGGACTTAGTAAGAATATCTACCACTTGATCTGAAGAACAAATGTGTAAAGGATGTAATAATCAAGATTTGACATGATCCCATACAAAATGAATATCTATATCCACATATTTGGTTTTGTCGTGCAAACATAGATTAGATGCAATCAGTAATGCCAAATGATTATCAAAAAATAAGTCAATTGGTAAAGAAACTTGTAGTCCCAAATCTCTCACGATATACGAAATCCAAAGAAGTTCCTTTGTTGTCATCGCCATGCTTCGATATTTTACTTCGGTTGTTGATGTCGAAACTATGGATTGCTTCTTATTCTTCCAAGATACTAAAGAGCTACCAATGAAAATACAATAACCCAAGATTGATTTTCTATCAATCATATTAGAAGCCCAATCTGAATCAGAGTATCCATGTAAATTCAAATGAGACATTGCCAAATAAAATAGACCAGTTGCAAATGTCCCTTTGATATATCAAATGAGATGCAATAGAGCAGCTAATTGTGATGCCCTTGGTTGTGCAAGGAATTGGCTCAAAAGATGCACAACAAAGCTTAAATCTAGGCGAGTAAGCGTGATGTACAATAGCTTTCCAATAAGTCTACAATAAAAGGTTACATTGTCTAAAACTTCTCCAGTTGTAATATCTAATTTAAATCCACTTGACAAAGGTGTCTTTGTTGGTTTTGCTACAAACAATCCTGCAGAATTGACCACATCAAGGATGAACTTTCTCTTATTAATCAAGGTGCCTTGGTCTATCCTATATATTTCCAAGCCAAGAAAAAACCGAGGAAGGCCTAGATCTTTGATAGAAAATTCTAAATCAAGAGCTTTCTTTAGATTGGAAATCCTTCTTTCATCTGTTCCTGTAAGTAACATATTATCCATGTAAACACCCCATTTTTGCCCTAGGAATCCACAATAATCAATAATAATCAATTTCCAATTTTTTTCAATTTTTTCCAATTTTTCCCTAATTTAGCATAAATAATTAAAAATATTCAAAAATAAAAATAAATAGGAAAAAACGTCAATTTTGAAAAATGATTTTAGAAATGGCAATAATGAATAATAAATAATTTTTACAAATTTTTGAAATTTCAAAAAATACAAAAAAATAAAAAAATCGCATTGCATATATGCAATTTGCGAATAAAAGAAAATCAGGAAAATGGGCTAGCCCAGCTGGTCCGGACCATGGCTAAGGCGCGCGCAGGGGGGCTCGGTCATAGGTTCGAAACGCGGGGGAAGCAGTTTCCGCGTTTTGCGAATTTTTCATTTACCCAGGACACGTGGCAACATCTGATTGGCTGGAGGAAGCGCACGCGCCAAGCGCGTGATCGTCTCCTACCTCGAGCCCAAGATCGTCGGCGAAAGGAAAAATTCGTATTTCGGCCGTTTCGATTCGATTTTTTGCACAAATCCAACAGATCTTCAACAGAAATAAGATAAACATTATCTAATTGGAATCAAATCGCAACAAATCGATGGATAGACACAAATCGGAGTTGGTTTTTTTAACCGAAAATCCGATTAGCTTCGATCAGAGGAAATCCGAGCTTATCCAGCTCGGTTTCAAGTGCCTATAAATAGAGGAGGAGGTGAGGAAGCCAAAACAGGAATCACAAGTGAGAGAAAGAGAGAGAAAGGAGCGAATCGGAGTACGCCGGAGAAGCTTGAAGCCGAAACCACCAACCGGAGCTAGATCCACCGCAAGGAGACGTTCTGGGAGCAAACCACCGCCACCATTGGATTTAGCAACCTCGAGAAGCTAGGATTCGACACCTCACCCGCTGCAAAAGGCCACCGGAACGCCTTGAACGAGCCTTCCCCGCCGCCGTATCCGATCGACCCGACCCGCGCACCCACCCGGATCCAGGTAAGTCGGATTTTTCCAAATTTTTTTTATTTAATTAATTTTGTTTATTTATTTATTCTGAATTAATTAATTAATTTATTATTTGTTATTTAGTTATTTATTTATTTGTTTGTTTGTTTATGTTTTATTTTTAATAAATAGGAAAATGTAGAAATTAGATTTTTCTAGAATTTAATAATGTAGAAAAATAAAAAAAAATAATAAATAATAAATAATAAAATAATAATAAAATATAGAAAAATAATAAAAAAACATTAGGAAAATAATAATAAAATTTTAGATGTCAAAATAGGATAGATAATAAACCAAAAATCACAAAAATTCCCAAAAATCACGAAAATCAACAAAAATTCCCAAAAATCACAAAAATCCCCAAAATTCTCAGAAATCACAAAAATAACAAAAAAATCATAAAAATCATAAAAAAAATTCAAAAATTATAAAAGAATCATAAAAAATGAGTTTTAGCACTTAGAAAAATCATTTTTCTTCAAATAAATCCAAAATTGATGTTTTTCCCTAAAATCATTTTCAAAATAAAATCAAAGCTTAGGCTTAGAAGTTTTTTTAGAAAAAAATCCCAAAAATGATAAAAACATAAAACTAAAAGAGGTTTCATAAATTAAAATTCACCAACACACTTAAAGTTTTCAGAAAAGCGAACTACGGCTTGTTTGATCCTGAGTAGTAGGTACGTAGGCACCCATCCGGGTCAACCCATAAAATGAATAAAAAATCATTTTTTAAAATAATTCAAAAACATAAAGTAACAGAAACACAATAAAAACACATTTCTAAAGAGGAACAATTTCAGGAGATTAGGTGGTAACCGTAAAGGTTTTAATAGGTTAGCCTCCGGACTTAGAAACTCTGGTTTTCCCTTTTCCTCTTTTCACAAAAACGAAAAGTGGAAATCACGACGACTAGTGGTCCAAATTAAGACTAACCCGCTCCTTTAGTCTTAATTCAATTTTCCCAACAACAGTTGGGTGGCGACTCCAAAAATCAAACGAAATTCCTAACTCAAGTCGAGGATCTACATTAGATGAGCATAGGGTCTAGTTTAGATCGAATTAGGAATGGGAATTCAGAAATTAGACTCGATAGGATGGCGACTCCACTGGGGAGAAAATGCCAGTAGGCTAGCCACCTGAATCTCTTCGAATTGTTCTCTTTAAGAAATGTGTTTCATTCTTTTTACTCTGTTGCTAACCTTTCAGGAATTAGTTAGATTTTTAGTTTTTCTTTCTTGTGGGGGTTCAGCATGCATACATATGTTTGTGTGAGTAGATGCGGTCGAACCCGGACCGTCCTAGAAACCTAAGACGGGGAGCCATTGTGTAGGTTTCGGGCGAAGTGAGTTGATTCACCGTTCGGGACCGATTAGGCTACCCCACCCTATGCTTCGATATGGCCTGAGATCCATTTCTCCGAGAATGCGGGAGGCCATAGAGCTCGGGAACCAATTAGAACCAACCTACTTGCATACATAACATCATAAGGGGTTTGACAATTGAATGACAATGTAATTGTTTGTTATTTTGTCCTTGGAGTTCAGGACCATTTCCCTGTAATGTTTTCGTAGTTCTGTTTATAACTAGGCTATTTCTTATTGTAATAGATGGCTAGCAGTGCAGTCAACCGTCTCCTCCGCAAAGAAATACGGGTGTACAAACCTTTGGACCCGAAATTGGTATTGGGCCACTGGTTTACTTTGTACAACCCAGAGGAGCAGGCCTTTATCCAACAAAAAATCGGCCCCATACTCTCACTGACAAAGATAGAGGTGAATTTGCCTTTAGTCCGGGCCATGCTCCAATTATGGGAAATCGAGCCCGCTGCTTTCTTTATCGGGCTGCATGAGATTACCCCTACCTTGGAGGAGTATACCCAGTTGCTACAGGCTCCAGCACTAACCGATCAGATCTACATTCCAGACCTAGAGGTCGGGCCAGCCGGTACCTTCAGCAAATTATTAGGCATCCGTAAGACAGCAGTCAATAAAGCCCTAGGTGGACTGTAATGGATATTGCATACGGATGGATGATTTAGAAGCATGGTTCATCGCCCGAGAGGACAATGGGGATAGAAAGGACGTCCTGAGTGGGGACCCCAAGACTTACAGACAGAGAAGGGTGAACGCTTTCATCTTGACAACCTTCGCCACCATACTGTTCCCCACCGGGACCTTCTATATTCACTACAGGGTTGCAAAGCTGGTGACCCAATTCCTGGAGGGAAGATCCTACATCCCGGCTCTACTGGCTGAACAGATCCGGAATTTAAACTTCCTCAAGAAAAAAGGCCATGGGATCCTTCGCTCCAGCCTCAACCTTCTGCTAATATGGTTTGTAAGCCACCTCAAGTGTTTTGGGTTAAACATGGTCAGGAAAACCCTAGCCCAACAGGTGGACCTGGTGGATTCATGTGTAGAAAAGGTAAAGCTACCCGACGACCTTACCAGCCACAGTTGGGTAGAGCTGCTTAGGAGCTTCAGTGCCGAAGATATTTTATGGATAGCCAGGTGGAGTTGCTATAACAAAATCATCTTGATCTGCAGAAACTTCCAAGCAGTGCCTTTAATCGGAATCAGCGGATGTATCGGATATCACCCAAACTCAGTGGTCCACCAGTTCGGCACTATCCAAGATATCGTTTATCGGCCCTCGGTACAAGCAGTTACCTTTGATTATCAAGATCCGAACCTGTTAGTAGCTGAGAAGTTTGTGAAGCTGGCAGAGGTCAAAGCACTTTGGGAAGCCAGAATTGAAAGCCCGAATGTGGACCTCGGGGAATTAGATGGCAAAGTGGGAAAGCACCGAGCCACCAGAGAATTTGTAATCCACCAGCTATACTAGACGGGAGAAAGAGTGTATCGGGTTCCAGACGTCACTCAGCCAAGACCAGACAAGATTAACCTAGAGACAGAAATCTACCTGGAGCAAGTTAAGGCCCGAATGGAGGTATACTTTGAAACTGCAGATTATAAGAAAGACATCTGGAAGGGACGCTTCAAAGAATCCGACCAAAGGAACAAGGCTTTAGAAGCACAATTAGAGAAGTGCCAAGCCAAGGTCAAGGAACTAGAAGCCGTCATCAGTGGGAAGTCTGAACCTCCACAACAGAAGACTAAAAGAACTAGGAAGTAGATCTTTATTTGTAATATTTTATTTTGAACTCCAGAATTTTTAATATTAATAAAAGTGAATTTTCAATATTACATTGTCAGTCAGCAGTCAACCCTTTTTACTTTTTAGCATCCGCGTGACACATGCATATCATTCTTGCATTCATTACACTAAAAGCAAAACAAAATGCGAATCCAGGTATCAAAATAGCTTCCAGACAATCGAACCCTCCTCGAAGCCCAGTCCTCACGCGCTCAAGAGCAAAAATGGCCAACAGTAGTGACAACCACAACAACACCAACGCTGAAGCTGCCTCGGACTCTAGGATCATGTCCCTAGAACAAACAGTCCAACAACTGGCTGCCCAGGTTCACCTCTTAACTGAAAGCATCGGCCTCCTGCGCAACACTCAGCCAACCCAGGAAGAGTATTCAGGGGCCAGAAAGGGGAAAGCAGTGGAGGGACAGCCTCCGGAATATGAAGAGATCAATTCCCACCTTAACCCGGCCTTTGAATACGAGCCAAAGGTCAACCAGGGGCCGACCTCTGATGACCTGAAAAAGGAGATGGAAGAGAGGCTAAAGGAAATGGAGAAACGACTCTTCCAGCAGCTCCATGACAAGATGAGAACCATTGAGGGCCCTGACGGTTTTGAACAGGCCGGAATCACCAACTTACCAGCATACAGAGAAGAGGCATACCCCGAGAAGTTCAAGACCCTAGAGTTCGAAAAGTATGATGGGACCGGCTGCCCCAAAATGCATACCAGGCTATATGCCCGGAAAATGAGCAAGTATGCTCAATACGACCAGCTCATGCTTCAGACATTCCAAGACAGCCTCACAGGCCCTGCACTGGTCTGGTATGCCCACCTGGACTTCAACATTTTCAACACTTGGGAGAAGCTAGCCCGGGCATTTTATGACCAATATAAGTTCAATATTGAAGTCGCCCCATCTGTAATCGACCTGGGAAGTCTCCGGAAGAGGCATGCTGAGTCGTTTAAAGAATATGCTCAGTGCTGGAGAGCCCAGGCCGCTAGGGTAGCAACCCCGATGTCAGAGAAGGAATTGACATCCATATTTGTCAATACCCTGGACAAGACCTACTTTTCACATCTAGTAGGCCAAACCTCCTCCAGTTTTGCAGAGTTGGTGGTCGCGGGCTGTAGGATTGAAAATGCCATCACCACCGGTAGACTCCAAACAATGGAGCCTCCTAGGGTCACACCGACACAAAGGCCTGTGAGAGGAAACAGAGCTAAAGAGTCCACTGTTAGCACGGTCCACTCCGGTAAAGCAGAAAAAGCCGGGACTCGTATTACATTTCAGACCATGAGTACCCCAGTCCAGCAAACCACGACGGGTCAAACTCAGGCTGTCAGGGTCCCAAGGCAGTTCACTCCAATCCCCATCCCACTCAGTCAAGTCTTCGCTCGGTTGAGGGCAGACAACTTGATTAGTTTCGAGATCCCCAACGACCGGTACAAGCCCAAGAACTTTGACTCAAATCTCAAGTGTGACTACCACATGGGTCAGGAGGGGCATTCCACAGATAGGTGCTGGAGGCTCCGACACAAAATCCAAGATTTAATTGATGCAGGAATCATACAATTAGATTTCGTGAACACGCCAGCACCCAATGTCAACACCAACCCCCTGCCCAATCACAGGCCCGCCATTAATATGATTACATCTGAGGAGTCGGTTCCCAAAGAAGCCTTGAAGACCGAACCACAAAAGAAGCAACCCCGCCAAGCTCCAGAACAGACTCCAAAAACACACATTAAAAGAAGCCGGTCAGCTGGAGACCTAACGGTCGGCACTTTGGGAGAATCACACGAGAGATTTCAGTACTTAGTGAATTATTCTTATACCCCGACTGAGCAAGGGCCACCTAGCGGATGGGGACCGGAGTTTGAGAAGGAGGACAACCCGGCAAAGGAAGAGGGGAAGACTGTCCACATGATCAACTCTCACTAGAAGCCCAGGGTTATACAGTGCTATGAGGGACAATCAACCAAGGTACAGATCCCAAGAAAAAGATATGTATTCAATGTCCCGATACCGGCAGAGAATTACAAGGCTGCACCGTTCGACTATCGGGCCCTCGAACAAGAGCGACCTCCTATAGTGGGAGGCATCACCCGCTCTGGGAGATTATATGATCCAAAGTATAAGAGCCCGACTGAAGAACCCACCGTGGAAAAAGGGGAAGAAGAGGAAGAGGGACTTGCTGCGTTCACGAAGATGGTTAAGGCCAGTGAATACAAGATCATGGAACAATTAAATAAAGTTCCAGCACAGATATCGCTCATGGGCCTTCTCACAACATCCGAACCTCACAGGGAAGCACTCTTTAAAGTGCTGAAAAAGATTCAGGTCCCGGAAGGTATCGCTACAGACAAATTGGGTCACGTGGCAGACTCCATTTTTGCAATGGACCAAATATCCTTCTCTCCGAAAAAGCTAGGGGAAGAGGGAGACCAACATACCAAACCACTATTCGTAGTGGTCAGGTGCAATGACACCATTGTCTCCCGGGTACTTATCGATAACGGATCATCTCTCAACGTTTGCCCATTGGCAACGCTCGACTTATTGGGGGTCGATCCAAGCAATATAAAACCCAGCTCCACAGTGGTCAGAGCTTTTGACGGGTCCAAAAGAGACATAATAGGGGAGGTGAGCCTACCGGTGGAAATTGGTCCACAAACATTCCACATCTCCTTCCAGGTCCTCGATATCCCAAGATCTTTTAATTTGCTCTTGGGACGACCTTGGATACATGCTGCTGGAGCCATCCCCTCTAGTCTCCACCAAAGGGTCAAATTCATCACAAACGGGCAGATAGTCACTGTACTGGGCGAGCAGGATTACGCTATATACAAAGAGACTGCCATACCTTATATTGGGGACGAAGGTTCAGAAGACCTGGGGTTGCAGATTTTCAATGAAGTAAACATGGTGACCAGCAAGGAGGGCCGTCAGTTTAAAGAGGGGCAGCATGGGACGTTTGGACTAGGGTACATTCCTACGACCGCAGAAGAAGCGCAAACAAAAGGGGCCAAAGGCAGAATAAGGGAGAAGCTAACCGACACCTAGATGTGCATCCCACCTCTCCAACAATCTTTCCGAAAGGAAAACGTCATTCAAGAGCTTCGGATAAATGAAGAGGACGACAGCAAGGGGAAATCAACTCCCCGCATGTCTAACCAACATCCGGCTCTCAACAATTGGTTTTGTTATCCTATCAGTAGCGCTAGGTTAGCTCAAGAGTAGAGAAAGATTATTAAACAAATTTTATTGAGACTCTTTATCAAGTTCAATTACAGTTTGTTTTTTTTCTTACATATATATATGCTTTCATTTTACTCAGATCTCCTACCATCGAACATCAGGGATATTTCGCGCAGGTAGAAAGTAAAAACGTTGATATCGTTTCCAACGCTGTTGGGTCAGTTGTTGAAGGCGATATTTTAGACCACGAAATAATACAAGAAAATTGGCTAAAACATGAACAAGGCGGAATCTCGATTGACGAGCCTGTGGAGACAATAAATCTAGGAGGCATGGAAAACCCTAAGAACCTCAAAATTGGGACCAGTTTGAGTGCCGAGCAAAAACGTGAGATAACCGAGCTATTAACGGAATATGCAGATGTGTTTGCCTGGTCGTATGGTGACATGCCAGGGCTAGACCAGTCAATAGTAGTTCACAGGCTTCCCACAAGGGAAGATGTCAAACCTAAAAAACAAAAACTGAGAAGATTTAGGCCTGACATCTTACTGAAAATCAAAGAAGAAGTCAAGAAACTGCTAGAAGTAGGGTTCATTGAAGTATCCGAATACCTAGAGTGGGTAGCAAATGTAGTCCCTATCATGAAAAAGAATGGAAAAGTACGCGTATGCGTAGACTTTCGGGACTTAAACCAAGCCACGCCAAAGGATAACTTCCCCCTACCTCACATTGATGTTCTAGTAGACAACACTGCGGGAAACCATCTCTTCTCATTCATGGACAGTTTCTCAGGATATAATCAAATAAAAATGGCTGAGGAAGATAAAACCAAAACGACTTTCATCACAACATAGGGAACTTTCTGTTATAAAGTCATGCCTTTCGGTTTGAAGAACGCCGGGGCGACGTATCAGAGAGCCATGGTCGCTATACTTCACGATATGATGCATCGAGAGGTTGAAGTATATATCGACGACATGATCGCCAAATCCAAAAAAGGAGAAAACCATATAGATATCCTGAGAAAATTGTTTAAACGACTAAGAGAGTTCCAGCTCAAGTTGAACCCAGAAAAATGTACTTTCGGGGTCACAACGGGGAAATTGTTAGGGTTTGTCATAAGCCAGGAAGGCATTAAAATCGACCCTGACAAGGTAAAGTCCATATTAGAATTACCGTCCCCACGCTCCGTTAAAGAAGTAAGAAGCTTACTGGGAAGATTAAATTACATAGCTCGTTTTATCTCACAGCTCACCGACAAATGCCGGCCATTATTCCGTTTGTTGAAGAAGAACACCACAATAGAATGGGACGACGAATGCGAAGAGGCATTCAAAACAATCAAAGACTATCTTACAAAACCTCCGGTCTTGATAGTCCCGAAACAAGGAAAGCCCTTATTCTTATACCTCACTATACTCCCTGAATCCATAGGATGTGTGCTGGGGCAGAAAGATGACGAGGGAAGAGAGCGTTCCATATATTATCTGAGCAAGAAGTTCACAAATGGGGAACAGAGGTACTCAGAGGTGGAGAAGACGTGTTGTGCTTTAATCTGGGTCATGCATCGACTAAGGCAATACACCCTTTATTACCATATTGAACTGCTAACAAGACATGATCCCTTGAAATACTTGGCAGAGAAACCAGCCTTGATAAGGAGAATTTCTAAGTGGCAAATGCTCCTATCCGAGTTCGACATCACATATATAAATCAGAACTCGATGAAAGGGCAAGCCCTAGCCGACCAATTGGCGGAACACCCTATCGAGACAGATTCCCAAGAACTACAGGCTCAATTTCCGGATGAGAATATATTGTCAGTGGAAGATAGGCCGGTAGAAGACTTTGGGACAGAGTAGAACCCAAAATGGAAACTGTTTTTCGATGGAGCCGCTAATGTATTCGGTTGTGGGGTTGGGGCAGTATTGATATCCCCGGACGGCACGCAATTCCCTAGAGCGACGAGACTTACACTTCCCTATACCAATAATATCGCAGAATATGAAGCATGTATTATTGGCCTCAAAATGGCCTGTCAAATGGGAATCCGCGAATTAGAAGTATATGGGGATTCGTCGCTCATCATACTACAGACAAGAGGGAAATACAATACTAAAGAACCCAAACTGGTACCATACCATCAACACTTGACAGAGCTAGTTGAAGAATTCAAGGCAATCACTTTCACATACATCCCGAGAACTCAGAATCAGTTCGCAGATGCCCTAGCCACATTAGCATCTATGATCCAGATAACAGGAGGAGCCGAAGTTCAACCGATGAAAATAGACATCGAAAGTCGGCCCGCCTACTGTTTAATAATTGAAAAGATACAAGATAACAAACCCTGGTATCACGATATCAAGACCTTTCTCCAAAAAGGTAAATACCCCGAAATGGCTAACAAGAATGACCAAAGAACACTCAGACGGTTAGCAAGCCATTTCCTATTAAGTGGGTCCATACTTTACAAGAGATCATCTGATACCACCCTATTAAGATGTGTGGACAAAGATGAAGCATGCGAACTGATGAAAGAAGTACATGAAGGAGTATGTGGACCTCATATGAATGGCTACATGTTGGCCCGAAAAATCATGAGGTTAAGATATTATTGGTTGACTATGGAATCAAATTGCATAAAATATGTCAAACACTGTCATTTGTGTCAAGTCTATGTGAACCGAATCAATGCTCCGCCCAACGAGCTACATTTGTTATCAGCACCATGGCCATTCTCCATGTGGGGAATCGACATAATTGGCCCTATCACTCCAACAGCATCCAACGGCCACAGATTTATACTGGTAGCGATCGATTACTTCACCAAATGGGTAGAAGCTTCATCATATGCCAATGTCACAAAAGGGGTAATAGTCCGCTTCTTAAAAAGGGACATAATAGCCCGATACGGAGTTCCTGAGTCCATCATCACCGACAACGGTACCAATCTTAACAACAAATCGATGACAGGTTTATGTCAACAATTCCACATAAACCACAGAAATTCAACTCCCTACCGACCTCAAATGAACGGGGCAGTAGAAGCAGCTAACAAAAATATTAAAAGATCATCGAGAAAATGACAACAACTTACAAAGATTGGCATGAAATGTTACCGTTTGCTCTCATGGCTTACAGGACTTCAATAAGAACATCTACAGGAGCTAGCCCTTACTCATTGGTATATGGTACAGAGGCAGTGCTACCAGTTGAAGTTGAGATACCATCATTCAGAATCCTGTCAGAAACTCGGTTAGCCGAATCAGATTGGGTAAAGAAGAGGCTTGATCAGCTGAATCTAATTGATGAAAGAAGACTTACCGCATTATGTCATGTCCAGTGTTACCAACAAAGAATGGCCCGAGCATTTAATAAGAAGATGAGGCCTCGGTACTTTAAAGAGGGGGATCTGGTGTTAAGGAAGGTTTTCCCGAACGCGCAGGACTCCAGAGGAAAATTCACCCCAAACTATGAGGGTCCATATGTGGTAAAAAAGGTTCTGTCAGGAGGTACTCTGATATTAACTCAGATGGATGGTCCCGAGTTGAGAGACCCCATTAACACAGATGCTGTAAAGATGTACTATCCTTAGGCAAGGGAATTGAAATTTTGCCAATGTTTATGAAAGCCAAGGTTCGATACAAATTTCGTTAAGTCGAGTTTTTACTTTTTACAAGCAAAGTTAATATCCCTGAATGGTCAATAATCCAAATCAATTCACACCATAACAAATATCCTTAAACACATTACCCACCATTTCACCAATGAAAAATAAACACTAAAATGATAATGAATCTTAATATGGTTTGTGATATAATCCTATCTATTTTTTAGCATTAAAACTGAGCGCGTTATTATGGTAACATTACCGTCAAAAGAGCGCTGTGTATAAAGAAAGGGAGCACATCAAAATTGTCGACCCTGTGTCAAGATAAGAAGAAATGAAGCAGAAGCAAACCAACCCGAAGGTTCGTTTGTTTGGTTGCTATCCACGATAAACTGGCAAGCATATTAAAATAAATAACTATCATATCATCACATCATTTAGTTCAGGCTGTAGAAAGTATATTCAGAAGCATAAGATGAGTCAGCCTGTAGTGGGGCACTTGTCTGAACATGCCCTTTAATAGGGTGGTCAGCTCAAAAAGGGGCACTTCCCCAGATCTCTCAAGGTTAGCCCACATGGGGCACCTTTTGAGCCATCATTTTCATCATAGGGAAGTCAGCCCAAAAAGGGGCACTTCCCTAGATCTCTTCCAAGGTCGGTCTATAAAGATGTCTTCCTAGATATCATTTTTATATTAGGTTAGTCAGCCCATAGGGGGCACTTTCCTAAAAACTTTGTCCTCATGGTTAGCCCATAGGGGGCACTTTTTGAGACAAGTCCAATCCAGGTTAGTTAGCCCATAGGGGGCACTTTCCTAAAAATTTTGTCCTCATGGTCAGCCCATAGGGGGGCACTTTTTGAGGTGAATTCAAATCTAGGTTAGTTAGCCCATAGGGGGCACTTTCCTAAAAATTTTGTCCTCATGGTCAGCCCATAGGGGGCACTTTTTGAGGTGAATTCAAATCTAGGTTAGTCAGCCCATAGGGGGCGCTTTCCTAAAAATTTTGTCCTCATGGTCAGCCCATAGGGGGCACTTTTTGAGGCAAATTCAATTCTAGGTTAGTTAGCCCATAAGGGGCACTTTCCTAAAAATTTTGTCCTCATGGTCAGCCCATAGGGGGCACTTTCCTAAAACTTTGTTCTCATGGTTAGCTCATAGGGGGCACTTTTTGAGACAAATTCAATTCCAGGTTAGTCAGCCCATAGGGGGCACTTTCCTAAAACTTTGTTCTCATGGTTAGCCCATAGGGGGCACTTTTTGAGACAAATTCAATTCTAGGTTAGTCAGCCCATAAGGGGCACTTTCCTAAAACTTTGTCCTCATGGTCAGCCCATAGGGGGCACTTTTTGAGGCAAAATTCAACTCCAGGTTAGTCAGCCCATAGGGGGCACTTTCCTAAAACCTTGTTCTCATGGTCAGCCCATTGGAGGCACTTTTTGAGACAATTCAACTCCAGGTTAGTCAGCCCATAGGGGGCACTTTCCTAAAAATCTGTTCTCATGGTTAGCCCATAGGGGGCACTTTTTGAGACAATCCCATCAAAGGTTAGTTAGCCCATAGGGGGCACTTTCCTAAAAATCTACCTCAATGTTAGCCCATAGGGGGCATTTCCTGAGGCATTCCACTCAAGGTTAGTCAGCCCGTGAGGGGCACTTTCCTAAACTCTCCCGATTAGTCAGCTCTCGGGGCACTTTTCGGAAATATTCCTCCAAACAGTTGCTAGTCTAACAAGACGCTTTTGTTGACAGGTAGCCAGCTCATAAGGGCGCTTCTTAAGTAAATCTTCTTTCCAAGGTTGCAAGTCTGATAAGACGCTTTCTATCATCATTTCTCATACATTCCTACACAATGATGGAGACATGTCTCATTGCCAATTAGTCAGCCCATAAAGCACTTTTTGGGAAGGAACATCGTTCTAAATTGTTAGGACCATCTTAAATCGTGGGATTATTAGCTCATGGAGCATTTTCCTACCAAAAACCTATTTAAGAGGCCAAAAATGGCGTCTTTTCTTTTTTGTCTTTGTAGTCAAGTTTTTCAAACTTTACTATAAAGAGGGGCAGCTATAAACACCCCATTTTTGCCCTAGGAATCCACAATAATCAATAATAATCAATTTCCAATTTTTTTCCAATTTTTTCCAATTTTTCCCTAATTTAGCATAAATAATTAAAAATATTCAAAAAATAAAAATAAATAGGAAAAAACGTCAATTTTGAAAAATGATTTCAGAAATGGCAATAATGAATAATAAATAATTTTTACAAATTTTTGAAATTTCAAAAAATATAAAAAAATAAAAAAAATCGCATTTCATATATGCAATTCGCGAATAAAAGAAAATCAGGAAAATGGGCTAGCCCAGCTGGTCCGGACCATGGCTAAGGCGCGCGCAGGGGGGCTCAGTCACGAGTTCGAAACGCGGGGGAAGCAGTTTCCACGTTTTGCGAATTTTTCATTTACCCAAGACACGTGGCAGCATATGATTGGCTGGAGGAAGCGCACGCGCCGGGCGCGTGATCGTCTCCTACCTCGAGCCCGAGATCGCCGGCGGAAGGAAAAATTCGTATTTCGGCCGTTTCGATTCGATTTTTTTGCACAAATCCAACAGATCTTCAACAGAAATAAGATAAACATTATCTAATTGGAATCAAATCGCAACAAATCGGAGTTGGTTTTTTTAACCGAAAATCCGATTAGCT
Organism: Laguncularia racemosa; assembly: GCA_037954665.1. Taxonomy (NCBI): domain Eukaryota; kingdom Viridiplantae; phylum Streptophyta; class Magnoliopsida; order Myrtales; family Combretaceae; genus Laguncularia; species Laguncularia racemosa. The sequence goes on from JBBMOL010000087.1 coordinate 2,146,846, forward strand.
TCGATCGGAGGAAATCCGAGCTTATCCAACTCGGTTTCAAGTGCCTATAAATAGAGGAGGAGGTGAGGAAGCCAAAACAGGAATCACAAGTGAGAGAAAGAGAGAGAAAGGAGCGAATCGGAGTACGCCGGAGAAGCTTGAAGCCGAAACCACCAACCGGAGCTAGAGCCACCGCAAAGAGACGTTCTGGGAGCAAACCACCGCCACCATTGGATTCAGCAACCTCGAGAAGCTAGGATTCGACACCTCACCCGCTGCAAAAGGCCACCGGAACGCCTTGAACGAGCCTTCCCCGCCGCCGTGTCCGATCGACCCGACCCGACCCGCGCACCGACCCGGATCCAGGTAAGTCGGATTTTTACGAATTTTTTTTATTTAATTAATTTTGTTTATTTATTTATTCTGAATTAATTAATAATTTATTATTTGTTATTTAGTTATTTATTTATTTATTTATTTGTTTATGTTTTATTTTTAATAAATAGGAAAATGTAGAAATTAGATTTTTATAGAATTTAATAATGTAGAAAAATAATAATAAAAAAATAAAAAATAATAATAATAAAATATAGAAAAATAATAAAAAAACATTAGGAAAATAATAATAAAATTTTAGATGTCAAAATAGGATAGATAATAAACCAAAAATCACAAAAATTCCCAAAAATCACGAAAATCAACAAAAATTCCCAAAAATCACAAAAATCCCCAAAATTCTCAGAAATCACAAAAATAACAAAAAAATCATAAAAATCATAAAAAAATTCAAAAATTATAAAAGAATCATAAAAAATGAGTTTTAGCACTTAGAAAAATCATTTTTCTTCAAATAAATCCAAAATTGATGTTTTTCCCTAAAATCATTTTCAAAATAAAATCAAAGCTTAGGCTTAGAAGTTTTTTTAGAAAAAAATCCCAAAAATGATAAAAACATAAAACTAAAAGAGGTTTCATAAATTAAAATTCACCAACACACTTAAATTTTTCAGAAAAGCGAACTACGGCTTGTTTGATCCTAAGTAGCAGATACGTAGGCACCCATCCGGGTCAACCCATAAAATGAATAAAAAATTATTTTTTAAAATAATTCAAAAACATAAAGTAACAGAAACACAATAAAAACACATTTCTAAAGAGGAACAATTTCAGGAGATTAGGTGGTAACCGTAAACGTTTTAATAGGTTAGCCTCCGAACTTAGAAACTCTAGTTTTCCCTTTTCCTCTTTTCACAAAAACGAAAAGAGGAAATCACGACGACTAGTGGTCCAAATTAAGACTAATCCGCTCCTTTAGTCTTAATTCAATTTTCCCAACAACAGTTGGGTGGCGACTCCAAAAATCAAACGAAATTCCTAACTCAAGTCGAGGATCTACATTAGATGAGCATAGGGTCTAGTCTAGATCGGATTAGGAATGGGAATTCAGAAATTAGACTCGACAATCCACATACAAGATTACTACAATAACTCCAACATTAGCCATTAGTACAAATAAAGAATGATCATGTTTGGATTGGTTGAATCCTTGTCCAATCCAAAAATTGGAAAGCTTAATATTCCACTATCGTAACACTTGTTTTAATCCATACAATGATTTCTTAAGTTTGCAAACCTGATTTGAAAGTGCTTTCACATATCCTTCCAAAGGAATCATATAAATTTCCTCATCGATATGTCCATGTATGAAAGTATTATCAATATCTATTTGATGAAGTTTCCAATTTTTAGTAGTTGCAACAACAAATAAAACTCTAACAGTGCTAAGTTTCACGACAAGAGAAAAAGTTTCATTATAATTGTTTCCTTCAACTTGAGTAAAGCCTTTTGTGAATAATTTGGTTTTATATCTTTCAATACTACCATCTACTCTATATTTGATTTTGTAAATCCACTTAGATCCAATGGCTATTTTTCCTTTAGGTAAATATGTCAATTCCCAAGTATTATTCAACTCTAATGTAGTAAGGTCATTATTCATTGCATCTATCCACTCTTTATGCTTAACAACTTCTAAATAATTATTAGGTTCTTGAATTGCAAGTACATTAGCTCATGAAGCAACATAATCATGTGGAAAAGATGAAAAATGTATTTTTATCAATTAAAGGATAAATAATAGAAGATGTATTGTTGTCATTAGATATACTATTGTTGACTAAATGAACAAAATCATTAAGCCAAGAAGGAGTTTTATGACTACGAGTAGATCTTCTTAAAGATCGATCATGACCCATATCTGATTCATTATAATTATTAATGTTATTAGTAGGATTATATTTTTCATTATTTGAATATGCAATCAAATGATCACATGAAAAGGAACATGATTAAATGGAGTGTTATTAACAAATGAATCAAAATGAGAATTAACAGCTTTGTAAGGAAAATTACCTTCAAAGAATTTGACATCACGACTAACTAAAAGTCATTGTTTGTCTATATCAAACACTTTATAACCTTTTTAGCTAAACTCATATCTTAAGAACACACATCAAATTCCTCTACAATCAAATTTATCTTGACTCAATAAATTATTACAAACATAATAAAGACATCCTAACACTTTCAAATTATCATATGAAGGAGGCTTGTCAAAATGTCTTTCAAATGGGGTTTTCCAATGAAGATTTAACATTAGCATCTTATTTATAAGATATGTAGCTATTAGAATACATTCACCTTAAAACTTCTTAGGCAAATTGGCATGAGTTCAAAGTGCTCTAAAAATATCTAATAGATGTCTATGTTTTCTTTCTACTTTCTCATTTTGTTGTGGTGTATATACTATGCTACGTTAATGAATGATTCCTAGATCATGGAATAAATTTTGACAAACGCTTGACATGAATTTTGATCCATTATACTTTCTAACTTTCTTTGGAATAATGTCAAATTAATTAGAAACATTTTTAAAATATTATGTTAAGATCATAGTTACTTGTGATTTATGATGAAGTAAATATGTCCAAGTAGATCTAGAATAATCGCCTACTATAGTTAGAAAATATCTAGCACCAATTATGGAAGGGGTATTATATGGTCCCCAAACATCCATATGAAGTAATTGAAATGGAAAAGTAGATAAACTAACACTTCTTTAGAATGGAAATTTATGAAATTTCACTACTTAGCATGTATGATAGAAGAAATCATTAAAGTTTTCATGCTTACAAACATCTAAATGTTGCAACATTGAAGTAGAAACATGCCCTAATATGGTATGTAAAAGAGCTATACAATTTTTATCATCAAATGTATTATGATTACAATTTACTGTATTTGAAGAACTAGTTATATCTACAACCAACCTATTGTTTTTTTATTGAAGAATATACGATCCATTTAGAAACTTTGCTTTGGCAATTACACGAGTTTCATTCTAATCCTAAAATTCACATTGGATTGACTAATCTTAACTACTAAACATTGATCTTTGATAATCCTAGAAACTGATAACAGATTATGCATAAATTGTGGCACGTAAAAGATGTGATGGTAAGTGCTGTAGTAATGTTAACGGATCTAATTCTATCAACATACAATGTCCTTCCATCTGGTAATTTAATTGGTATAGGTTTTGTTAAATGTTTGATGTTATTCAAAATTTCAATAAAAGGACGCATATGATCTGTTGCACTAGTATCTACAACCCAAAGAGCTAATTGATTACTCAATGCATTGTAGCAAGAAGAAGGAATAATAGACATACCTACAGAATGGACCAGATTAGCATGTGCAAATCCATGTCTCGTTCCCTCTTTCCCTCAGCATTTGCATTACTTCTATGCATATATTTATAATCATCTCTCTGTATGTATTGGTAGAAATTTCTGATGTTACAAAATCATTTAATGGCATCTCAAGAATCTGATCACATTTATCTTGAGATAATATGTTTACTTGCTTTGTTTTCCTAATTCTTTTTCCCTTAAACCACTCTAGATATCCCACAAGTTGGAAATAATTTTCTATCAAGTGCCCTTCTTTCTTGCAATATTTGCATAACATCTTTTTATTTTGTCTTTTATCGTTGATTCTCGGTTTTCTACTCTATTTACAATGAGCCCTGAAACTTTAGTAGTTGGATTGAAACCATTTGTAATTTGCCTTTGCTTTTCTACATGTTGCACAATATAAAACACTTTGTTAATTGCAGGAATTGGATCTGGAGATAAAATCCAGTTTCGTACTCCTTCATATACATCGTTTAATCCCATTAAAAATTAAATCAATTTATTATGTGATTCAAAAATCCGAATCCTTTCTCTAAGACTACACACACATCCATCCATTCTTCCACACATACATAATGGATATGCATACAATGCATTGAGCTCATCCTAGCAATATTTGAGTTTTCTGAAGTAAACAGTGATTGATTGATTTTCTTGACACAAGTTACCGATTTCGTGTTGTAATTGAAAGTTCAACGATCCATTCGTAGTCCCAAATTATTCCACAATCTCTTTCCATAAATCTTGTGTTGATTGTGTATATAAGAAATTCTATGTAAGATCATTTACCGTGGAATTCAACACCTAACATCTGACCATGTAGTCACATCTGACCCATCATATATGATTTGGATCTCCTTCTTCTGGTTTCAGAATAGTCCCATCAAGAAAACCCAATTTTAATTTTGCTCCCAAAGCCATCTTGATTGACCGACTTTAGGCAAGAAAGTTGTTTCCGTTGAATACCAAACTTTCAATACTCATACCTGGATTATCTACTCCAGAAAGGAACAACGGATCTGACATCAATTGATCACTAGAGTTTATTTCCATAATTTACAAACAAATTCTTCTTGCAACCAATTTTCTTTGTTGAGGAAAATGCACTAATCCTGATGCTTTGATACCATGCGAGCCTTTGCCGATGAAGGATTCTGCAAAACCATGACAAATGATAGATTGTGCATCAAGATTTAATAGAAACAAAAATGTAATATTTTATTTCTTGATTGTATTCAAAAGTACACTTTAGTAAAATAACTCTACTATTTCTATTTACAACTAAACTAACTAACTTTCTATTTTAACATGCCACATGGCACTTTCTAATTTAGTCACTTGGCATATATCTAAAATACAATTACTTATAATATAACTTCATATCTTCATCATAGCAATTGTTGATTGATTGTCACAAAAAATAGTTCTTTCATCCTTTGCTTTTGCTTCATATCTTCAAGTATCCTTTACAACCAAATTGCTTGACATGCTACTGCAATGACAACCATATATTCCGCTTTTAATGTCGATAATGTAGTAGATGGCTACTTCTTTGAACTCCAACAAATAGCACTTGTGCCAAAACTAAAGACATAGCCTGTAGTACTCTTTCAATCATCAAAAGAAACTACCCAATCACTATCAGAATAACTAAATAGTTGAAATTTGTCAGCTTTAGAATAAAAAATTCCATAAAAACTTTTTCCTTTCAAATATCTCAATATTCATGCTATTGCATAAATCACGATAGCAAACTAATTGCTTGCATTATGTCAAGCCTTGTGTGTGTTAAGTATAGCAAACTTCTAATCAAACTTCGAAAAACATGAGCATCAACCTTATCTTCCCCAATCTTCTAAGTAAAATTTCTAGTTACTATTGAGAGGGACCTTCATGGGATTGCAATCTTGCATTTCACACCTCTTAAGAAGATCTCTAAGGTATTTTTCTTGTGAGAGGAATTTTCCAGCTTCCTTTTGCTTTGCTTCCATCCCTAGAAAAATAACTCATTAACCCTAAATTAGTCATCTCAAACTCTTCAATCATCAATCTCTTAAACTCTTCCAACAAAGCAACACAATTATTTGTATAAATTAAATCACCAACATAAAGATAAACAATGAGTACCTTAACTATTTCTTTGGATTTTACATGCAAAGTTGGCTCACTAGCACTCTTTTGAAGGCCAAACTTGCTGAAGTGGCTATCAATTCTTGAGTACCAAGCTCTTGATGCTTGCTTAAGGTCATACAAAGCCTTTTTGAGCTTATACACCTTTTGTTCTTGCCCTTGAATTTCATAGCCTATTGGCTGCTCCACAAACACTTCCTCATCCAAAACTCCATTAAGAAAAGTTGATTTAACATCAAAATGATAAATGTTCCAGCTATAATGTGCAGCTATAGCTAAAACAGTTCTAATGGTTTCAAATCTAGCTACCAAAGCAAATGTTTCTTTGAAATCAATACCTTCACATTGCATGTATCCTCAAGTAACCAGCCATGCCTTATGCTTTTGTATTGATCCATTGGGTTTATATTTAAGTTTGTAAACCCATTTTAAGTCAATAATTGTCTTTCCATTTGGTAAATTCACAAGCTCCCAAGTATCATGCCTTTTCAAGGCTTTAATATCTTCATTTATAGCTACACACCATTTAAGTACTTTCACAACATCTTTAAGATAGGTTAGTTCTTGAGCAAGTGCAAATTGGCTTCTTTTAATCTTTGCATAGATCTCTTCCAAGGACCCCCATTTTTTAGAGGGGTTGAAAAATCCAAACTTACTAGTGTAATAGAGGACGAGCATCCAAAGTTAGTGCTAGGACTTGTTGGTGGAGGAAAAGAACAAGGAATATCATCATTATCTTCAAAACCCTAAAAGAAAACATCCTCTAGAAAATCTAGATAGCCCTACTCTTTTTTTTCCCATTTCCATCCATTTTTCTCATCAAAAATAACATCTTGACTAATAAGGAGCTTGTTAGTTTCAGGATCATAAAATTTATAACCTTTTATTTAAGCACTATACCCTACAAAAATACATTTCACACTATTATCATCAAGCTTGTCTCTTTTTTGTGAAGGAATGTGAACATAAGTGATACAACCAAAGATTTTAAAGTGAGATACCTTTGGCTTCCATCCATGCCATGCTTTAAATGGGGTTTTGTGTCTCAACACAATTGTTTGGCTACAATTGAGAATATATGCTACTGTGTGGATTGCCTCTACCTAAAAACATTTAGGTAGCCCTTTAGCTTTAAGCATGCTCTTAGCCATCTCCATTAAACTCATGTTCTTCCTTTTGGCTACACCATTCTATTGTGGTGTGTAGTTAGCAGTTAGTTGTCTCAAAATTCCAAATTTTGCACAAAACTTATTAAATTCACTAGATAAGAATTCACCACTGCGATTTGTCCTCAATATCTTCAATGAAGGCCCACTTTGCTTCTCAACACAATTCTTGAACTTCTTAAAAATCAAGAATGCTTCAAATTTTTCTTTAGCAAAATATACCCATATAAACCTACTAAAATCATCCACAAATGTAATGAAATAAAGATTACTATTGAGAGATAGAGTTATCATGGGCCCACATACATCTACGTGCACAAGTTCAATGGGTTTTGATGCTTTTCTAGCCTGTCCTTTTACTCTCGATGCTGCTTCCCAAAAATATAACTTTCACACAACTCTTCTACATGTTTAATTTTCGGCAATCCATCCATCAAATGTTGACCAATCAAGTATTTCAAACTTTTGAAATTTAAATGGTCATAAGTATGATGCCATAGCCAATTCTCATCATCTAGGGAGGCTTTAAGAGCACATTGATCACCGTCCAACTGAAGTGGGAAAATATTATCTTTGGACATCAATAACTTAAACAAAAGAATGTTCTTTGTTTTGTTAGAAAAGATAGCACAAAAGGAATCTTCAAAAGCAAAAGAGTAACCTTCCTTCATGAATTACCCAACATTTAGCAAATTAGTGTCTAAATCAGGTACATAAAGGACACTATTAATGCAATTTGTGAAACTCAAGTGAACCTAAACATCACCTTTCCCTTATGCTTCACAAATAATGCCATCCCTCATCTTTATTTTCATTTTTATAGACTTATCCAAGCTTGTGAAAGCCTCTAAATTAGATGACATGTGACTACTGCAACCACTGTCCATATACCAAATATCTAAAGCACACACATTAGTAGCAATATAGCAAGCAAGAAATAAACTTTCAATTTCATTTTCTTCTTTTTTGCAACAAATTTGGCATGCTTCTCTTTTAATTGACAATACTTTTCAATATGCCTAAATTTTTTATGATAAAAACATTTAGATTTACAAGTTTCACCAATTTCATCTACCTCTTTTTTAGAATAATTATGCCTACCAAAATGTCCACCACCTCTTCTTGAAAAACGACCTCTACGACTTAGATAACCATGATGGCTTTACTTGCTATTGGACTCATGGTTATTTCTTGATTGACCTTTGACTTGGTTGCAACTTCAATGCAGGGAAAAGTAACTTCATCTACAGCCTATTGAATAAGGTATAAGGCTTTAGCATTCTTCTTTCTTGATTCTCTAAGAATTGCAACTAAGACTCCTACCTCATCATAACCTTTCTTCACAAACTCCCACAAGTCTTAGGAGATAAAAAGAGTTCTCATCTTCGTACTCCAAAAATCATACCCTTTAGCACCCTTCAAGATTAATATGGATGGAATAAAAGGATTAACAAGGTTGTTGTTTGCCACATACCGTTACTAATGCTCTAATACCAGATGTCAAAGAAAAACAGCCCTACAATATAAGAAACAAAGGAACAAAAGAAATATAAAGAGAAACTTTTAACAAACAGGTTATATGCGTAAGAGGATAAGCTGGGGAAAATGGGTACTTTATTCAATCATTGCCTTCTTTTAAATACAACTTCAAATAACAACTTAATCTCCTAAAAGAAAGGTAGAATATCAGTCTAGTAGCATGATCTAAAGGATACTAGATAACAACCAAGAAACTAATCATGATTGTAAATAATAATCCCTAAATATCAACAGTATATCTCAATAACATCAACATTCTAAACAATTCTTCTTTTTAATTAACTCTTCACTTTATTAATGAAATGCTTGAAGAGTTACTTACGGCTAAAATTTTGGTACTTTTTAAGACAAAAGTCAAACTTAAAAAATAAAAAATAAAAATAAAAATAAATAAATGAACAAGCACCCCTAATAAACATGTAAATTTATGCTAAGCACCGATTTTTGTTTAAATACCTAAATGATTTTAACTATCTTGGAGTAGTTTAGATTTATCAAGAGTGTTAAGGTACTTGGCATAGGAATATGTGCCAAGTACACCTAATAAATATGCTCTTACAAGATAATTGGTAATAGGCTTAAAGGTAGGTGTGCAATAAACTAAACCAAACCAAATTGTAATTATGATTTTTCCTTTCTTTTTTTTTTTTGGTTTAGGTCAAAGAATTTCTCAAACCGAATCTAAAATAAAGTATTTTGGTTGATTTAGAGATGTGAAGCAAACTAAATCAAAAAATAAAAATCAAATTGCTTTAAAAAATTATATATATATATTTTCAAAATATGAAGATTTAATGAAATAACATATTAAGATATATCGATTTTGTCCTTATAATTTATAATAAGATCATTAAAAATAGTCCACAACATCCTCCAATTGAAAATGTAAAATATCAAAATTATATTTATTTATTTGTATCTTGTTAAATTTTGCTTAGTAATTGTCAATTTTGGAAAATATATTTTTTAAATTAAAGTTACTCTCCCACTACATACTTGCTAAAGGCAATATCTTCTTATTTTGAAGTTTGGATCTTGCCTTTCTTTTTTCTTTCCATTAGGCATGGTTTTCTAGTTATTTTTTCATATTTAAAAAAGGAATTTTTAGTAATTATCTATGTTTAAACCATGAACAACCAAATTCACTTCTTAAAATTTCAAAAATTCTTAAATCAAACCATACAATTCAATTTAAAGTGATAAAAACCAATGGTTTAGTTTGATTCAAAGGGTAAATCAAACTAAATCAATCCTTGCCTACGCCTACCCACAAAGGGATTCAAGTGAAGCCATAGTAATGTTCTAGAAAAGATATCCTTACTTCTAAAGAATTATCTACCCAAGCTCAAGGAAGTGATTTATCGAACGATTAATAATATTGTTGAATATAGCTCAAATTCTTGGACCATGGTAAATCCTATTGTTAAATAAGATTGTCCGATATGACTTTTGTGATAAGATGAAGGATGTCAATGATCAACCAAAGGATATCAATGGTCAATGAGAGGATATTACAATCAATGGGCAAGTGATTGTTGGGTCTTTAGCTACTTCCATTTTGTCCTCTTCCTATTTAAGAGTTACATATTTTGTTTACTCATTCCCTACTACAGTAAAGGTTGTAATTAAGTGCTTAAGGTTTAGCTTATATTGACTCAATTGCATAAGGGTATTATGAGAGTTTGATACATTTATTTATATCATTATGAGATTAACTTTTGAAGTTTGTCAAGGGAGATAAGTTACCATGTAACTCTCTAGGGACTCTAGTGAGTGGGTTCGATCCTCTCTTTAAGTGAAATTGTTATGCTCAAAAATGATTTTTGTATACCACTCCTTCCTATTCTTTCAATCTATTTATGAAAGCCACTCTTCCTTCACCCATGGATTTTTACCTTACATCAATATTTTCCCTCTTAAATCTTATGTTTATCTCTTCTTTTACTCCACTCCTTAATACTTTACAAAAGTAGTTTCAAACTCTCTTGGTCTTTCTCACATTAAGTACATAAATCCTTTGGCTACCAATATAGAACAAATCTCAATAGAAACCAATACCAACTACCCCATTGTTCCAACATTATTAAATTCTACAATCTCCATATCTCTAGTTGATTTCTCAACAAGCCCACTCTATATCATATTTTTTAATACATCTAACATCATGTTGTACTCGCTCTTTTGTTAATGTCTCTAAGGTGATTTTTCTTCCTTTATTAAAACCATAAAAGTTCTTGATAGAATTATAAACAGCATTATGATAAATCTACCATAGCTTGCCTAAATGCACATGGCAATAATCAATGAACACAACATCACATCAAATCGAATCCTCATGGAACACAAAGAAAAATCTACCTTTGCTTGCTTTGTTACATGGCTTGCTTCATTGTAACAAATCAATTCATAAGGACATGGATGATCTACAACTTCTAAACCCAATTTTTCAACAGCATATTTGGAAACCAAATTCTAACAAAAGTCATCAATGAACACAGGACAAGCATATTTTTTAATTCTTGCACAAGTATGAATTCCGTTCTCCATCTCCCCATTACTATCATACAATTCACCTCCAACAACCAATTTTATATTGTAACACCAATAAATTCTCACGCTCAAAATCAACCTCAAATCAACCATTGTAATCACCAATTCACCCACAACTACAAATTTCAAATTTTCAACAATGAAAAAATTTTACATTTCCCACAAAGAGTACATCCCCCAAAGCCCTAATACCAGTTTGACACGGATCTAGGTGTGCTCTAAAAGTAAGCTGATATGTAATTTTAGGTATTATGGTTTATGTATAGAAAAGTGATATCTTGTGATTTTTTTTAGGGTTTTTTATGTATAGAAAAGTGATATCAAATTGGTTTTGTATTTGAATTGCAAATCATTAAAACTCACAATTTGAGGAACTTTAACCAGTGTTGAAGAACTAAGGATTCAATTAACTACATTCACCACAATTGAAAATGATTGATAAAAACACATTATGAATAAAGATGAACAATCAATATTACTAAAATAACAAGATTTCAAAAGTCTCAAATGACAAAGTTTGTCAACACTCAACATGTGATATCATAGGAGGACTAACTAAATAATGACCTATAGCTGCCTATTTATAAGTTTGGTACTAAACTTAGGAACCCTAACATAATAGGAAACTATTAAAAAGGAAATAATATAAAGTAAATAACATTTGAAACTAGATGACATAAGAAGTACGTTGTCATGGAAAGAAAACAACAAACCTACAACATCCTAAAATAGAAAATAGGAACAACTTTTTGAACATTTCCACTATACTGGCCAAGGTTAGTCTTGCATTACCCTAGTTGACCGGTGGCTAGTTGATTGCCCCCAAGTCGACCACTTAGTCAACCTTGCTTCAATTTGGCTTCTAGTTGACTTCCAAGTCAACCTTTCTTTAGTTGTAGTCGAAGTCAATCCCCTAAACTTTCATAAGCCTAAATTCTTCTCTAAGTTTATCATAGATTATCTCATTTGTCTTTCATCTTCTAACGCCTAGCCGTACATGTGTCATACATTGTTTGATAATCAATCATTCCCTTCTTTATATTATGCTTTGTACATTTGCACTCACACTCTTTACATCACAATTCACAAATACACCTTTACTTTCAAGAATTTCCACTACATCGTTGTATTTACTATTCACATTCAGTAGTTTATCAACTCTCATCATCATGATTTTATATTTGATCTAGTATCTCCATAAAAGAGGTGTTTTCCTCTTTCAAGTAACTAATGGGAATATTACAAAGACGAGGATACGTGTTTACTTCCAAGTGCTAATAGACAATATACATTTTTAGTGCTGTAAATTGAGAATAAAACCTTACAACATAGAGTGTATACAAAGAACTTATGTTTAATCCTAAATTCAAATAAATGACAAATATTACAACAAATGGTGCATATAAATGATATATATTTATTTACAAGTGCAAATAGAAAATATACTTATAACAAAACTAACATAACTATAACAATGAATTTATAACATTTACCACATGTTATAAGTAAAATCCATTCTCAATTTTCTCTACTTGCCTTAACTTTATAATTCAGTTGATATGAACATTATTCTTTTTAAAAAATAAAATAAGTTTAAATTTCTCTCATCTTCATTAGTTATATACTTAAAAGTAAGTATAGCCCTTTCCATATTAGTTATTCCTATATAGAATTTTTCATAAATTTTTTGCTTAAGAAATCCTACTAAATTTTAGTTTTTTTTTCTTTTCTTTTCTTTTTCTTTTTTTTTTTTTTTGGCCAACTAAATTTCAGCTTTCAAGCTTAAAGAATTGATGCACACTCGTCTACTAATATACAGTTGTATTGGGTACTTGAAAGTTCCTAAATCAATGAATTATCTAAATGTGTTATTTAGCAAATCCCCTAATCTAATAGAGTTCCGATGTTTGATGAGCCTACCTTATATTGGCAACGACTTGGAGTTCAAATTTTTCTAGAGTGGGAGATTATCAGGGAAATGTTATTTTGCAAGAAAAGTATCGGGTGTCATCTACTATATGAGAAGGCAAAAGGGGGAATGTCAATGCTGCTGGGTCGTACGTGTTAATTTATCCTCTTAACTCACCCATCTTAAATGGATAATCTCCATCCCCATTTCCCAACTCATGCGGATTAAGCAATTATGATCCATTTACCCGCCGTATGCGGGTCGGGGATTACGGTGTGAGATACTCATGACTAGTAACCAAATAATAATAATAATAATAATATATTAGTAAAAATACTATAATTTTTTATTACACCTCTAATATGTCTATAAAATAAAAATAAATTAAATATAATATATAATAATCGTAAAATCAATCAATTTCTAGTAAATAACAATGCTAACTCTAAAGAAATGTAAACATAATCGTTTTCTTACCATCTTTATCTTAAGTCCTTGTAAGCTTAAAGATCTCCTCTTAAAGGATTCTATGGGATAAAATTGGGTCCCTAAATAAAAATTAGTCCTTAATTAATCTCTATACTTAACACAAATACCTACGTACTTCAACCCTTATTTGTAATAATCATATAAAATCCACTAAAACTTTAAAAGTTAAGTTTTTTCAAAAACCTCGCAAACAAAATCAATAGGTCATTAAAAGAGAAAAAACAAAAATTTAAATTGATAACGTAAGTTACGATGAAGTAATTGGAGATAAGAAAACCTTACAACCATAACAATTGCACTTGCTAATTATAAAAAACACAATCTTAAATATATAAGTGTGGATTAAAATGGAGCAAAAGTGGAGATGGTATTAGATAGGCCATGTACCAATAATTTATTATCGATTTTTAAATACTTACACTAAATTGTAAACATTTGTCTCACAAAAAAGTTATTAACTTGTTTACTAACTTTTAAACATTTATTTCTTATATATATAAGGGGAATACTCTTAAATATTGTGATTTTTTTTTTAAAATTCACAAATATTATACCCATAATAATTATTCCAAAAATAGGTTTTAAAAATGTTAATACAATTTGCAACTTCTTTTTGTCTAAAATTTGCAAAACTGAAAGCGTACACCAAGTTTGCACATTCAACACAATTTGTATTAAAACCGCAAACATTATCTGCACCCTCAAGCAAATTGCTTGAAAGCACGAATACCATTCATGCCCTCAAGCATATTGCTTAAAGGCACGAACAGCGTTCGCCTTTAATGTAACTTTTTTTTTTTTTTACTTCGACATATGAAAATATAGCAATTTGACCCTTATCAAAAATATCAAATGATAACTTGGTTTGATCCTAACTATAATATACTTAAATTAGTCTTTTTTATATATATTATAAGTTTTATAAGTTCAAATAAGCAAAAATTTATTACCTTCAAAGTTTGAAAAAAAAAAACTAAAACTAATGCAATTTGCTTTTTTAACTTTAAAAGATTATAACTTTTTGCTTGTTTGAAATTACGAAACTTATAATATATCAAAAAAGACTAATTTGAGTGTACTATATAAATAAAATTAAATCGCATTGTCGTTCGGTATTTTTATAAGTCAAATTGCTATATTTTCATGTGTCAGAGTAAAAAAAAAAATTATACTAAAGGCGTGAACTGCATTCACACCTTTAAGCAGGTGTGCACCTTCAATTTTACACATTTTGGAAATGTTCATGCCTTCATATAGGTATGCGCCTTCAATTTTATAAATTTTGAAAAAAAAAATCGCAAATTGCGTCTGCATATTTAAAACCTAATTTTGAAATAATTTTTTCAAATATTATATTTCGGAAATTTTTTTAAAAAATAACAATATTTAAAAATACTCCAATAATTTCCTTCATTCCCTCCCCTGCATAATGATGAGTTTTGATAAAAATCCCCAGCACCACAAAACTCACAACACTAAATTTTCATGTGCGTTCAAGATGGGAATTTGAACATGATCCCTCCACACAATTACACACTACTTATGTATAGCCACTCAAATGGTGACCCCAAAATTATTAAGGCAAAAGTATAATGTAACATATAGGTCCGGCCTCAGCCTTCAAAATCAGTTTTGACCCATTGCCCATACTTGCTCTTCATTTTCTCATCGAACTCCTTTTCCTTAACTTCAGCAATTTTAGTCGCATTGGCCATTGATTCCTCTTGCACTTTTGCAATCCTCATGCTCCTTTTCTTGGCCATTGCCTGTCTTTCAATTTCCATTCCTTCATACTCCTTCACCCAACAACTGTGCACCATACAAGTTAACATCAACACCACCACCTGCATCAGTAACATTGCCATCAAAACTCCACATTCCAATCTCACTAAAACCTTAGCCTCTTTTGGGTCCCGTGGCGACTTGAGCATGGAAAGGCTCGATTTCTCCTTCGTAAACAGAGCCAATATGGCGAGTGCTTGGCCGGTTAAGGAAGCTAAGAGGATTGTGACATGGGTCATGAAGCAAAAGCGAGTGAGTTGAGAGTAAAACCCGAAGAAAGAAGATACTAAGGACATGGATGAGACCATTAGGAATGCTAGACCTAGTGAAGTTGGGGGCATTTTGAGGAGGATCATGGGGGCGAAAGAAGAGGCTGAGAGGATAAAGAGGACAAAGTTTAAGCAAGACAGAAGGAGATTAGGAAAGGAACAAGAGCTTCTAAGTTTTGAGGAAGCCATTTTGCATATGAATTTTGATGATTTGAGTTTTGGAACTAGAAGAAAAAAAAAGGGTGTTTGTTCAAAGAGCAAGGCCGTTTTCGAATATATATTGTAGAGGCCAGAACGAGGATTTTTCAAACGTTGGAGGAGGATTATTAGCTTTCAACGGCTAGGTTGGGACATGGACCCACTTTAATCTATTCCCTCTTCTGGGTTTTGAAAGTAGCTAAGTTTCGAATGTTGAGCAAGCGTTTAAAGCAAGAAACAATCATTGTTTTAGAGTTTTGAGTTTCCCAAAGAAAACAATTATTTGAGTACATAAAACATATCATAGATTTATAAAAAAAAAATGATATACTATTCAACATCAGCTATAATACTTCAAATCGAGGAATAGTGGTACAATGTATCAAGAATTATATTATTTTGCATTGAGTCTTATAAAAATTACGATTCCTTGATTGTATCATGCATAATATAAAAGGCATCTTTTTGAACATGATAAAACCAATAAAAAAAAATCTATACATAAGATAGTTATAAATAAGCAAAAAAGTATTACTAATGAAAAATTATAAGTGATTGAAACAAAAATTTCTTATTAATAAATAATATATTGATAAAAGTTTAAAGGCGAGATTGTCACGCGCATTTGCGCATGTGTGCCTACTAGAGAATAGCCGCCGTCTTATTTACCTTGCATTTGATATTTGAAAATCAGACTTGGCTGAGCGGTAGTTAAACCAAAATTTAGATTTACTTTCCACATGGCATAGCACTTGCTATGCATCAAATAAGTACTTATTGTCAAATTTAGCAGTATAAACTCTGCATTTTCGAATCAACCTTAATTTTTCCAAGATTTCTTAGCAAAATATTGTCAAAGTCCCCCAATGAATAATGCGATAACTCCACCTTATACTTCTTGAACAATAGAAAATGAAAGGTTCAAAAACCAATTAATTTCCTTAAAACAATTTTATCAAATAAAATACTTGAAAATCTCAACTAGGTTATCAAATAAGAAATTCCAAAATATAAAAACTCACGTTTGAGCTATACTACTAAAGTAATCAAAATAACAAGATTCAAGAAATCACTAGATACTAAATCTTTTGTAATTATATAAAAATTGTAATCAATATCCATCAAGAGTACTATTATTCAATCCACCTCCATCATATGACCATAAAGGTTCAAATAAAAAATTATCATTACTACCAAAAACATAATATATCAAATGGGTAAAACTTAATACATAACTATCATACGAACACATACAAGGATGCCAAAACCATAATTCACAAACAACTTATATTATACTAAATGCATGAATAATTCCATTAGGGTTATGATTTTAAAATGAAACAAGTGGCAGAATCTCGGCATCCTTAGATTTGGAATATCTCAATTTTTGTTATTAGACAAGATTTTATGAAGGATCATAAGAGGGCCATCTAATCCAAACACCAATATCAAAGAGGGCCAGTCAACACCAAAGTGTGAGGATTATATGATCTCTTCACCGATACCAAAGTTGTCCCATCCCAATTTTGCTGCAAATATCAATCACCTAATAACTAATCCACTACAACCGTCCACAAAAACATCTCATATCGCTAGTGTGATATGCTTATAGCTTCATTTCTAGATGCTTGGCCCTTTTCACAGTATTAACAAATCCACAACTCACTTAACCGCACGTGATGGTTTTAGTGCCTAATCTACAAATCATATCACCTCAGATCACCATCCCCACTAAGGTTGATATCCGGTAATCCTAACCTCGATAGAAACACAAGTAGCAACACAATTATTATTACGACCAAATAGTCATTAGATTTATATTTATAACATCTCAATAACCAACGCACGCACACAACAATCAACAATAATCACAAGCCAGAAATCCGCTCACAATCATAATACGTGTCAAAATTACATTCTACTCCTTAATCATACAATATACAAGTAAATAATAAATTATATACGCTAAAATATTACAAATCCTAAAGAGACCAACTCGATGAACTACACAACCGAGCGATCTTAACGCTTTACCAGAGACGTGGTTGACCAAACGCTAAGCGCTTGCTATGATCAAACCCTAATACTCAATCCATCTCTAAAATATGATTTAGCACATGAAAGGTTTCGATACTTAATATTTAACTAGAGAGAGAATTTAACAATGGAAACACATCTTAAATGTGCTTGAAAATTTTGAACAATTCCTACAAAAGTCGCAAAGCACCATACTGTCGCCCAGTTTCAATTGCTTCTTCAACATTGATATCTTTCGTTTAGTATCCCATTTTACCAAAATCACACATAATCTTATAAAATCTAAAATCTCCTACCTTTCAATGATATCGACTCCACCAGTACACCACACCAGAAATCCCTCCATTACCACCAAACTATTGTGTTATACTCAATCACTTTTTCTAATAGATGAATGGAAAAGAGTAGGAGGAATTGAAAGAGATTAGAGCACTAGTCCTTCAAACGAGTTCCCACAGACAAGTCCTTCTAGGTATGAGGATGAGAAGCACCAAAGGGTTGGGTGGCGACTGGGGTTTGACCATAAGGGGGGAGAGCAACTGCTTTAGGCTTCTGTGTAAAGGTGGGGGGAATTAGATTTTTACTTACAGAAAAACCCTAGAGATTGAATACTTTTTTAGTCTTGGTTTTATATTAATTCTAGAGGTATTTCAGACATGTTGAATGATCAGATCTATCATGTGAAGCCAATGCTTAACTTCCCTCGCTGTTTGTACACGATATTTTCACATGTTAAATATTAATTCTAGAGGTATTTCAGACAAGTTTCTGTTTTCCCATCTTGCGTCCCTACCGCATATTTTCACATGTTAAATATATTTTCAGCAGTTAAATATTATGATATACAATGAATTATATAGATATATAGAGGTAACATGTGACTAGCAAAATATATACAAGAACTGCATATGCAATAAGGAAATCCTTTTCCCCCATTCATCACTCATCGGCGCATCAGCCATTCGTGAGTCTCCGCGAATTTTATTTACCAAGAGAAAAGAAAACGGAAATGGAAAAACTAAATGACATAAGTACCTCAATACACAGGACCCCATATCTTTACAGTCAATTACAAAGTTTTCTTTCTGGTTGCTCAAAGGTTTTCAGTGTGTTCCCATAGCTTTCTCCGTCGGCAGTTTCCCTTTTCACTGGATCCATTGAGGCCTACACGAATACCAGTACCCCCAGTCACAGGATTCACATACACCTACATGAATATGTACATCTGATATCTTGTATTTAATAATATACCGAATCCGGGTATGTCAAAATGGCCTCAACTCTATCCAGGGATGCTTGCAGTCGTCCAGAGTGCATGTTGAACAATGGCTCATCAGAACCTATTCCCCTGTTGGAACAGAATTTGGCACTTTGTTAAATAAAAGGACTCCAAAGAGAGAATGATAAAATAGATGTACAGCATAATGCAGGCCAAATAGGAAGTGATCAAGGTCCATTGACAGTAGTACCAAGTTTAAAAAATTGGAATGTGCACAGTAAGTAGTCTACTACTTAAGTTCCAGCAGGACACATTTCAGTCTTATTCATTATGCCTATCTGCAAATACAGCTTTCATAAATCCCAGCTGATTCTAAGCATACCCTGTAACTTCAGGAAAAACATAATCAGCCCTCCACCCGAATCGAAAATCTACTCCAGGAAACAAGCCAAGTGTTGTCTTATTTTGTATTCGAGATACACCATCTCCACCCAGACACGTCGTGAGTTTCCATTTCCATCCAATTGCATTTTGCTGAAAATTGTGGCCCATTCCAACCTGGAAGTCACATGAGCTTACACGAATTACTAGAACCATGACTTGAGCCATCAATATTTTGGTCCATCTTCAGTCAGACTTTCCAAAAGTTCATTGCAGTGATCTATGTAGAAGCTTCATACCTGGAGATTTAGGAACCTGGTAACTGGGATCTTTTTAGAAAGAACCCGAATTTCCTGATGTATGGGCTCATAGACAAATTTCCATCTCCGCTCAGGCGATAAAGGCTTAAATACAAGTTTAGCTAGGAAATCATTCCTTGGAGCATTGTAGAACTGAAATGGGAATTCAGTAAAATGGTAGAGACAGAAAATATGCAGCTGTTAGACACGATGAAAACATTTGTTTATAGGCACATCAGTCACATAGAACTGGATTTCAATTCAAGCATCTAATCCAAAAAGGTAGAACAACAAAATAAGCAAAATATTAACACGCTTCATCCACCCTTATTTTAAAGGGAGAATCTGAAAATTAATCCAAGACACCTACTCTAGAATTAGGACCAGTACATGAGACTGGGTGGGAGAAATGTCCATTTACTAGGATAAGACTTTCAAAACCTGACAGAC
Organism: Laguncularia racemosa; assembly: GCA_037954665.1. Taxonomy (NCBI): domain Eukaryota; kingdom Viridiplantae; phylum Streptophyta; class Magnoliopsida; order Myrtales; family Combretaceae; genus Laguncularia; species Laguncularia racemosa. The sequence goes on from JBBMOL010000087.1 coordinate 2,166,998, forward strand.
ATATGGATGACTTGTTTATTCACGGCTAAAAATCACCTTCATCTTATTTAACTGTAGTGAGAAATAATGCAACAGACAATGAAATCCCACTAGTTTTCAAGGTAGTCCTCCTCGAGATGACCTTCATAATTAAACTACACAAGACAAGCTAAGCTATGTAACTTAAAACATTCATACTTAAGCCCAATCAACTAAATAGTCTCATTAATAGAACATTCAACATTTGTAAGCAAAAAACAATCAAGAAGAAATCTAAAAAAGACAACAAGAACGCAGCAGATATTTGGTATGTGACAAAGTAAATCACATATCACTGCTGAATCAGTTGATAGCATAGTTGACAGACCACTGTAAATCACATATCAACCTACACTCTTGCTTGCCTCAACAACTATTAAGTATGGATTACAGCTAAACAAAGTTCAAACAACTTTACCTCCAAAAAAAAAGTTCAAATAACTTCACTCAATGGCAATCCCTTACTATCTTAATCTAATCAAAATTTCAATCTCACTCCCCTGTGCTATAACCTATACAGTAATGTACAACTACCATGTGTTATGACTTATATAGTAATATATAAATTGGAAGTCAAACTTTTAACTAATTAACAACATTGATGGATGCCAAGGCCAAACTCCTCTGTTAAGAACTAGAAATGGAATCTCTTTTTCAAATAATGGAAAATTTTACCTCATTAAATGTCACTTTTCTAAAGAAATATCTTCTCTTAATTACCAATCATATCTTATATACACCAACCACTACTACTAATAATAACAGTCACCAACCCTAATGCCGCATCCCACTATTTATATCTACTTGCCCTCCCTAGCTAATAGCACTGCTAACTAAAATTTGACCATTATAACCATTGCAACACCAATGGGTTGTTGATGTAATGTCTAAGGCTCAGGAACTCCTATAACAGATTGCATAGGTTCGAGATTCAATAACACTAAAGCCTCTTCTTGGTTCTTATAGTAGCAAGGATGGACATTCAGCTATAATAAGAAATAAATATCATCTTATGGGTAATTCAAGAGACGCTATGCACAGAAAGCATTTTTAAAGTACCTATACTTTTCATCATGGTACAAGCTCTCTGGAGCGCATTTCGTGCAAAATTTCAGGATAAATTGTGTCTTCCATCATTTCCATGGCATTGTAATAGAGGCTAATAAAAAACAACTCCTCTATAGTCCCCATGTCTCACTTATGGCTGTCCCCTACCTTAAAAGAAAGTACTAATAATAGAAATATCACGAAAACTAGAAATGCTGTCCATACTTTTTCGATAGTTACTAAAATTAAAACTTTTAATTACTAAATATTGTCACAGTAATATCAAGCGGTTGCAGTTACCAATACGTTTTAGCGGCACGTGATGGTGAGAGCAGAAGGTAACGCCGGATAGCCAGCTATGGTTAACAAACACGAGAAACGCTAATGCAAAATGGAGGAGTGGGATTGTCGTTTTCCTTTGAAGTGAAGATCATTTTCCTCATTTTTCATTAGCATTTTTCCAGGTTAGCAGCCCATACTAGTAATGGCCACTCTTTATTAATATCTTTCAGAGTCTACAAAAGGTATTCCTCATAATAAGGACGTAACACACCCTTGGCACAAAAGTTCGTTTTAAAATGTAATGGAGAAATTACATCAAACACTTGGTAGACAAATCAATCATACTTTCTAACAACAACTGACTAAATTTTCACAATAACCAAAATAAATACCTCCAAATTAACACCAAGCCGAATACCCTGAATTTCTTTACGAAACTTGATGAAAAGCTCCGAAGGCATTAAATTGATATTGTAGAGTTCATCCCATGACGGCCCTTCTTCAGCAGCTGGAGGCGGGTCCATTTTTTACGTTTACAGAACTGAAGAAAAGATCAACCCAAACTCAAAATGTGCAGAGAGATTAGTAAATACTAAATAGAAAGTAGTTGATACTGAAAAGGCCAGCAGCATACTTACCCTTTGAAGTGATGTTTTAAGTGTAAGTTTTGAAGTTTGAACTTATCCTAATGTTCGTACGTTGGTTGGACTCAAATGCTGTGTCTGTGTTTCATAGGCATCGGTTTCGATGTCAATCAAGAAATGGGGTTTATTGGAGTGGAGTGATTTCAAGCTTTATGTTTACATTTAGTTAAAGCCCTGTTTGTTTGGTAAATGAAGAAACGATGGAAGTTGGTGGGAATGGGAAGGAATTGAAAAAAAAAAAACGTAAATGTAGATTTTAATTTTTTTTTTTTTTCACTCCTAAGATAGAAATAGGAGGTAACAAGATGAACATAAGAATTCCATTAGATTTTTTTTTTAACTCTTAATAGTTATTATATATTATAGATATTAAGAAAAAATAATTCAAATTTAATCTATCTTATTACAATATCATATTCATCGTTTTGTTTAATAAAATTTTTATTGGATTAAAATACTTTCTATACTATCATTCTAATTTTTCTCATATTAAAATACTTCTTGGTTAATTTTATTTGAAAATATGAAAAACATAATATATATTCTAGCATCTTTGTGATGACTTAATTTATACATTTTTATTTAATAAACTCTCAATATTTATATTTTTCTCTATTATGTAATTACCAAGTACTTTACTAAAATCTCACGCGATATACATGTAACTCAAAAATTACCTAAATCATATATAAACTCTCATTAAATCCTTAATCAAATATTTGGAATTCTCTATTCATTTTCAAGCGTTAGATGAAAAGGCCTAAAATTATATGAAAAGTAGGGATGTGAATTGTAGAAACATTTGAGCTAAAAAAAAAATCATTTATTTGCAAAAGATTAAAAAATTCAACTACAGCATAGAAAAAGATTAATAAAAAAAAGAAAGAAAGAAAACATTTACCAAAGAAAAACGTTTATTTATTTGCAAAAGTATAGAATTATCATATTAAATCTAATATATTTCAGTGTCCGTAGGAAAATATCATTTATTGTAGTTATAAGTTTTGTAATTAAAATTTTCCATGCTAATCGTAACAATCGGTGTCCAAATTGATAGCAATCAATAAAAAACTGGAATTTCCATTGTATGGTGAAAAACATAATAACCTTAATTTTACTAGGTACTTCAGATCAATGACAACATTTTTCCACCATCAATGTGTGCATTCTGTTATTTAATTTGGACATATATCTTCTCAGCAAAAATGCCCCCAGGCGTTTGATTCAGTTTTCATTTGTCAAGTTACTTTCATCATCTGAGCGTGATTTCTTGGCAGATCATTCATGATGGGGAATAAAGACAATCTATTCCAAAATACTCACAAAGATAGAAAGCCAGTCCCATAATCCCAAAGTCCTCAAATGTGTTACATATACCTTTGTACTAAAAATGCTGGCTTTAGTATACTCTGAATCCTAGTAGTTCTAGCTCACACTCTTGTGGACTGCATTGAAACCTGAACATCTTATGAAAGAACAGGTTACAGCAGTATCGACACCACTCTGCATTATGTTCATCAAATGAAATGAGCAACATTTTGCAAAATCCATAAACAGCTTCTTATCATTGCCACTGTGTAGGATAAGCTGGCAGTATGTCGTGGAGCTGCAGCAGGCATGAAATCCTACGGAGACAGAATGGCAAAAATTCCATCTGCAAAGGCAGTGATGGCATCTCACTGCTGGATGGATTTCTAACAAATGGATGCCGGGTTTGAGAGAAGGAAAATTCAAGGATGGGCTGGATAGTGAAGCCAAAAATGCCCACCGAGCAACTCACTCTATTAGCTTTCTCTTCGAAATCCCACCTCCCTTGTTCCTTAATGCATTACAACAATTCTTCTCCAAAAATCTGCAACCAGTGAATTTCTGCCATATATATGAATTATCTCCCGGATTTTCTTCCTAGCACATGTCTATGCTTTTGCCAGCAGACAACCTAGTACTCTACAATCATAAATGAGTTTACAATTTTCATTATACCCTCATGCTTTCATATTGTTTAACAGGCATGAATTATCTTTAAATGTAAAAATCTATAAAAATAGCTGTCTGCAAAGTACTTTTGATTCATTCAAAATCAGGCAAGGCACAAGTCACTCAGCAAGTGTCACTTATCAAAACCACTCAACAAAAGGCACGTTGCAGAAATGTCTCCCCATCAGAGAGATGCATTTTATTTTGCATCTGTTGTGTTTGCAAACTCACATGAGAAGTATAGTGAAAAAATCTGCAGTGCAATCAAAAGGATTCCATGTTTCCTTTGTGTGTTGAAATAATTTCAGGTGATGGCAAAGACAAGAAACAAAAAAAAATACAGAGCTCCCATCTATTCCGTCAGCTGACTACCAGAATTCCCTGCATGAACACGAACCACCTTCAAACCGGTGAAAACGCAGGCGGTCTCTCACAACTATCACTCTCCTTAAGAGCCTTGAAACCAATTTCATCCAACCATGACAATCCTCACATATACGAAGGTTTTTAAAGACCATGATTTCCATCCCTGGACTGGATTTTAGGATCCCATAGGCCACAGCCAGTTTTTCACTGTGAAAAGTCAAATTCTCTTCCCTTTCTTCTTCTGAGACATCCATCAAAACCAACTCTGTTGAAGGGACAAACCCAGCCAACTTAGTTTGCTGTATGAGTCCTTCCAGCACCTTGTATATTGCTTCTGTTTCATGGTGCAATCTGTCACCTGCTTTGAATTGGTGAATGGTTCCAGCAAGCTCAATCCAACTCTTTCCAGATTTTTTACGAACTCCTTTTCTTTTCATTGTCTCTCTTAGTTGTTGCGCTGTATGCCATCTAGTTAAAGAGCAGTAAGTATTTGACAGGAGGACAAAATCACCACTATCAAGGCGTGAAATATTTGCCACAGCTATTTCACCTAATTGTGGCTTTTTAAAAACCCGACAAGCACTCAGAAGTGCCCTCCATATTACAATGTCTGGCTCCATTGGCATCCCCTTTATCACATCATAAGCCTCATCTACAAGTCCAGCTCGAGCCAACAAATCAACAACGGCTCCATAATGCTCAAGTTGTGGCAAAATGGAATAATGGCTTGTCATCAGATCAAAATAGCTCCGACCCTCACTGACCATCCGACCATGACTACAAGCAGTCAAGATTTTAACAAAGGTTATAGAATCTGGAGCAACCTTTTCTGCCTCCATCTGTGAGAATACAGAAATAGCATCTGAAGCACATCCATGAATTGCTAGACCATTTATCATGGCATTCCAAATGGAAACGTCAGTACGGGGTACATTGTCAAAGATTTCTCTAGCAGTTTTTATTTTCCCACATTTTGAGTACATATCAATAAGTGCCGAGCTTAAAATATAATTTAGTTCAATGCCCATTTCTGACATTAACTTGTGTATCCAATAGGCATGGCTAAGAACTCCAAGTCGAGCACAACTAGTAATGGCAGAAGCAAATGTAAAACCATCTGGTTCAACTCCAAAATTTAACATGCTATGGAATGAGACAAGAGCTTCCTCAAAACGACCATTCTTTGTTAAACCATTAATTAATGAGTTCCAAGTGACCACATCTTTGGTTGGCATTTTGTGGAAAATCTTCTGTGCAATATGATACTCTCCAAATTCCATTAAGCTTTTGATGATGATATTGTTTGTCACCAAACTGTTAGGCCAACTACAAGTCTGTTCAACAAGTTTATCAACGAGATTAAGGCGACAACAACGAAAGTATGTTGATATTAGCAAAGCTAAAGTTTTTGGACAAGATCCATGACCAGACCTAATAAATCGGGCATGAGTTTTGGTGGCACTTCTGAAATCCAAAGAAAATTTGGAAGACTCAAGAATGTGGCCAAGCATTTGATGATCTGAAAAAAAAAATTAAAAAGAGTCATGGTGAATTAACAGCTACCTGGTTTGTCCAGCCTATAACAAAAGGCGTTGGGAGAAAACAACAGGACAGGCTCATGAGACTAAGTAATACACAAACATAACATCAAAATTCCAAAAGGATTTATTTCTGTTGTGACTATTTATACGCCCTAAACAAGAAAATGGAGTGAAAATTGTTCATACTTAAATCGTGATTAATCTGAAGGTAATAAAATGCATAATGAGATGGTGATATTCATGTATATCTGGAATCAAAGAAACAGCTCTTACTGCAGAGAAACCTGGAGAGACATGTTTTCAAATGACCAATACAAGGATAAAATGATTGTTAAGGAGAATGAGAATGAATTCAAGGGCCACAGCAGCTCATACTCGAGAAATTGGAGGTCGGAGATGGCGACACATATGAGGAACGCCCTCTGGTAGATGAAGTCAAAAAATGAGAACAGAAATAAGCCCTGCCTCTGTGCCTCTGAAACAACTCCATTCCAAGCCTAACTGAATATTAAGCTACTCCTGGAAAGATTAAAACGAATCAGAACTACGAAACACTCCGGAGTTTGGAACTAATATATGAGGATTCATGAAAAAGAACTGATAATAAGCACTAAAACGAACCAAGTGTATGCCATTGTCCCATTGAAAACAATTTTCAGCAGAATGAGAATTTTCTATGAGAAATCAGAAAATGATTTTATGAACATTATTATCCTCTAGACATAGTACAACAATACCGATTACCGGCATAGTCACTTCCCACCACCTCCGGCTACAAACTGCTGCTAATTAGCAAAAACACTTTCAATTCCCATCATAACTTGCAACAATACTAAATTATGGCAAACATTTAAAAAACACCGGAAACATTTTCCGCCGACCAATTACACATGAAGTCGCAGGATCTTGCCCCGCTTTCTAACGGCATTCTTCTATTTCATAGGCCCAGTAATAGCTACAGACTTGAGAAAGATGTTCACGAAGTTATAGAAAAGGAAAAAAAAAATCCAATATGCATATACCCATATAACAATTCAACGACAAATCTTTAAAAAATCAGACCTTTAACTATTCCAACTCATAAAACACCAAAAAAAAAGGTTCACAGCTTTATCAATTTCACAGATTTTAACCAGAGAGATTATAAGGCAATCAAGATATGGCGCTGTAAAATGAAAGAACTGAATAGAGACCAAAAAAAAAAAAAAAAGAATTAGAGGGAACCCGAAAAACAAGGTTTAAGTCCGGTTTCTTCGACTGATAAGATCGGATTAAGTACTTCAGTCACTTCTCCTATCGGTTCACAACCAAGTTGGCCATTGGGTCTTCCATTGGGTCTTTCTTTCATATACCGGGAATGGCACTTCGCTAGCTGCGTTCCAACATCATAGTAAAGTTCAGCTATGTTTGGCCGGTAGGCTAAAGATGGTGGACCGGACCGGACCTAAAAGGCGGCATGAATAAACAATAACAACCGCAGGCATGCTACGGATGTGGATTCGCAAATCCGTTGAATTATTTTATTACTTGCAACATTTTAAAATACATAAATAAAATAACATAAATTGTTATAATAACTTTAAAATAGTTGCTAAAATGAATATAAATAATCATATAAATTTTTGCAAAACTTTTTGATACACATAAATATAAAAAATTGTAAGGTAAATTCATATTTTGAAAATTTAAAACATTTACACATAATATATTTACAATTTAAAGGTGTAAAAAAAATGATAAAATCAAGGAGAAACATACGCATTTAATCATCAACTTTTTTTATTTCTGTTAAATTCTTAATATTTACTAACTTTTACAAATTAGTATTGCCATTAACCCCGTTAAATTTTACATTATCTTTAACATATGTCAACACTTGATTGATCTATAATAATTAATCTAACAAAATAATTAAAAACATGAAAAATAAAAAAAATGCAAAAAAAAAAAAGTAAAACCCTACAATTGATGTTAGCTAAACTAAGGTTAAGGAATGGCCAGCAATGACACAAAAAAACTAGTAGGTTACGGCCACCATTGTAGGTGGTCTTGCAACTCACTCATGATGATGAATAGACCACTTATTACTCTTAATGTGAAGGATAAGAGAAAGAAAAAATACAAAAGCCTAATAAGTCACATTTGAGGCTAGCAACCCTAATATAATGTTATCAATTTTTTACTCTTTTTTCTTTTTTTCTTTTAGCTTTTGTTCCGGTGAGACTTACCATCATCCTATGGAGTTACACTATCTAATAGGGCGATAAGTGAATCACACAACTAACCTATAATCATAGGTGTCTTTTTGTATCACTAGCAACACCCTAAGGTTTAAAGGTAGCCTAGAACAATTATAAAGTTTTTTTTTCTAACTTTTTCTTTTTTTTTTCATTTTTCTCAATTTTGATTATTTTTATTATATTAGTTAATTTAATATATTTATTAATATTATTTTAATAGATTAATTACTATGGAAGATTGAAAAGTTAATGTGCATAAAAAATGGATGGGAATTTTGACAAAGTTCATATAAATTCTCATTTGTAAAAGTTGAAATATGAGGAGGACTGAAATAGGAAAAATAATATTGAGAACTCAAGTTGATATATATTAATGACCAAATATGTAATTTTTCACTAAAATAAAAAAAATGTATAGCTTTTTCAAAAAAATAAAAAACCATGATATATGTTTTGATCCATTTGCAAATTCATGATTCATATTTTATCTTTATGTATTAAAATTGATGAGGGAGCACATGTTGACTTATAATTGATCTACAGTAATCAATTTAATAAAATAATATTATAAAAAATTTAATTAAATAATATAGGAAGTATAATAATAAATTTAAAAGAAATAGTAAAATATAAAGAAAAAAGAAAAAATAGATATAAACCTTAACCTATTTAGTCAACTACCTTCAACTACGAGGTTATAGGGCACCACTGAGGGGATTACAAAACCCTCACAAGGTAGTGGTCATCTACCCTTAACCTTTGGGTGGCCAACTACATGTTTATTAACATGATTAATCACAACTCAATTATGGTGGTGCCTCGAAGACCGTAAGTGGTTGCCTAAGGTTGTACGACTCACCTATAGTACTAAGTTGCAACTCACCATATTAAAATGTGTGTCAATGGCTACCATAAGTCCAAGGAGTGGCAAGCCACCACCTTTAGGGGTAATGGATCCCTCCACTTGACCAACTACTCTTTAAACATTAGGTGGTTAACTACAAACTTTTTAACTTCACAATAATTTTTTTTTCATTATCTATTTATTGCTTTATCATAATAATTAATTGAATTTATTTAATGATATTATTTTTATTTATTAATTATCATGAATCAATTATAAACCAATACATTGAGATAAAAAATACAAGACATGAGTTTGTAGAGAAGGCAAAGCGTAGATCATGTTTAGTTATTTTTCTTTGGAAAAATGTCAAGCTTGATACCTCAATTTTAATTATTTTTTCAATCAACTACTTAACTTTCAAAATATTAATTTACTACCTAATTCAACTTTTCAAACTCATTAATATTACCTTACTAATCCATTTAGCTCTATTTGGCTACATGGAATTTTCAACCAATTATAAGCCACCACATGTCAAAAACCATTAATTAAACAAATCTATTAAAATATATAAAAATGCTAACTAAGCTTGTTGTTCTTAAAATAACAAAAGAAAAAAGATAACTACTACTAAATGAATATTATATTATAATTAATTTTCACTAATTACAATTGAAATTGAACAAAACATTGAATATTAAAATCAAATAAAGAACAATGAGTGATGAAAATATATTAAATTAAATAAAATAAAAAACCAAAATTACTTAAGAACAAGCTCAAGCCTTCTTCATCTTCTTTAAAGCTCTTAAGGTTTTTGCAAATCAAGTCCTCATCTAAAAGTAATCCAAGAAGATGATAATATTATTATAAAAGTTATAATTACTCAAAAGTGAAAGCTTTCACTAAATTCACCGCTCTAACAACATGACAACAAATCAAAACCTCATTTTTAAAAACCCATGAGTATTGTTTCTATTTATATTATAGAAACCCATTTTTACATTAACTTCACAGTGAATCAAAACCCCAATACAACCACAACTTCATAATAAATCAAAACCCTCATACAACCATTACTCCATATTGACTAAACTCCAGCACCACCATTGACTCTAGTTTGATAACCATCATGAAACCATTGTAGGTCACAAATTGTGATGACTCAATTCTAGATTTCAAATTACAACAACCCATACGGGTCTTCACCCCATTGATGATAGAAGCTCAAGAATGAGAGGACAAAGAGACTCATTAGTTTAGTGGTGTTAGATGTTATGATAGTATTGTGTTGGGTTCATGACTCATATAGCAAGTGTAATATGGGTAATTGGTTCATGGTGCACAATGGTTGGTTTTGAATATGGGTTTAGTCAATGATAGCAATTTGGATTGATGGTTAATGTTTGATATCGAAGATGAGGGAGAAGGTTTCTTTTTTGTAGTAAAGGTTTTTTTTTTTAGCACTTTTATATCAATTTAATTTATTATGTATGTATATTGTTGATGTAACATTTTTATGATTCTCTTTGTATAATTTTCTTATTGGAAATCTAATGTAGCAAGTTCCTTTTGAGTCATTATGCTATTTTATTAAAAAAAAAAAGGACACATGTCATCAACTAATTGGCTAAAAGTGCCACATTAATTGATGGAAGCTAACACCATTAAGTGATGTTGTCACACTCCTCACTCACTATGGTGATGACAATTCATCATGTACTCTATTTAAATATAATACATAAGACTACAATCATTAAATAAGTTTCTAAATTAGTTTTATAACTTTGAAATCATTGATTAAATTATAAAAAATATTTAACAGTTTGTTAATTTCAAAAAAAAAAAATAGAGGGTCATCAAACTTGGAAAACATAGTGGATGTTATGAGATAGAAATCTAAGTCCTAGAGCTTAAAGGGTCCACACTCCACAAAATATAAACATAGGTAAATAACCCATGGAGCCACAGGTAGCTTCTACAAAATATAAATACAATACCAAAACATAAATTACTAAGTCTAGGTCAAAACAAGAAATTAAAAGAAGAAAAAAAAGTCATTGTAGTCTTTGTCTAAGAACTCATCCCCTTACTCCTCTTTGGAGCCAAACTTAATAATTCATAAGGTAGATCCATCAAATAGTTCTCACATGAAAAAGAAAAACAAGTGAGCTACAAGAGCCTAGTACATGATAATGCAAACACATATATGGATGTTATACGAGCTTACACACTAATGTAGTATATATCATATAGTTCATTTATTATTTTATTTAAGTAAACAACCGATACAAGAATACTCATGACTTCAAATTTTATGATGGGGGACCTAAGGTCTAATTTTACTATAGCAAATATCAAGAGTTGATGAGAGTAACCAAATTCCACGTCGTCAAAACTGAAACCAAAAACAAAGTAACCTTGTGTAAGTGACCTCACCATTATGTGATCTTCACTTATCACAGTTCAGCTATGTCATATTGCCTATCAAGACCCATAATCTTAAACAATTCTCAATAAACTTTCTCTTCACTTATAATGCTCATTATTCGACATGATTTCACTTATTAGTTATCCACCAATATATTACTTAATGGCAGAAGTGCCTAACTATTATGTCATTTTGGGAACTATAACCATAGCCATAATCCCAGTTTGTTACTTGTTGACTCAAATGACTAAGTACAAGTAGCAAATAAATATTTAATTGAGTTTGATTGTTAATTCAATTTAAATTTTCTAACTTAATAAGCAATACACATGTTATTGTGTACTTAGAAAGGTTAAAGATTCTCGAATTGTAGTTCAAATTTCATTTAAGTAGATTAAAGCGATTTTATGAATTAAAAGAGAAAACTTAAGTTAGTTAACTATTTTAAATATTTGAATTCTATTTTAGGGTTCGATTTAGATTGCTTAAAACCTAACTTAATTACAAGTATATTTAGGATTACTTAGACCTAATCAGCTTTTAGCTAATTTGGGCTTAAACCATTTAGGATTTATTCATTTAAATCTAATATGTTACTTGAATTTTAAGTTTAGTTGTATCTAAGACCCAATTAAGGTATTTAGGTTATTTAAGAATAATAGGTCCAATTATGTTTGGAATTGGACCCAGTAGTCCTAATTAATTAATTAATTAAGTCTAATTAGTAATGTTATGTTCATTTTAAGTCTAATCAAGTTACTCCAATCTTTTTTAATTAACCTAGGTCAATTATTTTAATTAGTTTTATTTGTTATGTCTTAAGTTCAATTAATTTATTAAGCCTAATTTTAATTTTATTTTAGGTTTTTAGTTGATTTATGGTTTTGTAGGGTTTAAGGCCCATTTATGTTTGACTTATTTGTTAAGGTTTATTTAAGTAATAGGGCCTAAAAATTAATGAGTTTAAGTAAGTTTTGGGTTTTGGCCCATTTGGGTTTAATTTTAGTCATATAAGTCTATTTTATTTTATTAAGTTTAAGTCTAACTCATTCTAATTATTTAATTTGATTTGAGCCTTAATAAGGTATGAAGCTCGTTTTAAGTTATTAATTGTGATAAGACCTATTTATGGTATGAGCCTTACAAGGAGAACAGACCCAAGTAGGTTTTGAATTTTAAGTTTTGGGCCCATTAGTCATTTAAGTTCATAGTACTAAGTTAATTCTCATTTTAGTCTAATTAGAATAGTTAAGTTAATTAAAGCCCAAATAATCTAATTATATTTAATTATATGGGCTAGTCATGGGTAGGGCGAAAAGGGTACTCCTTGAGCCTATATGGTTGAGCAAATTGAGCCAGTCTTGACTCGAGTTAATTAAGCCAAATATTAATTAATTCAAATTCATCATTTTTAAAGGCTTAATTGTAAATAGTTATAACTTTTCAATTTAAACTCAAATCAAGTGAAATCAAATCCATTTGATTCCTTATTACTTCTACTATCCATTTTAACATAAAAAATCCTTATTTTATTTATTTTAGAGCCATTATATTACCAAATTGCACAAAGTTACTAATTATTAACTTTAAAAGCCTATATCTTATTCTATTTATATTCAAATCACTCTAAAGCAAAGTCTACCTATTCCTATTTATTTCTAGAGTTCAAAACATCATTTACTTTTTGTTTTTAAGTCCAAAACACTTCCAAAAGAGAGCAAGATTCACGGAGCACACCCTAAACATCCAAGTGTATTATTATTAGTTCAGTTTCAACCTATTTTCATTTCTATGCTTGATTTTATATCAAATCCAACTTCCATTCCTTAATTAATCATAATTCCACCAAATTAATTCAATTTAAACATAATATATCACAAATTTCTAAAATTTTAAACATATTATCAAATCAAGTAAGATAATCACAATTTTAAGATAAATCACTCCACCAATTCATCATAATTCACTCATAAACTTTACCAAATATAATATTCATCATGTAATTTCAATTTCCACTAAATTTAGCACTTTAAGAACATGTCAACATGTTGAAAATCATAATTCAACAACAAAATCATTTTGTTTATCTATTAGATCATTCATATCATTAATTCTAACTTCTAACATGCCATATATACTAAATTAATCACTTAAACTACTTCCATATCTACATATCCAAACTCCAACCATCACATCATCATCTTTTAATATTAAAATAATATTTTAAATGAATTTCAACCCCCAATTTATCCTCTAATGTGGTGGCAATTGTCATCTTTTAACATTAAAATCATATTTTAAATGAATTTCAAGTCCCACTTTATCCTTTAATGTGGTGGCACATATACCTACCCATACACATATAGCATTCATCATGCATCAAACTTGATTCTATTATCAAATCCAACATCCAACAACACTCTTAGTATATTAGATCATAGATTTTCATCTAAATCATCAAATGGCACTTCAAAATATCACATAGCTTCATAGATAGTGGCAATTACATGGGTTTATTTGTAAGACTTTACCAAGACTTAAGAAATCATCAATTCACCATGTCTAAACACTTCTAACCATTCTAAAATCTTGTTAAGCTTAATTTTAATCATACATCATCATTTTCAACCATATTTCTCACTTCAATTACTCTTGAAATATGCTAGAAATTTCAAGGACCAAATTCAATTCACTCATTTGATAGTTTAAAACATCGATTCTACTCATTCCAAACATGTAATCACCATATACTTAGAAATCTCCATCCAAACGTCTTTCAAAGCCTTAATTCAATACTCTAATCATTAAATAAATTCATTCAACACCATTTTCGGATTTAAACTCAAGAAAATATCTTCAATTTTTACCCACAAGTGGCGGCAACAACATGTTTCCAATTATCATGCAAATTTCTTACATAAATCTCTAATCCCATTTATCAATCTTCAATTAATTACCAATTTAACACATCTATCATCATCATAATCTATTAATCAAACAAAATTGCTCTAGATCAAACTTCTTAAGTGGTAGCTACAAATGGGTTTCATCCATCCTTTAGGCTTTACATTCAACAACCATTTAAACACTTCCTAGTATCCTAAATCAATCATTCAAGTGGGGGTATTGAGCCTACCTTGATGAAGATTCAAATTCAACTCTTGTTCTTCCCTTTGGTCATCCCTTGTAGTTCCTAAAATGGAGTTTCTTAGTTTCCACGATAACTTCTAACCAATTGCTTGGATTAACAACACAAATTAGTGCCTAAACATAAGATGATTGCACTAAATCTTATCTCAACAAATAAAAAACATTAACTTACCATAAATCCTTTATCATCATCAATATAAGAGCCCCTTTCACCATTTTTCTTCTTGATTTAACCCTAGAAAATTCAAAAAAAAAAAACAAAAAACAAAAAATGAAGCTAAGCTAGTGTCTTATTAAGGTATAATTAGAACTAGGTTAACAATTTAGGGTTTTAGGTTGATTTTTGGGGTTTTGCCTTGCTTGGGTTTTAGAAAATATGGGGGGAAGGGGCTGTAGCTGTAAAATTTCAGCCAAGGGATGCTCAAATAGGAGGGTTTTGCTTGAGTTTAAAGGAAAAAGCAAATTGTGACTTATGTCCTCCCTTTTAGCATAATTGGCATTTATTTCTCTTTTTTTTTCCACTCAATACTAGCTGAAAAATAATTGTTATTTTTTCCCAAATTATCCTTAGGAACTCAAGTATTTTGCCACTTGAATAAAATTAAGCTTAGGGGCATTTTAGTCACTTTACCAAATTGACCTTTGAATTTAGATTTTTTTTTTCAATTGTCTCCAAATAACTTGAAATTGATTTTATTTACCTAATTGAGGCATTGGACTTATATTTAGGGTCTTTAAGTTAATTTGGGTTCAAATTCAATAAAACTGTCTTTAATGGCAAAAATCTCATTTTATGACAAATTGTTTCTTAACTTTAAGAAATCACTTCCAATGACCTTAACTGATTTGTTTAATGATTTTTGGTTAAATTATTGCTAAATTGGGTCCAGGGATAGAATGGTCATTTTTATAAATTGATTTCCAAATTTTGATTTTCCTTTTCCAACTGACTCCAAATAATTCCTTAATGATTTCATCGACTTAATTAGGTCTTAGAATTTTATTTAAGATCACTAGATTGTTTTAGAGCTATTTTTGATAAAGTTGAGTTAAAGGGTAAATGGGTCATTTTGAAAAAAAAAATTGACCTTAAATTTGGTAACTCCTCTCTTAATTGACACTAAATTTTCCTTTTTAATTTCATTGACTTTATTTGGAAATCTGGGGTTTTTCAATATGAGTGGAACTTGCAATAATCGCCATTATCAAGTCAGAGACCAAAGACGTAAGTCAAGATTATGAGAGAAGTGCTTAGACATAAGCTTGACCATAGTCTTGGTTTAGGTTATGGTGGCCTTAAGCCACCTTAAATCTACCCATAGATTCCTTTTGTCTCCTATTATGCAACTGCAACATCCACCAAACAAGTTACAATATTATAGGAACAAAATATCTATTGTTAAAGATACCATTGCTCAGTTAAAACAACAATGTGACCAATTTATAGTGTAATAACTACAGTTTTTTGCTTTTTAGTAGCAATGGTTTGGCATTGGGTACATGACATGGTCTTTATTGATTGCACTATTAGGTGAACCCTCACACTAAACATCACACCCCAATACTCGATGTAGTTCTAGGTTATGCATATGCAGTCTTTCTTTCTAGCTTCATTCCATCCTTTTCCTAACATATAGTAGTAGCAACGATAAATTCTAGTGGATAGACCTTAATGATGGATTCATTTATCTATGTAGCTATATAGACTTTAATTTTAGATTAACCGTCTTTTCCATTTATCACATGACTTGTTTAAATTTGATATTTTGTTGAACACTTTTGAAAAGATGTTTTATTAGGTTTTTTAGGTATATTATGTGGGTATCTTATGTTGAATACTTTGATGTTTGATATCATTTAACCTGTTTAAATTTGATATTTTCTTAAATACTTTTACAAAGATGTTTGATTAAGTGTTTTTATATTAATTTTAGATTAGCTATCATTTATTTGTATTTTGATCATACCAAAATTTAAAAAATGTTATGTTGTCATTGCATTTTAAGATTTCATAATGTATCTAGGCTTTTATATTTGATATACTATTGTAATTAGGTCTATAATGGTAGGTATTAAAAAAAATTATTACATAATGAGGATTTTATTTCTTCACTTTTATATTTGATATGGAGAGATAGTAATAGGTCTCATTGCTAATAGATTAAGTACAATGGTAGGTATTGAAAAATATTATTACATATTGAGACGGAGATTTTGTTTGTCACAAATATCAATTGTGACAATCGCAATCCTTGCAAATATTATATCTACTATTAAAATTTTACATTGTTTACATATACTTCGTAAGAAAATATTCCTCATAATATGGAAAAGTCAACAGAGCTATCTCAACGATTTGCTTCTGTGAATTTAAATTGCTGCAATGGTTTTATTAATTTTTACACCTTTCGCATAAAAAATAAATTATCACATTTTATAATAACTATTTTAGTACATATCATATCCGTAGTCTACTTTGTGTGTGCAAGTTTCGAAAGATTGCTATTTAGATACTATCTTTAACTTTTTGTTATCTGAATAAGGTATGGATAGATACCTTATATAATAAGATCACTAAATTACTTATTCAATCCTAATCAAGAGGAGGTAGTTTCGATTTGAATTATCTACAATCAAATTAGTATATAAGGTTGTTAAACCAAAAGTCGATCTCATCTACGTAGAAGTCATTAGTTGAAATACATTAGCATTTTCTATCTCCAGATTAACGGATAGAAAGCAATTTGAAGATGAAAAGAACATCTAATCGGTTAATAAAATGATGATTATGCTTACGGCTCTCAATATTTGAAGCACATGCTATAGCATACCTAAGATATGTGCATAGGATGCCTAAGAAGATTAGTCAAGGTTATACGGGTTGCCAACTTGAGTCCAATTCATTTATGGATTCTAGGTATATTTTTATGATATTTAAATGAAAATCAAACTGGGAGCTAATGTAAAATATCTTGATTTTATTCAAAATTGGATTAGGAAATGAATATCAAGATGGTGCGGTTGTCTATTTGAAAAGTTCAAAATCAAATATTGAAACTTAAGACTCATCCACGTGGCGTTCTTCTCTCAAGATTAACGGATAAAGAGTAATTTATCATCATTTTGAAGTCAAATTTGATATCCTTTGACAGGAGGTAAAAACCAAAACAACATCTAATCAAATTCACGGTAAAATAAAATGGTAATTATAACATCATATACCTCGAAAAGATTGAAGCCAAATATCATTTGATATACCCAAAGACTCCAGGCATATGATTTTAAAATAAAAATAGTGTAAAACATCTTGATTTTATTTTAGCTTGGCCTGAAAAATGATGATGAAGATGGTGTTGTCACCAATTTGAAAAATCTAAAATTAAATGGACATTTAAAGTTAAAAAGCTGAAACATAGAAATCAATCACGTGAAATACATTAGTTATTTCCTTGTCGAGATTAACAGAAAGAGAAAGATTTATTGTGATTTTGAAATTAAAATGTGATATCTTTGATTAAATTAAAAAACCGAAAGACCATCTAATTGGATTCATGGTAAAATAAATGGTAATTTTGATACCATAAGGCTCTAAATGGTTAAAGCGTAAATGTCATATGATGATATGCTTATGATATGTGCATATGAGTTATGATATCTAACACACTGAGATTTGCAAGGTCATATACATAGCCCAGTCCCAATGAGTCCAATTTATATAAGAACATTAGGTATATGGTTAATTATTTTGCGATAAAAACAAAAGAATGTAAAAAATCTTGATTTTATTCCAAGTTGGTTGAAGAAATGGAGATGAATGCTGCCAATTTGAAAAACCTAAATCCAAATATTGATATGTAGAGATGTGAAACTGAAACTTAAAAATCATCCACTTGGAAGCTGATCACATGAAATACACCAATCTTTTCCCTTCTTGAGATCGACGGACAAAGAATAATTTATTATCATTTTGAAATTCAAATATCAAATCTTTGACCAAAGCTAAAAACTGAAAGAACTAATGGAATTTAAGATGAAACAAATAGATGTTACTCTAAACAATTAAAGTGTAAGATATCATATGAATATTCAAGATATATGTATATGACACCTTAGAACATTCTTGTTAGCTAAGGTTATATGAATTGCTATAAGTTATACCTTAGAACATTCAGTCCTCGACCAATGTCGTTTCTCTTTCCGACAAACCATCATCCTTAATCCGCCAAGATTTCAAGGTATGTCTTTTTAAATGTACAAAAACTTTGCATTACATTATCCTATATATTAAATTTGAAGGGCTAAAAACAATACATATAGGTTGGATTAATTTATATCTACCTGTTTCTATGGTTGTTGTGTATTTTTATTGTTAGATCCCTAAGTGCATTTGCTTAAGCATCTATTTAATTTATGTGGGCACTATATCATTAAAACATCATAAACAGTAATGTTTTCTTTTAGTATCCTTGTTTGAGTTAGGGTTTCAATTTGGGTTTTTGAATTATTGATACAATTCTTCTTCTGCTTCTTCTCCACCAATTAATATGGAAATAAATAATATAATTGCAATGTCATTTGCTAAATTACAAGACCTGTGCAAATACACCCCTATCATAAGGATGTGCTTTTTGCACTCCAAAACTTCCAATAAGGTTTGCAGAAAGTAACTTTTGAGACCTTTCGCAATGTTTTAGGCAGGTCATAATGCACTTTTGATTTTTAATTTTTAGGAAAAATAAAAACACGTTTCGGGAGATTAGGTTATGCCTGCAGTCTTAACCAATAAATTTAGGCTAAAATTATAAATTATTTAATAAGTGTAAAACTATATAGCTATATGAATATGTGCTTTATACTTGAAAATATGTGTTTACCCTACTTTGTAATACATTTTTAGTTTATCGTCAAATAACTAATGTTCATCTCACTTCAGTTAAAGCTAAGACAATGATGATTAAGAATTTATCGTTATTTATTTTAACTTGTGCAATGGCCATAATGGTAATGTCAATTTTTAGATTGACCTCATGATGCTGCAGAGAATATCCATAAAAGCTTTGTCAAAGTTGAGGCCATGCTTGAAGAGAGCAAGCATCATCTCATCTCTAGAATAAATAAGAACCATGAGTCTAGAGATGTTGAAGGCACTATTAGGAGTGCCACTTTAATCAGACAGCTCAATGACAATGTCCAAGACGTTGCTCAAGTTTACGGTCACATGTTTGAGGATTCTTCTTCAATGAAAGAGGCTACAAGTACTAAGTGTAGTGGTGGCAGGACAAGTGGTTTTAAGAGAACTAGGGATCGAAGGTAATGGCAAATATGTGATTGCTTGAGTATAAAATGGCTCCTTCAACTATTTGGTTTAAACCAGTTCGAACATCTGCAGATTGTTGGTCGACAGTTTTTTGTATTAAATGGTGAGAGGTCTGCCATTTTTAGTTTATTTTCATTAGTTTGCTTCAGCTTCGGAACCTTTTTCTTTATGCAAAGCGGAATAATTATAGAGGATTGAGCCTTAGAGGGACTTCTTATAATAAATGCAACTTCTTGTATGCATTCTCGTCTTATCTAGTCTATATATTATTTATCATCTTATCTAATCTTTCTCCGAAGACTTTCAAACTTGTACTAACTTTTAAATTTTTTTAAAATTAATGCTTATACTCTTGGAGTTGTGAAACCCACTTTCTGATTAGTGGGCTACCCATATGTTTTCTCTTATAGTGACTTCTATTGACATGGACACCAGTAACCTCCTACCTTTATATTCATTATATATCATTGGTAGACATAATAATAAACATACTCTACTGTATCCTATCCTTATCAATCAATTTGGATCAAATATTAGTATAGGTTGATGCTTTTTATTTTTGTTTTAGATAATGTGTTGTGTAAAGCTGCATTATTAGAAAATTTATGACATAAGATCTAAGCTTGTAGCATTGTTGCAGCTTAGGACTCGAACCCTTTGGTTGTTAGTCTCAGGATATGAACTTGTATCAATATTATTATTCAGTCTCCATAAATGGCTGTTGCAATCAAGGTTGGGAAATATGTGGTATGAGCAAGAATTGTATAACATGGTGCTGCAATGGAGTCGCAGGAATTGCCCCCAAAAAAAAAAATGGTTTTGGTTGCAGGTCAAGAAAAGACACAATAACGAGAGAGAATTAGAAGAAAACCTCAAACTTGGATTTATAAATCATTGGACAAGATTGTTGGATCTATTAGTATGTGATACAAGTTCTCACACTCACCCTCAAGAGTGTTATTTCCATAATCAAACCTCTAGGTTTAAGCTCAATTTTTTGTTGCTCCTCTATATACATAATAACATATTTATAGAATTAAAAAAAAAATGAAATCTCAATAACAAAATACATGAAATCGAGTTGCAAAAGATGATGTCAGTAATTCACTAAGTTTAATCTTTATGAAATCGTCAACATTGTACCAAGAGTATTTTTCAAATATATTGAATTGATATAGCTATTTTTCTTTTGGACAGCAATGCAATTTTAATTGGCATTGAAATAAGGTCTGTATGCTTTCTTTATTCTTTTCTCCTTTCTTTTATTATTTATGTAAAAAAGAGACAAAATACGAAACTAACAAAAAAAAAAAAAAATGCTAGTGGAACGTTGTGGTTAACTAAGTACCAACAGTGCCCAACTACATGTCGATATTACCCAACTAAAAACCATTATTAGCCAAATAAAAGCCAACATTGTTGAATAAATGACTCCATCACTGGACTAAGGAGTCCTTTGATCAACTAGCCCAGTTTTCAACCTCATGCATGCATTCTAAACTCAAGTTCCATGACAATTCTAAGCGTCTTTTGATAGCCTCTAAAATTTTAGTGATTAGGAAGCACATCCACTCGAGTTCCACCTACTTTGTTTAGTCTAGCTAATTGCCCTTTTCCAAGCTATCTAGTTATGTCACTATAATCCCGCTCATTTACTACAAAACTCATGCCTAACTATGAACTATTTTAGTGCTATGACATCTCTTCACTCAAACTAACCAACATACCTCAAGTCATCAAGTATTTTCTAGACTTTTTGAGGTTTTATACTAAGACTCACATAATATTTAAGCGAAATAAAATGTGACAATATTAAGATTTTAACAATAATGAAGGAATTCTTACAAAATGCTACTAATGTGTTTTAGTGAAGCATATTAAAAAAATGTAATAGAAATATTAATAGGCTTAAGTTATCGAAAATTTGCCTCAAAATTTTAATTTTATAAAAATATAATGAAATTTTTTTATATATTTCATAAGACATTTTATACCCTGTAAGTTTAATAGGATATATGTTTTGATGTGATTCTAAGGTATTATATGATAAGTTTCAAATTTAAAATTAAAAAATCAATACCTATAGGGAATAATGGAAAAAAAAATAATAATATGAAGTATGAGAAAATATTAAAATGAAAAAATAAACACACATGATATTTCTTCTTTTTCTTGAGTATGTATATATATATATATTTCAATTCTCATATATATATATTAATTATTTATTGAAAAAAGTATATTTTTAGTTATCAACATTTTATCTAGATCATGCATTAGCTTTCAATTAGCATTAAGCTAGTTATCTAAGGTAGTTAGAGTACACAAATTTTTTCAAGCCCTTTTCTTAATTTTAATAATTATTTTTTATTTTCATTATATTGAATTATTTTATTTATTTAATATTATTTTTATAAATAAATATATTTACTATTATCATTTTGTTAAATTGATTATTGTAAACAAATTTAAACTTAATAAGTATCATAGATTGATAGAAAACTTAATATATTAGATATCTTTTTATAAGATTTTAAGAATTTTAAGGATTTAAATAGAAAAAAAAAATTGAGAACTCAAATAAAAAAATAAAAAAATATTAAAGATTAAAAATATATTTTTTCTTAAATAAAAATTGATAAAAATAAAGTTTAAAGGCAGGGCTTTTATTCAATTCAAGTACAATGCCCACCGATGGGCTATTTTCGGGCCCGGTTCCACCATTAAACTAAATAGCTACACCTCACTGTCCATAGCTAAATAGAGGATGGGTCTGGCCTTTCCTCGTTCTGGACCACCCCGAACGACTGCTGGAATACCTATAACTCCGTCACCAAGCAGCTCCACATCCATTTTTTTGTAAGTCAGTCCTTTCTATCTGGTAACTACATCACGAAGGTGGCGAAGAGCTGTGGCTAGGGTTTTTAGTTTTACAGATCTCACTGAGTTATCCACTCACGGACCGAGTCGTTTCGTAAAACTTCGAAGAAACCGCACAAGATGGCAACTCAAATCAGCAAAAAGAGAAAGGTGAACCCAGTATTTTTTTTTTGTTTACCTTGAAGTTTGAATCTTTTTGCTGTGTTATGTGCCGCAGAGGATGAATTTAGTATGTGCTGATGGACTGGGTCATTGAATTTGGATTAAGAGTACAAAAATTGAAATTTGGATAGTGGGGTTGTTAATATATACATTCATATTTGTGTATGTTTGTATATATGTACAAGTGAATGGCAAAACACCTGTGTTTGGGATGCGGGTATTATTAGTTTCGCTCTAGCAATTGTGAAATTTGAGCATTTTTTAAATTTTTTTTTTCTTTTGGGTTTTAAATTTGGTTATGTTTGTGCTTGATTTTGTATCTATAGGATGTGCTTGTTGTAGGGAAAATGTTGTTAAATGATTTATGTATCTTAACCGGAAAAAAATTCTACATGTACCAGCGACCAAAAACTAGGCCAGCGGCGATTATTTTTAGTACACAACTGTATGTGAGTGTTGGGGAGACTAAGGTGATAATTGAAAGCATTTTTGCTCATGCTGTTAGCAGCTTGTAGGTGTTTTGACATGATATTAGTGGCCAGTGACTTTTAAACATAGCAAGTAGCAAAACTAGAGGAAATCACTTTCCATTTTTCTTTCTGGTTGAAAAATTTCATTTGAATAGATTTTATCAATCTTGAATTCCAGAAATCTTTTATGGTTAAGTGAGTGCCCTTAGTTGCAATTTTTCAATTTTATGTTTTTCCAGTATGTGGTCGAAAAGTTAATCATATAAGGGTGGTGATATTTGTTTTTTCTTGCGTTTTCATCTTGTAGGCAATGGATTTGCACCTTTTATTTTACTCCTTTATTTCAGAATTCTGTGTTAAAAAACAAAATTGGAGATGTTTAATTTCTGGTGACTCTGCAGTTTGTAGCCGATGGAGTGTTCTTTGCAGAGCTCAATGAGGTCTTGACCAGAGAGCTTGCGGAGGATGGATATTCTGGTGTTGAGGTCAGAGTGACTCCCATGAGGACTGAGATCATTATTAGGGCTACTCGTACTCAAAATGTTCTTGGTTAGGGCTTCTGCTATCTTGTTATCTTTAAGCTTGAGGTGAAAAGTTTAGATCTTGTTATTGATTGTTTACTATGTTTTATTATACAGGAGAGAAGGGTAGAAGAATCAGGGAACTGACCTCTGTAGTGCAAAAGAGGTTTAAATTCCCTGAGAATGGTGTTGAATTGTATGCAGAGAAGGTGAATAACAGGGGACTTTGTGCAATTGCTCAAGCTGAGTCCCTTCGTTACAAGCTCCTTGGTGGTCTTGCTGTTAGGAGGTAGACACCTTATTTATGATTTACATCTAAACTCATGAAATCTTATGGAAATTGCTTTTTTGAGTTCTCTTTTTGTCCGTGAACAAATTGTAAATGCGATAGTTTTGTCCAAGGAGTCTAGACTATTTTTTTGCATGTTTTTCCTCATGTCATCTTTAAGGCAAAAATGGTTTTCTATGTTCCATTTTTGTGTTGGAAGGTGCTGACATTGATTGTGATACCCCATGCCATCATCCTTGTGAAAACATTTTATTTTTCATGCAGTAACCTTTAGGACACATGACTATCTGTTGGTTTGCTCATTGTAATATTTTCATTCATATTTCCTAATGTTTTCTTGCTCATGGTATAAGAATGTTTCTTCTTGTTGGTATATTTTTTCTCCGCTTCCCTTTATGTCAGTGTTACTTCAGCTCTAACATTGATCTCCAGATGTCATATACATAGAAAATAGGTGCTCCCAGTCCCTGGTTTGTGTCAGAAGATGACCAATTTGAATATGTGTGTCCTAGCTTTGTTATGTTTGTACTATTATTACTTCTGTGTGATGTGTGATTAGGCTTTTTCGACAATTTGAACTTTTATTTGGGTGTTAGAGTATTGTATCTCAAATCTAGTTGTTGGATATCTAATGAAAGATCGACTGTTCTCTTGGATGTGTGTTTTAGGGCTTGCTATGGTGTTTTGAGATTTGTCATGGAGAGTGGAGCAAAAGGATGCGAGGTTTGTCATTAAGTACAAAAATTTTTCCTTAATATTGCTTTAAAGGGCCATACTGGTCTTCTTCTATCAGCTATCAAGACTCGGATATATACAGGTGATTGTTAGTGGAAAATTGAGGGCTCAGCGTGCCAAGTCCATGAAGTTTAAGGATGGTTACATGATTTCTTCTGGTCAGCCTGTCAACGAGTACATTGACTCTGCTATCAGACATGTCTTATTAAGACAGGTTCTCACTTTATGTTAACTTATTTTGCCATTAGCAGTGCACCATTCCTTCACAATCCTATCCAAACCCCTTCACGACCACACCCCCCACAACAACCCCCCCCCCCCCCCCCCCCCAAAAAAAAAAAAACCCCTCTCTCTTTTTCCCTGGGCAGTGTAAGATAGGGTTTGATCGAGGAATTTGTTCTGCCTCATTTGTTGTCCATTGCTAATTTCTCTTCCTTTTTTTATTAGCATTTAACTTATCTGTATGTAATCAGGGAGTACTTGGTATCAAAGTCAAGATTATGCTCGACTGGGATCCCAAAGGAAAACAAGGACCGATGACTCCACTACCTGATCTTGTCACCATCCATCCTCCCAAAGAGGAAGAGGAATACATTAGTCCTGCCTTGCCAGCTGCAAATATTGATATTCCGGTTCCAGTGGCTTAAAGCCTATATTACTGAATTACATATGACATAAATTAGTCAATGATGAGTTTCGGATTCTCCTTTCTATTTTAGTTCCAAGTTTTGTACGAGAACTTTGGGTAAATGCCATTTGATTCCATTTTTCGTTAAATGCTGAGGCCTGAGTTATGTCCTTGTATCCTGTTGATTTGAGTGGTTTTGTTTAGTTCTTGCAAATCTCATTTGTTTCACCTATTATTTGATTTCTGCATTTGTTGAAAGCTAACTCTAGGGTAGAAACTGGATATGATGCTTCTAGAGAGCTTTATTCTATTATCCGTGGATAAAGGTTATCATCTAAATAGTCAGCTAGGCTTCAACAGAACGTAGGAGCCTAATAACCGATGCGAGAGGGAATTAAAAAAAATGGGACAAGCGGGGTTTGATAGCACTCTAGAACTAACAGAAACGAACGCCACCCTTGGTTGTTCTCCAGGGCCTATGAAATGGCTTTTTGGAGCAATGATGTTTCCTATTTCTATATATGTTTTTATTGTTATTATTTACGTTGCAATATGTGTAACGCAAAAGAATTGAAAATGTTGGTGTAAACTTTAATTCATATATTTTTCGAAATAAGCAAATCAAATTAATTATTGTAATTTTTTAAATAGTCGCTAATTTTTACTTATGTATTTTTTTTAAAGTACTTTTTATTCACATGGCATGCCATTTATTGTGGAATATAATAATATATATATATATACACACACACATAATCAATCTTCTAATTTTTTATGTTTTATTTTTCAATTATAGTAAAAGTTAAGAGATTTTAACTTGCAAAAACAAGAAAAAATTTAGTTTGATCACTTATTTAATATATATATATATTTAACTTGGAAAAACAAGAAAAAATTTAGTTTGCTCATTTTAATATATATACATATATGTAAAAAGATTCAAATAAAGATTATTCTCTGAAAATAATTTATTAGATTTTCCATTTCAAGAAATAAACCGCGACATGGAATTTCACCCCTTCTCCTGTGTCCGTTAGTTATAAAATACACGTCGATGGAAAATTCCCGGATAGAATCCGTTTCCATTTTCGAGTGTCCAAGTCGGTTGCTTCCGCTCCTTTCCCCGCCAACACGGACTCTCATTCGTCATTCCCCCCCTGTTTCTCTCTCTTAGGGTTTGAATTCAAATCCGGAAAATATCACGCTAAAATGCCTGTAAACCTGACTCCAGACGCGATCCAGTCAATCAACGCCGGAGATGTGAACTCCAAACCTCTCGTTCAAGTCCTCGACATCAAGCTAATCGGCGCTACTCAAGAGCGATACCGATTACTCTTATCCGATTCCGTGTTCACTCAGCACGCCATGCTCGCGACTCAGCTCAATGATCGTGTCAAAACTGGCCGTGTTAAGAAAGGATCCGTCGTTCAATTGATCGATTATATCTGCAGCACCGTCCAAAATCGCAAGTAAGTTTCGTATTATATTTCCTTCCGGTTGTTCTTTTAGTGAATTACGTACTCATTAGTTGTACTGATATCAATATCGTGGTGCGGTTATTAGATGGTGTGATGTTCGCTTAGGTTTTGTTTATAAATTGTGGCAATAGCAATCAGATATATGTGGCATTAGTAGATTATATTGCATATCGTGGTGCAGTTAATTGATGGAGTGTTAATGTTAGGATTTTTAATAAGATGTGGAAATAGCTTAATTATGTAGCATTGTCATGTTTGGATTGCTATTGTTGTACTTGTAATGTCAAATGCTGGTAGACTTAATAGTATTGTTATCACACTGCAGTTTTTAGATGGAGTGATTGTGTTTGGTTTTGTTTATAAGATGTGAAAGGAGCAATTCATTATATTAGTATATTTGAATTATTGTTCTTGTGTTTGTGCATATGTACTGGCATTGTAGTAATGTTTAGTAGTACCATTACTGTGGTGTGGTTGGTAGATAAATTGATATTATAAGCTAATAGCAATTAGCTATGTATCATTAGTATGGTGTGAATTGTTGTTATTGTCTTCATATACGTAATAAAGTTTTAATATTGATTGTAGGTAGTATTGATGTGGCGCTGTGGTTATTAGATGGAGAATGTATTAGAAATATGTTGCATTAGTATACATGTAGCATTATATTGGCAGTCATTAGTTATAACAATACCATGGTGTGGTTAATATTTAGAGTAATGTACCGTTTGGTTTTGTTTAAGTGGCAATAGCAATGGTTTACTTTGCAATAGTATATGTGCATTGTTGCTATCATTGTGTGTATAATAGCATTATGTATCTGTTAATAGTTGCTTTGACATCATTGTGTGGTTGTTGTACATAGTGATGTGGTGGGTTTTGTTAGAAGAGTAATGTATCATTAGCATATGCGAATTGTTCTTGTTGCATTCACATATGTGTCACTATAGCCTTATATAGTATTAGTTTTTCATGCAATGGGTGTGTGTTTCAACGAGAACACCAAAAAAAACCTAATTCAGCTCTATGTAAGATAGCCAAAGTGTGATTGAGTAATTGGCATGATATATTTGCTTACATTCAGGGTGAAGGTCATAATTTGCAGGAGCATTCTATGGTCTTAATGCAAGGAGGAAGAGTTTATGTACTTCATGTTTTCAATGTGGCAATAGAAATCATGAGGTGTGAGTTTGCGTAGTTTATTGATGAAAAGGATGAGTTAGCTTTTTAGGTTTGTTAATGAGGATTGTATTCCATCTATGGGAATATCAATTAACATGGTTTTATGCAGTTTTAAGAGCTTTGTGTGAATCAAAGGATGAGCAATCAGTTATGTGTATATCTAAATCAGACTTTGTGGTGTTTGTATTTTTATGAGAATGATGTCTTCTGAATTCAAGTTGTGGAAGTTTGGTCATATATATGGGAAGTGGAGTGTTTATCATTAGGTCTGGTAAATGTCAATCATGGATGTCTATTCATAAACATGCAAATGATGTCATTGGGCTTGTGAATTCAGGTCTAATGCAGGCTGAATTTTGAATGTGCATTTGTTTACTTTATTTATTTATGTTTTGCGGGTATTCTTGTGAGATTAGTTAAGAAACAAGGTTAATGTTTTCATGGGTTTTTATGCTAGTGAATAGCAACTTTGTGGTTATTCACAATTTTCAAGACGTAATTTGAGGCATATCTGCATGTAAGCTGAACTGATGGTTACATGTAAGTGTTGAAAGTTGGGTTTGGATACTTGTCCTTGGAGGGTGGTGCTTTCAAAAGTGTTAAGTTAATAATTTGAAGAGGGAATTCTGTTACTAAAAATTGTCTTTAAGCTAATGGTTAATTTCTCCCCCATGAAAGCAGCAGGACTTTTTATTGTGGTGTTATGGAATGGACCTGAACCTGCATCATGTATACCAAATAATATGATCTTTGTTCAACAGGAATGAACTTCAAAGGACCTCATACAAATCTGCATACCAACTGAAAAAGAGATTTGGCTTTCCATAATGTCCTTTTCTATGATTTTTGTTCCTGCACTTGGTTATTGTTGAAAATGAAAGAATGATACTTATTCTATTCACATTGGCAAGAATGGCATGATTTTGTTTGTAGAAATGGTTTTCATTGACAGTTCATGTTTCTGTCCAGAATCATTGTTGTGCTGAACATGGAAACTATAATACCGGATTGTGAAATAATTGGGAACCCAAAGATATATTCTGAATCAGATAAAGCATCTCAGAAAGCATTGCCTAGTGCTGCCCCTGGGAATGCTGAGAAGGTTATGAATAATGGTATTAGTGGAAGGAATCATGTTCAGAGTATGCAAAGCTTCCAGCCAGCTGCTCATCCTTCTTTCCCAGCAAATTCTGGTCAAAGTGTTCCAACTTTTCGACCAAGTGTGCAGCCTCCTTATCAGCCACCCCCAAATTACAGAAATCATGGCCCCATTGTGAAGAATGAGGCTCCTGCACGCATCATACCCATCTCTGCTCTGAACCCTTACCAGGGCCGCTGGGCTATTAAAGCAAGAGTTACTGCAAAAGGAGATCTCCGACGCTATAATAATGCTCGTGGGGATGGAAAAGTATTCTCATTTGATCTCCTTGATTCGGATGGAGGGGAAATTCGGGCAGCCTGTTTCAATGCTTTGGCTGACCGCTTCTATGATGTTATTCACGTGGGCAAAGTTTATTTAATTTCAAAAGGTAGCTTAAAACCTGCACAGAAGAACTTCAACCATCTGAAAAATGAGTGGGAGATATTCTTAGAAAATGCTTCAACTGTAGAGCCCTGTCCTGATGAAGATGTATCGATTCCGCAGCAGCAGTTTGCCTTTAGGCCAATTAGTGAAATCGAGCATGCTGAGAACAATTCAATTCTTGATGTGATTGGTATTGTCATATCTGTTAATCCTTCAGTTCCCATCTTGAGGAAAAATGGTATGGAAACTCAGAGACGGATTGTGATTCTGAAGGATGGCTCTGGCAGGACGGTGGAATTAACTCTCTGGGGGGATTTCTGCAACAGGGAAGGTCAGAAGCTGCAGGAGATGGTCGATTCTGGATTTTTTCCTGTTTTAGCTGTTAAAGCAGGAAAGGTTAGTGATTTCAATGGGAAATCAATAGGGACAATATCTTCTAGTCAGCTCTTCATAAATCCAGATATTACAGAGTCTCATGGCCTCAGAAGTTGGTTTGATTATGGGGGGAAGAATGCAGCATCTGTGTCCATTTCGAGAGAAGTCATGCCAGGAGGATCCAAGAGTGAAGTGCGGAAAACCGTGACTCAAATTAAGGATGAAGGCCTTGGAAGATCGGATAAACCTGACTGGGTTACAGTTAAGGCTGCCATCTCCTTTATAAAAACAGATTCATTTTGTTATACTGCTTGTCCATTGACGATTGGGGACAGACAGTGCAACAAGAAAGTAACAAGATCAGGCAATGATAGATGGATATGTGATAGGTGTAATAAAGAGTTTGAGGAGTGTGATTACAGATATCTCCTTCAAGGCCAAATTCAAGATCATACCGGATCCAACTGGATAACCACATTTCAGGAAGTGGGGGAGGAAATTTTGGGTTGCACTGCCAAGAAATTGTTCATGCTGAAAGAGCAAGATGATGAGAGATTTGCCGATACCATCCGATGTAAACTTTTTAATCAATACCTCTTCAGGCTTAAGATCAAAGAGGAAACATATGGTGATGAACGGAGAGTAAAGATCACAGTGGTTAAGGCAGACAAAATAAATTTTTCTTCAGAAGGCAGATGCATGCTTGACTTCATTTTAAAAAGTCCAAGACATTTCTAAACCAAGGTTGCTGGTTTTTTAGTCCGGTAGCTCTGGTCATTGCACATTTGATTAGGAGACTTATCTTTCTGATTTAGATTTACCAATTGGTTCAGTCGATTCTTACCCATTAGGTAATCGTTGTGTTTATTCTTTTCAATAGAGTGTAAATCTTAGTTGTCTTAGATTGAGATTTAACATAGGTCTGATCTATGTCGGATCTGCTGTTAGCCCAAAAAAGAAGAAATTGGTCACAGGATTATATCTCTGTTCTTGCTCGTTTATTATACTGATCAATGTCATTCTCATACTTGCACGACAAACTTTAGTATAATGGCAGAGTGGTTCGATTTCTATACAATGTATGATATTCAAACATCATGGGAATACTATGGCATTAATTATATTGGAGTTACGAGAACAAGCACTATAAAGCTTGAGGGGAAATGAATTCTGGTGCTGTTACTGGATCTCTAATCTGGATCATTGGACCGATTAGCTAAATTTACTCTCGACTGTTACTCAGGATTGGTTAGGAGGATGCAAATTCTAATTACATGTACATTGTCATGCTCAGTTCAAGGGGTCAGATTTATATTGGCTTCGGAAAAGAAGCAAAATGTAGGAATGCGTGAATTATGAGTTGGTATGGTCACCCGTGGAAGCATCAAAATCCTGTTCTTCCTAGAAAAGCTTGTGTTGCGCTTCAAGAAGGGACGAGAAATTACTGATTCTTGTGCCAAAATGGAAATTGAATTTCAGAAATTTTTTAGCAGCATTACAACTAGGTAGCGGATTGAGAATACAGTACAGATATCAACAGTACAATAGGTGAATCGACATTTCAACGGGAAAAAAAAAGGAAAATCCCAGCAAATGTCTCTCAGCTCCGCTTGACAGGGTCGAAGTTGGCAACACCAATGACGGCACCAACAATCACGACAAGCACGACTCCACCAGCCACAATGCTGAGCAAGAAGTTCTTGAGCGAGGGGGAGAGTTCGGCAGCTTCAGCCACGTCAGGCATCACCATGGACGCGGTGAGTGCTGCAGCGGTCAAACCGGAGACAGCCTTCTCCTTCAGTGAAGCCTTCACTACGAAGCGGCCAGCTGACTTGGGGGCTACCATTGCCTTGGATGATCTGAGGGGCAATGGCTTGAAGAAGGCGTCTGAGCCAACAACCTTCTTCTGGCTTGCAGAGGCTACTGGCATAGCCATTGCGACGGCAGAAGTCGAAGCCATTTGTGTGGTTCTCTTCTCTCCTCTCTTCTCTCTCCGTGCTTCTAGTTTGGTTGGTTTGTTTTGATTTGGGTGTTTACCAATATCAAGTTCATTGAATTGTGAAAGGGTGTTTTTCAGTAGGAAGGTGGATGTTTGAGAGGTGGAAAATTGAGATCCCGATTTGCCATGTAGACGTATCTGTCCGACGTGGTAGCTTCTCCATTTCGAATCGGTGGATAAGGTTATCTCATTTTAGCCCAAGTGTCCAATCACCATCAAGTTCGAAATTTTTGGGCATTCTCGTAACGATACTACTACCTACATTCAATGGACTGACCAGCAGCAACTTGGACTCTTGGTTACGCTGTGATGTGACCATCCTGTGGCTTCAGGTTCCATCTTGGGTTATAGTTTGGGCCTTTGCAGGCCTTAAAAGAAAATTACGCCGATAAAAAGCATTCTTCGGTCTATAGCAGCCTAAAATTAATTAGGGGTAACCAAAATACCGTGCGATTCATTTTTATTTTTATTTTTTTTTAAAACGTGAAATGGCGGGCTCAATCTTACGAGTTATTACCTTTTCTCACTCTGTTTTTAATTTAAAGCAATACGGTTCGATTTGCTTTGTAGGGTATGGGGAATTGGATTGCTTTAAATGGTTTAAAGAGTAAAATACGGATTGCAAATAAAACTATATTGTGAAATAATTGCATTATGTGAGATATTGAATTGAATCGCTCTAAATTGTTCAAGCAGTTAAACTAAACTATGAACCCAACTGTGTTATAGAAGAATTGTATTATGCAACTTACTTCACTTTAACCTGGTTTGGTTTAATTTTGGTGTATACCTTTAAGGATATGTTTAGTGTATAGATTGGAATAAAATAAAAATAGAATAACTTTAAGATTTTAAAAATTGTAATTTTTTATTTTAGGGTAATAACAATTTCATTGAATGGCTGGCAACTAAAAAAAGAAGGATTTTTTAAAGCATCTATTTTTAACACCATTCTCCATTGATTCTATAATATATAAGATAGCAGTTTTACATATGGATCTCTTTTTTTTTTTTTTTTTGAAATCCTTCCATTTCTTAATGGAATGTGTTATAAAAATAAATGTTCCGCTACCTTACTTATCTTTTACTCTGAATTCACATTATTTTAACAGGGCTCATATGGCCACACTTGTATGAAGAACTCGAAGTGCATCACTGCTCGATCTCCATGAATTAAGATCCTTCTCGGGGTTTATTTCTAAAGGAAACTTGTTTGGAAGCTAATAGATGGTTGCATGATTTTGGGATTGGAGTAATGCTCTTGAAGGAAAGGAACTTCTTAAATATGCTAACAGAGCTTAAATGGGCAGCTCACAAGTGTGCGGCGAAGTATGTAGGTTCTTTCAGCGGATGACCCATTTTGTCTTGCTTCATTTACCATAAAGCTTCTCTAATATACGTGCAGCTCTTGTCTCTGCCCACTATGAATAGAAAAACTAAAAGCGAGATTGTATTAAATACTCTAGTTATAGCAGCATTTGATCTCGAACATGAATGGAAACTTATCTAGGGATAGGAAACTCCATCCCTGTAGTGTTAACACACTAAATCTGTATATCAACTTAGAAGTAGGATTAGGAAAAAAAAAAACAAAGAAACGATAGAACCATAAAGTAGATCGAATTAGATTAAATCAATTCATAGATTAGATTTAAAAAAATTATAACCAAACTAAATTGAACCTTTTTCTCTTTTTTATGTTCGAAATAATTATAAACCAAATTGAATTATTTTAAATTGAATTGAACAGTTAAAGGTAAAAAAAGAAAAAAAAATAACAGTGAAAATTTAGAAAATATATAACAAAAAAAAGATTCTACATTGCTTATTTAATTCCTTTTTTTTATTCAATTTTCATTGAGTAATTCACTTTTTTTTTGTATTTTTTTTATTTGTTGACAAAAAAAAGAAAGATTTAAATAGAAATAATAAAATTTCTTTAAATATATCAAATATGTATTGAAGATAGTGAGAAATACTAAAAAAATGAAAATGGATTATATTTTTATTACGTCCAATATAATTTTCTATTAAATATATCTCAAAGAAGTTTTGATAATAATAAAATGCTATTACGTATGCTAATAAGTTTATTTAGTGTGTAGCTAAGATTATGAAATTATCATCATAAACTTAAGTTATGATAAGAAGTGGTGTAACAGTTAATAAAAGTCAGAAGTTTCATGGTATAACAACTAATAAAGGTTGGAAGCTTCACGAGAAAAGCAAGAGCAAGCTAAGTGAAAGAAGTTGAAAACCAAAAGTTTAGTCAAAAGTAAAATACAAATTTCTAAGGTAGTTGGAAATGCTATAAAAGGAAAAATGCAGAAGTAGACTTATTGGGAGCCAAAAGTAAATGTGAAATTGAGTCAGAAGCATATAACAAAAGAAACGTGAAACTGAGTTAGAAGCACTAAACAAAGAGAACTATATTAACATAATTGAAGGTTCAATACCATGGGTTAAATGTATTTGGATAATACATTTTACCATACAATTATTGACAAGAATCTTATTCATGAATGTTCCACAAATATCATGATATCAAAAAATTCATGACATGTGAAGATAAGTTTTGAAAGCATAATATAAAAATCATTATGCACAATACATAGGGAAATATCCATGGAGATGTAACTAGTATTACAATGACTATTATGAAGCTTACGAAGAAAAGGAAGGTTCAGTGGACAAATTATCTATGAAGAGAAATCTCATAAAATGGCTACTACCATATTGGCATTCAAAAGATGAATATATAAAGGCAACTATACAGGCAAAGGACATGAAAAGGACAAGAAGAAAAGAGAATTACTAACAACATTATGCAAAAAAGTTTACTCTATTTTACGAGAGCATTATACTAAAATTGTGAGAAAGTTTTTATTATAATCCTTAAAGTGGATTGTTCTTTCTTGAGTGGATTGTGAAACTATTTGGAAAAGGTTTGTGAGGGTGACTTTGTAGACTTGTGTACTCTACGTGGGGAGTATGAGGTAAGGTAGAGTTGTAATATGTTGATCTACGTAATCCTATAGGTGTTTGTATCATTTGATTGAAGTCTCCAATAGTGAAACATCTTGGTGTGAAAGATTAGATTCTTGGCATGTAGTGTTAGAATAGAGGATTGACTGATAAGAGGGAATCTTTATAAATACTCACCTTATTTTCTTATTTCTATTATATTTATTTTATGAAATTTATTTAATTTTTATATTTTCACATGATAATCTTTGATAATATTTTTATAAGCATTGTTATAAGTAATATATTTAAACTTAGAAGAACAACCTCAATTAATTTTGTGAAAAATATTTAAATTTGTAAACAATTAAATCACCCCCAACCCCCTTTGATTGCTTAATTTGGACTAACATTTTTCATGATTTGTTAACTTGTATATAGAAAAAAAGCCAATAACATGTATAATAATGGTTTGTACTATGTATCAAACCATTTTTTTAAGGTTCGAAAAAAATTATGAATTAAATTGTATAATTAGGTTTCATTTAAAATAAAAAAATCGAACTATAATATATGATTTAGCTCATGAGACGAATTGTATTGAATTAAACTGTACCCTATCCTACTTGGAAGCTTGTTCATATCTCTAATTTATTACAATCAATTGTTATTATTATTATTATTTTTTAAAGAGTAACAGCCTTTAAGTTTATGCTAAAGCCGAGTACATCATGGATCGATCCATTTATAGTTGCATTAATGGTAGTGAATTATTAGGCTCAATTCCGTCTACACCAGCCTTGTCTTTTCCTTATGGATAAAAATCAGCCTTCTTTAAAAACTACATAAAGATACATTGAGCGTCGAAGACTCCCTGCATCCAAATGCAAATTGCAGCGAATTGAAGCTTTAAAGCGGATCCTACTTGAAGGGAAGATGCAGGTCTTAGATTTAAGGTTAATGGTTCTACGTATGATTCGATTAGTATAGAAGTGAACCGATCCGGTTTTTGAACTTCTGAATGCACCATAAGATCGTTTGTTATTTTCATACGGTTTTATATGATTCAATTGATTTTATATTTTTCAATTTTAGATAGAATTACATATTTATAATTACAAAAAAATATTTAATATGGTTTCAATTAAATCTTACTTACCCATCCAATAACTTGCACATAAAAAACTGGTTATACCCAATATGAATAACAAGGTGGTAATCTTTTGTTATTTTTTTCTTTAAAAAAAATTAAGGACTACCACTCCCACGTTCTCATTTGTTGTTTTTTCTTTCAAATATTCCTATTATGGGTGGATTAAAAAAAAGGATGGGAATTTTGTGTTTGTCAATTTAGGTAAAGAGTGAAAATGGAAGATAAAACAGAAATATTTCCATTTTGAAGTACACATCTTTTTTCTTCAAAACGAAGGAAAATGGTGGATATGAGGCTAATATTACCAAAGCAATCTTTATTATATAATAAAATAGGGATAACTTTATTATATACATACTTCATTTCCCTTCAATTACTTGTTTTTTTGGGTAATACCTATCAAATGAAGGAAATCAAAATGTTTCTCTTCTTTTGTTTTCATTTCCTTCTTATGTTTTTGAACACAAAGTAGAAATTGTAATTCTTTCCAAGTAAATCTAAGTTTACCGTAGAATAATAAACGAGTGGTGACATGCGACTGAAATAAATGAATCTTATAAACAGTTTTTGGTACAAATCCAAAGTTAACTCAAAACTTGACCAACAAACACAGAACAATGAGGAAGACTTGATTCTACAACAAAATTTTGCAGCACAAAAGAGGTAAAGCAAAAGAGATAGTGCCCGGTGAAAGCTCATAGATGAAACTGCTGATAGAGAATAGGTCGAAACGAAGAACCGCCAAGTATCAATGCGGTCTGGGTGTAAAAACTCTCGCAAACACGCCCCCGGTACCTTCATTGGATATATGAATGCAACCCCATTCTTTCGGTATTATAAAAATTTCACCTGCATCAACAGGGAAAATTATTAACACGGGCTCAACAAACAACCTATGCAAAGATTATGTTTAACCGAAGAAAGCAGAACACTGCCAGTTAATCGGAGAATTATCCGACATAGGTATGATTCCTCTGAAATAACTCAGAAAATCCTTCAACGTTTGATAAACAACACTTTGGTTGAGTAGTAGTAAGTTGATATGACACTAATATGGACATGATATTGACAAGTTGTTCGTACCATCTTTGATGATTGCTAAATATCATTTACTCATTCGTGACATTCAATTTTGAGTCCACGCAGAATTCTTACGAAAGTAAAAGTTCAGTTAATTTAGATGAACGACAGAGAAAACATAGTTTGCAAAAAGATTGTCGTGCATAATTGTAACATATATAAGGCAAAAAGAATTTGACAAATTGGTGCACAAACATTTGCCCGACCATTGTTGCTCTTGGACACCCTAAACAATCTCTCCTGGACTAATCTACACTCACATCTTTCTGCAATCTTGCAGTGTTATCATGTTGGGTTTTAGATAAAGGCTGTTGTCAAGCACACATAGTTAGGTTAAGGTTGAACTATAAGCACAGTATTTTTGACAGGGTGATATGAACACTTCAGAAGCCGACATAGTTAGGTTGTACATAATTAGCTGTAGTAATTTCATCAGAGATTAATGTACTTTCCATGAATGCAAAAACAGTGCACTAAATTTGTTACTTAAACATTTCAGCAAATGACAGGGCAAAACTGCTCATACGATGCACACTTTAGGTCACTAAATTATGTATGAAGTTATATCATGTGCATGCTAAGGAACACATCATAATCGGAAAGTTCAGTAGTCTGGTCTTATTACTTTCAATTGATGGAGGAACCAGATGGAGTACGCTCAAGTTCAGTTTTCTAATTGTGCAACACTATATTTTATTAACCTATAGATGCATTATAAAGTTTCTCTTAATTAACTATCTCGTGGAATTGGTTCATGCTATCATTAGCTACGAGCCTTAACATTCTGGAATTATATGCTAGTTCAAAGAGTAGGGACTGCTGATGCTTTAGCAGACATCCATTTCAAGTTCCAACCATCCCGACCTGGAGATCCATCATATCACTCATGGCATACATGCATAAGTAGTTAAAGGTGCACACTTACAGCTCAGTACACTTTTTGCTCTGAACATCATCATGCAGCCAAAGTTGCTGTTGTTGCAGACCCTACATGTGTTACATTCACTTCTTGAGGCAGCAGATGATACTTGATCTCCAGCTCTTCCAAAAGTTCTTTTAGATGAAAAACCAGTTCTGACCTTCGGCTAGTCTTATCCCCATAGTTCTGAAAATTTATAGTGTGAGTCATATAGAGAGCCATTTTTAACTTATTCACATTCTCAATGTCCTTAACCACAACAGCATGATTGGGGCGCCAGTGTTTAGGCTTGCTCTCCAAATATCTGACATATGAATAATCATATTTAGAGAGGAAAAAAAAAAAAGGCATTTATGGTTACAAGTTAATAAATTATTTTGAACTCTACAACCGGACTAAGTTAGCAAGATTATAGTTATGGAGATACCACAAATATATATAGCCCTCAGTAAAAAGTAAAGGAGGGACTTGGAGCTAATAACAAGCACTTGACAGGTAAAATCAGACCTTGGTCATTTTAATAACTCAAACTCTCATGTTTTGCACAAGATAACCAAGTCAAGAAGGCTGATATTTCATTGAAGATATTTAATTAGATCTTTCCCTTCTTACAGAGTATCCATGTATGTTCAAAGTTATTATGCTGCAAAAAGTTTACAATCAGAAGTTATCAAGCTTCCCATGCAGTCAATAGTGACAAGTAAATGAGTCTAAAAGATTGTAGGGAACATACGCTTTTATTCTTTCTTTGAGAGCTGCAATCTTATCTGCTGAAGTGGAAAAGTCAATATTAAACTCCACAGAGTCACCCATTTCTGGGCTTCTGTAGAAATTGCTGATGGGTTTAGTGGCCAAAACTGAATTTGGGTAGCATATCTTTTCATGGTCATATCTCAAGAAGATTGTAGTCAAGATGTTCACTTCTTCAACTGTCATCTGCCACAAGAATAATATTACTTTCATCTGCCATATCAGCAACTAGAATAAACTAATGCAGCAAAAAATCTAGTGCAAGCAGCTCACCTGCACTCCATCAACAACACAACGGTCGCCCACATCAAATGGATGCATAATAAATACGAATATGATGGCCTCAAACACAGTTTTGGCAGTGTTACCAAACATAAACGCAACAAGGAGAAGTTGCGATGAAATAAGGACAAGTATTTTGGCAGTAAAAAACCCCATAACTAGCAACCACACGATAAGATCAATTATGATTACAATTACAGAAGCAAGCCTGTTTAGCTCCTCTATGGCTGTTTTTGTATCGTTCAAGGCATGTCTAAGTGCCTTGCGTTCATTGTAGACATCCACCTGCAAAAATTTGGATAAACCTGTCAAGTTTCCTGTTAAGAGTTTGTCCTACCAACACAGGCCTGTCAACAATCTTTTGTAAATTCATTATAACCCTGAACCAACTTTGAATGAGTGCGCAATAAATTTTAGTAAATTGTGCCACAGAATTATCATGCATGAATTGATAAAGTTCTTAATACTCTAATTTTCCCAGAAAAAGAAAAATATACTTTCTGTCCAGAATTACCCTTGAAAACATAATCGATCTGTATGCTTATTGTCTAGATGCACGCAAGTATGAAGGTTAAAGGAAAATGGATTAAGACATGCAGCATAGCAGGTTTAACAAATAGGGGCAATAGCATTTTTGAAGGTTACTTCCATATTCTATCCGCAAGAGCATTACTTGTGGCAATTTGGCAAATATAAAAGCTAGTCTGCACCAAAAAATTATACAAGCTGGTAGACAGAACATGTAATATATAAAGATGAATAATGTCAGTTCTAGTTCAAAATTGATTTACTTACCAACCATTTCTTTAGAGAGGACCTCTTAATCCTTTTACTTTCTGCTGCTTCTGGAAACAACAGAAGTACCTTGTCAACATCCTCTTTTTTCATAAACTGCAGGAGGTCCTCCTCATCAATGTGCCTGAAAAAAAAAAAGTCAGAGAACAGTAATACATTCTTCAGAAAAGTGCTACATCTAAGTTTCAGAAGTTTTGATATAGTATGTATCCTCACTTGGAACCGAGCTTGGCCACTTTCCTAAATATCTTGTACGCAGCAGCCTTTGCTTCTACCTCACTTGTAATCTCCTTTTCCTTTTGCTCCCCCACCTCCCCATCATCGAGAGCATCTGCAAGAGTTGAAAGCCCAAACCCACTAATCACATTAATTAAACCTTTCATTGTCCAAGCAGATACCTTATCTTGCTTAATTCTATGCAGTTTCTCTACATCAATCTCCTCTTTTTGTTTTTTTGCTGTTCCTTTTTTCACTTTCAGAAAACTCAAACGGCCACTACTCCATGATCCACCAGCTTTTTTATCCATTTCCTTTAATGAAGGACCTGATAAGTTCCTAAGAATGTATTGATGAATGATTGCCTCTTGAATGCGATCGAAGAATCTCCTGCATTGAAATGAAGAAGCTAGTAGCTTAATCAACAAAGTTTTTACCAACCATATAGCAGTTCCAATGAGACAGCCCCCAAGAGCCTTTGTCACATGATCTAGAATATTTGTAGTGTTTCTTGATCGCTTCACCCCATGATTAATCAACAAAGCCCACGCCAAAAGAATCAAAATCAACCAAAGGAAAGCTTGAACACTTTTCTTCAGCCCATACACAAAATACAAAACCTTCTTTTTGAGTAGGAAATTTTTTTCTATTAAGAAAACCAGTATTTTGATCAACCATTCAGTAACTAACCTTCCACAGAAAATGACTAGTATGAACACTGTCCATTTCCACAGATTCAAACCCCATATTAGAGCATCCTGTAATTTGTGCAGAGTCAAGCTGGCAACTAAAAACCCTGTGAGACAAACAAATGTGGTCCACTCAATCAAATTCAAAACAGCCTTCCTTCTGAACTTCTTTTTTGAAAAATTCTGGAATTTCAAATTGGCAGTCTTGTACACCGTATCATCATCTTCTTCTTCTTCTTCTTCATCTGCAGATGAAATTAAAGGCGTCCTGGGGGTAATTGGTGCTGATTTATTTTTGTCTTTTGCAGGACAAGCACCATGGAGGGGTGAAGCCACTTTAGGTGAATTGGCATTCCCATTCTTTAGTCGGGCCAAATCAACACTAGGATAAGGTGACTCCAAAAGCCGAGATTTTGGCTT
Organism: Laguncularia racemosa; assembly: GCA_037954665.1. Classification (NCBI taxonomy): domain Eukaryota; kingdom Viridiplantae; phylum Streptophyta; class Magnoliopsida; order Myrtales; family Combretaceae; genus Laguncularia; species Laguncularia racemosa. The sequence goes on from JBBMOL010000087.1 coordinate 2,208,370, forward strand.
AGAAATTCTTCTAGTAAAGCCATCGGTTGTTGGGATTTTATGTGGCTTACCAGGGTATGGTGTTGGACTAGGACTAGGACCTGAACTATATTTCAATTCCTCATGAGAAGGTGAGCTTGTTAAACTAGATGTCTGAACTCTTGGCTGAAGCTTTTGGGATTGAGTTAATTCAACATGCAAGATCGGAGAAGAACCCAATTGAGCTTTGTTGAAGGGCCAAGAACCTTCACTTTCACTTTCAACTCTGGTGCGCGAAATCATCACGGCAACTTCATCTTTCCCCTTATTCTCTAATACCCCTTTATTCCCTTCCATATTTTACTTTACTCTTTATTAACTTTGAGTAAAGAGACTTCAAACTCCAAACTTCAACTTTAACTTCCTGTGTTTATTATTTGTGAACCAAATAAGCAGAAGGGTGCTATGAAGTAATCTCCAAAAATTCTAACTTGTAAGATTGTAAATCATCAAATGAATAAAAGCGAGCACTTCTAACTACATGAAATGATGAAAATGCAAGGAACAAATTGGGTGTGTAAGAAAGTGAGGGAGTCCCAAACGTCCAACTTTCTATTTTCACTGATTTTGGGTCAAATAAACAACGGATACTAAATTAAAAACTTCAAAGATTCTAACTTTAAGCAGTGCAATTTCTAAATGCATAAAAAGTCAGCACCTTAAATCGAAGGTGTGATGAGAAAGTAAGGAACAAAAAATGCGTATGTGAAAAAAGTGAAATATGATGCAATATAAAAGTACCCAATTGTCTCTTACCCGCTTATTTGGTGATGATCAACAAGAAAAGAGGGAAAAAAAGACAAAAAAGTTAACCTTGATCTTGTAATTTTTTTTCCCTTTCTTTTTTCGGAGACAGAAAGATCAATTTGGAATATATCCGAAGAACCCAGAAAAGAAAGATGTACTTAAGGGTGTTTGTTTCCTTAGAAAATCAGTTTATATAGATGAGTGTGCCGGCTCCCACGGCATCATTACAGGGTTTTGAATTGGATACCGAGGAGAAAGAATATGCATGGGTATGCTTGCAGAGAAGACACAGCCGTAGGAGTTAAGGTTGTTTCTTCCCGCGGAAATATTATTTAAATTGGTCATAAAGGACAAAATTGTAATAAGACAAATTTTCTTGTTTGTTTAAGCGCTCGTCAACGAAGTGCCCGGATAGTTTCTATTTAACAAAAGAATTTACATAAATTTTTAAGATTCATGGCATATTTTGTTAAGAGGGTCCTATTAAGGATAGTGCTATATGTTTTGAGATAGTATCTAGAATTGAAACCATTTAAATTTTTTAGATTAGTCAAAAAAAAAAAAAATCCTATTGAATGGTTATAAAAGAAATATAATTTCTCGAAATTGAGAAGTTATAAAAATTTCTAAATTCATCATGTTTATAACTACCTCAAACATCCTTTAATGTATTTATGTTTCTTTTTGAAAAGGATAGAAGAAATATTATTTAATGATATTTTGATATAATTATCAATACTCTCATTCATTAAAAGAATTATAAATAAAAAATAACTTTAAAGTTTAGTAATGTTTTGAGATATATATATAGATTTTGAAAATCATAACTTAAAATTTTAATATTTATTTATATTTGATTAATAGTTTATTGGCATTTTCATAATTGTTAACATGATGATAAGATAATAGGAAGCTTCTTGAATGGAGTAGGCTGAAAATCCCATGGTAAACTTCTGGTAGGAAAGCATCATTCGTTACAACACTCTTACTAATGGTTTGTGTTCCGACAATGGTGTGGGGGGGTCACTTAAAGTTTTTCTAAAAATTACTTGAGGTAATGCTCTACATTAGAAGTCAATAATTTAAAAGATACATTTATCATTTCCTTAGAAATTTTTACTTCATTAAAAAGTGTATTATTTCATATTAATCTTCATTTTTCCCTCCTGAATAATGTAGCATTGATATTGTTACTAGTATACGAAGTACACATCTGTCTATCAATGAAGAAAAAACAATACTTTAGTTGTTTTTCGGCCATATTTGCTAGAGATGTGGGGGGAAGGATAATTGTAAAATATATCTCAAAACTATCAGTTATAAAACTTTCATAACTAAATATAACTTGATCTTTTGTAATATTTAAAAATATGTATATATTTTTAAATTATTGTTAAAATCTTAAAATTATTACTAGGAGAATTATAAATAGCATAGGAATTTAACAGCGGTTTAAAAAATACATGCATATTATTAATAGATATATGAAATAATCTATTTTGAGAGTTTATAAAATTTATTTGCGAATATATTTGTTATTTGCTAAATAAAAGATAGAACGTTGACTTGGTTCCTATATTCATCAGAAGCTTAGACAGCGTGTATTGGCAGGGAGACAGAAAATGGCTTAGATGTGTTGGACATGGTACTTGTGTTGAATCTTTGACTAAGGATGGGTTATTGATTATTTATTTACTTCCTTAATTAGGCTTTTTGGATAGTTATGTTAAAATGATTGACTAATAATGGGTTATTGATCATTTATTTACTTCATAATATGACTTTTTGGATAGTCATATTCAAATGATTGACCAATAATTGGTTATTGATTATTTATTTACTTCTCAACTAGCTTTTTCGAAGGTGGTCACAAAGAGCGTATTGAGCTGGTATAGTCTATGTGTGGAAGAACCTACGCTTCATCATTATCCTCAACTGCACAGAATTACACACAAGTAGAAAAACCATAGTAAATGAATACAAAAATCTCATTAATAACCAAAATTACACCGAGTTAACTTGTACATTTGATGTTGGTCTGTTTTGGAATCAAGTACACAATAAACGATACTAAATGAAACAAAGTCTCACTAATATATTCCTCAATTAGGCGGATGTAACATATATGTGTTTTTTATGTTAACCTGTTAGGAATCATGTACACAAAGTTATAGTAAGTAAAATAAAATTTGAAAATGTTTTAGAGCGACAATTGGAATATTGTACTTGACAAGATTTAAGCCAGCCATATTAAGTTTGTTAAGATGATCTGTCAGAACTTATAGAGAGTAAAATCTATATTTGAGTTAGACGTAATGAAACCCTTTAAAAATGAACAAAATTGATATTTTTGGTGTTTTTGGTTTTATATAGTTTTTATGGGATTTTATGGATTTTAGATTGAACAAGATAATAAAAATATATCAAAGGTTTAGTTTTAAAAATATTAAGCATAAAAAAGAACTAAAAAAATATTATTTAGTTGTAATCGATATGATACATGATTATAATTAAATAAAAGAATTGTTTCAATTAATTGATATTATACATAATTAATTGAAATCAATAGGATTGTCGCCATGGTTCTTGGGAAACTCTCTAAGGTTTTTTAAACTTGATTTCACTAGCTGAATAGAATGCCTATAGCAACTGAGTATAAAAGAAATCTTAGGAAACTCTAATAACATGTTTGGTTACTAGGAATAGAATAGGGTTGGAATGAAATTGCAATTCCATTGTAATAAAATAGGTTGGGAATTGTACTTGAATGATTATTTTTTATAGAACCGAATCATTATTTCATTATTTATTTAGTAGAATGATTTTAAAGAAAAAGACTTAAATAGTTAGTAAAAGTATCAGAATATCCTTTTATACAACTTATCATAACTTGCAATTTCGCCTTTATATATAAATATAAAGGCAAAATTGCAAAGTATATGTAAACATATACATTTATTGAATTATTAGAATAGAAATATATTCTTAATGTATATATATATATAGGGTAAAGGCAATCCTAGTTCCTAAACTTTTGATTTTGGACAATTAAGTGCAACATTATTAAACTTGCGATTTTACATAGAATTGCTAAATAGTCTGTAAAATTGAAATGTAGAATTGAAATATAGAAACGTAAATTTTTACAATCTATATAAAATAATATTAAAAACCTGTTTATATATTTACTATAATCATAAAAAAATATGAAATATAAGATGGAAATAAATGAATTTAATGTAAATTTTAATCACAATTCATAATAAAAGTGATATATTTATAGTACAAATAAATTAGCATAATTTATTACGCTAATGCATAAAACTATAATATAAATAACAATGCCAATATGAATTGTATTACAATATAAATTATAATAATAAAATACAAAAATTAAGAAATTGTTAATTTTTTTTTCATCATTAAAAGTAAAAACTATTGCTAGCTCTCTCTTCATCATAACCATTATCATTATCATCTTCATCGTCCAAGCCAACATTATTATTGGTATTATTACCAATTACATTTTTATATTCTAATTTCCAATCTTTCAAATAATCAACAATATTTACACCCTATAAAAGCTAAGTTGTTTTTTTTTTTCTTCAATTTTTAGTCCAATTGACTTCAATAGGTAGAATCAATAAATTTGATTAAAATGTAAGATTATATGAAAATGATTCTATATTTGAGTTAACACGGAAAGGCGTCCAAAAATCATAAATTCATAGAATGATATAAATAAAATTGCGATTTTGACAACTATGATAGAGTGTCTAAACTTTTTTTTTTGATAATTTAGTACGTATATTTTCATAGATCGGTCATTTAAGTGGTCTTTGTTATAAACATACATTAATTTTGTTGATGTCAATAGCCACATGTTAATTTTTTATTAATTATTTTAAATAATATATAAATACAATATTTGACTAAATTAATTTTTATAGTTGGATTTTTTTTTTCATTTTTTCTTTTTATTTTGAATTACTAAAATTTTTCTATTTTTTAAATTTTTTCTTAAATTTATTTGTTAATATTATATTGTTTATTGAAAATAATTATATTGATCAATTAGGGGGTACCATGTGTAAAAAATTAACATGTGACTACTAACGTTAGCAAAATTAATGTCTATTTGTAATGGAGATACTTAAATGACCGGTCTTTGAAAGTATAGACACTAAATTGGTAAAAATACACTTACTTACCCATAATCAAAAGTTAAGGCATTGATAATACCTTTAATCCATATATACAAAAATGCACACAACATGTAACTTATTTGGCTCCTTTAATAGTCATTTCATACAATTACGATAAGGTTATTTTGGGGAAAAAATAGCAATGGGGGTTGGGATTGCTATTGCTTAGCCTTTTGAAAGAAATTACTATTTTTTATTTTATAGAATAGGAATTCTTGGTCGATGTTGCACAAAATACAACCAAATATGAGAATAGTCATTCTACGAGGAGTGAGATTGGAATAGAATTGTAATTTCACCAACCAAACATGTTATATGAACATAAATGCAAAAGACTAAAAATAATAATGGACATAACTACAAAATCTCTTACCTAGAATTATAACTAAAACATTGAAAAAAATAAAATAACAATAAATATTTGAATAAAATAAAAATAATATAATGTAGTAGGGGTTTTCATAAATCCATGTAGCCTATCAAAAGTAATGCCATTCTTATTCCTAAACCATGTAAGTTGACGACGAACCTTATAAAGTCAATACCTTTGAAATATTGGAATTTGATCTCCATTATCACTCTTAAGCTCACAAAGATTCACCCTTGAATTTGTAATAAGTATCCACTTGGATCGAAGATAAACCTGCAAAAGAAAAATACAAGGACCTTGTAGTAACTTATCCACATTTGAAATGTCATTAGTTACCTATGTTCCTTCCATTTGTCATAACCCTATTAGTAAAAACTCATGAGATCTTCATGACAAGTGCTCAACTTCTATAATTGCACAGTGCTTTCAAATGAATTCACTACATATGCTATTTGAACATGAAGTGGCCTTTTAAACTCAATAACATTAGCTAAGCTAGATTGGTGCACTTGCTCTACTCTTAAGCTTACAATCGTTATCAGTTATCAACTCCTCATCTCTTACCTTTATATGCTCTCCCCTTATCGCCTCCTCAACATCCTTTAGCTCAACTATTTTTCCACTACTTCCACTTCCCTTTCATTGATTTCTGTAGAAATTTCATCACATGCAACTTCTTTAGTGATATTCTCTAGCATTTTTTCCATTACACTCATGCTCCTCAAATTTCTACTCATCCACTTTATCATTCTTAATGGCTATAGGAACAACAACTATAATTCTTACTACAAAATTTATTTAGACGCTGATATTCAAGATGTCCTCAATTTAAACACCTATTACATTTCAAATCCCAATAACCATCCCTTTTCCTTGGTTTAAAACTCATCACTATATTTGCTAAATGATCTACACAAGTTTGATATATTTTATCATGACGTTCTTGAAAAGTGTTAAAAAAAATCATCCATTAAATTACTCATCCCCTTTATAAATCTATCTCTTGATGTTTCAACATTCTTTCCCACATTATTTCACTATTATTACTCCTCCAATATTGTGTCTAGAAGCTCAGAAACATACACGACTTGATACACGGTATTGTGTCTGGAAGCTCAGAAACATACACGGCCTGATATACGGCCGTGTATTGTGTTAGGTAGCTCCCAGAAACATACACAACCTGATACACGACTAGAAGGCACGACCGTGTGTTGTGTCAAGTAGCTCCTAGAAACATACACGGCCTGATACACGACTAGAACACGGCCATAAATATTGAGATATTTGTTCTGTGATTTATTTTGTAAATATGACATGTATAATTTGTATTTTATTTTTTGGTAGAGGAAGATTTGTTTTCCTAGTTTGTAGGATTTGGTTGCTTGGAAAAGATATGGAAAGATATCCCCCTGCTGTATATATATTTGGACATGAGTTATGGAAAAGATAGATGAGAGAAAAGAGTCTTCTTGATTCAATGGTTGGTTAATTTTGTCATGGTATCAGAGCCATTGTAGACACAAAACAATGGTTGGATCACAAACAAGTGAGATCAAGGAAGAAATCCTTCCTCAAAGAAAAACGATCTCTCCTTACGATATTACCTTATTAGATAATCCAGGATTGGTGATCACTCAAGTACAGTTGAGAGGAGAAAACTATGATGAATGGGCGCGGTATGTGAGAACGGCTCTACGAGCTCGAAAAAAATATGGTTTTCTTGATGGTACAATAAAAAAACCTGATGATAATTCATCTGATCTTGAAGATTGGTGGATGATTAATTCTCTATTGATATCATGGATTCGTAATATAATCGAATCCTCACTTCAGTCTACTATTTCTCATGAAAAAATAGCTGAACATTTATGGAACGACATTAGGGATAGGTTCTCAATAGCTAATGGTCCACACATTCAACAACTGCGAAGTGAATTGGCAGAATGCAAACAAAGGGGGATGACTTTGGTGAATTACTTTGGAAAATTGAAGCAAATATGGGATGAACTAGCAAACTATGATCAGATTCTGTCATGTAAGTGCGGTATGTGTACGTGCAATCTCGCAGCAGAGTTTGAAAAGAAAAGAGAGGAAGAACGAGTTCATGCTCTGCTCATGGGGTTGGACGGAAATATCTACGACATAGTGGGGAGTAATATCTTAGCCCAAGATCCACTTCCTAATGTTAATTGGGCATATTCCATGCTGATTGCTGAGGAAAGGGTTAGGACCATAACTCGAACTAAAGAGGAGAGGCAAGATGTCATGGCGTTTGCAATAAGAGGAAAAGGAGAAACAAGAAACAAAAGTGGGCTGTATTGTACCCATTGCAAATGTACAAGACACGAAGCAGATAATTGCTTTGCTCTCCTCAGATATCCTGAGTGGTGGGGTGACCGACCAAAGGGAAATGGAAGGAGTATAGGGCGAGGACGAGGCTTCAACAGCGTCAAAATCAAGCAAGCTTTGGACGAGGGCGTGAAATAGCAAAGGCAAATAACATGTCTAACAGTAGCACTTGTGTGAAGGATAAAGGACCTGCAGTGATAGCAGCGGCTGGGAATGATATAAAGACAAATCTTGGTCTCAATAAGGAGTAGTGGACTTCGTTGATGAAGCTAATCAATAGTCAGAACAACACTACTGAAACACTGAGTGGTAAGCTCTCCAATTGGATAATTGATACAGGGGCTTCGCATCACATGATGGGAAGTATGCACGGAATGAAGAAAGTGCGAAATATCGATCCGTGTTCTGTTGGACTTCCGGATGGGAGCAAGACTGTGGCAACGAAGGAAGGACAACTTGTCCTTGATGGAGATTTGTGTATCACGAATGTTCTCTTTGTTCCTGAACTAGAATGTAATTTGATTTCGGTATCACAACTTGTTGATTCATCTAAATGTATTGTTTATTTCACCAATTCCATGTGTGTAATGCAGGACCCCACTTCGAGGATGCTGATTGGTGCGGGTGAAAGACGGGATGGACTCTACTACTACAAGGGAATGCCACGAGTTCAAGCAATGAAGATTGAAAGTGAAGGGAGTTTGGAGATATGGCATCAGTGGTTGGGACATCCGTCATTAAAAGTGACCAAGTTAGTGTCTAGTGTGAGTCATAATAAAGATAGTGATAGCAAGAATAAATGTTGCAATATTTGTCTACGAGCAAAACAATCTAGAGATCCATTTCCTGTCAGTCATCATCGTGCTTCTGATATATTTGAACTTATATACTGCGATTTGTGGGGTCCTTACCGGATTTTGTCGTCATGCGGTGCTTCATATTTTTTTATTGTAGTAGATGATTTTTCCCATGTTGTTTGGATATTTCTACTGATTGACAAAACTGAGGTAGCTCAAACTCTAAGGAACTTCTTTGCTATGGTGGAAACACAATTTAACAAAAGAGTTAAAATTGTGAGGAGTGATAATGGAACAGAGTTTCAAAAATTGAAAAATTATTTTTGTGAAAAGGGTGTTAGTTTTCAAACTTCATACGTTGGTACCCCTCAACAAAATGGACGGGTTGAGAGAAAACACCAACACATTCTCAATGTGGCTAGAGCCTTGCGTTTTCAAGGACACTTGCCCATTGAGTTTTGGGGAGAATGTGTGCTAACCGCAGGATATTTGATTAATAGAACACCTTCTAGTGTTTTAGAAGGAAAGACGCCTTATCATGTGTTGTATGGACAAACTCCAAATTATGATCACCTGAAAGTTTTTGGATCTTTGTGCTATGCCCACAAGCAAGGACGGTTAGGAGATAAATTTGAGAGTAGAAGTCGAAAATGTGTTTTCATGGGTTATCCGTATGGACAGAAAGGGTGGCGATTATATGATCTTGAAAAACATGTTTTTTTTTTCGTGTCTAGAGATGTAAAATTTTTTGAGAACGAGTTTCCTTTTCAAATGTTGTCTTCATCACAAAACCCAGTAGAATCTACGTTTACATGGGATGTAGACCTCACTAATGATGCCTTCAGTATCCAAGAGGGTCTGACAGAAAGAAGGGAGATTATAGATGATGACAACTCTCCTTCTAGACCTCGTGATCAAGAAACTGCAACCATTTCTCCTAATGTTGAAACTGTGCCAGTTGAGCAAAGTGATAGGACAACAGTATTAACATCTCTTCCTTCTACAACTGAAGATGGAAGTAAGGAAAACAATGTCCCTAATGATGAAGAATTGTTGGGACGTGGCCACCGAAATCGTAAGACTTCAGTACTGCTATGCGACTTTGTTACTCATACGGTTCGCAAATCGAGTCCATCCCTATCGGATCTCGTAACACAGCATGCCTCAGGTAACCCCTATCCCATTGCACACTATGTGAATTGTGATAGATTTTCTTTGCGACACAAAGCTTTTCTTGCAGCTTTACATGGTGAACAGGAACCTACTAGTTATTCTCAAGCTGTTCGACATGAAAAATGGAGGATTGTGATGCAACAAGAAATTGATGCCCTTGAAAACAATGCAACATGGCATATTACTGATCTACCACCTAATAAGAAGGCCTTGGGCTGTAAATGGGTGTACAAAGTCAAATATCGATATGATGGTACGGTGGAATGCTATAAAGCATGTTTGGTTATACTTGGAAATCACCAGAAGGAAGGAGTAGACTATACAGAGACATTTGCCCCTGTCGTAAAGATGGTTACTGTTCGTGTTTTCTTGGTCGTTGCTGCAATTAAGAACTGGGAGGTTCACCAGATGGATGTCCACAATGCATTTCTCCATGGAGATCTACAAGAGGATGTGTATATGCAGTTACCCCCTGGTTTTCGAGTTGCAAGACGAGATAAGGTGTGCAAATTGCAGAAGTCCTTGTACAGGCTTAAACAAGCCCCTCGGTGTTGGTTCGTGAAACTGTTTGCTGCTTTAAAAATCTATGGTTTCACACAATCCTATGCGGACTACTCTTTGTTTACTTTGCAATAAGGCGAGGTACGACTAAACATCTTGGTTTATGTTGATGACTTGATTGTTTTTGGGAATGATAGTGCAGCAATTCAGAAGTTTAAGGATTACTTGAGCACCTGTTTTTCCATGAAAGATTTAGGTGTTCTTAAATATTTTCTTGGGGTGGAAGTGGCTCGTAGTCCCGAAGGGTTCTTCTTGTGTCAGCGCAAATATGCCCTGGATATTATTTCAGAAGTAGGTTTGATAGGGGCAAAGCCTGTGGGAGTTCCGATGGAGCAACACCATCGAATGGCGTTGTCAACCAGCCCTTTGTTGGATAATCCAGAGCCTTATCGATGTCTTATTGGCTGATTGATTTGTTTATTTTTTACTAGGCTTGAATTGTCTTATTGTGTACATGTCTTGTCTCAATTTATGCAGCAGCCACGGAAAGATCATTGGGATGCAGCATTACGCATTGTTCGGTATCTTAAATCCAAATCAGGTCAGGGTATTTTATTGCGTAGTAAGGGCGATCTCACTTTGACTGGTTAGTGTGATGTAGATTGGGCAGGATGTCCATTGACTCGTCATTCTCTTATTGGTTGGTTGGTGTTTTTAGGTTTGTCTCCCATCTCATGGAAGACAAAGAAACAACATATTGTGTCTCGATCATCTGCCGAAGTAGAATACCGTTCAATGGCCATGACCACTTGTGAAGTCAAGTGGTGGAAGAATGTTTTATCCGATCTTGGTGTTATTCATATGCAGCCAGCAACGCTATTTTGTGATAGTCAGGCTGCTCTTCATATATCTCAAAATCCCGTATTTCATGAGCGCACCAAACACATCGAAGTGGATTGTCACTTCATTTGAGATGCATTACTTGATGGACTATCTATACTACTTTTGTTCCTACAATGAGACAACTTGCTGATATTTTTACCAAAGCATTAGGGAAACATGAGTATGATATTCTCTTATGCAAGTTGGGCATTTGTGATCTCTATGCTCCAACTTAAGGGGGGGGTATTGTGTCTGGAAGCTCAGAAACATACACGACCTGATACACGGTATTGTGTCTGGAAGCTTAGAAACATACACGGCCTGATACACGGCTGTGTATTGTGTCAGGTAGCTCCCAGAAACATACACAGCCTGATACACAGCCAGAAGGCACGGCCGTGTGTTGTGTCAAGTAGCTCCCAGAAACATACACGGCCTGATACACGATTAGAAGGCACGACCGTGTTACACGACCATAAATATTGAGACATTTGTTCTGTGATTTATTTTGTAAATATGGCATGTATATTTTGTATTTTATTTTTTGGTAGAGGAAGATTTGTTTTCCTAGTTTGTAGAATTTGGTTTTGTTTTCCTAGTTTGTAGGGAAAAGATATGGAAAGATATCCCCCTGCTGTATATATATTTGGACATGAGTTATGGAAAAGATAGAGGAGAGAAAATAGTCTTCTTAATTCCATGGTTGGTTAATTTTTTCATCAAATCTTCTAATAACTCATAACCTATATCACAAATTCAAAATAACAATTTTTCTTTTTTTGTTTCCTTCTTTTTCTTTCTATTTTTTTCTTCCTTTATTTTCTAAAGAAATAAAAATTAAAAATCATGCAAGCCTTAACCTTAATTTCTCATCTCCAACCTTATGGGCATCATTGCATGGTCATTAAAATCAATAAGGTTGTCATCACAATTCTAATATAGAATTGATAAGAGAGAAAAATTAGAGAAACTCTCTAGAGCTTGTTAAACTTGAATTTACTAACTAAAAGAATGTTTGTAAAAACTGAATATAAAGGAAATCCTAGGAAACCCTAAGGGCACAAATGTAAAAGACTAAAAATAATAATAGACATAAATGTAAACTCTTGTACTTAAAATAGACCCTCTAACTAAAATATCAAATAAAAATAAATATTAGAATAAAATAAAATAAATAAAAGGGGTCTTCGTAAATCCATGTAGTCCATCAAAACTAGTACCATTCTTCCCTTGCCATGTAAGTTGAAGGTAAACCATGCAAAGTCAATGACCTTAAAATGTTGGAATTTGATCCCACAAGAGATATTTTCTTAAGAAATAGTTAATCTTAGAGGAGTTTGAATAGTAATCTCAAATCTTCTAATCACACTTCATGTATTGAAAGACGTCTATGGTGTTTCTAGGAAGAAAGAGGAGAGTTTAAAAAAAAGATAGAGAGAAAAAAAAGCAAGTTATCTCCAAACTCTCATTAAATGAGTAAAATTCATAATAAAGACATAAAGCATTTAAAAGACACCTTCACAAATTAAAAGTTGGCCAAGGTAAAAATGTACTTTTTTCTATATCAAATGTTTCCATGGAATTGGGTTCTATTTTCGAATCACTTTTTGCTACTTAGTTAGAAGATGCTTTGGTAACCAATGTAACTTCATTGGATCCGATGATGTTCTAGCATAGTCTAGCACTGCATAATTCCTAATGGATTATACTAAATTATATGCTATAGTAGCACTGGTTTAAGTTACTAAAACATCTACTATTGCCAAAAAGGATAGATGCCATCCTCAATCTATAATTGATTTGATAAGATATAAAAAAGCTTTTTCTCTTCATAAATGGTGAGGAGAAAAGAAAAGGGAGTAAGTTATCTAGAAAATATTGAGTTATCGTATATCATCTAGATTATATCATTAAGTTCTCTTTGATTGTCTTCCTTTGCATAGCAACATTAGGAATGTCGATAAGCTATCCATAAGTTACCACTCAGGGTATATTTAAGTCCTTAGTCATAACTTATACGGATAAATTATCTTTTCATCTAGTATTACTCCTTTTTACTAGGTGGGTGGGTTAAACCCTACCTTGGATAGTACTATTAGTAAGGGAAAAACATAGTGATATCCAATTTTAAGTTAAAATTCCATCATGTAGCTATTACTACACCATTTCAACTTGAACTAGACACTTATTACACTAATAAAGTTGTTTACTTATTTAAACAAATGGATCTAAAAGGTGCAAAATTCTCCACAAAACATGGTGTTTTGCAAATAACACTTTGTACAAACAAAATGCAGGTTTCCACTTACTTTTTGAACTCTAGAAAGCTCTTCATCCTAATAAAGTCCATTTGGTTTAAATGAAGTTCCCATTATCAAGACATAGCAATCCGCAATTAAAAGATACCAAAACAATCTTTATTTGAACAAGCGTATCCACTTTGTTCAAATAAGATCCACTTCATCTGAATAAAGTTTACTTTGTCTAAATGAAGTTCATGTAGCATGTGAATATTCTTATATGACTTCCTCCTCAAACATAATATGACCTCATTATCTTAAGGTATCCTTAAACTAGCTCTTATATTATTTGACACCTAGTTAACTTCTTAATTAGTAGTTTATACAACATGACTTAAAAAAGAATATACACATATCATGGAGCAAAACTCTTTTTTTTGCAACAAACATGAAAATCTTTTAATTTGTTGCGAAAAGAATATTGTTTGGTAAAAGGGTAGTTCAAGTGCTAAAGGACTTAAGGAAAAAAAAGTGGCTTTTAGTAGGAGAGACTCAAGTATAGACTTTGCATGAATAGTAGCATGTTTAAGGCTTGGACTTGCTTGTCCATGAACGCCACATACTGTCTCAAACATGTGCACCTAAGTTAGCCTCTCTAGGAACAAGGGATAGGCCCTTATGCCTAGGATTTTACCTAAGCATGCTTGATTGAGTCCTTCTCATGAGAATCAATTGTCTTTAGCCTTAAAAATAGACTAGTTAATGTCTTGCACAATGTGTAGATTTTAATTTAAATAAATTTATACTAACATAAATAATCAATTTATTTGAAAGATTATCACAATAAGTATATTAATAACGCATATTTATGAATTGTTTTGAAAATGGTTTTATTACTATGATCTAACCATATAAACATATATTGCATGTTATAATTTTATATACAATCTTCAAACATGAGAAAGTGTTGTTACATATCAATAATTGTGTTGTTTTGAATTAAGATGTGCAACTATTGCAACAACCTCAATAAGTACCATTATGCCTTTTTGATACATTGTTAAAAGAAAAGAATGGTTAATTGTCAAAATGTATAGATTGAAAAGTTATAAGTATGAAAAAAAAAACTTTAAATGATTAAAAGATAATATTGATAAAAAAAATCTAATACAAAAAAGGCCAAAAGGTGTTAACAACAAAAAGATGCCTAAAAACACACAAAATTAAAAATAATAAAGTTACTTAAAGATTACCACAAATAACATATTAACAATGGTGTGAATGCTATTGCTTAATTATTTAAATAAATAGTAAATGTTGATTTTATATGACTATTAATAATCATTTTCACATTTATTTATATAAAATATTATGCCATTAAGAAATAGGCACAACCCTTTAAATCATACAAATGCAATTTATATGCTAAAAAACATGTTATTTAGCATTACATTATGTAAAAGTTGCAATCTATCGTGCAAATGTTACAACCTCCTTGTAAGTATCATTCTGGATAAAGGACATGCATGTTGAATAAATAATTAAAAGACAGTGAATTTAATTGGTAGAAAAGTTTAAGCGGTAATATATGTATATGTGTGTGTGTGTGATTAAAAGGTATTAGTAATGTAAAAAAGTTAATATCAAAGAAATACTATAAAACAAAAGTAATACTGAAGAAATACAATAATAAAAAAAATTCAAAATTATGCATTATAAACAAATTTTGATGGAAAATATAATACAGATTAACTTTGTACACACCTACATTTGCATGTAACATATTACATTATGCCAATATTCAAACATTCAAGGCTACAAATACAATCAATATATGAAGAATTAACAAAATAAAATAAATCAAATACAAGGTAGAAAAATTCACAAAATGGGCATGTAGAAACTCGACATCTTGTTTGCTTGGTACTTGATAAAATTTCTATAAATAAGAAAAAAAATTAAACTTAGAAAACATAATTCAATAAAAAAATAAAACACTAAATGTAATTTAAGCTATAAAATTTTACAATTCCTTTTCAATTTAGTCTTACTATATAATATTGGTACCAAGGGATAGAAGAAGTTTTGTTGGATGAATTTATAGCTGATAAATAAATTAACTATGCCTATTTGAATAAATTTATATTGGCATGGAAGTAGTTATAAAATGTCATAGAATCTATGAATATTAAAATAAATAACTGAAAGATCCACGAAAAAGATAAAGATTTTCATTGTCTATCAATTGAATTAGAGAGAAAAAACTAACTTTTGAAAGAGAGAAAAAGAGGAGGTGGTCATTGCCACAATTAGGAAAAAGATATTTTCCTTTTATAAAAAGAATCAAAATGTTAAAAGAATGGAACAAAAGAAGAGTCATGTAGTATATAGGATCCATAACTTTTACGAACGGAACATGGAAATAAAAAAATTGAAATATTGTAGATAATAATGGAGAACAAACACACCATTACAATAGAGGGAGAATTAAAAAGGGAACTCAATTGTAAATTGTCATTTGAGGATAATTTTTCCTTTAATTAAAACCTATTTTCATCGGGAAGAGAAAAAAAATTGATTAACAAGGGCAATATTAAGGCAAACTTTCACAATTTACAAACATTTTTTTTTGAAAATCAATATGATCAAAGAATAATATAGCTTTTCCATCCTCCATTTTAAGACAATGCAACATGGAAATGATAAGTATATGTATTATCTACATACAATGTTGTTATTTAAAAAACATTACTTTTTATACCAAACTAAAAGATTATGAAAATGGTAAATAATATAGGTAAATGAAGGTGAGAGTAGACATAAACATTGTACTTCTTAGCAAAACAAACAAAAATTAGACCAAAAAATTACCTTTCTTTGAGACCTAGAAGTTGAAAGAACATTATCATTATCATCATTGTTGTCAAGTAAAAGAAAAAAGAAGTAAGAAAGAGAGTAGAAAGATAGCGGGATAGTTATAGAGGTAGAGGGAGAGGGATGGAAGTAAAAGAGAAGGAAAATAGAAGCAAGAAAAAGAGTGCTTGTTTTTATAAGTGTTTAGTGAGTCTCTAAGTAGTTGTATTAGTTGAAAATTATTGAAAAGATATTATAACATTAAAACTTTTCAAATAATTGCAACCATTTGAGAAATACATAAAAGGATAAATCTTTTCTTCCAAAATTATATATTATAAATAGATTACTTGCTACCTTTTCCTAAAGCTAATTATTTAGCAACATCCTTAAAGATTCGTGTAAACACCCCATTTTTTATCATAATAATTATTAATTATTAATAATTAATTTTCAGTTTTTTTATTTTTTACAATTTTTCTTCTAATTTAGCAAAAATAGGAAAAATATATCAATTTTGGAAAATAATGATAGAAATACTAAGAAAAGGAGTTAAATAATTTTTACAAATTTTTGGAATTTCAAAATAATACAAAAATAATAAAAATTGCATTGCATATGTGCAATTTACATAAATAAAAAAATTGAGAAGTGGGCTAGTCCAGTTGGTCTGGACCATGGCCTCATTGCGAGCGGGAGGAGGGCTCGTCACGGGTTTGAATCACGGGAAGCGCATTTCCGCGTTTTGCCCGTTTTTATTTTTTCCCTAGGACACGTGTCAACTGATGATTGGATGATTCTAACACACATGCCGGGCGCGTGATCATCTCCTTCCTTTGTCTAAAATCGTCGCTGGCAGCGGGATAAATGGAATTTGGCTATTTTGATTCGATTTTGTTTGCACAAATCCACTAAATCTTTAATCAAAATGAGATAAACATTATCTAATTAGCATAAAATCATAACAAAATCCAAGATTTACACAAATCGAAACAAATTGGAGATGGGTTTTTCAACCAAAATCTGATTTGCCCTAATCGAAAGAAATCCGAGCTTATCCAGCTCGATTTTTGGTGCCTATAAATAGAGCACGATGTGGGGAAGCCAAAGCAGAATTAAAAGAGAGAAAGGAGAGAAAATAAGAGAGATCGGAGCCGTCGGAGTTCGCAAGCTGAGACCACCGACCACCACCTCTTCAAACCACCACTTGGAGAAGCTTTTGGAGAAATTCACCACCACCATTGAGTCCCTCGTCTTCAGAAATGTTGAAAACACCCCTTAATCAACAAAAACGGATGCCGGAACACCACCCGCAAGGACCTCCAACTGCCGCTCGATTCGATTTGACCCGCGCACCGTACCCGAATCTAGGTAAGTCGGATTTTCCGTTATTTATTTATTTGTTTATTTACAATTCAAAAAAAAGAGAGAAAAAATGAAAAAAAAGAAAAATGATAGAATTTAGATTATTTTATTCTTTTTATGTTTAGTTTAGAGTAGATAGAATAATAAAAAATTATAAAAAAATAATAATAATAATAAAATAATAATAATAATAATTAGAGGTAGGTTAATAATAGGGAAATAAAAATAATTTTTATCACTTAGAAAAAAATCCTTTTCTTAAATAAATCCAAAATTGTTTTTTTTTTTCCTTAAATTAATTTTTTAAAAAAATAATAATCAAGCTTAGGATTGGATTTTTCCAAAAAATGCTAAAAATGATAAAAACGTAAACTCGAGGTATTTTCATAATTAAAATTAACTAACCCACTAAAGCTTTTTATAAAAGGCGAACTACAACTTGTTTGATCCTAAATAGCAGGTACGTAAGCACCCGTTTGGGGTAACTCCAAAAAGAATAAAAAACCATTTTTCCATATTAGAATAAGTTATTTCTAATCAATAATAATAATAAAAAACAATAAAAGACATTAGGATAGGGTTTAGATTTTAGAAGAATAAGGTAGTAATTTTAAAGTTTTAATATGTTAGCCACCCCCCCTCCCCCCCCGAGTTTAGAAACTCTGGTTTTTTTCCCTTTCCTTTTTCACAAAAATGAAAAGAGGAGATCTCGCTGACTAGTTGTCCAAATTAGCATTAATATGCCCAATTAGTCTTAATTCAATAATCTTTCCCAACTTCAGTTGGGTGGCGACTCCAAAATAAGATGAGATTCCTAGTTTAAGTCGATGATTTATATTAAATGAGCATAGGGTCTAGTATAAATCAGATTAGGAATATGGATGTAGGAAATAAAAAATTAGACTCGACAGTTAGAATTGACATACAAGCAAATGTCAATTACATTTCATTAAAAGTTTGAGGAAGATGAGCTAGATGGTGGAAGAAAAAGTTTTGTTCACATTGAAAGAGGGAGAGAGGATTAGCTTAATAATTTAATTTTTTACAACAATTTTAGTCAATGATAGAACGGACGTTAAGCATGACCGAGGGGAAAAAGAAAAGAAAAGAAAAGAAAAGATGAATTTGAATTGTAAGAGCATATACTTTGATAATTAATAATACAAGAGCTTATAACACCTTATTATGTTAATGATAGTACAAGCACTTATAACACCTTATTATATTAATGTTCTTGCATCACTTATTTTTAATAATGCTCTCCATTTATTATGTGACACAAAAAAGTGGTGTCACGTGTGAGCTCAATATCTTTTACGTATAAGTTTCTCTTTTCTATATATTAAATTCACAATAGAAAGTATTATTAAAGATAGGTACTCTAGTGTCTTAGCTACCTTTTACTTTTATATTAATACCCAAAAGATATAATCATAAATATAATCATTTAATTTTAATAACCACAACTATTTTAATTATTGCAACATTTAAATGTGTGGTCATAAGAACAAATACACTTTTTAGGGGAAAAAAGAAATCTTTCTTTTTTCTTTTCTTCTATTAGAATAAGATTTTCATTTTCCACATGTTGATGATATGGTAATTCAAATCTTGTTGGAAAGAGTAGGCCTAGATTCCCTTGGGAAAGAACTCTTCATCTTTCACATGGTGATATTTGATATGATATAGTGTAAGGTTGGATTTTTGTTAATAGAGGAAAGTTTTTGATACTATCTAATAATATAGTTAACAATAAATCTTAATGAAAATTACCTTTTTCTATAAAGATAAATGGATTCATTCAAAAAATTTCCCCATCTTTTTAATAATGACGACAAATAACTTAGATAAAGGACACAAAAAGACAAAGAGCTAGTGAAATAAAATAAATTAAACATAGGGCAATTAAATCATCATACCCCTCATCTCCTATAAATAACAGATTAGCTCTCTTCTCTTGTCTTCATGAAACAAAAGAGCAAACCTAACCTCCTTCTCTTTCTCTCTTTCTCTCAAGTCTAGGCTCCACTCCTTTAAACCCTAAAGCATCACTATTATTGTCATCTTTCTCTCCCCTTTCTCTCTTTTTCTAATTAGGAATCACTTGCAACCAATTTAAGATGAATCTAATCTCTTTTTATTCTTATATTTATTTATTTTTTATTTTTTTCTTACAATCTTCTTACCAATTAAGTGGGATTGATAAGACTAACAATCAACTTCTTTTTGTGTGTCATAAGGAGAAGGAGAAGGAGATTCAATGAGAATGATAAGATTGAAAAATCCCTATAATTGAGATTTCATAAAAGTCTATCCATAGATTTGATGAGATCCGGGATGAGAGCCAAGCCAGAAGAAGAAATGTGGATCTTCTTGAAGTGCCGCCTGGACCAATCACAAGAAATCGAGCTAAATGATTCAAGGAAGCACTTAACGGGTTGATAAAGGTTGTCCATGAAGCCGGAAAGGATTGGAGCAATCATGAAGTTGGAACGGATTGGAACAACCTTGGGAAGACCCTTGCTTTTGTACAAGTTATACTGGACACGGGTTGAAGAGGGCGTGTATTTTCAAGGCACGGCCGTGTATGGAGTTAAGCAAATCCACAGAAAGATACACGGCTAAAGTACACGGGCGTGTATGTTGCCAGAAGTTGCCTAGAACGATACACGGCCAAAGTACATGGGCGTGTATATTGCCAGAAGTTGCACAGAACAGTACACGGCCAAGTACACGGCCATGTACACGGCCGTGTATCCCCTGTTGGCCAGCTTGTTCTGTTTCGTGTTTTTATGTCACTTAACTAAACTACGTTGTTTTGGACTTGTTTTTAACACGAATTGTAACCCTAGTATAAAAGCTCCTAGGGTTTAGAACATATTAGAATATAAATCTTGAACATTAAACACTTTTGAGAGGCACCTCTCTTGGTTCTTCATGAACTAAACCGAACTTATCGGATTGATTTCCGTGGCGTTCA
Organism: Laguncularia racemosa; assembly: GCA_037954665.1. Classification (NCBI taxonomy): domain Eukaryota; kingdom Viridiplantae; phylum Streptophyta; class Magnoliopsida; order Myrtales; family Combretaceae; genus Laguncularia; species Laguncularia racemosa. Next base: position 2,228,853 of record JBBMOL010000087.1, read on the forward strand.
TCCCGACTTATCAATCGGTTTTTCATCCCGATTGTGGCTTCTTCACTTTATACCAAGGTTCTTGTCTCGCTTATAGACAACGGGTCGCGGTTTCCACTTTAGGTATTTGGGCGTCTTAGGCAACGAATTTCCGAACGTATTGGTATTGGGTTTCGTCACGGGTTGGCGTGGTTCGTATCAAGATTTTAATAGCAATTGCTTTGTCGAAGGATAAGAACCTTGATTAAGATGACATGTAGAATCTTACAACATATTGAAGTTTACTTCTTCTCAATGTTAAGGTCAATTTTTCTTTCTCAAAAAATCCTTTACCATAGTCATCCTTTTAACCATAGTATGTATTAAACTCAATTGAAGGAGTAGAATTCGATTTAGGGATTTTAATTTTAAGAGACATATAAAAGATTAGAGCTTTGTATATGAAAGTGTAGTAAAGTAAAATTTAAGATAAACTTAATTAGTAATTTAAGTCAAGAACATAAAATTTAGATTAAAACATAATTGAAAGATGAACTTGATGGAAATTTAAGGCTTTATAGTGCATAACTTGTAGAAAACTTAAGGGAAAATGGTATTTTAAGAGTAGCAACATAAAAATTTAGGTTAACTGAGTCATAGAAAAACATATGATTGACTTGGAAAAAGGGTTGGTTAACCAACCCCCGACCCTAGTCAACTACCCTTATTTGCTCAACTGCTAGGCTAATTGCATAATCTTGTCAATTGCCAATACATTGAAATTAACTAGGTAAGCACTATAAAAGCCCAAAAAATGTGCATTTTGAGACTTAAAACAAGAAATTAAGTGGAAAATCAATAATAAATCTAGTAACTATTATCCATGACCTATAAGATATTGACTTATGCTATATTACATGCTTTAGGATGTTATTTGGGTTGGTATCAAGAACTTATGCTACATACATTACTGTTTGTGCATTGATTATGTGTGTATGATTAGATTTTTAATATAAATATTATTTTCTATGCAATACATTTGTTGTGAAATGCTATTGTGATGTGATAGATATATTTGGTTATAAGATCTTGGAACCTTTTAGTTCATTTGGTTGTCATCTTGAAATATACAGTTTCATTTATTCAAACGAGGTTGTGAAATTTCTAGATTCAATGTTATATGATCTTAAGATTTGTAGATCCAATTTTTCTATGAATTTGGTTTTAAATAGAAAAATAATAAAAAAAGCATTTTTTTTTAAATTATGATTTATTGGAAAACTTTGTTGTTGTCTTGTTTGCTAGTTGGTATGGTTGATGCATTAGTGTATTTGTCTAGGTTTATGTCCGATGTGACATTTATAATGTGCAGTTTCTTTGTACAAATTTCATAAATCACCCATGTTAGGAATTTTTATTTCAAGTGCTGATGATATTAAAGATAAAGATTATTGATATTACTTGGAATATGGTTCATACTATGGGATGGGGCATATGGCAATTGTTTTGAAGACCAAGATAATTGGTAGAACTAGTAACTTTAGTCAACATTGGAGTTGCTAATCTAGTCATCATTTGCTTTTGATGTTACAATTTAGATTTACAATTAAAAATTATTAATATATAGTTTTGAAGATTTACCTAATAAAGTTAATATTGTAGAAATTTTAAGCATTGTATGCTCTTGTTGCGATAACGATATGCTGTAGTGTTGTCACATCTTGCTCTCATGTATGATGGCTGGTTTACAACAAGAATGATAAAATGGATATGATGTTTAACTTTTTTAGGTAAACTACAAGAATACTCCTCATATTTTGCTTTATATCAGTTAACTTCTAACTTTGAAATTGAAATCTTAAAAAATATGCTTCTTAGACTCTTAAATAACCATTTTACCATTGATTATTTGTACTTTTATTATTAGGCAAATGTCATATCTAATATCATTTTTGTAATTAACTATTTAAAGTTTAAAATTGTTAATTTACTACCAAAAAGCTTTTTAAGATCATTTATAGTACCTATATTAACCCTGTTTAGGTAGTTAATTCCAAAAATGAGTAAAATTCAGGTTGCTAATTATAAAAATGGGAAAAATTTGGATACCAAATTTGAAATTTACTCTATTTTATCTAATGATAAAATAGCAATATAGGAGTCTAAAAGCTCATTTTTTTAAAATTTCAGTTCCAAACACTTAATTTTAGAGATAAAAAGATACATTTACAATTCACTCTTCATTTACAAGAGTTTGTGAAATAGAAAATTTCAATTTCATTATATTTTTGTTATTGATCACAATTTCAATTTTATGTTGTTATTTAAGTTAACGATTTAGTAACAAACTAAAAAATTACAATATTCTCAATATATATTATAGAGGGCTTATTTGATGATTGGGTTTGATCCAATCTAATGTTAGGGATTGATTCCATGGGCTCATGATAAGGGCTAGGCAGTTAGGTCCATTTATTTATAGATATTTTGTGAAGATTTGACTTGATAAGCTAAAAATAAGAATTGCCGTATTGATTTGACTACACTTGGTGATGTGGACATCGTGGAGAACACAAAAGCTTACACGGCCTAAGGGCACGACCATGTATAATCTTACATGGGTTGTGTATAACTTACACGGGTACAGGCACGGCCAGCGACACGACCGTGTGTTCCAGTAGAATTCTCACAGAATCTTACACGACCTAAAGGCACGACCGTGTATGCGACCGTGTACTGTGCTCGTCACATGCCCAGAAACATACACGACCTAGAGGCACGACCGTGTACTGCGCTCGCCACATGCCCAGAAACATACACGACCTAGAGGCACGGCCGTGTATGCGACCGTGTATTGCGCTCGCTACATGCTTAGAAACATACATCGCCTAGAGGCACGGCCGTGTATGCGATAGGTTATAGACGTGTGTATTATTATTTATTTCCACGTGTACGCTTAGATTTTCTCCTTTTAGATATTTTACGGAGAAGTATATATACTCTTTTGTCAGACATGTTAGGGTTACGTTTTGAATCATATTTTGAATACACTCGAGAGAGAATTATCTCCTTTATCGGTTGTGCGCAACCAGAATTTACATCAAAGAATCCTTCTTTGTTGTTGTGAAACCAATCCATATTCAGATTCGTTTCGTTTCATTACGCTTTCCTCGCTACGTCGGTTGGTATCAGAGCAAGGCAATGTCCTGCGGAGATGTCGGCTAACGGTGGTGTTGATGGCGGTCGCGTTCTCGACCTTGATCGAGATGCGGAAGTCCAAGGAGTTAATCAATGGGCTCCAAGGGCAGTGGTTGAAACCATGGAGCAGAGGCTTGGGCGTGTAGAACAACGCCTGGAGGATCTGGTGGCACGGTTCGACGCCATGGTGATGGACCACGACGGTCACAGGAGTGTTGTTGGGAATCGACCGGGGGTAGCAGTTGCTCGTGGTGGCCTTATCAATGACTTTGTTGCCGTAAACCAATGGAACCGGAGAATTGACGGAAGCTCTTTTGAGGAAGAAGACGGAATTTTGCAGAGGAGGGAACAACCACCGAGAAGGGGTGGTGTTGTTGGCGGCGGAAGATTTCGTGGAATGGATGATCGGAATGAACCAGCATATGGTGGTGGATATCGACGCAATCACCAAGGGTTCGACCATGCTGAAGGCGGAGACTTCCGTCTTAAGGTAGACATCCGTTCTTTTAATGGCAATTTAAATATATAAGAGTTTTTAGATTAGCTGGCGGAGGTCGATAGGTTCTTTGACTATATGGAAGTTCCTGAGGATAGAAGGGTGAGAATGGTTGCTTGTAGATTGAAAGGTCGGGCGTCTGCATGGTGGGATCGATTGCAGCACCGTAGGCAAAGGGAAGGGCGGCAACCTATTAGGTCATGGTACCGCATAAGGAATCTGTTGCAGCGGGATTTCTTGCCACCCGATTACGAGCAAATTCTCTTCCAACAGTATCAGCGGTGCCGACAAGGGCAGAGGACGGTGCATGAATACACCACGGAGTTTATGAGGCTAGCGGAGAGAAATGATTTAAGGGAGACTGAGGGTCAACAGGTGGCATGGTTTGTAGACGGGTTGAAGCCTCAGATAAGAGATAAGATAGGGGTGACGGTATTCCGAACTGTGAATGAAGCCAAGAACTTGGCTCTCCGGGCGTAAATGATGATATAAAAACAGAGCGTAAGGTTTGGAGGAAGTAAAAGGACTTACACGTATGAAAGTCTTGGTAATAGTAGTAGGGCGGCTGGTGAGAGACCTAGAGGAGTGGTTGAGAAACCAACGGGGAGTATGGACAGGAAAGAAGACAAGGCAGAAGGGAAGAGACCGGTGGAGAATAGAGACACCCCAAGGCAAAACAGTCCATATGCCAAGCCGATATTGGGAAAATGTTATAGATGTAATCAGCCGGGACATCGATCAAATGAGTGCCCAAATTGACGCATCGTAAACATTGTCGAGAGGGAGGAGGAGGAAGAAGTGTGTTGTGAACCAGACGGTGATGAAGAGTACTATGAGGAGGTTGACGACATGGTGGAGCCTAATTACATAATTAGGAGGATGATGTTAGCACCGAAGCAAGAGGATAGTTCACAACGACACCAATTGTTTCGCACTAGGTGCACGATTGGTGGGAGAGTGTTTGACTTGATTATCGACAGTGGGAGTTGTGAGAACATCATTGGGAAGGAGGTCGTGAAGAAGCTCCAATTACCTACAGAGAAACATCCAAGTCCGTACACCATCGGATGGATCAGAGCGGTAGAGCGAATAGAGGTGAAAGAGAGGTGTAGAGTTCCTTTCTCGATTGGCAAATATCGAGATGAAGTATACTGCGACATCGTCGATATGGACGCTTGTCACTTGTTGTTCGGGCATCCTTGGCAATTTGATGTAGATGCCCAACATGCAGGGAAGGAGAACAAGTATAGGTTGGAGAAGGAGGGGGTGAAGTATACACTATTGCCACTATCGGATAAGCGACCCAAAATCCAGAAGGAGAAAGGGAAGTCCTTTCTTACGATCACCCAATCGGAAAGGGAGATGACTGAAGACATCAAGGAGTCCCACTTGATGCATGCTCTAGTAGTGAAAATTGTGGGAGAGGACATGAGTAACGCAGAGATTCTGGAAGAAGTGAAGGAATTACTAGAGGAATTCAGAGAAGTAGTTCCGAAAGACTTACCAGAGGGATTACCTCCATTGCGAGACATCCAGCATCACATTGACTTGGTGTTGGGAGCTAGTCTTCCTAACCTCCCTCACTACCGGATGAGTCCTAAGGAAATGGAGATCTTACAGGAGAAGGTCCAAGACTTACTCGATAAAGGATTCATTCGAGATAGCTTGAGTCCCTGTGCCGTACCAGCACTACTAACACCTAAGAAGGATGGGAGTTGGAGGATGTGCGTGGATAGCCGAGCGATCAACAAAATCACAATTGGGTATAAATTCCCAATACCTCGCATTGAGGACATGTTGGATCGGCTGAGTGGAGCAGTGGTTTATAGCAAGGCACCTTCTCATGCTCTGGACCTAGTTTCCTTACCCAAAGGTGTGTAGACCAACATAGCAGCAAAGTACCTGGCGTCGGAGATCAAAGAATAAATTGAGAAAGTGAATGAGCGCTATAAGAAAGCAACTGATAGGCATAAGAAGAAGAAGTTGTTCGAGGTGGGAGACCCCGTTATGGTGTTCTTAAGGAAAGAACGCTTCCCCATGGGCACATATAGCAAGTGGCAACCGAAGAAGTATGGGCCCTACAAAATAGTGGCCAAGATCAATGACAACGCTTATGTGGTTAGCCTCCCGGAAAGCATGAGAATCTCCAAGACCTTCAACGTGGCAGATTTATCTCCATTTTATGAGGATGACGAACCCCTTTATCCAGAAGCGAACTCGGGGTTGAGTTCTCCCTTGGTGGGAGAGAATGATGCGGACATCGTGGAGAACACAGAAGCTTACACGGCCTAAGGGCACGACCGTGTATAATCTTACAAGGGCTGTGTATAACTTACACGGGTACAGGCACGGCCAGCGACACGACCGTGTGTTCCAGTAGAATTCTCACAGAATCTTACACGGCCTAAAGGCACGACCGTGTACTGCGCTCGTCACATGCCCAGAAACATACACGGCCTAGAGGCACGGCCGTGTATGAGACCGTGTACTGCGCTCGCCATATGCCCAGAAACATACACGGCCTAGAGGCACGACCGTGTATGCGACCGTGTACTGCGCTCGCCACATGCCCAGAAACATACACGACCTAGAGGCACGATCATGTATGCGATAGGTTATAGACGTGTATATTATTATTTATTTTCACGTGTACGCTTAGATTTTCCCCTTTTAGATATTTTACGGAGAAGTATATATACTCTTTTGTCAGATATGTTAGGGTTACGTTTTGAATCATATTTTGAATACACTCGAGAGAGAATTATTTTCTTTATCGGTTGTACGTAACCAGAATTTACATCAAAGAATCCTTCTTTGTTGTTGTGAAACCAATCCATATTCGGATTCGTTTCATTACGCTTTCCTCGCTGCGTCACTTGGCCTTTCTCGATTGGCTTGTGTGTTTAAGAGGCCTTTTTATAGATTAAAAATTATTCATTATGATTGGAAAGCTTATTTAAAAGACTATTTGGCCTGGATTATGAAAAGCCCATTAAATGACTCATTTGCATTTAAGCTTAAAAGGAGAAGCTAGAAATGCATTTATGAAGAATTCGTCCTATTCGTTGATCATTTAAAGATCCAATGGATATCATTGATAGCTCATGTCATCCTCGATTTTTGGAGTCATATGATGGTTGAGAATAAAGCTTGAAATATATAAATAGAGACATTCTCCTACTCATTTGACAAAACTAGAAGTATTAGAAAAAAGCCGTCATATTACAAAAATCTTCTTAAGAAAAATCAAATGAAGAATTTAAAGAACTACCTTGTGCTCTTATGCTTATTTCTCTTTCCATGCCTCTATCTAATCAGTACTTTATGTATCATCTGATGTAGGTTTTCAACGGTCCTTTAAAGCATGACATCACAAAATGTGCACAATTCACTTACTACAGTTTTATATGTCCCTCCACACAAAAAAACACACACACGGAGAACAATAGTAAACAAAATTTCCAACTCCTAATTTAACTAGCGGTAGATTCTCCACGATCCATGTAGGTTTCCATGGACTTCAACACTATTAGAAGGTAACGATCCCATGCGACTTGCTGAGCTAGTAAATTTTATGGAGCAGTTGACCTACTAGTCATAGTGTTAATGTTCCTCAACATCACAGAAGTAACATCTGATGCAATGTTGTACTAGTAAAAGAAAAAAAAAAAGGGAAATACATTTGTTGGGAGAAAACGTTCTTATTAGGGATGATTAGTTAGAGGATGGATAAAGCAACAATTCTAAGTTGCTCAATCTATTTTTAAAAATTTGGAATTAAAATTGTGTCCAAGCAAACCATCCGTAAAATCTGTACTTTTATAAAATCTAGAAGTTCTAACATTTAAGGTATCATGTACAAAGTGTGAACCTTGTTATTTTTTAAATTACAATACTATACTCATTTAGCATATATATCTAAACTCATGAGATGTAAATTGTAAGACATTCTTACTTTTAAAAGATATATTATAATGAATACAAATGTAACAAAATTTCAGCATGAAAAAACAAGACAATGAAAAATACAAAAATATAAATAATGAAATTGATAGTAGAAATATAAGATAAGTTTAACCTTTCAATTGATGTTAACATAAAATAGTATATTATAAGTTAGATTGACTTTATTGGATTCAAATTATATTTATCATTAATCATAGTATTAAAAATTTGTAGAGTACTAAAACTTTGAAATGGAATTTGAGACATCTAATACCCACTATTCAATCATTATATGGTCCACTTGATTCAAAGTAGGTTGATAGCCCTAATTCTTTTACCAATTATTGAATTAAAAAAAAAAGACTAGTATGTTTTAGGGAGCAATTATTGGTACTACATGTTATGGAGATGCATAAAATGATCATTTTTGTTATACGAAAAGTGCGATTGTTTTAGGACATTAGATTAATAAATTAACGTTCTCTTATGTTATTATTATTTTTTTTTTCAAACTTATAGTGTGTAAAGGGGTGGGAAACAAAAAAGCATGGAACCTTTGTAATTGTTAATTCAAGTAAAAAGTAGAAATGAATGGAAGAGAAAGAAAACAAACATAAATATTTCTATTTTGAAGTTTTTTTTTTCCATCTTCAAAAATCAAGTGAAATGGGTAGAAAATGGTGAACAAGATTAAAATTACCAAACATCCTTTATAACAATATTTATTAAAATAAAATCGAAAAATTTACAATATATAGAAAAATTTATTATTGATCTAAATTTAAATTATGTATTACAAGATGTATAAATGCAATAGTATTAGGATTACATGACTCAAGACAAACCATGATAAAATGCAATATTTATAAACTAATATGCCCCATAAATTTCAAGGTGCAAAAGTCATTGTGAGATTGAAGCAATGGTTAAGATAAGCTGTTGTAAATAAGTTCTTAGTGAGAATATTTGCGTGTTGATGATGGGTGCAAATATAGTGAATGAGAACCTAGCTAGAGTAGATTTAGTTGCTGTTGTCACCTCATAGTATCTAACAAGAGGTAACCATTTCATGAATAAAGTGACAGTCATTATCATCATGCTTTATATGATTATGTTAGAAAAGGTTGTTAGACATATGGATAAGTCCAAAGTTATCATAGTATAGGATGATGAGTTGTTGAATAGGAAGTCCTATTTCTTGAGCAAGCTTATAGATTTTGGTAGATTTAGCAATCAGATAGTATAGGTGATAGTGCATACTTAGCTGCAATGGAACTTTGCAAGCACAATGGCTTTTTTCTTAGAGTGCTATGAGATGAGGTTATGTCCTAGATTAATGGGATAACCTATAGTTGGGTAACAAGTGTATAGACATCTAGCCTAGTCGGTATCTATAAAGTAGTTAAGGAGGTACAAGATATGAATATGATGGGAAGACTGAATGACAATGTGTTTTAAAGGTAATGAAGAACCAATTTTGTGTTGGCATGTGATTTGTGTTGGAAAGAAACATATATTGGCTGATTGACTATAAAATTGATATTTGGTCTAGTAGTTGTAAGGTATTATAATGCACCAACAATTTCATGGTAGGGAGTAGGCTTGTAATAAGGAAAGCTAGGGGCAGTGAGGTTACTTTGAGGTAAGAGAGAGGCTTTGACTAGTTTAGATGGGTGCATGCAGTGACATTTGAGAAGATCTTAGGTGAATTGAGTTTAACACAAATGGATGCCTTTGGTGTAAGTAACTTGAATGCTGAGAAAGAAATGTAGGTTACTTAGGTCTTTCATAGCGAATTGACATAAGATGACAAAGATGTAGTGATTGAGGAGAGTAAGACTATTGTCAATGAAGTTAAAGTAGTCAACATTGAGTAAAGGGACAAGAGTATTAAAACATTGAGAGAGGATAGATATTGAGGTATCAACTTTGCTTTGGCAAAAGCCTATGTATAGGAGAAAGCTACTAAAACAATGGGACTAGGCATGAGAAGATTGCTTTAGACTGCAAAGAGACTTTCTCAATTTATATATACAATGGGGATAATGTAGATGGACGAATCCTAAATATTGTTTCATGAAGATTTCCTTAGTGAAGTGACCATGAATATAAACAGTGTTGACATTGAATTGGTGAATTCCTCATTAAATTGAAACAAAAGGAGAGAGGATAAATATAATGGTGATGAGTTTGATAATAGTGAACTCAACTTAGTATTTGGGGTTATAATTATTGGTATAGTAGATGGGTGGAGATAACTTTTGTGGTCTCATAGTGGTAGTATCTCTAGTAAGGTAAATTGATAGAGGTTAGTTGGTTGTTAATAAGAGAGATCTTTAGCCGTTAAGAGGATAGGGGGTGTAGACATCTCATTTTTGCCTTATTTAAATTCTGTTTTCTTTTCTTTTATATAAAAAAGGAAAAATACTAAAAAAGGAAAAAAATGAAAACAAGAATAAAAAAGTGAGAAAATTTGAAAAAAAAAATCTATATTTAAGAAAAATAAAAGGTTGTTGGGTCTCATTTGTTGGCCTATTTCATTCTCAAGGGTTAAAGGAAGTCATAATACATAAATGCAATTTAATGGTTTTAAGGCTTTAAGTAAGAGTATTAAGTTTTTCTAAAAAATCAATATTTTGAATGAAATCTAGGTTAATTATTTCTATATCATAGAAATGAAATTGATTTAAGTTAATCATGATTTCAAATGATACCTTGATTGGATTTAGATTGGCCAATTTATGATAAAATTAATAATTAAATTAACGAGAGGAGCAATTAATGAAAACTTATAAAAAAGTTAGCATTTTGTGTAATGGATTTTATTTTCAAAAAATATTGCAAAACCAGTTGGATGTGGCCCAATTTTGACTCGAACATGATTTGTAGTGTGAAAATCAGTTCACATTAGCAATAGGCGCAATATGCCATTTGAATTTTTCAATTCCTTCACTTGCCACATGTTGAAAGCCTAGTGGTCAATTACTATTCATCATCTTATTCCTCAGTCTTCTTCTTCCATAACTCCATTTTTTTTTCCTTTCTTTGATTGCCACTTTTGATCCATTTCTTACCCCTTTTTCTATGGTGAAATCACAAAGATTACATGGCTTACTATGTATCTAAACAAAAAATCAATCTAAATACACTTATAACTAACTAAATTCAGAGTGGAAAATAGAAAAAAAAATCAACTTGTGCGGATATAACTCTTGTACATCTAGCTTGATTTGGATAGAATTGAAACTTCCTAGTTCATTGTTAAGCAAGAGCAGATACTCAAGAATCACACAATCATTTTTTTCCTCTAATCCAAATGAATTTAAGAATATTCCTAATGGATGCCTAGTTGGGGATATTCTCAAATTCATGGCTTGTTGATATTTTCCATCTTCAAATTGAGCCGTAAAAGTATAAATAACCCTTACTTCTTTGCTTGAAACACTTCCATTCAAGCTCAATTTTCATTTTCTCTTGCTAAAATATTGGCTGACATACTTCTCTCTCTTTTCGTTGTTTATTCTCTTTTCTTTTTTTTTTTTTCTTTTTATTTTCTTTCTTTCTTTTTCTTTCTTTTCTTCTTTTTGCCTTTACTTTTTTCAAAACAAAAACATGTACATAACAATAATTACTCTTGTTTTTTTTTTTTTTATATATATATAGAAAACTTCCCTTTAATCATTTATTTTTTCTTTTTTTAGATTTGTTTAAATATATATAATAAAATAATTATAAATAAATAAATAGATAAAATGTAATTATATATATATATATATGTTAAAATAAAATACAACATAAAATAATAGTTTAGAAATTAGATGATGCGAACTATAGTAGGTTTGATTTCAAATAGCCGGTACGTAGAAACTTATGAAGTGACCTCAATTGTAAATAATAATTAGGTTCATTTTAATTTAATAATTTTTTTCTTGCTCTTCTTTTTCAAAAAATAAATTTGAACTTGAAATGTTAAAATGGAAACCATAAAGTTTTATTCAGGTAGCTCCCAAATTTCAAAATACTTAATTTTCATTTAAAAGTTTTATGCAGGCCAATAGCTAAATTAAGATTAATTTACTCAATTAGTTTTAATTTAACATTTTTCCTATTCTCGATTGGGTAGTGACTCCTTTTTCTGCAAATTGGATAAAATGAATAGAAAATTTTCTAATCTTAATCAAGGGTTTACATTACATGGGTATAGGGTTTAATGATCAAATGAGAAAAAATAGAAAAAATTAGGCTTAACAAGGGTAATGGCAAAAGAAGGAAGAAGAAAAAAAAAACTGGAAATTAATTAGCATTTTCTATTAGACTTTGACCATTTGTTGACCGACTTTGATACCAGGCATAAGAGATAGAAAAATTGTATTATTCATCTAATTTTTTAGTAAGTGTTACTAGATGTATAAATACAAGAGTATTAAGGTTACATGATTCTAATGACAATGTAAAAAGACTGATGAACCTCTATAGACAAGGTATAATAAAATATAGTATTATATGGTAATTGTAACTTTGTTAAATACATACGTTGTTTCCCTTCATTTTCTTTTGGTAACATTAATCAAATGAAGGATATTGAAACATTTCTCTCCTTTTCTTTCTATTTCCATCCTATGTTTTTAAATACAAAATAGAAATTATAATTCTTTTCACATAAATCTTAGTCTACCATGAAATAAGAAACAAGTAGTAATTGGCAACATGAATGAATGATTTCTATACAGTGTTTGGTACAAATCCAAGGATAACTCAAAACTTGACTGACATACACAGAACAAAGAGTAAGACTTGATTTTACAACAAAATTTTGCAGCAGAAAAGAGGTAAAACAAACAAACTAATACTCGGAGAAAGCTCATAGATGAAACTGCCGATGGAGATTAGGTTGAAATGAAAGACCCTCTTAATATCAAGGCATTTTGGGTAGTGAAACTCTTGCAAACATGAGATAAAACCATGCATCATCCCTCTTTCGTTGGATATACAAATGTAGCCTTGTTATTTTGGCATTATTCATACTACACCTGCATCAACAAGGACAAGTATTGACATGAGCTCAACAAACAACTTATAAGAAGATTATGTTAAATTGAAGAAAGCAAAAGACTATCAATCAATTGGAGAATTATCTGACATTGGTATGATTCCTCAAAATAACTCAAAAAATCCTTTAGTATTTTATTAAGAACACTTTGGTTGAGAAGTAGTAAGTCTATATGACATTAAAATGGACATGATATTGACAAGTTGTTTGTACTATTTTTGGTGATTACTAGATATCATTTACTCATTGTGATGTTCAATCTCGAGTCCAAGCAGAAATCATACAAGAAAGGTTCAGTTAATTTAGATGAAGAATAGAAAAACCTACATAAAAAGTTAGCGAAATGATTTTCATACATAACTATAACATTCAGAAAGCAAAGAGAATTTCAACATGTTGGTGCACAAACATTCGCCTGACGTTGCATCACTAAAATTTATTAACCTGTAGATGCATTGTAAAGTTTCTTCTAATCAACTATCTTGCGCAATTGGTTAATGCTTTCATTAGCTATAAGCCTTAAACATTTTGGTATGATATGCTAGATCAAAGGGTAGGCACTGCTAATTTAAAAAATTATAAAAAAAAGTGCTTTAGCAAACAGCCATTTCAAGTTTGGACCATCCTACCCTAGGAATCCATCAAATTGTTCATAGCATTCATAAGTAGTTAAAAGTGCATACTTCCAGCTCAGTACACTTTTCATTCTGAACATCATCGTGCAGCCAAAGCTCCTGCTGTTGTAGACCCTACAAGTTTTAAATGTACTTATTGAGGTAGTAGATGATACTTGATCTCGAGCTCTTCCAAAAGTTTTTTTAGATGCAAAACCAATACCGACCTTCGGTTAGTCTTATCCCCATAGGAAAAATTATAGTGTGAGTCATATAGAGAGCCATTTTTAACTTATTTACGTTCTCAACGTCCTTAACCACAACAACATGATTGGGATGCTAGTGTTCAGCTCTCCAAGTATCTGAAGTACAAATAATCATATTTAAACAAAGGAAAAGAAAAAGAAAAAGATATTTATGGTTAGAAGTTAAGAAATTATTTTAAGATCTACTACCTAACTATGTGAAGCTAACAAGATTATTGTCATGGAGAGACCATGAATAAATATAGCCCTTACTAAAAAGTAAAATCCCATCCTGGAGGGACCTAGAGCTGCACTTGACAGCACCAATGGTGTGACAAGGTAAAATAAAATTTTGCTCATTTTGATAACTCAAACTGTCATGTTTTGCGCAAGAAAACCAAGTCAAGAAGACTGCATGCAGTTATTAATGACAAGTGAATGAGTCTAAAAGATCGCAAGGAACGTACGGTTTTATTCTTCCTTTGAGAGTTGCAATCGTATCTGCTGGAGTGGAAAAGTCGATATCAAACTCTCACAGAAACACCCATTTCTGGGCTCCTATAGGAATTGCTGATGGGTTTAGTGGCCAAAACTGAATTTGGGTAGAATATCTTTTCATTGTCATATCTCAGGAAGATTGTAGTCAAGATGTTCACTTCTTCAACTGTCATCTGCCACAATTTATGATACCCTATCAGTAACTAGGATATAGTACTTCTGCAAAAATTTAAGTGCAAACAGCTCACCTGCACTCCATCAACAACACAACGATCGCCAACATCAAATGGATGCATAACAAATACGAATATGATGGCCTCAAAGACGGTTTTGGCAGTGTTACCAAACACAAACGCAACAAGAAGAAGTTGAGATGAAATAACGACGAGAACTTTGGTAGTCAAAAACCCCATCATTAGTAACCACACGGTAAGGCCAATTATGATAACAATTACAGAGGCAAGCTTATTTAGCTCCTCTATGGCTGTTTTTGCATCGTTCAAGGCATGTGCAAGTACCTTGCGTTCATTGTAGACATTCACCTGCAGAAATATGGAGAACCTTGTCAAATATCCCAATGAGAGTTTGTGATACAAACACTGGTCTCTTAACAATTTCTGTAAATTCTTTACACTGCTGAACCAGCTTCGAGTGAGCATGGAAGATCATTTCTAAATGTTACTTCCATATTGTATCAGTATGCTCAACGTCCAATGCATCTAAGTTTGAAGGCGAAAACAATGGATCGAAACATGGGGCATCACAGGTTTAACAGATAGGGGCAACAGCATATCTGAAGGTTACTTTAATATTGTAATAGCAGAAGCATTACTTGTGACAAATATAAAAACCAGTTTGCACTGAAAAATCGTAAAACCTGGCAGGTCGAACATGCAGAATATAAAGATAAGTGATATTAGTTTTAGTCCTAAATGATTTACTTACCAACCAGTTTTTCAGAGATGACCTCTTAATCCTTTTATCTTCTGCTGATCCTGGAAACAATAGAAGCACATTATCAACTTCCTCAATATTCACAAACCGCAGCAGGTCCTCCTCATCGATATGTCTGACAAGAAAAATAAGTAAATCAGAGAATGGCAACACATTCTTAAGCAAACTGTCACACCAAAGTTCAAAAAGTTTCAATAGAACATGCATCCTTACTTGGATCCGTGCTTGGCCACATTCCTGAATATCCTGTAAGCAGCAGCCTTTGCTTCCACCTCACTTGTAATCTCCTTGTCCTTTTGCTCCCCATCCTCCTCATCCACAGTCCTATCAAGAGTATCTGCAAGAGTTGAGAGCCGAGACCCACTAACCACTTTAATTAACCCTTTCATTGTCCAAGCAGACACCATATCTTGCTCAATTCTATGCAGCTTCTCTACATCAATCACTTCTTCTTTTTCTGCTTTTCCTTTTTTCACTTTCTGAAAACTCAAACAGCCACTAGACTGTGATTTACCAACTTTTTCTCCCATTTCCATTAATGGAGGACCTGATAAAGTCCTAACAATATACTGATGGAAGATCGACTCATGAATGCGGTCGAAGAATCTGGTGCACTGAAATGAAGAAGCTAGTAGCTTAATCAACAAAGTTTTAAGCAACCACATAGCAGTTCCAATGAGACACCCCCCAAGAGCCTTTGTCACGTGATCTAGAATATTCATAGTGTTTCTCGATCGCTTGACCCCACGATTAATCAAGAAAGCCCATGCCAAAAGAATCAAACTCATCCAAATGAAAGCTTGAACACTTTTCTTCAGCCCATACACGAAATACAAAACCTTCTTTTTGAGTAGGAAATTCATTTCAATCAGGAAAACCAATATTTGGATCATCCATTCAGTAACTAACCTTCCACAGAAAATGACTAATATGAACAATGTCCATTTCCACAAATTCAAACCCCATATTAGAGCATCCTGTAACTTGTGCAGAGTCACGCTGGCAGAGAAAAACCCTGTGAGACAAACAAATGCGGTCCACTCAATCAAATTCAAAACTGCCTTCCTTTTAAACTTCTTCCCTTTAAATTCCTGAACTTTCATATTGGCAGTCTTGTACACCTCATCGTCATCTTCCTCCTCTTCATCTACAGATGAAATTGAAGGCGTCCTGGAGGTAATTGGTGCTGATTTATTTTTATCTTTAGCAGGACTAGCACCATGGAGGGGTGAAGCCACTTTAGGCGAATTGGCATTCACATTCACATTCTTTAGTCGGGTTTTCTCCTCAATTAAAGCCGCATTAGGATAAGGTGATTCCACAAGCCGAGATTTTGGCTTCGAAGAGCTTCTAGTCAAGCCATCAGTTGTTGGGATCTTAGGTGGCTGACTAGATTTTGGTGTTGGACTAGGACTAGGAGTAGGACTAGGACTAGGACTGAGACTTGGGCTATGTTTCGTAAACTCATGAGAAGGTGAGCACGTTAAACTAGATGTCTGAACTCTTGGGTGAAGCTTTTGGGATTGAGTCACTTCAACATTCGAGTACGGTGAAGAACCCAATTGAGCAGTGCTGAAGAAGGGCCAAGAACCTTCACTTTCAACTCTGGCGCCCGAAATAACCACAACAACTTCATCTTTCCCCTGGTTCTCTAATCCCCCTTTATCCCCTTCCATAATTTACTTTTACTCTGTATACTAGCATAAAGAGACTTCAAACTCCAAGCTTCAACTTTGACTTTCTATATGAACTGTTTGTGAACCAAATAAACAAAAGGGTACTTAAAAAACAAACTCCGAAGATTCTAACTTGTAAGATTGTAATTCATCAAATGAATAAAAGCTAGCACTTTTAACAACATGAAGCGATGAAAAAGCAAGGAACCAATTGGGTGTGTAACAAAGTGCAGGAATTTCGAATTTCAACTTTCTATTTTCATTGATTTTGAGTCAAATCAACAACGGTTCCTTAATAAAAGAAAAACTACAAAGATTCTAACTTTAAAAAGTGCAATTTTTAAATGCATAAGAAAAGTAGCATCTTAAGTCCAAGGAGTCATGAAAACGTAAGGAACAAAGCATGGGTATGCGAAAAAAGTGACATGTGATGCACTATTTGAGCAACCAAATGTCTCTTACCCTCTTAAAAGGTGTTGATCAACCAGAAAAAAACAGGAAAAAAAAATATATAAAAGAAGTGAACCTCGACCTTGTAATGGTTCTTTTCTTTAAGAGAGAAAGATTTATATGTAATAAATTTAGAGAAACCAGAAAGACGTACATACAGGGTGTTGGCTTCCTGAGAAAATTAGTTTATACAGATGAGAGTGGCCGCTTCAAGGATATTATTAGATGGTTTGAATATGAGACACAGGAGAATGACTCTGGACGTGTGTTTTTTCAGACAACGGCTTCGCAGTGGTTACAGTTGTTTCATTCCCGGGAAATATTATTTAAATGGGTGTCCTTCCAATGGACAATTATGTAGGACGAATTCCCCTATTTATAAGTGTTTGTTAGCAAAGAACCATGGATAGTTTCTAAATTTTCTTAAAGAAACAAAAGTTATATGAATTTTCCAGATTCATGACATATTTTGTAAAAAGGCTTGAGAAAGAAACATTTTACATTTCTTTTTTTGAAAAAAATAAAATAAAAATATTATTTAAATATATAAAAACATGAAATTTTCTTCATTTGGTATTTCAGTAAGTTTTCTGAACACTCTCTTGTGTGTTTATTTTCTTATTAGAAGAGAACCAATAAAAAATTATTTAAATAATATTTGGGATAATATCTTTAAGAACTTTTAAATATATATAAATATTATTACTAAATACAAAAAAAATTGCTAAAAGAATTATAAATAGTAACTATTTAAAAATTTTAATATAGTTTTAACACTACATATTTCTGAAAATGATAAAAATGTAAACTCGTCTTCTAAAAGTCGGAATATTCTTATGGTTGACGTGATAATACGACTAATGAGATGCTTCTTGGAAGTAGTAGGCCATGACAAGCTTCAGGGAAGAAGGGTAGTCAGATGCGACTGCTTAACGTGAAGTTTGAACAGGAGAGATAGATACATAATGAGATCTTTCAGTTGTAGGGATTTTTATCCAAGTTCTTAATATATAATTTTGGTATGTTAAAGGAAATTTCTTTTTAATTTTTTTTATTTTATCATGAAAATAAAAAAATTAATATTTATTTATATTATTTATAGAACTTATAATATAAAAAATGACCTAGTTTTTAATTTGATAAGAATCCCATAAGAGGGTCCTTAGTATTGAGAACAAGATAAGAAGCTATAATAAAAATGCCCTAAGTAATGATTTTATGATACTTTTTAACAATTCGGTTAATGATATTGTTAATTTAATTTATTATTTTTCTTTTTTTTGTCAACTATATTGTATAATATAACTTGGAAAAGAAGTGATTCAAACTTAATTTATTTTGTTAAAAAATCAATATTCATACTACTAAATTACAATAGCCTTAACTAATTTAATTTACTTCATCTAGGTAATCTTTAACCAAATATTCATATAAGATTTTAGTTTAGTCCATATTTATGATGAGAACAAAGAGCTAGCTCACATGATAGAGATTTACTTTTTTTTTTTTTTTTTTTTCCAAAGTAGAGATTACCACTTTAAATTGCAAGAAAAGAATGAATTATTCAGTACAAATTTTCTCAACATATATATGTGGAACACATAATGTACTTTTTCTAAACTTAGTGCTACAACTAATCTATATGCCACCTTACCAATCCTTTTAGGGATTTCAAATGGTCTAACATACCTCGAGTTTTGCTTTCTTCTTAGACTGAACCTAATCACCAATTTAGTTAGAGAAATTTTCAGTAGTACCTTATCTCTTACTTGGAATTCTAAGGGACATCATCTTGATAGGAATCAGATTCCCACAGGACCTATCACCAGGGCTCGAGCTAAGGGCTTACACAACTTGGTTTTGAGAATTCTACATGAGAAACCTAATCCTGAGGAAGTACCTTGAAAACAATCCTCATTTCGAAAGTACCTTGAAAACCGACATCTGGAAAAGTAATTTACATATATATATTTTATTTACTTGAACTATTTATGTTGTAATTTCTTTTGGGATACATTCATTTGTTTGCAATTGTCTTTTAGGATTGGCCACCCTAAAAGTAGCATAGTTGTAATTTTGTGGACTTTTTAATCCTAAAGGGAGCAAGTATAAATACTTGCTTAAGTGGGGTTTTTAGGGGAGAATTTTTCAGGATAGACATACACTTTTACGTGAGAGAATTAAGGTTCTTCCTTAGTTCAATCCCTTTTATCAATTCCAATCTTAAGAATTGGAATTATGGCGAGTGCAATAAGGAGAAATTGTGAGTTATATCAATTTCTTATTATTGTGTTTCTTTTGATCTTTAGTGAGTCACATCTAGGGTTGGATTGAAGTTTTCTTGGTCAAATTTGATTACATTTGTAATTAAGTTCTTATTGCTTAATTGATTGGTTTTAGCACTTGTTATTTACCATCAATATTTGCTTCATTTGAACCGTGGTTTACATTGTTAGGAAAGGGGATCTCGGAAGTGGTTCTTGTTGTTTTTGTTGAATTCACATGGCATTCAAGTTTGATTAGTGTTTTTTTGAAGAATTTGATCATTGTGGATTATTAGTTTGTGAGTTATAGCATTCAGATCTACTTGCACCCCAATAGGAATCACACAATTTCTAGTTTATTGAATCGAGATTGGTTTAGTGCATTTGGAGTTGATTATTTGTTCCAATTGAATGTGCTTAACCCTTAATTTAGGCACATCATCTTTTTGGTATCAGAGCTTGTGGTTTAAGAAGAGGGATTGTTGCAATTGGAATTTTGAATTAGGGATTGTCGAATTAGCACCTTGATTCAAATTGTGAAGTGGAATTGAATTATTTCAATTGTGTTGTTGAAGTGCTATCTTGTTATTTTGTTGTTGTATACTTGGAGACTTGTAACATTCTTAGTTTTCTTGAGAAGTAGCCGTAAGAGTGAAGTGTCTTTGAGGTGGAACATAAGGAGTAAGAAGTATTGATCTTTTGTGATCAATTGGAGAAGTGTCATTTGTATTAAGTATTTTCGGAAATGAGGAGTAGCAAGTTGTAATTTTCAGATTTGAATTTTTAGAATTGAAGTGTGAGTTAAGGAGACAATTTGAATGTCAAAATACACATTAAGTGATTGATTAATTGTGTGTTCATTTGAATTTTGAAATAACTCCTTACCATTTGTGGAATCTTGCCATTACTGAAGTCATTTTGAATTTGAAATTTGAGCTGCCTTTTTTTGTTGTTGTTGTAGTTGTGGTTTGATACTTGTGTGGAAGTGGAGAAAGTGCACCATGACTTGAAAGTGTATGTGTGTAGAGTGGTGTTTGTAAAATTTTGTGAAGGTTGTATGCGTTTTGGTGTGTACATTGTGGATAATTGTAGGAGGCGTGATTGGAGTAGCATCGTGGGTAAAGAGGAGTAGTGTAGCAGTGGATTTGTGTATTTTGTATTTGTTGAGGTGCTGCACATTGTGGTTATTTGTAGTGTGAAATCAAGATAAGAAAAGGAAGGTTGAGTAATAGAATTTAAAACTCAAATAATTCATTAAAGTGTGAATGTAATTGAACTAGTTACTTAAACACTTAAAGTTGAATTTAAATTCTATCTACTTAAGAGTAGTTGTGTGTGAGTACTTCATTTGTGGTTTAGTTGTGTACTTGAGCCATGTAGGCGTAAGGATTATTATTGCAGTGTTAGATTTAAAACACAACAATGTCTAATGAGATGTTTCATTATGCTAATGTGTTGCGCTAAACATTGACTACATTTGCTACTAACGATGAAGAACAAAGGGAAAACTTGTTCCATACTTCTTGTAGGGTACACAGAAATTTGTATGTCCTTATAGTTGATGGTGGTAGTTGTACCAATATAGTAGTCGCATCGTTAGTATCGAAACTGAGACTTACCACTGCTCCACATCCTAAACTATATAAATTTCATTGGCTTAGTGATCAGGGGAGTTTGCATATGACTCAAAGAGCTAGGGTACCGTTTAGTGTAGGGGATAAATACTGTGATGAGATTTGAGTGTGATATTTTGCCTATGTGTGCATCCCATATATTGCTTGACAGGCTTTGGTTATATTATAGGAGGGTCTTGCATGATGGCTTCAGGAATACTTATGTATTCCTAAAGGAGGGCAAACGCATTATTTTAAATCCGATGTCACCTTCAAAGGTCCAAAAGGTTCAGCAACAGATCAGTAGTCCATTAGGGGTTAAAAGGGTTTCAATGCAGTTTAATGATTCTGAGGAAAAGAAGGTGTTGTTGATGGGATAAGGTGAATTGGAGAGGCTTGTTACAAAGAGACCCCAGTATACTTGCTTCAATTGAGATATGCACTAGGGGTGCAGGAACCACAGTCTCTACCCTCAGCAGTTTCTCAAGTATTGAATGAGTATACTAATATTTTTCCTGATGATTTGCCAGTAGGTTTACCACCTTTGAGAGGGATAGAGCATGCTATTGATCTTATGCCCGGTTCAGTATTACCGAATCGACTTGCATATCGCATGAATCCCGAGGAGGCTAGAGAATTGAAATGCTAAGTCGATGAGTTGGTTGAGCGCGAATTTGTCAGGGAGAGTTTCAGTCCATATGTTGTTCCCACCCTTGTTATTCTTAAGAAGGATAGTACTTGGAGAATGTATATCGACAATAGAGCCGTCAACAAAATCACCATCGAATATAGGTATATTATTCTTAGAATTGATGATATGTTAGATGAGTTGCATGGTTCACAAGGTTTCTATAAAGTAGATCTTAAAAGCGGGTATCACCAAATTCAGATGAGATAGGGGGATGAATGGAAAATCGCTTTTAAAACACGTTATGGACTATATGAGTGGTTGGTTATACCTTTTGGTTTGAGTAATGCTCCTAGTACATTTATGAGGTTGATGAATCATGTATTGAAAGAATTTTTAGGAAAATTTGTTGTTGTTTATTTTGATGATATTTTGATATACAGCAAAGGCCTAGAACATCATGTGGAGCATCTTTGGACAGTATTCTTAGTATTGAGGGCACAACAGTTGTTTGCAAATCTCCAGAAGTGTTCCTTTTATCAAACTGAGGTAACATTTTTGGGTTTTGTTGTATCTGGTTTAGGTGTTAGAGTAGATGAGGAGAAAGTGAGGGCAATCGGGGAATGGCCAACACCCACCTCAATTACTGAGGTAAGAAGTTTTCATGGACTTGCATCTTTTTATAGACGTTTTGTCCATAATTTCAGTAGTATTGTTAGTCCTCTCATGGAATTGACTAAAAAGAATGTGCCTTTCATTTGGGGTGAAAGGGCCCAGAGGAGTTTTGAAGAGGTAAAAGAAAAACTCACTTGTGCTCCATTATTGGCTTTACATAATTAAGACAAAATTTTTGAATTGGAATGTGATGCTTTTAGGATAGGAATTGGTGCTGTATTAATGTAGGAAAAGAGACCCATAGCATATTTTAGTGAGAAGTTGAGTGGTGAAACTTTAAACTATTCTATTTATGATAAGGAATTTTATTCCTTAGTGAGGGCTCTCATGATGTGGCAGCGTTATCTCCTCCTGAGAGAGTTTATTATTTATACATATCATGAATCATTGAAACATTTTAGGGGACAACAGGATTTGTCTAAACACCAAGCCAAGTAGGTGGAGTTTTTAGAGGGTTTTGCTTATGTGATAAAGTATAAGAAGGGTAATCTGAATATTGTTGCTAACGCTTTATCACAACGGTATGTATTTATCACTTCTCGTTAGTCAAAACTACTGGGTTTTAATTGTTGAAAGAACAGTATGTGCATGATGAGGAGTTTGGAACTATTATGGAGAGGTGTTATGGGGGTAAGATATATGAGGGTTATTGCGTGATTGAGGGCTTTTTTGTATAAATCTGGAAAATTATGTATGCCTTCTGGATCTATGAGGGAGTTATTGGTGAGGGAAGCATATGTAGGAGGATTGTCTGGACACTTTGGTGAGAAGAGAACCCTGTCCATATTGAGAGAGAATTTCTATTGGAAGGGTATGATAAAGGATGTCCATAGGGTGTTAGAAAGGTGTGGTGTTTGCAAGAGAGCTGAAGGAAAGAAAGGCATACAGGGTGAGTAAATGCCTTACCTATACCGGATAAACCCTAGACTAATATTAGTATGGATTTTGTGTTGGTGTTACCTAGAACACAAGAGGAAAAGATTCTATCATGGTAGTTGTTGACAGGTTCAGCAAAATGTCACATTTTGTGCCTTATCATAAAACAAATGATGTCCTTTTTATTGCTAACATTTTTGTGCAGGAAATTGTCAAATTGCATGGAGTCCCACACAACATAGTGTTAGATAGGGACACTAAGTTTCTTAGTTTCTTTTGGAAGACATTATGGAGAAGACTAGATACTAAGCTTATGTACAGTACCTCCTGCCATCCACAGATAAACGAATCAATAGAAGTTGTCAATCGCATGCTTGGAAATTTACTCAGAGCAATAGTTGGCAAGAATCTTACTGATTGAGACTTGTGTCTTCCTATTATTGAGTTCGCTTACAATAAGTTCACTCATAGTTCAACCAGTAAGTCTCCCTTTGAAGTTGTTTATGACTATAATCCTTCTATTCCATTGGATTTTATAGCAGGACTAGCAACAATGGAAGAGAGTTTTAGTGGAGTTGATTGAGCTAGGAAAATTCAGTACATTCATGACAAAACAACTGAATTCCTTTAGAAGACCCAGGAACGATAGAGAATTCAGGGAAATAGACATAAGAAAAATCATTTTTATAATCCAGGTGACTTAGTCTGGATTAATCTTAGCAGGGACTGGTTTCCACATAAGAAGTCATAGAAGTTGTCTCCCAGATTAGATGGGCCATTTAGAGTTTTAAAGTGCATCAACAACAACGCATACCAAATAGAGTTATTAGGAGAGTATGGAGTATTAGAGACCTTTAATGTTGCAGATCTATCACTGTACTTACCAGACGACATGCATGAAGACCTATCAGATTTAAGGGCAAATCTTCTAAAGGCTCGAAGAGATGATAGGAATTGGATTCTCACATAACTTGTCACTAGGGCTCGAGCTAAGGGCCTACATAACTTGGTTTTAAGAATTCTACATGAGAAACCTAATCCTGAGGAAGCTAACTTAATTTCTTCATTCCTATCTTATACTTGTTATGCATTTTAACAGGTTCACTTGTCAGTCTTACAAGGTGCCAAATCACCTATACTTTTGAGTGAGTCGGGATCCTCATCGGAACTCATTTCGAATGTACCTTGAAGACCGGCATTTGGAAAACTTATTTTTTAATATATTTGTTATTTACTTGAATTATTTATGTTGTAATTTATTTTGGGACACTTTCATTTGTTTGTAATTGTCTGTTAGGATTGGCCACCCTAAAAGTAGCATAGTTATAATTTTGTAAACTTTTTAACACTAAAGGGAACAAGTCTAAATACTTTCTTAAGTAGGGTTTTTAGGGGAGAATTTTTTAGAATAGACATACACTTTTACATGAGAGAATTAGGGTTTTTCCTTAGTTCAATTCCTCTTATCAATTTCAATCCCAAGAATTAGAATTGTAGCGAGTGTAATAAGGAAAAATTGTGAGATATATCAATTTCTTATTGTTGTGTTTCTTTTCATCTCTAGTGAGTCATATCTAGGGTTGGATTGAAGTTTTCTTGGTCAGATTTGATTGCATTTGTAATCAAATTCTTATTGCTTAATTGATTGGTTTTAGTACTTGTTATTTACTATTAACATTTGCTTCATTTGAACCGTGGTTTACATTGTTGGCAAAGGGGATCTTGGAAGTGGTTCTTGTTGTTTTTGTTGAATTCATATGGCATTCAAGTTTGATTAGTGTTGTTTTGAAGAATTTGATCATTTTAGGTTATAGCATTCGGATCTACTTGCACCCTAATAGGAATCACACAATTTCTAGTTTAGCGAACCGAGATTGGTTTAGTGCATTTGGAGTTGATTATTTGTTCCAATTGAATGTGTTTAACCCCTAATTTAGGCACCACATCTCTTATCAACATAGTTCTTTTGATAGCTTTGAGTTGTTTGTATTCTTTATCTTATTAGCTTTACCTTATCTATTATCTCTTGAACCAATTTAGGTCCCAACACCTATCTTTTCCCTACTTCATCCTAATGTAATAGGATTCTACATTTCCTTCCATACAAGACTTTATAAAGGGCCATTAAGATGGTTGCCTAATAGCTATTATTGTAGGCAAACTCAACCAAAGGTATGTGTTCATTCTAATTACCTTCGAAGCTTAATGTATAGGCTTTGAGTAGATCCTTTAGGATTTGGATGGTCCTCTTAAATTATTCATTTGTTTAAGGATGGAAAGCAGTATTGAATTGTAGTTTTGTACCTGAAGCTTTATGTAAGCTATTCCAAAATCTTCTTACAAACTGTGTATCTTTATCAGAGGTTATGGTTATTAGTACTCTGTATAACCTTACTATTTCTTATATATACATTTTGGCTAATGTATCTAGTTTATATCCTGCATTGATGGGCAAAAAGTGGGTAGATTTGGTTAATTGATCTACTATCACTCACATTGCATCTTGTTTCTCTTTAGTTCTCGATAGGGCTATAATGAAATCTATTGTCTCATGTTCCCATTTCCACTTTGTAATTCTTTACCTGTAATCTGATGTTCAATTCTTAGAATACCTTTCGCATTGACATTAAATTCTATCATCATACCTTATTCCAATTTAACCTTAGTGTCTTGTATATTTGTATCCTTAGCCTGGGTAACTTTAATTTTCTCTACTAAGGTGGGTTGGAAACACAAACTTGCTAATGTTACTCCCAGATCTTGTGTTATTATCTCTAAATTTAACCTACACATGTCCTTTAATAGGTTTCGTTGAGATGTAATCAAGGTAGCAATATTGCCTCATTTCTTTCTACTAAGAGCATCTAATACCACATTTGCTTTTCTTAGAGAGTATTGGATTTTCGGATCATAATCTTTAATTAACTCTAACCATTTCCTTTAGCACATATTTAGCCCCATCTAAGTGAAAATGTGTTTTAAACTTTTGTGGTTAGTGAAGATTTTGCATTTTTCTCCATAAAGATAGTGTCTCCACAACTTGAGCACTAACACCACTACTACTAGCTTTAGGTCAAGAGTTGGGTAATTCCTTTCATATGGCTTTAGCTATTGTGATGCGTAACTTATTACCTTGCCATCTTGCATTAAAAAACATCCCATACCTTAAACTAATGCAACACTAGAGATGGTGAACTCTTCCCTACTTTTAGGTAAAGCCAATACTAGAGCCAACACTAACTTTTGCTTTAACTTTTGGAAACTATCTTCACATTTGTCATCCTAGACAAACTTTAAGGCTTTTTGTGTCAATCAGGTTAAAGGAGTTTCTATAGTAGAACATTCTTTAACAAATCTTCTACAATATTTAGTTAACCCTAGGAAGCTTCTGACTTTTGTCATTATCTTTGGTCTAGACCAATCTACTAGTGCTCTTACGTTTTTTGGGTCCGTAGAAATCTTGTCTTAATTTACTACAAGACCTAAGAAAGTCATCTATTCAAGTAAAAAATCATACTTTTTAAATTTGACATAAAGCTTCTTAACCTGTAATCTGCCTAACATTAGCCTTAAATGTTTTCTATGATCCTCCTTACACCTGGAGTATATTAAGATGTCAACAATGAAGATGACCACAAAATTATCTAAGAAGTCCCTGAACACCTTGTTCATCAAATCCATAAAAGCTATGGGTGAATTAGTTAACTCGAAAGACATCACCAAAAACTCAAAATGTCCATATTAAGTTATAAAGGTTGTTGTCTGGATATCCTCTTCCTTAATCCTTAGGTGGTGGTATCCCAATCTCATATAAACTTTTGATAATACCTAAGTTCCTTGTAATTGATTAAAGAGGTCATTAATTTTGGGGAGGGGATACTTGTTTTTATTATTGACCTTATTCAACTCCCTATAGTCCATACAAAGTCGTATACTTTGTTCTTAACAAATAAAATTGATGCACCTTATAGAGACACACTAAGCTTAATGAATCCTTTATCTTGCAACTCCTGTAGTTGTGTCTTCAGCTTCGCTAGTTTTGTGGGCACCATTCTGTATGGTGTGTTAGAGATTGGCGTTGTACCCAGTACTAAATTGATGCTAAACTCTATTTCTTGAGCTAAGGGTAATTGATGGGTATCGAGTCCAACAAAAATAAAACCTACTCCTAGACAATTATATGATTTGCATATAGTGGTGAGTTGGGTCGAATCCACAGGGATTGGTAAAGATATTTCTATTTAAAGAGCATAAAGAGGAAAAGAAAAATGGGGGGTTTTGTTTATGAATCAAATAAAGTAAAACAAAGTAAGAAAATCAGATATTGATAAAAGCCTAGCCAAAGGAATCAAGATAGTTTAATTTTAGGAATTGATCATCGATGCAAGTGTTTTCTATTCTTAGTTCTAGATAAACTGGTTATGGTTATTAACAAGCTCTAACAACCTATCTCTCCTTACTTCCTCGATAATCTCCGACAAGCGCTTTGAATTATTTCTCTCATTGATTAGACAACCCTAGACAAGCGCTTAGGATTTAATCTATCAATAGCATTAAAATCTGGAGAGACCACCAATTCATGCCAGTAGATTATAAGATAACCTATTTAAACATGATCATACACCTCCATAACATGAATTCGATCATCTATTCTTATAACCAAACATGTTATCGTGTCACTAAGACTAGAACAATCAAACAATTACGGATTTGACGTGCTAGTTGACAATATATTAACTTGCTAATTGAGTAGAAGAGCTCTATTCATACCAATCAACAAAGATAATAATGGCAAAACGATAAGAAGATATATGAATACCCAAAAACAAAGAATAGAATAAATATAAGTCAATTAGACCTCATAATTCGTGGAGAATTAAACATCTATGACCTTTTGGCTAGAAAAGTAACTTAGCCACTAATGTTCATAAGAAAAACGAAAATAAAAAGTAAAAACATAATGAAACTCGGATGCCTGCTCTGCCTCCTTCCTTCCTTCTTGTTTCCAAGTTCCAGATTTCAAGATTCTCCAAACCCTCTAGGGTTGGTTCTATTTATATTGTTTGAGGGATAGCATGTGATCTTTTGCTAGCAAAATACGAAAATATCTTTCCTTTTCCAAGTAGATTTCGAGAAGTGAAGATTCGTCCGCCTGGCATGCCCTACCACACGGCCGTGGGTTAAGCCGTGCCATCCTCTGTGTATATTTCGCATTTCACCTTCCGTGTCTAGTGTGTAGCACGGCTCCACACACGGCTAGATGTCCAACCGTGTCTTCCTCTGTGAATAATCAACAAGTCTTCATCCTTGTCCAGTGTGTAGCACGGCTCCACACACGGCTAGATCCTAGGCCGTGCCTTCCTCTGTCAAAGTTCCACAAGTTCTTCTCCTTGGCACGTTTAGCTTCCACCACGGCTCCAAGCACGGTTTATCCTACGGCTTCCACCACGGCCGTGCCCTAGGCCGTGTCTCTCCTTCTCTTCATGTAGTGTGTAGCACGGTTTACAACATGGTTAGATCTCAAACCGTGCCTCCTTCTGGTAGTGTAATTCCTTGTCTTGATCCAAGTTGTAAATGACTTCTCTAATTTACTTGAATTAGCATCCTTAACTCCATTTTACCTGATTTATCACCATGATTAGAATTAAGTACCATTTCCTTATAATTTCTATAAAATCAATAATAATTTAACACAATTTATACTATAAAGATTGAGTATAAAATGGCTCTATCAAATTCCCCCACACTTAAACTCTTGCTTGTCCTCAAGCAATTGCATCAGATCAATTGAGAAATCTATCATAGATTATACAAACTTTCTTTTCATCATTCTAAGCATCTATTCATTTGTAGTTCATGACTTGAAACTTAATGTCTACTACTTCAACCAAACTGGTTTCTTGTGATCAAATTACCATGGTCAAAATTTAATAGCTAATCTAAACAAAACAAACTTTAATCCTCATGTTTAGCAAAAGAATTTTTTATTCCAAAAGTAAATACTTAATCCACTAAGGAAAAACACCCAATTAAACTTCATTGGATATTAGCAAACATATAATCCTTGCAGCATAAAGTAAAAGCATATGGTATAAGCTCTTTGCTAGATATTCTCCCTTTTATACGTCTTGTTTTATTCAATGAATGTTTACATTCATGTTCTTTTGATTTATTCAAGCATCTATCTTGATGGGTTTTTGCCCGCTTCTTTTCATGAACTTTCGCCTTTTCGCCCTTATCGTTATAGTGAGTTCATTGAGTCAGCACATCCCAAGCTCATCACTCAAGTGACCGGGTTTTGAGATACCCCTACAGACTCTTCCTTACTCTAACATTCAAGTTTGAATACTCTTAACTTAATTAGTTGAATCATTGGAGTAATGGCTGTGCTTGATTTTTTGATTTTTTTTTCTAAGTGTTATAACAAGAAACTTTAAAGACTATCCAGTAGCTAATATAACCTAGAAGTAAACTTGTTTATTTTTTCACTTAGGGACTTGACTTACTCTTAGACTTCCAATTCTAAAGCTAAATACAAGGTAAATTTGTTTCTTAAAGATTTCACTACTTAATTTTAACCAAGTATTCTAATCACAACAGTAGGTGAGTAACACATTTGAACAAGTCAATTTCCCATTTTTGTAGATGCTTATTACAACATTTAGTACAATCTCGAGATTTCATGATAATTTTGAAAAAATTTGGCTTAAAATTGCTTAAGGACAAACATTCAAAGTATGGATCAATTCTCTATTCTCTATATTTTATTATCCTCTCCCCCACACTTAGCTTGAACAGTGTCCTCACTGTTCCTAATTCAGCATAATTGAAGAGGAATTAACAACACAAGGCACATTAGAGAATAAGAGAAAGGAAATACTGGTACTTCCCTAGTATTGGAGTTCTCCCCTTAAGCTCTAGAAAGTGGCATCTACGTATATGTGTCCTTGCTGCAGCTGATCCAAAGAGTTCAAAGCTACACTAAAATCAAAACAAAACTAAACTAAAACAAGACAAAACTAAAGCAAAACAAAACTATATTTTTTTTTTTGACATGGGTTGCCTCCCATGAAGCGCCTTTCTTTAACGTCTTTGGCTAGACATTCTAGGCCAGATGTTCGGGTAAGGATTTTGATTCCAGCTCTGGTGCCTGTGGTGATGGGTTAATAACATCCGCAACAAAAACAAGAGATATATCGTTAGGATGTTTCATGGCATCATAAATGTTAAATTTAATTACTTCACCATCAAATTCCATAGTGAGGGTACCATCATTTACATCAATTTTCGTCTTAGATGTCTTAAGGAATGGTCGCCCTAATAATATCAGTGATGAAGTATGAGAATCACTATCGTCCATGTCAAGCACATAAAAATCAGCAGGAAAAACCAACCCATTAACTTGAACTAAAACATCCTCTAGAACTCCCTCAGGATAAACATTGGACCTGTCAGCAAGTTGAACAATAATACCCGTTTCCTTCAAAGGACCAACATTTAAACATTGATAAATAGACAAAGGCATGACATTGATAGAAGCTCCTAGATCACACATGGCTTTAGCGATTCCAAGATTACCTATTTTGCAAGGAATGGTAAACATACCTGGATCCTTACATTTAGGAGGAAGCTTCTTCTGAATAATGGCTGAAACATTTTCACTCACACTAATCTTTTTATTTCCTTTCAGCTTCCTTTTGTTAGTGCACAAGTCTTTGAGAAACCTAGCATAGCGCGGTATTTGTCTAATTGCATCAATCAAAGGAATATTTACCTCAACTTTGCGAAAGGTTTCCAAAATCTCTTTTTCTTCCGTTTCATGCTTGGGTTTCGCCAATCTGGAGGGGAAAGGAGGTGGTATCAATGTAAACTTTGATGGCTCAACTAGAGACTTGCTAATCTGGTCGCCCTGCTGGCTTGGAGTCGAAATCTCTTTCTTGGTCTCTTCCTCAAGATTAGATGGATGTCCTTTCTTATTTGATCCCTGCAATTCTATTCCACTTCTCAAGGTAATTGCATTAACACTTTGCTTTGGATTTGTGATAGTCTGAGAGGGTAACTTACCTTGTGTTTCTAACCTATTGACAGCAGAAGCAAGTTGGCTCACCTAATTCTCCAAGTTTTGAATGCTTTGCTTTGTTTCCTCCTGAAATTTTTTGGTATTAACAGCGAGAGATTTAACAATATCCTCAAGAGACATACCTGAAGTGGAAGGAGCTTGGGGCACTTGGTGTGATGGCTTAAGCTGGAATTGTTGGAAATGTTGTGGGTTATTGCCATATCGGAAGTTAGGATGATCTCTCCATCCAGGATTGTAAGTATTTGAATAGGGATCATACTTCCTCTGTGGTTGTCTTGGAAATCCTCCTACCGCATTGGCGTGTTCATGATTGTCTTCTTGCAATGTGGGGCACATGTCGGTAGGGTGATTAGGAGCAGCACAAATCCCACAAGCCTTCACCTGTTGTGTTTTTCCAAGAGCTAGTTGCTGCACAAGGGAGATTAGATTAGAAATTTGATGTTCAAGGTTAGACACACTTACCTCATTTACCTTCCTTGAAGATGTATCATGCCTATACCCAAATTGTTGTGAATTGGCAGCCATGATGGAGATCAATTCCCTAGCTTGACCAGGGGTTTTGTTTACTATGGCGCCTCCACTTGCAGCATCCATCATCTTTCTTTCCATCGGAATCAGGCCTTCGTAGAAGTATTGGATGAGAAGTTGCTCAGATATTCCATGTTGTGGGCAGCTGGCACACAATTGCTTGAACCTCTCCCAATACTCATGAAGAGTCTCGGTGTCCCTCTGTTTTATGCTACAAATTTCTCTTCTTATACCAGCGGCTCTGGATGCGGGGAAGAATTTGTCCAAGAAGAGTCTCACCATATCCGTCCAAGTGGTAACAGAACCTGGAGGTAAATAAAACAACCAATCTTTAGCTTTAGTACTTAAAGAAAATGGAAAAGCACGTAACTTAATTTGATCGTCAGTTATTCCATGTGGCCTCATGCTAGAACACACTATATGAAACTCTTTTAAATGCTTATGAGGATCTTCATTCTCAAGACCATGAAAGGTGGGTAGCAGATGTATCAACCCAGATTTCAATTCAAATTCAACGGCTAGTTCG
This sequence comes from Laguncularia racemosa, assembly GCA_037954665.1. Taxonomy (NCBI): domain Eukaryota; kingdom Viridiplantae; phylum Streptophyta; class Magnoliopsida; order Myrtales; family Combretaceae; genus Laguncularia; species Laguncularia racemosa. The sequence continues at coordinate 2,261,127 of JBBMOL010000087.1, forward strand.
GGATAGTGTATGCAAAGTGGTTGTTGATTCACATCCGGTGCAGCCAGTTCTCGCAATGTTCTCTCGGGGTTTGCCATTTCGTCTTCTTTTTCTGAATCAAAGCATGAATTAGACAAATCCGATGCTAAGTCCAATCTAGTGGATGATCTAGCTTCTCGTCGCAGCCTCTTTAGAGTCTTCTCAATCTCCGGATTGTAATTGAATGCACTTGTCTGAGAAGAACGAGTCATACAAGAATAGAAATAAATTTGACACCAATCCCCGGCAACGGCGCCAAAATTTGATGGGTGTCGAGTCCAACAAAAATAAAACCTACTCCTAGACAATTATATGATTTGCATATAGTGGTGAGTTGGGTCGAATCCACAGGGATTGGTAAAGATATTTCTATTCAAAGAGCATAAAGAGGAAAAGAAAAATGGGGGGTTTTGTTTATGAATCAAATAAAGTAAAACAAAGTAAGAAAATCAGATATTGATAAAAGCCTAGCCAAAGGAATCAAGATAGTTTAATTTTAGGAATTGATCATCGATGCAAGTGTTTTCTATTCTTAGTTCTAGATAAACTGGTTATGGTTATTAACAAGCTCTAACAACCTATCTCTCCTTACTTCCTCGATAACCTCCGACAAGCGCTTTGAATTATTTCTCTCATTGATTAGACAACCCTAGACAAGCGCTTAGGATTTAATCTATCAATAGCATTAAAATCTAGAGAGACCACCAATTCATGCCAGTAGATTATAAGATAACCTATTTAAACATGATCATACACCTCCATAACATGAATTCGATCATTTATTCTTATAACCAAACATGTTATCGTGTCACTAAGACTAGAACAATCAAACAATTACGGATTTGACGTGCTAGTTGACAATATATTAACTTGCTAATTGAGTAGAAGAGCTCTATTCATACCAATCAACAAAGATAATAATGGCAAAACGATAAGAAGATATATGAATACCTAAAAACAAAGAACAGAATAAATACAATTCAATTAGACCTCACAATTCGTGGAGAATTAAACATCTATGACCCTTTGGCTAGAAAAGTAACTTAGCCACTAATGTTCATAAGAAAAACGAAAATAAAAAGTAAAAACATAATGAAACCCGGATGCCTGCTCTGCCTCCCTCCTTCTTTCTTGTTTCCAAGTTCCAGATTTCAAGATTCTCCAAACCCTCTAGGGTTGGTTCTATTTATATTGTTTGAGGGATAGCATGTGATCTTTTGCTAGCAAAATACGAAAATATCTTTCCTTTTCCAAGTAGATTTCGAGAAGTGAAGATTCGTCTGCCTGGCACGCCCTACCACACGGCCGTGGGTCAAGCCGTGCCATCCTTTGTGCATATTTCGCATTTCACCTTCTGTGTCCAGTGTGTAGCACGGCTCCACACACGGCTAGATGTTCAACCGTGTCTTCCTCTGTGAATAATCAACAAGTCTTCATCCTTGTCCAGTGTGTAGCACGGCTCCACACACAGCTAGATCCTAGGCCGTGCCTTCCTCTGTCAAAGTTCCACAAGTTCTTCTCCTTGGCACGTCTAGCTTCCACCACGGCTCTAAGCACGGTTTATCCTACGGCTTCCACCACAGCCGTTCCCTAGGCCGTGTCTCTCCTTCTCTTCATGCAGTGTGTAGCACGGTTCACAACATGGTTAGATCTCAAACCGTGCCTCCTTTTGGTAGTGTAATTCCTTGTCTTGATCCAAGTTGTAAATGACTTCTCTAATTTACTTGAATTAGCATCCTTGACTCCATTTTACCTGATTTATCACCATGATTAGAATTAAGTACCATTTCCTTATGATTTCTATAAAATCAATAATAATTTAACACAATTTATACTATAAAGATTGAGTATAAAATGACTCTATCAGTAATCTAGGTAGTTCATTTGGAAAAACATCTAGGAACTCCTTCACTATTAGTACTTGTTTTAACCTTATTATCTCATTTGACTCTGTTGTTACTACTGCTAGCATACTTTTACCACATAATTTAAAAGTGGGAAATCCTGTTGGTCATTGAGTATCCAATTTAAAATAAAAAGGATCTTCACTTAGGACACTAAAATATACCACCATATTATGATAGTTTATGGTGGCATGGTACTTTGATAATCAATTCACTCCTAAGATTACACCAAAGTTTGACATTTCTAGCATTAATAGATCAACTAGTAACATTCTACCTTTGATTTATATATCAACACCATGACATAGTTGATTTAAAATACTCCTAACCCCTAAAGGTGTATCCACATTCAAAGAAGTTTCCAATTAGTCAGCATTCAAACCACACATACTCATAAATGTATTAGAAATATAAGAGTGCGTGACACTAGTATTAAAAAGCACATAGGCACTATGAGAGTGTACTAGGAGCATACTTGCTAAAGTGTTTACGTTTGGGGTGTCTTGGTGTTGTTGTTGTAAAGTAAAGATTCTTGCTGGTGCCTATTACCTTGGGACTTTTAACTCAAGTCTATTCACTCGAGCTTTGGTTTATGGTCTCACTATCTACACCTACTGTATTAGAGTGGACTGGACTTTTAACTCAAGTCTATTCACTCGAGCTTTGGTTTATGGTCTCACTATCTACACCTACTGTATTAGAGTGGACTGACTTCCTATATTACCTCATTTCATCACTTTATGTCCCATTAATTTGCATAAATAGCAAAAAGTGAGAGTGACAGACTTCTCTGTATGGTTTTGGCTAATGTGTCTTGGTCTCCCACATGAGAAACAACCACTTTTAGGCCATCTACAATCCTTTAGCTCATGTGTGGCCTAAAATATCTAGTACACTTAATAGTAGGGGTTGTAGAAAAGGCTAAAGGAGTTGGTTTGGTTTGAATTAAGGGAGTCACTATGACCACAAGTCTGGTTTGTTGAACTTGAGGCCTCTTTCCTTTGTCCTAGATCATTTCTCCCTGTGCATGCCTCTTCCCCAAAACTATACCTAACCTATGACCCAAAAACTTGTCTATTCTTTTTCTGCTTTACTTTATATATTTTTCTTTATCCACCATTGCTACATAGATGGGCAATTGGAATGAACCCACCTCATGTTGTAGATTGGAATCCAAGCCTATTACAAACCTCCTAGCCTTAGAGGCATCATCAGCTCTAATTGTCTCAAGTAAAAACTTGATAAAGTAGTTCAGCTCTACTTTATATTCCTCTATAGTCAGGTTACCTTGCTGATAGTTATAATATGCTACCTTAATCTTGTCTATGATGTTGCTAGGGAAGTATTTTTCATAAAATAATTACCTCAACCTCTGCTAGTGGATGGATCCTCCTGCTAGCCTAGAGATGCTAACCTATTAGTTTATAGTCAATCCTTTTAATATAAAGGCAGTGTAATTTACCTTCCTATCTTTTGGTACCCTAAATGTAGCAAATTTTTTCTTGATCTCTATAATCTAGTGTTTAACTTCTACTGGATCATCAACTTTTGTGTTAAACTCCTTTGCTAGCTTGATGAACTTGTTTAACCCAAATTGGTCTTCTACTGGCCTAATAGGTCTCATGGCCTACTGTTGTTGTTGTGTTAGCATTCCCACAAAAGTATTCACAATCTCTAGCAACTGAATAAACCCGAAAGTTAGAGTAAGTTTAAAATGTTAGTGATGGTATACACATATGTGTATATATATATCCGCACACACACACACACACAGAAATATATATATATATATATATAAGTAAAATAGAGATTCAAAAGAAACTACAAATAATGATAATAATTAAAATGAAATAAATTGTAGAACAAAAACAATTGGCCCCATAATTTTATCCACTTTCTTCATATCTCACTGTCCTATAGATTCAATGCTTAATCTATCTAAAGATCACAACCTCATTTCTACTTATTGATCATTAGCTTAGTTTTTAAGGATCTTTAAACCTAAGTTCTATAGATCACAAACCTATACTCCATTGATCAAAACCTAAGCTCTGATACCACCTAAGTTGTAACATTGAGAACTAGGAGCCCGATAGCCCATCACTTGTCACTATTATTTAGTGGCATGTAAGGCTCTTAACCTATTTAATAACAATTATTTAAGTAACCTGTCGACTGTATTCAATTAAATAAATAATCTCAATAGGGTTCATTATTACAATTCTTCCCCAATTAGAATCTAATTATCATAAATAAAACAACTGTTATAACATTCCCATTATATCCATAATCTCTTCATTAAGAAATAAGTCTTTTGTTTATGATCAACACTTTCACTAATCTTTATAATAATAATAAAAGTTTGCTTGTTCATCATTTTTCTTGTAGTTCATCCCTAACTCATTGTAAAAGAAGGTGTCATCTAAACCTATAACTAAAAAAAAAATTCGCACGAAGGGTTAGCCAATGCCTAATACATGTTACCCACAAGTACATGCGCATGACATAAACCAATATGATTTGCATACATTTAAATGCAACTAGAAAACATCCAACAATTTAATTATCTTTAACTTAAATCCGTTAAACATCATAGGAGTTATCATAACTCCATACATCATAGTCATTAGAAGTTTCATTAATATATATAATCTTATAAATTTCGGATACTACCACTCTTGGCCTCAATACTATGGTGTTGGGAATTGCTACTCCCAACCCCAACAGTCATGAGTCATCATAAACCTACCTAGGTCGTTTCAATGTGCGACTTCACTAGGGACAATGTCATATAAAAATCATTAGGTTAACCTTTAAGGATTTACCACCACCGACCCCTAAGTCGAACCAAGTACAAGCACACAAGCAATTCTTAACCAAATAAAAAAGGTAGTCGCATACCTAAAATAACTATTTCGAGGTTACTAGAATAATAACTACTAGCCCGAGTATGACCTATTATATACAAAGAACTAACTTATCACTAACTTACAAGTCAGTCTAGCTTCACTTAGCTTGTAATTTTAAGCGTGGTTTAATGATTTCCCTTCCTAATGAATTTATTTGGTGCAAAAAGGGTTTTGGATTTTAGAAAATTTAAGAAATAGGAAGAAGAATCACTTTAGATTTTTTATAGGGTAACATGATCGTGTATGTGGCCGTATATAAGTGCATAGGTAGGAACACGACTGTGTATATAGTCGTGCACCTTTCTATGTGTTAAGGTCTTTTGACACACCTAAGTACACAATTGTGTAATTGGCCTTGTACTTCAGCACACACATGTATATGGGTGTGTATTTGGTCATGTACTAAGTTTCTTATAATTTTCCCTTATTTTCACCATAAAGGAGTATATAATTGTATACCTTAGCCATATACCCTTTTGAATCTCACGAGGGGCTCAATTTTCTTACACTTCATCCCCTTTTCTCATGCCAATTCTCATCAATCTCTTCCTTAGTTTTAATCCATCACAAAAGTTATTTGATTCATAAATTTCAATATAGAAAGATCAACTTGCTCAATATGATTTTCCTAATTGATTTCAAAGTTGTTCCAATTAATTGTACCCTCAATTTCATTTGTATTCAATATGTCCTCATTGCAACAAAACCTTACCTTTATTCTGATTACCGATAGACACAAGCAAATTTATACAAAAATAAACTAAATTAACACTTGCCTTGAGAATTTAGTGTTGAGCTAGTTTGTAGGGACCCTTGGATCATATGAATGTTTGCAAAGAGGAGTAAAGTTCAGAAAAGAGGGGAATAGGATTTTATGAGGGTTTAAATATTCTATAGTCAAAGTCTTAAATACCCTCTTCATAACCATAAAATTACTTAAATATCTTGTGATATAAAATTTATTTATTTTCTTTTTTTTTTGGTATTTAACAATGTATGTATTTTTAAAACAATGCTAAAATTTGAAAACCATTATTATTTGACTATAGCAATAACAATTCTAGGGATTTGATGATGGTGTAAGGAGTAAATGTATATTTTGAAAAATATACGAAAACTAAAAGTACATTTTGAGAGTTTAAATGATCTATTTGAAACTTAATCAATATATTTAATGGTGTAATTGTAATTGTAAGGAGAAAAAAAGAAAAAAAAAAGAGAAAAAGGGAAAAGGCAAAAGAAAAAAAAATCAATGATATTAATATGTTATATATTTAAATAAGTAATATGAAAATATTAATAATATTTAAATATATAATAACAATAACATATATATATATATTTTAAGCACTATCATTTATATTTTTATATATTAATTTTTTTTAATACTTATATACTATTAATTAATTTATATTAATATTTTTTTTATCTTTTATCATACTTTCAGACACGTAGACAGCACGTAATCGATTAATAACAGGAAGGAAAAAAAAAAAAAAAAGTCACAGACGTGGTGCACGAGGTAATATTACTTCTTCAATTAGCTTTCTTAAAAGGTGTGCTGAGAAGGTGCTTTCTATATGGACCAGTCGAACCGACCGGTCATTGTTATTCCTCGATCTCATGGACTTAACGTGTGTGCTCAATATTGACCTTGACAAAAATCAAGTACACAAAAACTGATACCGACTGGTCATTGTTATTCCTCGATTTCACAATATTGACCTTGACAAAAATCAAGTACACAAAATTCATACCAAAAGAATCAAAATCTGAGTTGTATTCCTCAATTACACATATTTAACGTGTGTTTATTCTGTTGACGTTGCTACGAATGTAAGTACGCTGAGATAATTAGATGGTTGTGACTTGATAGGCATATGCTTTTCCTAGTAAGTTTGCTAAAGGAATCGGTCAGCAATATTATTATATTATAGCATTAAACTAACTTAAGCTAAAAATTGCAAACTTCTTGATAAAATACATTATTTTACAAAATAAAATTTTATATGAATTACATGTAGCTCCTTATTTATGTTTTCCATTCCCAAAAACCCTTCATCCTAATAAAGTCCCTATTCATAAGTTATGAAATCACTTGATGACAAGACATGAAAAATGGGCTTCATTTAAATGTCCATATACTTAGAGTTATACCTAGGCATGCTCGATAGTCCTCCTAATAAAAATCACAAAATTGTTTACTTCTATCCTAAGCTAGAAGATTATTAATTAGCAACATTCTCAAAGCCAAGATTGAGACACAAACAAGTGCTCTATCTATTACATTTTATAAAAGTCTTGAAAAAGAAAAAAAAAAAGTAGATGGGGAAGAAAAAGTGTAGTTCAAATTAAGAGAGAGAGAGTGGGTTAGCTCAATAACTTAATTTTATGCAAAAATTTTATTTAATGAAAGTAGGGCTATAAATGAGTCAAGTTAATCATGAACTAATTGACCTTGGCTTAAGCTCCATTCGTAAATGAGTAGAGTTTGAGCTCAAAATAAAACTCGTTTATTTAGACAAACTGAGCTTAAATAAACTCATTTATATTATTAACCAGTTGATTTGTAAACAACTTTGTGAGCAAACTCACAAATAGGATGATGAGCAAGTACTTATTTATATTATTAACAAGTTGGCTTGTTAATAGATTTATGAGTAGGCTTTCATGATACTCGTGAGTAGGCTTTTGTTTATATTGCTAATAAGTAGACTCGTGAATGTACTTGTAATTTCACTCCTTTAACAAAAGAAACTCCAATTCAAGCTCGTTTATTTAAACAAGCTCAATTTTAGGCTAATTTAGGTAAACAAGCTTAGGATTGTTGATTTCAATGAGTTGTGCTCGAGTTTCAAATTTCCTGATGAGTTAAGCCTATAATTTTTATGCTTGGTAAGAACTCAACTAGGCTTGAACTTGATAATTTTTCTAATGAGCTGAGCTCGAGCCAATCTTAGCTTTGCTCGACTCGGCTCATTTATAACTTAAAATGAAATAATGATTTTAAGCATGACTATAACAGGAAAATAAAGCTAAATTTGAATTGTTGAAAAACATTTATTTTAGTAATTAATAATATAATTATTTAAAGAAGCTATTATATTAATATTCAAAAAACACAATCATATAAATAAAATGGATCATTTTAAGTATCATAATGTAATAAAATATAATAATATAATTTTAAGGGTAAATTACATAGACGCTCCTTGAAAACTTTTGAAATTGTATAGAACCCTTTCTTTTTTAAAAGTTAGCTCCTAGACCCTTTGAAACAATTGTGAGACTGATTTTTGTTTACTTGTTTGTAGCTTATGTGAATTTTCATGCTTACGTGAGCAATTAAATTAGTATATTTAATTAATAATTGTTTTAAAAAATAAAAAATTCAAAAAATAAAATTGTTGGAAAATATTAAAAAAAGAGGAAAACCAGATGAAATAAAATAAAATAGAAGACCAATTGGTTGTTGCCCGTGACTTCCCTTTTTTTTTTTAAAAAAAAAAAATTTCATTTGATCTTCCTCTTGTTATAATTCCACCAATTTTTCTATTCTTTTTTTTTCCCTAAACTAATATCAATTAAATATACTAATTTAATTGTCCACATCAGTAGGAAAATCCATGTAGGTAGTTGATAGGTTCTTAATTATATATATAAAGTCAAATTTAAAGTATTTTCTCCTTATTTTGGTGTATTTTTAAACAATTTGAATTTGAATTGAGTAATATTTTGATTTTAGAGATTTGATGGATAATTGAATTAAAAAGGAAGAAAATAAATCCAATTTTACTCAATTTAGAGCTAAATAGAAGAAGTTATGAAGTTTTGAAGAAAGACACGACCTAAACATGACCATGTCTAGAACATGTTGAATTTGAAGCATAAAATAGAGAGTTATATGGGGGCTAAACATGATCATGTTTATTGATTGTGTATCTCTCGAAGATAATTAATTTTGAAGCACGACTTAGACATGGCCTCTAAACACGACTATGCCTAAGACGTGTCTTGGCTTGAAAAAGAGAATATTTGAAGCTTACTATGTAAAGGACACGGGGGGCTTGACTAAAAAAGAAGAGAAGGCATACTTTATTTGTTCTAGGGCTTTTAAGAGAATAGAAAGCTATTTTTTTATACTTCAAGAATTTAGGGTTTTTCTTAGATTTATTTGATTTCCTTAATGATGCTTGTTTATACATGATTGAAGATTTCTATTTTTAATATGATTAGAGCTTAAATTTTCTTAGTATCTAGACTTGTAGATCCTAGGATTGTTATGTGATCAGATTTATTGTTATTCAATAAATTCTTAGATTTCTTTACTCCTACATGTGTTCTTAATTTTTTTTAGATTAATATTTCTAGAATATTATTCTATCTATTTGATATTATACATTAGGATTGAGAAATTTAATGTGTAATTAGATCTAACATGTTTGAAGAGAATTAATGTAATATTACAGATAAGTTACATAATTATTCTGGAATTGATTAAATTATTTTTAGGAAATTTATTGTTTTTAATACGGTCTTTGAAATATGTTATTATGAAGATATTCAAATAGAGATTTTTAAGATTAGGGTTAATAAGCTTGAGAAAGTTATTAAACTAATGTAAGAATTCCTCTAGTTAATGAATTTAAGAAGGATTTGAATAAATTTTGTGAATGTCACATAATAATTCCTAGGAGAAATAAAGTTTAGATACTAGTTTTACCATCTTGAAGTTAATCATAATCTATTTTTCTTTTATTTATTTCAATTGAATCTCTAGTTCATTAATTAATACTTAATTATAGGTTTTAGATAATTTAATCTTTATAATTTACAAGTTAGATAATAGGTCTAGGTTAGTATTAGTATTTGTAATCTCTATTGTGAGGACCTAAACTTAAGCAATGATGTTAAAATTAAAATAGTATATATATGTGTGTGTAAGGTAAAATGAATGTATTATGTATATGTAAATATATTAAATAATAAATAAAATAAAATAAATAATAATAATAAATAATAATAATAATATGGGCATATATATATATATATATTATACGTATATGGAATATATATATGTATATATATGTAAAAAAATGTACACATTATATTTATTATATTATATTATATTATATTATATATAGCTAGGAAACAAAAAAGAGGAAGAAAAAAAAATCAGAATAGTACCCTCACTCAATGTCAGCAAAATTAAGTAAGTAATAATATTATTATTATATATATATATATATTATACATTAGAATAGAGAGAAGAAAAAAAAAATCATCAAAAATTAGAAAAGAAACCAAAACCCTCTCCATTTCATCCGAATTTTTTGGGAAAATTGAAATTGAAGTTTCCAAAATGCAATCATCAGGATAGGAAGAAGAACAAGATTGAAGTAGGATGTAACAAGAATTTGAAGAAATTGAAGAAAAAAAATGAAATTAAATAGGGGAGGATTTGGTTTGTTCGTTTGAAGGGGTTAAGGTGAAGCTGCTACTAGGCTTAAGCCAGGGTTAAGGTTTTGGGTAGGGGAGGATTCCGACCGATATAGTGGTTGTCGACGTTGGTGGCCAGAGGCTTGTGAACGGAGCAGCCCTTGATAACGCTCGAAACTTCCTATTTTTGTTAAAAATATCAAATGTTGATTTAAAATTATGATTTTTGGCATTCTGGCATAATTTTGCATGCATATTAATGTGATAATTTTATTTTTCTTAAATTTGACTAAAAAATATGTGGTCCTTAAGAAATGCTCTGTTCTGGTCGTAAATTAAATGAATAGGTCACACGATGTATTTTTGATGTAATTTTTAGTATATAAGATCCTTATATGATGTATTAGATCACCAAATCAATTATTATTCAAATTGGAGTCGTTTTCTATTTTTAGTGATTTTTTCAAACTAATTACCCTAATCTAGCCGAATTAAATCCTTAGCAAAATTAGGAAATTTGATTTGATTAATTGAATTTGATGTTCGTTTGAGGTTCATTGAAGTATAATATGATTTTAAGAAGCTTGGGTTAGTTACGAAACAAAAACGAGAATGTTTGGTGCAAAATTGTGATAATTTGGAATTATATGATTGAATATAGAATCAGATCAAAATTTAATTATATTAATATATAATAGAGTGTAGTATACCTGTATGTATATGAATTAGAAATTGTAGGAAAATGGTGGAATATATGAGGTTAGGATTGAATTTAGGGGTTTAGAATACTAAATTAGCAAGTTAGGGTTCAATAGAGTGAATGGGGTAACATTGATTGGTGTACTGATGATTCAGGTATTTCTGTTGAGTAAGGAGGATAAAGGAATTCGGCTGGTGGGACTGTTTGGATTGGCATATATTGTTTCAAGTGAGTACTCCCTTAACTTCTCTCTTGGGTACAAGTAGTTGATAATGTAGACTACTTGTTATTGGCTGAGATTACCCTGTACGATCACTTACTGTGATCAATGCAAGAGGATTGTTGAATTACATTGGTTTGCTGATGGCTGGTTATGTGTCATGATATGGTTGGATTATGAGAAAAAAGGGAACATTCTAAAAAATCCTAAAATGAGAGTTGGGTGCGGGATTTGATTGTACTATTCCTAATTGTATGTGATGTAATGAACTTAAATTATTGAATGCTTCATGATTATGATGTAATGCTGGGTTATTTTTAGCTTATTGGATGGGGTTTATATGACTCGCTGAGTTCATACTATTGTTGTCTCGGTAACAATGAAATATCTAAATGGATAATAAAATGGGGTTTAGGCTATAAGTACCTACTAACCCAAAACACTTATCTAAATGGAAAATAAAATCCTGTTCCCTACCTAGTAAGTTTGTGGTACGACCTTTGAGTCGACCCGGATGGGTTTGAGGCACGGTTGACTAATTGGCCCGGTTTAGTGACCTATGGGCATTTGGTCACCCCTTTTTGTTTGAGGTAGTGAAAAGCGAGTTGAATGTTTCTAACTAAAAAGAGTATGTAAAGATGTCTTAATTGGTTAAGAAAATATTAAGTTTTGAAAAGTACATGAGGGTAGTTTATCTACCAATTAACAGGCTTTGCCTGGGTTATTTGAAAAATATTTTTGACCTGTGATTAAACATGAGTGATTGAAATGGTCTATAATGAAAAGGTTATGAGTTTAATAAAATGGAATTACAGGGAAAATATCATTAAGTAAGATCATGGTGATGTTAAAATGTAATAAATTGAATTGGGTTTCTTGCAAGTATAGCTTTGAGTTGAAAACTTGCTTGAGTAATCACTTTTGAGATATTTGATAATATTGTTGATTACTATTATGTGATTTTGTTGTTTGTTTTTACTGGGGTTGCTTGATTTTGTACTCACTTTGCTTCTTAAGAAGCTGAAGGGTTAGTGTTTTTGCTAACTTTAGGTACAGGTACTGAAGAATAAGTTCTTAGAGACTCAGGCTTTTAGAGAGCGTCAATAGAGGCAAAGAGGCCCTTATTTTCCATTTTGGAACCTCTGTTATTTATAATAAGATTGTCCTATACATGATGTTGTAGTGCTTGTAAATAAGATCTATAGGTGTTAATCTTCAGATTGTAATGTAAATATTTGTGTGTATAAGGTTGGATTTGTAATCTTTTGAGGCACTTAAGGCTATAGGATTAATCATGGGCTGTGCCTACTTACCGGGAATGCATATCTCGTTGGTATATATATATATGATTTATGATGTAATAGGAGATTTTAAGTACATGTGTTTAGATATGATGTGTATTTTAAATGATAGCGCTGTTAGCATCATTTTATGGGACGTTTATAAAATTACATATAGGTTGGAGTTACAGGTTCAAGATTAGCAAAATTTGCCTTATCTCTAATTTAGAGACGGCATAGCAACCCACCTATATGTGCCAAGGATAGTTACAGAAATTTTGGAACAGATTCAAGAATCGGACCTAGTAGGTGGGTCGCTATACCTATGGAACAATATTTGTATTTAATTTTATATTACAAAATTTGATAGATATACTTATCTTCTATTAATAGTTAATTCATGAATAAAGTAAATTTGGAGTAGTCTCAAAATGGGTCGACATATCAACTTTTAAAAAGATAAAAGATCTGCACAATTTTAAAAATTTTGAGGGAGTATCTGTATAATTTACCTTAATGTTAATGACTTCGATGCAGCATAAGTTTATTTGGATGGAAAGGCAAGAAGAAATCTTTGTTCGTTTTTTTTTTCTCTTTCCTTTTCATTTTTCTTCCCCCATAGAATAAGAGTTTCATTTTTCACGTGCTGATGATATTGTAACTCAATCTTATTGGAAAGAGTAAGCCTAGATTCCTTGGAAAAAAGCACTTATGGGATTTACTTCATTTTTCACTTAGTGGTATTCAATTTTGATATGATAGTGTAAGGTTAGATTTTTCTTGGGTAAAGTAGCGATACAGATAGATTAGTTTCTTATACTATCTAGTAATTTAGTTAATGGTATTCTAAATGAAAACTATATATATATATGTTTTTTGGTTTAGATAAATGGAATTCAATTCATTAATATTTTCTAAAATCCTTTTAATGAAGATAAAGAGCTTAAATGAAAGAAACAAAATGAAAAAGAGTTGGTTTATTGCAAGGACGATGACAAATTGGATATGATTGTTAATTTTCTTTTGGTGTAAAGTGCAAGTATATTTCTTTTGTATTTGGTTTATATGCATTTAGCTCCTATATTAAAATTGAGCATATAGACATTAAATTAAAAAAAAAAATTTTTTAGAATTCTATATGATTGTTTCTCTCCTTGATTTTATGTATTTTTTATATTTTAGTCTTTTTATTATTTTATTTATAGATAAAGTAGTAAAATAGGAGTCATAAGCTTGTTTTTGAAAGACTTTAGGCTTAAACATTCAATTTCAAAAGTATAAATATTTAAATAAACAAAAACTGGGTTAATTTAGTAAAATAAACTTTAATTCCCAATTGAATGGATCAACTTAAATTTTCCCAATAAGTTGTAATATTATTTGACGAAATGCAAAATATCTAACTCTTAATTTCACTAATGAGAGGTTCTCCCCTCCCATAGATAGCCATAGAGTTTGGCACTTCTAAAGGGCAACGATCTAATGCTAACTTGCTGAGCTAGTATAGTTTGTGGAGAAGTTCGACCAACAAGTCATTATTGTTAGCATTCCTTGATTTTACGGAACTAACATGAGATAGAATATTTTACTAGGAAAACAAAATACATATGTATGGAGAAAAACGCTCTTATTAGGCATTAATGGTATAAGGAAGTTGAGTTTATTTGCAAACTATTTGAGTTTGGCTCGATAAAAAATTTGATTTCAATTTGACATTAATCAAATCAAATTCGAGCTTGAGCTACTTGAATAATTTATCGAGTCAAGCTTAAACTTCATAATGTTTGGTTTAACTAATTTACGAACCTAATCAAGCTCAAGTTGAATTTAAATGCTAGTATTATTTTTATTTGAGAAAAAAAAATTCTACATAAATCGAGTTTAAATGAGTTGCCAAGTTCAAGTTCAGCAAGTACCACTTTAAGTTGAACTCGATCTCAAAATTACAAGGTTGATCTAGCTTAAGTTGAACTTGATTGCAATCCCATTTGTAGTAATTGGTTAAAGGGTAGAATTGGTACTCTATATATATATATATATATATATATATTATATATTATAGTATTAAAAATTTAAAAATGAATTAAAATTAAAACATATCTTGTGCCCCATTAAACCATTCTTAAAAGCTATATTTTGTAAAATTCAGAAATTCTAACTTTTGTGGTACTTATACAATATGTAAATCTTTTACGTTTTTTTTTATTTAAAATATTACACTCATTCATGTCTAATGGCATGTACATTGTAAGACACATTCTTACATTTTCAAGATATATTTCAATAAATCAATAAAGTATAAGTTAGATTGACACATACGACCATTGCAACGTCTAGTTGATTCATTAGGTTGATAAGGTGAAATCTAGGCTCTAAATGTTTTATTAATCAGTGAAAAAAGGACTGGTATATGTTAGGAGTTGGGGTAATTATAAACTTAGAACTAAGTCCATGATGCATGGTTAGAGGAGCAACTATTGGTAAAATGATGAGATCCATGATGAGAGTCAAGCTAGAAGAAGGAATGTGGATCCTCTTGAAGTGCCGCCTGGACCGATCACAAGAAGTCGAGCGAAACGACTCAAGGAAGCACTTAACGGGTTGATAAAGAATGTCCATGAAGCCGGGAAGGATTGGGGCACTCATGAAGTTGGAATGGATTGGAACAACCATAGGAAGACCCTTACTCTTATACAAGTCACACCGGACATGGGTTAAAGAAGGCGTGTACTTTTAAGGCACGACCGTGTAGGACGCTCAAGATTGCATAGACAGATACACGGCCAAAGTACACGGGCGTGTATGTTGCCAAAAGTTACACAGAACGATACATGGCTAAAGTACACGGGCATGTATGTTGCCAGAAGTTACCCAGAACGATACACGGCCAAAGTACACGGGTGTGTATATTGCCAGAAGTTGCACAGAACAGTACATGGCCAAAGTACACGGTGATGTACACGGCCGTGTTTTCCCTGTCGGCCAGCTTGTTCTATTTCGTGTTTTTATGTCACTTAACTAAACTACGTCGTTTTGGACTTGTTTTTACACGAATTGTAACCCTAGTATAAAAGCTTCTAGGGTTTAGAACATCATTAGGATATACATCTTTGAACATTAAACACTTTTGAGAGGCACCTCTCTTAGTTCTTCATGAACTAAACTGAACTTATCAGATTGATTTTCCGTGGCATTCATCCCGACTTATCAATCGGTCTTTCATCCCAATTGTGGTGTCTTCACTTTATACTAAGGTTCTTGTCTCGCTTATAGGCAATGGGTCGTGGTTTCCACTTTAGGTGTTTGGGCGTCTTAGGCAACGAATTTCCGAACGTATTGGTATTGGGTTTCATCACGGGTTGGCGTGGTTCGTATCAGTTTGGTATCAGAGCTTAGGTTTGTCAAAACATCAAGTTCGGTTGAGGAAGGTAATATAAAAAACCCTAACTCCAATCGTTCATATCCATTGTTAACATTCAATTCCGTAATAGTAATTGTCTTTTGATAGTGTAGTATTTACTAGTTGATTGTAAAAAAAAAAAAAAAAGAGTAAAAAATCACGACAAAAAAAAAGAAGGGAAAAGAGAAACGTGATCAAAAGCCAAAAACAGAGACAAAAAAAAAATTCGGATAGAAAAATAGAGGAAAAATTTTATGAACCCTAGAGTTGGTTTTGAATTCTACGGAAGGAAATTTGGTGTAGTTCGAGTTAGTTCCAAGAGAATTGAGACGAGGAAATTGGAAAGTGATATCATCGTTGTTTGTGAGAATACATGAGTGACTGTGTGATATCATTATTTGAGCGAAACACGTAAGGGAGTGTATCGTGAGGTTTAATTATACATATATTTTTGTTAGTACTAATCTTTTCTGCAGGAACTATGTCGAGGCAACATTCTCTTGAAGGTGAGAGGGGAAGGTTTGATGCTAGGTTAGTAATTGAGGCGTTGAGGGGAGAAATGAAGAGGATGTTCCAAGAGGGAATGGAACAAATTCATGAGACGGTAAAGCAAAGACTAGAGCAATCCGCAAATGTATTCCAAGGGCGTAAGAGGGAGAGTCGTTCTAGGAGAGTACCGAGGGGTGGAGATGAGATGTCGGATGATGACTTTGATGAGCCTTCTATTGGGAGTTATAGAGGATATAGTGGTCGAAATAGAGGAACTAGAGACTGGGAAGATAGAGGAGATAGGAATAGAGAGGATGATTAATTGAGTAGCATAAAGATGAAGATTTCTCCTTTCTAAGGGAAGAATGATCCCGAGGCGTACTTAGAGTGGGAGAAAAAGGTGGAGATGGTATTTGATTGTCACAACTATAGTGGGAGAAAGAAGGTAAAACTTGCTGCCATTGAGTTTTTGGATTATGCTATAGTGTAGTGGGATCAACTAATGTTGAATAGAAGAAGGAGTGGCGAGCCACCTATTGAGTCTTGGGAAGAGAAGAAAAGAGTGATGAAGAAGCAGTTTGTGCCTGCGTATTATTATCGTGAATTGCATAACAAGTTGCAAACTCTGAGGTAAGGAAGCAGAAGTGTAGATGAGTATTTCAAGGAGATGGAAGTCACTATGATTAGGGCGAATGTAGAGGAGGATAGAGAGGCTACAATGGCTAGATTTCTTGTTGGGTTGAATAGAGAAATCCAAAATGTTGTTGAATTGCAGCATTATGTGGAATTAGAGGATATGGTCCACATGGCTATAAAAGTTGAGAACCAACACAAGAGGAGAGGTAGTAGCAATGCACGGTTGCAACAGGGTAATGGTTCATCCACTTGGAAGACTAATCAATGGAAGAAAGAAGAAAAGCCTTTACCTACCAAACCAAAAGGGGAGCTGAGACAAGCGGGTTCTACTCCTGGTAATCAAGGTAACCTTGAATCTTCTACTTCTAGAACTCGTGACATTAGATGTTTTAAATGTCAAGGTAGAGGCCATATTGCTAATCAATGTCCAAATAGGCGTGTGATGATTTTGCGTGATGATGGAGAGTATGAGACTGAGGGGGATAGTGAAGAAGATGATATGCCTCCGTTAGAGGATGTTAGTGATGATGAGGAGCCTGCAATGGGAAGGCTAGTGGCAGTAGTGAAGCGAGCGCTGAATGTCCAGGTGAAGGAAGAAGAGGAGGTGCAAAGAGAAAATATATTTCATACTAGATGTTATTTAGGAGATCACATTTGTAGTTTGATCATTGATGGAGGGAGTTGCACCAATGTAGTGAGCAATTTTATTGTTGAGAGGCTGGGGCTCAAAACTGTTAGACACCCTAGTCCATATAAATTGCAGTGGTTGAATGATAGTGGTGAGACTAAGGTGAGTAGGCAAGCCTTGATTGGTTTTCGCATTGGAAGGTATGAGGATGAGGTGTTATGTGATGTAGTGCCAATGCAAGCATGTTATGTGTTGTTGGGGAGGCCATGGCAATTTGACAGGAAGGTTGTTCATGATGGCTTTTCTAACAAGTATATGCTTGTTCACCAAGGGAAAAGTTTTAACCTTAAACCTTTAACACCTAAACAAGTGTATGAGGATCAGTTGCAGCTACAACAGTCGTTTGCAAAACACAAGGTGAGTGAAAAGCAGAGTGAGAGTGAGAGAGCAAAAGACAATGAGAAGAAAAAGGAATATAAAAGTCAAGATCAAAAGGAAAAGGAGAGGAAGGCTGGAAAGAGTGTGAGAGGCCAAGTTGAAGGGGGATCAACTTTGTTAGTGAGTGAAAAGGAGAGGGCAGCCTTGCAAAGGGAGAGTTGTGTGGCAAAAGCGAGTGTAGTAAGGAGAGCGTTAGTGATGAGGCAACCTATGTTGTTGCTGGTTTTTAAGGAAACATGTTTGGCTACTAACGACTTATCTAACTCTTTGCCTAGTGTGGTTGTGTCTCTTGTGCAGGACTTTGAAGATGTCTTTCCTGAGGAGATTCCAAAGGGATTACCACCTATTCGAGGTATTGAGCACCAGATTGACCTTGTACCCGGAGCATCGATTCCAAACAAGCCAGCTTACAGGAGCAATCCGGAGGAGACAAAGGAACTCCAAAGGTAGGTCGATGAATTAATGGAGAAGGGGTACGTGAGAGAGAGCATGAGTCCATGTGTAGTACCGGTGATTTTGGTGCCTAAGAAGGATGGGACATGGAGAATGTGTGTTGATTGCCGCGCCATCAACAACATCACGGTAAAGTATCGTCATCCCATTCCTCGCTTAGATGATATGTTAGATGAGTTACATGGGTCTAGTGTCTTTTCTAAAATTGATCTGAAAAGTGGATATCACCAAATTAGAATGAAAGAAGGTGATGAATGGAAAACTGCATTTAAGATAAAATATGGATTGTATGAGTGGTTAGTAATGCCTTTCGGATTAACTAATGCACCTAGTACGTTTATGAGACTTATGAACCATGTTTTGAGGACATTTATTGGAAAATTTGTGGTTGTCTATTTTGATGACATTCTTATTTACAGCAAAATTTTGGAAGATCATATGTCACACTTGAGGGATGTTTTAGAAGTGCTTCGAAAGGAACAATTATATGCTAACCTCAAGAAGTGCACTTTTTGCACAGACAAACTTGTGTTTCTTGGTTTTGTTGTTAGTGCGTAGGGAATACAGGTTGATGAAGAAAAGGTTTGTGCGATCCAAGAATGGCCTAGTCCAACCAATGTAAGTAATGTGCGGAGTTTCCATGGACTAGCGAGCTTTTACAGGAGATTTGTGAAGGATTTCAGCACCATTGCAGCACCACTTACTGAGGTAATTAAGAAGAACGTGGGGTTCAGCTGGGGAGAGCAACAAGAGAAGGCCTTTCAGACGCTTAAAAATAAGTTGACTTAGGCGCCGTTACTTGCTTTACCTAACTTTGCTAAAATGTTTGAAATTGAGTGTGATGCTTCAGGATTAGGTATTGGAGCAGTGCTGATGCAGGAGAGAAGGCCGATTGCATTCTTTAGCGAAAAGCTAAGTGGGGCAACCTTGAATTACCCTACTTACGATAAGGAGCTATATGCATTGGTTCGAGCCCTGGAGACGTGGCAACATTACCTTTGGCCGAAAGAGTTCGTGATCCACACTGATCATGAATCCTTGAAGTATTTGAAGGGGCAACACAAGCTGAACAAAAGGCATGCTCGTTGGGTGGAGTTCATTGAAACATTTCCATATGTCATCCACTACAGCAAGGTAAAGAGAATGTCGTTGCTGATGCACTTTCTAGAAGGTATACTCTTATCTCTACTCTTAGTTCTAGACTGCTTGGTTTTGAGCACATTAAGGAATTATATGCTGCTGATCGAGATTTTTGTGAGGAGTATGTGCAATGTGAGAAGAGTGGGCATGGAAAATTTTATAAACATGATGGATTCTTGTTTAAGGAGAGTAAACTGTGCATTCCAATTTGTTCTTTAAGAGAATTACTTGTGAGGGAGTCTCATGGAGGAGGTTTAATGGGACACTTTGGAGTAGCAAAAACATTAGGGGTATTGCAGGAACACTTCTATTGGCTTCACATGAAACGAGATGTTGAGAGGATTTGTGAGCGACGTGTCACATGTAAGCAAGCGAAATCTAGAGTCCAACCTTAAGGGCTTTACACCCCACTTCCCATCCCTCATGAGCCGTGGGTAGATATTTCTATGGACTTTGTGATAGGATTACCCAGGTCTAGACATAGTCGGGATTCTGTTTTTGTAGTTGTTGATAGGTTTTCTAAAATGGCACATTTCATTCCTTGTCACAAAACGAATGATGCTTGTAATATTGCTAATTTATTCTTTAGGGAAGTAGTGTGATTGCATGGTATGCCTAGATCAATTGTATCAGATAGGGATGCTAAGTTCTTAAGCTACTTTTGGAAGACTTTGTGGGCTAAGTTAGGAACTAAGTTATTGTTTTCTACTACTTGTCATCCACAGACTGATGGTCAAACTGAGGTAGTGAATCGAACTTTATCTACTTTGTTGAGGGCTATAATTAAAAAGAATATTAAGAGTTGGGAGGATTTTTTGCCGCATGTTGAATTTGCTTATAACCGTACAGTGCATTCTGCTACTAAATTTTCTCCTTTTGAAATTGTGTATGGTTTTAATCCACTAACTCCTTTGGATTGATCACCTTTGCCTATTTCTGAGTATGTTAATTTAGATGGCAAGAAGAAGGCCGAATTTGTTCAACAGATCCATGAGAAGGCAAGGCTGAACATTGAACGACGAACAGAGCAATATGTGAAACAAGCCAACAAGGGTCGTCGACAAGCTGTTTTTGAACCTGGAGATTGGGTTTGGGTTTACATGCGGAAAGAGCGGTTTCCCGTGCAGCGTCGATCTAAACTACTTCCTAGAGGAGATGGACCATTTCAATTTCTTGAGCGCATCAACGACAATGCATACAAGATAGATTTGCCTGGTGAGTATCAAGTAAGTGCCACATTTAATGTTACTGATCTGAGTCCTTTTGATGTAGGTGACGATTTGAGGACAAATCCTTTTCAAGAGGAGGGGAATGATGAGATCCATGATAAGAGTCAAGCTGGAAGAAGGAATGTGGATCCTCTTGAAGTGCCGCCTGGACCGATCACAAGAAGTCGAGCGAAACGACTCAAGGAAGCACTTAACGGGTTGATAAAGAATGTCCATGAAGCTGGGAAGGATTGGGGAACTTATGAAGTTGGAATGGATTGGAACAACCATGGGAAGACCCTTACTCTTATGCAAGTCACACCGGACACGGGTTAAAGAAGGCGTGTACTTTTAAGGCACGGCCGTGTAGGACGCTCAAGATTGCACAGACAGATACACGGCCAAAGTACACGGGCGTATATGTTGCCAGAAGTTACACAGAACGATACATGGCTAAAGTACACGGGCGTGTATGTTGCCAGAAGTTGCCAGAACGATACACGGCCAAAGTACACGGGCGTGTATATTGCCAGAAATTGCACAGAACAGTACACGGCCAAAGTACACGGTCATGTACACGGCCGTGTATTCTCTGTCGGCCAGCTTGTTCTGTTTCGCGTTTTTATGTCACTTAACTAAACTACGTCGTTTTGGACTTGTTTTTACACGAATTGTAACCTTAGTATAAAAGCTTCTAAGGTTTAGAACATCATTAGGATATACATCTTTGAACATTAAACACTTTTGAGAGGCACCTCTCTTGGTTCTTCATGAACTAAACCGAACTTATCGAATTGATTTTCCGTGGCGTTCATCCCGACTTATCAATTGGTCTTTCATCCCGATGGTGGCGTCTTCACTTTATACCAAGGTTCTTGTCTCGCTTATAGGCAACGGGTCGCGGTTTCCACTTTAGGTGTTTGGGCGTCTTAGGCAACGAATTTCCGAATGTATTGGTATTGGGTTTCGTCATGGGTTGGCGTGGTTCATATCATAAAACACGTTGTGGAGATGCATGAAATGATTATTTTGATTGACTTTTTGTTACTCCTATGGAAAGGCACACATCAAAACTAAAATGTGTGGATTTAGTCCACACATAAATTAAAGTTAGCATCATGGGGTAAGTGGATGAATAAAATAACATAAGAGGGTCTTTGTTGAATTTTATGAAAGAGGAACTTCTTGCATTTTGCTCTAAAGTATAGATGAAAAAGAGCTTAAGAAAAAAAAAGATAATAAAGAGCTTATGAAAAATGGTACATTCATAATTGTTTAAAAAGAAAGGCATCAATGATTTCTACAGGCTGAAGAATGTGAGAATAACAAGTTTAATACATTGATTGAAGGGAAAAAAATGAAGCAACATGAAATTTATTGTCTATGTTTTCAAATTGTCAAATGTATTACCCAATTAAGATTTTACGTATTAGTAGTAATACTTGACTACTTGAGATTGCATCCATGGAAGAAAATAGTGAATCATAAAACAAAATGTGATCAAATAGTCAAATAAGAAACACTAAATATCACATAGCAAAGATTAAGAGGATATAAATCAATACTAAAAATTCCACATACATTAATAAGGTATTCATATATTAAAAACGTGATTAATTCTTAATTCTTGATTCTAATGCATAAGCCTCACCATTTAAACTTGACAAAAGGTTATAATACCTTCTAGCCACTTGAACAAAGCCATAAACCTAGTCCACAAACTTCAATGATTGCTCTTGATCACTCTACCCCACAATTAATCAACAAAACCCATGCTAATAGAATTAAACTTAACCAAATAAAAGCTTGCACACTTTTCTTTAGCCCATACACAACATATAAAAACCTTCTTATGAAGCAGAATCCAAAAAACCACTATTTTGATCAACCATTCACAAACAACCCACTACACAAAATGACCAATACAAAAATAGTCCATTTCCAAAGATTCCAAACTCCTTATTAGAGTATCCTTTAAGTTGCGTACTGTTAAATTTGCAATTGAAATCCTACAAGATAGACAAAGATCAACCGGATTAAACTTAATGCTACCATCTTTTTGAACTTCTTCATTTTGATTTTCAAGATCTTGTTACACCCCATTTTCAACTTCTGTCCCTACATCTAAATCTACGCAGGATGACATTGGCTTCAAATAAGAACATGGGCTATTAGCAGTTAGGACTTCAATTGTTCAAACTCATTGAAGCTTTCAAGAATTAGTTGATTCAATGTTTAAATTTGGTGATGAATCTAATTGACTAGTGTTGGAGATGTGATAGACGTGCACTTGAAATGCCTAATTTGTACTAGGAAGTATATTGGATCATGTATCACTAATAAAAATAACTAGTAAAAACCAGATCGTATCCTTAGAAATGGAAACTAATTACTAGATTAGATAAATTTTTTCTTTATCTAGTCAATCATAATGAAAATTTCAAGCAAATTGAACTAAAGAAATGAATTAAAATATGAAATGTTACCGAGGCAATAGTTTACTAAATCAAATGTATGGGATTTTGACTAAGCCATCGTTTGACAAATTAATGCATGCTTCCAAAATATGTTAAAACTAATTAATTGGCTTTTAATTAGATTCATTAAGACCCACTTCGCTTTTAGGTTGTTATTGTCCTAATTACAAGTAAAAAACCTATTTTGAGTGTTAATATATAATTATTAGTTAAATAGTAAAATCCTTCACACAAATATTACTACCCTAATTGATATGAAAATTCATGCATATATCAATATCATAAAAATTAACAGCAATTGTATTAAGAGCATAAATAAAAAAATTAATTTAAAGCACATGTGTCCATTTTAATATTAAAACTAATCTTAGTCCAATTTCATGCAAATCATTAGTTTTCTTCCAAGTTTTTCAAGTTCTATTCATAAAAATATTATTAATCCGACAATAAATTATGAATTATGTAATTGGGATTATCAAAAATCACAACTAACTAAATAGTAACATATAATAAGATCATACATTAATGATGCCATCAAGCAAGTGTTAAGATCCCATAATGTTTAATTTAATTTATGGCACAAGTAAAAACAACACAAAAAGATATAAGAGACATGATTATAAATTAATATAAATGAGAAAAAAACTCAAATAAAATATTAAATGCGATTAATGGTTCAATTCCGCCTTTAATCTCTTTGCTGCTTTATAACTTAAAAGCTAAAGATTTAAAATGAAACTTAACGGACATGCAATCTAAAAACTTAAACTTTCTCTCTTGAGCTCCCTGTCTAACCCGGTCCTTGAGAAAAGAAAGGGATATATATATTTGGCGATACCCCGACGTCTTTGAAAAATGAAGATGGGATTATTAACAGATGAGCTAGAATCAAGGACAGTTTGCTGCTGCAGTTTTTGAAGTTTGCTGTTGTCGGGTAGAAGAAGATGGTGGTGTTGGATTGCCTATCATGGAGGAGATTTTGTCGATAATATAGACCCACCAGCAAATAGATGCAAAAGAAATAAATAATCCGAGGAAAGCCAAACGCAGTACCGTAAACAGACATTAAAACTATCTAGAAATATGTGCTCATCACAAGGTGTATGTCATGTTTTCAGCCAGAACTCTTTGGTATATAGATAGAAAATGGGGGCTATCTCGAAGAAGTCATGGGATGGTTTGAATGGACTTGTGAGGCTAAGGTCAACTATAATCTTTTGTCAGTTTCGTTTATTTAAATATTGTATTAGTTAATTAGGTTATATAAAATATATAGTATTAAGATGAATTCGAAACTGTTGGTTCAAGTTGTTAAAAGTTTAATAATCCCACTCAATATTCTATTTAAGTTCAACTTATTAGTAATAAATCGAACTTAGGGATATATTGACACAGATTTTATGGTATACTTTATGAAATGCTTTTAAAAAGGAAAAACAAATTATGGAATTTAAGGTGCCACATTGGATGCATTTATAGAGATAATTATACATGTTTCCAATACCTAATATCAGGTCAACCGCATATCACCTTGAAGAATAAGATAGTTGCAACTGAATTACCTATTTTTTTGGAGTAAATGAATAGGATCTAAGATAGGATAGGCCTTTGACCCCCACTCTCCTAGGGTTTCTTGCCCTACGTCCAAATCACCACCGCCGCCGCCGCATCTATGATAGGTGGCATCCCGCCTCCGCAGATGGCTCCGCCCATTGAGGTTCTATCATATGCTACAGCCCTTCTTGGACGACCCTCCGCTCCTGCTACCTTTGCAACACTACCTTCAGAATTCAACATGACATCCATGCCCACCGTCTACAAAGGAGAACCTACCTTCATCATCACCAAGGCCGAAAGTGAGCAACTCGCAAAACCTTTCCGCCTAGCCTTAATCGGAAAATTCTCAAAGGGAAGACCGAAGATGGACTATCTGAAAAAGGAATTTGACAGAATAGGCTTCAAAGGGGGTTTCTCCATTGGAGCTATTGATTTTCGACACATCCTCATCAACTTCGATTTAGACGAAGACTACCAGCGGTGTTGGATTAGAGCCGTATGGACCATGGATTCATATGCGATGAGAGTCCTTAAATGGACACCCTCTTTTCGTCCAGATAAGGAATCATCCCTAGTTCCAGTTTGGGTTTCTTTAGAGAAACTTCCGATTCATCTTTTTGAAGAACGCTACTTGCGTGGGTTGGCCCTGATGATAGGTACGCCTCTCAAATTGGATGAAGCTACAAAGAAGAAAACTCAGCCTTCTGTAGCCTGAATTTGTATCGAAGTTGATCTCCTAACAGATCTACCAACGCGTCTTCGATTGGGGGAAGGAGATGAGATATACTTTCAAAAGGTGTTGTATGAAGACTTCCCCTCCTATTGTCGTCTATGCAACACTGTTGGCCATGCGGTAGAAAATTGTCGCAATCGGGGACCGAAAGTTGCTATTACTGTACCTAAGAGTACTAGGGTAGCCGAGGTTAAAACAAGCCGTCTAGCTAATTCCTGGAAAACATCTCAGGTATCGGAAAAACCCCCTTCCTCATCCGGGTTTCAAACTTCAGATAAAGCTAACACACCCATGGATGCCCTTGATAAACAAGCTAATAAATTGCCAGCGTCTGATGATAAACTCTCTGATGGAATGCTAGTATCTGCAAACCTGTTCATGGACAGGTCCAAGGATAAAGAGTTGGAACCAGCTGAGAATGTGGATAAGCCAATTTTTGAGAACAATACCTTAAAGTCCTCTGTTACAGAGGACTCTGCCAAAGGAAGATCAAATGAAGTCGGAGCTGTATACTCTAATTTGGATAAGTCCTCAGATGGAATGCTAATATCGGCAAATCAGTTCACGGAGAAATCCAATGAAAAAGTGTCGGAACCAGCTGTGAATGAGGATACACAAAGTTTGGATCGCCTAGTTCAAGAGAACAATACCATAAAGTCCTCTGTTGCAGAGGATGCTACCAAAGGAAGACCAGATGAAGTTACAGTCATACACTCTAAGCAAGGACTTCGGCATAATGGCCCTAGCAAAGTGAATATGATACTAGCTGCCCCAACATCATCTCAGGTAACAACACCCTTGCAAACTAATCCTAATTCTTCATCGGAAAATATCACTACTACTATTGCATCTCTGTATGTGGAATTACCAAATATATCTGTTGTTCCACTGGTGACAACATCCTCTCATTTCAATGTGCTTGCTGATAATAATGAACAAGTGAATGAGGAAACAGACTATGATCGGAATTTAGGGGAACCTCCTGATGTATCTGAAGACGCATTGTCGCCTCGAAAGCCCCCTCGCTTGACACAATCAGATGATGAAGCCACCACAATAAAAAAACCCAGACGACACTTTAGCCCAACAAAGAAGATCACTTTTTGTCAAACAAATCCTCGATGCTTTGCGATGATATCCGGTGACCCTAAACACCCCTCTGTTTAAATGATAAGTATGCTTTTCTGGAATGTGCGTGGGATTGCTAACAAAGCATCTCAGCGTCGTCTTAAGTTTCTAATACAATCTCATAAAATATCACTAGTTGCCCTCCTAGAGCCGATGGCAAACATTGCTGTTCTCCAGGCGTTGAGGAATAAATTTAATCTTGCTACAACCCTCTCTTCTGCTAATAACAAAATTTGGATTCTTATTTCCAATGAATTTTCTATGTTATCTGCAACTGATCATGAGTAGGTATTATCCTTGGAGGTAATCTATCATCATCTTCCCACCACAATTTTGATATCTGTAGTTTATGCTTCCTCCATTACACAGGGCCGATTGGGTTTGTGGTCGACGATGCAGACTCTCTCCAATTCTTCTCATGGCATGCCATGGCTAATAGGTGGAGATTTCAATGTCATCCGTTCGGTGGATGAATATAAAGGAAACTCCACTCCTAATCAAGGGGCGATATCTGATTTCATTAATTGCATAACTGAGTGCAATCTCATTGAGCTTCCAACTGTGGGGAATGATTTCACTTGGCAAGGCGTTAGATCCAATGGTACAATATTCAAGAAACTTGATCGCTTGCTGTTCTCAACGGATTGGATCTCCACAATTCAGGTAAACTCTATTCAGCATTTGAATAGATCTTCTTCAGATCACTGCTCTATCCTATTTCAATATCAAAAAGAGGCATCATCCAAGCCAAGGATATTTGATATCATAAAGGAAAATTGGTCTCAGCCTACAAATTCATATGGCATGCTAGCTTTCTCACTTAAACTTAGGCGACTCAAGTCTAGGCTTAAGGATTGGAATAAACAACATTTTGGGGATGTTTTCTGCAATCTGAAGGATGCTGAAGCCTAGGTTTCCAGTCTAGAATAGCTGTATGAAGAGACTGGAGCAGTAGAAGACATACTTAATTTGGAGAAGTCGAAATCAAATCTGTTCTCACGTCTCAGGGAGCACACAGACTATATGCAACAAAAGTCCAAGATAAAATGGTTCAGGGATGGAGATGAAAATTCCACTCTATTTCACTCCTTTATCGCAGACTGTCGTTCTAAAATGACGATTCATAAAGTCAGAAATGGAAGTGGTGATTGGATCTCATCCCCTACTGAACTAGAAGCAGAAGCTGTCCAATTTTTTACCAACCTTTTGTGGCAACAGCCAGTTGATGATGATGCTGGAGCCGAGAATAGGCTGCTTGCTAACATCCCAAATTTAATTACCATCGAAGACAATAGAGCATTGTTGCGTCCTATTGAGGGCCCGGAGCTAAAACGGGCTGTTTTTGGATTAGATGCGGATAGCTCACCTGGAGTTGATGGATACGAGGGCCTTTTCTATTGCTCTTGTTGGGACATAATAGAATAAGATCTCTTAGCTGCTACTCGAGACTTTATGGCTGGTACTCCGACTCCCAGGGCGGTTGCAAGCACTTTGATTGTCCTTCTACCTAAAAAGCACTCTACAACATCATTCGCGGATTATAGACCGATAAGCCTCTGCAACTTCTTGAACAAAATTTTCACAAAGGTACTAACAAAAAGGTTAAAGTTAGTTCTACCATCGATAATCTCACCGGAGCAGTCGGCCTTTCTGAGCGGTCGCGATATGATAGAGAACATACTCCTTGCTAAAGATCTCGCCCAATTCTTGGAACATCCCTCAAGAGGCGGAAATCTAATAATCAAGATGGATATGATGAAAGCTTTTGATCGGGTATCATGGTCCTTCCTCCAGAATTTAATGCTTAAATTTGGCTTTGCACACCATTTTGTATCACTCATCCTTGGTAATCTAAGAGCCGCCTGGTTTTCGATTATATTGAACGGAGGTCCAGTTGGTTTCTTCCAAGCATCTAGGGGTATCAAACAAGGGGATCCACTATCTCCATATCTCTTCTGGTTAGCTTCGAAAGCTTTATCTCGTGGACTTAAAAATCTTGAAGAGATAGGAAAAATACTCCCATTTCATACTCCCTCATCAAATTCAGTCAAAGTAACACACCTAAGCTTTGCAGATGATATCTTGGTTTTCACTCGTGGAGATAAAAGGTCTTTGCAGCATCTCAATAGATTCCTTTCTGATTATGAACTATGCCCTGGACAAAAAATCAACAAGGACAAGAGCTTCTTCATTCCCCCCAACAATCGTCCCCCAATATATCTCTAACAAGTCTCGACTTCTCTTGGTATTCCTGGTAGTTCATTTCCATTCCAATATTTAGGATGCCAACTCTACAGGGGTAGAGTACGAGAATGTTATTTCTCACACCTGATCGATAGCTATGAACGGAAACTTGGCCATTGGTCCACCAAGATCTTATCGCTTGGAGGTAGAATAATTCTCATTCGTCATGTGTTGCAAGCAATTCCAATTCACACGCTCACAGCTATTCAGCCCCCCAAATCGGTGATAAAGAAGCTTGGACACAAATGCCAAGAATTTTTATGGGGATCTTCAGACTATGGTAAAAACAAACATTGGAGAGCTTGGCATAGAATCACTTTTCCATCGAATGAAAATGGACTTGGAATCTGAGACTTTTCCTCACTGATTACAGCTGCCTCATTGAAGCTATGGTGGAAATTTAAACAAGGCAAGAGTCTTTGGGCAAATTTCATTAGCTCCTTGTCTGAAACATCAAGGAAACGTACTTCTTGGCGGCGTATTCAGGCTATACAAGATGTTGCAGAACAGAATACATGTTTACAAGGTAACTAACGTATATGGATGCCATATGTTACCGGTGCATTCAGCTATAAAATTGCATATGAATTGGTTAGGCCAAGGCAACAATCCATTCAATTTTTTGATAAGCTAAAACACCGTTTTTTGCCTCTTCGGATTCGCATATTCATGTGGCGTTTATTTAACAAGCTATATGCATTTCCGGAGGTCCTTTGCGGCTTTGGCTTCCTCCAGAACCCCTCTCGGTGCCCGTTGTGTTTGAGTGAAATGGAATCCATATAACACCTTTTCCTTAAATGCAAAGTAGCTACTGATCTATGGTTTCTTATGGCTTGCTGGTTAGATATCCATATTTCTCCGGTTGCTGGCTTGTGGAATATGGTACAAAATTGGTTTCAAATGCATCCAAAGGGCACAGTGTTTAGCTTAATATGCCAGCTAACACCGGCCTTTACCTGCTGGGAACTATGGAAGGCTAGGAACATAATGGTTTTTGAAGGGTGCACAACATCAATTGGAACCCTTTTCCACCGGGTTAAGGATCAACTGGTCTTAACTCTTAGATCCTACTCTCCCAAAGCGAGTACCATGCAAGAAGCTGATGCTATCAAACACCAATTTGCAACCACTTTAGAGATGAAGGTGAAAAAACGAATAATTATCAAATGGTTGAAGCCTACATCAGGTTATGTCATCAACTCCGCTGGTTCATCTACTTCAGATAGAGCGGCTTGGGCTTACACTTTGCGACGGAATGATGGCTCATTTATACATTCAGAAATCAAATGTGTAATGGATACATCAAAGGCATTATCCACAGAATTGGAGGGTATTCTTTTTGGCCTACGCTCATGTGCTACTCACAATATCTCCCCAATATAGATTCAAATCATTAATATGTCACTAGTGTCTTACCTTCAAGACGGAGTAGAGTGTCCGTGGCAACTATCCCTCAAAATAACAGAGGCAAAGAACCTGATGCAATTACTTTCATCGTCCGTTGTTTATGTGTATCGTGAAGCAAATGCTTTAGCGGCAGGACTTTCTCATTATGCAACTCAACTTGATAGTACCAATATCGTGCGCTGGCAAGATCTCCCCGGAAGACGCAGAGGTATCTACCTTTTAGATCTTTCTAGGTGTCCATACATTAGAAGTCGATAGCTTCCTTTGTCACCTTACTTACAGTTTTTTGTATACATCCTCCATCTGGGAGAATGCCTTTTGTACTGTATTTTCAAATACTGCTATCTGTAAGGACTTTTGACGCAATTAATAAATGCAATAGCGATATTGGCTTTTTATAAAAAAAAAAAGAATTACCTATTTTTTGATGCATCACCAATTAAACTTTTTAATATATAGGATATTGATAAAGCTATGTGGAGCATATAACACAAAATATCAAGACAAAAATCACACAATATTATTGATAGAAGTCGATAATAATAATTGGTTACATTATCTAACAAGCATTTATAGATTAAATAACCAACATTTAATTAAGAAACCAAATCACTCAAAAATAAATTTTATTATTCTAGACTTGTTTGGTATAGAATGAAAACATGTGAATTTATATCAAAATCGAATGTAAACAATAAAACAATTTTTTTCAATTCAAAGTACATTTAAATCAGTGGTAAATATATCTATTTCTAAGTACACATCTCCTACCTATTTTGATTTTCCATCACCTTTAATAAAAAAAATCATTAATATCTAATTAACATGCGTCTGAAAGAGTCATAGGCAAATATCAAAATAACACTGGATAATGACAGTACGTAGTTATTAAAAAGCTATGTCGAGTGCTTCTTATTGTAGTCAAATATTATAATGGTATTGTTAATGAGTACCCCTTGGTACACCTGTAATTAAAAACTTAAAAGGGAAAAGTTTCACCCTCTCTGGTAATAATTATACATTTTATGAAATACAAATGAAAAAATGATTTTTTTTTCTTTTAATCTAGTTTGTACTGTATTATGATCCCTGATATTTGCCTACTGCTAGTAAATTCACATAGCACCTGTCTGATTCTTACGTTTACGAATGGAGTTAACTCTTTCAACCACTGCGGCGACCATTCAATTTCCAATTAGATTAAAATGAATTGTAGCCATTGAGTTGCTGGGTATTTGCGACTTCCTGTTATCTGTCAACCTAATTAGAAATAATAAAATTCAGTAAAAGGTGGTATCCAAGAAAATTTTAATGTTTTGCTGTGGATTTATAATTCAAGAAAACCAGCTGCTGGAAAAAGTGTTTGTTACTTGATGATCATCATCTTGCACAAAACGAAGTACATTTGGAGTGAAATAAAAAAGAGCATTACATATTATCAATATTTACTTTAGCCCTTTGTTTATTTAATTTTACATGATTCTTTTTTTTTTTTCATGATAGTTATGCAATATGTTTTATCCTTCAACCCTGATATTACTTTTTTGTAAACCTAATAAAGAAGTAACTATTTTACAACAATAAAGATATAATAATAATTTTATTTCAATAGAACAATCCTAATGTGAAATTATTTAGCATGTGCATGCTAAAATAGGCTTAAAATCATCATCTTTTCCATGTAGAGTTCAAATAATTGAATATACAATAGATAAATATCATACTAAAGTAATAATATTTAGCAAACACATTCTGTTGATCTCTCTCTTTTTTTCCCTCATCATCCGAGTCCTCCACAATTGAAGATGTCAGCTTTGAGAAGGAACTTGGAGGGCTTATCACAACAACTTCATCTAATCTGCCTTTATTCTCTAATGCCACTCTTTTTCCCTTCCATAATATGTGATCTGATTGGAGAGTAAAGAATGCAAAATTATGTGCCCACAGGGTATTTATTTTCAGCCAAAATCTCTTTAATGTATAGATGGAAAATAAAAAATGATGGCTATCTCAAAGAAATCATAGGATAGTTTGTTTGGAATGTTAGGTTCAGGTCGACTATAATCTTGTTTAGTTTATTTATTTAAATATTGTATTAGTTAAGTTATTATGTTAAATATATAGTGTGAAGATGATTTGTAGCTTAATTAAGTTCTCGAAGTTGTTGATGCAAGTTGTTAGAAGTTTAAGTTCCATTCGATATATTACTGAAGGTCTAACTTATTAGAGAATTAAATTAAACTCATGTTATATTATATTGAGACGAACTCAAAAACTTGATTTTTCTTTTTTATAAAATAGTAATTAAATAGATGTTCCTAAAGAATCAGTGACGCAGCGAGGAAAGCGTAAACACACGAGACCAATTCTAGGATTGGAACTCATGAATAAACAAAAAGTAATATGAGTTTATTCCTTGATAAGTCTCAATTGCGCACAATCGAGAAAGCAAAGAAACTCTTCTCTAAAAGTGTATATCGAATAATGAATAATAGCTAACCCTAAAATGACCTAGCAACTATATATACTCCTCAGGTAAATAAGTAAAAAAGGAAATATATATGTACACGTGGAAATAAATATAAGTATACACGTCCGTTATTTGTTTTATACACGGCCGTGCATGAAGGTTGTGTATACGTCTGGGAATATTTCTGACATAATACACGATCGTGTCCCCTGGCCGTGCATGGAGACCGTGCATGTTTCTGGGAGAGATCCTGACAGAGGCCGTGTACATTTCTGGGAATCATTCTGGTGTATCACACGGCTATGCCTTCTGGCCGTGCATGTAGCCGTGTGTATTTCTGGAAGCTCCCTCACATCATACACGACCGTGCTTGTAATAGGCATGCTCGTATCAACTCGTGTCAACTACAATGTCCTCATCATTCTCTCTCACCAATGAAGAACTCGACCCCGAGTTCTCTTCTGGATACAGGGGTTCGTCATCCGCGTAGAATGGGGATATGCCAGCTACATTGAAGGTTTTTGAGATTTTCATGCTTTCCGGGAGCCCAACCACATAGGCATTATCATTGATCTTGGCGACAATCTTATAGGGGCCATACTTCTTTGGTTGCCATTTGCTATACGTGCCTACGGGAAAGCGTTCCTTCCTTAAGAACACCATCACTTAATCTCCCACCTCAAATAGTTTCTTCCTCCGATGCTTGTCTGCAACTTTCTTATACTGCTCATTAACCTTCTTGATTCTCTCTTTCACGTCAGATGCCACCGTGTGGTATTGTTCCGCCAGGTGTTTAGTAGCAACATTGGTTTCAACACCCTTGGGCAAAGAAGCTAAATCCAAGGCGTGAGATGGCGCTTTGGTATAGACCATTGAAAAAAGGCGATTTCCTAGTAGTTCTATGGATGGAACTGTTGTAAGCGAACTCAGCTTGAGAAAGTGCTAAATCCCATTGTTTTGGCTTCTCTCCATAGATGCTTCGTATCAAATTTCCAAGGGTCCTGTTCGTCACCTCTGTCTACCCATCGGTTTGAGGTTAGGCTGTGCTACTAAAATTGAGGGAAGAATTAAACATGTACCATAGCTTCCTCCAGAAATGGCTAAGAAACTGGGTATCTCTATTAGAAGTAATTAACTTGGGAACCTTGTGTAACCTGATTACCTCCTTAAAGAATAACTTGGCAACGCCCTATACATCAGTCGTCTTCCTGCAAGGGATGAAGTGAGCCATCTTGGAGAACCTGTCTACAACCACAAAAACAGTATTAGCACCTTGTTGGGTATGGGGCAAACCTAACACGAAGTCCATAGATAGATCTTCCTAGATATTCTCAGGTACTGGTAGCAGAGTGTACAGTCCAGTATTCTGAGAATGTCCTTTAGATGTCTAGTAGATATAGCACCTTTGCACAATTCTCCCTACATCTCTTCTCAACTGAGGCCAATGATATCTTGCAGCCACTGCCGCTAGTGTCTTGTCATGCCCTAGAGGTCTGGCTAGTCCCCCTCCATGTAGGTCCCTAATCAATTTCTCCCTCAAGGATGATTCGAGAATACATAGTTGGTTACCCCTCATTAAGTAACCCTCCAGGATGTAGTAACTATCATTGGGTTCTTGATTGGTACATTTTCTCCATATAGTTCCGAAATCCGCATCTTCTTCATACAATTCCTTCAGCTGCTCAAAGCCTACCACCTTAGTCCTCATGGTGACCAATAAATCCGCCCTTCTACTCAATGCGTCCACTAACTTATTTTGGACCCCAGATTTGTGCATCAGGCGGAATGGAAACTTTTGCAGAAATTGTATCCATCTGGCATGCATATCTTTACAGATGCGGGTCTGATTACTCAGATGTTTCAGAGCGACACAATCCGAGTAGAGGATAAACTCTTTTCTAACCAAGTAGTGCTCCCACATCCTCAAAGCTCTGACCACAGAATATAACTCTTTATCGTGAGTGGATTGGTTTCTCTTAGCTTCACAGAGCTTCTCACTATGGAAGGACACAAGTCTCTTCTCTTGAGATAACACAACGCCAATGCCTACGCCACTAGCATCACAGTTGACTTTGAATAGTTTGTCATAGTTTGGTAAGGCCAACACCGGCGCACTACACAATCTTTCTTTGAGCACAACAAACCCAGACTCAGCTTCCCGATCCCAATGAAACTTCCCTTTCTTTAGGCACTCAGTCAATGGGGTAGCAACCGTACTAAAATGCCGTATGAAACGTCTATAAAATCCTACCAACCCTAGAAAGCTTCTTAACTCATTGATTGTTTTGGGAGTGGGCCAATCTCTAATGGCCCTTACTTTGTCCTCATCCGCCGCTATACCCTCACCGCTTATTACAAAACCTAAGAACAACAGTTTTTGTGACATGGATATGCACTTCTTGAGATTAGCGTAGAGCTTATTCTCTTTCAGCACAATCAATACGCTCTTCAAATGCACTAAATTCTCATCCTTTGTCTTGCTATATATCAGGATATCATCAAAGTTTACTACTATAAACCGACCTATGAATGGTTTAAGTACTTGATTCATCACGCGTATGAAGATACTAGGTGCGTTGCTGAGGCCGAATGGCATAACCAGCCATTCGTACAACCCTTCCTTTGTCTTGAAAGCGGTCTTCCATTCATCCCCAGGTCTGACCTGAATCTGATGATACCTACTTCTAAGATCCACTTTCGAGCAGATTACCGCTCCACTCAGCCTGTCTAACATGTCTTCAATGCGAGGAATTAGGAATTTATACCCAATTGTGATCTTGTTGATTGCATGACTGTCCACACATATCCTCCAACTCGCATCCTTCTTAGGGGTCAATAGCGCTGGAACGGCACATGGACTCATGCTATCCTTGATGAATCCTTTATCTAGTAATTCCTGGACCTTCTCCTATAGGACCTTCATCTCTTTGGGGCTTATCCAATAGTGAGGGAGGTTAGGAAGTCTAGCCCCAGGCACCAAGTCGATGTGGTGTTGGATGTCTCACAATGGAGGCAACCCTTCTGGTAAGTCTTCTAGCACTACCTCTTTAAACTCTTCTAATAGCCCATTTACTTCCTCCGGAGCCTCTACACTATCTACGTTCTCTCCCGCATTCTTTACCACAAGAGCATGCATAAATCGAGATTCTTTAATACCCTCGGTCATTTCCTTTTCTGACTGAGTGATCGTTAGGAAAGATTTTCCTTCCGCCCTCTGGGTCTTAGGTCACTTATCCATCAATGGCAGCAACGTATATTTCACGCCCTCTTTCTCCAATCTATACTTGTTTTCTTTCCCGGCATGTTGGGCATCCACGTTAAACTGCCAAGGCCGTTCGAATAGCAAATGGCAGGCATCCATATCAACAATGTCGTAGTATACTTCATCCCGATACTTGCCTATCGAAAATGGAACCCGACACCTCTTCTTTACCTCGATTCGCTCCGCTGCCTTAATCCATCCTATGGTGTAAGGTTTCAGATGCTTCTCTATCTTTAGTTGGAGTCGTTTCACAACCTCTGTTCCGATTATGTTCTCGTAGCTCCCGCTGTCAACAATCAAGTCGAACACTCTCCCACCAATTGTGCACCTAGTGTGAAACAACTGGTGTCGTTGTGAACTACCCTCCTGCTTCGGTGCTAGCATCATCCTTTTGATCACATAGTTTGGTTCCACTGCATCATCAGCCTCATCATAGTATTCATCGTCACCATTCGGCTCACAGTACACTTCCTCCTTTTCCTCCCTTTCAACAATGTTTATAGCTCGTCGATTCGGGCATTCGTTGGATCGGTACCCCGGTTGGTTACACCTATAGCATTTTCCCAAAATCGGTTTGGCATACGGATTATTTTTCCTTGGGGTTTCTTTGCTCTCAAGAGGCTTCTTTCCCTCAGCCTTGTTTTCTTTCCTCTCCATACTTCCCGCTGGTTTCTCAACTATTCCTCTAGCCTTTTCACCAACCACTCTGCTGCTACTACTGAGACTATCATGCACAAAGTTCCTCTTGCCCCCACCTAGCCTTGTATTCTGTTCTTGAATCATCATCTCAGCTCTAAGGGCCAAATTCTTTGCCTCATTGACGGTTCTAAACACTGTCACCCTTATTTTGTCCCTAATTTGAGGCTTCAGCCTGTCTACAAATCGCGCCACCTGCTGACCCTCAGTCTCCCTTAGATCATTCCTCTCCACTAGCCTCATAAAGTCGATGATGTATTCATGCACTGTCCTCTGCCGTTGACGGCATTGTTGGTACTGTTGGAAAAGAATTTGCTCATAGTCGGGTGGTAGAAAATCCCTCTACAACAGATTCTTCATGTGGTACCATGTCCTTATAGGTTGCTTCCCCTCTCTTTGTCTCTGGTTCTGCAAATGATCTCACCATGCAGAAGCCCCTCCTTTCAACCTACAAGCAACCAACCTTACTCTCCTATCCTCAGGTACCTCTATATAGTCGAAAAACCTATCGACTTCTGCAAGCCAGTGCAAGAAATCTTCTATATTGAGATTACCATTAAAGGATGGAATATCTACCTTGAGACGGAAGTCACCACTATCTGTATGATCGTAGCCCTGGTGGTTTCTTTGATATCCGCCACCATATTCCTAGTCAATTCGGTCATCGACCCAGCGGTATCTACCACCACCAACTTCGCCCCTTCTCGGCGGTTGCCCCCTCCTCTGCAAAAATTCACCCTCTTCATTAGAGGAACTTTCATCTAGTCTTCGGTTCCACTGGTTTGCGGCAGCAGGTTCATTGATAGGACCACCACGAGCAACTGCTACTCCTGGTCGATTCCCAACAACACCCCTGTTTCCATTGTGGCCCATCACTATGGCATCGAAACGCGCAACCAAGTCTTCCAAACGCTGCTCTGCGCGCCCAAGTCTTTGTTCCATGGCTTCGACCACCGTTCTTGGAGCCCATTGATTGACTCCTTGGACTTCCGCATCCCGATCAAGGTCGAGAACGCAATCGCCGTCAACACCATCGTTAGTTGACATCTCCGTAGGAATTTTCCTTGCTCTGATACCAACTGACGCAGTGAGGAAAGC
Organism: Laguncularia racemosa; assembly: GCA_037954665.1. Lineage (NCBI taxonomy): Eukaryota > Viridiplantae > Streptophyta > Magnoliopsida > Myrtales > Combretaceae > Laguncularia > Laguncularia racemosa. The sequence goes on from JBBMOL010000087.1 coordinate 2,299,061, forward strand.
GTAAACACACGAGACCAATTCTAGGATTGGGACTCACGAATAAACAAAGAGTAATATGAGTTTATTCTTTGATAAGTCTCAATTGCGCATAATCAAGAAAGCAGAGAAACTCTTTTCTAAAAGTGTATATCGAATAACGAATAATAGCTAACCCTAAAATGACCTAACAACTATATATACTCCTCAGGTAAATAAGTAAAAAAGGAAATATATATGTACACGTGGAAATAAATATAAGTATACACGTCCATCATCTGTCTTATACACGGCCGTGCATGAAGGCCGTGCATGCATCTGGGAATATTTCTAACATAATACACGGTCGTGTCTCCTGGCTGTGCATGTTTCTAAGAGAGATCTTGACAGAACACACGACTGTGTCTCCAGGCCGTGTACGTTTCTGGGAATCATTCTAGTGTATCACATGGCCGTGTCTTCTAGCCATGTATTGAGCCGTGTGTATTTCTGAAAGCTCCTTGACATCATACACGACCGTGCTTGTAATAGGCATGCCCGTATCAACTCATGTCAGCTACGATGTCCTCATCAATTAGGTAATATGACAAATTGGCACATTGTATAAAAAGCGAGAATAAATATTTCTTAGGAAAAATTTATGGTATCAAAGGTGACAAATTACATAGATTTATAGAGATAATTACACATGTTCCCAATACCTAATATTAGGTTAACCATATCCACCTAGTTGTAATCAAATTAACTACTTTAGGGCATTTGCAATTAATCTTTCAATGAATATTGGCAACTTAATATAGAAAAAATAAGATATGTTTTAGAATTTTTTTTTGGCCACCTTTATTTTGAGTGTTTGGCACAAATTCCTTTGTCAACACCCCATTGATGAAGCATAAGTAATTTGAGTTGCTTAACATAAATTATAATATTAAAGTCGCTTAGCTAAGAACCAACTCCTAGCTTTTATTTTTTTATTTTATTTTTTCTTCTTTTTTACACTAAAAATGTATAATTGTAGAAAAAGAGACTTAATGTAATAAAAAAAATTATTAAAACATATTTATCAATAGAGTGCTCGTAGAGTTGTTTAAAATACCATTCTAAACAACTATTCACTATATCAATAGAGTGTTTGAAGAGTTGTTTAGTGTTAAGATTTTGATACTTCTCAAGGCAAAAGTCATACTGAAAGAATTAAATAATAAGAAATGGAACAAACATTCTTAATAAATAGAGAAATATGACTCTTAAGTATCGATAAAAGTACCATAGTACTTTTATGTAATTTGAAGTACTTAAAGTTTATCAAGGGTATTAGTGTGCTTGGCATGGAAATATGTATATATATTAAATTTATAATACTTACATAATATGTGTTATCGTTAGTATTTAAGCAAATTAGTCTAAAAGCCATTACCCTATCCTTTTCCATATAGAGTTAAAATAATTAAATTTACAATAGATAAAGCGGTAAAATAACCTGGAAAAAGGAAATTTATAATGCCACTTGTATGGAATATATGTGTTTATAAGAAGATTGAAGTAGAAGTAAGGCTAGCAGTATTGTATTTTTCATAAACGGCTACGTTTTTGGCATTTTGACTTCCGAGTTAAGTTAGCTTAAATTTATGGTGGTAAATTTCCAAGAACGCTCATTGGAAGTGTTGAAATTATATATAAAAATAATCCTACTTCTTATGTTCTATTTCTTTTATAATAAGGTAGATTTTAAATTTATGAAGAAAACATAGTATTGACAACCATGCTATACCAATCGTATTTCATTAATAAATTATCAATCACAATTTACATTGAGTCATGAGCCATTGGCTATCATTTGTGTCACATTCTAAAACTGTAGGAAGTCTACCATAATAGAATTGCATAAAGTTAAGAACCTACTTTTAAAACCACAATTAATATATACAAAAATCCTTCCAAGGATAAGTACACTTAATCTAAAAATGTATTAATATCTGAATCTAACGAAGTCCCCAATACTAGTCATGCGACATTACTCTCATTTCCTATCCATTGGTCTATCTAGACTTGAGAAAGGGTTTGATTCAACTCTGATCCACCGGTGTAGGGAGCCTTGAATTGGGACTAGCCTTTATTCCTTTTTTTTTTTTTTATTTATCCTCCCAATGAAACGGCCCGTCGTTAATTTTTTTTTCCTTTGAAATTTTTCTCATGGGAAATGGTAATCCACCATTTTTGGGATAATTTTTAATTGTGAAAGTAGTAATAATAAACTATTACCCAATTTTATCATGTGTAAAAAAATAATGTTTGCTTTATTAATTAGTGGCAAACGCTATATATTAGGGGGATGTTAGCACCAAATTTTATTAATTAATTAAAGAAATTACAAAGAGAGAGGAAGACATTTAGCATTATCTCTTGTAGATGATTCTTAGACCTTACAATTAAATAACAAAAATAAATAAAGAAGTATTATTTTCCTTACAAATTATTTCTAGTCTATTGCAAAAAATAAATAAGACAGTACTATTACCCTTACAAGTTAATTTTTCTTACACTACAACTACACAATGAAAATAAATATCATTCAACATGTTGTGTTTTGTGTGAGATTTGGAGTTGAGCTAGCGGAGCTTCCACTTGATGGGATAAAGTTGCTAAAGTATTAATCTTCTTCATTAAATGTCTTTAAAATATGTTATTATGAAGAGATTCAAATAGATATTTTTAAGATTAGGGTTAATATGCTTGATAAATTTATTAAACTAATGTAACAATTCACCTAGTCAATGAAATTAAGAAGGATTTGAATAAATTTTGTAAATTTCACATAATAATTCATAGGAGAAATAAAGCTTCGATACTAGTTTTACTATCTTGAAGTTAATCATAATCTATTTTCTTTTCTTTCTTTCAATTGAATCTCTAGTTCATTAATTAATACTTAGTTATAGGGTTTAGATCAATTAATCTTTATAATTTACTGGTTAGATAATAGGTGTAGGTTAATATTAGTATTTTGTAATCTCTATGGAATAATATTTGTATTTAATATTATATTACAAAATTTGATAGGTTTACTTGTCTTCTATTAACAATTAATTCATGAATAAAGTAGGTTTGGAGTAGTCTCATAATGGTTCCACATATCAACTTATAAAAGGATAAAAGATCTGTACAATCTTAAAAATTTTAAGGGAGTATCTGTATAATTTACTTTAATCTTAATAACTTCAATGTAGCATAAGTTTATAGGCAAGTAAAAATCTTTGTTCTTCTTCTTTTTCTTTTTTTTTTCTTTCGTTTTCTTTTTGTTTTTCTTCCCCCATAGAATAAGAGTTTCATTTTCCACACGCTGATGATATTGTAACTCAATCTTGTTGGAAAAAAGCACTTGTGGGATTTACTTCATTTTTCACTTAGTGGTATTCAATTTTGATATGATAGTGTAAGGTTATATTTTTCTTAGGTAATGTAGCAATACATATCGATTAGTTTCTTATACTATCTAATAATTTAGTTAATGGTATTCTTAATGAAAACTATATATATATTGGCTTTAGATAAATGGAATTCAATTCATTAATATTTTTTAAAATCCTTTTAATGAAGATAAAGAGCTTCAATGAAAGACAAAAAATGACAAAGAGTTGGTTTATTGCAAGCATGATGACAAAATGGATATGATTATTAATTTTCTTTCGGTGTAAAGTGTAAGTATATTTCTTTTCTATTTGGTTTATATGCATTTAGCTCTTATATTAAAATTGAGGATATAGACATTAAATCTTTCAAAAACAAATATTTTTAGAATGCTATATGATTGTTTCCCTCCTTAATTTTATGTATTTTTTTATATTTTAGTACTTTTTATTATTTTATTTATAGATAAATTAGTAAAATAGGAGTCATATGCATGTCTTTGAAAGACTTAAGGCTTAAAAATTCAATTTCAAAAGTATAAATATTTAAATAAATAAAAACTTTTGTAATTTAGTAGCATAAACTGTAATTCCCAATTGAATGGATCAACTTGAATTCTCCTAATAAGTTGTAATATTATTTGACAAAATGCAAAATATCCAACTCTTAATTTCATACATATGTATGGAGAAAAAAGCTTTTATTAGGCATTAATGGTATAGGGAAGTCTGAGTTTATTTGCAAACTATTTGAGTTTGGCTCAATAAAAAACTTGATTTCAATTTGACAACAACCAAGTCAAATTTGAGCTTGAGATACTTGAATAATTTATTGAATCAAGCTTAAACTTCATAATGTTTGGTTTGACTAACTTAGGAACCTAATTAAGCTTAAGTTAAATTTGAATGCTAGTATTATTTTTTTCTGAGAAAAAAAATATAAGTTCTACATAAGTCGACTTTAAATGAGCTGCCAAGTGCAAGTTTGTCAAGTACCACTTTAAGCTGAACTTGAGCTCATAATTACAAGGTTGATCTAGCTTAAGTTGAACTTGACTGAAACCCTATTTGGAATAATTGGTTAAAGGGTAGAATTGGTACTCTATTATATATATATATATATGTATATTAAAAATTTAAGATTGAATTAAAATTAAAACATTTCTTGTGCCCCATTAAACCATTCTTAAAAGCTATACATTGTAAAATTTAGAAATTCTAACTTTTATGGTACCTATACGATACATAAATTTTTTTATGTTTTGTAGATATAAAATATTACACTCATTCATGTATAATGGCATGTAAATTGTAAGACACATTCTTACATTTTCAAGATATATTTCAACAAATCAGTAAAGTATAAGTTAGATTGACACATATGACCACTGCAACATCTAGCTAATTCAAGAGGTTGATAGGGTGAAAATTGGGCTTTAATTGTTTTATCAATTAGTGAATAAAAGGATTAGTATATGTTAGGAGTTGGGGAAATTATAAACTTAGAACTAAGTCTGTGCATGCATGGTTGGAGGAGCAACTATTGGTACAACACGTTATGGAGATGCATGAAATGATTATTTTGATTGACTTTTTGTTACTCCTATGGAAAGGCACACATCAAAACTAAAATGTGTGGATTTAGTCCACATATAAATTAAAGTTGAGCATCATGGGGTAAGTGGATGAATAGAATAACATAAGAGCGTCTTTGCTGAATTTTATGAAAGAGGAACTTCATGCATTTTGCTCTAAAGCTTAGATGAAAAAGAGCTTAAAAAAAAAAAGATAATAAAGAGCTTATGAAAAATGGTACGTTAATAATTACTTAAAAAGAAAGGCATCAATGATTTCTACAATGTGAGAATAACAAGTTTAACACATTGATTGAAGGGAAAAAAATATATGAAACAACATGTAATTTATTGTCTATATTTTCAAATTGTCAAATGTATTACCCAATTAAGATTTTACGTATCAACATTAATACTTAACTACTTGAGATTGCATCCATAGAAGAAAATAGTAAATCATAAAACAAAACGTGATCAAATAGTCAAATAAGAAACACCAAATATCACATAGAAAAGATTAAGAGGATAGAAACCAATACTAAAAATTCCACATACATTAATAAGGTATTCATATATTAAAAATGTGATTAATTCTTAATTCTAATGCATAAGCCTCACCATTTAAACTTGACAAAAGGTTATAATACCTTCAAGCCACTTGAACAAAGCCATAAACCTAGTCCACAAACTTCAATGATTGATCTTGATCACTCTACCCCACAATTAATCAACAAAACCCATGCCAATAGAATTAAACTTAACCAAATAAAAGCTTGCACACTTTTGTTTACCCCATACACAACATAAAAAAGCCTCTTGTTAAGTAGAATTTGCCACTGAATCTAGAAAATCACTATTTTGATTAGCCATTCACAAATCAACCCACCACATAAAATGATCAATACAAAAATAGTCCATTTCCAAAGATTCCAAAACTCCTTATTAGAGTGTCCTTTAACTTACATACTATTAAATTTGCAATTGAAATCCTATAAGGTAGACAAAGATCAACCGAAATAAACTTAAAGCTACCGTCTTTTTGAACTTCTTCATTTAGATTTTCAAGATCTTGTGGACCTCATTTTCAACTTTTGTCCGTACATCTAAAACTACGCATGATGACATTGGCTTCAAATAAGAATATGAGCTATTAGTAGTTGGGACTTCATATGTTGAAACTCATTAAAGCTTTTGAGACTTAGTTGATTTGATGTTTAAATTTGGTGATGAATCCAATTGAGTAGTGTTGGGGATGTGACACACGTGAACTTGAAAAGCCAAATTTATATTAGGAAGTATATTAGATCATGTATCACTAATAAAAATAACTGGTAAAAACTAGATCATATCTTTAGAATTGGAAATTAATTACTAGATTAGATCAATTTTTTCTTTATCTAGTCAATCATAATGAAAATTTCAAGCAAATTAAACTAAAGAAATGAATTAAAACATGAAATGTTACTAAGGCAATAATTTACTAAATCAAATGTATGGGATTTCGACTAAGATATCATTTGACAAATTAATGTATACTTCCGAAATATATTAAAACTAATTAATTGGCTTTTAATTAGATTCACTAAGACTCACTTCCCTTTTAAGTTGTTATTGTCCTAATTATAACAAAAACACCTATTTTAAGTGTTAATATGTAATTATTAGTTAAATAGTGATTCACTAAGACTCACTTCCCTTTTAAGTTGTTATTGTCCTAATTATAACAAAAACACCTATTTTATGTGTTAATATATAATTATTAGTTAAATAGTAAAATCCTTCACACAAATATCACTACCCTAATTGATATGAAAATTCATGCATATATCAATATCATAAAAATTAACAGCAATTGTATTAAGAGCATAAATAAAAAAATTAATTTAAAGCACATGTGTCCATTTTAATATTAAAACTAATCTTAGTCCAATTTCATGCAAATCATTAGTTTCTTTTCAAGTTTTTCAAGTTATATTCATAAAAATATTATTAATTAGACAATAAATTATGAATTATGAATTAGGATAATTAAAAATCACAACTAACTAAATAGTAACATATAATAAGATCATACGTTAATGATGCCATCAAGCAAGTGTTAAGATCCCATAATGTTTAATCTAATTTATGGCACAAGTAAAAACAACACAAAAAGATATAAGAGACATGATTATAAATTAATATAAGTAAGAAAAAACTCAAATAAAATATTAAATGCGATTAATACTTCAATTCCGCCTTTAATCTCTTTGTTGCTTTATAACTTAAAAGCTAATGATTTAAAATATAACTTAACGCACATACATTCTAAAAACTTAAAACTCTCTGTGTGGAGCTCCCTGTCTAACCCGGTCCTTGAGAAAAGAAAGGGATATATATATTTGGCGAGACCCCGACGTCTTTCAAAAATGAAGATGGGATTATTATCATATGAGATAGAATCAAGGACAGTTTGCTGCTGCAGTTTTTGAAGTTCGCTATTGTCGGGTAGAAGTGATGTAATGTCTTGAAAATTTTGAAAAATTATATAAAAATTAAATAAAATAAGTGAAATAATAATTATTTTTAGGTTGGGTAGAGAAAATGACAATTTTGTAATATTAAGAATTTGAGAAATTTATGACAAACTTTTAAGCATCGCGGTACATTAATATTATTTTAATAATTTACGAAAGTAACCAAAAACTTAAGAGAAATAATAATAGGCTTTAAAATAGAAAAACGAAAAAGACATGAAATCCATTTGATAAGTATGACAAACAATGAAAAATAGACATTTAAAACAATTGGAAAAAATAATCGTATGCAAATGAGAAAGATAACGGGTGTAGAGTTTCAAATTATATAAAATATATTACTAAATAAATTTAGGAAAAAAAATGATTGAAAAATACATGTGCATAGACATCTAGACAAATGAATAAGAATGCAAATAAAAATAATTATAAGTCCTAATTGTAGCTCATGCAATATAAATTAAAAGAATAAATTCATTGAAACATAAATCACAAATAATATTATGTTAAATAATAAAATTAATTGAAATTATAGATTTAGGAATTTCAAATGAAAATTTAGAGTAAATATTTATGTTCAAAATAATCAAATTAGCTTAGATGTAAAGTTTCGTACTAAAATACTTAAAAAAAATTTAAAAATAACATCATACATATGTGAAATATTAAAATATAAATAATTATAATATATAATATATATATGTATATATGTATATATATATATATGTGATGGTGTGAATAGTGGAAAAAAAAAGATGCTATAAAAGGAGGAAAGGAGATGCCAAAAGAAGCGAGAACTCATGAGAGAGATAGAGGATAGTGAGAGAGAGTAGGGGAGAGGAGAGAACGTGAGAGAAAAGAAAAGAAAAGAAAAAGAGAGGAAGAAAAGGAAAAACAAAAAAAAAAATTGTATCTCATGCATACGACCTCTGATTCACGATCCATGACCACCAATGTGTTTTTTGAGGTAAGTAGAACTTAATAAGACTAAGTTTATGTAAAACAAAATTATTTTAGTATATGTATTAATGTCAAATATGTAAAAAATCTTGTATTTTGCTTAGATATTAGCTGTATTAGTTAGAAATACTACAAATATGAGTATCATGAATCCGAATAGTATATAATAGTATATTTTTACTTGCTTTTTAAGCGAAGAAACATTATTTAAAAATATACCCAAAATTTTTTAGTGAAACCAAGGAAAGCGAAGCTTGGTAATGGAGATCTTGTGGTGTGTGGGGAGGGGGAGGTGATCGGGTGCGTGAAATTGTGTATGGATGTGTTGGTGTGTGTAGCGTGGAGGTGAAGAGTATGTGTGTGGTGTGTATATGTGTGTGTGGGTGTGTATGTGTATGTGCATGAGTGAGTATGTTTTTGTGAATGTGTGCATGTGTGCATGAGTATTTGTGTGTGTGTGTGTGTGTGCGTGAAATGTGTATGTGTAGGTATGTGTCGGTGTGTGCATAGTGGGTATGTGTGTGTGTATCGACGGGTGTGTGTGCGTGCTAGAGTATGTGTGAAAAGAGAATGTGTGTGTGTATGTGCATATGTGTTGGTGTGTGTACGTAAAGGGGTTGTGATGTGTATGTGCTAGTATGTGAATGTGAAGATGTGTATAGGTGTGTAGGTGAAACTTGTGTGTACATGTGTGTATGACATTACTGTGATGGAGGTGGGCATGTATGTGTGTAAAGGATGGTCGGTATGTGTGTATTAATGGAAGCGTGAGTGGGGATTGAGACTAGTAGAGAGAATGGGAAGCTTTATTGATGAAGAAATCCAAGAAATGAAGGAAGCAAGTGCGTATGTACATGGAATTGAATGGAAAAGAAGAGATATTATTGGTATAAAAATGGCGGCTCAAGTAACTTGACCAAGTGATCAAGTTATTAATGGGAGTCTTGGAAATGTATGCATGCCATTAATGGAACGATTATGTGTATGAGTGAGTGTGGAGAGGATATGTAATTATAAAATTATAAAGTATTAATGTGAAATGAAGAAATTATACTAAAATACTAAATTAAGTATAAGTAAAATATAAAAAAACCTTACTTAATACCTTTAACTAAATTGAGGATCAACTTAAACTTTAGACATTTACCTTATTTTATTTTATCTTATCATTAGGTAAAGGGATTACATTTCGAAACCACTTGACAATAGTTAGAACTAAGATGACCATAAATAGGTGAGTGGGAAACTACATGATGTGCTACAATGTTGTGATTGGTTTGGATATGTTTGTATATGTGTATTTATATATTGAAGGTATGAGTGTGTATATGTGTATGTACATGTAAATGTGTAAGTACGTGCGTGGTTATATGTGTGTTTGCGTATGAGAGTATGTGTTGTATATATACATATGTGTTCGTGCATGCATGTGTATACGTATGTATGTGTATGAGATATGTGTATGTGTTGATGGAAGGGAGTATGTGTTGGAATATATATAAAGATATGAGTGTTGGATTTGTGTATCAGATGCGTGTATACGCAAATGGGAAAAAGGTTTGAAGGTGCAAAACATAATGGGTTTGATTGCGAGATTTGGACTGATTGTTGATACTTGTTGTGAAATAATATTTCTAGAATTGTCAGTAGATTGCTTTATTTTCTTTATGTATATTGGCTTATTATTGAATATTGATTGATCACCTTAAATTAAGTAATTAAAGGCTATGACTTAATATAAACAGGACATGCATTACATGAGACATTGCATAAATTTGAAGGCTATCACTGCTACAAGGGCATCCAGAAGTAATTGTGATATTATTGAACCGTCTGTGCGAACTAAGGGATTAGGGGATTGTTAGTGCCTTGCTAGTTCCTAGTTCAGTATGTTCCTTGAGGATGTTGCTTCGACTGATGCAATAGCACGGGAGTGTTCACTGTTAAAGTAAAGAAATTATAAATATCAAAGTGATAAGATAATTAAACTGGGTAATGAGACTTGAGCACTAATAGTGGCTTCGAAATCCCTAACCTAAGGTCAAGGGGGGCGTAAACCCTAAACTTCACGTTGGTTACCGGAAGATCACGTGAGTTGCTGTATTCATATGGTTTTTTTTTTTTTTTTTTTTTTAGAAAAAGCCAATATGGCTATTGCATTTATTAATAGCGTCAAAAGTCCTTACAGAAAGCAGTATTTGAAAATACTGTACAAAAGGCATTCTCCCAAATGGAGGATGTATAAAAAAACTGTAAGTAAGGTGACAAAGGAAGCTATCGACTTCTAATGTATGGACACCCAGAAAGATCTAAAAGGTAGATACCTCTGAGTCTTCCGGGGAGATCTTGCCAGCGCACGACATTGGTACTATCAAGTTGAGTTGCATAATGAGAAAGTCCTGCCGCTGAAGCATTTGCTTCACGATACACATAAACAACAGACGCTGATAGTAATTGCATTAGGTTCTTTACCTCTGTTATTTTGAGGGATAGTTGCCACGGACACTCTACTCCGTCTTGAAGGTAAGACACTAGTGACATATTACTGATTTGAATCTGTATTGGGGAGATATTGTTGGTAGCACATGAGTGTAGGCCAAAAAGAATACCCTCCAATTTCTTGGATAATGCCTTTGATGTATCCATTACACATTTCATTTCTGAATGTATAAACGAGCCATCATTCCATCGCAAAGTGTAAGCCCAAGCCGCTCTATTTGAAGTAGATGAACCAGCGGAGTTGATGACATAACCTGATGTAGGCTTCAACCATTGATAATTATTCATTTTTTCACCTTCACCTCTAAAGTGGTTGCAAATTGGTGTTTGATAGCATTAGCTTCTTGCATGGTACTCGCTTTGGGAGAGTAGGATCTAAGAGTTGAGACCAGCTGATCCTTAACCCGTGGAAAAGGGTTCCAATTGATGTTGTGCGCCCTTCAAAAACCATTATGTTTCTAGCCCTCCATAGTTCCCAGCAGGTAAAGGCCGGTGTTAGCTGGCATATTAAGCTAAACACTGTGCCCTTTGGATGCATTTGAGACCAACTTTGTACCATATTCCACAAGCCAGCAACCAGAGAAATATGGATATCCAACCAGCTAGCCATAAGAAACCATAGATCAGTAGGTACTTTGCATTTGAGGAAAAGGTGTTGTATGGATTCCATTTCACTCAAACATAACGGGCACCGAGAGGGGTTCTAGAGGAAGCCAAAGCCGCAAAGGACCTCCGGAAATGCATATAGCTTGTTAAATAAACGCCACATGAATATGCGAATCCGAAGAAGCAAAACACGGTGTTTTAGCTTATCAAAAAATTGAATGGATTGTTGCCTTGGCCTAACCAATTCATATGCAGTTTTATAGCTGAATGCACCGGTAACAGATGGCATCCATATACGTTGGTTACCTTGTAAACATGTATTCTGTTCTGCAACATCTTGTATAGCCTGAATACGCCGCCAAGAAGTACGTTTCCTTGATGTTTCAGACAAGGAGCTAATGAAATTTGCCCAAAGACTCTTACCTTGTTTAAATTTCCACCATAGCTTTAATGAGGCAGCTGTAATCAGTGAGGAAAAGTCTCGGATTCCAAGTCCATTTTCATTCGATGGAAAAGTGATTCTATGCCAAGCTCTCCAATGTTTGTTTTTACCATAACTTGAAGATCCCCATAAAAATTCTTGGCATTTGTGTTCAAGCTTCTTTATCACCGATTTGGGAGGCTGAATAGCTGTGAACGTGTGAATTGGAATTGCTTGCAACACATGACGAATGAGAATTATTCTACCTTTAGGCGATAACATCTTGGTGGACCAATGGCTAAGTTTCCGTTCATAGCTATCGATCAGGTGTGAGAAATAACATTCTTGTACTCTACCCTTGTAGAGTTGGCATCCTCAATATTGGAATGGAAATGAACTACCAGGAATACCAAGAGAAGTCGAGACTTGTTGGAGATATATTGGGGGACGATTGTTGGGGGGAATGAAGAAGCTCTTGTCCTTGTTGATTTTTTTTCCAGAGCCTAGTTCATAATCAGAAAGGAATCTATTGAGATGTTGCAAGGACCTTTTATCTCCACAAGTGAAAACCAAGATATCATCTGCAAAGCTTAGGTGTGTTACTTTGACTGAATTTGATGAGGGAGTATGAAATGGGAGTATTTGTCCTGTCTCTTCAAAATTTTTAAGTCCACGAGATAAATCTTCCGAAGCTAACAAGAAGAGATATGGAGATAGTGGATCCCCTTGTTTGATACCCTTAGATGCTTGGAAGAAACCAACTGGACCTCCGTTCAATATAATCGAAAACCAGGCAGCTCTTAGATTACCAAGGATGAGTGATACAAAATGGTGTGCAAAGCCAAATTTAAGCATTAAATTCTAGAGGAAGGACCATGATACCCGATCAAAAGCTTTCATCATATCCATCTTGATTATTAGATTTCCGCCTCTCGAGGGATGTTCCAAGAATTGGGCGAGATCTTTAGCAAGGAGTATGTTCTCTATGATATCGTGACCGCTCAGAAAGGTCGACTGCTCCGGTGAGATTATCGATGGTAGAACTAACTTCAACCTTTCTGTTAGTACCTTTGTGAAAATTTCGTTTAAGAAGTTGCAGAGGCTTATCGGTCTATAATCCGCGAATGATGTTGTAGAGTGCTTTTTAGGTAGAAGGACAATCAGAGTGCTTGCAACCGCCCTGGGAGTCGGAGTACCAGCCATAAAGTCTCGAGTAGCAGCTAAGAGATCTTGTTCTATTATGTCCCAACAAGAGCGATAGAAAAGGCCCCCATATCCATCAACTCCAGGTGAGCTATCTGCGTCTAATCCAAAAACAACCTGTTTTAGCTCCGGGCCCTCAATAGGACGCAACAATGATCTATTGTCTTCGATGGTAATTAAATTTGGGATGTTAGCAAGCAGCCTATTCTCGGCTCCAGCATTGTCATCAACTGGCTGTTGCTGTAAAAGGTTGGTAAAAAATTGGACAGCTTCTGCTTCTAGTTCAGTAGGGGATGAGATCCAATCACCACTTCCATTTCTGACTTTATGGATCGTCATTTTGGAAAGACGGTCTGTGACAAAGGAGTGAAATAGAGTGGAATTTTCATCTCCATCCCTAAACCATTTTATCTTGGACTTCTGTTGCATATAGTCTGTGTGCTCCCTGAGACGTGAGAACAGATTTGATTTCGACTTCTCCAAATTAAGTCTGTCTTCTATTGCTCCAGTCTCTTCATATAGCTGTTCTAGACTGGAAACCTGAGCTTCAACATCCTTCAAATTGCGGAAAATATCCCAAAATGTTGTTTATTCCAATCCTTGAGCCTAGACTTAAGTCGCCTAAGTTTAAGTGAGAAGGCTAGCATGCCATATGAATTTGTAGGCTGAGACCAATTTTCCTTTATGATATCAAATAGCTCTTGTCTTCGCAGCCACATCTTCTGGAACCGAAACAAACTTGGCTTGGATGATGCCTCTTTCTGATATTGAAATAGGATAGGGCAGTGATCTGAAGAAGATCTATTCAAATGCTGAATAGAGTTAACCTGAATCGTGGAGATCCAATCCGTTGAGAACAGCAAGCGATCAAGCTTCTTGAATACTGTACCATTGGATCTAACTCCTTGCCAAGTGAACTCATTCCCACGGTTGGAAGCTCAATGAGATTGCACTCAGTTATGCAATTATTGAAATCAGATATCGCCCCTTGATTAAGAGTGGAGTTTCCTTTATATTCATCCACGGAACGAATGACATTGAAGTCCACCTATTAGCCATGGCATACCATGAGAAGAACTGGAGAGAGTCTGCATTGTCGACCATAAACCCAATCGGCCCTGTGTAGTGGAGGAAGCATAAACTATAGATATCAAAATTGTGGTGGGAAGATGATGATGGATTACCTCCAAGGATAATACCTGCTCATGATCGGTTGCAGATAACGTAGAAAATTCATTGGAGATAAGATTCCAAATTTTGTTATTAGCAGAAGAGAGGGTTGTAGCAAGATTAAATTTATTCCTCAACGCCTGGAGAACAGCAATGTTTGCCATCGGCTCTAGGAGGGCAACTAGTGATATTTTATGAGATTGTATTAGAAACCTAAGACGACGCTGAGATGCTTTGTTAGCAATCCCACGCACATTCTAGAAAAGCATACTTATCATTTAAACAAAGGGGTGTTTAGGGTCACCGGATATCCTCGCAGAGCGTCGAGGATTTGTTTGACAAAAAGTGATCTTCTTTGTTGGGCTAAAGTGTCATCTGGGTTTTTTGATTGTGGTGGCTTCATCATCTGATTGTGTTAAGCGAGGGGGCTTTCGAGGCGACAATGCGTCTTCAGATACATCAGGAGGTTCCCCTAAATTCCGATCATAGTCTGTTTCTGATGTGCTCAAAGGGGGGGGGGGGGGGGGGGGGGGGGTCAAGCACAGTCAAAAGAAAGGATGAAGTGACAAAGAAAACCCACGCCACACAAGAAGGAACAAGCCTTAATTTCCAAAAGAAATCCGAAATGATGATGAATCAATATGATATATGGATCAACCGATTGCTAGTTATAAAATGGAATGAGATTCAATTCAAATTCGAAAGCTCCCAAATCTGAATTTAGAACCCTAATTTCACAAGAACAAGAACAACATAAAATTAACTAATTCCTCACCAGATATGACGCACTAGTTTGGAGTTAGGATCAACTTGTAATTTGTTGATATGACTCACAACAAATCCAAGTCCACTCGCCACAATTTCACTAATGAAATTGATAAGAGCAAATGCTTGCAAGAGGAGACTCTCACGGCACAAAAGGGGTGTTTTCTCAATGTTCAAAAAGCTCCCTAAAAAACCTAATTTGCAAGTATTTATACTTACACCATTTAGGGTTAAAATGACAAGAAAATCACAACTATGCCACTATAAGGTGGCCGGTCCTAAAGGCAAAATTCAACCAAATAAAATGTCCCACAAGCTTACAAAATAAATGGTTCAAACATAAATTACAAATACAGAAAATAATCTTCAGCAAGCTAGCTTTATAATGGAATTTGTCGGTTCAACTCATCGCCGGTTCAGGTTGGTCCATAGATAACCTACAAGTTGAGTCTTAGTGAGTTTGTCCATCGCCTTGTGAAACCAAATAAGCATACATGTTGGAATATAAAATTCATGAATAAGATAAAAGAGGGTAGATAATAATTAATTCCGAGGTTGATTTTCTCAAAATGGGCCCTCATCGCCAAGATTCGAAATCCTTCAATTTTTGTCCTAATGGTAGGTCTTGTCGGATTTTGATTCCCATAATCTCCTCGGACCTCAAAAAGATTTGACCTCAAATCTTGCAGTTCAGATGCAGCAGGGACTCTGTTTTCCAAAAGCAATCCATCTGAAGGAGTATCTCTACAGAATCCCAATATCTGAAATACCATAGTAGATGATTGTTTTCTTTCCTCCATCTCTAGGATGTATCTCTTCTGTAACAAAAACAAGGACTCATTATCTACTGATGTTTCCTCCATCTCAACCCTTTCCATCGAGTTTGTTTCCTCTTTTTCCGACTCATCTATATGATGCTGATCCCTAGTGTCTTCTAATAGTTGGCCCAACTGATCAATATCCTCTGAAACCTTTGAAGGTTGGCACAGTGGGGTTTGACTTCTTTTATGCTCTAAAGGTTGGCTCGTGTCACTAGAGCTGATGCGAACCCTAGGTATATTAAACCTAGAACTCGACGATCGTGATTTGAAATCGGATCCCCAAGAATCGTCTTGAACAAGTGATGAACGGAACTAGACCCCAACCACACCTGTTGATTGAAACCTAAGTTATCAGGGTGATTTCCCCAAGCGTTTAGATTGAAGAAATCGAAAGAGTTCTTTTGCAAAGAACAAAGAGAGAGAAAACCCTCAAAATATGTATTCAAATCTGTCAAAATTCGTTACCCTAGCGTTTTTTACAAAAGGGTATTTATACTTCCTCGTACAAAGTCTTGAAAGGAAAATACGCGGAACGAAAATAAAAAGATACGCGTAGTACACGGTGTAATACACGGCCGTGTCTCCGAGCCGTGTATGACACTGGGCAGTCGACAAACAAGATACACAGTCGCATACACGACCCGTGTCCCCAAGCCGTGTATGACACTGGGCAGGCGACGGACAAGTTACACGGTCGCATACTTGACCCGTGTCTCCGAGCCGTGTATAACACTGTGTATGTGACAAACACGATACACGGTTTCATACACGACTGTGCCTTTTGGCCGTGTACTCTTCTGTGAGAATTTTGCTGAGACACACGGTTGTGCCGCTGGCCGTGCTGTTGGGCCGTGTAAGGATACACGGTCGTGATACACGCCCGTGTGTGGAGGCTGTGTATGATCCCTTGGATTCCTTAGTAAAGCTTGGTTCCTTCTCTTGCAGCTCCATCACTAATCCTTGCAAGGCTTCTCTCATCTGCTTAGCTCTAGCTCTTGTCATTGGACCTCCCATACCATGTAACGAGTCGGTGGACTTTCACTCTTGAACTCTTGATGCTAGCTGATCCCCATCAAGAGCCCTTAAGAACCTTTGAAGGTCGGCATATTTGAGTCTGCACCATTTCATCTGTGGAACCCCTATCATCAAATGAAGGCATCTGTAGCTCTGCACACTCTGAGCCTCTAGGTGGTCTAAATTCCATTTATGGGAATGGTTTAAGCCCAAAATTATCATCTCTATCTTCTCTAAGAGCATGATAATCTCCCTTTGCTCTAGGTGGCGCCTAAAGGTGTACCACTGGTGGTGGTGGCAATGTCATCCTATCAATCCTTGTTGCTAATTTAGCAACAAATTTGCTAAGGTCCGGAAGTTGTTCATCTAAGGTCCTCCCACATGCAACATTAGGACCCTGACCTCCACCAACTCGACTATAGGCTACATCACTCCTTCCTCCATTCACGCTATTAATAGACATTTTTTTTTTTTTTTTTGCGGACGCAATCTATTTGATGTACTAATGTAATGTCTAGTAATTGTAGCACACTTGCTCCACAAAACAATTCACGCCAAAACCGACTCATTCCGCCACTTGCACACTACACACACAACACACTAAATTCATGCAACAATAATATGTTGCAACCCTTCACTTCTACGGTAGCAACAAACAACAACTAACTAATATGCTTCTTTAAATGGCTACAACAACAAGAATGGAAACAACAACAATACACTCCCACTTCCACCGCAACTTACATACATACACGGCAACAAATTCAAAATTGACACCCTTAATGCAACTTTGCCACAAATGGTAAGAATCAATTTCAAATTCAAATGAAATATAATCAATACCACTCTTTAACTACGTGAAGTAAATGGGTGTGTTTCAATTCAAATTGTTTCCTCTTCTTCCAAGCAAACTCAAATCTGGAAATTGTACACTTCCACTTCCAATTTGCACAACACAACACCACATAAACTCCTACACACCCACGGTGCACTTCTCCACTTCTACACAATTCATCAACCACAATTTTACATAAGAAGGCAGCAAATTAAATTTGAAATCAAACCACTTCACTAATTGCAACCCCTCCACACTTGGTAAGATGCAAATTTTCAAATTCAAACAAACACAATTAACTCCTTCACTCTTAATGCTTGTTTTGAAATCAAATAACTTCCCTTCTTACACACTAATCAAATCTGAAAATTGTAAGTTGCACTCCTTTAATTCCGAAAATCCTTACAATGATTCACTTCTCTTTTATCATAAAACAATGTATTTCCAATTCCACAACAAACACTAGGAAATACTCCTTACTCCAATAATTCCCTTCACGGCAAAATCAAGAACAAAAAGTTACAACAAGATATCCACTTCTACAACAACAAGTTTCAACTTCCCAAGTAAGATAATCACGCCACTTAGTACCAACATAAACAATTCAATTTTTCCCACTTTCAACAAAGATCAATCATGTAAATATCAAGGTAACAACAACAGAAAAATACATTCAATTGTTCCGAATTTCCACTCTCCTACAATTCGGTTCACAATAGTAATACAAAAACTTTCAATTCTCAAACTTCAATCAACAAAACCCTTCTTATAAACCTTCAAGTAACTCACGGCAAAATGAAGATAAGGGACAATCCCAATTGCAACAATCCCTCCTCTTAAACCTTAAGCTCTGATACCAAATTATGATATGCTCAAAAGGGGGGGGGGGGGGGGGGGGGGTCAAGCACAATCAAAAGAAAGGATGAAGTGACAAAGAAAACCCATGCCACACAAGAAGGAACAAGCCTTAATTTCCAAAAGAAATCTGAAATGATGATGAATCAATATGATATAAGGATCAACCGATGGCTAGTTATAAAATGGAATGAGATTCAATTCAAATTCGAAAGCTCCCAAATTTGAATTTAGAACCCTAATTTCACAAGAACAAGAACAACATAAAATTAACTAATTCCTCACCAGGTATGACGCACTAGTTTGAAGTTAGGATCAACTTGTAATTTGTTGATATGACTCACAACAAATCCAAGTCCACTCACCACAATTTCACTAATGAAATTGATAAGAGAAAATTCTTGCAAGAGGAGACTCTCACGGCACAAAAGGGGTGTTTTCTCAATGTTCAAAAAGCTCCCTAAAAAATCTAATTTGCAAGTATTTATACTTGCACCATTTAGGGTTAAAATGACAAGAAAATCACAACTATGCCACTATAAGGTGGCCGGTCCTAAAGGAAAAATTATAACCAAATAAAATGTCCCACAAGCTTACAAAATAAATGGTTCAAACATAAATTACAAATACAGAAAATAATCTTCAGCAAGCTAGCTTCATAATGGAATTTATTGATTCAACTCATCGCCGGTTCAGGTCGATCCATAGATAACCCACAAGTTGAGTCTTAGTGAGTTTGTCCATCGCCCTATGAAACCAAATAAGCATACCTGTTGGAATATACAATTCATGAATAAGATAAAAGAGGTTAGATAATAATTAATTTCGAGGTTGATCTGCTCGAAATGGGCCCTCATCGCCAAGATTCGAAATCCTTCAATTTTTGTCCTAATGGTAGGTCTTGTCAGATTTTGATTCCCATCAGTTTCCTCATTCACTTGTTCATTATATCAGCAAGCACATTGAAACGAAAGGTTGTTGTCACCAATGGAATAGCAGATATATTTGGTAATTCCACATACAGAGATGCAATAGTAGTAGTGATATTTTCCGATGAAGAATTAAGATTAGTTTGCAAGGGTGTTGTTACCTGAGATGATGTTGGGGCAGCTAGTATCATATTCACTTTGCTAGGGCTATTATGCCGAAGTCCTTGCTTAGAGTGTACGACTGTAACTTCATCTGGTCTTCCTTTGGTAGCATCCTCTGCAATAGAGGACTTTATGGTATTGTTCTCTTGAACTGGGCGGTCCAAACTTTGTGTATCCTCATTCACAGCTGGTTCCGACACTTTTCATTGGATTTCTCGTGAACTGATTTGCCGATATTAGCATTCCATCCGAGGACTTATCCAAATTAGAGTATATAGCTCCGACTTCATTTGATCTTCCTTTGGCAGAATCCTCTGTAACAGAGGACTTTAAGGTATTGTTCTCAAAAATTGGCTTATCCACATTCTCAGCTGGTTCCGACTCTTTATCCTTGGACCTGTCCGTGAACAAGTTTGTAGATACTAGCATTTCATCAGAGAGTTTATCATCATACACTGGCAATTTATTAGCTTGTTTATCAAGGGCATCCATGGGTGTGCTAGCTTTGTCTGAAGTTTGAAACCCGGATGAGGAAGGGGGTTTTTCCGATACCTGGGATGTTTTCCAGGAATTAGTTGGACGACTTGTTTTAACCTCAACTACCTTGGTACTCTTAGCTATAGTAATAGTTGCTTTCGGTCCTCGATTGCGACAATTTTCTGCCGCATGGCCAACAGTGTTGCATAGACGACAATAGGAGGGGAGGTCTTCATACAGCATTTTTTGAAAGTATATCTCATCTCCTTCCCCCAATCGAAGACGCGTTGGTAGATCTGTTAGGAGATCAACTTAGATACAAATTCGGGCTACATAAGGCCGAGTTTTCTTCTTTGTAGATTCATGCCGTTTGAGAGGCGTACCTATCATCAGGGCCAGCCGACGCAAGTAGCGTTCTTCAAAAAGATGAATCGGAAGTTTCTCTAAAGAAACCCAAACTGGAACTAGGGATGATTCCTTATCTGGACGAAAAGAGGGTGTCCATGTGAGGACTCTCATCACATATGAATCCATGGTCCATACGGCTCTAATCCAACACTGCTGGTAGTCTTCATCTAAATCGAAGTTGATGAGGATGTGTCAAAAATCAATAGCTCCAATGGAGAAACCCCCTTTGAAACCAATTCTGTTAAATTCCTTTTTCAGATAGTCCATCTTTGGTCTTCCCTTTGAGAATTTTCCGATTAAGGTAGGCGGAAAGGTTTTGCGAGTTGCTCACTTTCGGCCTTGGTGATGATTAAGGTAGGTTCTCCTTTGTAGATGGTGGGCATGGATGTCATGTTGAATTTTGAAGGTAGTGTTGCAAAGGTAGCAGGAGCGAAGGGTCGTCCAAGAAGGGCCGTAGCATATGACGGAGCCGCAGTGGGTGGAGCCGTCTGCGGAGGCGGGATGCCGCCTATCATAGATGCAGCGGCGGTGACGATTTGGACGGAGGGCAAGAAACCCTAGGAGAGAAAAAGAACCCTCTACAATTTTATATACTGCTGTATTCATATGGTTATTCATGTATAGCATATGATTTGATAACTTGATTGAAATTGCTTGTGCGTGTATAGTATTGAAAGTATTGCACTCCCATTCATTGAGCCATAGTGTGCTTACACCTCCACAGACTGTTTTGCAAGTAAAAGTCATAAAAGCTTAGGATGAGATGAGACGTGAAATGTCAAGAGTTTTTGGAAGCCTAGATTAATAAAGTAAAAAAATTGATTTATAGGTTTTCTAGATGAAATGTTGTGTAGGGCCCTGATGTAAGGTTTGGTTTTATTTCATTTTACTAGTTGATAGGAGATATCGATTCTTTACGATCTTAGCTAATCATGAGATATGGAATCTATAGTTATATTTTATTATATAATTAAATGTAATATAATTAATCGTAAATGTAATTAATTATTTAAAATTTTACAATCTCTAATTTGTAAGACGGTTATTATGTAATAAATACAGACGTGCCATGGTAGCTTTTAGTGGAAACTCTCAAAGCGTGACACAAGATGGTGGTATTGGATTGTCCATCATGGAGGAGAATCTGTCGATAATATAAACCCACAAGCAAATAGATGCAAAAGAAATAAATAATCCGAGGAAAGCCAAACGCTGCACCGTAAACAGACCTTAAAAAAAAAAAAATTAAATAACAGCAGGGCAGCACCAAGGTGGCAAAATAAAAGCCATTGTTTTGTATTGCCTTCTTTCCCCCTTCCATGATGTGCGATCTAATTATATGGAGAGAAAATTAAAACTATCTAGAAATATGTGCTCATCACAAGGTGTATGTCATGTTTTCAGCCAGAACTCTTTGATATATAGATGGAAAATGGGGGCAGTCTCGAAGAAGTCATGGGATGGTTTGAATGGACTTGTGAGGCTAAGGTCAACTATAATCTTTTTTCAGTTTCGTTTATTTAAATATTGTATTAGTTAATTAGGTTATATAAAATATATAGTATAAAC
Source organism: Laguncularia racemosa (assembly GCA_037954665.1). Taxonomy (NCBI): domain Eukaryota; kingdom Viridiplantae; phylum Streptophyta; class Magnoliopsida; order Myrtales; family Combretaceae; genus Laguncularia; species Laguncularia racemosa. The sequence continues at coordinate 2,321,228 of JBBMOL010000087.1, forward strand.
ATGAATTCGAAACTGTTGGTTCAAGTTGTTAAAAGTTTAATAATCCCACTCAATATTCTATTTAACATCAACTTATTAGTAATAAATTGAACTTAGGGATATATTGACAAAAATTTTATCAGTATACTTTATGAAATGCTTTAAAAAAATAAAAATAAAAATTATGGGATTTAAAGTGCCACATTAGATGCATTTATAGAGAAAATTATACATGTTTCCAATACTTAATATTAGGTCAACCGCATATCACCTTGGAGAATATGATAGTTGCAACTGAATTACCTATTTTTGATGCATCACCAATTAAACTTTTTAATATATAAGATGTTGATAAAGCAATGTGGAGCATATAACACAAAATATCAAGGACGAAAATCACACAATATTATTGATAGAAATCGATAATAATAATTGGTTACACTATCTAACAATCATTTATAGATTAAAAAACCTACATTTAATTAGAAAACCAAATCACACAAAAATAAATCTTACTATTCTAGACTTTCCTTGGTATATAATGAAAACATGTGAATTTTACATCAAAATAGAATCTAAACAATAAAACAATTTTCTTCAAATCAAAATAGATTTAAATCAGTGGTAAGTATATCTATTTCAAAGTACACATGTCCTACCGATTTTGATTTTCCATCACCTTTAATAAAAAAAAAATCATTAATATCTAAATAACATGCGTCTCAAAGAGTCAGGCAAATATCAAAATAACACTGGATAATGACAGTGCGTAGTTATTAAAAAGCTATGTCGAGTGCTTCTTATTGTAGTCAAATATTATAATGGTATTGTTAATGAGTACCCCTTGGTACACCTGTAATTAAAAACTTAAAAGGGAAAATTTTCACCCTCTCTGGTAATAATTATACACTTTATGAAATACAAATGAAAAAAATGATTTTTGCCTACTGCTAGTAAATTCACATAGCACCTGTCTGATTCTTACGTTTACGAAAGGAGTTAACTCTTTCAACCACTGCGGCGACCATTCAATTTCCAATTAGATTAAAATGAATTGTAGCCATTGAGTTGCTGGGTATTTGCGACTTCCTGTTTTCTGTCAACCAAATTAGAAATAATAAAATTCAGTAAAAGGTGGTATCCAGAAAACCAGCTGCTGAAAAAAGTGTTTGTTACTTGATGGTCATCATCTTGCACAAAACGAAGTACATTTTGAGTGAAATAAAAAAGAGCATTACATATTATCAATATTTACTTTAGCCCTTTGTTTATTTAATTTTAAATGATTCTTTTTTTTTTAATGATAGTTATGTAATATGTTCTATCATTCAACCCTGATATTACTTTTTGTAAACCTAATAAAGAAATAACTATTTTACAACAATAAAGATATAATAATAATTTTATTTAGAACAATCCTAATGTGAAATTATTAAGCATGTGCATGCTAAAATAGGCTTAAAATCATGATCTTTTCCATGTAGAGTTCAAATAATTGAATATATAATAGATAAATTTCATACTAAAGTATTAATATTTAGCAAACACATTCTGTTGATCTCTCTCTCTTTTTCCCTCATCATCCGAGTCCTCCACAATTGAAGATGTCAACTTTGAGAAGGAACTTGGAGGACTTATCACAACAGCTTCATCTATTATGCCTTTATTCTCTAATGCCACTCTTTTTCCCTTCCATAATATGTGATCTGATTGGAGAGTAAAGAATGTAAAATTATGTGTCCGCAGGGTATTTATTTTCAGCCAAATCTCTTTAATGTATAGATGGAAAATAAAAAATATGGCTATCTCAAAGAAATCATAGGATAGTTTGTTTGGAATGTTAGGTTCAGGTCGACTATAATCTTGCTTAGTTTATTTATTTAAATATTGTATTAGTTAAGTTATTATGTTAAATATATAGTGTGAAGATGATTTGTAGCTTAATTAAGATCTCGAAGTTGTTGATCCAAGTTGTTAGAAGTTTAAGTTCCATTTGATATATTACTGAAGGTCTAACTTATTAGAGAATTAAATTAATCTCATGTTATATTATATTGAGATGAACTCAAAAACTTGATTTTTCTTTTTTATAAAATAGTAATTAAATAGATGTTCCTAAAGAATCAGGTAATAGGACAAATTGGCACATTGTATAAAAAGCAGGAATAAATATTTCTTAGGAAAAATTTATGGTATCAAAGGTGATAAATTACATAAATTTATAGAGATAATTACACATGTTCCCAATACCTAATATTAGGTTAACCATATGCACCTAGCTGTAATCAAATTAACTACTTTAGGGCATCTGCAATTAATCTTTCAATGAATATTGGCAACTTAATATAGAAAAAGTAAGATGTGTTTTGGATTTTTTTTTTGGCCACCTTTATTTTGAGTGTTTGGCACAAATTCCTCTGTGAACACCCCATTGATGAAGCATAAGTAAATTATAATATTAAAGTTGCTTAGCTAAGAACCAACTCCTACCGTTTATTTTATAAAAAAAAATTTCTTCTTTTTTACTCTAAAAATGTATAATTGAAGAAAAAGGGACTTAAAGTAATAAAAAAATTATTAAAATATATTTATCAATGGAGTGCTCGTAGAGTTGTTTAGTGTTAGGATTTTGATATTTTTCAAGGCAAAAGTCATACTGAAAGAATTAAATAATAAGAAATAGAACAAACATTCCTAATAATATAGGGAAATATGAGTCAAGTATCGATGAAAGTACCATAGTACTTTTATGGAACTTGAAGTACTTGAAGTTTATCAAGAATATTAGTGTGCTTGGTATGGAAATATGTATATATATTAAATTTATAATACTTATATAATATGTGTTATCGTTAGTATTTAAGCAAATTGGTCTAAAAGTCATTACCCTATCCTTTTCCATATAGAGTTAAAATAATTAAATTTACAATAGATAAAGCCGTAAAATAAGCTGGAAAAAGGAAATTTATAATGCCACTTGTATGGAATATATGTGTTTATAAGAAGATTAAAGTAGAAGTAAGGCTAGCAGTATTGTATTTTTCAGAAACGGCTACGTTTTTGGCATTTTGACTTCCGAGTTAAGTTAGCTTAAATTTATGGTGGTAAATTTCCAAGAACGCTCATTGGAAGTGTTGAAATTATATATAAAAATAATCCTACTTCTTATGTTCTATTTCTTTTATAATAAGGTAGATTTTAAATTTATGAAGAAAACATAGGATTGATAACCATGCTATACCAATCGTATTTCATTAATAAATTATCAGTCACAATTTACATTGAATCATGAGCCATTGGCTGTCATTTGTGTCACGTTCTAAAACTGTAGGAAGTCTACCATAATAGAATTGCATAAAGCTAAGAACCTACTATTAAAACCACAATTAATATAAACAAAAATCCTTCCAAGGATAAGTACACTTAATCTAAAAATGTATTAATATCTGAATCTAACGAAGTCCCCAATTCTAGTCATGCGACATTACTCTCATTTTCAATCCATTGGTCTAACTAGACTTGAGAAAGGGTTTGATTCAACTTTGATATATCGGTTCACAGCTTAGGGAGCCTTGAAGTGGGACTAGCATTTATTCCTTTTTTTTTTTTTTTCTTTATCCTCCTAATGAAACGGCCTATCTTTAATTTTTTTCCTTTGAATATTTTTTCATGTGAAATAGTAATCCATCATTTTTGGGATAATTTCTAATTGTGAAAGTAGTAACAATAAATTATTATCCAATTTTATCATGTGTAAAAAAATAATGTTTGCTTTATTAATTAGTGGCAAACCCTATATACTGGGGGATGCTAGTACCAAATTTTATTAATTAATTAAAGAAATTACAAAGAGAGAGGGGGACATTTAGCCTTACCACTTGTAGATGATGCTTAGACTTTGCAATTAAATAACAAAAATAAATAAAGAAGTACTATTTTTCTTACAAATTATTTCTAATCTATTGCAAAAAATAAATAAGACAGTACTATTATCCTTACAAATTAATTTTGCTTACACTACAACTACACAATGAAAATAAATATTATTCAACATGTTGTGTTTTGTGTGAGATGTGGAGTTGAGCTAGTGGAGCTTCCTCTTGATGGAATAAAGTTGCTAAAGTATTAATCTTCTTCATTAAATGTCTTTGAAATATGTTATTATGAAGAGATTCAAATAGATATTTTTAAGATTAGGGTTAATAAGCTTGAGAAAGTTATTAAACTAATGTAATAATTCCCCTAGTCAATGAAATTAAGAAGGATTTGAATAAATTTTGTAAATGTCACATAATAATTCCTAGGAGAAATAAAGTTTAGATACTAGTTTTACTATCTTGAAGTTAATCATAATCTATTTGGCTTTTCTTTCTTTCAATTGAATATCTAATTCATTAATTAATACTTAGTTATAGGGTTTAGATCAATTAATCTTTATAATTTACTGGTTAGATAATAGGTTTTGGTTAGTATTAGTATTTGGAATCTCTATAGGACAATATCTGTATTTAATATTATATTACAAAATTTGATAGGTATACTTGTCTTCTATTAACAATTAATTCATGAATAAAGTAGGTTTGGAGTAGTCTCATAATGGTTCCACATATCAACTTTTAAAAAGATAAAAGATTTGTACAATTTTAAAAATTTTAAGGGAGTATCTGTATAATTACCTTAATCTTAATAACTTCAACACAGCATAAGTTTATAGGCAAGAAGAAATCTTTTTTTTTTCCTTTCCTTTTCTTTTTTCTTCCCCCATAGAATAAGAGTTTCATTTTCCACATGCTGATGATATTGTAACTCAATCTTGTTGGAAAAAAGTACTTGTGGGATTTACTTCATTTTTCACTTAGTGGTATTCAATTTTGATATGATAGTGTTAGGTTAGATTTTTCTTAGGTAAAGTAGCAATACAGATAGATTAGTTTCTTATACTATCTAGTAATTTGGTTAATGGTATTCTTAATGAAAACTATATATATATATATATATATATTTTGGGTTTAGATAAATGGAATTCAATTCATTAATATTTTATAAAATCCTTTTAATGAAGATAAAGAGCTTAAATGAAAGACACAAAATGACAAAGAGTTGGTTTATTGCAAGGATGATGACAAAATGGATATGATTATTAATTTTCTTTTGGTGTAAAGTGCAAGTATATTTCTTTTTTATTTGGTTTATATGCATTTAGCTCTTATATTAAAATTGAGGGTGTAAACATTACATCTTTTAAAAACAAATATTTTTAGAATGCTATATGACCATTTCCCTCCTTAATTTTATGTATTTTTTTTTATATTTTAGTACTTTTATTATTTTATTTATAGATATAGTAGTAAAATAGGAGTCATAAGCGTGTTTTTAAAGACTTAAGGCTTAAAATTCAATTTCAAAAGTATAAATATTTAAATAAACAAAAACTTTTGTAATTTAGTGGCATAAACTTTAATTCCCAATTGAATGGATCAACTTGAATTCTCCCAATAAGTTGTAATATTATTTGACGAAATGCAAAATATCCAACTCCTAATTTCACTAATGAAAGGTTCTCCCCTCCCATAGAAGTACTAAACTATATATTTAGTACTTTTTATTATTTTATTTATAGATATAGTAGTAAAATAGGAGTCATAAGCATGTTTTTGAAAGACTTAAGGCTTAAACATTCAATTTCAAAAGTATAAATATTTAAATAAACAAAAACTTTTATAATTCAGTAGCATAAACTTTAATTCCCAATTGAATGAATCAACTTGAATTCTCCCAATAAGTTATAATATTATTTGACGAAATGCAAAATATCTAACTCCTAATTTCACCAATGAGAGGTTCTCCCCTCCCATAGGAAGTCATAGAGTTTGGTACTTCCAAAGGGCAACGGTCTAATGCTAACTTGCTAAGCTAGTATAGTTTGCAGAGCAGTTTGACCGACAAGTCATTATTATTAGTATTCCTTGATTTTACAGAACTAACATGAGATAGAATATTGTACTAGAAAAAAAAATACATATCTATGGAGAAAAAAGCTCTTATTAGACATTAATGGTGTAAGGAAGTCGAGTTTATTTGCAAACTATTTGAGTTTAGCTCGATAAAAAACTTGATTTCAATTTGACATCAGTCAAGTCAAATTTGAGCTTGAGCTACTTGAATAATTTATCGAATCAAGCTTAAACTTGATAATGTTTGGTTTGACTAACTTAGGAACCTAATTGAGCTTAAGTTGAATTTAAGTGCTAGTATTATTTTTTCTGAGAAAAAAAAAAAGTTCTACATAAATCAAGTTTTAACGAGTTGCCAAGTTCAAGTTCGTCAAATACCACTTTAAGTTGAACTTGAGCTCAAAATTACGAGGTCAATTAAGCTTAAGTTGAACTCGACTGCAACCCTGTTTGGAATAATTGGTTAAAGGGTAGAATTGGTGTTCTATTATATATATATCTATATATTAAAATTTAAAATTGAATTAAAATTCAAACATATCTTGTGCCCCATTAAACCATTCTTAAAAGCTTTACTTTGTAAAATTAAGAAATTCTAGCTTTTATAGTACCTATACAATACATAAATCTTTTACGTTTTGTTGATTTAAAATATTACACTCATTCATGTCTAATGGCATGTAAATTGTAAGACACATTCTCACATTTTCAAGATATATTTCAACAAATCAATAAAGTATAGATTGACACATACAACCCTTGCAACATCTAGCTAATTCAAGAGGTTGATAGGGTGAAATTTGGGCTCTAATTGTTTTATCAATTAGTGAAAAAAAGAACTAGTATATGTTAGGAGTTAGGGTAGTTATAAACTTAGAACTAAGTCTGTGCATGCAGGGTTGGAGGAGCAACTATTGGTACAACACATTATGGAGATGCATGAAATGATTATTTTGATTGACTTTTTGTTACTCCTATGGAAAGGCACACATCAAAACTAAAATGTGTGAATTTAGTCCACATATAAATTAAAGTTGAGCATCATGGGGTAAGTGGATGAATAAAATAACATAAGAGGGTCTTTGCTGAGTTTTATGAAAGAGGAACTTCATGCATTTTGCTCTAAATCATAGATGAAAAAGAGCTTAAAAAAAAAAAGACAATAAGGAGCTTATGAAAAACGGTACGTTCATAATTACTTAAAACGAAAGGCATCAATGATTTCTACAAGCTGAAGAATGTGAGAATAACAAGTTTAGTACATTGATTGAAGGGAAAAAAAAATGAAACAACATGCAATTTATTGTCTATATTTTCAAATTGTCAAATGTGTTACTTAATTAAGATTTTACGTATCAACATTAATACTTGACTACTTGAGATTGCATCCATAGAAGAAAATAGTGAATCATAAAGCGAAATGTGATCAAATAGTCAAATAAGAAACACCAAATATCACATAGAAAAGATTAAGAGTATAGAAACCAATACTAAAAATTCCACATACATTAATACGGTATTCATATATTAAAAATTTTATTAATTCTTAATTCTAATGCGTAAGCCTCACCATTTAAATTTCACAAAAGGTTATAATACCTTCAAGCCACTTGAACATAGCCATAAACCTAGTCAACAAACTTCCATGATTGCTCTTGATCACTCTACCCCACAATTAATCAACAAAATCCACTCCAATAGAATTAAACTTAACCAAATAAAAGCTTGCACGCTTTTGTTTACCCCATACACAACATAAAAAAGCCTCTTGTTAAGTAGAATTTGCCACTGAATCTAGAAAATCACTATTTTGATTAGCCATTCACAAATCAACCCACCACATAAAATGACCAATACAAAAATAGTCCATTTCCAAAGATTCCAAAACTCCTTATTAGAGTATCGTTTAACTTGCGTACTATTAAATTTGCAATTCAAATCCTATAAGGTTGACAAAGAGCAACTGAATTAAACTCAAAGCTACCGTCTTTTTGAACTTCTTCATTTGGATTTTCAGGATCTCATATACTAAATTTTCAACGTCTGTCCTTACATCTAAATCTACGCTTGATGACACTAGCTTCAAATAAGAATATGTGCTATTAGCAGTTGGGACTTCATATGTTGAAACTTGTTGAAGCTTTCAAGACTTAGTTGATTTGATGTTTAAATTTGGTGATGAATCGAATTGACTAGTGTTGGAGATGTGATAGACGTGAACTTGAAATGCCTGATTTATACTAGGAAGTATATTGGATCTTGTATCACTAATAAAAATAACTAGTAAAAACCAGATTGTATCCTTAGAATTGGAAACTAATTACTAGATTAGATAAATTTTGTCTTTATCTAGTCAATCATAATGAAAATTTCAAGCAAATTAAACTAAAGAAATGAATTAAAATATGAAATGTTACCAAGGAAATAGTTTACTAAATCAAATGTATGGGATTTTGACAAAGCCATCATTTGACAAATTAATGCATGCTTCCAAAATATGTTAAAACTAATTAGATTCTTTAAGACCCACTTCCCTTTTAGGTTGTTATTGTCTTAATTATAAAAAAAAATCTATTTCGAGTGTTAATGTATAATTATTAGTTAAATAGTAAAGTCCTTCACACAAATTTTACTATCCTAATTGATATGAAAATTCATGCATATATCAATATCATAAAAATTAATAGCAATTGTATTAAGAGCATAAATAAAAAAATTAATTTAAAGCACATGTGTCCATTTTAATATTAAAACTAATCTTAGTCCAATTTCATGCAAATCATTAGTTTTCTTCCAAGTTTTTCAAGTTCTACTCATAAAAATATTATTAATCTAACAATAAATTATGAATTATGAAATTGGGATGATTAAAAATCACAACTAACTAAATAGTAACATATAATAAGATCATACATTAATGATGCCATCAAGCAAGTGTTAAGATCCCATAATGTTTAATTTAATTTATGGCACAAGTAAAAACAACACAAAAAGATATAAGAGACATGATTATAAATTAATATAAATGAAAAAAAACTCAAATAAAATATTAAATGCGATTAATTGTTCCATTCCACCTTTAATCTCTTTGCTGCTTTATAACTTAAAAGCTAAAGATTTAAAACGAAACTTAGCGGACATGCAATCTAAAAACTTAAAACTCTCTCTCTTGAGCTCCCTGTCTAACCTGGTGCTTGAGAAAAGAAAGCGATATGTATATTAGGCGAGACCCCGACGTCTTCAAAAATGACGATGGGATTATTATCAGATGAGCTAGAATCAAGGACAGTTGACAGTTTGTTGCTGCAGTTTTTGAAGTTTGCTGAATGTAATGTTTTGAAAATTTTGAAAAACTATATAAAAATTGAATAAAATAAGTAGAATAATAAATACTTTTAGTTTGGGATAACATGAATGATAATTTATGATGAACTTTTAAACATCGCAATACATTAATATTATTTTAATAATTTACAAATAATGAAAAACTTAAGAGAAATAATAATAGGCTTTAAAATAAAAAAAAAGGAGAAAGACATGAAATCCATTTGATAAGTATGACAAACAATGACAAATAGACATTTAAAACAATTGGAAAGAATAATTGTACGCAAATGAGAAAGATAACGAGTATAGAACTTCAAATTATTTGAAATATATTACTAAATAAATTAAGGAGAAAAAATAATTAAAAAACACATGTGTGAAGACATCTCGACAAATGAATAAGAATACAAATAAAAATAATTATAAGTCATAATTGTAGCTCGTGCAATTTAAATTAAAAGAATAAATTCATTGAAACATAAGTCACGAATAATATTGAGTTAAATAAAAAAATGAATTAAAATTATAGATTTAGGAATTTCAAATGAAAATTTAGAGTAAATATTTATGTTTTGAATAATCAAATTAGCTTAGATGTAAAGTTTCGTAATAAAATAGTAAAAATACAAAATTTAAAAATAACATCGTACATTCATGAAATATTAAAATATAAATAATTATAATATAAAATACACACACACAAGCGCACACACACACACATACTATACAATATATATATATATATGATGGTGTGAGCAGTGGAAAAAAAAGATGCTATAAAAGGAGGAAAGAAGACGATAGAAGGAGTGGGAACGCATGAGAGAAATAGAGGACAGCGAGAGAGAGCAAGGAAGAGGAGAGGACGTGATAGAAAAGAAAAGAAAAAGAAAGGAAAAACGCAAAAAGAATCGTATCTCATGCATATGACCTCTGATTCACGATCCATGACCGCCAATGTATTTCTTGAGGTAAGTACAACTCAACAAGACTAAGTATATGTAAAACGAAATTATTTTTTTTAGTATATGTACTAATGTAAAAAATGTAAAAATTTTTGTATTTAACTTAGAAAATAGTTGTATTAGTTAGAAATACTATAGTATGAGTATCCTGAATTCGAACAATATATAATAGTATATTTTTACTTGCTTTTTATGTGAGGAAAAATTATTTAAAAAAATACTTGAAATTTTCTACTGAAACCAAGGAAAGTGAAGCTTGGCAATGGAGATCTTATGGTGTGTAGGGATGGGGAGGTGATCCGGTGCAGGAAATTGTGTATGGATGTGTTGGTGTGTGTGGCATGGAGGTGAGGAGTATATGTGTGTGTGTATGTGCGTGGTGTGTATATGTGTGTGTGTACTTGAGATGTGTGTGTAGGTTTGTATGTGCATGAGTATATGTGTGTGTGTGTGCAGTGTATGTGTGTGTGAGGTGTGTATGTGTGTGCATGTGTGAGGTGCATGTGTGTGGTTGTGTATGTGTGTATGTGCGTGAGTGAGTATGTGTTTGTGTATGTGTGATGTGTGTGTGGTATTTGTGTGTGTGTGTGCATGAAATGTGTATGTGTAGGTATGTGTCGGTGTGAGCATAGTAGGTGTGTGTGTGTGTGTACCAATAAGTGTGTGTGCGTGCTAGAGTATGTGTGAAAAGAGAATGTGTGTGTGTGTATGTGTTAGTGTAAGTGTGTGTTGGTGTGTGTACGTAAAGGGGGTGTGATGTGTGTTGTGCTAGTATGTGAATGTGGAGATGTGTGTAGTTGAAACTTGTGTGTATGATGTTACTGCAATGGAGGTGGGCATGTGTGTGTGTAAAGGATGGCCAGTATGTGTGTATTGATGGAAGCGTGAGTGGGGATGGAGACCGGTAGAGAGAATGGGAAGCTTTGTTGATTAATAAGTCCAGGAAATGAAGGAAGTAAGTGTATATGTATGTGGAATTGAATAGAAAAGAAGAGATATTATTGGTATAAAAACGACGGCTTAAGTAACTTCACTAAGTGATCAAGTTATTAAAGGGAATCTTGGAAATGCATACATGTCGTTGATGGAACGATTATGTGTACGTGTGAGCGTGGTGAGGATATGTAATTATAAAATTATAAAGTATTAATGCAAAATGAAGAAATTATGCTAAAATACTAAATTTGGTATAAGTAAAATATAAACGAACCTTACTTAATTCCTTTAACTAAATTAAGACTCAGCTTAAACTCTAAATATTTAACATATTTTATTTTATCTTATCATTAGGTAAAGGGATTACATTTTGAAACCACTAGACAATAACTAGAACTAAGACAACCATAAACAGGTAAGTGGGGAACTCCATGATGTGCTACAATGTTGTGATTGGTTTGGATATGTTTGTATATGTGTATTTATATATTGAAGGTATGGGTGCGTATAAGTGTATGTACATGTAAATGTGTATGTATGTGCATGGTTATATGTGTGTTTGCATATGAGAGTATGCGTTATATATATATGTATGTATTCGTGCATGCGTGTGTATACGTATGTATGTGTATGTGTTGATGGAAGGGAGTATGTGTTGGAATATATATAAAGATGTGAGTGTTGGATTTGTGTATCAGATGCGTGTATACGCAAATGGGAAAAAAGTTTGAAGGTGCAAAATGTAATGGGTTTGATTGTGAGATTTGGATTGATTGTTGATACTTGTTGTGAAATAGTATTTCTAGAATTGTCAATAGATTGCTTTATTTTCGTTATGTATATTGGCTTGTTATTGAATATTGATTGATTACCCTAAATTGAGTAATTAAAGGCTAAGACTTAAAATAAATAGGACAGGCATTACATGAGACATTGCATAAATTTGAAGGCCATCACTGCTATAGAGGCATCCGAAATTAATTGTGATATTATTGAACCGTCTCATGCAAAGTAAGGGATTAGGGGATTATCAGCGCCTTGCTAGTTCCTAGTTTGATATGTTCCTTGAGGGTGTTGTTCCGACTGATGGAATAGCACAAGAGTGTTCATTGTTAAAGTAAAGACATTATAAATATCAAAGTGATAAGATAATTAAACTAGGTAATGAGACCAAGGCATTGATGGTGGCTTTGGAATCCCTAACCCAAGGTCAAGAGGGGCATAAACCCTAGACTCCACGTTGGTTACCGGAAGACCACGTGAGATGTTGTATTCATATGGTTATTCATGCATAGCATATGATTTGATAACTTGATTAAAATTGGTTGTGCATGTGTAGTATTGAAAGTATTGCACTCCCATTCATTGAGCCATAGTGTGCTCACCCCTCGATAGACTGTTTTGTAGGTAAAAGTTGTAAATGCTTGAGATGGGATGAGATGTGAAATGTCTAGAGTTTTTGGAAGCCTAGATCAATAAAGTAAAAAATTGATTTATAGGTTTTCTAGATAAAATGTTATTTAGGGCCTTGATTTAAGGTTTGGTTTTATTTCATTTTATTGGTTGGTAGGAGATACCAATTCTCTACGATTTAGGCCGACCGTAAGATACGGAATTTATAGTTATATTTTATTATATAATTATATGTAATATGATTAATCATAAATGTAATTAATTATTTAGAGTCTTGCGATATCTGATTTGTAAGATGGTTATTATATAATGAGTGCACACGCGCCATGGTAGCTTTTAGTGGAAACTTCCAAGGCATGACAGAAGATGGTGGTGTTGGATTGTCTATTATAGAGGAGATTTTGTCGATAATATAAACCCACAAGTAAATAGATGCAAGAGAAATAAATAATCCGAGGAAAGCCAAACGCTGTACCGTAAACAGACATTTAAAGAAAAAAAAATAGTAGGGCAACACCAAGGTGGCAAAATAAAAGCCATTGTTTTGTATTGCCTCCTTTTCCCCTTCCATGATGTGCGATCTCATTATATGGAGAGAAAATTAAAACTATCTAGAAATATGTTGATACTAACCACGCCCACGTGTCATGAAATCCTATACCAATACATTTAGAATTGCAACCCAAGATGCCAAAACAATCAAAGTGGAACCGCGACCCGTCGCCTATAGATGAAGCAAGAACCTTGGTATATTTTGTTGACGCCACAATCGGGATGAAAGACCGATTGATAAGTCTGATTTGAACGCGATGGAATAAATCTGATAAGTTTAAGAGAAGTTCTTTGGAGAACCAAGGGAGGAATTCTCTCAAATTGTATTATTCAATGTTGTATGTTTGTTCTATCTTCTGTTTTCCAACCCTAGCAATGTTTAATACGGTTTACAACTCGTAAAACAAAAGCCCAAAACGACATAACATAATAAAGTTGCGGAAAAATAACAAACAGGCAATGTATGCCGACGGCATAGTAGGCGGTGTAGTAGCCGGCATAGGATGTACGCCGGGTATATAGGCCGGCGACATAGTAGCCGGTGTAGTCCCTCTATCGCGCTCTAATTGTAATGCCGGTTCAAAGCCGACAGCGTTTAAGCCAGCGTTGTCAAAGCCGGTAGCTTTGATCTCCTATGCTTTGCTCTCCTTGAATGACTTGAACAAATGCAAGGTCATCCTCATGGTTGCTCCACTCTTTTTTGGCTTCTTGGATATCCTTTATCAACCCATTAAGTGCTTTCTTGAATCGTTTTGCTCGAGTTCTTGTGATCGGTCCAGATGGCACTTCAAGAGGATCCACATTCCACCTTCTAGCTTGGCTCCCATCATGGCTCTCATCATTCCCCTCCTCTTGAAAAGGATTTGTCCTCAAATTGTCGCGTACATCAAAAGGAATTAGATCAGTAACGTTAAAAGTAGCACTTACTTGATATTCACCTGGCAAATCTAACTTGTAGGCATTATCGTTGATGCGCTTAAGAATCTGAAATGGTCCATCGCCTCTAGGTAGTAATTTAGATTAACGTTGCACAGGAAATCGCTCTTTGTGCATGTGAACCCAAACCCAGTCTTCAGGTTCAAAGATAGCTTGTCGACGACCTTTGTTGGCTTGTTTCACATACTGTTTTGTCCTTCGTTCAATGTTGAGCCTTGCCTTCTCATGGATCTGTTTAACAAATTTTGCTTTCTTCTTACCATCTAGATTAACATACTTAGAAATAGGAAGAGGTGATAAATCTAAAGGATTTAGTAGATTAAAACCATACACAATTTGAAAAGGAGTAAACTTAGTAGTAGAATGCATTGTGCGATTATAAGTAAATTCAACATGCGGCAAATAATCATCCTAACTTTTAATGTTCTTTTTAATGACAACCCTCAACAAAGTAGATAAGGTTCGATTTACTACCTCTGTTTGACCATCAGTTTGTGGATTTCAAATAGTAGAGAACAATAACTTAGTTCCTAACTTAGCCCACAGGGTCTTCCAAAAGTAGCTCAAGAACTTAGCATCTCGGTTCAACACGATTATTCTAGGCATACCATGCAATCTCACAACTTCCCTGAAGAAAAAATTAGCAATATGGCAAGCATCATTTGTTTTGTGACAAGGAATGAAATGTGCCATCTTAGAAAACCTATCCATGACTACAAAAATAGAGTCTCTACCATACCTAGACCTAGGTAATCCTAATACAAAATCTATGGAAATCTCTACCCAAGGCTCATGAGAAATTAGAAGTGGGGTATAAAGTACATGAGGTTGGACTCTAGATTTGGCTTGCTTACAAGTGACACATCGCTCACAAATCCTCTCAACATCTCGTTTCATGTGAGGCCAATAAAAATGTTCCTGCAAAACTCCTAAGGTTTTAGCTACTCCATAATGCCCCATTAATCCTCCTCCATGAGACTCCCTCACTAATAACTCTCTTAAAAAACAATTTGGAATGCAAAGTTTATTCTCCCTAAACAAGAATCCCTCATGCTTATAAAATTTACCATGACCACTCTTCTCACAGTGAACATACTCTTCACAAAATTCTTGATCAGCAGCATACAATTCTTTAATATGCTTAAAACCAAGCAATCTAGAACTAAGAGTGGAGATAAGAGCATACATTCTAAAAAGTGCATCAGCAACAACATTCTCTTTACCTTGTTTATAGTGGATGACATAGGGAAATGTTTCAATGAACTCCACCCAACGAGCATGCCTTTTGTTTAGCTTATGTTGTCCCTTCAAGTACTTCAAGGATTCATGATCAGTGTGGATCATGAAATCTTTTTGCCAAAGATAGTGTTGCCAAGTCTCCAGCGCTCGAACCAATGCATATAACTCCTTGTCATAAGTAGGGTAGTTCAAGGTTGCCCCACTTAGCTTCTCACTAAAGAATGCAATTGGTCTCCTTTCTTGCATGAGAACTGCTCCAATACCTATTCCTAAAGCATCACACTCAATCGCAAAAGTTTTAGAGAAATCAGGTAAGGCAAGTAGTGGCACATGAGTCAACTTATTTTTAAGCGTCTGAAAGGCCTTCTCTTGTTGCTCTCCCCAACTGAACCTCACGTTCTTCTTCATTACTTCAATAAGTGGTGCTGCAATGGTGCTGAAATCCTTCACAAACCTCCTATAAAAGCTCGCTAGTCCATGGAAACTCCGAACATTACTTACATTAGTTGGACTAGGCCATTCTTAGATCCCACGAATCTTCTCTTCATCAACCTGTATTCTCTGTGCACTAACAATAAAACCAAGAAACACAAGTTTGTCTGTGCCAAAAGTGTACTTTTTGAGGTTAGCATATAATTGCTCCTTTCGAAGCACTTCCAAAACATCCCTCAAGTGAGATATATGGTCTTCCAAACTCTTGCTGTAAATGAGGATATCATCAAAATAGACGACCACAAATTTTCCAATAAAAGTCCTCAAAACATGGTTCATAAGTCTCATGAAAGTACTAGGTGTGTTAGTTAAACCGAAAGGCATTACTAGCCACTCATATAATCCATATTTTGTCTTAAATGTAGTTTTTTATTCATCACTTTCTTTCATTCTAATTTGGTGATATCTGCTTTTCAAATCAATTTTGGAAAAGACACTAAACCCATGTAACTCATCTAACATGTCATCTAAGTGAGGAATGGGATGACGATAATTTACTGTGATGTTGTTGATGGCGCGGCAATCAACACACATTCTCCATGACCCATCCTTCTTAGGTACCAAAATCACAGGCACTGCACATGGGCTCATGCTTTCTCTCACGTACCCTTTCTCCATTAAGTCATTAACCTGCCTTTAAAGTTCCTTTGTTTCCTTTGGATTGCTCCTATATGTTGGCTTGTTTAGAATAGATGCTTCAGGTACAAGGTCAATCTGGTGCTCAATACCACGAATAGGTGGTAACCTCTTTGGAATCTCCTTAGGGAAGACATCTTCAAAGTCTTGCACAATAGATACAACCACACTAGGCAAAGAGTTAAAAAGTTTGTTAGTATTCAAATAAGTTTCCTTAAAAACCAGCAACAACATAGGTTGCTTCATCACTAACGCTCTCCTCACGACACTCGCTCTTGCCACACAACTCTCCTTTTCACTTACCACCAAAGTTGATCCCCCCTCAACTTGGCCACTCACACTCTTTCCAGCCTTCCTCTCTTTTTCCTTTTGATATTGACTTATGTATTCCTTTTCTTTTTCTATGTCTTTTGCTCTCTCAATCTCTCTTTTTTTTTTTCACTCACCTTATATTTTGCAAAAGATTGTTGTAGTTGCAACTAATCCTCATACACCTATTTAGGTGTTAAGGGTTTAAGATTATAACTTTTGCCATGGTGAACAAGTGTATACTTGTTAGAAAAGCCATCATGAACAACCTTCCTGTCAAACTGCCATGGCCTCCCCAACAACACATGACAAGCCTGCATCGGCATTACATCGCATAATGCCTCATCCTCATACCTACCGATATGAAAAGCAATTAAGGCTTGCTTACTTACCTTCGTCTCGCCACCATCATTTAGCCACTGCAATTTATATGAGTTAGGGTGTTTAGTAGTCTTGAGCCCCAACCTCTCAACAATGAAAGTACTCACTACATTAGTGCAACTTCCCCCATCAATGATCAAACTATAAATATGGTTACCTAGATAACATCTAGTATGAAAGATATTCTCTCGTTGCACCTCCTCTTCTTCCTTCACCTGCACATTCAAAGCTCGCTTCACTGCTGCCATTAACTTCCCTGCTGCAGGCTCCTCGTCATCACTAGCATCCTCCAATGGAGGCATATCATCATCTTCATTATCCCCCTCAGTCTCATACTCACCATCATCGCGCAGAATCACAATACGTCTATTCAGACATTGACTAGCAATATGGCCTCTGCCTTGGCATTTAAAACATTTAATGTGACGATTTCAAGGAGTATAAGAATCAGGTTTACCTTGATTACCAGGAGTAGAACCCGCTTGCTTCTGCTCTCCTTTTGGCTTGGTGGGTAAAGACTTTTCTTCCTTCCTCCAATGGTTAATCTTCCAAGTAGATGAACTAGCACCCTGTTGAAACCGTGCAGTACTACTACCTTTCCTCCTATGTTGGTTCTCAACATTTATAGCCATGTGAACCATATCTTCCAATTCCACATAATGCTGCAATTCTACTACATTTTGAATCTCTCTATTCAACCCAGCAAGAAACCTAGCCATGGTAGCCTCTCTATCCTCCTCAACATTTGCTCTACTCATAGTAACCTCCAACTCCTTGAAATACTCATCCACACTTCGGCTTCCTTACTTAAGAGTTTGCAATTTGTTGTGCAATTCGTGATAGTAGTAAGTAGGAACAAACTGCTTCTTCATCACCTTCTTCATCTTTTCCCAAGACTCAATAGGTGGTTTGTCATTCCTTCTTCTATTCAACATCAGTTGATCCCACCACACTATAACATAATCTGAAAACTCAATGACAGCAAGCTTAACTTTCTTCCTCCCACTATACTTGTGACAATCAAACACCATCTCTACCTTCTTCTCCCATTCTAAGTATGCCTCGGGATCGTTTTCCCTTGGAAAGGAGGAATCTTTATATTTATACTACTTAATTAATTATCCTCTCTATTCCTATCTCCTCTATCTTCCTAATCCCTAGTTCCTCTATTCCTACCGCCATAAACTCTATAACTCCTGATAGAAGGTTCATCAAACTCATCATCAGAATTTTCATCTCCACCCCTTTATCCTCTCTTAGAAAAACTCTCTCTCTTACACCCTTGAAAGATGTTTTTAGATTGCTCTAGTTTCTGCTCCACTATTTCATGAATTTGTTTCATTCCCTCTTGAAACATTCTCTTCATCTCACTCCTCAACGCCTCAATCACTAACCTAGCATCAAACCTCCCCCTCTCACATTCAGGAGAATTTTGCCTCGACATAGTTCCTGTAATGAAAGGTTAGTACTAACACAAATATATAGAATTAAACTCACGATTCACTCCCTTACGTGTTTCACCTAAAGAATGATATCCTACATTCACTCGTATATTCTCACAAGTAGATATGATATCAACTCACTAATTCCTTTTTCTTTCTTTTTTTTTTTTGTTGCCTTTGTTTTCGTTCTTCTCCTTTTTTTTTTTGTTTTTTTTTTCGTTCCTTTTTTTTTTTTGTAACAAGATTGCTAGAATGAAATTACACTACTCAAGAGACAATTAACACTATGGACTTGAGTATGAAGCGATGGTAATATGAAACTTGATATAAACGATTGGAGTTAAGGTTTTGATGTTACCTTTCTCAAACCAAACTGATGTTTAACAAACCTAGGCTCTGATACAAATTGATACGAACCATGCCCATGTGTGACGAAACTCTATACAAATACATTTGGAATTGCAACCCAAGATGCCAAAACAATCAAAGTGGAACGCGACCCGTTGCCTATAGATGAAGCAAGAACCTTGGTATATTCTGTTGACGCCACAATCGGGATGAAAGACCAATTGATAAGTCTGGTTTGAATGCCATAGAAGAAATCCGATAAGTTCAAGAGAAGTTCTTTGGAGAACCAAGAGAGGAATTCTCTCAAATTGCATTATTCAATGTTGTATGTATGTTCTATCTTTGTTTTCCAACCCTAGTACTGTTTAATAGGGTTTACAACTTGTAAAACAAAAGCCCAAAACGACATAACATAATAAAGTTGCGGAAAAATAACAAACAGGCAATGTACGCCGGCGGTGTAGTAAGCGGCGTAAGATGTACGCTGGGTTTAAAGGTTGGCGACATAGTAGCCGGCGTAGTCCCTCTGTTGTGCTTTAATTGCATTGCCGGTTCAAAGCCGGCAGCGTTTAAGCCAGCGTTGTCAAAGCCGACAACTTTGATCTCCTATGTTTTGCTCTCCTTGAATGACTTGAACAAATGCAAGGTCATTCTCGTGGTTGCTCTACTCTTTTCTAGCTTCTTGGATATCCTTTATCAGCCTGTTAAGTGCTTCCTTGAATCGTTTTGCTCGAGTTCTTGTGATCGGTCCAGGTGGCACTTCAAGAGGATCCACATTCCACCTTCTAGCTTGGCTCCCATCATGGCTCTCATCATATGTACTCATCACAAGGTGTATGTCATGTTTTTAGCTAGAACTCTTTGATATATAGATGGAAAATGGGGGCTATCTCGAAGAAGTCATGGGATGGTTTGAATGGACTTATGAGGCTAAGGTAACTATAATCTTTTTTCAGTTTTGTTTATTTAAATATTGTATTAGTTAATTAGGTTATATAAAATATAAAGTATTAAGATGAATTCGAAACTATTGGTTCAAGTTGTTAAAAGTTTAATAATCCCACTCAATATTTTATTTAAGTTCAACTTATTAGTTATAAATTGAACTTAAGGATATATTGACACAAATTTTATCAGTATACTTTATGAAATGCTTTCAAAAAGAAAAGAAAAAATTATGGGATTTAAGGTGCCCCAATAGATGCGTTTATAGAGATAATTATACATGTTTGCAATACCTAATATTAGGTTAACCGCATATCACCTTGGAGAATAAGATAGTTGCAACTGAATCACCTATTTTTGATGCATCCCCAATTAAACTTTTTAATATATAGGATGTTGATAAAGCAAAGTGGAGCATATAACACAAAATATCAAGGTGAAAATCACACAATATTATTGATAGAAGTCAATAATAATAACTGGTTACACTATCTAACAAGCATTTATAGATTAAAAAACCTACATTTAATTAGGAAACCAAACCACTAAAAAATAAATCTTACTATTCTAGACTTATTTTGGTATATAATGAAAACGCGTGAATTTGACGTCAAAATCGAATCTAAACAATAAAATAATTTTCTTCAATTCAAAGTAGATTTAAATAAGTTTTTATTAATATATTATAA
This sequence comes from Laguncularia racemosa, assembly GCA_037954665.1. Lineage (NCBI taxonomy): Eukaryota > Viridiplantae > Streptophyta > Magnoliopsida > Myrtales > Combretaceae > Laguncularia > Laguncularia racemosa. The sequence goes on from JBBMOL010000087.1 coordinate 2,341,768, forward strand.
TTTCTTTAACTCTTTTTATAAGTAAAAAGTTATGAATATTTTCAAAACTGAGCTTGTTGAGAAGTTTTTTACTATTTTCTTTGTTATCTAGCAACTTTTGACTTGTTTGAAATATAATCAGTACTGTTTTTGAGTGTTTTTTGATATCTAACTTCTAATGCCATATGTCTCTTCCGAATCTTCTAACTATGCTGCTTCTCATGCTTTTGATGGTCAAAATATTTCATAATTTGTAATCCTAATGGTTTGTCGTCAGTTGATTACTTTATATAGAAAAATAGGACACACTTTAGTTTTATTTTCTTATGTGTCAAAGTATCAGTGGTAAATATATCTATTTCTAAGTACACGTATCCTACCTATTTTGATTTTCCATCACCTTTAATAAAAAAAATCATTAATATCTAAATAATATGCGTCTTAAAGAGTCATAGGCAAATATCAAAATAACACTGGATAATGACAGTACGTAGTTATTAAAAAGCTATGTCGAGTGCTTCTTATTGTAGTCAAATATTATAATGGTATTGTTAATGAGTACCCCTTGGTACACCTGTAATTAAAAACTTAAAAGGGAAAATTTTCACCCTCTCTGGTAATAATTATACACTTTATGAAATACAAATGTATGAAAAAATGATTTTTTTCTTTTAATAAATCTAGTTTGTACTATATTATGAGCCCTGATATTTGCCTACTGCTAGTAAATTCACACAGCACCTGTCTGATTCTTACGTTTACGAAAGGAGTTAACTCTTTCAACCACTGCGGCGACCATTCAATTTCCAATTAGATTAAAATGAATTGTAGCCATTGAGTTGCTGGGTATTTGCGACTTCCTGTTTTCTGTCAACCTAATTAGAAATAATAAAATTCAGTAATAGGTGGTATCCATAGAAAATTTTAATGTTATGCTGTGGATTTATAATTCAAGAAAACCAGTTGCTGAAAAAAGTGTTTATTACATGATGATCATCATGTTGCACAAAACGAAGTACATTTTGAGTGAAATAAAAAAGAGCATTACATATTATCAATATTTACTTTAGCCCATTGTTTATTTAATTTTACATGATTCATTTTTTTTTTCTTGATAGTTATGTAATATGTTTTATCCTTCAACCCTGATATTACTTTTTGTAGACCTAATAAAGAAATAACTATTTTACAACAATAAAGATATAATAATAATTTTATGTAACAGGGAAGATTTGGATAACAAATTCGTATGCAAATTAGTTAACCAAAATTTGGAGGAAAATGTTTACTTGATTCATTTCAACAATAATCCCCTCTCTTCTTACATGAAAACTATATATGTAATATTGGTTTACAGATAAGGGTTGTTAAAAATCCTTTAACAACCCATGTGATCTGTTATAGTAAATTTGGAACCACATCTTTCTTTTATGGGCAAGCTTTATTTATGATTGTGGACAGGCTAGGGTGATGGGCTATTTCTTCCTCAACAGGCCGGCAGTATAGGCCCACGAGCCTTGGCCCCCCACTACCCAATACACCCGATCCACCAGCAGAGTCTTCTAACTCGTGCCTCGATCCACCTACCCATATACCGACCCACCAACAGATCCCCTTTTTCCTTAACCGGTCACATGCATGTCTCGTAACCCGAACAACTCCACATCCTTTCCTTAACTTTCATAGAACTATCCTTTCTCAGTTACTTTACCCTTTCTTCCTACTCCCTCGACATCACAACCAGGAACCTTAATTCGACTTCCCTGTCACAGTCCCTTCCTCTTGAAATTCCCTTGTCTACAAGGGAGAATAAGGATATTTGAGCTTCAAATCCTCCAAGAACTCCTAGGTCACGTCTGCTGGAGGATGGTCTCACCATTAGATAAGTCCCATAGTTTCCGCGACATTCCCTTTTTGTACCATCTTTTTGTCTAATATTTGCACCGGATCTAACTCATTTTCTTCATTTATTGCAGGTAGTGATGGGAGATGGTCATTTCCGGAGCCATGGTAGCGCTTCAACTGTGAAACATGGAAGGTGTGGTGTATATCCGCTTCTGTTGGTAGCTCTAAACGGTATACCACCTTCCCTATCCTATCCATTATTTTGTAGGGCTTGTAATATTTAGCTAATAGCTTCGGATTTAGGGTTCTCTTTAAGCTTCCTTGCCGATAGGGTTGTAGCTTAAGTAAAACCCTATCTCCAATGTTAAACTCTCGGTCAGTCCTCTTTTTATCAACTTGTTGTTTCATCCTATTCTGAGCTCTCTGGAGATGGAACTTTAGGACCTTAGTTGCTTCTTCCCTCTCGATCAACATACTGTCCACAGTGGCATTATGTGAGTCTTTAGGAATGTAAGGAAGGTGTAGTGGAGGAGGATACCCATATAAGATCTCAAAGGGAGTCTTTTTAGCACTTGAATGGTAGTTAGTGTTATACCACCATTCAACCACTACTAAATATTGACCCCATTTCTTAGGGCTATCACTGGTCATACATCTGAGGTAGGTTTCCAGACACCTATTGACCCTTGCTGTTTAGCTATCCGTCTGTGGCTGGTAAGCTGTGGATAAATTCAATTCGACCCCTTGTAACTTGAAGAATTCTTGCTAGAAATGACTAACGAATATGGGATCTCGATCACTAGTCAAGCTTTCTGGTAATCCATGCAGCTTAAACACCTATTCCAGATATAACTGGGCCACCTAAGGAGCTGTGCATGGGTAGGGCAAAGCCATAAAATGTGCATATTTACTTAGGCGATCTATTACTACCATAATCACCTCTCGCCCTTGGGATTTAAGAAGACCTTCTATGAAATCCATGATAACTTCAGCCCAATAGGTGTTAGGCACCGATAATGGTTGTAGTAACCCAGGTGTAGCAATATTTTCAAATTTGTGTCGTTGGTAGATTTCATAGTCTCGCATATATTGCCTCACATCCTTCTCTAGCTTGGGCCAATAGAACACATTACCTAACTTCTTGTAGGTGGTATGAGCTCCTGAATGCCCACCAAGTACCCTATCATGATACATTCCTAGTAGTCTCCTTCACAATGGAATCGAAGGTCCTACCACACATCTACCCTTCCTCCTCAACATTCCGTGATTCAAGGCGAAATTCTTACACACCTTCCCGGTTTCCAGTTGGTTTAAGATATCCAGGTAGCCTCCTAGCAACTTCCAGATGTCTCTAATTTCTTAAATGATTTCAGGGGTGGTGATGGTCACCTTCATGGTTTTCAACTCAACTTGACCCAATCTGGACAGGGCATTGGTAGCCGCATTAGCTTGACCACTCTTGTATTGTATCTCATAATCCATCCCCAACAACTTAGTTAACCACTTATGTTAACTAGAAGTAACTAGTCGTTGTTCCAGCAAGTGTTTCAAACTTTGATGATCAATTTTGATCACAAAGTGTTGTCCCATCAAGTAGTGCCGCGATTTTTCCACTACATATAACAAGGCTAGCAATTCCTTCTCATATATAGACAACCTTTGTTGTCTTCGAGATAAGGTTTTGCTTAGGAAGGCTATTGGGTGACGTTCTTGCATCAAAACAGCTCCAATTCAATTCCCACTAGCATCTGTCTCTACCACAAACCCCTTAGTATAATCTGGTAGGCTTAAGACTGGGGAACTTACCATAGCTGCCTTGAGAGCTTCAAAAGCCTGTATGCAGGTATGATCCCAATGGAAGTTATCCTTCTTTAACAACAATGTAAGGGGCCTTGCAATAACACTATAACCACTGATGAACCTTCTATAATAGCCCGTCAGCCGCAAAAAGCCTCTTAGTTGCCTTATATTCTTAGGAACTGACCACTTAACAATGGACTCGATCTTTTTAGGGTCAGTAGCAACTCCTGCTCTACTTACAATAGGCCCCAAATACTCAATCTGTGTTGCTCCAAAGACACTTAGATCTCTTAAGGTAGAGCTGCTCTCATCGAAGAATACCAAATACAGTTCGTAGGTGTTGTCCATACTCCTCAAGTGTTAGGCTGTACACCAGAATATCGTCAAAGAACACTAAGACAAATTTCCACAGATAGGCCTTAAATATATGATTCATAAGTCCTTGGAAGGTAGATAGAGCATTTGTTAAGCCAAAGGGCATTACCAAGAACTCGTAATGCCCTTCATGTGTCTTGAAAGCTGTTTTATAGATATCCTCAAGGCACATCCTTATTTAATGATAGCCCGATCTTAAATCGAGCTTGTTGAAGTAGGTGGATCCATTTAGTTTATCAAATAGATCCTCAACGATAGGTATTGGAAACCTATCCTTAACTGTCTACCTATTCAACTCACGGAAGTCAACACATATGCGCTACGTGTTGTCTTTTTTCTTCACCAAAACTACTGGTGAGGCGAATGGGCTGTGGCTGTGTTAAATAGTTCCACTCAAGAGCATCTCCCTGACCATCTCTTCCAGTACCGTCTTCTGCACTGCGAAATGCCTATAGGGTCTTATATTGACTATCCTGGAATCCTCTTGTAGTGGTATCCTGTGATCATGTATCCGAACTAGGGGTAATCCATGTGGTTCCTCAAATAAATTTAGGAACTCTTCCAGTATGTCCATGATAAGAGGGTGTAAGCCCTGATGAGATCCATCCTTAACCCCCTCGTCCCTAGCTTGTACCATCCAGCATTCACACTGCACAACCCTTCCACCCGCAATGATTCTACTCAACTCAAATGACTTGATAACCTTCAATTGCTCCCTATTTCCCACCAACCTGTATTTCTGATTATTCAGCTCAAAATCTATGGTTAAGTGTTGGAAATTCCAATGTATTGTACCCAATGATCCCAACCAGGGTAGTCCTAGGATAATGTCGCATCCAGATAAGGTTAACAAATAAACTTCTGCCACAAACTCGTATCCTTGTGTTTTTCAAGTGAAATTGGAAATTTTACTCGTGCTGTAAACCTCGATGCCATTAGCCAAGGTTACCTTCATTGGGGCAATGTCAGTAAGGGGGCATTTAAATCCTTTAGCAAGGCGTTCATCTATAAAGTTCAATGAATTGCCAGTATCGATGAGGATACCCACCTTCCTTCATTTGTAACTCCCTTGTATCTTCATGCTACTTAGAGAGGGTCCTCTTCCTGTATCCAAGGCGTTGAGAGTTAGATTAGCAAAGTCAGTCTCAACCCCTACTTGAGATTCTTCCTCGTCATCTACCCCTATGGGTTCCTCCTTTCAATCCACTACCAGCATATTCAACCGCTTCTTACAACGATGTCTTAGACCAAAAGGTTCATCACACCAAAAGCATTGCTTCTTCCTTCTCTTTTCTTCTAGTTCCTCAGGAGTCAATCTCTTAGTTAGGCGCGTTTGAGGGTTGAATGTGTTTGGTGGTATGGATGGGTTGTAGTGTTTGGTGGGGTTATTGGTGTTTGGGTTGATGTTGGGTTTGTTCGTGTTGGTGATGGTAGTAGTGTTCATAGGATAGGTCTGGTTTTTACTAGGAGGTGGATAAGGGTTGGAGTTGGAGGTGTTTGAATTGTAGGTTATACGTGGTGTCTTAAGGTATTGATTGGTGGACAACAGGTTAGCTTCTTGCAGTTTGGCTAGTGAGTAAGTTTCTTATAAGGTTTGTGGGTTAAACATTCTAATAGGGTATTGTATAGAGGGATGTAAACTACTCATAAAACAACTAATCAAGTAATTTTCTGGTAATTTGACTTGAGTAACTAGATGTTTGAACTCCTCCAGATAATCTTGCAACGATCCTTGTTGGTGTAACTCCTTAAGTTCAGCCATGGGATCCTCATAGGCCTTCTCCCTAAATCTGGCTTGTAAAGCCTTAACCAACTCATTCCAAGTGACAACATGGTGACCCTCAAGAGTCTGAATGTATGAATGATACCATTTTAAAGCCTTCCCCTCTAAATACATGGTAGCCAACCTAATCTTCCAGTCCTTCGAAGTTGAATCAATTTCAAAGTATTGTTGTGCCTTGTATAACCAGTCCTTAATGTCATTACCATCAAAAGATGGAAAATCCATCGTAGGTGCTTGTGTTTGCAAATGGTTCTCTACCGCTACAGTGTGAGCTAGTGCTAACCCATGTTTATCATCAGTTTCAAGTAACTTACTAGAATTTATTGCCGTGGAGCTAGATGCTTCTAACCTGTCAGATTTACTTGTCATTAATTCGGCAATGGTAAGTATCTATTGATCCATTAGCTCTTGCATTCTCTTGAGTGTGTCATGGACGGGTTTAAGAGCTTCTTTAGTGTGCTCCTTCATAGCATTACGCACGGCCTCATCAAGCTTCTTGGATTCACGGGTCTCCATGGCAACAACCAACTCTGATACTACTTGTAACAGGGAAGATTTGGATAACAAATTCGTATGCAAATTAGTTAACCAAAATTTGGAGGAAAATGTTTACTTGATTCATTTCAATAATAATCCCCTCTCTTCTTACATGAAAACTATATATGTAATATTGGTTTACGGATAAGGGTTGTTAAAAATCCTCTAACAACCCATGTGATCTGTTATAGTAAATTTTGGAACTAGATCTTTCTTCTATAGGCAGGCTTTATTTATGATTGTGGATAGGTTAGGGTGATGGGCTATTTCATCCTCAACAGGTTGGCAGTATAGGCCATGAGCCTTGGCCCCCTACTACCCAATACACCTAGTCCACCAGCAGATTCTTCTAACCAGTGCTTCGGTCCACCTACCCATATACTGACCCATAGCAGATCCCCTTTTTTCTTAACCCATCACACACATGTCTCTTAACCCGAACAACTCCACTTCCTTTCCTTAACTCTGACAGAACTATCCTTTCTCAATTACTTTACCCTTTCTTCCAACTCCCTCGACATCACAACCAGGAACCTTAATTCGACTTCCCTGTCACATTTTATTTCAATAGACCAATCCTAATGTGAAATTATTAAGCATGTGCATGCTAAAATAGGCTTAAAATCATCATCTTTTCCATGTAGAGTTCAAATAATTGAATATACAATAGATAGATATCATACTAAAGTATTAATATTTAGCAAACGCATTCTGTTGATTTCTCTCTTTTTTTCCCTCATCATCTGAGTCCTCCATAATTGAAGATGTCAGCTTTGAGAAGGAACTTGGAGGACTCATCACAACAACTTCATCTAATCTGCCTTTATTCTCTAATGCCACTCTTTTTCCCTTCCATAATATGTGATCTGATTGGAGAGTAAAGAATGTAAATTTATGTTCCCACCGAGTATTTATTTTCAGCTAAATCTCTTTAATGTAAAGATGGAAAATAAAAAAATGATGGCTATCTCAAAGAAATCATAAGATAGTTTGTTTGGAATGTTAGGTTCAGGTCGACTATAATCTTGTTTAGTTTATTTATTTAAATATTGTATTAGTTAAGTTATTATGTTAATTATATAGTGTGAAGATGATTTGTAGCTTAATTAAGATCTCGAAGTTGTTGATCCAAGTTGTTAGAAGTTTAAGTTCCATTTAATATATTACTCACGGTCTAACTTATTAGAGAATTGAATTAAACTCATGTTATATTATATTGAGAAGAACTCAAAAACTTGATTTTTCTTTTTTATAAAATAGTAATTAAATAGATATTCCTAAAGAATAAGGTAATAGGACAAATTGGCACATTGTATAGAAAGCAGGAATAAATATTTCTTAGGAAAAATTTATGGTATCAAAGGTGATAAATTACATAGATTTATAGAGATAATTATACATGTTCCCAATAACTAATATTAGATTAACCATATCCACCCAGCTGTAATCAAATTAACTACTTTAGGGCATCTCCATTTAATCATTCAATGAATATTGGCAACTTAATATAGAAAAAATAAGATGTGTTTTGGAAATTTTTTTAGGCCACCTTTATTTTGAGTGTTTGGCTCAATTATCTCTGTCAACACCCCATTGATGCAGCATAAGTAATTTGAGTTGCTTAACATAAATTCTAATATTAAAGTTGCTTAGCTAAGAACCAACTCCTAGATTTATTTATTTTATTATTTTAAAAAATTTCTTCTTTTACTCTAAAAGTGAATAATTAATGAAGAAGGGACTCAAAGTAATAAAAAAATTGTTAAAACATATTTATCAATAGAGTGCTTGTAGTGTTGTTTAAAATACCATTCAAAAGAACTATTCACTATATCAGTAGAGTGCTTGAAGAGTTGTTTAGTGTTAAAATTTTGATACTTCTCAAGGCAAAAGTCATACTCAAAGAATTAAATAATAAAAAATGGAACAAACATTCCTAATAAAGAGGGTGTCTGTGGCAATTGTCCCCCAAAATAACGGAGGCAAGGAACCTGATGCAGTTACTATCGGCGTCCGTTGTTCATGTGTATCGTGAAGCAAATGCCTTGGCGGAAGGTCTTTCTCATTATGCAACTCAACTTGATAGTATTAGTATTGTGCGCTGGCAAGATCTCCCCGGAAGACTCAGAGGTATCTGCCTCTTAGATTTATCGGGGTGCCCATACATAAGAAGTCGATAGTCTCTTTTTTCATCTTATTGATAGATTTTGTATATATAAAAAAAAAAACTTGAAGTACTTGAGGTTTATGAAGGATATTAGTGTGCATAGCATGGAAATATGTATATATATTAAATTTATAATACTTATATAATAGGTGTTATCCTTAGTATTTAAGCACATGGATCATAAAATTGGTCTAAAAGTCATTACCCTATCCTTTTCCATATAGAGTTAAAATAATTAAATTTACAATAGATAAAGCGGTAAAATAACCTGGAAAAAGGAATATATGTGTTTATAAGAAGATTAAAGTAGAAGTAAGGCTAGCAGTATTGTGTTTTTCATAAACGGCTACGTTTTTTGGCATTTTGATTTCTGAGTTAAGTTAGCTTAAATTTATGGTGGTGAATTTCCAAGAACGCTCATTGGAAGTGTTGAAATTATATATAAAAATAATCCTACTTCTTATGTTCTATTTCTTTTATAATAAGATAGATTTTAAATTTATGAAGAAAACATAGGATTGACAGCCATGCTATACCGATCGTATTTCATTAACAAATTATGAGTCAGAATTTACAATGAATCATGAGCCATTGGCTATCATTTGTGTCACATTCTAAAACTGTAGGAAGTCTACCATAATAGAATTGCATAAAGCTAAGAACCTATTATTAAAACCACAATTAATATAAACAAAAATCCTTCCAAGGATAAGTACACTTAATCTAAAAATGTATTAATATCTGAATCTAACGAAGTCCCCATTACTAGTTGCGCGACATTACTCTCATTTCCAATCCATTGGTCTAACTAGACTTAGAAAGGGTTTGATTCAACTCTGATCCATCGGTTCACAGCTTAGGGAGCCTTGAACTGGGACCAGCCTTCATTTTTTTTTTCTTTATCCTCCCAATGAAACAGCCTGTCTTCAATTTTTTTTCTTTGAAAATTTTTTCATGCGAAATAGTATTCCCCCATTTTTGGAGTAATTTCTAATTGTGAAAGTAGTAACAATAAATTGTTGTCCAATTTTATCATGTGTAAAAAAATAATATTCGCTTTATTAATTAGTGGCAAACCCTATATACTAAGGGATGCTTGCACCAAATTTCATTAATTAATTAAAAAACTTACAAAGAGAGAGGGGGACATTTGGCATTACCTCTTGTTGATGATATTTAGGCCTTGTAATTAAATAATAAAAATAAATAAAGAAGTACTATTTTCCTTACAAATTATTTCTAGTCTATTGCAAAAAATAAATAAGACAATAATATTACCCTTACGAATTAATTTTGCTTACACTACAATTGCACAATAAAAATAAATATTATTCAACATGTTTGTGTTTTGTGTGAGATTTGGAGTTGAGCTAGTGGAGCTTCCTCTTGACGGGATAAAGTTGCAAGTATTAATATTCTTCATTAAATGTCTTGTACGACTCTTCTATTCTATTTCTTGCCTTAGACCAATCGTCCACGCAAGCCAGCACTTCAATGTTAATGGGCATTAGGCTTGATCACCATTGTGTTAGGGTAATGATGCAAACCCTAGGTATATTAAACCTAGAACCTGACGATCGTGATTTGAAATCGGATCCCCAAGAATCGTCTTGAACAAGTGATGAACGGAACTAGACCCCAACCACACCTGTTGATTGAAACCTAAGTTATCAAGATGATTTCCCCAAGTGTTTAAATTGAAGAAATCAAAAGAGTTCTTTTGCAAAGAACAAAGAGAGAGAAAACCCTCAAAATATGTATTCAAATCTGTCAAATTCGTTACCCTAGCGTTTTTTACAAAAGGGTATTTATACTTCCTCATACAAAGTCTTGAAAGGAAAATACGCGGAACGAAAATAAAAAGATACGCGTAGTACACAGTGTAATACACGGCCGTGTCTCCGAGCCGTGTATGACATTGGGCAGGCGACAAACAAGATACACGGTCGCATACACGACTCGTGTCCCCAAGCCGTATATGACACTAGGCAGGCGACGAACAAGTTACACGGTCGCATACTTGACCCGTGTCTCCGAGCCGTGTATAACACTGTGTATGTGACAAACACGATACACGGTTTCATACACGACCGTGCCTTTTGGCCGTGTACTCTTCTGTGAGAATTTTGTTGAGACACACGGTTGTGCCGCTGGCCGTGCTGTTGGGCCGTGTAAGGATACACGGTCGTGATACACGCCCGTGTGTGGAGGCCGTGTATGATCCCTTGGATTCCTTAGTAAAGCTCGGTTCCCTCTCTTGCAGCTCCATCACTAATCCTTGCAAGGCTTCTCTCATCCGCTTAGCTCTAGCTCTTGTCATTGGACCTCCCATACCATGTAACGAGTCGGTGGACTTTGACTCTTGAACTCTTGATGCTAGCTGATCCCCATCATTCCCTCCTTCTTCGAGAAGATTCGTCCTCGAATCACCTGCATCATATAGAGTAAGATCAGAAACATTAAAAGTTGCGCTTACGTTACCATAGTGACTTGGTAAGTCAATCTGTAGGCGTTATCATTGATGCGCTCCAACACTTGGAATGGTCCATCTCCCCTAGGGTGCAACTTAGACTTTCGCTGTTCGGCAAATCGCTCCTTTCTCAGATGCACCCACACCCAATCTCCTGGATGAAAAACAACCTTCACACGACCCTTATTGGCCTGGCGAGCATAATGCTCATTTTTCTTCTCAATGTTAGCCCGAACCTGAGCATGCAATTCCCGCACAAATTCTGCCTTTTTGTTTCCATCAAGATCAACAAATTCATTAACAGGCAAAGGCAAAATATCCAGTGGAGTCAAAGGATTAAAACCATACACAATTTCAAATGGAGAATAGGATGTAGTGGAAAGCACAGTCCTATTATATGCAAATTCTACATGTGGTAGACAGTTTTCCCATTGTTTCAAATTTTTATGAATCATAGCACGCAACAGGGTTGAAAGAGTCCTATTGACTACTTCTGTCTGACCATCTGTTTGAGGATGTGCAACAGTAGAGAACAACAACTTAGTGCCTAGCCTATTCCACAAGGTACGCCAAAAATGACTCAAAAATTTTACATCCCTATCACTCACAATAGACTTAGGCAAGCCATGCAATCGCACAATCTCTAGATTGGCCCTATAAGCTGGCCGATTAGGAATGGAAACACCTGGGATAGAGTCAATCTGGTGCTCAATGCCTCTTAGTGGAGGCAATCCCCTCGGTACTTCCTCAGGAAACAAATCCTCATATTCCTGCGAAAGAGACACAACCACACTTGGCAAAGAAGAGTTAAGGTTAGTAGTAGTAATATACAAATCCTTGTACATGAGTACAAGTAATTGTTTCCTGGCCACTATTGCACTCTTAACCTCACTTTTTCTTGCAACTCCACTCTCTCCTGCAATTTTCTCTCCACTCAGTGTGTTAAGCTCTCCACACTCTTGGCGCACAAGTGTTTGCCTCTCACTCTTTCTTGCTTTTGCACTCTTTTCTTGTCTACTCAAGTGTTTCTCTCTAAACTCTTTTGCTAGCCTCACTTGATCCTCACAAGCCTTCCATGGTTTCTGAGGAGTTAGAACCACATTCCTTTGTTTAAGACAAAAGAGTAATGGTTCTTGTACCCATCATACATTACCCTCCTATCGAACTGCTATGGTCGCCCCAACAATATGTGACTAGCCTGCATGGGAACGACATCACACATCACCTTATCATGATAGCTCCCAATAGAGAATGAAACAAGAACCTGCCTTGTCACCTTCACTTCCCCACACTCGTTCAACCACTGTAACCGGTATGGTTTCTGATGCTTTACAGTCTTCAACCTCAATTTATCAACCAATAAGGTACTAGCAACATTAGTACAGCTACCACTATCAATGATCAAGCTGCATACCTTCTTCTACACATGACACCGGGTGTGAAAAATATGCTCACGTTGAACCCCTTTGCCATCATCCTTAGGCTGAGTACTAAGGACTCGCCTAGTAACTAGTAATTCCCCACTCACGGGTCCTTCAACGTCCACATCACTACCATCCTCCAATGGTGGCATGTCATCATCACTGGAACTGATACTCTCCACATCTCCATTATCCCGAAAGATCATGGCCCTTTGATTTGGACATTGAGATGCAATATGTCCAAACCCCTGACACCTGAAACATTTAACATCACGGGTTCTAGCGAATGGTTTAGTGTCAGATTTACCTTTAGAGGCAGTAACTGGACTCTTGGCCTTCACATCCTCTTTTGGTTTTGATTTTGCAGTATTCTTCTTCCAGTTTGACTTCCATGAAGAGTTAGAAGTCGCCCAAGATTTAGAATTCCCTTTATACTTCAACTGATTCTCTACCTTGATCGCCTTATGCAACAATTCCTCAATATCCACATATTGTTGTAAATCTACCACATCAGCGATCTCCCGATTCAACCCATTGATGAATCTAGCCATTGTAGCCTCATCTTCCTCATCCACGTTAGCTCTAATCATAGCTATCTCCATCTCCTTATAATAATCCTCTACACTCCGGGACCCTTGTGTCAACCCCTGTAATTTCCTATGCAAGTCCCTATAATAGTGACTAGGGATAAATCTCTTCTGCATAATGGTTTTCATCTCATTCCAAGTGCTAACAGGCCTCTCACCATACCTCCTCTATTACATACCAGCTGATCCCACCATACACTGGCATAATCAGAAAATTCAACTGCAGCTAACTTTATTTTCTTCTCCTCACTGTAATTATGGCAATCAAATACATGGTCCACTTTTCTCTCCCACTCCAAATACACCTCTGGATCGTTCTTCCCTTGAAAAGAAGGTATCTTCATCTTAATACTACCTAAATTTCCATCTCGCCGTTGGGTATCTCTTCTCTCCCTCATGAAACCATATTCCCCTGAATCAGTATCCTCCTTCTCTTCTATACTCACTCCCCCTCTTGAATGCCTATGGTTCTTCTCCCCACGACATTACTACCTGACGGTTCCCTACTCTGCTCCATCTTATCCAACCTCTCATGGACTTGCTCCATTTCAGCACTCAGCATTTTCCTCATCTCACCGAATAATGCCTCCAACATCAATTTACTATCTACGCCTCCCTTCTCTCCACTAGTAGGACTTTGACCAGACATTGTGCTGCACAAAAAGGTTAGAAATAACACACAAAGAAAATATAAACCTCACAATTCACTCCCTCACCTGTTTACACTCACAGATGTGGATTCACTCATGTTTCGTTCAATAAATAAATGATCCTCTCAACTCGCTCTTATAGGCTCTTTGATCAGAACTCAATCAAACTTTCTTTAACATAAACCACTAGGGCAACTCAACTTTTTAAACAAACGGTTTTCAATTCAACAGTCAATTAAGAAAACACGGACAAGGACTCTAATAGGGACACAATGACACAACCGAATGAACGAGAACTATAGATACTGGATTACTGAAAATGTTCTTCCTTTTTTTTTCTTTTTTTTTTTCAATACGAATTCTTCTTTCTTTTTTTACGATTTCTCTTCTTCTTTTTTTTTTTATACGAATTTCCAGATGAACAACGAACAGGTAACTATTCGAACACCTTGAATTCCTACGACAAATAAGACAATTTTTTTTATATATATATATAAAGAAGACAACGATAATTAATAGAAAGGATAGAATTACTTGAATCAAGAAGCCGAAGCTCTGATACCAAATGATGCGAACCCTAGGTATATTAAACCTAGAACCCGACGATCGTGATTTGAAATCGGATCCCCAAGAATCGTCTTGAACAAGTGATGAACGGAACTAGACCCCAACCACACCTGTTGATTGAAACCTAAGTTATCAAGATGATTTCCCCAAGCGTTTAAATTGAAGAAATCAAAAGAGTTCTTTTGCAAAGAACAAAGAGAGAGAAAACCCTCAAAATATGTATTCAAATCTATCAAATTCGTTACCCTAGCGTTTTTTTACAAAAGGGTATTTATACTTCCTCGTACAAAGTCTTGAAAGGAAAATACGCGGAACGAAAATAAAAAGATACGCGTAGTACACGGTGTAATACACGCCGTGTCTCCGAGCCGTGTATGACACTGGGCAGGCGACAAACAAGATACACGGTCGCATACACGACCCGTGTCCCCAAGCCGTGTATGACACTGGGCAGGCGACGAACAAGTTACACGGTCGCATACTTGACCCGTGTCTCCGAGCCGTGTATAACACTGTGTATGTGACAAACACGATACACGGTTTCATACACGACCGTGCCTTTTGGCCGTGTACTCTTCTGTGAGAATTTTGCTGAGACACACGGTTGTGCCGCTGGCCGTGCTGTTGGGCCGTGTAAGGATACACGGTCGTGATACACACCCGTGTGTGGAGGCTGTGTATGATCCCTTGGATTCCTTAGTAAAGCTCGGTTCCCTCTCTTGCAGCTCTATCACTAATCCTTGCAAGGCTTCTCTCATCCACTTAGCTCTAGCTCTTGTCATTGGACCTCCCATACCATGTAACGAGTCGGTGGACTTTGACTCTTGAACTCTTGATGCTAGCTGATCCCCATCAGGTAAGGCCTATAATTCTGAATGCTTATTCAATAGCTATTGTTAATGTAGGAGTAGTAAGGACTTGATGAGCCATTTAAGAGAGAATTAGATAAGTCTTCCTATATCTCATCCATCAGTCTAAGGTATTTGTCGAGTCTAATTGTTGATTTTTTTTTTATTTTCATTTCCTACTCCGATTTATACTAGATCTTATGCTCATCTAATATAAGTCCTCAACTTGAATTAGGAATTTTGTCTTATTTTGGGGTCACCACCCAACTAAAGTTGGGAAAGATTATTAAATTACAACTAATTGAGTAGATTAATTCCAATTTGGACAACTAATCAACGAAAACTCCTCTTTTCTTTTTTGTAAAAGAGGAAAAGAAAACCAAAGTTTCTTGACTTGGGAGCTAACCTATTAAAACCTTAAAGTTACCACCTTATTCTTATGAAATCTAAACCATATTCTAATGTCTTTTATTGTTGTTTATTTTGTTATTTTTTTGTTGTATTTTTGTTTATTGATTAAAACGACTTATTCTAATTTGGAAAATGATTTTTTATTCTTTTTAGAGTTTCCCCAGACGGGTGCCTACGTACCTACTATTCAGGATTAAACGAGTCGTAGTTCGCTTTTTATGAAAAGCCTTAGTGGGTTAGTTAATTTTAATTATGAAAGTACCTCGGGTTTACGTTTTTATCATTTTTAGTGTTTTTTTTGGAAAAATCTAAGCCTAAGCTTTATTATTTTGTTTTATTATTATTATTTTTTGAAAAAATTAATTTAAGGAAAAACCAATTTTGGATTTTTTTAAGTGATAAAAATTATTTTTATATCCTTATTATTAATCTACCTCTATTATTAATCCTACTTTTAATCGTTATTACTTATTATTATTATTATTTTATTATTTGTTTATCATTTTTATATTATTTTATTATTTTTTATTTTTTCATATTATCTTCATTATTTTAAATATTTTTCATTTTTTTATTATTTTATATATTTTTTATAATTTTTATTATTCTTTTATTCTTTATTATTTATTCTATTCTAAACTAAACATAAAAAATAAACTAATCTAAATTCTACCATTTTTCCTAATATTATTTATTTATTTTCTATTTTTGAATTATAAATAAATAAAAATAAATAAATAAAATACAATAAATAAATAAAATAAAAAAATAAAAAATCCGACTTACTTGGATCCAGGAGCGGTTCATGGGTTGGGTCGGTCGAGTTGGATCGGGTAGCAATCGGAGATCCTTTGACGATGGCATTCCGACGGCTTTCGAGGGGGTTTGAAGGTGGCTTTCGAGCTTTCTAAGGGTAGGTACTCCAATGGTGGTGGTGGATATCTCCAAAAACGTCTCCTAATGGCGGTTTCAAGCTTGATTGGCGGTTGCAGCTTGGAGAACTCCGGCGAGGCTTTGATCTCTCTTATTTTCTCTCCTTTCTCTCTTCCGATTCGTGATTTAGCTTTCTCCACTCGTGCTCTATTTATAGGCATCGAAAATCGAGTGGGATAAGCTTGAATTTCCTCCGATTAGCACAAATCAAATCGTCGGTTGAAACCCATCTTTGATTTGCCCTTGATTTGTGTAAATCTTTGATTTTGTTGTGATTTGATTCCATTTGGATGATGTTTATCTTATTTTGATTAAAGATTTAGTGTATTTGTGCAAAATATTGCATCAAAACGGTTGGATTCGATTTTTTTCTTTATTAGCGATGATCTCAGATGACGGTAGGAGATGAACACGCCCTCGGTGTGAGCGTTGCATCGCCCAATCGACTGCTGACACGTGTCCTAGGGAGAGAAAAAAAATTGCAAAACGCGGATTTGCTTCCCCTGCATTTCGAACCCCTGACCGAGCCCCTTCCCCATGCGCCTTAGGCTATGGGTTGGACTAGCTGGGCTAGCCCACTTTTCGTTTTTTTATTTAACGTAATTTTTATTATTTTTATATTATTTTGAAATTCTAAAAATTTGTAAAAGTTATTTAACTCCTTTTCTTATTATTTCTACTATTATTTTCCAAAATTGATATATTTTCCCTATTTATTTTTTAAATATTTTCCCTATTTTTACCAAATTAGAAGAAAAATTAAAAAATGAAAAAAATTGAAAATTGACTATTACCAATTATTAGGACAATATTGAAATGTGTAATTAATGTGAAGCAAGAGCATGATGGAGCAAAAGATGGAGAATTAAGTGGAGGAAGGCAAACATGCCCACTTACACACCCATTGCAAGGGGCATGTTGATGAGCACACCCATTTACATGCTTATGCCTATTGGCATGTTGAGGGATCTAGGTTAAACTTCCATAGAATATGACATGGGCTTTTACATGCTTGTGCTAAAGGCTGTGCTGATCCACAACTTAGGTTTTTATATTGTTCTTCTTTTTTTTTTTTTTTGAGGGTTTTCATCTCATATTTTTTTAATTAGAAATAGTTTGAGCGAAACACTTTGTCACTTTCTGTGAGTTCTTGGATTAATTGTTGATTGATCTTGTGTAAACCCGCTAACTCATTGTGTCAATTGGTATTAGAGCAGGAAATCCTTGCCGAGATGTTAGGAGATGACAGTTTAGTCAATGGTTGTGTTCTAGACATTGCTTAGGATGTAGAAGCCCTACAAATTGAATTGCAAGATTAAAAGGTAGTGTTGAATAACATGGATTAGTGATTCTAGTGTTTAGAATAGTGCTTTGATGACTTGATTAAGCATTTTGATGCAATGGGATTCGATGCTAGTAGGGATAGGAATGGTGTTGAGTTGCAACCTAGGGCAAAGTATGTGCAAGGCAATCCTGTTGTTAGACTTGTAGTTGTAAACCATGGGTTATATGCGTATGATGATGATTCATAAGAGGAAGACTAAGCGTTGTTTGGGAAAGAATGACCACGTAGGAGTGGTGGTGATGGTGGTGGATATTGTAGATATAAAGGTGAATGAGGCTTTAGACACAGCAGGAAGTTCAAGTTGATGGTCGACATTCTTAACTTTAATGGTAATTTAAATATTGAAGATTTTACTGATTAGATTGTTGAGATAGATAGATTTTTTGAGTATATGAAAACACCTAAGGGAACAAGAGTTAAATTAGTAGCATGTGGATTGAAAAGGGGTGCTTCAACTTGGTGGGATAGGCTCTAGAGTAGGCGATATTGTGAGGGTAAACAACCCGTTAGAACTTGGTATAGAATGAAACAATTATTTTAGCAAGATTTCCTACCTCATAATTATGAGCAGATTTTGTTCTAGCAGTACTAGAGGTGTTGCTAAGGGTAAAGAACCATACATGATTATACTACAAAATTCATGCGGTTGGCTGAGAGGAATGGCTTAAGGGAGAGTGAGGGTCAATAGGTAGCTAGAGACTTAGATGGCATGAAACTGCAAATTGGGGATAAGATTAGGGTATATGTTTTACGTATGTTGACTGAGGCTAAGAACATGGTCTTGAGGGCTGATAGCGAAAGTGGGAGATTTAGGGATGAAGGTTCGAATAAGTTTATAGTTGAGAAGAGTAGACCCACATTTAAGTTGCTAGGAGTAGTTATTGAAAAGAAAGAAGAGAGAGCCATGAGTAAGAAGCTAGTTGAAATAAAAGAAACACAGAGACAAAATAATCCGTATGTGAAGCTGATATTGGGAAAGTGTTACCACTGTAATCAGCCTAGGCATATGAATGCTCTAATAGAAGAGTAGTGAATATAGTGGAGAGAGATGGAGAAGAATAGATTAACTAAGAGCTTAATGGGGGTGATGAGTATTACAAGAAGGAGGATGGATATGACGAGTAAGCATATGTAATCGGGAAATTGATGCTTGCACTAAAGAGTCTGGAACCAACTTAGAGACATTAGTTTTTCTACATTAGATGCACGATTGAAGGAAGGATATTTGAATTAATAGTGGATAGTGGTAGTTATGAAAATATTATACGTAGGGAAGTTGTATACGTGTTACATTTGTCAATAGATAAATACCCCTACTTGTATACTATTACGTAGATCAAGGCAATAGAAACGATTGAGGTTTTCTATTGGTAAATATTAAGATGAAGTATACTATGATATAGTGGATACAAATGCTTACCACTTGCTATTTAGTAGACCTTGGCAATATGATGTTAATGTCCAACATGCAAGCAGGGAAAATGTGTACATCTTCCAACTCCAAAGAAAGATGGGAATTCGAGGATGTGCATGGATAGCTAGGCTATCAACAAAATCACCATTGGGTATAAGTTCCCAATTCTAAGGTTAGAAGACATGTTAGACCAATTGAGTAGAGTTGTCATATTCTCAAAGATTGATTTGAGAAGTAGTTATCATCGGATCAGGATCCGGGTAGAGGATGAGTGAAAAGACGACTTTCAAGACTAAAGAGGGTTTGTATGAGTGGTTAGTTATGCTTTTCGGCCTTAATAATGCATTGAGCACTTTCATGAGGGTCACGAACTAGGTGTTGAATGTAGAGCATTTAAGGGAACTGTTGAATGCTCTGAAAATGTGCAAACTGTATGTAAATGTGAACAAGTGTATATTATTGTCTAGAAAGTTACTATTTCTAGGCTTTACAGTTAGTGAGGATGGGATACAAGTGGATGAAGAGAAGGTGAAGGCTATCAAAGAATGGCCTATTATATGGACTGTCACTGAGTTGTAGAGTTTCCTAGGATTAGCTAGTTTTTATTGGAGATTTATTAGACATTTAGCACTATTGCATCACCTATAACTGAATGCTTGGAGAAGGGTAGATTTCAATGGAGTGAGGAAGTTGAAGTTAGTTTTTCTATGTTGAAAGAGAAGTTATGTAGTGCACCCGCCTTTACATTACTTGATTTTGAAAAATTATTTGAGGTAGATTATGATGCAAGTGGGGTTGGTATAGGAGCTATGTTATCTCAAGAGAAGAGGCTCATTGCATTTTTTAGTGAAAAGTTATGTGATTCTTAAAGGAATTGGTGCATGTATGATAATTAGCTTTATTCAGTAGTGTATGCCTTGAGGACATGGGAACATTATTTGATTGGTAAGGAGTTTTTCCTATATTCAAATTAGAATACACTTAAAAATTTGAATAACTAGACTAGAATTAGTAAGGAAATGCATGTAAGGTGGATGCAGTTCTTGTAGAAGTTTCCTTTCAAGCTGAGACATAAATCAAGTGTGCAAAATAAAGTAGCTAATGCTCTAAGTAGGAGGGCTAATCTTATGATCATTTTGTTTGCTGAGATTGTAGGGTTTGAACACTTGAAGGAATTATATGAAGCCGCGTAGATTTAAAGGTGATCTAGGAAAGGTGTATGAACAAGCAGCCTTGTGATGATTTTCATAGCCATGATGGCTATTTAATGAAGGGGAATCAATTGTGCATGCCTGAGTCTTTATTAAGGGAAAAGTTGATTCGTGATCTACATAGGGTTGGATTAGCTGATCATCTAAGCAGAGACAAGGCAATTACTGCTCTTAGTGATAGATTCTATTGGCCTCATTCGAAGAGAGATGTGAGTGTGGAGGTGCAGTGCTATTATATATGTCAGATAGCTAAGAGGTAATCCCAAAATACTGGGTTATAAATGCCTTTACCTATTCTGGAGAATATATAGGAAGACTTGTTGATGAATTTTGTACTTGGTTTGCCTCGTACTTAATGGGGTGTAGACTTTGTTTTTTGTTATAGTTGACAAGTTTCCTAAGATGACACATTTCATACCATGCTAGAAGATAGTAGATGCATAGGCTATTACTAAGTCGTTCTTTAGAGAGGTTCTTCATCTCCATTGGGTACCTAAGTTCATCACATCAGATTAGGATAGTATATTCCTAAGTCATTTCTAGAGGACCTTATGATAGATTTTTTATTCATCGTTGAACTATAGCAGCATAGCTCACCTTCAGACGAACGTGCAGACTGAAGCCATAAACAGGACACTATTAATCTAATACATAGTATCTATGGGGAGAAGCCAAAGTAGTGGGATGTGGCATTAGCTTAGGTAGAATTTGCTTATAACAGTGTAGTTCACAAGTGTCAAGTCTGGTTTTTTTATCATTTTCCTTAATTTTAATCTATACTAAATCTTATCTATTTAATATAAATTACTCGACCGTACTAAGGAAAATTAATTTTTAAAAGAAGTTGCCACCAACTTAATTAGAAAATAAAGTTAAGGTTAATTGGGTGGATTAACATTAATTAACTACTAATCTACGGATTTTCCTAAAAAATATTTTAGGAAAATATGAACCAGAGATACTAGATTTGGTAGTTAACATATTAAAACTTAAACGGTTACCGTGTAGAATTTTCAAAAATATTTCACAAAAGGCTTTAATATTTATATCTTTATTTTTTATTTATCCACTATTATGTACTATAATATGCTATTTATTATTTTTATTTTTATGTTTTTATGCTTTTATAAGATTTTGAATTTGTTCTAAAAAAGACTAAAGTTTGAAGTTTATTATACTAATTTTTCTAAAGCTTTTATTATGTTTATTGTTAATAACCTAAAGTTTTTATTTTATTTTTTCTAAAGTTTTTATTTTTATTTTTTTAATTTTTTCTTTTATTATTTTATTTAATTATTCATAACTTAAAGTTTTTATTTTATTATGGTTACTTTGAAAGTGCTTACGTACTTGCTAGTCAAGATCAAACAATTCGTAGTTTGTTTTTTCTTTTATATAAATTTTAGTTTATTGGTCAATTTTATTTAATAAAAAGTTCCAAGTTTACGTTATTTAATTATATTAATTTTTATTAAGAAAATATTTAGATAGTCTAGATTATTGAATGATTAGTTTTTAAAAATCTAAAATAACTTAAGGTTGGGAAAACCTCTTTATTAAAGAAAACTCTAAGTAATAAAACCCTAAAATGCTATATTTTAACATAAAGTATTTTTATTTTATTCTATTTTATTTTTTACTTTAATTAATTATTTTTATTTTATTTATTCATTATTATTTTTATTATTTTTTATAAAAACATTATACAATTTTTTTTTTTTTTATTATTTTCACTTTTTTCTTTCAAATTTTTTTATCTAATACTAAAAATTTTATTTATTTATTTTGATTCTTCTAGATTTTTCATTTTTTTTCATTTTTTTATTTTCTATAGTTATTATTATCATTTTTTATATTTTATATTTTTTATTATTATATATAATATATTTTATATCACGGCTTGTACTAAAAATTTATTTATTTTATTTTGTTATTTTTTGTTACTATTTCTAATACCTTAGCTTATACTAAAGGTTTTTATTTTTTGTATTTTTTAATACTATTACATTTCTTTTTATTAGACTTTTATTTAATTAAAATTTTTAAATTTTCAATTTAATTTTATTTAAAAAAATTCCTTAGATTTTTATTTTTTTGGCCATTAGGTGATGGTATACACCATAACAACCCAATGGGTACTTTATTATCATTTTTTTTTTTTTAAACTATAGACAAGTCTAAAAAATTTAATAATAAATAAAATAAACATATAAAAAAGAAATGATAGAAAATAAAATAATAAAAAAATCACTAACCAAATTGTTAGGTAACATATGAGCCAGGTCACGAGTCACATTGGATCGAGTCACAGTGGTAGGGCTCCTCATTAACAATGCTCTGGTGGTCGTTGAGGGTAGCTAAGCAGTGTTTTCTTAGGTTTTTAGGGGTAGGGAATCAATTGGTGGTGTTGGTTTTTACTAAAAACTAGCTTAAGGTGGTGTTTTGAGGGTAGCCGTTGTGATGGTGATTATAGTTTTTCAATTGAAGCTTCCAGTAAGTTCTTAACTCGTAAGACTAACTTTTTGTTACTCTTTGCAACCTAAGGGAACTAATGGCACCTAAACCGAAGCTCAAGGTTGAGTATGGGTAATGAAATCCTAGAGAGAGGTTCCAACTAGCGGTGGTTTTTTTTTCTAGAGAGAGAAAATGACTATGTGAGCTTTTGGGTGTGTTTTTGAGTGATTTTTTCCAACCTCTTGAACTTTAGTACCTTGATCTATTTATATGCATCTATGGATGAGCTTGGGATAACTCGGTTAAGCATGAATTGGTTTACGCGCAACTTCCCCTTGATTCAGTTAGATTCAAATTTTTATTTGAATTCGTGTTTATCTAGTTTTCTTGTTTTTTTTTTTTTTTTTTGGCTAAATTTCACTTGATCCATGTTGAAAAATAAGCGTGGGATGCTTGAATTTGAGCTTATCTTCTTCCCGCATTCTTCGATTGGAGGTTGAAGACAATTACATGCTGAGCACGTGACTACATCCAGCCAATAAGAGGTTGGCACATGTCTACTTGGAGGGAAAAAAAGAGAAACGACACAAAGTGCCTTAGGTGGGATTCAAACTTGTGACTTGGGAGCCATTCGCATGCATCAAATCAACACACGGACCAATTGAGCAAGCCCATTTCTCAGTTTATTATGGCAATTAATTTACCTATAAGCTATTGATCCTAATTAATTTTTATTGATTTAAGATTTCCAAACTTATTTAGAATCTCATATTTTCTTATTTTTATTGAAAATATTCACATTTTTTATTAATTTTTGTCATTTGTTATTTTTTATTATTTTTTAAAAGTTTTTCATTTTTATTCATTTTTTCTTTTCTCTTTTTTTTTATATATTTGTTTTTGTAAACTAGGCTTTTTTATTATTACTATATTTTTTATTTTTTCATTGTTTATTTATTTATTTATAAACATTTTAAACAAATTTAGACAAGAGCAAAAATGAGGTATCCACAACAAGACAATAGGGAAGTCTCCATTTTTCGTGGTCTACACAAGACTCCTCATCATCCTTGAGACTTGATCAAGCTTCCCAAGACTTTTGAAGTTAATATTGTAGCAAAGAACTTAGTAGAAAATTGGTAAAATATGACAGTACAGGTCTGCGAGAAGATAGCATAATCTAATGCCAAGTACAAAGCAACAACAGATAAGCATTGTACGGTGAAAGTATTATCAGTAGGTGATCAAGTGATGGTATTCTTATGGAAGAAGAGGTTTTTAGTGGGGAAGTATAGCAAACTACAACCAAGAAATATGGTTTGTATTACATAGTGTAGAGGATTAATGACAATGCTTATGGCATTGGATAGCTTAATAGTATGGGCATTTCAATGACATTCAATGTGATGGATATCATTCCATTTTATCCCAATGATGTTCCTTTGTATCTAGATGAGAACTCGAGATTGAGTTCTTCTTAGGTGGGAGAGAATGATGCAGAGCAAGAGCAAGGTAGAGTAAAAGATGGAAAACTAGGTGGAGGAAGGCTAACACTCCTACTTGTATGCCCATGTCAAGGGGTGTCTTGTTAAGCATGCCCATGTCAAGGGGCATTAAGGGGTGTCTTGTTGAGCATGCCTATACTTATGGGTGTGTTGGGGGATCCAGGGCCAAAATGCGACACAGACTTTGACATGCCTATGTTGAAGGTTATGTTGATCTACAACTTATGGTTTTTATATTATTCTTTTTTTTTTTAGGGTTTTCATCTCATATTTTTCGAATTAGAAATAGTTTGAGAAAAACACTTTATCACTTTTTATGAGTTCTTAGATCAATTGTTGATTGATCTTGTGTAAACACACTAACTTACTGCGTTAGTAATTCTATTGTTGCTAAATTCAATATTAATGTTGAAATAGTGGTTAAGTTTCGTATACTCACTTGAACTAACATGGTGTTGTTTTAAATTTTATACCATCAATCATTGCGCTAGGAGGGTTTACCTATATGTGACACCGTGTGAGGTAGAAGATGGTGAGGGAGTAGTGGGAGCTTGACCACCGTACATAATAAAAAAGTTGGAACTTAAGCTTTCTGTTACTTAAATTGCCCATCATAATTTTTGTGCCACCATAATGGCACAACTGTCTTGTGTGATAGAAAATGTGTTAACAATTTGATAATATAGATTGAGATATTATAAAAGCATGTCTTTCTTACAATGTGGATCTAAATTAGAAGCATTATGATAAATGGTAGGAATTTGCCTATAATATAGTAGCCATTTTGTAGCCATTTCATTAATAGCTACCTAAAGAAATGGGTTGTTTCTGGTATCAAGCAACATTGATGATATCTTTATGGCATTCATTAAGAAAAAATGAATACTAACCTAATATACTTAAGAAAATGTTAGAGTATACACTCGTGGAAAACTCTAAGCATATTTAGCATTCTAGTATATACATCCCAATTGCTGGGTTGCAATGGAATGTTTGGGATGTTCATTGTAGTGAATGAACACAATGTATCTTTATAGGGGATTGTACTTTATAGAAGTCAACAAGTCAAATTCCACCTATGCTTAATGTCTTTTCTAAATTTTTTAGGTTGCATTCCGTTATCAATACAAAATTTCCTCCATGCCTTATTTATAGACGAATAGTCAATTAAAAAGAAAATTACTTATCTTATAGGTGATATTTTAAAATCTAAACGATCCAAATTGTCTTTAATACAAATATTTAAAATATGGTAGGCACATCATATGTGGAAAAAGGTTACACCTAGTGTGGAGTGGGATAATGCTTGAAATTCATTAATAGATGCGATGTTTGTGGTGACATTGTATAAAACGATTTAAAATATCATTTTTGTTAATGGGTATTCACCTAAAATAATACTTATTATCTAGAAAATATTTTATATTGAATGGCATTCATTAAAAATCCTACGACCTATTAGTCTTTTTTGTATTTCTCATATATCATCTATTCAATAACATGTAATTCCCATGTATAAGAGTCATCCGGCCATGGATTGGTCCATATGTCCGCAAAATTAAATATAGCTATTAATTCATGCTTATCGGTACGATAGAGTTTCGTAGTGGTTTGTTGCATATTTTTCAGCTTGTACTTTTGTGAACTTTGATTCAGAGCTTGTCATTTGTATTCCAAGTGGTGAATAGAGGATGCATGGCTCCATGATAGGTGGTATTTGGCTAAATATTCTACCAAAACAATTTTTTGTCTTAGCAGAATACCAAAATAGGCCTGACAATTATGAACCACTGAGTTGGGATATTTTTTAGTGTGACTTATCTATACCAAACTTTGTTGAGTGCTTTGATTGCATATGCTTGTTTAATGTCCTGTAGCCTTTCCCCTTCTTTCATGTATAACTTGACTAACAATAGTTGCAATACATGCGTATATTCCCATCTTCTCTTACAATTTTATGAAAATATTTAGTAAAAATGTTCAATCTAAGCGATATGGGCGACTTACCACTAAAGTCGACTTTACTACATTTGTGGCCTAATACTTCTTCTTTTGGCATTTCTTAGACATCCTCTTCCTCCTCCTCCTTGTCACTCTCTCGTGGTAGTAGTTCACTTTGTCCACCTAGAGTCATGTGCTTAAATCTTAGGTGCAACATCATTAAATTCTCCAAGCGCTTGTTGGTGAAGTTGTGGAGGTTATAATATTCCATGTCAAAAAATTGCTTTGATTCACATCAAATAGATTTTCCTTATCACATTTTCTAGAACCCTCCTTCTTACTAGAAGATTAACTACGAAAGAAACTTTCCATTTTCTCTCTTAGTATAAAAATAAATATTGATAGAGAAAAATTGTAATTTGATTATGTGGTTACTAAAAAAAAAATATACTTGGTGGAAGACAATAATATGTAGGTAGCAAAAAAAAAAAAAAAAGATAATGAAATTAGATGTGAGCTAAACAAAATGAAAAATGTGAAAATATTAGAAGGAAGTGAGTGGAGAGTTAAGCAAATTAGAGCATAGAAATGAAGTGAGTGGAGAAGAGAATGACTGTTTGCTTTCGTAGTGTGGAGAATTGAATGGGTAAACACGCAACATGAAATGAATTCCAACAATTTTGCATGCGTGTTCACTATTACCCTTTTGTTAGGCATGAACAATACAACTTGCATGCTCCTTTCCTTTTCATCTTTTTTTATCTGCTTTGTACACTATCCTATTTTTCCTTTTTGACTTTTATTTTTCTTTTTTGAACAGGTTTAGACTTTGTCACACATTTGATGCTTTGTTGTGTGGCTTTTTTTTTTTTTTTAATTGTTTTGGTTTCCAGCAAGTTAACCCATGAATTCTATTGGTTGGAAAAAAAAAATCCTAAATGTAAATCCCAAAAATTTCAAAAATCTATTCTATAAACATAAGAAATGAGCAAAACTATAAGTTCTTCTAGATTGGGATTATGAAGGAAACATTTTCATGAAATTAATTTTGGTAGGAACTTTAAAAGGACTAATAATAATAATAATAACAAAAAAGACACTTTAATATATTTTGAGTCATGTGTAAAAAAAACAATTATACAAGCCTTAATTGGTAAAAGTATATTTAATGTTATGTCTCTATTGATTCTATATTACATAAATGGATATGAATCGATATTAATAATCAATATGACGTTTTGTAATAAGAATACACTTATTTATAATTAGGTACCACATGCTTTTTGATATTTCATATCGGTATTTTATTATTTATACATATGAATATCCTTTTATTAAAAGTATATAATTCTAAATGATAATCATTATTTTATATTTGTGAATTCATGTGTTTCTTATATTATAAATTCTAGTAAAAGGCATAAATATGTAAAGTATATAATAATATATATATAAATATATATATATATATATATATATATATATTAAAATAGCGTTCTCCGTACAACCTATTTATGTGTTTTATTTACTTTTAAGCTTTTCGAGCATATGTACGTTTATAGTATTTCTCATTGTATAAATAATGCTTCATATATAAACTATAATTTTATATATTACCAAGTATCACGATTTTTCGAAACTTTACGTAATTATATATGTCACATGATGTGTGTTTTAATTAATAGTTTGTATATAAGGATGTGTTTAGTATTGCAGCTACTCTTTAAATACTTGCATAAATGTATAAGCACATATGGACGTATATGTATGTGTGTGTAAGGGTATATGCATATATCAAAGTTATATATAATACAGTTCATATGAAAAGTACTATTACTACAATCTACAATTATATTTTATTAAATATCTTAATTACTTTTGAATGCTTCTTACTATTATATATACAGGAAAGACTTAAATGATGGGAAGATTGAATGACAATGTGCCTTAAAGGTAATGAGGAACCAATTTTGTGTTGGAAAGATACATATATTAGCTTAGCTGATTGACTATAAAATTGATATTTGGTTAGGTAATTGCAAGGTATTATGGTGTATCAACAATTTCATGGTAGGTAGTAGGCATGTAATGAGAAAAGCTATTGGCATTGAGATTACTCCAAAGTGAGAGAGGGGTTTTGACTAGTTTGGATAGGTACATTTGGTGACGTTTGAAAGATCTTAAGCAAATTGAGTCTAACACAAATGAATGCCTTTGGTATAAGTGACTCAAATGCCAAGAAAGAAATGTAGGTTACCTAAGTCTTTCATGGTGAATTGACATAAGATGACAAAGATGTAGTGATTGAGGAGAGTAAGATTGTTGTTAGTGAAGTTAAAGTCATCAACATTGAGTAAAGGGACAAGAGTGTTAGAACACTAAGAGAGGATAGATATAGAGGTATCAAATTTGCTCTAGCAAAAGCCTATGTATAGGAGAAAGCTTCTAAAACAATGGTACTAAGCATCAGAAGACTATTTTAGACTATAAAGAGACTTTTGAATTTACATATATGATGGGGATAACATAGATGGACAAATCTTGAATATTGTTTCATGAAGATTGTCTCAATGAAGTGACCACGAATATAAACGTTGTTGACATTGAATTGGTGAATTCCCCATTAAGA
Source organism: Laguncularia racemosa (assembly GCA_037954665.1). Taxonomy (NCBI): domain Eukaryota; kingdom Viridiplantae; phylum Streptophyta; class Magnoliopsida; order Myrtales; family Combretaceae; genus Laguncularia; species Laguncularia racemosa. The sequence goes on from JBBMOL010000087.1 coordinate 2,370,640, forward strand.
TGAGACAACATGAGAGAGGATAAAATGAATGGTGATGGGCTGGATAATAGTGCGCTTGACTTAGTATTTGGGGTTGTAATTATTGGTACAGTGGATGGTAGAGATAACTTCTATGGTCTCATGGTGGTAATATCTCCAGTAAGGTAGATTGATAGAGGTTGGTCGGTTGTTGATAATGAGATCTTTAGTCTGCAAAAGAGGATAGGGGGTGTAGACACCCATTTTTGTCCTATTTAAATTTAGTTTTCTTTTCTTTTATATAAAAAGGGAAAAAAAATGAAAACAAGCATAAAAAAATTGAGAAAATTTGAATATATATATATATATAGGAAAAATAAAAGGTTGTTGGGTCTCACTCATTGGTCTATTTCATTCTTAGGGGTCAAAGGAAGTTATAGTACACAAATGTGATTTAATGTTTTTAAGGCTTTAAATAAGAGTATTAAGTTTTTATAAAAATTCAATATTTCGAATATAATCTAGGTTAATTATTTCTATATTATAAAAATGAAATTGATTTAAGTTAATCATGATTTCAAATGATACATTGATTAGATTTAAATTGATTGATTTATGATAAATTAATAATTAAATTAACTAGAGGAGAAATTAATAAAAGCTTGTAAAACCATTAGCATTTTACATAGGTACCTATGAAGTGACCTTAAATGTCAATAATAATTATGTTAATTTTAATTAAATAATTTTTGTTTTTGCTCTTCATTTTACAAAAACTAAATTTGAACTTGAAATGTTAAAATGGATACCTTAAAGTTTTATTTTGGTAGCTCCTGAATTTCAAAATCTCTAATATTTATTTGTAAGTTTTACACAAACTAATAGCTAAATTATGACTAATCTTCTCAATTAATTCTAATTTAATATTTTTCCTAATTTCAATTTGGTGGCGATTCCCTTTTCTCCAAATTAGATAAAATGAACAAAATTTTCCTAATCTTAGTCGAAGGTTTACATTAAATGAGTACGGGTTTAGTATAAATCAGATTAGGAAAAATGGAAAAAATTAGGCTCAACAAGTGTAATTGCAAAAGAAGAAAAAAGAAAAAAATTGAAGTTAATTAGGATTTTTTATTAGACTTTGACCATTTGTTGACCAACTTTGATACCATGCATGAGATATTGTATTATTCATCTGACTTTTAGTAAGTGTTACTAGATGTATAAATACGGGAGTATTATGGTTACATGATTCTAGTGACAATGTAAAAAGACTAATGAACCTATAAAGATAAGATACAATCAAATACAATTTTATATGGTACTTGTAACTTTGTTAAATACACACTTCATTTGCCTTCACTTTCTTTTGGAAATATTAATCAAATGAAGGATATTAAAACATTTCTCTCCTTTTCTTTCTATTTCCATTCTATGTTTTTAAACATAAAATAGAAATTACAATTCTTTTCACATAAATCTTTATCTGCTATGAAATAAGAAACAAGTAGTAATTTGCAACAAGAATGAATGATTTCTATAAATAGTGTCTGGTAAAAATCCAAAGATAACTCAAAACTTGACCGACATACACAGAATAAAAAGTAAGACTTGATTTTACAACAAAATAAAAGAGGTAAAGCAAACAAGTTAATACTCGGAGAAAGCTCATAGATGAAAATGCAGATAAAGAATAGGTTGAAAACAAAGACCCTCTTAATATCAAGGCATTTTGGGTGGCAAAACTCTTGCAAAATGAGATAAAACCATGCATCAACCCTCTTTCATTGGATATACAAATGTAGCCCCGTTATTTTGGCATTATTTGAACTACACCTGCATCAACAAGGATAAGTATTGACATGAGCTCAATAAACAACCTATATGAAGATTATGTTAAATCGAAGAAAGAAAAAGACTATCAATCAATTGGAGAACTATCTGACATTGGTATGATTCCTCTGAATAACTCAAAAAATCCTTTAGCATTTGATTAACAACACTTTGGTTGAGAAGTAGTAAGTCTATATGACATTAAAATGGACATGATATTAACAAGTTGTTTGTACTACTTACTAGATATCGTTTACTCATTGTGATGTTCAAACTTGAGTCCAAGTATAAATCACATAAGAAAGGTTCAATTAATTTAGATGAAGAATAGAGAAAACCTACATAAAAAGTTAGTGAAATGATTTTCATACAAAGCTGTTAACATTTAGAAAGCGAAAAGAATTTGAACATGTTGGTGCACAAACATTCGCCTGATGTTGCTTTCAGACACCGTAAACAATCCCTCCAGGACTAATCTACACTCACATGTCTCTGCAATCTAGTAGTTTCCTCATGTTGGGTTTTCATTGAAGTTGTTGTCTAGAAGACATAGGTACTAATATAAGCAAATTATTCTTGTCTAGGTGCTATAAACACTTTAGAAGCTCTCATATCTATAACATAAATCGGTGTAGTAATTTCATCAGAGATTAATGAGCTTTCTTGAATGCAAAAACAGTTCACTAAATTTATTACTTATACAATTAAGCGAATGGCTTAGCATAATTGCTCAGACGATGCACACTTTAGGAACACATAATCGGAAAGTACAATGGCCTGCTTTTATTACTTTCTAGAACCAGATGGAGTACACTCAAGTTCGGTTGTCAAGTTGTGCATCACTAAAATTTATTTACTGGTAGATGCAATGTAAAGTTTCTCCTAATTAAATATCCTGCGTAATTGGTTAATGCTTTTATTAGCTATGAGCCTTAAACATTTTGGTGTGATATGCTAGACGAAAGGGTAGGCACTGCTGATTTAAAAAATTATATAAAAAAAAGTGCTTTAGCAGACATCCGTTTCAAGTTTAGACCAACCCGCCCCAGGAATCCATCAAATTGTTCATAGTATTTATAAGTAGTTAAAGGTGCACACTTATAGCTGTACACTTTTCATTCTGAATATCATCGTGTAGCCAAAGCACCTGCTGTTGCAAACCCTACAAGTTTTAAATGCACTTCTTGAGGCAGCAGATGATACTTGATCTCGAGCTCTTCCAAAAATATTTTTAGATGCAAAACCAGTATCGACCTTCAATTAGTCTTATCCCCATAGTTTTGAAAATTTATAGTGTAAGTCATATAGAGGGCCATTTTTAACTTATTCACATTCTCATTGTCCTAAGCCACAACAACGTGATTGGATGCCAGTGTTCAGGCTTGCTCTCCAAGTATATGAAGTACAAATAATTATATTAAAACAAAGGAAACAAAAAAAGAAAAAGAAAAAGGTATTTATGGTTAGAAGTAAAGAAATTATTTTAAAATTTACTACCCGAGTGAAGTTAATAAGATTATTGTCATGGAGAGACCATAAATAAATATAGCCCTCAGTAAAAAGTAAAATCCCATCCTGGGGGGATCCAGAGCTGCACTTGACAGCATCAATGGTGTGACAAGGTAAAATCAAATTTTGCTCATTTTGATAACTCAAATTGTCATGTTTTGCGCAAGAAAACCAAGTCAAGAAGACCAAATTTTCACTTGAACTACCCCCACCAAAGATACTTAGTCGGAGCTTTCCCTTCTACGGAGTATTCATGTACACTCAATTTATTATGCTGCAAAAAGTTGTGGTGTGAAGTTATCAAGTTTTGCATATAGTCAGTAATGACAAGTAAATGAGTCTAAAAGATCGCGAAGAGCGTATGCTTTTATTCTCCTATGGAAATTGCTGATGGGCTTGTTGGCCAAAACTGAATTTGGGTAGAATATCTTTTCATTGTCACATCTCAGGAAGATTGTAGTCAAGATGTTCACTTCTTCAACTGTCATCTGCCACAAAGTTTGATACCCTATCAGTAACTAGGATATAGTACTGCTGCAAAAATTTAAGTGCAAACAGCTCACCTGCACTCCATCAACAACACAACGATCGCCAACATCAACTGGATGCATAACAAATATGAATATGATGGCCTCAAACACGGTTTTGGCAATGTTACCAAACACAAATGCAACAAGAAGAAGTTGAGACGAAATAACGACAAGAACATTGGTAGTCAAAAACCCCATCATTAGTAACCACACGATAAGGCCAATTATGATAACAATTACTGAGGCAAGCTTGTTTAGCTACTCTATGGCTGTTTTTGCATCGTTCAAGTTATGTGCAAGTACCTTGCGTTCATTGTAGACATTCACCTGCAGAAATTTGGAGAACCTTGTCAAATATCTTAGTGAAGTTTGTCATACAAACACAGGTCTCTTAACGATTTCTGTAAATTCATTATAGTGCTGAACCAGCTTCTAGTGAGAATGGAATATCATTTTTGAATGTTACTTTCATATAGTATCAGTATGCTCAACGTCCAATGCATCCAAGTACGAAGGCGTAAAGGACAATGGATCGAAACATGGGGCATAACAGGTTTAAAAGATAGGGGCAACAGCATATATGAAGGTTACTTCCATATTGTGAAGAAATCGAAACACAAATATGATCTACTCTATGAAAAACCGAAATCCAAACAGAGCAGCAAGAACAAGACACAAGCCAAAATTCGGAACAGAACAGCAACAGCAAAGCAATAGCAAACACGCCGTGATGCAGCAATGCAACAGAAAAACGAAAGGAACAGCAGCAGTACACCAAACGTAAAAGCCACTCTCAAAGATTGCTTATTCCATTCAAATCAAATATATCAAGATTACAATCTGATTTAATTAGCTAAAAAATAGAACTAACTAATGATCTAGAATAACAAGTTTATCCATTATTCCATTATACTTATCCAATCCTACAATGTAGGATTTATTTCTAACAAATAACTAAATAATCAAAATAAATGAAAACAAATCAGAATTAGCATCTTCAACATATTGTAATAGTAAAAGCATTACTTGTGACAAATATAAAAGCCAGTTTGCACCAAAAATTGTAAAATCTGGTAGATCGAACATGCAGAATATAAAGATGAGTTATATTAGTTTTAGTTCTAAATGATTTACTTACCAACCAGTTCTTTAGAGATGACCTCTTAATCCTTTTATTTTCTGCTGATCCTGGAAACAATAGAAGCACATTATCAACTTCCTTCCTATTCATAAACTGCAGCAGGTCCTACTCATCGATGTATCTGACAAGAAAAAATAAGTAAATAAGAGGACGGCAACACATTCTTAAGCAAACTGTTACACCAATGTTTAGAAAGTATCGATAGAACATTCATCCACACTTGAAACCGTGCTTGGCCACATTCCTGAATATCTTGTAAGCAACAGCCTATGCTTCCATCTTACTTGTAATCTCCTTGTCCTTCTGCTCCTCATCCTCCTCATCCGCTGTCCTATAGAGAGTATCGGCAAGAGTTGAGAGCCCAGACCCACTAATCACATTAATTAAGTCTTTCGTTGTCCAAGCAGACGCCATATCTTGCTTAATTCTATGCAGCTTCTCTACGTCAATCACCTCTTCTTGTTTTTCTATTGTTCCTTTTTTCACTTTCCAAAAACTCAGACGGCCACTAGACTCTGTGTTACGATTTTGTAAGAAATCAATGGCAAGAGAAGAGGAAAACCACAGTCAAAGAAGAGGAGAAATCTATTAATTTGAAATTGGAGTACAAAATTGAGAGAAAATGCAACTCAAAGAACAATCTCTCAATAATAGCTCTCAAGGAATTCGTATCAGTCTCTCAATACTCTCTCGCACTCTTCTATCCAACCCTAAAAACACCCCATATATATATATATATATATATATATGGATACAAGTAGGAAACTTGGAGAAATCAAATCTAGGTTGGCTCAAGGCCGACTCAAAAGTCAGCGGCTTAAACACATACACCATTGACCTAAATTCTATGCAACCGGCCTAAATGTCAATGACCTTACAAGCTTCCTACACCGGCCTCAAAGGCCAGCGACCTTCATTCTAGAGATGGTGGCTTTGAGCACAAAAAACTATCGGCCTTCCACAAATTCGGGGCATTCATCAACAATCTCCACCTTGACATGAATTTGATCATTCTCAGTTATCTCCAAAACTTCAACATGCAATTGGAAACATTCTCCTCCTCTTCCACAAACCTCAAAGGGTAATAATCAGCAACCAACACCAACCAAGTTCAAACAATGCTCAAACTTGGTTATAGGAAGTGTTTTTGTCAACATATTAGTAGGATTATTACGAGTGTTGACTTTGCTTACTACAATTTCACCACGAGCAATAATATCATGAACAAAGTGATATCTAACATTGATGTGTTTTAACCTCTCATGAAACATCTGATCCTTTGTGAGGTAAATTGCACTCTCACTGTCACAATTAACAGTAATGGTCTTCACATCATCACTAAGCTCTCCAAATAATCCCTACAACCAAATAGCTTTTGTAAAAGATTCTATGATGGCCATATATTCAACTTTAGTAGTAGATAGAGCTACGGTAGCTTACAATGAGGCTTTCTAACCAATGGAACAACCTCCAAGTGTAAAGATATGGCATAACCTCCAAATTGCTCACTACAATTTCACCACGAGCAATAATATCATGAATAAAGTGATATCTAACATCAATGTGTTTTGACCTCTCATGAAACATCTAATCCTTTGTGAGGTAAATTGCACTTTGAATGTCACAATTAACATTAATGGTCTTCACATCATCACTAAGCTCTCTAAATAAACCCTGCAACCAAATATCTTCTTTAAAAGATTCTATGATGGCCATATATTCAACTTTAGTAGTAGATAGAGCTACTATAGCTTGCAATGTGGCTTTCCAACTGATGGTACAACCTTTAAGTGTAAAGATATACCTTGTGAAAGATCTTCTCTTATCTAAATCTCCAGCAAAAATTAGAGTCCACAAAACCAATAAGACCATCTCTAGCTTTATCAAATTGTAAACTAATATTAGTAGTACCTCTTAAGTATCTAAAGATCCACCGAACTACTTTCTAGTGTTCTTTGCCAAGATTTGCCATGTACTTGCTAACAACACTCACAACATGTGATAGGTCTAGGTGAATACATATCATACCATACCATACTATAAATAAGAGATCCCACAACGCTAGAATAGGGAACCTTTGACATATAATTTATTTCTTCATCTGATTTAGGAGATTAAGTAGACAAAAGCTTCAAGTGAGATGTTAAGGGTGTATTGACAAGCTTAGCATTCATCATATTGAACCTGTGAAGTATCTTTTCAAAGTATCCCTTTTGACTAAGATGCAATGTTCTTGATTTTCTATTTCTTAGAATTTCCATTCCAAGTATCTTCTTTGCTACTCCCAAATCCTTCATATCAAACTCTCTACTCATTTGGGTTTTGACCCTTTTAATCTCTCTTCTATCTTTAACTGCAATCAACATATCATCAACATATAATAATAAATAAACAAAAGACCCATCATCACATTTCTTGAAATAGACATAGCTATCATAACTACTTCTCTTGAACTGATGAGAAGTGATAAAAGAATTGAATCTTTTATACCACTGCTTGGGTGATTGCTTTAGCCCATAAAGGGATTTCTTCAACATGCAAACATGGTCCTCCTTTCTTGAGGCTACAAAGCCTTCTAGCTGTTGCATGTAAATATCTTCCTCAAGCTCTCCATGTAAGAAAGCAGTCTTCACATGTAGCTGTTCTAATTCAAGATCTTGCGAGGTTACAATACCTAAAAGTGCTTTAATTGAATTATGTTTTACAATAAGAGAAAACACATTAGTAAAGTCAATACCTTGTATCTACTGTAACCTTTATGACTAGTTTGGCCTTGTATCTAGGTTCTTCAATACTTGGTGCACCTTCTTTCTTCTTATAAACCCATTTGCACTTAATTGTTTTCTTCCCTTTAGGAAGCTTCACCAAACCCCAAGTATTATTTTTCTAAAGGGATTCCATCTCTTCCTGCATTGCAATCATCCACCTACTAGAGTCTTCACAATTAATAGCCTTTGTCTAAGTGGATGACTCCTGATTAGAATCAACATCCTCTGCAATGTTAAGAGCATAAGCTACAAGATCTGCCTCTGCAAATCTTTGAGGTGGTCTAACTTCTCTCCAAGGCCTATCTCTAGTAATAGAGTATTGTGGCTAAGAAGGCATAAAAACAGGACTATCCTTAGTCTGTGATAAAGGTTGAGAAGAAGTCTCTGATTTAGAACATGAATCAATTTCAACCTCCACTTGCATGGATGATTTCTACTTGAATTCATTAGATGAAGAGTTAGATGAAAAATCAGATAACATAGACACCTCATCAAAAATAACATCTTTGCTCACTATAACTTTCTTCAATTTAGGACACCACAATTTATATCCCTTGACACCAGGTTTAAAACTAAGGAATATACACTTCAATGACTATGGTTCAAGCTTTCCATTATCAACATGTGAATATGTAGGACAACAAAAATTTTTTAGTTTATAATAATTACTAGGAGTGCCAGAACATACTTCAAGTGGAGTATTCTTTTCTATAGTTGTTGATGGAGATCTATTTATCAAGTAGCATGCTATAGAAGCAGCTTTTGCCTAAAATGACTTTGGTAATTTTGCATTCGAAAGCATACACCAGACTTTCTCCATAATAGTTCTGTTCATGCGCTCTGCTACCCCATTCTACTGAGGTATGCTAAGAACTGTAAAGTGTCTGACAATTCCTCTACTTTGTATAGATTATTAAAATCATTAGAATAGAACTCTAATCCATTATCAGTGCGTAAATGCTTTACCTCTTTCTTGATTTGCTTCTCAATCTTTGTTTTCCATTCTTTGAATGTGGATAGAACATCATTCTTCTGCTTTAAGAAGAATACCTAAACACATCTAGAAAATTCATTTGTAATAGTCATCATGTAAGCAACACCTCCACGAGATGACACTCTCGATGGCCCTAAAGATCAAAGTGGACATAATCCTACCCTTTGTATTATGTGTACTTGTGGTGAATTTGACTCTTTTTTGTTTTCCAAACACATAATGTTCAAAAAATTTAATTTACTGATGTTTTTCCCCTCAAGTAGACCTCTTCTACTCAACTCAGTCATTTAAGCTTTACTCATATGTCCTAAATGCATATGCTAGATTTTTATAGAATCTTCATCTGACAAGGATGAAGAAGTAATAGCAGCATGACCTATAATGACTAAACCCTGCAAAACATATAAGTTAGCAACTTGTTTTTTCCCTTTCATCACCACCAACAATCCCCTACTGATCTTCAAAGCTCCACCTTCATGGGTGTATTTGTACCCTTTAGAATCAAGAATACTAAGAGAAATCAAATTTCTCTTCAAGTTAGGAAAATGTCTCACATCACTAAATGTCTTGACAACACCATCATACAATTTAAATTTAATCATTCCAATGCTTGCAATCCTACAAGAAGTGTTATTGCCTAACAAAACAACACCCTTAGAAATCTTTTCATATGTTGAAAACCAGTCTAGATTAGGACACATATGAAAAGTACAGCTAGAATCCAAGGTTCATTCTTGACTAGTTTGTGAATCATTAGAAATAGTAAGAAGCTCACCATAGTTAATTTCTTCAGCAACATCAACTTCACCAGATTTTTCTAGCTATTTCTTCTTTTGGTTTTCATTATCTCTTTTGTTCTAGTTTTGCAATTTATAACATTCCAATTTTATATATCCCTTCTTCTTGTAATAATTAAAAGTTTTATTCCTATTTGTAGACTTTAATCTGCCCCTTGAATTCCAACTAGAATTCCTATCCTAACTCCTTCTTTGAGTAACAAGACTCTTAGCCTTAGGCTCGATTCCAATAGTTAGAGTTTTCATCTTTTCATAAAAGGCTAAATCCATAGTAATTGTATCATGACTATATAAGATTATATCTCTAAAATTCGAATACGAAGGAGGTAATGAACATAACAAAATCAAAGCCAAATCTTCTTTGTCATACTTTACCTCCATGGATTTAGATATGATATGATCTCCTTAAAGATGGTCAAGTGATCATCTATAGACCCCCACCCCCCCCCCCCCCCCCCCCCTTTTGTTAAATGATGTGAGTATAGTTTTTGCTTTAGATGCAATTTACTAGTCAAACTCTTTGTCATGCACAACTGCTCCAACTTCAACTACAGTGCAGTAGCGATTTTCTCCTTTAACACATCTTGTAAATTTTGATTTGAAAGATGAAGACGAATTTGAGAAAGGGATTTACGATCCTTACGTTGTTTTTCTTCAAGAGTCCATGACGTAGGTATCTTATCAAACCTTAACAAATCATCATCCAAATCCATTTGTGTGAGAACCACACGCATCTTAACTTACCATAGGGAAAATCTTGTGTTGCGATCTAGTAATGGAATATCGTACTTGAATGATGCCATTGTTTAGAAAAAAATCAAAGAACTTTTGCTTTGATACCACTTGTTAAGATTTTATTAAGGACAAAAATCAATGGCAAGAGAAGATAAAAATAATTGCAAGAAAAATAAAAGATACAAGATTTACGTGGAAAACCCAAATCAAGAAAAACCATGAGCAGAAGAGAGGAGAAATCCACTAATTTGAAATTGGAGTACAAAATTGAGAGAAAATACAACTTAAAGAACAATCTCTCAATAATAACTCTCAAGGAATTCATATCAACCTCTTAATACTCTCTCACACTCTTCTATCCAACCCTAAAAACACCCCATATTTATATATAGATACAAATGGAAAACTTGGAGAAATCAGATCTAAGCCAGCTTAAGGCCAACTTAAAAGCTAATGGCTGATAAGTTGCAAAATACCCTTATCTAGAGTAATGAAATTGTGCTTTATTGTTGAATTTTTAGATGATTTGTAGAAGAAAATGATGCTTAATGGAATGAATGTTAATTTCAGGATCTTCTAGAGTATTTTGGAGCTAAGGGAAGGAGTTTTGAAGAGTCGGATCAAGTTTGGAAGGAATTGGATACAATACATGTGAAGAAAAGAATTCTGGAAAGTACACAAGCGAGATACATGCCCATGTACTTTGCTTGTGTATACTGAAGTGGATGTCTGGAAAGTACACGAGCAAAGTACACGCCCATGTACTTTGCTTATGTATCTAAGTTTTGCTGCTGTTCAACGATGTTTCAAATACACGACTAATGTACACTCCCATGTACTTGCTCGTGTATATTCACATAAGGACACTTGGAAGCAAGCATGAGATACACGAACGAGATACACTACTCGTGTATCCGCTCGTGCATGCATCCAACCTGGGTACATGTATAAATAAACCGTTAGTTGCCCTAGAACAGGAGGTTACGAATTTTGTACTTGCTCTAACTCTCATAACAGTAGGGGAAAGAAGATTCTGTCGATTCGAAAGGAGATTGAAGACCCATGAAGAAGAAGATTCTATCTTTAAGGGTTGTGACTATGAATTTTATTTATTCTTCCAGTAATTGTATTTCGTTTGTCCAATTTATGGAAGAGTAGACTCTAAATCTAGATTTTATTCGAAACTTCTCTGTCATGTGATGAAGATTCGGTTTTTAATGCGAAGTTGTTGACTTTCTTATGATTAATTGCATGCCCTTCAATTGTTTCTTAGATTTATAGATCCGGAATATGAATTTATGCATGATATCATATTAGTTAATTGAGAAATTGCTTTTATGATTAGATTTAATGCAATTAATGAGATTTGATTGTTCTTCTAGAGATAGGAAACAAGAGTCTTCTGTTTACATCGATTATTTTGATGCGAATTCATGTGCTTTATGCAATTCTAGGTTGCTATTAACTAAGGAGAGATCTTATTTGATAAACCTAGGATTAGATAGGTTAATATACTTGAGAAAGTAGTTAACTTGACTAGGGAATTCGATAGTATAAGAAGTCAATTACGTCAATCTTCATAAATCTAATGAATTACATGATAGAGAAGGAGTAGAATAAGATCTAGGTTGCTTTTGTTAATTGATAAATCTTCAGAACCATTGTTGTTAGTGAGTTATTAGTTTTAAGATTAGAGTAATTAAGTTTCAACGAACATATTTAAGCGTCGGTTAGATAATAGGAATGGAGTTAATACTAGTAGTTGGTGTATCTCTATGGGACGACCATGTACTTAACACTATATTGCGTCCATGGTAGGTATACTTACCTATTGCAACGTAATTAGAATTAATAACAGGCATTATAAATATTAAAACTACGCTTGGCAACGATCATGTTTTTGGCGTCGTTGCCGGGGATACGCCAATATTAGAAACACTTTTTACCTATTAATTTAACCAATTTATTTCTTTCTTACTTTTTTTCCTTTTTCTTCCTGAGAATTTAGAGCTCATAATTGATTTGTATTATGTTTACAGTGCATGACCAGAAGTCGCTCCAAGGAACTTGCTGTTTTAATCCTGAGCCAGAGAAAATTGTTCGTCGTTATCTGAAAAAGCAACACTCGACAGAGTCAACATCATTTGGTATTCAAGGAGAATCACCGAAGGAAGAAATGGCTGATCAATTCAATAATCGTGCTCAAGAGCTGAATAAAGGAAATGTTGTTGTGGATCCCCCGAATTATCAACTCGTTGATAATAAAGATGGTCGAGTTAATGAGCCACCTAGAACCAATTCTGATTTTGCTAGGCCAAACTTGATTGGCGTTAGCTCTAGCATAGTCTGTCCTCGAGTGGAGGCAAATAATTTTGAACTTAAGCCTGCGGTGATTCAGATGGTGCAGCAATATACTCAATTTGATGGTTTACAGGATGAAGATCCAAATGCGCATATCCAACTCTTTCTGTAGATATGCGATACCTTCAAATTTAATGGAGTTAGTGATGATGCTATCTGCTCAGGCTCTTCCCATTCTCTTTGAAAGGCAGGCTAAGCAGTGGCTGAATTCTTTACCGAGGAACTCCATTACTACATGGCAAGGTCTTATTAAGAAGTTTATGGACAAATTCTTCCCTCCTTAAAAGACCGCTAAACTTCGAGCTGAGATTCAATCTTATCATCAGTATGACATGGAGACGTTGTATGAAACTTAGGAGAGATTCAAGGACTCAATGCGGAAATGCCCACACCATGGGATCTTAGAGTGGCTTCAAGTTCAGATATTTTATAATGGGTTGAACTATCAAATGAGACAAACAGTAGATGCCGTAGCTGGTGGCACCTTGAACCATAAAACTCCTGAAGAAAGTTTAACTCTTTTTGAAGACATGGTCGCGAATAATTATGAATGGTCACATGGTAGGGGTAGAGAAAAGAAGGTGGCAGGCATTCTTGAAGTGGATGTGGCTACTTCTGTCATGTCCAAAGTTAAGGCTTTATCTAGAAAGATCGATGGGTTGGCTGTCTCACAACATCAGCTGGCTATTATGGAACCCTTAGGTGGTGAGGAAGGGCAAACAGAGTAAGTGGATTATTTGGGAAACCCAATTCAGCCCTAGAACAATCCATACAGCAATACTTATAACCCAGGATGGAGAAATCACCCAAATTTTTCTTGGACTAACAATAGTAATATTCAGGAGGGCAATCTGAATCCTCCACCAGGTTATCAGAGGCCAATGGTCTAGAGTTCCAAACTGCCACTTGAAGATCTCCTCACAAAATTCATCAAGGATTCAGAAGACAGACAGAAGTCCTTAGATTTGATTCTGAAAAATCAAGACTCAGCTCTAAGGAATCATGAGGCATTCAATATACAATCTTGAAAACCAGGTTGGTCAGATAGCTAAGCTTTTGTCAGAGAGCTAAGCTTTTGTTAGAGAGATCTCAAGGTTCACTACCGGGAAACACGGAAACCAACCCGAGAGAACATGTTAAAGCTGTCACATTACGAAGTGGTAAGGAACTACAACCAAAGGTTCAAGAAGAAGAGAGTCGGGTGACTGAACCAGCAAAAGAACAAGTAGTTCTCAAAGAAGGGGGAAAGCATTCAGAAAAATCACCTAAAGAGAAATCATCACCTCCATTAATCCCAGAATATAAGCCCAATGTTCCTTATCCAGCACGACTCGAGAAGGACAGAACAAATGGGCACTATGGCATATTTTTAGAGATATTCAAGCAATTGCATATCAACCTTCCACTGGTTGAGGCATTATCACAAATGCCACGATATGTAAAATTTTTGAAAGAGTTGCTATCGAACAAAAGGAAGCTTGAAGAGTTCTCTACTGTAACTTTAGGAGGAGAATGCTCTGCGGTAATTCAGAACAAACTCCCAAAGAAGTTAAAAGATCCTGGGAGCTTTACCATCCCTTGCCTGATAGGGAATTTATCTGAAGAACGGGCATTGGCTAATTTGGGAGCCAGTATTAATTTGATGCCATACAAGATGTTCTAGAAATTGGGTATTGGAGAGCCGAAATTGACCAAAATGAGTCTTCAATTAGCCGATCGATCCGTCAAATTCCCGAGAGGAGTAGTTGAAGATGTATTAGTGAAGGTGCAAGACTTCATCTTCCTGGCAAATTTTGTCATCCTTGACATGGAAGCAGATGTGGAGGTCCCTCTTATATTGGGGAGGCCATTTTTGGCTACTGCTAGAGCCATAATTGATGTTGGGGGTGGGAAGTTAGTGTTGAGAATGGGAAATGAGGAGGTCATAGTGAAAATGCCTGACGTCCTTAGACAAAGCTTGCACCATGATGATATATGCTATGCAATCGACTGCCTTGACTTCGTAGTTTCAGATTCATTGCAAGACTTATCGATTGGTGATGCATTGGAATTGTGTTTGATGAATGGGGAGAAAGAGCAACCTGAAAATATAGCGATTAAAGCAGTTGTCAATCAGCTTAATAATAATCCTGAGTTGAGAGAAGAAAGAAGCCTTGAAGGTATGAATAGATCCACCATTCAGAGATCGAAACCTTCAATTGAGGAACCACCTAAGCTAGAATTGAAACAACTGCCAGACTACCTGCAATATGCATTTTTGGAAGAAGATTCTAAACTTCCAGTCATAATTGCATCAAATCTGGATCGAGATCAGCAGGAAAGGTTATTGCATGTCCTGGGGCAACACAAGAAAGCAATTGCATGGAAAATTGCAGATATAAAGGGGATTAGCCCATCGTTTTGTACACACAAAATTTTGATGGAAGATTGTGTCAAGCCAGTGGTACAACTGCAGCATTGACTTAATCCAAATATGAGAGATGTTGTCAAAAAGGAAGTCATCAAATTGCTTAATGTAGGAATGATCTACCCGATTTCTAATAGCTCATGGGTGAGCCCCACTCAAGTAGTTTCGAAGAAAGGCGGTATGACAGTAGTACCGAATGAAAAAAATGAGCTCATCCCGATGAGAACTATCACTGGATGGAGAGCTTGTATAGATTACCGCAAGCTAAATGACGCATCTCAAAAGGATCATTTTCCTCTTCCATTTGTAGGACCAAATGCTTGAAAGGTTAGCTGGTCATGCATATTACTATTTCCTCGATGGGATGTCTAGATATTTTCAGATTCTTATCACACCCGAAGACTAGGAAAAGACGACATTCACATGCCCTTTTGGGACCTTCGCTTATTGACACATGCCTTTCGGATTATGCAACGCTCCAGCCACCTTTCAGCGATGCATGATGGCTATATTTGAGGATATGGTAGGAGACAAGATGGAAGTATACATGGATGCTTTTTCTGTTTTCGGGAATTCTTTTGATGAGTGTCTACACCATCTTGAGTTAGTGTTGCAATGTTGTGAAGACACTAACCTGGTCCTAAATTGGGAGAAGTGTCATTTTATGGCAAAAGAAGGTATTGTTTTGGGTTATAAAATCTCCAAGAAAGGCATTTTCAAGGTGAATGGTCAAAGGCTTAAGTATTACTTTGGGGACAAAACAGTTTTGGAAGAAAAGGAGGAGTTGAACCTCATTCTCATCTCCATTTGAGCTCCACCGGTTCATTATCTCGAGCTAACGACGTTAAACAACAGCGTTTCTTGGGAGGCAACCCATGTTGCTTAGGTAAGTTTTTTTTTTTTTTTTTTTTTTTATTATCATCTGTTGTTTTGGAGTAACTTTTGTAGGACAGCAAGCTACAGAGGGGCTAACCAAGTTTGGATTCTATGAAAGTCACCTTAATAGAGCTTCTTTTAAGCTCTAAGTGTGGGAAAATTCAGGATGGGAGACCTTTTTAAGGGAATGCAAGATGAAGTGATGATAGGTATGTATTTTGATCTGCACAACCGGGTACACTAGTGGTGTATCTGGTTTTTCACACATGCTAGAGGGTGTCTAAATTGACTTTACAATACAAAAGGGGAATACATCATGGTGTGCCCTCCCGTGCACTTCAAAATATGCTCATTGTGTACATATTAGAGATACACGAATAAGGTACACACTCGTGTACCTGGTCGTGTATCTGACCCACAGAACACCCCCTCTATATACACGAACAAGGTATATGCTCGTGTATTTAACCCACAGAATGCTCTCCCATGATACACGAACAAGGTACACATTCGTGTATCTAACCCACAGAAAGGATTCTAAAGTACACGACTAAAGTACATGACCGTGTACTTTGGTCGTGTATCTAATTTTTCTACTCATACTATAAAAGGACTCCTCACTTCACTCTACCATTTACATGACCTATTCTCCATTCGTGTATTTGACCCACTCACTCCCACTCTACTCCTCCTTACCGTGGTTGTTCTTTCTACACCATAACTTTCTTCCATTTCAAGGACTCAAGGTAAGTAAGTTTTCTCTTCTTCTTCTTCTTCAATACTTATTGCAATACGGTTGTTGCTTCGGTTTTCTTTTACGACTACCATACATGCTTGTATCTATGATGATGGTATGATGAGTGATTTCGCATTTTGGAAGTCGATTGTTGATAGGTCTGTAGACATTTTGAACTCACGTGAATGCATATATGATTGATGTCATGAGTGGCTGCTAAACAAGTGAGTCGACAGTTAGGGTTTCAACATGAATATTTGGGACTTTGATTTTGTGGGTTTCTGGAACAATGTTGTTGTGTTTCTTTCCCAATCTTCTTCTTAGAAACCAAGTTATGAGGCCATTTTTTTATGATCACTAAATTATCGCACCTAGCTTCTTAGAATCAAGATTCGAACTTTATTGTTTAAGGATGCTTTAGGTGTGTTGTAGTTACATTTTTTGCCTTCAGGAAGGTAGATTGATAATATACTAAAGCCACAAGACTAGATTTTGAGTGTTCTTATGGTAATTTGTGTAGGCATGAGATGGGTAGATACACAATCAGGTACACAATCGTGTACTTTGGTTGTGTATCTCAACTGTGCTATCTTCCTCCTTGTTTCGGAAACCCAATGCAAGTCCTATCATTTTCTTTGTGTAATTGACGACCCTAACTTATTTTGAGACCATTGTATGCTTAAATGATAAAGACATTAGGGGACAATGTCTCAATCTAAGTGTGGGGAAGGGGATACTAAAGAAATTTGATAAGGGTTGTGTTGAATTGTATAAGTCATTCAAAAATTTTCCCCTATTTTTTTTCTTTTTGCTTGATAATCGAATTTTGAAATCATGATTGCAAATTACATAGTATATTAGCATTTAGTGAATGAATTCCTCTAAAAGAGTGTTGTGCATGTCACCTTTGTCTTCTTTAGAACATTGATACTTAGTCAAAGTTATGGGATAAAATCGTTGTGAAACTCAAAGATCTTGAGAGCCATTTAATCTTTCATGAAAGGGCAAATGAAATGATTCTCTTGGTGATCCTTCTTAGAAGATCTCTTTAAAGTAATAATTTAATGAAAGCATGTTATACTTGAAAAATAAAGGATTGGTTAGTATGGGCAGGCTTTGGTCCCTCAGAAGAGCGAAGTTTGACTTCGCTACTAACTAGTCAAAATAATAAGTTAAGGTAATAGAGGTTTGATGGGGTTCCTTTAAAACCTGGTCACCTAAGGTCATCTGGCCTGGGATCGGCCAACCGAGGAAATTACCGTAACAAAATGAAATACCATAAAGGCAAAAGTTGAGAGGGTCTTGTAACTCGAGTAATTAAGCCCATAGGAATGCCCTCAATTGAGGGGATAACGTTCATTAACTTGAGTGACGAGCCTAGGATTATCGGCTGAAAACTCGTTACATGGGTTGCAAGATCCTAAAAAAAAAAAAAAAGGATGAAACTAGTGAACTATTACAAAGAATAAAATCTTTGAAGAGATCAACCAAAAAGGAGTAGGAATCCAGGGGAAACATAGGATGCAATGTACTTTCATTAATGATTGCTTTACTAAGAGAGATAATTGAGAAGATTATAGACTCTTTAGTGGTGGTTGAAATGTACCATGTTTCCTTTTGATCTAATTGATCTTGTGTTTAATTTTAACCATGAAAGCCATTGTTAAATGACAAGGGTAAAGATTGGTATACTTTGATTAATCCTAGAAATTTGACTAAAGTATCTTTGTTACAATACTTTCATGATAAGGTGAGAAGCACACTCATTAGATTGAGGGATTGCATTGAGCTTTAAAGATTAAAATTCATAAATGTTAATGTGTGAGTAGTATTATTTGGTAACGACAATCATGATTAATGAGAAGTTTGATTAATGTTTTATTTTGCTTGAGGACAAGCAAAGACTTAAGTGTGGGGAAGTTTGATAAGTTACAAAATACCCTTATCTAGAGTAATGAAATTGTGCTTTATTGTTGAATTTTTAGATGATTTGTTGAAGAAAAGGATGCTTAATGGAATGAATGTTAATTTCAAGATCATCTAGATTATTTTGGAGCTAAGGCAAGGAGTTTTGAAGAGTTGGATCAAGTTTGGAAGGAATTGGATACAATACATGTGAAGAAAAGAATTCTGGAAAGTACACAAGCGAGATACATGCCCATGTACTTTGCTTGTATATACTGAAGTGGATGTCTGGAAAGTACACGAGCAAAGTATACGCCCATGTACTTTTCTTGTGTATCTAAGTTTTGCTGCTGTTCAACGATGTTTCAAAGACACGACCAATGTACACTCCCATGTACTTGCTCGTGTATATTCACATAAGGACACTTGGAAGCAAGCATGAGATACACGAACGAGATACACTACTCGTGTATCCGCTTGTGTATGTATCCAACCTAGGTACATGTATAAATAGACCGTTAGTTGCCCTAGAACAGGAGGTTACGAATTTTGTACTTGCTCTGACTCTCATAACAGCAGGGGAAAGAAGATTTCGTTGATTCAAAAGGAGATTGAAGACCCACGAAGAAGAAGATTCTATCTTTAAGGGTTGTGACTATGAATTTTATTTATTCTTCCAGTAATTATATTTCATTTGTCCAATTTATGGAGGAGTAGACTCTAAATCTAGATTTTATTCGAAACTTCTCTGTCATGTGATGAAGATTCGGTTTTTAATGCAAAGTTGTTGACTTTCTTATGATTAATTGCATGCCCTTCAATTGTTTCTTAGATTCATAGATCCGGAATATGAATTTATGCATGATATCATATTAGTTAATTGAGAAATTGCTTTTATGATTAGATTTAATGCAATTAATGAGATTTGATTGTTCTTCTAGAGATAAGAAACAAGAGTCTTCTGTTTACATCGATTATTTTGATGCGAATTCATGTGCTTTATGCAATTCTAGGTTGCTATTAACTAAGGAGAGATCCTATTTGATAAACCTAGGATTAGATAGGTTAATATACTTGAGAAAGTAGTTAACTTGACTAAGGAATTCGATAGTATAAGAAGTCAATTACGTCAATCTTCATAAATCTAATGAATTACATGATAGAGAAGGAGTAGAATAAGATCTAGGTTGCTTTTGTTAATTGATAAATCTTCAAAACCATTGTTGTTAGTGAGTTATTAGTTTTAAGATTAGAGTAATTAAGTTTCAACCAACATATTTAAGTGTCGGTTAGATAATAGGAATGGAGTTAGTACTAATAGTTGGTGTATCTCTATGGGACGACCTTGTACTTAACACTATATTGCATCCACGGTAGGTACACTTGCCTATTGCAACGTAGTTAGAATTAAGAACAGGCATTATAAATATTAAAACTACGGTTGGCAACGATCAGTGGCTAAAAACATACACTGTCGGCCTAAATTCGACACAACCGACCTAAATGCCAGCGGCTTTCCAAGCTTCCTACGCCGGCCTTAAAGATTGATGGCCTTCATTCCAAAGCCAGCGACTTTGAGAAGAAAAAATTGCTGGCCTTCCACAAATTCAAGGCATTCATCAACACTCTGATTTTCCTACTTTTTCTCCCATTTCCATTAATGAAGGACTCGATAAAGTACTAACAATGGACTGATGGAAGATTGACTCATGAGTGAGATTGAAGAATTTGGTGCATTGAAATGAAGATGCTAGTAGCTTAATCAACAAAGTTTTAAGCAACTATATAGTAGTTCCAATGAGACAACCCCCAAGAGCCTTTGTCGCATGATCTAGAATATTCATAGTGTTTCTCGATTGCTTGACCCCACGATTAATAAGCAAAGCCCATGCCAAAAGAATCAAACTCACCCAAATGAAAGCTTGAACACTTTTCTTCAATCCATACACAAAATAAAAAATCTTCTTTTTGAGTAGGAAATTGATTTCAATAAGGAAAACCAATATTTTGGCTTCGAAAATCTTCTAGTCAAGCCATCGGTTGTTGGGATCTTAGGTGGCTCTTAGGTGGCTTACCAGATTTTGGTGTTGGACTAGGACTAGGGCTGAAACTTGGGCAATATTTCATAAACTCATGAGAAGGTAAGCTTGTTAAACTAAATGTCTGAACGCTTCAGTGAAGCTTTTGGGATTGAGTTAATTCAACATTTGAGTACGGTGAAAAACCCAATTGAGCAGTGTTGAAGAAGGACTAAGAACCTTCACTTTCAACTCTGGCGCCCGAAATTATCACAACTTCATCTTTCCCTTGGTTCTCTAATCCCCCTTTATTCCCTTCCATAATTTACTTTACTCTTATACTTTGCATAGAGGGACTTCTAACCTCAAGCTACAACGTTGACTTCCTATATGAACTGTTTGTGAACCAAATAAACAAAAGGGTACTTGAAAAACAAACTCCGAAGATTGTAACTTGTACGATTGTAATTCATCAATTGAATCAAAGCTAGCACTTTTAACAACATGAAGCGATAAAAAAGCAAGGAACCAATTGGGTGTGTAAGAAAGTGCAGAAATTTCGAATTTCAACTTTCTATTTTCATTTATTTTGAGTCAAATCAATAGCGGTTCCTTAATAAAAAGCTGCAAGGATTCTAACCTTAAGCAGTGCAATTTTTAAATGCATAAAAAAAGTAGCATCTTAAGTCCGAGGAGTGATGAAAGCGTAAGGAACAAAATATGGGTATACGAAAAAAGTGAAATGTGATGCAATATTTAGGCACCCAAATGTCTCTTTCCCTCTTACAAGGTGTTGATGAACTAGCAAAAACAGGAAAAAATAAATAAATAAACATATAAAAGAAGTGAACCTTGACCCTGTAATGGTGACAGAAAGATTTATATGCCATAAATTTAAATAAACCAGAAAGACTCCTGAGAAAATTTGTTTATACAGATGAGAGTGGCGGCTCCAAGGTTTGAATCAGAGACAGAGGAGAATGACTCTGGACACGTGTTCTTTCAGACAAGGGCTTAGCAGTGGCTACAGTTGTTTCATTCCCAGAAAATGTTATTTAAATGGGTGTACTTCCGATGGACAAATATGTAGGACGAATTCCCCTATTTATAAATGTTTGCTAGCAAAGAATCCGGGCAACATAGTTAAATATTATTATTTTTTTAAATTACATAAATATTATACTCGTGAAACTTTTTACAAAAATAGGTTGCAATGTTGCGAATCCCGTATACAAGTTTAATATTAAAAAAAAATCAAGACAAATAAATTTTTTTTGAACCCTACACTATAAACCTAAAAAACTTATAATACTGCAAACTTATAAAGTTTCTGTAAACTTATGAAATAATTATAAAAGTATCTACAAACCTATAAAATTGTTATAAAAATATACCTGTAAACTTAAAAATAATATAGTAAATTTATACAGTAATACACAAGAAAAAATTTATACCAACACTTTTAAATATAAATACAAATCCTCAGTTCAGTTCATCTATTCACATTTCACATTTCAATATTTGAATTTCCTTTGCAAACAAAACTTCACTCTGCATATTTTTGTTTTCATAATTTGTGTTTTACATAGGTTTTAATTTACTCAAATACGAACGTGGAAATATCTTCATCAAGATTGTAGTATGCATTCTTAAGAAAATATTTAATTTTATTACTGTTATTGAAGTAGTATACTGCATAAATTTTATGATTTGTAAATATATATATTGCATAAATTTTATTAAAGTAGTAGTTATTGTTAATTAACTATTAATTAGTAATTAATTGATTATTAATATATGGTTAATTAACATTAGTAAATGAATTATGTATATATGTTTTGATAATGTATTTTTGTAAATGCAGTCGTAAATTAAGTTATTGTTAATTAACAGTGAATTAGTAGTGATTAGTCGTTAAGATATTGTTAATTAATTACTAAGAAATTAATTAATGAAAAATTTTGTATTGGGTGGAAATGTAAAATATTTTTATAGTTTAGTAAAATTAGTCATAAAAGTAAGTAATTGGTAATTATCCGTTAATTAAAGATGATTAGTCAATAATTAATTACTAAGAAATTAATTAGTAAAAAATTTTATATTGGATAGAAATGTAAAATATTTATATGGTTTAGTAAAATTAGTCATAAAATTAATTAGTTACTAATTATCCATTAATGAAATGGCATTAGTCGTTAATATATCGTTAATTGATTACTATGAAATTAATTAGTGAAAAAATTTGTATTGGGTGGAAATGTAAAATATTTGTATGGCTTAATAAAGTTAGCCATAAAATTAATTAGTTATTAATTATCCATTAATGAAAAGAGATTAGTTGTTAATATTTCCTTCATTAATTACTATGAAATTAATTAGTGAAAAATTTTGTATTGGGTGGAAATGTAAAATATTTGTATGGTTTAGTAAAATTAGTCATAAGAGTAAGTAGTTAGTAATTATCCATTAATTAAAGGTGATTAGTTGTTAATATATGGTTAATTAATTATTATAAAAGTTATTAGTGAAATATTCTATATTCGTTGCTTTTGTAGATTGAGTTATAAAGTTAATTAGTTATTAATTATTCGTTAATCAAAGGAAATTAGTTGTTAATATATAATTAATTAATTGCTATTGGTTGCAAATGTAAAATTTTTGTACGGTTTTACATAATAGATGGTGCTTGGACCTTTTAATCTTTCAGTCTTAACGCAACAAACTAGTCATCGATCATAGGCAGTCTACAATGGAGAGGTAATAGACATTTTACTAATCAATTACTTTACGTTGCATTAGAAAAAGGAAAACATTTGATATGTTATTAGCATAAGAGCAAGCAGCCCTGGCTATGTAATGACGTAAGTTGTCACTTCGTTGTAACAAGCGTACGATCCCATTCGATGTGCGAATGGAGCCGTACTTGCAATTGGCTAGATTTGAAGGTGTTAGTCAAACATCGTTCATACCCCTTAATTGGCACATGATTACAGCATTGGTAGAAAGATAGCGTTCAGAGACGCATACATTCCACATGCCGACGGGGGAGTTTACTAGCACGCTACAAGATGTAGAGATCTAGCTGAGACTCTTAGTAAATGGACAGGCAGTTATAGGGAGTAGCTATCTGGATTGGGGAGCACTATGCAAGGAATTGCTTGGGTGAGACCCGGGTCCAGTAGTAGAGGCAAGTGCATTAGCATGATATGGCTTTGAGATATGTTTTGGCTAATCCCATCGGATGTCGACGTCGAGCACATATATTGAGCTACTCATGCATACATTCTACAGTTATTGGGGGGATTTATTTTTGCTGATAAATATAGTGCCCTCATGCACGTGATGTGGTTACAATTGCTAGAGCATTTCAACCTTGCTGGGACATATAGCTAGGGGGCCACATGTTGGCTTGGTTGTATCGTTAACTATGTGTTGCATCCTCACTGTCGACACATGAGATTAGAGGGGCACTCATATTACTACAAGTGTAGGCCTAGGATAGATTTCCTCACATTGCATCCATTAGTTAAGACGGACTATCTATACCGGCTAGATGTCCATTGGCGGCATGATGGAGCACGCAAAGGGACATGCAATTCTACCCCACTCACATAGTCGACGTATATCAGGATAAATTGGACAAGCAGAATATGTCATAGGTATCTTAGTAATCATATTTATTTCCTTGCAATTAATCATATTTATGATTTAAAGTAAATAAAATTTCCTACTTTTAGGTTAAATGGGAGCCATACGACGTGAATTTAATTAATATATTACCGTAATTCTACAAAGCTAGCATATAAGTTTAGATGGCTTGAGTGCCACTCATTTGTTTCCACATTATTGAGTGGCATTTCCCAGATCAAGTGGCCATGTAGTTCAGTAGGTTCCCATATATCCCATAACCGGTAAACATGTAGCCGGAGCTACATGAAATTGACTTGTCTGGCGGGATTTATATTGATTGGACCATCCTGAATGAAGTTTATTTGAACATGTGAGAACAGCGGGTCGGTCAAGCCATTCCTATGGAGGGCCCTTGTAGTGTGCATGATAACTACTTACAATGGTATGGGTTGATAAGTAAGAGATACATTGGCCATACAAGGGTTGTTCTTGGATTTTTGGTAAGAATGCTTTACATAAACTCTGATTAATGTCTAAATAATTACATGATCATGTTAACCTTAATTTACGTTTTCTTCATACTTGCAGGGTGACACCTTACGATAGATTTTCCTATCGTTGGACATAGACACGGCCGTAAGAATAGTTGCTTAAGGTCTTCAGTTAATGCTTCACTACAGGGGGGTTACATTGTACTTGTAACCACAACATCAAAACCCCTAAGAAGAGGCTAAATCGGTTCCAGTGTGGCGACAAACGAGGGGACAACGTCAACCTCAAAACCACGATGAGCTTGGGGAAAATCCTATACAGGATGAATAGATACATGTTGATCTTGATGCGGTGCATCCTAGCTAAGGGCCTATGTTTAACCAATATGAGATGCCATATTGACATTCTATTAGTGGTCTTGTACCAAAACCACTAACTCTATGGAGGCAACGCCTTAGGAAGCAAATTATGGAGTAGGGTAAATCATTTGATCAACCACATCAATGGAGTCTATTGCAGTCATGAGCATTTAACAATTCTCCTTACCAGCATGCCACCAAATGGTTTATATCTCATCCAATTCTGCATGCAAGTTAATCTAACGCCTTCGCTCAGCTAGCTAGGCATTTCACTAGGGGAAGAAAATAGGTTTTTAATTATTTGCATATGTATATGGTCTACTACAAGGATGAAATTTGTGTATTATCACAATTTATAAAAAATCAGCATGCATTCCATAAAATCCACATTCAATGTGTACATGTATGATATTACGTCTTCGAATATTTCTTAAAATTTAACAAATGTCTCAATAAATTGACATTCAAAACAACTTTACAATAAATGAAAAAAATTGCACGTATATATACTGAATATGAAGTATCCCCCTTTTGCCATGTCTTTAAATGAACTGGATGAAGTAGTCGAAGATTCACCTAAGTTACAAAAGAGAAAAAGTTAATTTTATCATCACAAATACAATGTTGAACATAATAGAATATGTAGTGGTATTCATGAGTTACCATTATTGTGTTGATATGGGTACGTTCTTCTATTATGCCCCCCCTCTTCACAAATTCCACATGCAATTTGATCTGGATGCTCCCTAATGTCCATCTTCATGTGGTATCTTTTTCACCTCGGCTTCCCCTTCTTCTATATGAGGTCTCCCCTTGGGCGAAGTCTCAGAAAGTACACTGGCACCCAATCCAACTTGTCCCCTATATGCATGAAGCACAACGTATATATTTGGTCCTGATGTGTCCATCTATACCAATTGGGTATAGAATGCGTTACATCAAGCCTGAGTAAGGCAGCTATTGCATACATATAGGAGCATGGAATTCTGTATATCTATCACTTTTGGCAATTGCATATGTTGCGAGCAAAGTCGACAACGTGTGTTCTGCCCTCTCCCCTTAACCCACTAGCAATGCGATGACTACTAGTAAGGACTTTAAAAACTCTGTCATGTCTGCTGTTGTCGATGACCTTGTGGTTGCTAACTCATGAACTCCATTGGTCGATCATTTGGGCTGCATATTTGGTGAAATTTCTACCCTTTGCTACATTCTTTAATGCACTCATTCGCTTCTACATGAAGTACTCGACACAGTTGTAGAACATTTGTTTTCACCAAAGCAATCATAGGTAACCCCCGAGCTCCCTTCAATATGGAGTTATAGCTTTAGACAACATTGGAGGTCATATACACAAATCAATAGTAGCCATCATGAGCTAGTGTTCACATATCTAATGGCACATCGTCAAACCAGTCAACACATTTAGAAAAATCATCCCCACCTACTCCATCACATAATTCAACTTGTAAGATTGTGTTTATAGCTCATCATACGTCACCAACTTCTTGCATTGAGTGTTTTTATGTGTCGAGTTGAAGTTGCTTGCCACACCACAAATGGAGGCCGCCATCCATTCACTGCTTGTTAGATTGTTGATTTGATGCCTATGTGTCTATTTGATATGAGGCAAATGGTTTCACGACTTTCATACCCGCCAACAACATATTCCTTCAGTTTTCAAAAAAACCAACCCCATATCTCAACTATCTCCTAATCAACTAGAGTGAATGTTAGCGGAGGTATATGATTGTTACCATCAATGCCACAAGTACCTAACAACTTGTGGGTGTATGTCCTATACATAAATGTGGCATCAATAGTAATAACAGGTCTAAGGAATCCCTACATCGTAATGTACGGCCTGAAGGCCTAAAATACCCACTTTAAAGTGGATACACTGGGAGTACTCGATCTGCTCTACCCCTAATCTATTTGTATTCCAACATTTGTATTTTCTATTGCATTGAAAATTTTTGGGAGTTCATCGTAAGATTTCTCCCAATTCCTATACATGAGCTCGATGGCACTTTTTTTCCCTCCCAAACCTATCTCTTGTTGATCCCATAGCCAAATTCCTATTTAGCAACAGAAGTCAACTCGACCACCTTCATATTAGGATTTTCCCTAACAAGATTTACAAATCGATTGGCAAGAAGATTGCAATCCAATTGCGGGTGATCCTAACTAATCAGGGGGTTATTGCATGAGTGTAGACCTTTGAATCTCATCACCACAAACATGCCACCTAACTTCTTCTTTTAGGCTTTAAGCCTCCATTTACAATCGTCGTCCCTTCTCAAATAATAAATAAACCATAGTAGTGGGTTAGACTCTACAATAGTGAAGTTGCAATGGTTCTTCACATGGTAAGGCTTCACTACTTGAATGACATCTACTTTCGTCCTAAATCTCATGCCCCTATAAAAATCGTCACTACTACTCAAAATAGTAGTATGAATGTAACTACTATCGCCCCCATAATTATAATATGAAACAAAATAGTAGTATGAATGTAACTACTTCCACCATTGGTGTTAGTTATGGCCTTCGCTCCTACATGAACCATGTATGGATCTTGTGTCTCTAGTTACTGTAACACTAGAGTAACTACTCAATCTATTTCATCATCATCATTCACTTCCATGGGGGTTGGGATTGAGGATTGAAATGTTGACAGCTCTGGCTGCATTTTTGTAATGTGATGTGATGACTGTAGCTAATTGCTTGTATCAAATGTACTGAGGCCCCTCTCCGAATTGTTAGAAATTTTGATGAATAATTGTTATATGCCACGATCTCCATATGATTTAGCCATTTCAATAAAATTTTCAACATCTTCATCATCTCTGATCGCCATCAATGCATAACATGTATTTCCCCCATGAAACATAGGATGCTTATGAATTATCTCACCCCCCACTTCGGTTGGATCAACTTTAATGCTGCAACATATTTTGTATAAAAATTCATTGTACATAACGTTTTTCTTCATTTTCAACTTCTTTACCTGATCCTTGTCATACTCTGGCCCCCAGTTATTGGCCACAATATTTCCAAATGCATAGATCATCAACTTCACATAATTAGTCATTTTCCTCGTATCCATAGTATATATAAATTATAAGGTTTTTAATAAATATGAAAATTTCCATTAACAACATTCTAAAATTTTCAACAAAAAATTAAATTTCCATAATATTTCAAATAATAAAATTTTTCCTCATTATTGGTGAATAGTTTTTTCCTAAAAATTTGTCAAATATTTTTTTTTAATAACATTTCTAACCATTTCTATATCATTTTACAACACTGCAAAAAATATTTCACATTTCAAATATTACAAATTTTCATCACAATAATTTTATTATAATTTTGAAAAATATTTATATAAAAAATTTCATAATAATATTTAAAAAAAAAATTACCTGTAATTTATCATATCAATTTTGGATTTAACACGGTTGAAACACGACTGTGTTGGGAGGTTATGTTCTTCTTATTTTAACATAGGGACAACACGACCGTATTGATTGGTCATGTATGTCTCAGTACGCTTTGTAAATTCAACACAAGAGTAGCACGACCATGTTGGATGGTTGTGTATCCCTTAGTATGTCATTTGAACTCTAATTTTTCTATTGTTATTTCGTCCAATCTCCTAATTTTCTAATCCCAAGCTTGATTAAATCCCAAAAACACGAATTAGAATCTCTTACTAGATTTGAATTTCTCTTGAAACTCCTAATCCAATCACTTTCGTGCTTATTCATTCCGTCCTCAAGTTTGATGTCTATGAACAACCAAATGGATTTCATGAATGAGTCTCCTCTTAATAAAATACGTAATGAAATGATAAAAACCATACCTTTTTACTTTGTTGCACTACCTCCTCGGATTACTCTATGTTTCCTTGAAGAGGTTCTCTCTCTTTCTCTCTTTTTGTGTCTCTAGGCGACTATTGTGAACATGTGCAGAAAATAAAGGAACCTTAGGTAATATCATTCCAAGGTTAGTTAGGTATAGGCAAAGGCATATATTCACCCTAAACTCCTTTCTTTCCTTTTGCCCTCTTATAGACCTTACACCTTTCCAATACCTTATAGACTTCCTTCATCATGCCTCTCCAGTAAAATTGTGGTGAGTTAGCTTATTGTTGTTGTGCGTAATATCAATGATTTCGAAGTCCATTTCTTAATTCCTTCTAGTGTGTTACATATGATAAGCAATTGGGAT
Source organism: Laguncularia racemosa (assembly GCA_037954665.1). Taxonomy (NCBI): domain Eukaryota; kingdom Viridiplantae; phylum Streptophyta; class Magnoliopsida; order Myrtales; family Combretaceae; genus Laguncularia; species Laguncularia racemosa. Next base: position 2,399,925 of record JBBMOL010000087.1, read on the forward strand.
TTTCATCTCTCTTTTTTTCTCCATTTCACGCAAATTAGGGTTTAATTCCAATTTAAGGTTGATGCCAATTGATTGG